>OX638066.1:34496395-35796743 GCA_951804385.1 Trifolium dubium
AGTTGATAAGGAAACACAATTTTGTTTCTTACTAAACCAAGATATAAGATTGTTACCTAGAAAGAAACATCCACCAGAAGTACTTTTTCTATCATCTGCACTTCCAGCCCAATCTGCATCACAATATCCTACCAACATAGTACTCTCTCCATGAGAATACAACAAGCCATAATCACTAGTACTGTTCACATATTTCAGAATTCTCTTCACTTGAGTCAGATGGCTAATTTTTGGCTCAGCTTGGTACCTAGCACATACTGCAACAGCAAATGTGATATCAGGTCTACTAGCAGTCAGATAGAGTAGACTTCCTATCATACTTCTGTATAAGCTTTGATCTACATCTTTTCCCTTGTCATCTTTAGATAATTTGACATGTGTGGGAGCAGGAGTTCTTTTGGTGGCAGCATTCTCCACACCAAATTTCTTGACCATATTCTTAGCATACTTACTTTGAGATATAAATATAGTGTCTTCCATTTGTTTTACTTGAAGACCTAGAAAGAAATTCAGTTCACCAACAAGACTCATTTCAAACTCAGATTACATCTGCTGAACAAAATGTTGTACCATCTGGTCAGACATTCCTCCAAAGACTATATCATCAACATATATTTGTGCAATCATAAGCTTTCCTCTCTCATCTTTCACAAACAGTGTTTTGTCATTACCTCCCTTCCTGTAGCCATTATTCACCAAGAATTCAGTTAGCCTCTCATACCAAGCTCTAGGAGCTTGTTTCAAACCATATAGTGCTTTCTTCAACTTGTATACATGATTTGGAAAGACTGGATCAACAAACCCCTTGGGCTGTTCCACATAGACCACTTCATTTAAATAACCATTCAGAAACGCACTCTTGACATCCATTTGATATAGCTTGAATTTGAGAACACATGCAATTCCAAGTAATAATCTAATGGCTTCTAGTCTAGCTACAGGTGCAAAAGTTTCACCAAAGTCTACCCCTTCAATTTGAGCATAACCTTGAGCTACCAATCTAGCTTTGTTTCTAGTGATGGTACCATTTTCATCAGATTTATTCTTGTAGACCCATTTTGTACCTATGATATTAGCATTATCTGGCCTAGGAACTAGATCCCACACATCACTTCTCTTGAACTGAGTTAGTTCTTCTTGCATGGCATTTATCCAGAACTCATCAGTCAAGGCCTCTTTAACATTCTTAGGTTCAAAATTTGAGATAAAACAAGAATTTGATACCTCATAGTTTCTTCTTCTTGTTGTAATTCCTTGATTCGGATTACCAATAACTTGATCCATTGGATGATTCTTCTGAACTCTGATGGATGGACCTTTGTTATTAATTGTATCTTCAGAACTTATTACCTCACTATTTTCCTCATTGACAGCTTCATCTTCTGTCTCTTCTTGTAAGACATATCCTCATGGGGCGATTGAAATAAAGAGTGACTCCGGTGATACATTCACAGTTAATGGACAGCGGTTGAAGCATTACAATCTTAAGGATAGTGACACTACTTTTGCAAACTTTAACTTATCCGCTCTGTCCGCTAAAACGTGAACTAGGTTCACCTTCCTTGAAGTCGAGCTCACCGACTTTAAACAAAGCGCTTGGTGGAAGGCAACCCACTGATTTTGATTCTAATATTTTCTTTTTAGTTCATTTTATTTTGCAGGTAATAAAGAAATAGCACGCTCAACGGCTTCATAGTTGTGAAAGCTTGGCTATTCAGGTTCTTCTTCCAACCTCGCTTTTTAGTCGTTGCATTGGGGACAATGCTCGATTTAAGTGTGGGGGAGGAAGCTTTATCGCTTTCCTTTTACTTTCAGTCATTTAGTTTGCATGCATAATAAAACATTAGGATAGTTCACTTAAATTGAGTAGTTTTTGCGTGTTATTTTTGTTATTGTCTGATTTTCCCATTTCTTGAGCTATACCAAAAATTTTCTTGTGAAATGCAAAGTGTTGAGTTTTGATGCTTGATATTGATTGTTTGAAAATATATAGGTTGTTTGCACTATCTAGGCTATTTTGTGAAATTTGGGTAACGGTTAGATAAAATCAATACCGTTTTAACACCTTAGATTCCCAGAAGTGTGTAAAACTGATTTGAGTACTAGTTTTGACAAAGCTTTGAACTTGAGTTTTAATGAACCCTCAGTAGTTTATTTAGCAGTCGGCACCATCTCATGGCACAAACTAAGTGGGAAACCGACGAATATAAGTGAATGATCTTGAATGTAAATGTTTATGAATACTATTGGTTGATTCTTTGAAATAATTGATGAAAATTCAACAAATGTTGAAACATGCGAAAGGAAAAAAATACCATAGTATAGAAACTCATTAGTAATTGGTTCAGAGGTGTCTGATTCTGAACTTGGTAGGGCGGGTTACGATCCGATCCCCCACAACTGCGAAGTGGGTAAAGCAAATAGGGGTTACCAAACTTATGTTATCAGCACCCCTCTCTATATGATGATCATAATCACTAACAGGTTTCCTACCATGGGCGTGTACAAGATAACGGGCTTAATGTGATTGCGCTAGAATGAAAAGGGTGAATGAAACTTAGGTGAAAGGTAGAGTCAAAAGGAAATGCTTCAGGTCTGTTTTCATATAATGGGAGTCTCTTGTGTCATTACGGTGTTTTTGTTATTTGTACTGTTATTTGATTTTCATGGCTTAGCCGGCAACCACGTATGAGTAGGATGATCGTGTCATGTGTTTTCACTTGTGCTATGCAATTCACTATTCTTTTATGTTTGAAAACAAGCAATGGTTCAAGTGTAGGGGAATTTGATGACACGAAATCATATCGTATTTTTAGCTTAATTTATGTAAACTTTAGTTGCATTTTCATATGTTTTTATTTCATTTATGTCTTTTTATGTTGGTATTTGTTTTCTTTTCAGTAATGTCAAATAAAATAGGTCGGAGAAGAGAATTGAGCAAAAAGGGCCAAAAACGCAGCAAAAAGGGGGTGCAAAGCACAGATTCGCGCAACCCACGAAGGAGCCCAGCAGAAAGGGGCATTTGCCCCCATCAGCCTTGTGGCGGGCACCACAGAAGTGGTGGCGGGCGCCACCAAGCCCAAATCCACCAAAAAAGCTTTTTGCGCGACGTGGGGAGCAAGCACACCGTCTGATCCGTTTTCTGTTCCTAATCGGATGGCAATTGGATGAGATCAAAGTGAAGCTTATCTCTCCTACTTTCATGGATCGTACAAGTCAAAATTCCCCTATAAATAGAAGACTCAAATTCAGAATTTTGCACGCCTTTTCTTTCCTTTATTTCAATCAGTTTCTATTTTCTGTTTCGTTAACTGTAACGGTACTTCCACATCGGAAGTCCGATTTTAATTCCGTTTTCGCATTCCTGTCAAGAATTATGTACCGGTTATTTCCAGCAAGTTTAATTCAAGTTATTTCAGAATTTTATTTCCAGGTTTTTAATGCTTTTATTTAATTATTTATTTACTATGCCTTATTTAATTTACTGTTTTTATTTGTTTGTTTCTTTTATCATGTCTAGCTAAATTCATAGATATCGGTATGTAATTTAATTCTCCGAAGGGGATTTAATGATGATGTAGCGCACGCACATATTAAACTATTTTTCTGATTCGGGTTTCTAATTTTAAAACTCCTATGCTTTTGAACGAAAGTAAAATAAAGCAATTAAGGTTAAAATCAATAGAGCGAGAGTTTGAGGTTTTAACTAGATAGTAGAAACTTGATATTAATTTTTAAATGAGCGAGAGCCACGTTAGAATTAATTAGGACTTATTGATTTTCAAAATATACTTTCGAAACTAAGGTGGTAGAAAAGTGACAGTAAAACTCCTAGTCTAGTTAGTATGGTTTTTATCAATAAAACGAAAGTGTGAGGTTTAAACCTTTAAATTGAGAAAGTCCTTATGAAAAATAAATCCTTTTTCGCGCGCTACTAATTTATTAAATTCCCGATGGTTAATTAGTTACATACCGATATCCCGTTTTAATTAATTTGATTCATCTTTTAAATCTCTTTTAAATTCTAAAAACAATTCTAAACCTCTATTTATTAGCCTTAGATTTACACCGTAACGATAGAAATACGGTACTCAACTATTGGTCCCTGTGGATTCGATATCTTTTAAAACTACACGACGAGACTGTGCACTTGCGGTCAAGATCAAATACTTTTATACACAAATCTTCGATCAGCCAACAACACCCGCCATCCAAACAAGCTGACTTTGGAAGTTACATTTGCTATCCAAAGACTTTTCAAAGCCTTCCATGTGTTATCATCAATCATAGCCATAGCCAATCTATCAAGAAGAAAAAAATATGTAGCATTAACCGTGAAAGAACCACATATTATTTGACCATAGACCCATATCCGACACACATGCATGCTGATCCAACGTCTTAGCATAAAGTTGTGGAAAAGAAATATTAAAAGGCCTCACATCCAACCGACGATCGAGCCAAAACCGAATGACTTTACCATCTCCTATGACATGACTAACATTACCTTCAAACCACCTCCCCTCCTTCTCCCCACCAACCATGCTCACATCTCGCCACCATAATGATGCTTTTTTCAAACGATGTACCCCTTCCTCCACCAACACTATATCAGGAAACGGTCCATACCAGAATTTCAATAAACCATACCACGGGGCTGAAGTATCCGTCAGACACCTCCACTTCCATTTACACAAAAGAGAGACATTAAAAAGATGCAAATTTTTAATGCCCAAACCTCCCTTTGATTTTTGTTGACAAACCCGATCCCAACTCACCCAGCATAACTTCTTGCTATCGAAACATCCACCCCACAAAAAACGTCTCTGAATTCCAACCAACTCCTTAATAACATTAACTGGTGCTTTATAAAAAGATAAAAAATAGAGTGGCATACTAGAAAGTACCGATTTAATGAGCGTCACCCTACCACCTATGGACAAATTACGACCTGACCAAACATTCAGCCGCCGTTTCATAGAGTCAACAACGGGCTTCCAAGTAACTTTCCTCCAAGGGTTAGCACCCACCGGAATACCAAGAAACCGAAAAGGAATATTGTCCACACCACAATGTAAGAAAATCGAAGCAGCGTTCAAGAAATTGTCATCCAAGTTAATACCATAAAGTTTACTTTTCCTTAAAGTCACTTGCAAACCCGACACTAGCTCAAAACTTCGCAAAACATATTTAATAGCCCATAGGTTGTCCCAACTACCCTCCCCCACCAAAATGGTATCATCCGCAAATTGGAAAGTGTGAAAAACAATATCAGAACCAGCCTGAAAGCCAGAAAACATATTACGGTCAATCGCTCGCTTCATCAACCCGGTCAGATCCTCCGCAACGATCAAAAATAGAAAAGGTGAAAGCAGATCACCCTGCCTCAACCCTTTTCCAATGGAAAAATCTAACGTAGGACTACCATTAATCAACACCGACATTGAGCTTTGAAAAACACACGCCCTGATCCAGCGACACCAATCCTCTGAGAAACACGTACGTGACATCATATAATCAAGAAAATGCCAACTAACAGTGTCATATGCCCGTTCAAAATCCCTTTTGAAGAACAAACATTTATTCTTACGACGTTTTGCCAAATCAAGCAACTCATTAACCACCAACACCCCATCAAGAATTTGTCTATGTGGTAAAAAAGCAGTTTGAATTGGCGAAATTAACTTACCTAGGACCCCTCTTAGACGAGCAGCAAGGACTTTGGATAGAATTGTATACAAGCTAGATACTAAGCAAATGGGTCGATAATCCTTCAACGATTGCGGATGGTCGGTCTTCGGAATAAGAGTCAGAAAAGAAGCAGTGATGGCCTTGGGCAAAGAAGCTTTACGATGGAACTCATGAAAAAAACCCACCACATCATCCTTAATTACACCCCAACATGCTTTTAGGAAGTTAAAATTGAAGCCATCAGGGCTGGGACACTTGTTACATCACAACTCCAAACAACCTCCTTAATTTCCTCACACGAAAAAGGCACTAATAACGAACATCAAATTGTCTTCATCAGACAACCTCTGAAAAGGGACACCATTGAGATTAGGACGATGTTCACACTCCTCTTTGAAATTGTTAGCAAAAAAGTTCTGCACAAAGCTCTTAACTCCTTCAACCCCATGAACCCAACGATCACCATCTTGTAAAACCACCAATTGATTTCTTCGCCTTCTACTCTTAATCACATCATGAAAAAACTTCGAATTCGAGACACCCTTTTTAACCCATTTCATCCGAGATTTTTCTTTCAGTAAACTCTCTTTACGATGCAACTAATTCCAAAAATCTTTAGACAACTCAACCCATCGCGATAACTCTAAATTCGCGTCCTCGGAATCCAACAACCCCTCAATATCATTTAGTTCTCTCACCGTGTTATCAATGTTCAGATCGATAACCCCATACACCTCTTTATTCCACACTTTCAGTATGTCTTTAAGCAATTTAAATTTCTCTTTTAAAACAAATGCCTTGGTAACTCTAACAACAAAACTATTCCACGAAGACTGGACAAACGGAAGAAAATCAGGATGATCAAGCCAACCATTAATTACCCTAAAAGGTTTTGGGCCCCAATTAAGAGTGGAAACATCCAACCAAATTGGGCAATGTTCTGAAATGTCCCTATCTCTGATCCACTGATTAGATATATGATATAAAGAAATAAAGCCTCCCGAGAGCAAAAATCGATCAATTCTGCTCAGATAATCCATCCCCACTAAACCATGAAAAAGATTTCCCTAAAACAGGGACATCAACCAAATCCATCTCGTCCACAAATTGTTGAAACAAAGCCCTTTTAGACTGTCTACTATCCATGCTACTCCCCTTTCTCTCCTTGGCATGAAGCACTGCATTAAAATCCCCTGCCACACACCATACCCCTCCTCCCAAATTGCTCTTCAAAGACATCAGATCCGACCACAAACATTTCTTCCCTTGCAGGTTGCAATGAGAATAAACATTGACTATATGCACCAAATCACCATTACAATCAGCGGTGATACCCAAAAAACCGTCATCGGCAAAGCTATTAACCAACCTAAAACAGTTAGAAGTCCACAATACCAACAAACCGCCCGCCAGTCCAATTGAATCGCTCACCACCCAACTGACCTCCTTCGGACTCCAAATGTTCTGGATTGAAACCTCATCAATTGAGGCTAACTTTGTTTCCTGTAAAAGACAAACATCGAAATTACCATGTTGGAGGAACGACCGCAACCGTCATCTTTTCGCGCTACCTCCCCACCCGTGCATATTTAAAGAAACCCCCTTCATTGATTCACCTTATGAGTATGCACCCTGGTTCTAGTATCCAAATCATCTCTTCTTTCATTAGCATTTATTAACTGTATGCAATCTGATACAATACCACCCTCTTCCCCTAATTGTACGCCCAATTCGACGGCCCCAGCCCAAATCTTTGAAGCCACCTCCTCATCATGCTTTCGAATGGCCTTTTTATTACAATTTCTAATATTTGCGGAATTGATAGAGCTACAACAAAGAATGTTACCAGCTGAAGAAATTGAACAAGCAGGTTGTTTGCCACGATGAGAATGGTACGGAAAAGCCATTAGAAGAAAAAAATTGTTTTAAATTGTTTCTAATATCTCTCACCTTGTTTTAAATTGTTTCGTGGATTAAATTGATTCATAGTAAACCACATGTAAATTTTAAGAAGAAAAAAAAAGAAATGGAGGCAACTTTGAATTTTTACAAAACTCCCACTTTTTTGTCAAAAAACAAACTCCATATTCAACGATCTTCCCATGTTTATCGTAGATTTATTGAACTGAATTTTACAAGATTACATATTTTTATTTTTGAATACAATGTAAATTAATATATCTTTTTAAATTGTTCTCTCATCTCATTTTAACTTGTTTCGTATTAATCCACATGTAAATTTCAAGAAAAAAATACTAAGATTTAGAAAACCTTGCATATCACAAAACTCCAAAACATTTTTTCGCAAAAAAAAAACTCTCACATTCAGTTATCTTCCTAATTCATCCTAGATTTATTCAACTGAATCTCATAAACCTACATTTTTTTTTGAAAAAAATCAATATAAACACTAATTCTTACAATTGATGATGCACAGTGATATTTGTCAAAGTGTTTTAGTAAAAGACATAATTATAAAAATTTCAAATAAATTGACATTGTAGAAGAAAATGTGATACTTTTTTACATTCCATAAGTGTCTGAATATTGTGTCTAGGTATGATTTTCAGTAGATCGTCTGTGATGGAAAACTTTGGAGATGAACTAAATGGACTCAACACTTCTATAGGAGAATCATTCTTTTCATAAGTTCTAACAAAGAGTTTGAAAAAGAAAATTAATAAACATATATGCATAACTGGAATTTTTAGGTATGAGGAAAATAATTAAAGGTGAGAAAAAATCTAATATATAACGTTTATACATGAGAATCAAGCAGAACACAATTCATTGAGACGACCACTTTAGAGTTCTTTGGATCAACGACTAATCATTTCCTGACAACTCGGACAACACAACTGACATTTATAGTCTTAGTTGTGATATCTTTGATCATGGTATAATCTTTGTGTCTTCATCTACGAAGGAGTTTTTTTGGTAGGGTTTAAAATATTTTTTTCATTTTTCTTTATTTTTTTGGCCTAATTTCTGCATAGAAGGAGAAGGAAAGCTAAAAGTAAAGTTGGCCAAACAAACACTAAATATTGATATTCTTTTTATCTTTTTCTTTTATTGGTTACATAAGAGAAAAAGAAGAAACACAAAAAACCCAAACAACTAGGGAATTAGTCCCTAATAAATTCTACACCTCTAGCATCCTCTAAAAGCGGTTGCAAAATATCAAACTGCGGGACATAGATTTTCACCAAAGTCGAGTTCAAGATAACAATAAATATTGATATTCTACTCAATAACAATAAATTATTTTCTTCTACCTATTTAAAAAATTCATGTTTCTAGCTGTTTGAGGGAAAAAGAAAAGATACACGCATTGATGATTGTGTTTGAGATCGTTAATTTTTATTTTGTTCACTTTATTTTATTTTACTTAAACATAGATATAACCACTTCAGATTGTACAATCAAAAATAAATTAAAAATATTATAACTTTTTATTTTATTTATTTTTAAATTATTGTTTTTCTAAAAAAAACATATTAACATATAACTTTTTTTTAGAGGGCCAAAGCATTTTAGAGCACCTTGCACCCCTAAGGGCCCCATGTACATAAGTAGATCAATGTTATAATTTCTATAAAGGAAGATGACTCACACAAATTGTTAATAAAGGTTATGAAATAGGCATACAAAAAATGGAACAAATGGAGTAATGAAAAATCATATAATCGTGTGACTTACAAAAACATAGGATAGTAAGGGAGCAAAATTTGAAAAAATAATTAAACGGGGTTTAAAATTCTTAGAAGGGTTAAACTTTTGATTTAATTATAACTAGCGGGCTAAACGGACACGTTCCGTGCCCGTTTGTGTGATACATATGTTAAAGATGATTATAAATTTTTGGTTTGATGAAAACAAAAATGTATAGAAATTATTGAGATGGAAGTTATAGAAGTTAAAAATAGAAGTTATAGTTTCAAAAACACAATAAGGGCATTTTAGGAAATATGAAAAAAGGCTACACCAAAAAAAGTTTTCCCTTTATATATAGTATAGATAAGGTTAATAGGTTTTTACATCCTATAAAGTATGAGTTTTGTTTTTTTTTCTCTTATAAAATTATTTTTTTAGATTACTTTTTATAAAATTAATTTTTTTGATTTATCTTCTATGTTGACTTTTTGCTATCGTAGCTAGGTGTGTAAGCGGATCGGTTTGAACCAGTTTTAAGTGAATTCAATGTCTGAATCAATGAACTCTCAATAGGTTCAGTTTACCTCAGTTTGGTTTTAAAAAATGATATGATCCAAACTAGTTGGTTTTGATCGGTTTGGATGAGATATTATACCCGGTTAGCAATATTTTATTTTTCCGGTGTAATCTCTACTATTATTTTTTCAAACGATATATTTCAAGCTCTATTTTTCAAACGACTTCCGATAATAACATAAACCAAATAAACAATAACATAATTTTGAAATACAAAACACAACACATAAAGTTTACAATCTAATTCAAAATACAAATTTTCAAAAAATACATAGTTTTGCGTCTGTTTGTTTGATGTGTTACGTTGTTTTATGTCTTTACCGTGTTTTAGTGTTTGGTTTTGATTTGTGAGTGTATTGGACTGGTTCGAAAATTGAGCCCAATGCGCTGTTATTAAGGGTCGGTTCAGATTCACCGGTTCAGCGGATTGTTTTTTTTTGAAACGGCAAAATGATATATATTTATAAAAAGAAAAGAGGATTAAAGTACAAGAAGCGGATTGTAAAAATGAAAACCGAGAACCAAAAGAAACCACTTCAGTTCTCGTTGGTTCTGTTTTGGATTCGAACAAAAAAAAATGGTTTTTTCCAGTTTGGATTTATTCAGACGTGGCTGGCAAAAAACAACTGCTACGTCAGCAAAGCATGCACTACCACATCAATAACATAGTCAAAAAAGTAATTTTATGGAGGGCAATTCAAAAAATAATTTTATAAGGAGGACAAACAGATCTCAACTACTTTGCAGGGTAACCACCAATTTAGCCATTAAAATAAATGTAATTGAAAATTGGAATGAGTTGTTATTCCCTCCATCTCATTTTAAGTGTGACAGTTGACTACATCACATACTTTAAGAAAAGTGTATAAATGAAAGAGAGAGAATATGAGTTTTACAAAAATATCCTTTCTTTTTATTGGTAGTAGACATTGGAATACTAAAAAGTAGATTTATATAAATATACTTTTTCTCTTATTTAATGATTAATTTAAGTGATAAAATAGTAAAAATTAATACTACCTCCGTTCCTTTTTACTTATCGTTTTAGCCAAAAAAGTTTGTTCCTTTTTACTTGTCGTTTTAGCAATTTAGGTTATATTTTGCCTATTATATCCTCCTTATTATTTCATTTTATTGACTAAATTTTATATAATTGTTTTTGTTGAAACAATAAAATCTTTTTTATTGTATACAAATTTTGTTTGTTTTTAAATAAAGTTTGTTACAATTTTTTTGAAAATAGATAATGTTTGTGAAAAAAAAGAAATTTATTGGTGGATTAAAAATATGATATATTTAAAAAAAGGCATACTAAAAAAATAAGGTGCAAAATATACCCTTTCTATCTTGGTCTTTTTTTCTAAAATAACAAGTAAAAAGTAAAGGAGGTATTATTATAAATTGTATAAGTATAAAATAGGGATATGTAAAAAAGTGAATGAAAATTGGACATAATCTTTTTTTAATGAGATAAAAAAAGAGTCGAACCAAATTAAATCATTTTGTTTAATCTCTCATCTTATAAACCCTTCCCGTCTGTCTCTCTCTCGTGCGATTCTCAGCCGCCTTGACGTCTATTCCGGTGACGTCCGGCCAGTCTATCACATTCACAGACAGGTTTGTTCCCTTTCTTCATTCTTGTTCATTTGTTATTCACATTGAAATTCATTTGTTCTATTACCACCACAACACAGAGAAATTGATAGAAGAGAAGAAGAAAGGTTGAATTTGGGGCAAAAATGGTGGTTAGGATTCGACTATCACGTTTAGGATGCAAAAACAAACCATTTTACCGTGTCATGGCTGCTGATAGTAGATCTCCTAGAGATGGCAAACATCTTGAAGTTCTTGGTTACTATAATCCCTTACCTTGTCAAGATGGTGGCAAAAGAATGGGTATAAACTTTGATAGAGTCAAGTAAGTCATCAACATTATCACTAATTAGCATCGACACTTCTGATAAAAGGTGTGTCTAGTGTCTGACACATGTGGAGGACATTTCTGATAGAAGGTGTGTCTGGTGTCTAACACATGACCGCGTCTAACAAATGTCAGTGCTTCATATGAGAAGTGTTAGACACTAGACATGACGGTCATGTGTCAGGCACCAGACACACCTTCTATCTGAAGTGTCTCATCTCATGTGTCAGACACCAAACACCAAACGGCAGACGGTCACGTGTCTAACAAACATGTGATTGCATTAAATTGATTTATATTATCAAGTTATTATTGGCGATGACATGTTGGTGCTTCATATCTAACTATTTTTTTTATGTCAATTCGTTTATATATGCATCTGTGATAGTGATGTTTTTCTTATTTTTGTTTTAGGTATTGGCTTTCTGTTGGAGCTCAACCTTCGAATCCCGTTGAGCGTCTTCTGTTTCGAGCAGGGATACTTCCTCCACCGCCGACTGTGGCTATGGCACGCAAAGGTGGACCACGTGACACTCGTCCTGTCGATGCTTTAACCGGACGTGTCATTGGTGACCAGAAGCCTCCTAATTCCAACAACAGTGATAGTGCAGTAACTGAAAACCCTTGAAATCGTATGTTTTTCATTGATGTTCTTAAGAGAAGAATAAGTTGTTATATATTTGCTTGTATTTGAAACAATTGATTTTAACTGATAGGATATATTTTGTAATGCACTTTGTGGTTGGTTTCTTTGTTTCCGCTGATGCAGCATTTTGAAATATTATAGGTTTATCTTGTTTCTGTTGTGAATGCATTTATTGGAAGTATGAAGCACACATACATACACAGACACAAACACGACGCAGAACTAACACGAATAAAAATTTGAGAAAATATATACTTCAATGTAGTCGTAAGTGTCAGTGTCGGACACGCGGGACACGCTGAATCCGAGAGTGTCTGTGCTTCATAAATTGGAACTGTGTTGTGTTGTTGTTGAACTAAGATGATTTTCATGCTATATAGGGCCCAAATAGAATACATCATGAATGATCTTTTCCTTCCTACCCTCCAATACTCTATAGTGGAATATTCTAACTAACTACCGCATTGACTATCAGCCCTCTCACCCTTCACTTTCTGTGTCTTCCTTTTATGTTCATATACTCCCCGCACATTGGGCTTGTCATCTTTAAGGCCCACTAATATATCCCCTTCAGCCCCTAAATTCTCTTGGGCACTATTGAGAATCCTATTACTGTGCTAGAGCTGACTTTGTATCAGGTGAGATTATTTTGAATTTTGAACTTGATCAATTGTACCACAGTGTGCACACGTAGGTGTGATAGGTGCAGTTGTAAATCTCGAGGGATGAGTTGAAAACTAGAAAAATGGTCTCTAGTTGTAGTCATAGGGATAGGGTTCATCTCTGGATAAGTATTATGAAAGAATTTTTTGTTATATGAGACAAAATGAAGTGTACTGCAGGCTGCTGTATAGCAAATTAGGTTGCTAAGATAAAACAAATCAGCAATATGTAGAGCCCTTGAAGTTTCTTGCTAGAGCCTCAATCAAGTCAGCAATATGTAGAGCCCTTGAAGTTTCTTGCTAGAGCCTCAGTAGATGATTCTTCTTATGATTAATCAGTTCAAGCAAGAGTGAGGACATCTGATTTATCATTAGAGGTTATCTATTTTATCGGCTGTTCCATTTTGGATTATTTTAGTTTCATCAGACTTTTGAACCCATTAGTTGATGATGTCTAAGCCGAGGTACAATGAAAGTGCCTTACAAGTGTAGCATGATTATTTATAATTGGATATAAGAATTAAATATCAAATGGTTGTAAATTTTGTAGGGCATCTAGGATAAAGTGCTTTCAGAGATTCGAAAACACGTCCCTTGATTTGAAGGTTATGCAGATAGCCACAAATGAAAACCTTAACTATTCCTCCATCGGTGGTTCCCTTTGAGGCGTAATCGAAGGGATAGGTAGCAGTGCTAATATGGGTGTATTTTGAGTTTTTTAGGGTGAGTGACTGTTTCATTATATGGAGGGTGCAACTAAGACTCATCATTGAAGTACATTAATAGGTAGGCGATTTATAAAGTGCATATCAACAGCCACCGGCAAAAAATAAGTGGAGCCTCACTAGAATGTCCGGTGTGTGCTATATGCTTTTACTAATTTAGTTTGTGAATGTTGAATAAATGTTGTTTTAGAATTTCCCTTTGTCAAATCCAAATGTTGAGGTGATTGTTTTGTCACTCGAGCACTATTTTACATTTTGATCAAAATATTTTGTTGTTTGGTAAGCTTTCAATATCAAGTTGGCCCTGTATTGTTTTGCTCAATCCTAAACCTGTGCTAGCTGCATCCATGGTGCAAGGATTCCATATCTTTTGTTGATTTATGACCTCATGGAACTTACTTGACATGATTGATTAATATTTTTATGTATTGAATGATAATGCAAAATATGCAATGATAAAGTGAAGGCCAATAGTTGCTTGACAACTCTGCATAAATTGTTTAATAATTCAGAATCAGATTGCTGGTTATTTTGCTTGTACTATTAGAGTCTATTATTTCTGGTTGATGATATTGCCCTTTGTCTGTACAAGTATTTATTTGGCTTAATTGCACTTTTGGCCCCTCTATTTTACATGTTTTTGCAATTTTGGTCCCCCGATTTCAAAATTTGAGCAACTTTCTCCATTTTGAGTTTCATTTTTTATTTGACTGTGTGATCCTATAAATAAGAATGAATCTAATGGAAAACAGTCATGTATTCCTTGACTGTATATACTCCCTCCGTCCCATTATATAAGCCCCTCTGACCAAAATCACGCTTATTAAGAAATGTTGGTAGTGTAATTATTATATCTAGTTTGTGTGTAAATTTTACTAAATTCTCCTTTGTTTGTATATGTATTATTTTGACTTTTCACATTTCAATGCAAGTTAGTGTAATAATTAGAGGTATGTGTAGGGAAAAAAGTAATGATTGCACATAGTAATTTGTAAAGGGGCTTATATTTTGGGACTAGACTTTTTTTGAAAGAGTGCTTATATAATGGGACGGAGGGAGTATTAAATTATGCTGATACCTATCTATCACACAAAGAAAATGCTAAAGCTTGTTATAGCATGAGCTATGAATGGTGATCTCACAATGTTTAAATTGGGAAGCAGTGATAGTGTGCAAGTTCTGAAATCCATGCTCTACTAAGTTTTATGGATGTTTGGAATTTAAGATTGAATTCAGTCTTTATCGGTTTATCTACTTGTCAATTGAAACTTGAACTGTATGGTGTTCATCAATAATATGAAGTTTGGTTCTGTTTTAGATGGCATTAGTGTTGGTGCAGTTTCTATGCTCAGTTTACTTCCACTAGTTAACATTTTTTTTCATTGTTTATTTTTACTCTTTTTTCATGGCTATGATGTACAGAAACTTACGAGTGATTATTGTAATATTGTCCCTTCTGTGAGATCAAAATTCAAGAGATTGCTAACACACTGCATTGTACATATGTTTTTGGCAATTTAATTGAAATGTATAGACTTTGCAAGCTTATTTCATTATCCTAGAAGTAAAGTTGTAGTATTACTTACCGAAATTATGTCTTTGTTCTCTGAAATGATTCAAAGTAGGAATTCTTAGTTTTCTTGGTTAATTTTGCACCATCAATGTCTCAAAATCATAACCCCAAGGAGTTAGGCGATGTTGTAGGTTTGAGACATTCTGTGGTGAATTAGTCCATACTTGAGTATTGGTTCCCGTGTTTGCCCCAAAAAAAAATCTAAATGGTTTTTTGTTTGTTTCGTTAGTTCAAGGTTTTGTTTGTTTCCCATACGAAAATCCACCATCATCGACAAAAATAAACAAACAAAACCTCCAACTAACAAAACAAACAAAAAACATATGATCCCGCAATAGTACTACATATAAAAAAACTTTTTTTTGACTATTATTACATAAGTACTTAAACTTTACTAAAATTTGTAAGGCTTAAATATGCAAAAGATCATGTAGTTGAGAGTCACTTGAATACAAATATAAAAAACAACTTTCTTAAATTCATTATATGACCATAACAAAATAAATTGAACCTACGGCCGGAAACAATATCACACATATATTGCTCTATGCAATGGGGCATTTTTTTTCTTGGTCAAGTAATCTAGTAGTTAGAAATTCCACCTTTTAAGGTGGATAAATGGATGATTGGGGTTCGAATATCTGCCTCTTGCATATATAATGTAATGTCCTATCAACTGAGTTAAACTCACGGGATATTTTATTTTCTTAGAAACAAAATCAAGCAACAACCTTGTGGGTTTGATGGATGATAACATCGGGAGCAAACTTTGTCCAAAACCAATGAGACTTCCACACTTTATTCATTTCTTCAATGGGGACTTTGTTTGTCTCGGGTAGAAACAAGGCAATGAAAATTGTCATGATGAGCACAAATCCAGCAAAGAAGAAGAAAAGTCCAAACTTCAAGTGACAAAGCATAGTGAGAAAAATTTGAGCAATGGCAAAAGTAAACAGCATGTTTACAGCAACATTGGTAGCTTGACCTGCAGACCTAACCTCAAGAGAGCATATTTCACTGGGCACTAACCATCCCAATGGACCCCAAGACCATGCAAATGCAGCAACATATGTACATATAAAGAACAAGAGAAGATTTGCTTCATTTTTGGTAAATGAGCCTTCACCACTAACTCCAAACTTTATACCAATCATGCTTCCAACAGCAATCTAAAATCAATGATTATAACTTTTATATTAGTCATGCTTGGAAAATGGCTTAGCTATAATGGTATATGTATAATAACTTTATTTTATTAGTTTAAAGAATACTATTAGAAATTTCGCCTTTAGTGACCGATTTAGAGACTAATTTTGATGAAAAACGATCACTAAATCAATTAGCGACCATTTTAAATCAGTTGCTAAACTGCTAATCGCTAATCCATTGAGACCAAATTGGCGACCGATTTTTAGAGACTAATTTAGCGACGGAACTATTTTTTATTTTGAACTCAAAATTTTAGTCTCTAATTCAGTCACTATAGTGACCAAAAATTTTAGTCGCTAAATCGGTATCTAAACGCGAGTTTTCTAGTGTAATTAGTTATTAGTTAAGTGGTAGTTTTCACCTGGCAAATAAACATTTGGATACCACCTTCAAGGAACAAAATCCTTCTTCCAAACTTGTCCACAGTGAAAATGGAAACAAAAGTAGCAACAACGTTGACACCTCCAGTAATTACTGCAGACATAAGGGAAGCATCGTTTCCAAAGCCTAAAGTTTTGAAAAGAACAGGTGCATAAAACATGATAACATTGATGCCGGTGAGTTGTTGGAAGAATGGAATGAGAGAGCAAAAAGTAAGTTGAGGTCTGTATCTTGGTTTTGTAATATTCTTCCATGGGTGCTCCACCTTTTTGGCTTCGTCGCTAGCATCAATTAGGTCTTGGAACTCCTCATCAACATTATCGATGCCGCGAATCTTTTGCAACATTTTATTAGCTTCTTCTTTTTTGCCCCTTTCAATCAAAGAGTTTGGTGTATCACCTAAGAAAAAAGATCCTATACACAACATGATTGCAGGGACAGCTCCAATACCCAAAGAAATTCTCCATCCACTCTCAAGATTGGCAGTCCAGTAGTTGATAAGGTTTGCACCTAGGATGCCAATTGTGATCATCATTTGGAACCCCATATTAAGAGCACCTCTGATTTTCGCCGGGGCCATTTCAGACAAATACACTGGAACAGACTGTTTAATTAGGAGTAACAAACAAAATTAAATGTAATCAATCTTGCAACTTTCTTGACCTTTTATACATCAAAACATATAAGAAAGAATAATACCAATTCATACCTGATTACAGTATCCTACACCGAACCCAAGCAATAGGCGACCAATGATAAGCATTTCAATGTTGACTGCAAAACCGTTCAGCAATGCGCCAACAAGAAAAAACAAGCCACCAGCAAACATTGAGGCCTTGCGACCAAACATTCTCGTAGTCGTGGAAGCAAAGAAAGAAGCTATTAATGCTGCAAGATACAAAGAAGATGTGAACAAAGGAGCTCATTGTCGAATTTACAATATTGGCTCTCCTGTCCGGATTCATCTTTCATTTGCTTGTAAACACCAGGGAAGAATTGGACCAGGAATGGTTCCATCGATGTCACTCCTCCTGTGATACCAAGATCATAACCGAAAAGTAGACCTCCCATGGCCGCCACCAAACATGTGACCAACACGAATGTTGTGACTTTCCCTTCATATTGCCTTCCATTTGTTGCTACTAAACCTCCACCAGCCATCTTTCAAAGTCGTGTGTATCTTATGATTTAGGGTTTAAGTGTATATCTACACTTGTGTTCACGTTTCTTTCTCTACATGTTGCATGTAAAAAATTATGCCCATTTTATAACTTTAACAATTGCTAATAAGATAAGAAGTCATAACAAATAGATAACTTCTTCAACAATACATGCATATATATCATTTTATTAGTTTTATTTATATGCATCCAAATAATTATTTCCTAAGCTGAAAGCGTTCTTTCGCTGGATTTGGTGTCAATACACTATTAAAAGAACTTGAGATAAGAGCTAACTATTCTTGAATTAGATTATCAAACTTAATGATAGCCAGGATAAACCACTTTAAACAAATCTCAAACGGCACTCTGTTAATCTATTTACAATATAATAATGTAAAAAAGTAAATCGATAGTTGATTGAATCACATTTTATTTAAAAATCAATATCTAAAGAAATTATTTTAACATTTTAATTTTATATAAATGAAATTGATCAATATTGAAATTTTATGTTATTATTGTATAATTTAATATAAGTTTATTATTATTATTATTATTATTATTATTATTATTATCTTTTGTATAAATTAATATAACTGATTTTTAAAAATTGTTCTTCAGTTCAAAATTAACGGTCTGTATGTTTTTTTAAAAGCCATTAATCTGGATGTGTCTTAATAACATAAAAAATGATTTAAAATTTGTTTGAACTTTAGACAAATGATTTATATGATATAATCTTTCGATCTAATGGCGTAGTTTTATAAAATTTATAGGGGTTAAAACATTATTGAGTGATTGATGGGTAAATATTCCTAAATCATGAAGGGGTGGTTTTATAAAATTTTACTAAAAATGACATGAGTTTTGACAATTTTTTAGAGGTCTATATTAGAAACACCCATAAATATATGACTCAAAATAATGCCTTAAAAATGAGTAAAATTTAAATTGATTGAAAATAGTTGAAATTAAGTTATTTTGTATGTTGATGGATTTCTATGAAAATTAAGATTCACGTATGGACAGAAAAACTCTCCAAAATGAAAAATGGAGATGGGGTGGAGAGCATTTTGAGTGATAACCAAAAAGGGTGTAGCCCTCATCCATAGACATTCCTAAATACTATGCTTAATGAGTGCAATATATTAAGGTAACACATTAAATTAATTTGAGCAATATTCTCAATATCTCTTTTTTTCTTTCACTAATTCTCTATATCTCTTTTATATATTTGTCTGAAAGTATAACTTCCTGCAATCTTGATTATAGTTTGATACATGTGTGTGTTCATCAAGCCTTAAGATATATAACGTAAAACAAATATATGGGCGACATTCGAATCATCTCCTCGGATACAATCAAGGCGCCGAAATCAAGTAATGAAACAATTGATTTGACTCCATGGGATCTCCAATTTCTAACTGCTACACCCAACAAAAAGGGTCTTCTTTATCACCATCAGATAGCAGCAAATCAAACAACTTAGACACTATTTATCATCTTCTCTTACCTTTTACCAAACTCTTGCCGGCTGTCTTGAAATAACGGAACATGAGGACAACCTTTTCTCGTGTTCCATAAAGTGCAACAATGCAGGTGTACTCTTTATACACGCTGCTGCTGAAAATACCCGTGTTGCTGACATTCTTGGATCCACCTATGTTCCTTCTATTGTCGATTCTTTTTTTGCTTTTAACGGAGTTAAAAACTATGAAGGCACATCACAACCATTGTTGGCAGTGCAAGTCACGGAGTTAGTTGACGGCATCTTCATTGGATGTACATTCAACCATGTGGTTGTTGACGGAAATTCCATGTGGCATTTCTTCAATTCATGGGCCAATATCTCACGCGGGTCTTCTGATAAAATATCCAAACCTCCAACACTTGAACATTGGTTTCCAAATGATATTCAACGTCCTATAAGATTTCCTTTCACTATGGAGCCACAAAATAATCCCTCTGATGAGAAAAGTTTTTCGTCATCTGATGACGAAAAACTTTGTCTATCAGAGAGGTCATTTCACTTTACAAAGGAGAAAATCGTGCAACTAAAATCAAAAGTCAATGCAGAGATTGGTACCAATAAAATATCTTCTCTACAATCGATTTTAACTCACCTTTGGTGCTCTGTGATCCGTTCAAAACAATTCGACCCAGAAGAACAAGTCAATCTTATGTTCATGATATGAGTTAGATCAAGGTTTGTCCCACCATTGCTAGATGAATATTTTGGAAATGGAATTATAGGTTGTGGGGTTAAAATGAAAGTTGGGGAGTTGTTGGGGGAAGGAGGCCATTGTAAAGGTGCTTTGGAGATGAACAAGTTAATTGCTTCACACTCTAATGAGATGTTGAAGAATCACTATAAGTCTTGGTTGAAAAATCCAAACTTTGTTAAGCTTGCTGGCATGAACAATAATAATTTATTGGCCATTGGCAATTCACCTTGGTTTGATGTTTATGGTAATGATTTTGGATGGGGAAAGCCTGTGGCAGTTCACAATGGAAATAAAGTAAATGGATTAGTTAATGTGTTTGCTGGAATAGAAGAAGGTAGTATTGACCTTAGAGTGTGTCTTCCTTACAAGAATTTGGAGGCAATAGGAAATGACCCTCAGTTTATGGCTCTTATTTCCAATTAATGCAGGATCAAGAATTGTAAAATATTTTTTGGTACCATATTAGTTCAAGTTCAATTTGTATTTTGTGTAAAAACTTATGAATAAATATTTATGGTGTTATTTATTTTCTTTTTTCTCATTAGCTATGGTAAGAAGTAGCAAATACCACCGAAATTCATAAATACTCCAAAGTTTTAAATTGGAACCCCAGGTGAAGGTGACTAACCTAACAGTATCAGTATTGTCAGTTGAGTTATGAATTATGGATATATTGTACTATTCTTATTAAGTGCTCAATTATATATTAGAGTAAAATAATAATAAAATAAAAATATTGGAAGTAACTAAAGTAGTAAACACATTACTTGACTTATTTTTTACTGAAAAAACATTAATTAACATTGAAGATTAGTTTTTCATACTTTACTAAATAACTCATCAATTTTCTTTAATTCACTACTCAAATCTATGAAAACCATTAAGAAGTTCTCTCAAATGGAAGTACCATTGACATTAACTTGCAAAGCAAACAAACAAGATCCTGATTATGTAAATTTGACATTGAGAGTCAAAGGTTCACAAGTTATAGAGTGAGATCTAAGAGTAATGTGTATCATTAGTGGCTACTAAGACATTAACCTATAACAAATACATTATACATATTGATTTTAGTGCTAGTTAGTATAACTGATTTTGGTATCATCTATGTGTTTTCAATAAGCCTAATTTGGAATAAACAAAAACTACCATTTCTATCTCATGAATACATTATTATCTTCATCTAATTCTTCAATGCAATCTTATTATTATTAGTCCTTGCAATTCCTATTGATGTGGATGAGGATGATGAAGAAATGGCAGATCTATCAAACTCCTCTTTGTCTTCATGGAAGACTTTATTAAGAACTTCTTGGAGCTCCACGTACCTTCTGCGCTTCGCTTGTCGATCTTCAGGACTGTCATTACCCATACTCACGAGCTGCGATAGATCATCAGCATCCATGATCTTGTTCAACACTTCTGAGCAACGAGGGAAGAAGCGTTTCCCTAACTCCACTGCTCATGAGGAGCAAATTTTCAGGTACCGAGTTCAAATTTCGTCAGAGGCAGTTGTAAAATGATCATTAATGCTAATGATTAATAAAAAAAATTAGAAAAGTACTAAATAAAATAAAGATGAGAAACATGTATATACCTGTTCTAGACAGTGCCTTCATCCTAATTAGATGCTCCTCTTTTATTTTAAAAGGTGCTTCATTTAAGTCCATAGTTGTCCTTTGGCAACCACCCAAATTTGGAGTAAACTCAGATGTTCCATCAATTTGAGTAATATCCCACAAAACCTTTGCTTCCATGGGAAACAAAAATTTTGCTAATCCAACTGAAAACCATGAATATAATTTAATTAGTATATTTTTAGTCGACATGAGTCTCCTAACAATATGATTTTTATTTAAGAGACATAAAATGTCGTAGTAACATATGTCAAGGCGACACAGATGCATTTTATTGAAAATAGAAAATAAATTGAAGATTACGGACATGTGAGAAAATACCTCGATTTTCTAGGTACAACAATTTCATACGCAAATCATCTCCTGCCATAGCAAGAGAATGAGAAGCCTCACCAAGTAAAGGCTCCCGCCTCTCAGCTTGTTCCAATATCTCTATACACAATCGATCATTTGACGAAATATATCCTTCCTCCGTAGATTTATAATAATTCACAGCTTTTGTACGACGCTTCGCAATCTGAAGAGCTTTTCTACCATCCAAAGTGAGTTCAGAAGGCTGAGCTCCCTTTGTTAATAAAGACACAATAATCTTCGGTTCTTTTGTCATTGCAGAAACATGCAGCACGCTATATCCCCTACTGTTTTTATGATTCACATCAGCAAGTCCAAGATCAAGAAGCTCAATGGTAGTCTTCACATCGCAATATGCAACAGCATAGTGAAGTGCATGAGCCTCATCTAGAGTAGTGTGTCCTTCTTTCAAAAGCAACCTTACTAACTCTACATCGTCTGAATCAAGAGCTCTATGTATTCTGTTAACATGTTTCTGTAGGAGATTTGAGGTTTCAGACATGTCTAAGCCTAGTTGTTTTCGTTCGTGTATTATTTGTTTCGATATAGGTTGAGGTAGTGATTTTTCAAGAGTGGTAATATCAATATTTGATTTAACTATTGTTTCTGTACACCTTGTTAGAAGTTTATCACATGTTTTACCACATATATTTGCTATAGAAAGAACCATCAACATGTCATCTATTTCAATCTTGTCAAGAATCTCTAGTAGATGATCCTGCAAATGAAAAAAATTGTATTAATGTTCAATCATTTATTCATTCATAACATTCTGTTTACGTTCATAAAAAGCTTAATTAAATTGTAGCAGAGGATCTGTAGAAATGAATGAGATTAGAAAGAAGGAGATTGTTGTTCTCTCAATGATCAACTTATCTGAAGATATCTACTTACATAAACAGTTGTTGATATTTTAGAGAGCTTATGAAATTAGTTATCCATAAGTTGCTTTAACCTTATTTACATAAAGGTAAGAACACTTACATGAGAAAGTATTGTTAGATTTTTATATCAAGCATAATTCATCCTTACAAAACCAGCTTGTAAGCTGAGAGGTGACACTCTTTATAAACTATAGTCAAAATTTATCATTAATCAATGTGAGACTTGGCTTTTCCAACCCTCTCACGTTCAGCAATATTGGGCTCAGTGCATGGATATAAATAGTGGGTGACCCAAAATGATAAACTCTAATACCATGTTAAATTTTTATAAAGTTGAGTTAGACCCAATACTCAATTTTAACAAGTACAGACCCCTTGTAGCTTAACCAAGGCATCAGGTTCGACAAAAGTTTGGGCATGCATTAGCCCTAAAACTTTTAGAGACGGTCTGTAGCCCATTTTGAGTCTCATAACTCATAAGACTCAAGAGATTAGTCTTCCCAATTGCACGGATATACACATTTAACAAAAAAAAGTTAATTTCAATAAACTCTCTGAAGTAACTTAATTTATACAAAAACAATTTGACTTTATTTTATAAGTGCTTATTCAAATAACTTCTATAAGTGCTTACCTGATAAAGAGCAAGTAATTCAGATATTTGAAAAATGAATGAAGCATAAAGAAGTTGAAGCAAGAAATCAACAACAGGCCAACACCCAAAATGACAACAATCATCATCCACACAAACACAAACACCTTTACCATGCAAAGGATGTTCAACTTTCCCACTATACAAATAACGCACAACAACATTAACCGCTTCAAACTCAACATCATAATCCTTAGCCACTTCCTTCAACTTCAAAATTCTTTCTTTGTTTCCACCAAACACTGCCTTAAAGAAGCTACTTCTCGCCGACAGAATGCAAAGGTGCACGGAAACTTCTCGACCGTCGCTTGTGATGATTTTTGCGTCGGAAAAGAAGCCCCCTGCATCAAAGATTGAAGATAGATTTTCTGAGAGACGGTTTAGTGTTGTGATTGTGATGTCTGAAACAGTTGAATTGGCTTCATTGTTGTTTATTATGCAGCATATGTCACTGCTGTTGCTGATTTCGTTTGAATGAGAGAATGGATTTCTCAAATACATTTTTATAAGAGATACACTAGTTGTTAAGAAGACACAAAATCAAAATGAGAGTGAAGTTCTTGTGTTGAGAGAGAAGCAACAAAATGAACTATATATATATATATATATTATGCACAAACCATACAACTACATGTATGTTTGGTTTCAGTTTCACAGAGACTATAATTGATTCTAACATGTAGAATTGATTATGATATGTTTGCTTTCTGTAAAATAGAATTGATTTTACTTCCATAATTGATTATGCTTGAAGCTAGAAATGTATATTCTGACTTTAGAATTGATTTTTGGGTAAATAGACCAATACCCTCTGTAAAATATGCAAATTTTACAATACCTCCTGTAAAAATTATTTTTGAGAATTCTCCTCGCAAAAAAAAAAAACCATCGCAAAATATAATATTTAGCGGGGTTTTAAACCACCGCAAATAAAACTCTCGCACAATATAATTTTAGCAAGGGTTTTATTATGATGGACTGAGTCAGGAGGTATTGCAAAAAATCAAAAATTACAGAAGGAATTTTCAAAAAAATAAAATTCAAGTGGATATTGAAAAACTTGCATATTTTGCAGAGGGAAATTAATCTATTAACTCTTGAATTTTATAGTGAAATTTACTATTCAACTCACTTTTAGTTAAATATGTCCAAAAATTTATGTTTTAGATATATGTAATGATGTTTTATGTATTTAAACTATATTTTAAATTAAATACATTAAACATTTTATGAATATAAAAATGTTAAAAATGTGCTATTAAAATACATGATAAGTAACTTAAAATAGAAATATTCTTTTTAAAAGTCGTGTATTTAACTTTTCAAAAATTAAATTATTGTATTTTCAATATAACTAATATTTTTTATCGAATCAAACGCATCCTAAGAATTAATTAAGACACTCATTAATAATTATAATAAGACCATTTTCATAACAAGAACCGGAGGAAGTATAACATATAATTAGTTTGTGCATCATACACGTGCTACTTAGGCTGTCAAATAAACTAAGACTTTGTAATATATCGTGGATATGATTGTTGTTCTTTAAAAGCTGCTGTCACACATACATATGATCATAGGATTTGGATTATGTGTCTTTGTGTGTGTTACTGTTGACTTGCATTTTATGGTGACACCGGTTGATAGCTTTGGAACTTGGACGTGTGTGCATTCATTCAGCTGAGATTTAGCTAATCTGTCTTTCGCATTGCAATGGATCCATTTCCTGCCGCTTTCATATACCTTTATATTGTGCTCTCCAAGAATTCTCTATTATTGCCGATGGCCGAAAACAAAATAAATAAAAGTAATTAGAGGTGTGTAATCCCTGAATTAAGGTATTATCTGTAGAATTTGCACAACTCTTTTAGAATACAATTGGTTCTTCTCAATGAAAAATATATTGAAATTATCAATACACGACAATATTAACAAGGTCGATAACTCAGACATTATTTAATTTAGAAATGAACTCTATAATTTATAGAGAAAACATTCTTCTCCAAAAGCAAAATATTTCTTCTATCCACCGTAAAACTAAAAATCCCATCCCCTGTTAATATGTTGAAAATGTTCTTTATAAAGTCAGCCCCTCACTCCCAAATTGTAGGCCAAGATATATCACTTAACCGTTCTAGAAAACATGATTAGCTCTTTCATATTTTAATTAGTAATAAACCATTATAGTGAAAGATTCAAGGAAAATGTTGTTACCATGTTACTTGAAACCGTAATATATATCCACTAAATAACAATAATAAGTGAGTTAAACCGGAAAAAGAAAAAGGAACATGTTAGTGCAACATGACCAAGTCAAAAATAAAAATAAATAAATTTAATTATTAACTTTAAAATAAATTATAAAATAATTTACAACAATTCCTTACAATTTATTTTAAAGTTTTTTAAAACAAAGAATAAAAAAAAGTTTTGAAACTATTGTCTGAGTCACCTTTGAGTATAATGCACCAAACTGGTGTAGCAAGCTATATGAACCAACGTTAGAATGATACACTTAACACACAGTGAATTGGTGTAGCAAACTATATGAACCAAAGACACTTGATGTATGTTAGCGGTATACAACTCGCATCCACCCCACAATTCTCGTGTTACCACAGTGTTGCGCATTTAGGTCGTGCACGTGTTTGGTATTCATGAATGCTCCAGAGATCCGCCACTGTCTCATACAAGCGACCCCACTTGACACTTATATATTTGATTCCATCTAATGTATGCTACATCCATACACCACCCATAATGGCTTATGGTAATCATTAAAAGCTTTAAGTTTACCCCTCAAATTATTTTAATTAGCACTTCTCATAGCCATTATCATAACACTAAAGACATGGACAAAATTCAGTGCTAACAAAACTAACAAGTGACTTAATTTTTCCATTGAACCTTCTTCATTGATCTTCAATCACAAATGTTGGGTTACCATCAGTTGTCATTTTTCAGTGGCAAAGTCCATTCTTATCAGTTTTCATCCCAAGGTGATATTGGATCGGACCATAATTACCAGGCCCAGAAGCGTTATGGCCCAAACAAATAACCTGATCTATTGGTTGAAGTAATCTTAATGCTTAAAGTGACATAATAATTGGCTGTATTCAAATTTGATATAATTAGGTGGTATGCTTCAAAAATTGCCATGTGTCAAATTTTGCCTCTAAGTGCTAGTAGAAAAGGTCTATTATTAATTCTAATCAACATTGCTGAAAAAATTGCCATGTGTCAAATTTTGCCTCTAAGTGCTAGTAGAAAAGGTTTCAATGGTTAGTTTTAATTCTAATCAACATTGCTGAAAACCTTTTAAAAGTGTGTCTCTTCACCAATTGACATAAGTTTCTCTATAAATAGAGACACTTATAGGCATAAACAAGAGACACTAATGATATACTTGTAGGAATAAATTATGTCTAAAATATCTAAATCATTCATTCTTTTCTCTAGTGCATGAGAGGAATTGAATGAACTTTATACTGTAAACTATCATTGACGATACGCTTGATATGAGTGTGCAATTCATATCAAGGATTCCAATAGTATCCTGAAGGGGATTCGCCGGTTATCCAATTTGCATCAAGTTTGCATAAACTGGTGGGGGCGAATCAAACCTAAAGGTTAGTGTTCCTACACGCTTTGGAATTTATGTGCAATCGTCGTCATCTTCATCTTCTTGTTCAAGTATTTGCAGCAGACCCCCAGAAATTGTTCCAGCAATCTTTAAGTTCGATTTACGATTTTCTTAATTAATGACGCTGCAATTTTGTCGAAGATGATTCGTCACTTTGTAAAGTGAGAGATGTTGGCTTCAAGAGATAAGTATTACTATCCCTTCTCATTTTATATGTTTGAATATGTTTTGATTTACATTATAGAAATGTTTCAATATATTCTTACTGTTTCAAAATTATGATCTTACGGGATGTAATAAGCATATGGTTTAATCATGAAAATTTATGTGTAGTGTGTAAACACTTGTTTGAGAATCATAATTTTCGTTAAGGATGTATTTTTTTTTTTTTTGATATGCAAAATTTGTATTGAAATATAAGGAGTACAAGAGGTACTCAACCCTTACAATTCAAAAACAACGAAACAATATTAAATATATTGTAAGCAAGCTAGTGGGTTAACACACCACTGAGCAAAAGTGACATCAACAGTACTCCTCACCCGACCAATATACCAAAACCATGAAAAATAAATAACTTGGTTAACCATAGTAGAAATATTGACGCTTTCGCCTCGCCATAAAATACTATTACGCCATCTCCATATGCACCACATCGTCGCTAACCAAATGGTGTGCCTATATCTTTTACTTATATTACCCTTGTCCTTTAACATAGAACCAAAGGAGAGGCAATGATGCTGAACCGTAAGTGATGTTATAGTAGGAACCCCCATCCAATTGCCAACCTGTTGTCGTTAAGGATGTATTGACATTACTAATGCTTTACTAGCATGAGTGTCTCTGTTACAAGATGTGTTGCCATTACTGCGTATAATTAGGATAAAAAAAGTCATACAGAGATTAGTGGATTATACACGGGAGTGAATTTTGAATTTGTTACTCAAATATTGTGTTTTGAAATAAAATTGTATATACTGTATATATTGTTGTTCTATTCGGTCCAAAGTCTTAACTCCAAGAGATGAAGCTACGGTGGTTGCAACAGTGCCTCAACTCCTTGACAAAGGGGGGGGGGGGGGGGGTTCCTGCACAAAAAAGGACTCCGACGCTCAAGTCAGTAAGTGTGGAAGAAGAGAGAATTAGGGTTTAGAATCATACATGAGGTGGTGTAAAACCACCTATTTATAGGCGTTTTGCTTTGATGGATAAGAAGGATTTCGTGTAGGAATCCTGATCGTTGAAACTTGTGCCGGTTTATTCAACGGTGTAGGTTGCAAGGCCTTGCTGCACCCGTCTACAGCGTGTGCACTGTAGCTCTAGGGTGGAATGCCCTTGGAATCTGTGACAATTCCCCACATGTTAGTGGGCCTGGATATACTTGTAATTGGGCCTTTGGCAAGTCCAGAACAGATGCCCCCGAAGTCAATTGCTATAGACGGAGTCTAAGCGTTGACTTGATTGTGCGTAGTTCCGTCATAAAATTTCTGTGGAGGTTAGTTCAATAATAACAAGAAAAATAGAGGAAAGTGTTTGAGGAAACAAATTTTACCGTTTCGGATTCCCGTACCCTATTTATATGCCCCCGGGTACGGTATTCGCCTTGACGTAGTGATTGTGTGTCATTCCGTCTTCAATGCACAAGTTTTGTTGCTGGACATTAGCCTTGCCGGCTGGACGAAATTATATCCGTTAGTTTGTTCAAACGTTCGATATTCCTGAAAGTGTGGGACAGCTGTTGTAACTGAAACGTCGTGGCGGCATTAACTGCTCACGCGTGTCCTTCATTACTGCGCATTTACTGTGTACACATCACTAGCTGTCACTAGGGCACTCAAGTGTCCATTACTTCGAGGCTTTATCTGGGCTGTTGATTCGGATTTTTCGTATTCCTTCTTTCTGGGCCGTTAAATATGCCTTTTCGCGGTTTATAAATACCCATAGGTTATTTACTTGTTTCTTTTTCGCATTTAAGCTTCTTGAATCCTAGTTTCTTGTTTTCGGCGATTTTATTTCCTCTGCTTCGTTAGATTTTCGTTGATTCCGATTTTGCACCAGTAATCACTACTTCTCCAGGAGATCTTTCTTGACTGCGAGGTACTTTCGTTGATCCTTCATCTTTATCAATTTATTTTCTTCCTCTGTTTGTATCATTATGACCAATACAGGGAAATTGATAATTTTAAGTGATACTGATGAGAGTCCCATGAGTGATAGTGATTAAATAATTCTGAGTGATGATGATATTCTCTCTGATCAAGAGTTTTATGAGGGACCAATCTATGAGAGAGCACCTGAAACGGTATTTATACCCAAATATGGTAGGGCAATGACTTATGAACAAGCTCGTTGTTCTGAACTTGACACATTTACTGTGAGTGTTCTTGGTTTAAGGTCACTTTTTCCCAAGGATGCAGAGTATATCATGACGGATGGTTTGACATACACTTATTATAGTGGTGATGATGAGATGGCAGTCATTAGGTTTAGTAATGATAGAATCCAAGAACTTAAACGTAAAGTTGAGGAGGGAATGTGTGTTAAATTGGCCAACGTAGAACTTCAGAAAATTCTCTTTAAAGAGATTGAGATTAAAGCTGACGCTAGTGCTGAACTTGCCAGGCTTGCAGAGAGGGAAAAAAGACGCAACGAAGAGATGGTGAAGATTCACAAAAGTGCTCATGTATTGCCTGTTGACGCGTGTAAATATGGATGGGTCGTACCGGAGGTTCTTGGCGTCCCTTGTGATTATACCCGGAAAGATTCTCTTAACAGAGCATATAAGAATGTGGGTTCCTCAGAGGATTGGAAAATCGTAGTTCCTCCCACAGAAAAAAGACTTTGTTCAACTTATGTTGAATGTGGGGTTTCTTTGCCAGAGACTTTAGTAAGGAACTTCCAAGTGCGCCTCCCGTTTACGGAGTTTGAAGCCGGGTTGATGGCTCACCTTCGTTTAGCCCCTTCACAGATTCATCCCTCATCTTGGGGTTTCATAAAAGCTTTCCAGTTTTTCTGTGCATATGCTGGTGGAAATGCCAGTGTCCCTCTGTTCATGAATTTATTTACATTATCAAGGACCAGCCAGAATACTGCAAATAAACAGGGCTTTGTGTCGTTCCGGCAAAAGACAAAATATTTTGAGGTTTATAAAGATTCCTTTAAATGGCCATGGGGGGAGTATTATTTTGTAGTTCCCGCATCAGAGACGGCTCACCGGAGCCTTTGCCATCTTCCTATGGATGGCCAAGTGTCTTGCGATGATTATACCGCAGGGCCAGTAAATTTCGATGATTATACCGTCATCACGAATTTATCTGATAGCGAGGATGATGAAGATGGTAAGGTGGAAGGAGCGCCTCTTCAACCACTTGTTGAAGGGGTCGCCTCTTTAGTTGTAGACAATGAGGTACTTGCCCCTTGTCGATCTAAATTTCCAAAACATTGGTACCAGAGGCATTTCTTGCTTGCGTCTGGTGACTATTTGGTGAAAAATGAGGACCTGTGTGAAGCCGATCAGGAAATGAAAGTGAAGCTTCAAGGATTTTGTGATGAGATTTTTTCAGAAACCGAACGTGGTTTTATCAACACAAGAAGGTTGATGGGTTGCAAGTCTCTTGAAACCCGCAATAATGAATTGGATGAGATTCTTGAAAATAAATCTTCTTGGTGAGTTCAAACTGTGATATGATGCTTATTTCTTTCCTTTTTCTTTGTTTTTCAGAAAACATGAAGGTTGATCTTGTTGCTTCGAGGAAAAGGAAGCTGGAGAAGGAGAGCCAGGGTCAACAAGTTGATGGTTGCAGTCAATCTTCTGTGGTGAATCTCAAAACCGGCTCTGGTTCTACTCAGGTCACCGCTGTTGACAAAGGTAAGGGGAAAGCTATTGTTCTCCCTCAATCGGTAGATGCTCCCACTCAAACGGTTAGGCAAGATCCTCCTATTCCGCAAGTGCAACCTCTCCCTACTCCAAGGGTAAAAATCATTTCCAAACCGCAAGTTCAAAATCCTCCTCTGGCTCAAAAACGTGACAAACCTCCTCCAGCTGCCGGGAATAAGAAAAATAACAAAAGAGATGCTGATCCAGTTATTGAGAAATCTCCTAAGCGAGTAGGCGAAGTCATGACACCGGTAGCAGTAGGAGTTCTGATCAAAGCCTTTGTCCCTTTAACCGTGAGGAGGGTAATGTCACTCGTGGTCCTCCTCCCGCGTATCAGCTTCCAACCTGTCTAGACGACGCTCCTTCTCTTGATAAGAGGATTCTCTGGAACACGGCTTCCCGGGCTGACTTTTAATAAATCTCCGCCTTGACCCCCCAGGCTCGTCAAGAGGAACTTGCCCGCATGGGTTTTGAGGGTCAACGGCTGGTCACCTACTCCTATATAATGGCCAGTGAAAACTGGGACATTTTTTCTGGTAATGTGGCCATTACGGAGATTCAAAAGAAAAACCAAACAATCACCGAGTTCCGTGATGATCTGAACAATCCAAAGATAACTTGACTTTGGCTGAGAGTAAGTTGAAGATGGCTAACATCCAACTTGAAACTGCTAATGATGACGTCAAATCCAAGGATGCTCTGCTGGAGAAAAGGAAGACGAAGTTGGCTGAAGAGCGGAGAAAATATGAGGCCCTCAAGAAGAAACATGAGGAGGAGCTAGCTGGTGTGAGGAAGAGGCGTGATGAGGTGGTTGCTGCTGCTAATGAGAAAGCTGCCAAAGAGAAGGATGCTTATAATGCGCTGATAGTTTCCCTAGCACGTCATGTCAGGGACATTGACCTCTATGGTGAACCTCCCGTCTTGGCTCGGCAACTTGCTCTCAAAGATCAGCGCTTGTTTGATCAGCAGGGGGAGTTCGACAGGTATAAGGTGGAGAAGCAAGCTGAGTTGGAAAAGCAAATTGATGACACCAACGTTCTCATCTTCTCTAAGATTTGCCCAACATTTATGACCAGGTGGAGCTGCTCAATCCTGGAGTTAAAATTGACCGGGATACCATTGATCCGTTTGAAAATTTCTCAATCGCCCCCCCTTCATTCTCTTTTCCCCCCCTAACTACCGATTTTGTCCTTAGGGGGGTTTTGGGGGTATAGGCACCAATTCGGGACGTAGATCCCGAACTATAGTTCGAAATCTACGTCCCGAAGTGTATCCTGAATTTTGGGGAGTACAGGCACCAGTTCGGGATATAGATCCCGAAGTGGTGCCTGGGTTCTGGGGTATAGACACCACTTCGGGTTTTAGATCCCGAAGTGGTGCATGTACCCCCCAAAACCCATACACCACTTCGTGATCTATATCTCGAACTGGTGCCTATACTCCCCAAAACTCAAGATACACTTCGGGACGTAGATCCCGAACCTTATTTCGGGATCTACGTCCCGAATTGAAGGGTAATTTGGGGTTTTAGGGGGGTTATAGAGAAATGAGGGGGGGCAAAAGAGAAATTTTCGATCCGTTTAACAAGGTCGTTGACGGAAAGATTGTTCCTGATGATGATGATGAAGAGCAAGCACCGTCAGTTGAAGGTGAGGGTCTCACGAAGGTGGGTAATAGCGAAAAGCTTGATGACCCAATTGTTCCTCCCGTGAGCGTCAACGAAGCTAGTTAGGTTGATGATGCAAAGGATGCTCCCGGAGAGAAAATTGAAGAGGTTACCGTTGAGAAGGTCGTTGATGAGAAGAAGAATTAATCACTGTTGTACTTTATTTTTATTTTGCTTTTGTCCTTCCGGTGAACCTGTTCCCGGTTTGGATTCTATGTTCTGTAATATAAGTACAATATTTCACTTTTTGAATGCACAATTATATGTGTCTTGACGTATCTTTACGTTTATGAATGTCTTTATATGTATGATGCATAATTTCCCTTTTAGGATTTCCATTTTAGGATTTTCTTGGCAGGTATACATATCTTTCTTGACGGGTTAAAAATATCCGTCTGAATATACAGGTGCCTTTCTTGAAGGGCTTTGTTTGTATTCTCCGTTTTGGAAATTCAAAGTTGAATCTTTAACATTTTTCCATGATTCCATCTTAGAAATTCATGACATAATTGTGTCCGTTAAGAGGAAGCTATTTTTGAAAAAGAAACTCCGTCTTGGGAGTATTTCTGTAACATAAGTTGCATGTTTAAGAATCACTCCATCATAGGAATATTTGTATGCTAAGAATAGAATTCGTTTGGAATGTTATCCGTCATGAGTTTATAAACATTCCGTTTAGAGCTAGATTCTTTTTCCAGTAATATATGCGTGGGTGCCTAAGTTTCATAGGGCTTTGTTTTTGGCCTTATAGTTTAAGGTTTTACTGGAGTTATGGGATAATCTAGCCAAAACTTCCCTTCTTCCCCTGTGAACGTGCGCTACTTTCAAGTGGCTAGCCGGAAAAGCCATTCACTAAGTTGCCTCCGTTGAGAGGAGGTCTTTTGCCTTTTTGAAGGGCTTTTAAGTTTCTTAAGTGAAGAGCATTCACTAAGTTGCCTCCGCATGGGCTTTTAAGTGTCTTTGCACTTTAAATTTTATCAAAACATCTTTACGTTAATATCTATCTTAAGATATTTTCAATTTGCTGAAATATAATAAAGAATAAATTTCTGAATAATCATCTCTTCATTGAATTTTTTTTTCAAGCTGTTACATAATAACTTCCGTTCTAAGACGGGTATATAAACTTCCGTTCTAAGACGGGTACAAAGGCTTCCGTTCTAACGGTAAGCGAGAGAAAAGATAATTTAATATCAACTGTAACACTTCTTCAACTTGGCGGCGTTCCAAGTTCTTGGGATGAGTTCCCCTTTAAGGGTTTCAAGCTTGTAGGCTCCTTGGCCTGTGGACGTTGTGACTTTGTATGGTCCTTCCCAATTCGCTGCTAGTTTTCCATCAGAAGTGTTCTTTCCGCCTACGTCTGCACGGCGGAGAACAAGGTTTCCGGGATGAATATCTCGTGATCAAACTTTCTTGTTATACTTTGAGGTCGTTATCTTCTTAACGGCGGCTTCTGTCAACGCAGCGTAAGATCTTTTTTCATCAAGAAAATCTAGCTCTTGTTGGATAGCCATGGAATTGTCTTCCTCGCTTAGAGGGTATGCGGTTCGCCAGCTTAGTTCACCAATTTTCACCGGGATAACGGCTTCAGTTCCGTATGTAAGTCTGAATTGTGTTTCGCCCGTTGTGGAATGGGGTGTGGTTCTGTATGCCCACAAGACATGACAAAGTTCTTCAGCCCAGTTTCCTTTTGCATCGTCAAGTCTTCGCTTCAATCCCCTCAGAACTACCCGGTTAGCTGCTTCAGCCTAGCCGTTAGTTTGGGGTGTTCTACGGATGAGAAGTGTTGGGTGATTTTGAAGTCCTCCATAAGTTTCTTCATTTTCTTGTCGGTGAACTGCATTTCGTTATCAATAACCACAGAACGAGGGATTCCAAATCTGGCTAAGATGTTCCTTTTGAAGAATTTGATGACGTTTGCAGCAATAATCTTTGCCAATGCCTCACCTTCAACCTACTTGGTGAAGTAATCAACAGCAACAATCAAATATTTCAGTTGCCTCGCAGCCATTGGGAAGGGTCCCAATATATCCATTCCCCATTGGTAAAATGACCATGGAATGGTTAGACTGTGGAGCTCTAAAGGCGGAGAGTTATACACATCTCCGTGTTTCTGGCACTTCTCGTAGGTCTTCACAAATTCTTTTGCATTAGTGGCCATTGTAGGCCAATAGTACCCTGCACGGAGTATCTTTCTTGCCAATGCTCTCCCGCCCAGATGTTGGCTTGCAATTCATTCATGTACCTCTTCTAAGGTGTAGATGGCTTCATCTCCCTCAAGACACTTAAGGAGGGGTGTAGAAAACCCTCTCTTATACAGTTGTCCTAACACAATCGTATGTGATGGAGCCCTTCTCTTGACTAGCGCTGCTTCCTCCTTGTCTTTTGGAAGCTCCCCGGTTTCAATGAATTTTATCACGAGTAAGATCCAGGAAGTCTTGTCGTTGCTTCCGTCAAGAGACATAAGCATTACTTTCTCCGTGATGCTAGGTGCTTCCAACGTTTCTTGAATGAAAGAATGGTTCACGCCGCTTTTCCTTGTGCTTGCCAATTTGGATAGGACGTCAGCTCTTGTGTTTTGTTCTCTTGGAACATGCATGATTTCAAAATCTTCAAATGCGCTGGTGGTTTCTCTGATCACCAACAAATACTTCTGTAATAAAGGCTCCTTTGCTTGTGCTTCTCCCTTTACTTGTGTCACCACCAACTGAGAGTCAGTCCTCAGTTTTACCTCCTTTGCTCCTAGTTCTTGTGCTAGTTTCAAGCCGGCAATACAAGCTTCGTAATCAGCTTGGTTATTTGTGGTGGTGAATGAGAATCTCAGGGATACTTCTAAAATCAGTCCTTCACTGCTCTCCAGAATGAGTCCTGCTCCACTTCCTCTGCTATTTGATGAACCATCCATAAAGATGGTCCACTTTGTGCATGGCTCAATTGTGGCCGGGGTCATCTCCGCCAAGAAATCAGCAAAGGTTTGGGCCTTCAAAGCCTTTCTACTTTTGAATGAAATATCAAATTCTAAAAGCTCCACTGACCACTTTGTCATACGTCCTGCCAAGTCAGGCCTGAACAACACCTGCTTGATTGGCTGATCCGTCCTCACTACTATTGAGTGTGCTAGGAAATACCGTCTTAGTTTTCCCACAGCTGTCACCAATGCCAGCGCAACTTGCTCTATCTTCTGGTATCTCACTTCAGCTCCGGCTAGCGCTTTAAAAATGAAATATACAGGATTCTGGTTGGCTCCAGTCTCTCTCACCAAGACGGCACTGACGGCTTCTACTGATATTGCTAGATACAAGTATAGTGTTTCATCTTTCATAGGTCTAGACAATCTCACCTGACGTCCATGTATACCTCCAGCATCTTCCCAATCTCACCTTCAAACACCTTTTTCATCATTCTTTGATAGGTGGCCCCTGTGTATTTAAGTCCAAACGGCATCACGTTATAGCGGTAGTTTGCTCCCCCAGTCATTAAAGCTGTTTTATCACGATCCTTGACGGACATGGGAATCTGGTTGTAGCCGGAATAAGCATCAAGAAAACTTAGCAGTTTGTAACCTGCTGAGTCATCAACCAGTTTGTCAATAATCGGGAGTGTATATGAATCTTTGGGGCAAGCCCTGTTGAGGTCTGTGTAGTCTACACACATTCTCCACTTCCCGGAGGACTTCTTTACCAACACGACATTAGATAGCCACTCCGTGTAATGGAGTTCTGAAATGAATTTGGCTTTCAGTAGTCCGTCAACGATTTCCTGTGCTGCTTTTGCCTTCTCCGGGTTCTGAAATGAATTTGGCTTTCAGTAGCCACTCGTTGGTAAGTTTGTCCCTATTTTAACTTTCCTATCCGGATGTTCATTCAGTTGTACTTCTTCAAATTCTCTGTCTGGTATAGGCCTACTGAATTCTCCCGGGAGTAGTTTATGGCGGTAACTCTCATCGTCGGATGCACAGTCATTAGAATGTATACCAATCTTTGCGACATTGACAAGGTAGAATTGCTCAATCCCCAAAGAGGAGATTAAGATATTTTGAGCTTTCGCATCGTAATTCACCTTCTTCTTGTCATCGTTACTCCATTGTGCCATAGGCTTATTGGTGACAACACCATTCAAATCGGTCATGGTTGGAACAAAAGGACCGTTTTCAATGGTGTTTCACACTTCACTATCAAAAGAATTGATGTGAATTCTCATACAATTTTTCCAATAGTCGAAATGTTCGCCGTTGAATATTGGTGCGCGATTGTACGCCCCTTTTGGTGCAAAAGCCATATTGTCTAATAATTGGCACAAATCCGCTGAATTTTTGTATAAAAAATCAACCGGGATCGTGATACCACTTGTAAGACTACAATGGCTACGCTCTAAGACTGGCGAACGCGAGCGTTCCAATTAACAACAACAATATTTCGTAAAACAATCGATTAAGCGGAAGACACCTAGATCGGTAGTCTTTTTTGCACCTCGACTAAAGGAAAACTTGTATAGCCCTTTTGAAGTAAACAATGACAATTCAAATTTCACAAACAAATATTCGAATTCAATCAATCTAACGATTTTATCAAATTATACAATCAACACACAAATTCACAAGTTTCACAATTGATCGCAACAACGTTTATGAAACTTGATTTTCGCCGCCGGAAATCAAGTTTCGCGATAAAGAAAATAAAACGAAACTTAAAGAGTTGAGGGATAGAAAAACACAAACGGATCAAACGGCCGGTACCTCTCCGCCCACCTTATCAAACGGATATAGGTGAGAGTTTCACTATCTTTGAAAATCTTTTACAAATGCACAAATTCACGACTAATACAATACGACTCGATATACAATCTTGACCGTAGCTCCAATCGCAATTCGTGCAAAACCTCAACGAACCAAAACTTCAACCTCTGACTCCAACGATCAAACGCGCACCTATCTTCACCGAAGAACTTTGCGCTGATCGTCCAGCTGATTCCGTTCAAAAACAAATCATCTTGACAACGGTTCTGATTCACCACGAACCCAAGCTTCGAACGTTATCTTCCACAATCTTCAAGAACCTTCGATTGACCCCATTCTCAATCTCAATTGATGAATACTTTGGAAGAAGATGATGATCTTGTTTTTGAATAGTCCTTGATCCAAAACCCTTAACCAATTTTGATCACAAGACGTTTTTGAACAAATTCACTTGATTTCTCATTTGCTCACTGATTTCTCATACCTACAAAGAATACACATATAGCTATTTATAGACAAAATAGAATTGAGTAAATTTAGGAACAATTTAACAGGTTTGTATCGATACATACATCAGTGTCGTTTGTATCGATACAAGGTTAATATGTATCGATACAAACTACTCAAAACATAGTTTTTCAAAGTTTATAAAATGGTTTTTGCTGTCAAGTCAATATCAATTGTTACCAAAATATATTCTACTCTATTTTGATATGTTTTGACAATTATTTAAACTCGGAGGGGAACTGGTGCATTTATATTCTCCCCCTTTTTGATAATTGTCAAAACCTCATTGCATAAGCTATCTAAGCCTACCTAATATGCAATATATAAACAGCTATATTTACAGACGCAAACAACAACAAGGCTAGCCACTTGCGAAGCTCCCCTTAGTCGATGCTCTCTTGTATGTAACCGGATCGGAATGTCCAAAGCCTTTTTCCTTTGCTTGTAGCTTATGCTTGAAAAACTCTTGCCAATTCTTCTCCCCCTTTGACATTATCAAAAAGAAGAAAAGAACTCTCATGAGAAGTATCGAAATTCAAAGACATTTTAAAAAAATATATGTCATATGATGCACTTACATTTGTCGAAATGCACTATATGATGAAAGTATCGTGATCAAATAATTAAGCAAAATATGCACAAATGTATGCTAATGACGAATAAGACAAATCATGACAAACATGGCATGTAGAATAACAAGCCAAACCAAATCACATGATTATTAAAACATCGATCATCATACGCATTTAAACATATTCTACGGACGTAAAATAAATAAACAAACACATCATGCATAAGTAGATTCATACATGAAAAGAAAATATCCAAAAGTCATACATAAAGTAAAATGCCGAAAAGTTGGGCATAAACAATTATCCGTACAACCAAAATCGAATTTAACAAAAGTAAGTCATAGAGATATGAAATTAAAAAGACAAAGTGTTCATGAGATAAAAGACATTAAAACAACTAAATCATTCATTCACTGGGTTGGGGTTAGTGTTGAGGTATTGGTCCACATTGGTGTTTTGTGTGACATAAGCATCAAGTTGATGTTGGAGATGATCAAACCGGGAGGCATTGTATGCTTGCATGTTGTCAAGCCTTGTGTTCACCTCACTTTGAAATAAAGCTTGTTGCATGCTCATATCCTTTAACATATCCATGATATCTGACATGTTAACACTTGTGTTGCCGGAAGACTCTTCAACATTATCAACCAAAGAAGGAGATACCCGTGGCCTTTTGCTTCTACCATTGGCATCCTCTTCCATTCCTTCTTCCTCATCATTTTCATTCCCAAAGAACTCATAGTCCTTTATTTCCTCATTCCATTTGTAGTCCATTCTCTTCATCATGGTTAGACTAAAGATTTGTTCTCTTTGTGGTCTATTCCAAATTCCACCCAAATTATCGGTAATCTTGAGATGGTCAAGGATCACTCCAATCATACATGAATAGGCAAAGAATTTGTCCTTTGTTGAGTCCTTTAAAGCAAACATGCGACTAAAAATGTAATTTGGCCAATCCACCTTCTTTTTCTCCAACAAAAGATACATGATATCCATGTCCTTGTTGTCAATTCTAGAGTAAGCTCCACTTCTAGGCCGAATTATGTGACACACAATCCAATGTAAGACTTTAGGTATCTTAGCAAGTTTGCTAGCCTTATAATTCGGGCTCTTTCTATTTCTAGTTAACTTGAGCCAATACTCCTTCATCTTATAGGTTGGAGAGTCATTATTCGTGAATTTCTTCAAATTGGAGTCACTAGGTAGACCAAACAAAGTTAACCACATCTTCTTAGTAACCTTATAGACTTTCTTACCCATAAGAAATTCAAATTCAGCCCCATTTGGTTTTTGCATGCCCGAGTAGAAAATCTTAACTAAGTCATCAATATAAGCCGACCTCAAGTTGCAAAAGGTGTCAAGTTTTTCTCTTTTAAGGATTTCAGCAATTTCTCCCAAATTTATCTTTTCTAAGTCTTCAACCGAGACAGCATTTGGTTGAACTAATTTCTTAGGTGCACACTTTCCAACATAGAAGTTATAACAATCAGGAGGAATGAAATTCTTGTCAACAAAGTCATTATCAGGTTGTTTGTCTATGATAATCCTATTTGCACTCTTTCTATGTGATCCAAAAGCCATATCTTGAGAGAGTAGGAGAAAAATTACCTTGTAATAATGGATAGAAAGGAGCTAGCAATTTACTCGAAGCACAACCCCATACAATGATGAATTTTTGAAAGTAGAATCTTTTATAGATCCAAAGCAATTTGAATTCTTCCCAAAATTTGTCAAGAACCAAAAATTCCCAATTCTGACCTAACCTTGATTATGAGAGATGGAGGAGGTTTACCACGAAATTGATGGTTGAATGTTGATGGGTAATGGATTTGAAATGTTTGGGTTCAAGAATTTTGTAATTTGGTTGAGTATTGAGGGAGATTGAAGAATTTGTTTGAGGGTGTTTTGGGTGCGGGCGCTGGGAAAATTAGAGAATTATGAAGTTTTGATGAATGAATGAATGAAATTGCAGTTTTAAGCAGTTTGTGCGTATTTGTATCGATACAAACCAATCTGTGTATCGATACAAGTAAGTTTGTATCGATACACAGATCATTTTCTGACTTAACTAGTGCAATATGTATCGATACAACACCACTATGTATCGATACATGTATCAGTTCAGCTAGAATTATGCAGAAAATCCACTTGTATTGATACAAAATTATTTTGTATCGATGCAAAATGCATTATTTTCAAATTCCTTCATACTCATGAGTCAAAATACCTTTTAAAATCACTTTTATGACTTACAAAACATATACATGTATGAAAACAATATCAAAACCAAGGTACATCAAGTATGCATGTGATCACAAATATCAAAGCACATCATCAACATGAGAATACATGTTAATCCACATAATGCAAGATAAACTTTTCACATAATCAACATTTAGTACCAAGTTATGTTCACATATAGTATGCACAACAACATAGAACAAAACATATACAAAAGATGTTAAGAACACAATATGGTATTTGGTTTAATCTTTGTCAAATCCCCATTTTTAAATATGAGTCTCAACAACTTATTAATATTGAAATTCTGGCTGTCAGACAGACAAACGCTGTGAACAAAGTAACCACAACTGTCCGAGCGCGTGTCTAACTCAGGACAACACCACAAATAAAACGTAATTAAAAGCAGCAGAAAAGTAAAGAACACAGTAGGTTTGTTAACCCAGTTCGGCGCAACTTGCCCTAGTCTGGGGGATACCAATCCAGGAGTGAATTCACTATAATAGTTCTAGTGTAAGGGCCAATGTAGCCTCACTACTTGTCTTCCACCTAGACCCTACTTCACGTGACAACTCTACCTAGGAACTCCTAGATATGAGACCCTGTCTCACCTCCTAACCTAAAACAACACAGACAGCGTTGCTTTTATTCTTTTCTCTTTTGATATGTTTTCTTTAGACAAAAGACACACTCTTCCGACTGAATACTAACTTCGTACCTACATGCTTAGGAGAAGCACAATTACAACTCAACAAAACACGTCCTTAGCTTGACCAGCGATGATACAAGCAAAGACTCACAAACAAACAATAAACAATAAAGAAGACTAAACCTTAAAACACACACGGTTTAGCTTAGATTCTAGGGTCTTGCATTACATATATTTATACTAGTAGGGTACGGGCTTCAGACACCTTTGGACGTTGTAAGGTCCAAGTCTTGAATCTTCTAGAACAAGAGATCTCCTTGAAAAATAAATCAATATCACCTTTTAAAATATATCTAGGCTTGACCACCTTAGACTTCTTCAGCACACGTGACTTAATCACCAAGTAATGGTTAAAAGAAAAACCAAAGCGAATCTTAATAAAGATTGCATAAAAATATAAACGCACGAGCTGGCAGATCACAGAATGTTGTTCCATATGCTACAACATCTGACCCATCATCAGTGATCATGGCATCTGACCACACATCTGGCTAATATATGTTTTTGACACAATTGTAGCCAATCTTCAAAACTCAACAATCTCCCCCTTTGGCAAAATTTTGGCTAAAACATTTAAAGCCAGTTCTTTGGAGAGATAAAACCAAACTTCCTTCAACCACCATAGACATAAAAATCATAGTAGATAATGAAAACACTTTTAGCATAGCTCTATGGTTAAGGATCACTTACACGTAGAAACAGAGGCGATCATCAGAAGAGAATACGTCCAGCCTCAAAGAAAACAACCTCTCACATAGTGAGTTCATAGAGAGAGATAAATGCCTTTGGAAAAAATAAATTTCCACAAGCAGAGTTAGATAAACTCCCCCTCAAAACATGCGTACAAACAAGAGCACATATCATAAAGATAGTCACTCCCCCTCAAGGTACGCACACACACGTTCTTCATAAGACAAATATTAGAGCATCTGTCGTCACATCTTCAACCAAACGCTCAGGGCTACGTGAGACACGTATAAGAGCTTCACCAAATGAACGAACACGATCACGATCATACTATGGTATCAGAGCGAGCGAACACGATCACAAACACGATCACGATCACGAACAAATATACTACTCCCCCTTTTTAGCCATAAATTCTGGCAAACATATGTCATGCATATAATGCAGAAATAGAACATAGGGTAGTATCACATAGTGCATATTACAGACCATCAGCACACAAAGTGCATAAGAAATCCAGGATTAACAAAACATAAGAAAGAAAATCAGAGATAACAAACATCAGAGTTACACAGAGGTAGACTCATCAGAATCATCTGACATCTCCTCAGTATCACCAGTATCACCAGCATCACCAGCATCACCAGCAGCAGAAGCATTGTCCTTTCCTCCTTCTTCTTCCTGAAATTCCTCATTAATAGCACCAGCAGCTTCCTCTTCAGCCTTCAAAGCTGCAATTACCTTATCTATCTTCAACTTTCTGGCCGCCAGAGCCATACTGGTCTCAGTTAGATCAGCAATCATTTGTTTTCTGCTGAGCACACCAGATGACCGGACATAAGTAGCAACATCTTCAGCAGCATCGGTCACAGACAGCATCCTGCAATCCACAGACAAAGGGCTTGGCCTTTTGCAAGGTTCATCATTACCAACCAAAATGTCTGGATGTTGCTGGAGAATAATACCACACAGTAGAGTGGGAAAAACAATAGGAAACTTGATAGCATAAGACTTGGCATGTTCCAGAACTTGATAGAAAATATAAGAGCCATAGTCAAAAGCAGTCCTAGTACCAACTGCATAAATAAATTTGGCCAACCCAGTAGCAATAGAATTGGAATGAGTGGTTGGGGTCTAGTTGGAAGCAGCTATCTTGTTCAACACAGCAAACAGGGGAGTTAACTTTGCCGCAGACCTTGTTACCAGTGATAGTCTTGCGAATTGTATCATCAGTCACCTCCATCTCAGGAACCTCTTCAGTAGACCTCTCAAGATATTCATTAATAATCAGAGGAGAGAAGTTCACACACCTTCCTCTAACAAAAACCTTCCTAAACTCAGGATTCCTTGCATCATCAAGATCTTCAGAGACATTCACCAAAAACTCCCTAACCAGCTTATCATAACAAAAACCAAAACTCTTCACTGTCTTCATCAAACCAGCAGAAGATAACAAATCTACAAGCTCCTTGCATTTGAACATTCTTCTTTCAGATTCCTCTCTAGAGCTAGCCTTCTGTGGTAAATATACTTCCATCTTGCAGAACCATTTTCCAGATGGAAAGACACATTGTCCAGGGTGCTGGAGGTATAGATAGAGGTACTTTCATACCCTTAATAGTCTTCCTAGATGCCTTGCCAGAAGTGGCAGCATCAGTCTCAGCAACCTCAAAGTCAGAGTCACTAGTTGGAGGATCTTTTCTTTTCAGACTCTTCTTCCCTGGAGTAGATTGGGGCACAGCCTTGCTCCAACCCTTAGGGGGACCATACATGGGCTTCTTCCCAGTGTCAACTTCCTTCTTCTTGCCCTCAGGGGCACTATCAACCACAACAGGTGTACTCATAACAGATTTGCTCCTAGTTCTACGAGCAATACCAACAACAGGAGTTTCCTCCACAGTAACATCATCTGGTTTATCATCATCAACCAGAACCACATCATCATTCTCAAGACTCTCAGCATGCCGAGTCTCACATTCTTCAGTATGACGTTCAGGGGAACCTTCCACATGAATACTCTCAGTAGGAGGAGTATCAGGGACCTCATTGGTGTCCATATTTGCTAGTGCCAAAGATGCGGGAGCATCTGGCATAGCATCTGTCTTTTCATCAGTAAACATAGCTGATTTCTCAGCAACAGTCTCATCATTCAAACCTTTCTCAGGTTCCACATGTTTCTCAGCAATAGAATTAGTCTTTTCATTAATCAAACTAGCATCTACCTTAGGATTATCTGAACCTAGGGTTTCAGTAGTACTAACATTCTCAACATCATCAACAACATTCTCAGATTCATTATCAGGTTCCACAACAGTTGAGATAAAAGGATTCTCTTTACAATAGAGATCATGCATGCTCAGAGCAACACGCTTAGCAGGAGAGGGTTTTAATTTTTTACCTTTAGATTTAGAACCCCTTCTCACAGCAGAAGACGAAGAGACTTTGCTGGTACTCTTCTTCTCCGAAATTGGTACTTTAGTGCTTCGTGTTACCACACCAGTAGAAGAAATCATGGCGAGTGGTTGAGCATCAGTAATAACCGTCATAGGATCGACTTGTTGAGCGACGGTATCAGAAACAGGTTCGGATTGAACATTTGTAGTTTGATCTTGTAATGTAGGTTGTGGAATAGAATCAGACATGGTGGTGATTTGTTGTTTGATCGAGCAAAAGTGTAGTAAACTTGGAGTATTGATGAACCGAGCGAGAGGGAAGTTGAGAAGTTGAGAGTTTGCAAAAGTAAAGTTGTAATGAGCAAAAGTAACTCTTGAGGAAGTTGGAGAGTGGCTTCCTTGACTTGCGTGCAATAAACGGTTATGATATTGAAATGTAACTGCTACAATTCTTCAATCTGGCAGATACCTAACTTCCCTCTTAATTTTTCAAATTGAGTAGTATCAAGGGCTTTAGTAAAAATATCTACTACTTGCTCTATAGTTGCAACATGCTCTAGAGTGATGACCTTGTCTTCAACTAAATCTCTAATAAAATGATGTCTAATGTCAATGTGCTTGGTCCTGCTGTGCTGTATAGGATTTTTAGAAATATTAATTGCACTCAGGTTGTCTCAAAATAAAGTCATAGCATCTTGCTTGACATTGTACTCACTCAGCATCTGTCTCATCCAAACCAATTGTGCACAACTACTTCCAGCAGCTATATACTCAGCCTCAGCTGTGGATAAGGAAACACAATTTTGCTTCTTACTAAACCATGATATGAGATTGTTGCCTAGAAAGAAACATCTACCAGAAGTACTCTTCCTGTCATCAGCACTTCTAGCCCAGTCAGCATCACAGTATCCAATCAACATAGTATTATTCCCATGGGTATATAGTATCCCATAATCACTGGTACTGTTGACGTACTTCAAAATCCTCTTCACCTGAGTCAGATGACTCATCTTTGGTTCAGCTTGGTACCTAGCACATACTCCAACTGCAAATGTAATGTCTGGTCTACTTGCAGTGAGATATAGGAGACTTCCAATCATGCTCCTGTACATACTTTGATCAACATCAACACCCTTTTCATCCTTTGACAGCTTCACATGAGTAGGAGCAGGAGTTCTTTTATGAGTAGCATTCTCCATACCAAATTTCTTGATAATACTTTTAGCATACTTGCTTTGGGAGATAAAGATAGTATCTTCCATCTGTTTCACTTGAAGACCAAGAAAATAATTTAGCTCACCCACAAGACTCATCTCAAATTCAGATTGCATTTGCTGAACAAAATGCTCCACCATCTGGTTAGACATTCCTCCAAACACTATGTCATCAACATAGATTTGGGCAATCATAAGCTTTCCTCTAACATCTTTCACAAACAAGGTTTTGTCATTGCCTCCCTTTCTGTAGCCACGAGTCACCAAGAAATCAGTAAGTCTATCATACCAAGCCCTAGGAGCTTGCTTTAACCCATATAGGGCTTTCTTCAACTTGTAAACATGATCAGGACCACTTGGATCAATGAAACCTTTAGGCTGTTCCACATAAACAACTTCATTTAAATATCCATTGAGGAATGCACTCTTGACATCCATCTGATATAGCTTGAATTTAAGGATGCATGCTATTCCCAACAACAACCTGATGGATTCCAACCTAGCTACAGGTGCAAAAGTCTCACCAAAATCTACTCCTTCAATCAGAGCATAACCTTGAGCAACAAGTTTGGCTTTGTTCCTTGTGATAGTACCATTTTCATCTGACTTGTTCTTGAATACCCACTTCGTTCCTATGACATTTACATTCTCTGGACTAGGAACTAAATCCCACACATCACTCCTTTTGAACTGAGTTAATTCTTCTTGCATTGCATTTATCCAGAACTCATCAGTCAAAGCCTCCTTGATATTCTTAGGCTCAAAATTTGATATAAAACAAGAATTTGATACCTCACTATATCTCCTTCTAGTGGTGATCCCTTGATTTGGATCTCCAATGACTTGATCTATAGGATGGTTCTTCTGTATTCTGATAGATGGCCCTTTGTTGGGAGAAGTAAACTCTGAATTGCTCTCTTCAGATTCTTCCACATTTGTCTCTACTTCTTTTGTCTCCCCCTGAGTGTCACCTGCTGAGTCAGATGTGCTATCATGTGGTATAGCATCTTTACCACAGTCATCTATCACTACATTAATAGACTCCATCATCGTTCTGGTTCTGGAATTGAACACTCTATAGGATCTGATGTTCTTCCTTTCAACTATACCATTTTGCTGAGGAGTGATAGGTGCAGAAAACTCATGAAATATTCCTTCAGCAGTACAAAACTCAGAGAACTTAGCATTCTCAAACTCTTTCCCATGATCACTTCTAATTCTGACAATACTACACTCCTTTTCTCTTTGAAGTTGTAAACATAGATCTTTAAACTTCTCAAAAGTGTCAGACTTTTCTTTAATAAAGGTGATCCATGTGAATCTGGAGAAGTCATCCACAATAACAAAGGCATACTTTGTACCACCTAGGCTTTCAACTTGCATAGGTCCCATCAAATCCATATGTAGAAGTTCAAGAACTCTGGATGTGGACAAATGTTGCAGCTTCTGGTGCGGTACTTTGGTCTGTTTACCCACCTGACATTCTCCACAAATACTACCTTCTTGAATTTGAAGGTTAGGTAAACCTTTGATAGCTCCTTCAGCAATAGCTTTCTTCATACTTCTCAGATTCAAATGCCCAAGTTTTTGATGCCACAGTTTCACTTCATCTTCTTTGGCTGTTAAACAAGCAGATAGCACAATGTTGTCTTGTGAGACCCACATGTAACAGTTATCCTTTGATCTCATTCCTTTCATCAGGGTGTCACCTTCAGCATTTGTTACTAAACATTCATCCTTAGTAAAGTTGACTTTCAACCCTTGATCACATAACTGACTAACACTGATTAGATTGGCAGTTAGTCCTTTTACATGAAGAACTTTATCAAGCTTTGGTAGATCTCCATTCACTAGTGTTCCTATACCCTTGATTTCTCCCTTGGCTCCATCCCCAAAGGTTACAAAGCTTGTAGCATGTGGCACAACATCTGTCAAAAACTGTTCTACTCCAGTCATGTGCCTAGAACACCCACTATCAAAATACCAATCACTTCTAGATGAGGCTCTCAGAGATGTGTGAGCAATTTGAGCAGTCTCACTAGCAGTATTACTTATGAATTGGTCATTCTTTATCTTCCATTCCTTCTCGATGTTCTTCACAACAAGCTCAGGTCTTCTGTCAGGAGAGCCATGTAATATGTAGCAGAAAGGTCTAATGTACCCCCTTCTTCCACAATGGTGACATATCCAATCATAGTATCTACCCTTTTGTCTGGACTTGTAGTTAGTCCTCCGTTGTCGTGCTTGATGTAGAGGCATCTGTCTTGACATTGTTGGATCATACGAACTAACAGCTGGTACAAATTGTGTCTGATGAGGCACAGCTCTATAGTCAAAGCCTATACCTTTAACATTTCTTGAACTCTGCCCAATCTCCAGAATCTCATCTAATTTGTCAGTACCTCTGTTGAGCATTCTCAGTTGCTTGTTCATGTTATCTATCTTTGATTTGAGTAAAGCAACTTCATCATTGAGATCTGAGTTTATCTGCAATAAATTGTTCTTTTCAGCTTGCAGAAGAGCAATGGTTCCTTTTTGCTTACAAATTTCTTCACTTCTGATCTCCAATTCTCGATAAACTTCAGGAGATTCTTCATAGGATAATTCTCCATCAAAGAAGCTTGAGTCAGATGTACACACTCTTGTCAGAGCAACAACATGATTGACAGTTTCAGGATCTTCTTCATCTTCATCTGACCAAGTGCTAGCCATTCCCTTCTTCTGTTTCTTCAAATAAGTCGCACACTCAGTTCTGATATGACCATATCCTTCACATTCATGACATTGAACCCCTTTGTTTTGATTCGTCTTGTCTTCAGTTCTGGGTTTCTTCTGATTAATGACATTCTTGTTTGTGCTGCGACTGTTGTCTGGAGCATATGTCTTAGGACGTCTGTCCATCTTCAAGGCTCTACTGAATTGTTTTCCCAACATAGCCATAACTTCAGAGATACTTTCATCAGTCTCCATATTATCTTGTTGGTCAGACTCTTCAGCAACAAAAGCAATGCTCTTTGACTTCTTATCAGATCTCTCATTGGCTGACATCTCAAACGTTTGTAAAGAGCCAACTAGCTCATCCATCTTTAAATCTGAAATGTCTTTGGCCTCCTCAATTGCAGTGACCTTCATATCAAATCTCTTAGGTAGAGACCTAAGCATCTTTCTCACTAAGGTTTCTTCAGATATCTTCTCACCCAAGGCATCAAATTGATTGTCATAATCAAGAATCTTCATGTGGAATTCTTGAATAGTTTCTTCATCATTCATCTTCAAGCTCTCAAACTTACTAGTCAAAAGTTGCAATCTTGAGCTTTTCACCTTGGATGTACCTTCATGAACAGTTTGGAGTATCTTCCATGCCTCCTTGGCAACAGTGCATCTTTTGATCAGCTTGAATATATGCACATCAACTCCATTGAATAGAGCATTCAAGGCTTTTGAATTTGCATTAGCTAGTGCCTCCTCATCTTTGCTCCATTCTTCCTCAGGCTTGAGTGTGGTGGTGGCATTACCATCTTTATCATTGACTACTGGATGTTCCCAACCTTTTATAACAGCTCTCCATGTTTTGTGATCCATGGATTTTAGAAACGTTGTCATCCGGGATTTCCAGTTGTCATAATTAGAGTCACCAACCAAAAGTGGTGGCCTATTCATAGGTCCTCCTTCCTTGTCCATCTTTGCCAGAAAAACTCCCTGGAGCTCACCCTAAACAGAACAGGGTGCCTGCTCTGATGCCAATTGAAATTCTGGCTGTCAGACAGACAAACGCTGTGAACAAAGTAACCACAACTGTCCGAGCGCGTGTCTAACTCAGGACAACACCACAAATAAAACGTAATTAAAAGCAGCAGAAAAGTAAAGAACACAGTAGGTTTGTTAACCCAGTTCGGCGCAACTTGCCCTAGTCTTGGGGATACCAATCTATGAGTGAATTCACTATAATAGTTCTTGTGTAAGGACCAACGTAGCCTCACTACTTGTCTTCCACCTAGACCCTACTTCACGTGACAACTCTACCTAGGAACTCCTAGATATGAGACCCCGTCTCACCTCCTAACCTAAAACAACACAGCCAGCGTTGCTTTTATTCTTTTCTCTTTTGATATGTTTTCTTTAGACAAGAGACACACTCTTCCGACTGAATACTAACTTCGTACCTACAGGCTTAGGAGAAGCACAATTACAACTCAACAAAACACGTCCTTAGCTTGACCAGCGATGATACAAGCAAAGACTCACAAACAAACAATAAACAATAAAGAAGACTAAACCTTAAAACACACACGGTTTAGCTTAGATTCTAGGGTCTTGCATTACATATATTTATACTAGTAGGGTACGGGCTTCAGACACCATTGGATGTTGTAAGGTCCAAGTCTTGAATCTTCTAGAACAAGAGATCTCCTTGAAAAATAAATCAATATCACCTTTTAAAATATATCTAGGCTTGACCACCTTAGACTTCTTCAGCACACGTGACTTAATCACCAAGTAATGGTTAAAAGAAAAACCAAAGCGAATCTTAATAAAGATTGCATAAAAATATAAACGCGCGAGCTGGCACGAGCTGACAGATCACAGAATGTTGTTCCATATGCTACAGCATCTGACCTATCATCAGTGATCATGGCATCTGACCACACATCTGGCTAATATATGTTTTTGACACAATTGTAGCCAATCTTCAAAACTCAAGAAATATCATTGAGTAAAATTTTTGGAAATGGAGGATTGGACAACTATCATACCAAACATCATATTGAGTTGAAAATATATGTATATGACAAGGAAACCACACAAGCAAGTATAAAATGCAAAAGGATAAGGAATAGGAATAAAGATAAGGATAGGAATCTTCCCTTTGAAGTGTTAAGTACAAGAAGTGATCAAGTTCCATACTTGTAGAGTATCAAGTCAAAAACTTTTCCTATATCTCTATGCCATGATAGGTCTTGAATGCCATTGTTTTCGTTGTCTCTCGTCAATGGTCCAAGACACTTTCCTACAACTTTATACATTGCAAATAGGTCCCCAACTTTCATTGGGTCCTAGGTGGTTAGTCACAAAACCATTGTTGGATTTAGGAATCCATTGCATTTTACCTTTTGGAACAAAAGTTTTTCTAGCTTGATACTTTGCAATGGTATGACCTTTTTCACAACAATAGTTACACAAGATGTTGGGATTACATTTCTTGTGATCCTTTGGAACAAACTTATACTTTTTATGCTTAGGTTTGAAATTTTTGTTAAATTTCAAAGGATCAACCGAATATGTAATCTCCGGTATTGGAGGTTTATCCATTTTCTCCTTGAGTTCACGCAACTCTTTATACAAATGGAAACAACCTTCGCAACCGGTCCAACTATTACCACAATCATCATGTTTTAAAGTAGGTTTTTCAATCATAGATTTCTTAAGGGCTTTTAATTCTTTCTCTGTTTCGGATACTTTGGCCTCAAGGTACTTATTTACTTGCATAAGTCCTTTAAGGCGCTTAAAAGCCTCCCTAGCTTCATCATGAAGTTTCTCAAAAGCTACTTGTAAATCATGATAATCCAAAAGAGTATAAGAAGAAGATGGGTTTTGGTTTACCTTTTGAGGAACATTTTTCTTGCGATCATAATTGGTTAGGCATACATTTGCTTCCACACTTTCTTCGCTAGAACTCGAACTCGATGAAGAAGAAGAAGAAGAGCTACTACTCTCCCAAGCCACATAGGCCTTCTTCCTTTTTCTCCTCTTTGTGACCTTAGGTGACTCCTTCTCTTTTCGCTTGAGCTTAGGACAATCCGTCTTGAAATGACCAACTTTCTCACACTCATAGCATGTACCTTTCTTGGAGTACTTACCACCTTCACTTTTCCGGTAACCACTATCTTTCCGAAACTTCTTAAGATTTTCTTCTGAATTTCTTATACCATTCTTCCTCATATACCTTTGGTAGCGCTTTACGAACAACCCCATTTCCTCATCATCGGAGTCATCTTCGCTTTCGCTACTTTCTTCTTGCTCAACCTTTTTGGACTTTGAGACGGAATCCTTTAGAGCAATGGACTTCCTATCTTTGTCTTTTTCCTTCTCCATATGCTTGTCCTTCTTAGATCGCTTCTCATGTTTATCTAAGGCATTGAGCACGCTTTCATGCTCTTCAAACTTTCCAAAAAGCGTTGTAAGGCTCAATTGAGAGAGATCATTCGCCTCTTTTATGGCGGTGACCTTTGTGTGTGATCTTGATAAACCGTTGTTGCATTTGCGAGATGGTTTCACCATCTTGCATGCGAAAAAGCTCAAATTCTTGAGTCAACGTGTTTATCTTAGATTGCTTGACTTCATCAATGCCCTCAAAATGGGTCATTAATGTATCCCACATTTGTTTGGCGGAATTACAATGCGAAACATGGTAGAATTGCTCAATCCCCAAAGAGGAGATTAAGATATTTTGAGCTTTCGTATCGTAATTCACCTTCTTCTTGTCATTGTCACTCCATTGTGCCATAGGCTTATTGGTGACAACACCATTCAAATCGGTCATGGTTGGAACAAAAGGACCGTTTTCAATGGTGTTCCACACTTCACTATCAAAAGAATTGATGTGAATTCTCATACAATTTTTCCAATAGTCGAAATGTTCGCCGTTGAATATTGGTGCGCGATTGTACGCCCTTTTTGGTGCAAAAGCCATATTGTCTAATAATTGGCACAAATCCGCTGAATTTTTGTATAAAAAATCAACCGGGATCGTGATACCACTTGTAAGACTACACCGGCTACGCTCTAAGAGTGGCGAACGCGAGCGTTCCAATTAACAACAACAATATTTCGTAAAACAATCGAGTAAGCGGAAGACACCTAGATCAGTAGTCTTTTTTGCACCTCGACTAAAGGAAAACTTGTATAGCCCTTTTGAAGTAAACAATGACAATTCAAATTTCACAAACAAATATTCGAATTCAATCAATCTAACGATTTTATCAAATTATACAATCAACACACAAATTCACAAGTTTCACAATTGATCGCAACAACGTTTATGAAACTTGATTTTCGCCGCCGGAAATCAAGTTTCGCGATAAAGAAAATAAAACGAAACTTAAAGAGTTGAGGGATAGAAAAACACAAACAGAGCTGATCACGGAGTTCCCAGCTTTCGTATGTCCTCGCAATCGGTCGGTACCTCTTTGCCCACCTTATCAAACGGATATAGGTGAGACTTTCACTATCTTTGAAAATCTTTTACAAATGCACAAATTCGCGACTAATACAATACGACTCGATATACAATCTTGACCGTAGCTCCAATCGCAATTCGTGCAAAACCTCAACGAACCAAAACTTCAACCTCTGACTCCAACGATCAAACCCGCGCACCTATGTTCACCGAAGAACTTTGCGCTGATCGTCCAGCTGATTCCGTCGTCATGTTCCGTTGATCATTCAAGCAAGCTTCCCTTCGTGAATCCGGATGAGAAATCCCCTTCAAAAACAAATCATCTCGACAGCGGTTCTTATTCACCACGAACCCAAGCTTCGAACGTTATCTTCCACAATCTTCAAGAACCTTCGATTGACCCCATTCTCAATCTCAATTGATGAATACTTTGGAAGAAGATGATGATCTTGTTTTTGAATAGTCCTTGATCCAAAACCCTTAACCAATTTTGATCACAAGACGTTTCTGAACAAATTCACTTGATTTCTCATTTGCTCACTGATTTCTCATACTTACAAAGAATACACATATAGCTATTTATAGACAAAATTGAATTGAGTAAATTTAGGAAAAATTAAACAGGTTTGTATCGATACATACATCAATGTGTATCGATACAAGCAACTGACAGCGCTTGAAAAACTGAAACAAAGTGGTTATGTATCGATACAACCACGCGTATGTATCGATACATACACCAGAAAAATCTGATCTAACTGATTTGTTTCGAAACACACAAGCGTAATTCGAAACACAAAGCTCTCTCTGATTTCAAGAGAGTCTTCATGTGTTTCGAAACATAAAAGTGTGTTTCGAAACATAGAGGCTCCTCTGACTTCAAGGAGAACAATTTGTATCGATACAAGTTTGCATTGTATCGATACAAATGCGTGATAATCAGCCTGAACAAGTTTTAGGTCGTTTGTATCGATACAAGGTTAATATGTATCGATACAAATTACTCAAAACATAGTTTTTCAAAGTTTATGAAATGGTTTTTGCTGTCAAGTCAATATCAATTGTTACCAAAATATATTCTACTCTATTTTGATGTGTTTTGACAATTATTAAAACTCGGAGGGGAACTGGTGCATTTTCAATGTATACCGATCTTTGCGACATTGACATCTAATAGTTCGGATCTCGGCGGTGTTACCTTTTCTAGCACATCTACCTGGGAAATTTCTTCAGCTTCTACCATCTCCACAGCATCTACCTCATTCTGCAATTCCCTATAGCACTTCTTCGTTCCTCAGGTCTGCCGTAACGGTAACCACCTGGCTTTTCTTGCCGTGATACTTCATCTTTAAATGAACTGTTGAAGGCACAACTCCAAGGGCAGCCAGGGTAGTTCTTCCAAGTATACAGTTATACACGGCTTTGCATGGCACAACTAGGAACTGGACTGGGATGGTCATTTCAGACTCCACATTTTTTCCGTCTCCAAAGGTTACTTTCAAGGTCAAGAATCCCAATGGCATTGTCAAAGAGCCATTGAATCCTTTCAAATCTGATCCTTCGTCCGAGACAGATCTTCTCTCTTCAATCCCATCTTGTCGAATAAATCTTCGTACATGATATCGCACGAACTTCCTTCATCAATTAAGATCCGGGATACATCAAAATCGGCGATGGTTGCCATGATTATCAAAGGAAAAAGTTTATTTGGTTTGTTGCCAACTCTCTCGTCATCGGAAAATCCAAGGATAGGCCTTCTAGGTGCTGTGCTTGTTGACGGGGTATCCTCTATTGGTCTCGGTCGTTTCGTGGTCAAAATAATATTTTTATTTAAGAGTAGTTCAAGGTAGTTAACCTTGGTCGTCTCCCAAAGACTCACAATCAGTATTCAACAATTGTTAGAATGATTAAAACTATAAATTAGGGGGTTTTTGGTTTACAAAACAGTAACAGAAAGCTATGAATTCAATTATTAAAACACGATTGATCCATTGGTTTCGGTAAACTTCGTTATTATATCTATCATAGATCACCAAAGTGTAATCGTCACAACATTCATGCTTGGCTAGTTACGAAAACCGATTAAACAAGCGCTAACCAGGTTCGTGTGATTCATTCGATTAAGCAAGGAATGTGTTCAGCTAACCATAGACGATGAACAAGCGTCAGTGAACACGGTTGACATCATAACAGAAATCGGTCAGCCCTTTTGCTAAGCGCACAAGTCTTATATCAATTCTATTCAAACTAATTACATAAGCGGCAAATTAATTTAAATAGTTCGACGGTATAAATTCATCACCGAATACACTACAAGAAAAACTGTCATTTGACAGGGGCGAAACCCCCAGGAAACTGCCAAAAAAGCCCTGTGAAACGCATATTTGACAGGGATTTTGACAGGGGCGCGCGACCTCGGAAAAACACTCGTCGCAAATCCTTACCGAGGGGTTACGCTCCTGTCAACATACGAGGGGTAAACCCCTGTCAAATTTTCGAGGGACAACCCCTGTCTATAGCCCCTGTGAATTGTGTCAGCGTGATTCAGACTCTGTCACCCACTTGCAACAAGACTGACCTTTCTAATTGATCTTTACGAGGGACATAACCCCTGTCAAATGTATAATATTTATTTTAATTTAAAAATTATTAAAATTCAGAAATGAATTAATATAAATCAATTTTAAACTTAATAATTATTAAAAATTAATATAAATAAAAATAAGTTGTACCACAAATATTTACACTGAATACATATAATAATAATAATAATAATAATAATAATAATAATAATAATAATGCCACAAAATATAAAGCTAAATTAAAATTATCCAAAAAAATCTTGCTTTAATTACTTTAACAAAACTTGGAAGAACAAACCCAAACATTAGCAGTTCAGATCCCACAAAAATATTACAAATTAGCAAATAACTAAAATAAAATATGCATCAACTTCATCTTCCTCTTCGTCGTCGTCGTCTTCCTTCTCACCAAAACCATCTAAAAGTCTTGTTCTTGTTATTGTTTCATTATTATTGCTCTTGTACTTGAATCCTCCATCAATAAAAGTCTTGTTCCCTTTTTATCCTTGTATAACTTTTAACAGAACAGCCTAAACCAAAACCATGTAAAATGAGTTAAATTCAAACACACACCAACAGACCCCAAAATCCAATAGCTAACAAAAAAGACAGTAATTTTTTTTCTCAAATGAAACAAATCCTATAGCCAAACCAAATCAATAACAACAAAGAAGATATCTGGTAGTGAGAAGAAAACGAGTGAGTGAAGAAGACAGAGGAGACGGCAAAGTGAAGAACGATCCGCCGCGAACGGTGACGAATTGAGTGAAGTGAAGAAGACAGAGGAGACGGCGAAGTGAGCCGTGAACAGTGAAGAACAGCGACGGCGAATTGAGTGAAGTAAAAAACAGAGAACTGAATTGGGCGGAGTGAGTGAAGGGAGAAGTGAATTCGGCGGAGAAGATCTTGAAGGAGAATGAATGGGTGAAAACCTAAATATTTTCCTGAGAATAATATATAAACTAAAAAATTCTTTCTAAAAGGATTGTAAAAAAAAAAAATTACTAAGCACAAAATTTGTTTTGCATATTTGACAAGGGTTATACCCCTGATAAACAAGAAATTTAATTCAAACACTAAATGGAAAAAGCTAGTGTCAGTATAACCCCTCGCAAGCCCCTGGCAAAATCCCTCAAAAGTCACGCATGCCAGTGCAACAGTCTGTCCATGTTTACTTTATGTTTGCTGGGAGCTACCCCTAGCAATAACCCCTGTCAAACGGGTTTTTTACTGACCCCACACGCATTTAATTTTCCCAGTTTCACTTTGCGAGGGGTTAACCCCTGTCAAAATGTAAAATGAATTAAAAAAATTCGTGCCCTCTTTCCCAGGGGTTTACTCCTCACAAATGCTGAATATTACACAGGAGCATTAACCCCTGTCAAAAAGCCCTGTGTAATAGCAGTTTTTCTTGTAGTGATAATTAAGCATCATTAGCAACGAAATTTATACAGTAAAGAGGAACAAGAATGATATAAGAAAGCATAAACATATAAACGAAATTATCATCAGAATCCAAACCTCAAGAGTACATAAACGAAGTTTCCACAAACCAACAGATCAACCTAGGTTATTAGTTCTCCATAAGCTTCAGCCTCTGTTCCTATTTTCTATTTTATGAATGACTAAATAGCCTCTGTTCTAGGGCGAAATTTGGCTTAAATAAGCAAAGGAAACGGGCTTTAAGAGCCACGGGTCGAAAAATACAAGTTTGACCCGGTTTTGGATTATTAGCAAAACGTCTGGGACATTGACTTGTAAATATGACGTCTTTTCACTCTTAATTAGCTTTTGACTTCAACATGAACGTTGTAGCTCTTTGTCTTAGCTTTCCAACGCAACTAGCCTCGCCTCAATCCGATATTCCTAGCTCTAGTTATGGTCTGCGCAATGAGAAGGCGTCAAATTACTGTTTATTACGAAAATAAATAGAAAAACTGAATTATTAGCAATACTAGACTCTAAACATAAAACATGCTAAAAACACTAGAATAGTGGGAGAAGTCATACAATTACCATAGCACAGAGTGATTAAAAAGTGCACTAAAAATGCACTGATCAACCACTTTGTCATACATCCTGCCAAGTCAGGCCTGAACAACACCTGCTTGATTGGCTGATCCGTCCTCACAACTATTGAGTGTGCTAGGAAATACCGTCTTAGTTTTCTCGCAGCTGCCACCAATGCCAGCGCAACTTGCTCTATCTTCTGGTATCTCACTTCAGCTCCGGCTAGCGCTTTAAAAATGAAATATACAGGATTCTGGTTGGCTCCAGTCTCTCTCACCAAGACAGCACTGACGGCTTCTACTGATATTGCTAGATACAAGTATAGTGTTTCATCTTTCATAGGTCTAGACAATCTCACCTGACGTCCATGTATACCTCCAGCATCTTCCCAATCTCACCTTCAAACACCTTGTTCATCATTCTTTGATAAGTGGCCCCTGTGTTTTTAAGTCCAAACGGCATCACGTTATAGCGGTAGTTTGCTCCCCCAGTCATTAAAGCTGCTTTATCACGATCCTTGACGGACATGGGAATCTGGTTGTAGCCAGAATAAGCATCAAGAAAACTTAGCAGTTTGTAACCTGCTGAGTCATCAACCAGTTTGTCAATATTCGGGAGTGGATATGAATCTTTAGGGCAAGCCCTATTGAGGTCTGTGTAGTCTACACACATTCTCCACTTCCCGGAGGACTTCTTTACCAACACGACATTAGATAGCCACTCTGTGTAATGGAGTTCCGAAATGAATTTGGCTTTCAGTAGTCCGTCAACGATTTCCTGTGCTGCTTTTTCCTTCTCCGGGGATTTCCTTCTCCTCCTTTGAGCCACATAAGGGTATTTTTCATTAACTTTCAAATCATGGCATGCTATTTCAGCGTTAATCCCGGGCATTTCACTTGGTGAAATTGCAAACAGATCAGCGTTCCTCTTCAGGCACTGAATGAGATCTTTTTGGCCACTCGTTGGTAAGTTTGTCCCTATTTTAACTTTCCTATCCGGATGTTCATTCAGTTGTACTTCTTCAAATTCTCTGTCTGGTATAGGCCTACTGAATTCTCCCGGGAGTAGTTTCTGGCGGTAACTCTCATCGCAGGATGCGCAGTCATTAGAATGTATACCGATCTTTGCGAAATCTACCTGGGAAATTTCTTCAGCTTCTACCATCTCCACAGCATCTACCTCCTTCTGCAATTCCCTGTAGCACTTCTTCGTTCCTCAGGTCTGCCGTAACGGTAACCACCTGGCTTTTCTTGCCGTGATACTTCATCTTTAAATGAACTGTTGAAGGCACAACTCCAAGGGCAGCCAGGGTAGTTCTTCCAAGTATACAGTTATACACGGCTTTGCATGGCACAACCAGGAACTGGACTGGGATGGTCATTTCAGACTCCACATTTTTTCCGTCTCCAAAGGTTACTTTCAAAGTCAAGAATCCCAATGGCATTGTCAAAGAGCCATTGAATCCTTTCAAATCTGATCCTTCGTCCGAGACAGATCTTCTCTCTTCAATCCCATCTTGTCGAATAAATCTTCGTACATGATATCGCACGAACTTCCTTCATCAATTAAGATCCGAGATACATCAAAATCGGCGATGGTTGCCATGATTATCAAAAGAAAAAGTTTATTTGGTTTGTTGCCAACTCTCTCGTCATCGGAAAATCCAAGGATAGGCCTTCTAGGTGTTGTGCTTGTTGACGGGGTATCCTCTATCTTGGAGACAGAAAACATTTCCGCTATCGTTCTCTTGATGGTTCCTCTTGACGGCTTACCGGTAGCTAGGAATCCTCCAGTGATGGAGCCAATGAAGGGACGCTTGCCTTTGCTCTTGACTGTTTCTTCGTCACTGGAGCTGGAATCTTCCTTCTCTTTTCCTTTCTTCTTTGAAACCGAATCTATAGCCTTCCGGCTAGATTCTTCCTTTCGTGGTGATCGTTTCCGCTTGGGGGATTCGCTTCAATTGCGGCTTCTGGTATTGTTTTGCCGGTAACGCCTCACATCTTTTCTGTCCTTTTGTCCGTCTTTGGTATAATGGCTCAGTTTCCCTTTCCTTATCAAATCTTCAATAGCATCTTTCAAATGTATGCAGTCATCCGTATCATGGCCATAGCACCTATGAAAACGGCAGTATCAAGTCTTATCCGCCTTGGGAGACTCTTTGACTGTTTGGGGAAACTTCACTCCTTCATCCCGTAACTCCGTGTTTATACACTCTACTAGAATCTTATCTATGGAGGTGTTAAGAGGAGTGTATTCCGAGAACCTAGGCCTTGGCATTTTCATTTTCCCTTTGCTGTATCTTTCGTGTTCCTTCTTCCCGTCATGGTGTTTGTCCGAAGATTTAGCTTTCTCTACTCCTTCAGAAATAAGTTTCTCCCTGTAGTTAATGTATGGTTGAGCGCGTCTCAGCAGTTCGCTCATGTTTTGTGGTTCTTCCAAACCTAGCTTTTTCTTGAACATGGAATCCGGCTTCAGTCCTTTTTCAAAGATAAAGCACTTAAGTTTGTCATCAGCTCCCTTCACATCAACTACTGCACATGTAAACCTCTCAATATACTCTCTAAGGGTTTCCTTCTTCCCCTGGATGATGGCACTTAAGGTGGCAACAGATTTGGGCAGTTTCCGCCTAGAAGTGAAGTGGGAGGTAAACTCTTTGCAGAGTGTTTTCCATGAATCTATAGATCCTTCCGATAACGCTTTGAACCAAGTCATAGCAGCAGCTTTAAGCGTTAAGACGAACAACTTACATTTAACAGACCCACGTGCGTCATAATAGTCCAAGACGGTGTCCACGTGTTCAATGTGTTCGTCTGGTTCACCGAATCCATCGTAGCTTTCCAGCTTCGGGGGTTTCTGAAGAACTTTCAGTATTTTACATCTAGAAATCCTGGTGGCAAAAGGACCCCGGGTACGAGAAGGACGCGATGGGTTAGGATGATCTTCTCCGCGTCCAGGTATATGGGAAGGCAAACCTTCACCATTTCTCCCATTTTGGCCTCCCCTGCCGTTGCCTTTGCCATTTCCGCCAGCATATCCGCCACCGCTACGATGCTTGGATAGAGGCATACCATCGCTCTTGGGTCTCTGCGTTCTTCAAGACTCATCCTCATCATCCGGCTTGGATCTTACCTTGCCGGATTTGCTCCTGGTTGATTCTGGCTCAGCGGCCTCACTTTGTGCTTGAACTTGTAATTGTTCAACTCTCTCTAGCCTTTCTTTTTGCTCTTGCAGCAGAGCCAAGATAGCTGCCAAAGTGTTGTTCCCTTGTGCAGCAGTAGCAGCTAGTGCTACATCAGTTGTTGGTGGTGGAATCTGTTCCTGAGTGTGTTTGTCGTTTTCCACGACTCTGACCTCACTCCTAACCCTGTTGCGAGTGCTCACAGAGGGGGTATAAAGTGTTTCTTCCTGGACTGGTGATAAAACATGAGGAATTTCTTCTGAAGTGTTCCGTTAGCTAACGGAACATGTTGCTCTGGTTGGTTTCGTTCCCTTTGCTGCAACCATGGTTAAGAAATTTGGAATAGTAACTAGAACAGATTTATCAGATCTGATACTGATAAGTGAGAGAGTGAGTTCGAGAAAATCAATAAATGATTTCCCACAAATGGCGCCACTGTTCTATTCGGTCCAAAGTCTTAACTCCAAGGGATGAAGCTACAATGGTTGCAACGGTGGCTCAGTTCCTTGACAAAGGGGGGTTTCCTGCACAAAAAGGGACTCCGACGCTCAAGTCAGTAAGTGCGCAAGAAGAGAGAATTAGAGTTTAGAATCATACATGAGGTGGTGTAAAACCACCTATTTATAGGCGTTTTGCCTTGATGGATAAGAAGGATTCCGTGTAGTAATCCTGATCGTTGAAACTTGTGCCGGTTTATCCAACGGTGTAGGTTGCAAGGCCTTGCTGCACCCGTCTACAGCGTGTGCATTGTAGCTCTAGGGTGGAATGCCCTTGGAATCTGTGACGGATCCCCACATGTTAGTGGGTCTGGATATACTTGTAATTGGGCCTTAGCCAGTCCAGAACAATTGTTATTTGAAGAACTTGTGTAGTTTGTCAAGAAAAGGGTTGTATCAAGAGCAATGCATCATGTGGACTTGTGTGGCACGCCGAAGATAATATCAAGAGCAATGCATCTAGTAGTTATTCATGAATGAGTTATTGGCTGAAATGATGCATCATATGGTGAAAAATTATATTTGTTTGTGAAGGGTTGTGATTAAACTGAAACTATACCGTGATTATTTTTGGTGTTGATTTTAATAAGAATGTTGAAGAACACATGAAGACATATATTCATGATTATGGTGAAAGGTACACGAATATGATATGTATGATTTAGAAAATATTTAAAGATATGAATTTTGACAAGTATGAATAAGTTTGGTTTATGAGACATGTTTTAATGTTGTCTTATTTTAATATAAAAGTATTGTATATAACTTGTCATAAATATGAAATGCATATTATAGTGGTGTTATTTAATTTATGCAAGAAGTCTTAAATTTAGAATTGATGATCTCATATTATATATGTATGATAATATGAAAGTTATTGGTAATTTCTTGCTTATCTTGATATTAAAATTGGTTGGATATTTTTGAAATTATTGTAAGTTGGTAAATGTTTGAAGGAAATTAAGTTATAGAAAATGTAAATGATTTTGGATCATTGTTTTATTTTTCTATTGTGATTATTATTTGAATTTACCATAGGGTATAATTATACATGAAACTTGATTTTGAAATTTAGAATTTATGATATATGTATTTGTTATTTGACAACTAATATGAAAGGTTTCTTCTAACAAATTCTAAAGTATTGTTTTTTAAGTTCATGTGGTATGTGTGTGTGACCCATCTTATGAAATTAAAGTTTGGTCATGAGAGATCTTTATGATCATGTTTAATGATGTTATGCATATTTAATGCAATGAATGTATGGTGTTATGGATACATTCAAGTGGAAGTAGAATTTCAGATTGAAATGATTATTATATATGTAATAACAAATGAAGAATGACATAAAGGTTGGGCATATGACACAATAGAATCAATTGACAAAATGTTGTGATTTTGTGATAGTTAGTTTAAACTAACAAGAATGTATTGAGAATATTCAAAGTTTTGAAAAGCATAGCTATGTGGTTGATTGAATATTTAAAGTTATAAAGTAGAAAATCTTGGAATTCTTTGACGAAAGAATTGACAAGGATATGGTGTTTTCGGACATGATGGTTAAGTCATTGAAGACATCATTAGGGATGTGGAACAAGCCTTTATTTAATTGATCATCAATGGTGGAAACTCAACTCACACTTGAGTAGCATCAAGTCTTGAGTTCAATGATGAAAGTACACTATTAGAGTGATTGAAGTACTTTGACAATAATAAATACATCCCAAGGGGTAAAAATACTTGGACCATAAGAATAAAGTGGTAGGATGAAAATTTTCTCTTAATAGACATATAGCATATGTTTGCTTGAATGCATAATTATGGGTGCATTTATGATATAGTCTACCTATATGAGAATGAAGTGGGGCCGCTTCATAGAGTTCAAGGGCTTGACTCTTTAATTCTCATGAAAAGGATATGAGACACAAGGCCTTAACAAATGTGTCACTTTTATAATTCGATCAATGGTACCGAGATTTCATGCGTGAGTTATGCACACTAGTTCTAATGGATAATTGGTTCAAAGCTTATCTACCAATCTATTCGGGGATGAGTGAAAACTTAACTCACTAGGTAATGGTTCAAATCGTAAGATACCTTTATTGAAAACATGCGATTTCCAGAATAATGGATTTAGATATATTTTAAAAATGGTGGGGGATTGTGGGAGAATTTCCAAAATATATTTGAAAGGTTGCAATGGTTAGTTTGAATTTTAATCAACATTGCTGAAAACCTTTTAAAGGTGTGTCCCTTCACCAATTGACATAAGTTTCTCTATAAATAGAGACACTTATAGGCATAAACAAGAGACACTAATGATATACTTGTATGAATAAATTCTGTCTAAAATTTCTAAATCATTCATTCTTTTCTCTAGTGCACGAGAGGAATTGAATGAACTTTATATTGTAAACTATCATTGACGATACGCTTGATATGAGTGTGCAATTCATATCAAGGATTCCAATAGTATCCTGAAGGGGATTCGCTGGTTATCCCATTTGCATCGAGTTTACATAAACTGGTGGGGGCGAATCGAACCTAAATGTTAGTGTTCCTACACGCTTTGGAATTTAGGTGCAATCGTCGTCATCTTCATCTTCATGTTAAAGTATTTGCAGCAGACCCCTAGAAATTGTTCCAACAGTTCTGTCTTGTATATTATTTTGTCTGAAATTCTGGCAACCACACAAACAAATGCTGTGAAGAATGTTAGAGCACTTGTCCGAGCACTTGTCACACAATAATAATAAAACGCAGCGTAGCAAAGTAAAATAAGCGTGACAGAATAATAAAGAACACAGTAGGTTTGTTAACCCAGTTCGGCGCAACTTGCCCTAGTCTGGGGGATACCAATCCAGGAATGAACTCCACTATTATAGTTCTAGTGAAAAGCACAACGTAGCCTCACTACTTGTCTTTGCACCACGACCTTACCAATGGCTGCTCTACCTAGGAACTCCTAGGTATGAGACCCTGTCTCAATTCCTACTAACAGTACAGACAGCACTGCTAAACACACACTTGTTCTTTTGTTTGTATAAGAGACACACTCTAAAGACACAACTAACTCCGTACTTCAAAGATTAGGAGAAGTACACCATTACAACTCAAACACAGAGTACTTGACTTGAATCAGGGAGATACAAGCAATACACACAACTAACAAGAAAACCTAAAACCTTAAGACACACACGGTTTTCCACACACAAAACTAGGGTTTGTGTTTACATATATATAATACTTGAGCAGTCAATGGTTTGGGCTTCAATAACACAGCTTGGACGTTGTCAGGTCCAGCTAATAAATCTTCATGAGCAAGAATATTGTTTCCAAAAATATATCAATATTAATTATGGAAATACACCAAGGCAAGACAGCCTGTACAACTCATTCAACCTGTGCGTCTTGATCAGCACGCTAGGTTAAATATAAAACTTCATAAAATCTCCAAAAGATCTTGCACAGAAATATAGCACGCGTTGGCGCGCAACAATCAGATAACTCAATGTTGTTCCACTTGCTACAGCATTTGTCTCAGCATTTGGCTAGTAGTTGTTTTTGCAAAATGTAGCCAACATACAAAAACCCAACAATCTCCCCCTTTGGCAAAATTTTGGCTAAAACAATCTATAGCTAGTTCTTGGAGAGAAACACAGAATTTCTTCAATTCACACCAGCACACGCATTCTCATATCAACTAAACACAATATTGGCATACAATGAATCTACTTCCAAGGGGACTCTTTGAATAAAGATAACTTGTAAATAGTATCAGAGGCATTCATCATTAAAAATCATAGTACGCCTAGCCTCACAGAAATAGCCAGATAAAAAGAACATATATATAGTGGGTTCATATAGATAGATGAAAACATACTCTTGAATAGATAATTCCACAACATAGAAAGGATAATCAGATATAAGTACTCCCCCTCAAAACATGCACATCCTCATACCATAAGTGCTCCCCCTCAAAACATGCAGGCATATAACATAACATACTTACTTCAATGAGACAAATGTCAGAGCATCTGTCCAAGCGTCTTCATGCATAATAATAACATAACAACTGCTAGAGCATGTGTCAGAGCATCTTCAGTCATAAGAAAAATAATTTCTAACATCAACAACATCTATTCTACTCCCTCTTTTTAGCCATAAATTCTGACAAACATCAATCATGCATAAGGAAAATCACAGAGTAGCACATCAGGTCACATAGGTCACAGAGGCACAGAGAGGCCACAAATAAAGTTATTACAGACCATAGAGCACACACAGGTGCATAGTAAATGAACAAAAGAAAGAAAAATACATAATCATTAGAAAGAGGCAGTCTCATCAGAGGCAGCAGACACTTCCTTAGTATCACCAGCAGCAGAAGTATTTCCATTTCCTCCTTCTTCTTCTTTGTCCTGACCTTGTGCAAGAGGCTCACCCTCAGCTGCAACCTCAGCTTTCAAGGCAGCTATAACCCTGTCAACCTTCAGCTTCTTAGCACCCAGATCCAAACTAACCTCTGTAAGCTCAGCAATTAGGCAAATGCCTAACCGCCTTCTTAGTTTTTCAAATTGTGCAATATCAAGAGCTTTTGTAAATATATTTGCTAATTGCTCCTCAGTTGAAACATGCTCAATAGAAATAATTTTTTCTTCAACCAAATCTCTGATGAAATGATGTCTGATATCAATGTGTTTAGTCCTGCTATGCTGTATAGGATTTTTAGAAATATTGATTGCACTCAAGTTGTCACAATATAATGTCATAGCATCTGTCTTGACATTGTACTCACTCAGCATCTGTCTCATCCACACCAATTGTGTACAGCTACTCCCTACTGCTATGTACTCAGCCTCAGCAGTTGATAAGGAAACACAATTTTGTTTCTTACTAAACCAAGATATAAGATTGTTACCTAGGAAGAAACATCCACCAGAGGTGATTTTTCTATCATCTGCACTTCCAGCCCAGTCAGCATCACAATATCCTACCAACATAGTACTCTCTCCATGAGAATACAACAAACCATAATCACTGGTACTGTTCACATATTTCAGAATTCTCTTCACTTGAGTCAGATGGCTAATCTTTGGTTCAGCTTGGTACCTAGCACACACTCCAATAGCAAATGTGATATCAGGTCTACTTGCAGTTAGATAGAGAAGACTTCCTATCATACTTCTGTATAAACTTTGATCTACATTTTCTCCCTTGTCATCTTTAGATAACCTGACGTGTGTGGGAGCAGGAGTTCTTTTGGTGGCAGCATTTTCCATACCAAATTTCTTGACCATATTCTTAGCATACTTACTTTGAGATATAAATATAGTATCTTCCATTTGTTTTACTTGAAGACCTAGAAAGAAATTCAGCTCACCAACAAGACTCATTTCAAACTCAGATTGCATTTGCTGAACAAAATGTTGTACCATCTGGTCAGACATTCCTCCAAAGACTATATCATCAACATATATTTGTGCAATCATAAGCTTTCCTCTCTCATCTTTCACAAAAAGTGTCTTGTCATTACCTCCCTTCCTGTAGCCATTGTTCACCAAGAACTCAGTTAGCCTTTCATACCAAGCTCTAGGAGCTTGCTTCAATCCATATAAAGCTTTCTTTAACTTGTAAACATGATTTGGAAAGGCTGGATCAATGAAGCCCTTGGGCTGTTCCACATAGACTACTTCATTCAAATAACCATTCAGAAATGCACTCTTGACATCCATTTGATACAGCTTGAATTTGAGAATACATGCAATTCCAAGTAATAGTCTAATAGCTTCTAGCCTAGCTAAGGGGCAAAAGTCTCACCAAAATCAACTCCTTCAATCTGAGCATAACCTTGAGCAACCAATCTAGCTTTGTTTCTGGTGATAGTACCATTTTCATCTGACTTATTCTTGTAAACCCATTTTGTACCTATAATATTTGCATTATCTGGCCTAGGGACTATATCCCACACATCACTTCTCTTGAACTGAGTTAGTTCTTCTTGCATGGCATTTATCCAGAACTCGTCAGTCAAGGCCTCTTTAACATTCTTGTGTTCAAAATTGGAAATAAAACAAGAATTTGATACCTCATTATTTCTTCTTCTTGTTATGATTCCTTGATTAGGATTACCAATGACTTGATCTATTGGGTGATTCTTCTGAACTCTGATAGATGGCCCTTTGTTATTAACTGTATTTTTAGAACTAGTCACTCCACAATCTTCCTCATTGACAACTTCATCTTTTGTCTCTTCTTGATGATCACATGTTGGGTCAAATGTACTATCATCTGGTGCATCATCATTACCTTTATCATCAATCACAACATTTATGGACTCCATCATGGTATTAGTTTTGGAGTTGAATACTCTATAAGCTCTGTTGTTGATTGAATAACCTAGAAATATGCCCTCATCACTTTTAGCATCCATCTTCCTTCTTGGTTCTCTGTCAGCTAAGATATAACATTTACTTCCAAACACATGAAAGTGTTTCACAGTGGGCTTTCTATCCTTCCATAGCTCATACAGAGTTGTAGATGTTCCTTTTCTCAGTGTTACTCTATTATGTATATAGCAAGCTGTGTTCATAGCCTCAGCCCAGAAATAGAATGGTAACTTCTTAGCATGTAACATTACTCTGGCAGATTCTTGTAATGTTCTATTCTTTCTCTCCACTATTCCATTTTGTTGAGGAGTGATAGGTGCAGAGAATTCATGAAATATTCCTTCAGTAGTGCAGAACTCAGAGAATTTACTATTCTCAAACTCCTTCCCATGATCACTTCTGATTCTAGCTATACCACATTCCTTTTCTCTTTGAAGTTTTAAACACAGATCCTTGAATTTTTCAAAAGTGTCAGATTTCTCCTTGATGAAGTCAATCCATGTATATCTAGAAAAATCATCTACCATGACAAATGCATACTTCTTTCCACCTAAGCTCTCAACTTACATAGGTCCCATCAAGTCCATATGCAACAATTCAAGTACTCTAGATGTGGTCAGATGTTGCAGCTTCTGGTGAGACATCTTTGTTTGTTTTCCTATTTGACATTCTCCACATATATGATAACACGAAATCATATCGTATTTTTAGCTTAATTTATGTGAACTTTAGGTGCATTTTCATATGTTTTTATTTCTTTTGTTTGTTTTTATGTTGGTATTTGTTTTGTTTTCAGTATTGTCTAATAAAATAGGTCGGAGAAGAGAATTGAGCAAAAAGGGCCGAAAACGCAGCAAAAAGGGGGGTGCAAAGCACAAATTCGCGCAGCCCACAAAGGAGCCCAGCAGAAAGGGGAATTTGCCCCCATCAGAACCTTGTGGCGGGCGCCACCAAGCCCAAACCAGGAAAAACAGAATTGTGCGCAACGTGGGGAGCAAGCACGCGTCCGATATGAATTCTGTTCCTAATCGTACGGCAGATGGATGATCTCAAAAGATGCATATCTCTTCCTATTTTGGTGGATCGTACCAGCACAAAATCTCTTATAAATAGAAGCTCAAACCTCAGAATTTTCTACGCCTTACTTTCTTTATTTTTCAGTCAGTTTATATTTCCAGCTTTGTAAACTGTCTCGGTACTTCCACATCGGAAGTCCGATTTCAATTCCGTTTTCACTTTCCTGTCAAGAATATTATTTCCTTTAATTCCAGCAACTTTAATTCCAGTTTCCAGCAATTTCTATTTCCAGGTTTTTTTTATGCATTTATTTAATTATTTATTTATTATGCCTTATTTAACTTTCTGTTTTTGTTTGTTTATTTCCTTTACCATGTCTAGCTAAATTCTTAGATATCGGTATGTAATTTAATTCTCCGAAGGGGATTTAATGATGATGTAGCGCGCGCACACACATACTATTTTTCTGATTCAAATTCCTAATTTAATTCAAATCTTTTGAACGAGAGTAAAATAAAGCAACTAAGGTTAAAATCAATAGAGCGAGAGTTTGAGGTTTTAACTAGATAGTAGGAACTTGATATTAATCTTTGAACGAGCGAGAGCCACGTTAGGATTAATTAGAACTAATTGATTTTCAAAATATACTTTCGAAGCTAAGGTGGTAGAAAAGTGACAGTAAAACTCCTAGCTTAGAAAGTATGGATTTTATCAACAAAACGAGAGTGTGAGGTTTAAACCTTTAAATTGAGAAAGTTTTTCTGAAAAATAAACCCTTTTTCGCGCGCTACTAATTTATTAAATTCCCGAAGGTTAATTAATTACATACCGATATCCCGCTTTTATTAATTAATTTAATTACTTTAATTTCTAAAATTCTAAACAAATCCTAATATTCAATAGCCTTAGATTTACACAGTAACGACAGAAATACGGTAGTTCAACTGTTGGTCTCTGTGGTTCGATATCTTTTAAAACTCAACGACGAAACTGTGCACTTGCAGTTATAAAATATTTATTGATACACAAATCGTCGATCAATATACTTCCTTCTTGAATCTGAAGTCTTGGTAAACCTCTGATGGCTCCTTCAGCAATATCTTTCTTCATACTTTTGAGATTTAGATGTCCAAGCTTTTGGTGCCATAGTTTCACATCATCCTCTTTGGTTATTAGACAAGTAGACAACTTAGCTTTGTCTTGAGAGACCCATAAATAACAGTTATCCTTTGATCTTTCTCCCTTCATCAGTAGATCACCTTTGCTATCAGTAACTAAGCATTCATTCTTTGTGAAGTTGACTTTTAGACCCTTGTCACATAATTCACTAATGCTTATTAGATTAGCAGTCAGCCCTTTCACATGAAGGACCTTGTCAAGTTTAGGTAGCCCTTCACTGATCAGTGACCCTATACCTTTAATCTCCCCTTTGGCTCCATCACCAAAAGTCACAAAGCTTGTAGCATATGGCAAGACATCTGTCAAGTAATCTCTATTTCCAGTCATATGTCTTGAACATCCACTATCAAAATACCAATCACTACTAGATGATGCTCTTAGTGAGGTATGAGCAATTTGAGCAATCTCCACGCCTTCAGGTTCTGCTTGTTTAGGATCACCAGTATTACTCTTATGCTTCCATTCTTGCTTGACATTCTTCATAATAGGTTCAGCTTTTGATGAATGAGTTTTATCAGGGTACCCATACAATTTGAAGCAGTAAGGTCTGATGTGTCCCTTTCTTCCACAGTGATAACAAACCCAACCAGAATATCTTTTCTTTGATTTGATATAGTTTCTGGTTGTCTGTTGTCTCACCGGATGCTGAGGCATCTGTCTTGACATAGTTGGATTATAGGTACTAACAGAAGGAACAAACTTCTTTACAGGCACAATTTTCTGATGAAATAGTGAATTGTGGTTGAAACCAATACCTCTCGTATCATTAGACTTGTGTCCTGACTCTAGGATTTCTTCTAGCATATCAGTACCTGTATTCAGCATCCTCAATTGCTTGTTCATGTTGTCAATCTTGGATTTATATAGAGTAACATCACCATCCAGTCTTGAATTTTCTTCCAGAAGTTTGTTTTTCTCAGCTTGTAGTATAGCAATGGTCTTCTTTTGCCTTATCACAGTGTTACTAACTTCTACGCTTTTGAGCCATAATCCCCTATAACAATCAACCAATTCATCATAAGTCATTTCACCATCGTGTGATTCAACATCAATTGTACATACTCCAATTAGAGCAGTCACATGTTTGGCAGATTCTTCTTCAGACTCATCTTCATCTGACCAAGAGACGGTCATCCCTTTCTTTTGCTTCTTAAGATACGTTCCACATTCAGTCCTGATATGACCATAACCTTCACATTCATGGCATTGAACTCCTTTCCCTAGACTTGTCTTGTCATCTGTTTTTTATTTCTTCAGATTGTTGACATTCTTATTTAAGCTGTGACCGTTGTCTAGAGCATGTGTCTTGGCATGTCTGTCAAACCGTTTGAAAGCTTTATTAAATTTCTTACCCAACATCACAATAGTTTCAGATAGACTATCATCAGCCTCCATATCACTCTCCTCAGATTTAGAGGCAAAGGCAATACTCTTTGTCTTCTTTTCAGATCTTTCATTTGCAGACATTTCAAACGTTTGTAAAGACCCCACTAGTTCACCCATTTTCAATTCTGAGATGTCCTTGGCTTCCTATATGGCAGTAACCTTCATGTCAAACTTCTTAGGTAGTGACCTAAGCATTTTCTTTACCAGATTTTCTTCAGAAATCTTTTCTCCCAAAACATCAAATTGATTATCAAAATCAAGCATTCTCATGTGAAAGTCTTGAATGCTTTCATCATCCTTCATCTTCAAGTTCTCAAACTTACTGGTCAATAGTTGCAGCCTTGAGCTTTTCACCTTTGAGGTACCCTCATGAACAGTTTGGAGTATCTTCCATGCATCCTTTGCAATAGTACATTTTTTTAATCAATTTGAAGATATGCACAACAACTCCATTAATTAAGGCATTTAGAGCCCTTGAATTTGCATTGGCTAATGCTTCTTCATCCTTGCTCCATTCCTCCTCAAGTTTCAGCTTAGTGGTAGTCTCCCCTTCCTTACCAGTAGTAACTACAGGATGTTCCCATCCTACAACAACAACTCTCCATGTTTTATGATCCATGGATTTCAAAAACGTAGTCATTTTAGACTTCCAGTCATCATAGTTAGCATCACCAACCAAAAGTGGTGGTTTATTCATTAGTCCTCCTTCTTTGTCCATCTTAGCCAGAAATATCTTCCCTGGAGCTCACCCAATCAGGCAGGGTGCCTGCTTTGATGCCAATTGAAATTCTGGCAACCACACAGACAGATGCTGTGAACAATGGTAGAGCACTTGTCACACAATAATAATAAAACGCAGCGTAGCAAAGTAAAATAAGTGTGATAGAATAATAAAGAACACAGTAGGTTTGTTAACCCAGTTCGGCGCAACTTGCCCTAGTCTGGGGGATACCAATCCAGGAATGAACTCCACTATTATAGTTCTAGTGAAAAGCACAACGTAGCCTCACTACTTGTCTTTGCACCACGACCCTACCAATGGCTGCTCTACCTAGGAACTCCTAGTATGAGACCCTGTCTCAATTCCTACTAACAGTACAGACAGCACTGCTAAACACACACTTGTTCTTTTGTTTGTATAAGAGACACACTCTAAAGACACAACTAACTCCGTCCTTCAAAGCTTAGGAGCAGTACACCATTACAACTCAAACACAGAGTACTTGACTTGAATCAGGGAGATACAAGCAATACTAACAACTAACAAGAAAACCTAAAACCTTAAGACACACACGGTTTTCCACACACAAAACTAGGGTTTGTGTTTACATATATATAATACTTGAGCAGTCAATGGTTTGGGCTTCAAAAACACAGCTTTGACGTTGTCAGGTCGAGCTAATAAATCTTCATGAGCAAGAATATTGTTTCCAAAAATATATCAATATTAATTATCACTACAAGAAATTTGACGTTTAGTGACAGCAGAAGCGCGTAGGTAAAGGTCTAATTGCTGTAGGTATAGCACGAAAAAACATATACCGACGGCCGTTACATTCGTACCCTATAGTTTGCTACCCCAACGGAAATTTACCATCACTACAGATTATAGCGACGAAATTTTGCCTATCACTATAGACTATAGTGATGGAATTTCAGCTGAAGGACAAAACATTTTATTATTACCTACAGAGCTTGGCCGTAGGTATAGAACTTGGTCTGAAATCAAAATTTTCCATCTACAGCTACTTATTAAATCAATATTGCCTCATCATAATTTTCTTTATGCACAAATTTTTCTTATCAAATTATTTTGACAATATAAACTATTAAATGAAATGAATTTATCAAGCAATAAAATAAAATGTTAATTATATTAAATTTAGTACCAAGTCTTACAAGGATGTAAAATTATACGGTAGATAAAAATGACAACATATGGTTTCCAACTCTTGAATGACACAGATTGCTACTCTAGAATCTTATGAAAAAGAAAAGCCCTCCTTAAAATTAGAAAAACAAGTCTGCAATCTAAAGAAGAGTCTATTTGATTCCCTTGGCCTTTGAGGTTCCTTAATGAGCTCTTTGTTAATGTCAAATTCATCTAAGGCAGCTTCCACAATCCTCCTATGCATATCCATAACATGCAAAACAAACAAAATATGATAATGATACCATAAGAACCTCAAGGCACTAGCAGCAAAAAAAAGTGGCAATAACATGAATTGATACTAGAGATCGAAACCAATATGGCTTTCAATATTCATTCATAAGTATTTTACTAAGAAACAAGAAACAAGATATACTAATGAAAAACAGAACAACTTCCTCAAAATAAAAAATAGAATAGCTTCATCAAAATGCAAAAGCGGAACAACAACTTAAAGATATACCAACTTACCCTGTGAAAAATGGTCCAAATTATCCAATCAATAACACTCACATGGAAAGAGGCAAAAATAAGTTAACCTGTGAAACAAAGAAGAGTGTTTTAATAATAAACTCACTCTTAAAAGGCAATAAAACTTAATTTTGTAAATAATAGTGGACACTCAAATAAACTAATTTCAAAAGAATCAAAGTAAAGAAAAAATAAACTCAGTTATACATGCGCACTTACCAAAGATAATGAGGCAGTTCTCTCACTTGATTAAATTAAACAATGTAGTAGGTCTCATTATAGTATTAACAACAAAAATTATCAAGGTAAGATCAACACAATAAACTTAAGCAAAGAGTTGCTTACTGAATTGAGTTAATTCAATTGCTCCTCTATGTGCAAAGTCTTCAATTCCAAGCATACCAAACTTCTGTATAAACAAAAACAAAAATATAGAAGTACAATTTATTCATTGCAAGTCACAATTTAAAAATAAAATAAAATGATAACTACACTTCACATATCAAAATAGTCTTTATCCTAATCTATAAGAAAGGGAGATTGACCCAAACCTAAAATTTTGCTATATCTGAACTTTGTTCCTAATGTTACATTGCACCATGCTCCTAAATTCCTCACTTTCTTAGCATGTTACTGCAACAAAGCACACACACAAAGACTAGTAATTTCAAGTAACTATGTGAGTTTTGAATCACTTGTAATGATTCAGGTTTTAATTGTTAGTTCAAACGATTTAGAGATTCCAACATATGAATTATAGTTTTTCAGAAATCTAATAACTGAAAAGAATTTCATCATTTCATAAGGAGTGAACAATTATAATAACAACTCAAGTTGACAGGATGCAGGGTTAGTTGGAAGATAAATGCTATAGTTATTCAAAGAGAGTACTAGTTAGATTTATGTTACTTCACTAATAAAGTACTAGAACCTTTTTCATGCACTGATGGCATGTTTTAGAATTTGTATATCTAACAAAACCATTATGATAAAGATAAAAATTATCAACTTGCAGCACAAGATAAGAAATACTAGGATAATAATTTTCAATTAAACAGATTGCATCTACAACATCTAAACTTACATAAATACACTTACATGTCCAAAGTTGCCAATGCCAATCTATGATAATCCAATAATCTGCATGAAAAATACTTGTACCATTAGAACACAAAACCCTTTTATAAGCCACATTCAAAGTGATGATCCTAGTTAAGAGCAAGAAAAGTTCTGCATAACCCATGAATAAACCAATAACCCTTTTGAGACAAACTGAATTTACAATTTAAGGAAAAACCCACAAATACCTTTGATTTATGTAAGAACATGGATGCCTATATGTTAAAGTTTCTTTCACTAGTTCTCTTGTTGCATATGTTGGCCCCTTCTATCAATTTAAGCTTGATCCGTTGAGGATTTCCTTTCTGAAACAGAAAGCACAAATCAGTTTTGATAAAACTTAAACACTCAAAAGAATTTGAGAGCCATAGTGTAATAGAATTACCTTCGACTCAAGCTACAAAACCAAAGAATCAAACATCTTTAACAAACTCTTGATTGGCTGCAAAATATATTGAAAACACAAACGAAAAGAAATTAATAATAACCAAAACAAATAATTTTTTGACAAAGAAAACACAGGGAAACATACTTGAGAATTGAGAATTCATCTTCTTAGATTGGTGCATGCTCCAGTTCCTCAATCTTCTTAGATTTCATCAACACACTCTGCATCATTTAGTTCCTCAATCTTCGTCATATAATTAGATCCAGATTTACATAAGCAAGCATATGCATGAACATAAATTAAAACCCTAAAAATTCAAAAAGAAAACTGAAAATAGAATTACCCAACAGTGAAGAAATCAACAAATTAATAGACATACCTATTATGAAATCGGCTGGTCTTTGAAAATTTGATCGAATTTGGCCGAGATTGCTGCTTGCGCCGGAGATTTATGCCGTAAGATTGGTTCATGTGTCCCTTTGTCGAGTTCTTCTTTCTTGTGTAGGGCACGCTTTCCTCTTCCCCGTATGCATTGAACGAAGAGAGGAACAAAGGGTTTCATAGTGGCTGAACAAAGAAAATAGGAAAGGAAAAGAGAAGTGATTTTGATCAATGAGTTAATTAGGGAGATGACGAAGTCTGACGGTGAAGGTGAAGAGTTCAATTGCAGTCAAGTGAAAGTGTTTGAGGGTTCACAGAGTTTGAGGGATTTTTGAGACTTTGAATATCTTTTTGTTAATTTTATGTTAATAAAATTGTCTCTTCCTATTCACCAACCAAAAAAAAAAAAAAAAATTGTCTCTTCCTACGGTTAAAACCATCTCTATTTTGACAATTACACTTCCGAAGATATAAAGCGCTGTACCCACACAATTATTTTATTTTTTGTGGGTATTTACAATATATACCTACGACTATTGTAGTTGTCACTAGAAATTTCTGTTGGTATTTGTCCATTTTCTTGTAGTGTATGGAAATATACCAAGGCAAGACAGCATGTACAACTCATTCAACATGTGCGTCTTGATCAGCACGCTAGGTTAAATATAAAACTTTATAGAATCTCAAAAAGATTTTGCACAGAAATATAGCACGCGTTAGCGCGCAACAATCAGATAACTCAATGTTGTTCCACTTGCTACAACATTTGTCTCAGTATTTGGCTAGTAGTTGTTTTTCCAAAATATAGTCAACATACAAAAACCCAACACTATCCAATATTTATATTTTACAGATGAAACAGATCTAATATATTGAAAAGGTAAAAGAATTATAGTATTCAAATATCATATTATTTATTAGGTTTTAATATTTTTTTTAGTAAATATATATGAATTTTAGTTTTAGTTTCTAAATATAAAAATAAGATTTTTTTCGTCTCTACTATATTTGTTTGTGCCTTAACATTTTTTTTCACCACCAGTTTAATTTAGCTCATATATCATCAATTAATTTTGACCTACTCTTAAACGCAATTGCTGTGATTAAATTTGGGCTCTTTCTAACAAGTTCAACGTTAATCACCATTAAACTAACATTCGGGGTTTATGCCCTAACATTTTACATTTTTTCTTTTCTATATGGAGCGATTTCCTAGCTTTGTCACTCACTCATCCAAACTTTTTTATAGTCATGGAAAAATGATGTTTTTCAATTTAGAAATCTGTCCAAGAGAAATTAGTATTTTGGATCGTACATGAAAAAGTGATCTTTTCTCAAAAAATAAAATAAAATGAAAAAGTCAGAGGATTTGATGAAGCTAGTAAGCTCATGACGATGGCCATTACCACCGGTTTGTTTCCTTCTTTAACTTTGGAATATGCATTTCCTTAACTAATAAGGTACGTATTCTTATCTTACATAATATTTTTTCTATTATTTCTATCTATTTCATATCAACACACTAAAAGTGGCATTTTGGTTGCATTCATTAATGTAGTTGTATATATAACTTTGGCTCTTGTTTTACATGGAGTTGGAAGTACACATATACATCTTGATTTAAAGTAAGGATACCAGACGACAATTTATTACTTTAACAATGATGTAAGTTGTACAAATTGGAACTTGGAATTCTGATGCATGCATCAAACATATAGGGTGTGTTTGATCTGCTAAAAAACAGGGGACTGGACAGAACAACTTTTTGTATCCTGTTTGATTTAAAATCTGGTTAGAGGACTGGACAAAATAGGTAACAAGGGACAGTACAAAATCAGGAATTTTTGTTCTTCACTAAACCACAGGACAACTTTTTGTCCACAGTACAACTATAAAAAATACGAAAATACTCTTTTTTATTTTCAAATATAAAAAATATCTCCCTATCTCTCTTCAATACAATTTTGTCATGTCCTGTACTATCTTATTTTGTCCTGTACTATCTTGTTCTGTCCTGTGCTGACTACTTTGCGAATCAAACGCACCCATAATTCTTATAAAGTAGTATATTGGTACATTATTGTCTCGGTAAACAGATCAGGAAAAATCGATACAATTAATAAATCAAATCAAACCAAATTTAAAATTATCAAATTTATTTTAGTTAGATCAAAAATTAAACTGAACCGAAGAAAACCAAAATTAGTTTGGTTCGGAGCTCGATTTTGCATTTTAAAAATCGATGTTGAACTTGTTTCTAATACATTTTTTATAAATATTAGATGAAATATTATGGTTCAATGCATAAATTTTACAGAAATTAATGAATTCATTTTACCAAAAAAATGAAATTATGTTAGTTTATTTGATTTTGTATTATAGTAGTAAAACATTGTCAAATAAAATTAAGAAATCGGATTATATTAGTTTATTTGATTTTTCCTGTGCTGTATAAATTTTTTTAATTTGAAATTGTTTAACAATAGAAAACATCCAATAGTTGTTAGAAAACATGAGGTATTATCTAAATGCATTTTCATTATACAGGGATGAAACACGATGAACACAATCGCGATGTTCATTCCGCCGCCGCAAGACCCTATCCCCACTCCCTCCTTCAAGTCGGTCTTCCTTGTGTTTGGAGGTTGGAGGTTGTGGTTTCGTAGAAAACATGAGGTATTATCTAAATGCATTTTTCTGTTCTGCTTAAATCTGGTGCACTTTTGTGTATTAAAATCTAGTGATAATTTGTTTTGTCTTCATGTTGCTTGTTTGTTTCAATCTGGTGCCACTTTTGTGTGCTAAATCTGGTGATCATTTGAAATAGTTTGTTTTGTCATGCTTGCTTGTTTCCATGGCTTCCTCTGGTGTTGCGTGTCCGTGGAACTTTTTGGGTGTTGAAACCACATAATCTGCAACTGATTTCAACCCATCTAAGAATCGTTTGTGTTTTGCTCAAGCTTTGAAAATCCTTAATCCGGTGGAAACATTCTCTGAGTGTCTGCCACAACCTTGCTTTAAGCGTGATTCAATTTCAATCAAAATTTCATAAGAGGAATATGCCAAAGGTGTTGACAGTTGCAAGAACAATCTTCACGGTAGCCTCATTTTGAAGAAAGGTGAAAAAGCTCCCACATGCAGATAACTCCAATCAATTCTTTCTACTTTGCGGAAATCCATCTCAGCCTGGAGAATGATTTCACTTGGCAAAGGCTATTTCGAGTTTGAATTCTCATCATTGCCAGACCTTAGATGCATTTGGTCAGCCTGTGCTTTGAATATTAAACCGGGAGTGCTCATATTTTCTCAATGGGTTCAAGATTTTAATCCAGGTACTCAAAAGCAATCAAATGCTCAGGTATAACTTTATAAGTTATATTTTGTGACTTACCTCAAGTAAATAGTGCTCTATACCCTATTTACCTACACGCTGTCTATTAGAGTGGGTAGAGCCATGTGATAAAAAAAATTACAATCACAAAAATAAATTGTTAATGAATTTGATAAAGAACGGGTTTATTTACAGTATTAGATAAAAAAACAATGAGTAAACTATTAATTAATTTTTCAGTAATTTTGTAAAATATTTTTAAATGAGTTATTGATTTTGTCAATATTTTATCTATTTTACATTTATATATTTAATTTTTTTTTATTAAAGTATCATAGCCGTATCTTATCTTAAATTTTAAAATTTCTTGTATCACCTTATCGTATCCGTGTTGTATCTAATATCCGGGCTTCATAGGGTCTCATACATCATTGTTTGATTAAGGAAGTTAAGCAGCAAGCAAAATAATTGCATAAGTTAGGGCTTCGAGGGTTTGCACGACATTTAACATCCAACCTTAACCTTAACATTGTTCCTCATTCTTTAAATTCTTTCAAACCCTAACGTTGTAATCTAGCTTGAGCCTAATATGAATTGGAATACCACCTCAGTGTATTGTAATCCATATCCAAAAAGATATGGTTGTAATCTAGCTTTGTTTCAATTTATTGGTTTTTTTCAAAGATAACAAAATTGTTTAAACAGGACAAGTATTCTACTGCAGAAAATGCAGTCACCTAACAGTACATTCAAAACCAAAACAAGGATAACAATCCAATGAGATGGTCTGGCCACAATACTTTCTAAGATACAAAAAAATCACGGAACAAATAAGAACAATACGAAGAAGACTCGAGTAGAAACTAAGTAACTGATAGTAACAGAAAAATTACAAAAATAAAATAAAAGTAAATAATAGGTAATCGTCTTATCAATATCTAACCTTTATAAACATTACTACATTAATGAAATTTACATTGTCATTGCAGGAAAACGCATACAAGTGAATGTCATAACATTTGTTAACTATTTTTTTGGCACGCTTTGATGTAATTAATTAAACCTCAATGATGCGTGCATTGATCTACCACATTTGAAATAATGAATATCGATCATTTTATAGAACTTCAGCTTAGGTGTCATCTACGATTGAGCACCTGAAATATACAAACTTGAAACTTTGAATGGCCTAAAGGTGACTATGACTAACCCATCACTGATAAAACCAGACAAGATTGTACATGACAGTGTTTCTATATGTAATGGTTGTATGAGTCACATCACAACTTACACGGACAAAAGTGTGTTTCACTATCAGAAAGGGGCGGGAAGAATAGACATCTTCAAAAAATTTGTTTGAACCACATTCCAATATTGAAATATCTTGTTTATATATCTTATCTTATGTGTATCAAATCCAATTTCAAAAGAAAATATTATTACCACATCAGCGATTTTCACTTAAATGTATATGTACAATCTTAAAAAAGACTATCATTCCCGCAAAGAACGTATCAAGCATTACAAATTACAATCCAAGTATAAGCATGTCAAAGCATTCATCTATATCAAACAGAATTCAACACCATTCCAATTGTAAGGAAGGAGAATGGTCACCTTTCTTTCTTAGGATGCATTGCTTCTAAAACAGCTTCAAATTCTTCTTTTACTCTTTCAAACACATTTGGTCCCTTAACTTCACTGATAGGAGTATTCTCATCAATATCATCACTTTGTCCATGAGTTTCCTTATCATGATGATGATGGTGCTTTGACTTATCATGATGTATGATGGATTTAATCTCTTCCTTAGCTTTCAAAAATATGTTTGCTTTCTTTGCTTTTGTTTCTGTCAAAACATAAAATGCCATGTAAACACAATATTAACAGTTTGACCATATAACCTCAATCGATATAGTTCAAATTCCATCTGAAGCAAATGTAGAATGAAACATTTGTGTTAAATTTATAAATAATAATTTTTCTTTTCTCAATTTTATTTGAAGCAAACAGCCACAAGATCCTCAAATCATTGTTAAAACAAATAAATGAATTACACACCTCCACAACAACAATAGTCACACCACGACAAAAATATAAACATGTAAGACCATAAAACAATACATAAAATTGATGAGGACTAGTGACAAACATTACTTTACTAAATCGGGATCTGCATTAACCCTATGTCCCTATCGGGATCTGCTGCAGTAGAAAAAGCACAGTTACAGCTTCACTAAGTCGAGATTAAATCATTTTCACCATTGATTTCAAATCGGAATGCCAAAATCAGTAACCGAAACGCATATAATCTAAATCCAATATTCTTATGCACACAATCTAAAAAAGGCCTGGAAAGAGAGTCACTCTTACAAAGTAAGGCATACCTGATGAAGAGCCTGAGATTTCTTGTTGATGGTTTGACTCAGCCGTTTGATTTCCATCCCTATGTGATAAAATAAAATAAGTAAAAATCAGATTTTGTCGACAGAATATCTACTTTCAAAAGTTGATTTTTGATAAATAAGAAAGTAATGATTTCAACCTTATATCATGAGTTTTAGCCTCCTCATTGTTGTGATAGAACACTTGAGCAATGGCTTCAAACTCCTCCTTCGCTCGTTCAAACACATTTGGAGCTTTAACATCATCCAATGAGGTATTCTCATCAATGTCACTATTCAATCCATGAGTTTCCCTGTGATGATGGCTTGAAGACTTTTGAGAATGCAATATAGTTTCAAATTCCTCCTTTTCAACCAAATTTGGTGCTTTTATTTCTTTAACTAATTGCATAAAACAATATAACAAAATCATTTCATAGTTTACATAACTTCAGCACACACACACACACACACACAAACGTATATTTAAATTGAACATAGCTCTTATTTCTCCGCAATGAACATTAACATCTATAGAATGAATTCACCTTCAAAAAGGATAGTCAATTTTGAATTTATGAAAGCTTCATTATTGCTACAACAACCAATTTCAGTTTACTTGCAATCTTGATTCTTTTCCTTCAAAATATTAATCTCTTCCTAATTTTTGGTGTCATTGAGATTTCATATAGCTTGCGTGTTAAACTCAATGACTTCAATTTTTTCAAATTATTGGAATTTTCATTAACCACCTGAGTCAGTATCGTGTTTGGCGTCTATGCTTGGTCATAGGAGATTCTACACCCCAGCAAGTCCGGGCATTTGCCTAGGCCCTCGCCAAAATTTTAGTTATTTTTAGGAATTAGTTTAGGTCAAAATTGAGATTTTTAGGGGTTACTAGTTTACATTAAAATTGGTATTTTTGTTCAAAACTAAGATTTTTAGGGGTCAGTTTAGAGCAAAACTAAAATTTTTAGGGTTAGTTTACGGCAAAACTGCGATTTTATTGCAAGACTAAAATTTTGCCCAGACTCAATAAAATTTCTGGCTCGGCCACTATCACTAACTTGTAGAATAAAACACTTCAAAGATAATCAGTTCATTCCTTCCCCTACGGCCTACCACATAAAAACCATATATTCCTAAATTACTGCCATTAAAATTAAATAATTATAATACTAGTAACTTATTGTAAGATTATGAATAGAAAATTAATTAGCAATACTGAATTACATAAAAAAAAAAACGAAAACAACAATACAATATATACAAGAAATTGAAAATGTGTGTTTGTGTAAATGAAAAAATTGATTAATTGAATTATAAGAAATAATTAGGAAAGTGTGAAAGTGATTGAAGAATTGATACCTGATAGAGAGTTTGTTGTTTCTGCCATGGTGAGTTTTGAAGTTTAGTGTGGGGAAAAAAAGAGAGTTGATTTTTTGTTACAGTTGGGAAAATGAAAAGATGAAATGGAAGAGATGCAATTGCAAAGTAAACAGGGTGAAGGATTGAGATGCCAGCCTGTCATAATTACGTGTAAATAAATAGATAAAAATACTTAATAGGCTTTGTTAAAAAAAAAATTTAAAAAGAAAAGTTAAGTGGGCTGCCATGTGATTGTTAAATAAAATTATTGCTATTCTTACCTCTAATAGTGCTCAGAAAAAATTTATTACCTCTTAATGACTATTTTATAATAGTCTGGAATTTGAACTCGGCAAGTTACAAAATTAAACTCTTATTTCCTCTGATTTTTATTATAAGAAATGATTTACTTTTTAAGTTCATTCAAAAAATAATAAATCTAATCTATATTGTGAACAACATTTATCATTTTTTCAATAAATAAAAAAAATAATTTTTTTCTTATAAAAAAGATCAGAGGAAAGGGAGTATTATTGAACTAACACTTTAAATGTTAGTAGTAAAATTTATGGTAGCATTGCAAATTTAATTAAAAGTTTATTTTGTAATATAAAATTTAACTGATTTTTTTTTTTGTTTTGCAAATTTTTTCCTGTAATATTTAATATAAAATGTTATTTTTTAGTACTACTAAACAAAATTTAGTTTATGCCTTAATGCTCGGGTTGAATGGAACTATATTGATAAGGATATTGAGTTATTGACAACTCCGTAGAACTGATTTTTTTTTTTTTTACTAAAAACTAATATTTATTTATTTCAATAATTGATAGAATATATCAACTACATATTCAAAATCACTAAGAACGAAAAGGATAATTCTGCAAATAAACTCATAGCATCCATCTAAGTTATTAGCATATAACGGCCAAATACCTACAAATAATATGATAAAATTAAAGTCATCGGAATGTCTAAACTTCCGGATCTGCAATGTTGACGTCAAAGTCATTGATTGAATATGCAGTTGATTGAAGTTGATTTTTCAATATAAAATAAATGAACACAACAACAAGACGGGAAATTAAACAACGCCGCACAAATATGACGACAACCAAATGCTGCACCAAGACAACGAAATCACAATTCACAACAAACAAACAAACAATTAAAATACTCAACTTATGTAAAAAAAAATCACTTATTTAAATTTAAAAGAGGTGGAAACAAGATGAAGATAGGGTGATTTTAGACCAAAAATAACCTAAATTCACTCCTAAGAACAAAGACAGAAGTGAAACTCAAAGGGTCTGTTTGGATTGATGGTATAGAATGGAGCGGAGCGGAATGGAATGGAACGGAATGGAACGGAACGAAATGGAATACATATTTCATTCCATTGTTTGGATAGTGAACGGAATGGAATGTGTTATAATTTTTTTATTCCAATTATACCCTTTATTTTATAGATAGAAATGTTTAGCCAAAAAAAAAGTCTTATAAAATATAAAATTGAGGGTAAAATTGTAAAACTATAATTATTGTGTATCATTTCATCCTTATCACCCCATATACCACTCAATTCCATTCCGTTCATATTTTATAAAACCAAACAACAGAATAGAGCTCCATCCCACCACATTCCATCCCATTCCATCAATCCAAACGGACCCAAAAGGGTGACACTAGGGCCGGTGAGTGAAACTCTTTTTGCCTTCCTGGTACCTCCACAGAAGTGAAACTCCGTAGAATTTATTTATACTACTACTTTTTAGTGGTTTTATTATTGCCTTGTGAAAAGATTGAAATGGAATTATTTTTATCCGTTCAAGCTTCTTGAGAGTTGATTGTTTTTTTCACTATAGTTAAATTTTATCGATCTTTGAGAATATGTAGAAGCGAGATCATATCTTGTCAAACTCAATAATAATTGTTTTTTTCTTTGTTCAATATGCAGCAATTTAATTTAATCGGTTAATTTTAAAAGCAAATATTATCTTTAAATGGTTCTCCTTGAATACAACGAATATAAGGGGTGTTAATACTTCTTCTCATGTAGCCAACTCCCAAATCCATCCCTGGAAAGTTTTACCATTATTTTCTTTTCTCCTTCTAGAATAAATTAAATATAGCGGCTTCATTGTATTGCATTGCATATGCATGATTATGTTTATGCCGGTTACTACAGCTTGCGACTTCACTGGGATTTATGTGTAGAGATTTAAGCCTAATTTGGAGTTTATGGTCTGCTTATCACAGGTTAGCCATATATGTACTATCTTTTACTTTACTGGAAAATATTGAACTGTTTGAAAGTTTGTGGATTTGTCTCTTCTCTTCTACTCCTCTTTTTTTTCTCTTTTTGGTTACCGGTTACTGTGCGAAGTGTTAGACTACTAGGCTTATCATCACTTAGAAGGGGTTGAATAAGTGATTTGATAATCAATAACGATTTTAAAAAAAAATTAGCACGCGGAAGTCCACCGGATCGGTAGTTTACATTGCACCAAGTTTGATCAAAGGAAAGGTAGTATTCACCTTTAAATGTATGATGATAAAAACAATGCTAAGCGATACTTCGTGATCAATCGATTCAAGATATGTTGGTTTTAAGATTTTAAAAACTTAACACAACAATTATATGTTCCAAATTAGAAGTATAACAAAAAAGCAAACAATTAGAATTTGATCGAACACTTGACGTGCGTCGAAATTGATCAAATTCCAATTGATAGAAATCAATTGAACAAATGCAAAATTAAAAAAATTAAGGGATGAGAGAAGAGAAACAAGTTGATATGGGAGTTCCCTAGCATTTGTGTCGTCCTCGCGATCGACCGGTATGTCTGCCCCCAATTCCGTAGAAAGCGGAATTGAGATTTTTATTGAAAAATCATTTAAATTACAATGCATAAGTTTTACAGAATTCAGTACACGAGATATCTAAAAAGACTCGATCTTTTCTAAACTACTCAATAATGTTTTAACCGATATAAATTTTTATAAAATACACGGTTGGATCGAAACTTTATATTATATAGATAATTTGTGTAAAATATCAGACAAATAAAAAATTATTTGATATGTTATTGAGACAGTTTGTGTGATTTTTATTGTGTCTCAATAACATATCAAATTATTTTCAATTTGTCTGAAACTTTACGCAAATGATCTATATGATATAAACTTTCGATCCAACCGTGTATTTTATAAAAATTTAGGCTTAAATGCACTTTTGGACCCCCTGTTTAAAAAATCATGAACTTTTCATCCCTTTTTTAAAAACCAGGTATTTAGTCCCCTACTTTATTTTTTTCAAGATTTTAGTCCCTCACCTCATTTAATTTAAAATTTTGCTGATGTGTCAAATTTATTAATGACTTGACAGTATACATGTGGACAAAATTAATCTACGTCATTAATCTATATTTTGTAACAAATAATATATATTATCAAAATATTAAACTAAATTAAATAATTTAATAGTAAATTAATTGAATCATAATGAAGAGGAAATCGTAAAATTCATAGCAACAATGAACCCTAAGTTCCCAAATTCTGGTTTTGTTGAAATTAGGCTGTTGAAAATTCTGCTTATGTTGAAATTAAGCATATGCAAATTCTGCTTGAAAAACTCTGCTTAAGAAATTATGTTGAAATTAAGCATATGAAAATTCTGCTTATGAAATAGAACCACCAATGGAACTCCATTCAATGGAGGATGGAAGACGATGAACATGTACAGCCAAGATGAAGAACGATGTTTGATTTGGGAACTTAGGGTTGATTTTTAGTTATTATAATTCAATTTACTTTTTTTTATTAGTTAATTAAATTATTTAATTTAATATTTTGATAATATATTATTTGTATAAAAAATATAAATCAATGACATGGATTTTTTTTGTGTGACACATCAGCAAAATTTTAAATTAAATGAGGTGGGGGACTAAAATCTTGAAAAAAATAAAGAAGGGGACCAAAAAATTGATTTTTAAAGAAGGGGATGAAAAGTTCATGATTTTTATAATAGGGGATTAAAAGTGCATTTAAGCCAAAAATTTATGTAATACTCGAGGCTGACGACGGCGGGGAGTGAACGCTGGTGCACAAGGCATGACAATGAGCGGCTCTTGATAGCCTCTATGCAAAGACTGAATCAACATCGGAATGAGAGGGATCCTGAGATTGTGCAGGTATGAGACTGTATGGTTGAAGGATGGCTTATAATGATTAATTGGTACTACCTATACCAACAAAGTGCATCTTCTTTTCGGGAGCCTAACAAATAAGAACTCCATAGTTAAGCGTGCTTAATCTTGAGTAGTGTTTAGATGGGTGACCTTCTTGGAAGTTTCCTAGAATGCATGTGAGTGAGGACTAAACATGCTGAAAAGACTTGTGTTGGTTTGTAAGGTCAGTCGATCATCCCGAAAGAAGTCTGGGGTGTTACAAATGGTACCAGAGTAGACATCGCTCAGTACGATGTGGTTTGGGGACGAACCAAGCGGAAGTTGGTGGACATGTAATACCCGAGGCTGACGAGGACAGAGAGTGAACGCCGGTGCACAAGGCATGACAATGAACGGCTCCTGACAGCTTCTATTCAAAGACCTAATCCACATCAGAATGAAAGGGATCCTGAGGCTGTGCAGGTATGAGACTGCATGGTTGAAGGATGACTTATAAGGATTAATTGGTATTACCTATACCAACAAGGGGCATCTTCTTTTCGAGTGTCCAACAAATAAGAACTCCATAGTTAAGCGTGCTTGACTTGGAATAGTGTTTGGATGGGTGACTTTCTGAGACGTTTCCTAGAATGCATGTAAGTTAGGACAAAACATGCTGAAAAGATTTGTGTTGGTTTGTGGGGTTAGTCGATCATCCCGAAAGTAGTCTTGGGTGTTACAATTTATATCGGTTAAAACATTATTGAGTAGTTCAGCGATAAATTTCTCCAAATCATGAAGGGATATATTAAAAAAATCTATAAATTTTATCAAAAGAAAAGTCTATAATATTTGTTGTGAAAAAAAAAAAAGATGAAGATTGTTTTGGGTGATATTTAACTAATTAGTATTTTTTTTTTATGGGAGATATTTTTTCGTTTCAAGAAACTAACTTCAATCGAACCAAAAAAAAAAACTAACTTCAATAACAAACCAATTTTTTTTTTTAAGAAACTAGATTCAATTTATCGTTGTTAAGATTCTATTATAAAAAAGTATCTATCAACTTCAAGACACCGAAACTAACTCTATTGGTTTTGAATTTTTTATATCTATTATAAAAAATATATCTATATTGTTAACATTCTTTTATTTGAGAAAGATTGGATTTTTCATGGATATCAATTATCTTGTGGTATCTTTGATATATCTTTTTATTTTTGTAGAAAAAAAGAAGATTATATCTATTTACTTCATTAAATAGAACTGTATTTCATGCGGTTAATTAGGGTTTGATCTATCCTTGCAGCTCAAGATAATTCTTTCACTCTATTCTCACTTCATTATATATATAACACCATACATTGATCACAATTATTCACAAGTTAGCCGAAACTGGTAAAAGAAATCAAGAACAACATTAAAAGTTTCAAGAATTGCAACATAATGAAAAGAAGTTCTAATATTCCAAGAATGAAAAGAAAAGTTTGTAGTCTTTACTTCATTGACTTCACTCCTGATGAACTTGAAGCAGCTGATGCTCTTGTTTTGTTGCAAACACCATTCCAAAAGAAGCAGATCATTAGAAAAATAAACATAAACATTGGTGGCAAAAAAATTTGTCAAACAACATGTAACAACAATGTTCATTCAACACCGCAAATCAATGTTCCTAATGTGCCGAATGATAACAACCTTCCAAACGTCCCAGTGATTCCCAATGTGCCCAATAATAACAACCTTCCATTGGCAAATGTAAACAACCTTCCAAATGTCCCAACTATTCCTGGCGTGCCGAATGATAACATTCTTGGATGTTGTAAGCCTTTTGAGAAGGAATTAACGACAAGTGATTTGAAGGTGGATCAAAATAGATTGTTTTTGAACAAGAGCCACGTGGAAAAATATTTCAAGCCATTGTTGAGAGAAGGCGAAGATATTAAAGAAGGAATCAATGTCGATGTATATGACATGCAAGGCAATACGTTTAAGATGAAGTTCAAATGTTGGTGTAATAAATTTTATAATCTCAATGGAGGGTGGAAGAATTTCTTTAAAGTGCATTCTTTGGTAGCAAATCAAGATCATGCTACAGTGTGGATGTTTCGTCATTCAGAAACGGATAAGTTATGTTTTGCTATTAGTGTTAGAAGAGCATAGACTTGAAAAATAGGAGAATATTATGGATCATTAATTACGCAGTCTTCTCCTCCTCTTAGGTCTCATGTTCAATTCGATTCTATCTGATGTCAATTTGAGTGGACTAATTTAGTTTTTTCATAAAAAAAAAAATTAATTGTGCAGTCTTATGAGGGAAAACTTTCACAAGTAGTATTTCTTAGTTAGATTTAAGGCTTCTTTATTTTTTGTTGCAATCTTGTAGGGTTGATAACGATAACAAGACCTATGTTTTGTTTTGTAATTATATGTTGATGCAACTTGACGTGAATTGAGACTTTTTTTTGTATTTTGATAGTTTTATTATTGCTTATTAATTGATTCTTGTTGTTTAGTAAGCGTTTATCTATCACTTCTCATTGACGCGTTTCTAAAGTTCAATATTTTTCTCGACGATGGCTAAAAATCTTGGACTGGAGTTCTTTTATGTGAAATTAGTGGATATAGAAATTAACTATGGTTGTTCCCGTGAAGTATGATCTCACTTGATACTTGTTAAAAGGGGCGGATATACCGTCCGGTCAGCCGGGCACTTGTTCGGATAAGAAGTTTTTTTATATTTTAAAAGTTAATTTAGGGGAAAATTGATAATTTTAAAGGATAACTTATGGTAAAATATAGATTTTTTGGTTTGAAATTGATATTTTCCATTGCAAACAAATTTTTTGGTGTTTTAGAATTTAGTTTAGAGTAAAATTGATATTCTTAAACATTAATTTAAGGTTAAACTGAGATTTTTTTTAAAATTGAATATTTTCATTACGAAACTAAGATTTTTATTTAAATTTAAAATTTTGCCTAGACTTTATAAATTTTGCGGCTGCTTTATAAATAGCTTTGTACACCCGATAAGGGTGGTCTAAGGTATTAATAGAGTTTTTTTATTCTAGTTCTTTTAGAGTATAGAAATCGTATGAATTTCGGTTTTTTTTAGAATTTTTTTAAATCAGCATTTTATGAATTTGGGTTCTTTTAGAGTTTTTTTAAATCTAAGTTCAATTCTAAAATATTTTTGATTGAAAATTCTTTTACAAATTGTATGGAAATATTTCATAAGGTTTATGTGATTTTAGTCGTCGATTTCACTGTCGAAAGTATTGAGCGAACCGGGACGTCGCAGCAAGGTAACTGGGTCGTATTGACCCGACTGGAGGTTGAAGGAGACTGGTTCTCACTTAAAATAATTAGGTTTAATTATATTTTACCCCCTGTAATATGTCAAAGTTGTTTTACCCCCCTATAAAATTTTATTGATGCGTTACCCCATTGCAATATTAGATTATGTATTTTACCCCCCCGGTTTTAGTCAATGATAGTTGACTCCATGGAATCTCTGATGTGGCACGCCACGTGTAATGCCACGTGGCATTTAATTTAATTTATATTCTTTTTTGCCTAATTAGAATTAATTGTTTTTTTTATTTATGTTTTTATAATTAGAAATTAAAAAGAATCAATAACTATATATGTAAACAATATACATATGTTATTACATAAATACCCATCCTTCAAAAATCGACACCTCACCATTTTTCAAAAAAATTGGTCTTTTTGCACATTTGTTGTACCTCTTAACAATAAAATAATCCTGGTAACATATTATTCATTGTGTAAAAATCAAATTCCCCTTTTTGAAGTGAATACTCTTATTATTCATTGGACACATATTTGATGGATCTCTAACATACCAAAATAGTTTGTCATATCCATAAACCAACTTTGCAGGAAACAAACAAACAAACAAAGGCAACTACCAAGATTCAAAAGGTATTACCGAAAAAATACTTCTCTTTTCTCCATTTTGTAAAGAACACAAAGATCCTACTTTCATTTTTTAACACTTTCATTTCTAACTCCTTTCAGATTTGTGCTATCTACATTCAAGAACTCATCGTTTTCACAGTAAGCTGTTTCATTTTTTCATGCTTGGTTGTTTACTTTAGTGTTTTGCGATTTTATTAGTCCTATGGTAAGCAAGAACTATGTTGTACCTTTGTTCTTTCATCTTTGTTTTGCACGGGTAAGATTTTGAGTAACAACTATGGTTCTTTACCAAGAACTATGTTTTGATGATGTTCTTTTATGTGTGTCTTGCAAGTGCAAGTTTTTAAGCAAGAACTATGTTGTACCTTTGTTCTTTCATCTTTGTTTTGCACGGGTAAGATTTTGAATAACAACTATGGTTCTTTACCAAGAACTATCTTTTGATGCATGTTGTTCTTTCATGTTTGTCTTGCAAGTGCAAGTTTTTAAGCAAGAACTATGTTGTACCTTTGTTCTTTCATCTTTGTTTTGCACGAGTAAGATTTTGAGTAACAACAATGGTTTTTTACAAGGAACTATGTTTTGATGATGTTCTTTCATGTTTGAGTATATTTAACCCATCTATAGGAAGCAAGACCAATGTCTCTGTCATGTTCTGTCATGACAGACTTGCACTAAAAACATTCAGCCAAACAACTATTTTTTCCCATTGTACACATCAGCCATCATTTCTATAGGTTTAAGCCATGATTAAGTGCAAGTCAGGTTGTTTTCATGTTTAAATCACATTGTTTCACAGAAACCCAACAAGACCAAGCTAATAACCAAAACTGTAGTTAGTTTGTCTATAATGAACAACCATAAATTATTTAAAACTTTAACTTATTTTAACAACTTTGCTGTGTCTGAGTAAGAGACTTGTATGTAGGATTTGAAAACTATAATAAGCTACCTTTGTTTGTAATGATTTACTTCATGTGCCTGTAGGTTTGGTACCACGATGGCCAGACCTTTTGATTCGATTAAAGATGTTACTAACGCCAAAGAGCTGTGGAAGTTTTCGGTTAGAATAGAAGATGTGTGGAAATTTGGTACCGGAAAAAATGAGCATATTGAGTTTCTCATCATTGACAAACAGGTGATTACAACACTTTTGATTATAACACTTTAGATGTGGTTGTATGAAAATTTACAGAATCCCTGTTTAATAACTGACATTGTTGGTAGTTTTTGACAAGTAGTTATTATAAGTTGATGTTGAACACTTATGAATGTTGATATTTAATTTGCAAGGGTGACAACATCCAAGTGGTCCTAACTCCTGAATTGTCACTTAAGTGGAAAGACAAACTTCATGAAGGAAGCACATATGTAATGAAGAATTTCAGAGTGAAGCATAATGACCTCAAGGTCAAATTCACTGATCATAAATGGATTCTGACAATGGTAGGTGGTGGAGGAGCATCAGATATTGTGCCTCAACAAATTAAAGATCTGCCATACCACAAGTTTAACTTCAAGAGCTTTGAAGACATCAAAAATGGGAAATATGCTGACGATCTTTTAGTTGGTAATATACTTTCAATGCATACAGCAATATAGTTGATATAAAGACTAAACTTATTTTTATACACAATGTTGTGAGCAGCACATTTCATTTCTGTTTTGCAGACATATAGGTGCCGTCCATGAAGTTGCTCCTACCAAAGTCAATTCTGGAAACAAGAAGCTTCCTACCACCTTCACCATAGCTGATGGAAGGTAAAAAATGAGATCAGTTTAACCTACTCATATGTACATAATTTGGCCAAGTTCAATTTTACAACAATTAATTGTTTCATATTTTTCAGCATGAACATCATAACATGTACTCTTTGGGACAAGTATGGAACTCAGTTCTTGGACAATTACAATAAGAATCCATCTCAGGGTCCTGTTACTGTAATTATTAAACATGGGAAAATCAAAGAACCTCAAGGTATGTCATTTTGCAATTCAAGTTTTATTTATCTTGTCAATTTATATTGATTATTAAGGAGCATACGCACGGACATTAACACCTGACATGCTTATATTATAATAGGTGGTTTTGACTTGGCAATTTCTAATGCTTGGAGTGGAACTAAGTTAATCATGGATCCCAAAATTCCTGAGATAAAGGACTTTATCAAGAAATTGCCAAAAGAATTTAACACTCAAATTCAGACACAATTGGCTTCTGAGGGCAGCAAATTCAACTCACAAAACTCTCAGGGATCACAGTATTCTCAAGCTTCCAAATATTGTTATCAGGCAGCAGCCACCCATCTCTCAAAGTGCCATATACTCCCTGAGGTGATCTGATGCAAATTTAGTTAACATTCATTGTTTAAATCAAGCCAACTGCATAACATGTGATATTATGGCAACAGGAAACAGTTGTGACCACCCTTGCTACTCCTGTGAAAATCAAGATTTCCAGCTGGGGTTGGTTCTACCTTGCATGCAAGGAGTGTAAGAAAGCTATTGTTAGTGAAACTAAGCCTTGGAAATGCAAGCTCAACCATGTCACTGAGAGCCCTGATATGAAGTAATTAAACAAATTTAGTTAACATCATATTTATTTATGTGTATTTTATTTATATGGCATTATTATTACATTATCGTAAGAAGCTTGAGTCCAAGATATTTGACTTAATCATGACATATGCAGATACAAACTTGAATTAGAGGTCAATTCTGGGAGTGATTCATTTACCTTCCTCTTATGGGGCCGTGAGTGCACACAATTGATTGGCAACACTGCCAATGAATTGAAAGAAATTATGATTCAAGTAAGTATTCATTTAATAAATATTACTTTAAATAATGTAGTGAATTATAACACACTAAGTCTCTGAACATTATGATTTATTGTTTAATAGGAGTCTGGTGAGTTTGATCCTCATGAGTACCCTGTTCACCTAGACAAGTTGCTGGGAAAGGAATTAACATTCAAGGTGTGTATTCAATCCAAGCAGGTTGCAGGAGTACTTAACTATAGAGATGTTCCAAAGATAATTGCTCATTTGAAAGAACAGTTAATGAATGACAATGCAAATGAGGTAAAGTGAAGAACTACAATTTTTAACAGTTTTAGTTTGAATAAGTTATTGTAACCTATTTAACCATTTAAAATATTCTTTATGTGGATAGGGTGCATCAAAGATACCATTGCTGCCTCAAATAACAACACAGGTATTAGTTTTATTATACATGTTTTATATATCTGTTATTTGATCACCTATTAGGGATTGAATTAAAGTAATGCACAAACACTTTACTTGGTTATGTTATGCTGATATGTGCTTATAATATATGTTAGGAGTCCAAATCTAATCTTCCAAGTGCTAATGAAACAATTGAGGAAGAGTCCTTTGCCATTGTAAGTTCATCCACTTGAATACAACACTCATTAATATTGGACATAAGATTGCTATATGGACATGTTTACGGAGCCAAATTATTAATACTTGACATATCTGGACATTGCAGCAAGATCTGTCTGCTACTGCTGAATCAAGCCCTCAGTTGCTCAAAATGCAAACCCCAGCTAAGAGACCAGGAAAAAATGTTATGATAGATGAACAAACACCAGGAAACATGTCTTCCAACAAGTTGATTAAGAATATCAAGATAGAGGGGGATCCTCAATCTGTGAAGCTTATAATCTAACCTGTTGAACCTACCCCAAACTCTGAAACATGTATTTGTAGCATATGCCTTCTTTTGTATCTATTGCATATGGTTGAGCTACCATGACAAGTGTTAGGAAAATTAGTGACATTCCATCTTTTGTATTATGTTTTAGTCATGGTAGTCATTTTGAAGCAGTAACTTTGAAAACTTATTGTCACAAACAATGTTTATGTCCAATATTTATATGAATCTATATAATCTTGAAACACATTTTGTTGTATGCAAACAATGGCATCTCATATGCAACACTATTGGATGTAACACTATTGATGGCGTTCATGTTCAAATGATTTTTCCCTATCATGAGTTTATTCCTGCATTTAGCTACCCTAAAATTATGATGTACCTGAGAAAAATAATTCAAACATGCAAATCAAACATGAATGATATTTAATATGTGTTTTTGAATACTGTCTACAAGTAATTAAATAAACTGGGGACATACAATACTGTAAGAATCAAAATTGGTTCAAATTTAACAATTATAGTTCAGTTCATATGCAACTAAACAAAGAGACATATAGTTAAGTTGTCCATGTCAAACTGCTTTTTACAGAGAAAAAATATATTAATGGATCAGATTCATGCCAACAACTACAACTATGGTACTGTTTTATTAAACTTTGCAGTAAAAACACAGCAAAAATTCTGTCATGAGTTATGATAAACCAATAGGAAGTCGAAAGGTGGTAATAGCCTGTCCAGCATGAAGTTATTTAAGGTACAAGGACAATAGGCTTTCTGTCAATGCTTTTGTGACACTACTACTTCTATCATTCCTGACAAATCCAAGTAAAAATATTGATATTGAGGGACCCATCAACAGAAAATCTGTCCAAACTTCTCTCTACCATCTACTTGGAGAATACAATAATATCCTCACACAACAAGACAAAAGCCATATAAGACAGAATCAATCACCAATTATTTTGGTTGTTAAGCTAAGTCTTTTATTTTTGAAGGAGGGAATTACGAAATTTCAAATTTTAGAGCCAAATGCATTTGCCAAATTTCATTGTGTATCAGGACTGAAATTTAAAATTTTGGCTGAAAATTTGAATGTCAAAATTCAAATGAAGTTTAAAATTCATAAAATTGTAAGAACATGTTTTATAATATAATAGGTTGAACAAAGTTGCAACTAATACAGAATCACTAAAACACTTAACCATTGAAGATGGACAATGAAGATGATCCTTAATCAGATGCAAGGAAGAGAAGGAGACTAATATTGAATAACAAAAAAAAAAACAGACACAAATAGAAGCAGCACTCCAAGATCACAATGTAACTTAATCTCTGAAAGAACTCCCCTTTCTGAAATTTACAACAGTCGTAATGCACAAGGAAAAACACAAAATCCTTTTTATTCCTCAAATTCACACATATACACAAGGCCATCTCCTTCTTCTAACATTAACTTCAAGACTAAGACAACACCTAATTGTCAGGCTATGGGATTTAACTTATACAATAAGTTTTCAGAAAGAAATGGACAATGCTCAACAAGTCATAACTCTTCCAATAGGACTAATAAAAGAAAATTTGAAGCTAATGTTCAATCACAACCAATTCCAGAATCACTATGGAATCAAGAGATTTCAGATGAAGAAGAAGATTATGATAATTTTGATGAACAGCTATTAGATGAAAGTGATGATTCGAATGTAGATGAAGCTGGAGGTGCTGGTACCTCATCAACAAATCATCCTCATTTTGATGGTATTTATTTATCCATCTCAAAATTACTATTTGATAAGTTTATTAAATCTATGACATTTAAGTACATTTGATATTTGTTTGACTCTCCCTAATTGTGTTATTGCTTGCATACATCATAATATGAAGCCACATTTGACATTGGGGACCGTATTCACCTATGTCAATTCTGTGGAGCAAAAATGTGGTACCAAGAGAGAGCAGTGAAATCAAGGGATAGCATTACCCCTATTTTTAGTCTTTGTTGTGGAAAAGGTAAAGTACTTATACCTTATCTAAAAGCCCCCCCCCCCCTTTACTTGAACATCTTTTGTTTAATAAAGAAGCTGTTGAATCCAAAAATTACAAGAGAACACAAGAGTATATAACACTATGTTTGCTTTTACATCTCCTAGAATGAAATTTGACAACAATTTTGGGGGAGGTCGTGGACCACCTACTATAAGAATACAAGGACAAGTTTGTCACAGAATTGGAAGCTTATTACCAGTACCAGGACAACAGCCAAAGTTTGCTCAACTATACATTTATGATACACAGAATGAAGTAGCCAATAGACTTAATGGAGTTGGGTAAGTCATTATTTCATCAATCATTGGGGTATTTAATGCTTAAGTATTTATTGTAGCAAAGTTTGTTAATTCAGTTATTTATGGTTTCCATACATTTTGTCAAGTGCCACCCATCAGTTGACAGAATGTTACTATGATGCACATTTATTATGTCCTATACTCAACGCATTAAGGATGGTATTTATCATGCTAAAGATTCGTATAATATTCCAATTAACATTTATGATGTCCTGGAAACCAATCACAATAAATGTCAAGGGTCAAAATGTTAGTACACTAGTCAACTGGTATTTAATGCTGAATTATAAATTTTGAGTGTGTGGACAGACACTAATTTAGTGTGTATTTGCATTGTGATAGGAACAACAAGAATATTGATCCAAAAACTGTTGAGAAAATTACTGCAATGCTGGATGAATATAATACTCACACAAAAGTATTCAGAATGGCACGCCAGGTTCTTATGGAACAAGATGTGGGTGATGTCAAACTAAAATTGATTTCAGAAAGAAGAACAGATGGGAGGATTTATAACCAGCCTACTGTATCAGAAGTTGCTGCTCTTATTGTTGGAGATGTGGATACAGCTGAAGAAAGAGACACCATTCTTCAAAGACAAGATGGTAGCCTTCAAAGGATTAGTGAATTCCATTAATCTTACTTAGCTTATCAATATCCTCTAATCTTCCCACGTGGAGAAGATGGCTATAGACATGACATATCACATAGGAAATTCAAGGGGAAAAAAGAACCAAAGAGGACCACAGTTACAAGCAAACAATGGTTTTGTTTTAGATTACAAGACAGAGATTTTGAGGGGAAAACACTTTTGTGTTCCAGAAGACTCTTCCAACAAATTTTAGTAGATGGATATACAATGATGGAATCTGAGAGGTTATCATTCTTGAGAAAGAATCAATCTAAACTCAGAGTTGGAAAATATAAAAGTCTTAAAAATCAGAGTGATAATCCCACATCATCAACTACCAAAAAGGGTAAAAGAGTGGTTTCGCTTGCTTCATTTGTTGGTGGAAAGAGATATATGGATGGTTTGTACTTTGATGGAATGTCAATTTCAGCTGCCGTAGGTTTTCCTGATTTGTTTATTACATTCACATGTAATCCAAACTGGCCTGGAATACAAAGATGTCTCAAAGATGATAACTTGAAACCACAAGATAGACCAGATATAGTATCAAGAGTGTTCAAAATTAAGTTGGATGAACTCTTGAAGGACAAAACTAAAAGACATGTATTGGGCAAAGTTGTAGCATGTAAGTAGAACTTAATCTCATTTATCACACTAATACATATTAAAATATGTTAGGTACATATGCTTCCATAAACTAATGACTAATTTTAAGTTGTCTTGCTTTCTCTTCAGACATGTATACTATAGAGTTTCAAAAGAGGGGATTGCCTTATGCACATCTGCTGATTTTTCTACACCCTTCATGTAAGTATCCCAGACCAGCAGATATTGACAAAATCATATCTGCAGAAATTCCAAATCAACAGACTCATCCTAAACTATATGATTTAGTCAAGTCTCACATGATGCATGGTCCATGTGGAACTGCCAATTTCAAATCACCATGCATGGTGAATGGCAAATGTTCAAAATGGTTTTCCAAAAAATCGGTTGAAGTTACCACACTTGATCAAGATGGATATCCAATATATAGAAGGAGAAAAACAGGACATACAGTTGAAAAGAGTGGCATTACTCTTGACAATCGCTTTGTGGTCCCTTACAATGCAAAATTGTTGTTGAAATATGAAGCTCATATCAACATGGAATGGTGTAATCAAAGTACTTCTATTAAGTACTTATTTAAATATATAAATAAAGGTTATGACCGGATTACAGCAATCGTTTGGCTTCCCTATTCATGGAAGAAGACCTGCTGTTGAACATATGTACTTCCACTTAATAGGAGAACAAACAGTACTATATAGAGATTATGAGAGGATCAGAGATGTTCTACTCAATCCAAGTGTCACAGAATCTATGTTTTTAGCTTGGTTTGAGGCTAACAAAAAATATTCAGAGGCAAAAAATTTGACATATGGACAATTTGTGTCAAAGTTTGTATATGTCAAGAAAGATAGGTGCTGGAAACCAAGGAAAAGAGGCTACACCATAGGAAGATTGGTATGGATTCCACAAGGAGCAGGTGAAATATATTATCTACGTATGATGCTTACATATGTTAAAGGACTAGAAACATATGAAAGTATGAAATTTCAGAAGAATATACAACATGACAGTTTTAGAGATGCATGTTTTGCTCTCGGTTTCCTTGAAGATGACAAAGAATTCATTGCAGCAATTAAGGAGGCAAATTTTTGGGGTACAGGTTATATGTTGAGAAGTTTGTTCATCACAATGTTGTTGTCAGGTTCAGTCAACAGACCACATCATTTATGGATGAAGACAAGACATATCTTAAGTGATGGAATACTATATAACCAAAGAAGAATAGCACAAAACAAAGGTAAGTACCATGTTTGGTGCTGATGCTTAATTAGATTCAGTTATAAAATTTGCCAAATGGATTTTGGAGGTGGGGGAAGGAAAGGTGAATGAACCAAATGATGGAGAAGCTGACATTACAATCCCTGAAGATCTATTGATTCCAATGTCAGATGAGCCTGTAAAATCTATAGTAGAAAGCACATATCCAAATTTGATACATAATTTCCATGATACGAAGTATCTTGAAGCAAGGGCAATCTTAGCATCAACTATTGAAACAGTTGATGAAATTAATGATTATGTGTTAGGTTTAATGCCAGATAATGATCTCATTTTTTTGAGTAAAATCAGTCTGTTGGACCATCAATCTCATGCTAACATATGATTTATTCTCTTAATATGACAGGTGAAGAGAAGGAGTATTTAAGTGCCAATACTGTTGATAGATCAGGAGTTGATGATGAAGGTATTTATGATGCATTGACACTAGAATTCCTCAATTCTCTACGTACTTTAGGTCTACCAAATCACAAAATCAAATTGAAGATTGGTACACCAATAATGTTGATGAGAAATTTGGATCAGAATGAAGGGTTATGCAATGGAGCAAGGATGATCATAACTAAACTGGGTGAGCATGTACTTGAGGCTCGAATTATGTCAGGTAAGCATAAAGGTAACCTATTCTTTATACCCCGCATGAGCACCGAACCATCAGAATCACCTTGGCCGTTCAAATTATCCAGAAGGCAATTTCCTCTAATTGTATTCTATGCAATGACAATTAACAAGTCACAAGGTCAATCTCTTGACAATGTTGGATTATATTTGCCAAGATCAGTGTTTAGTCATGGTCAATTATATGTTGCAATCTCAAGAGTAAGAAGTAGAAAAGGTTTGAAGATCTTAATATGCAACGATGAAGATCAACCACACGATCAAACTACTAATGTGGTGTTCAAAGAGATTTTCCAGAATGTGTAGATGGTGCAGGGAAATCATGGGGGACAACATGAATTAGGCTGCAACTTACTGATAGGGACTATTGATTATAACAGTCATTTGTAATTTGAAATATCTATTTTTTTTGTATTAAAGACTGAGCAAATTGATAGTTGTCATTATCCAATGATGATAGTTAGCATATACTGGCATGATTTATAAAATCATCTCATTGAAGTAATTTGAATTATTACTTATAATCATATTTTAGTCAAGTGAAACGGTGAAGAGCAATAAGATTTGTACCGTATAGATGAAAAACTGTTAAATTAATAGAATATGAAGGTTGAGGCTTGGGAATATGATTTTTCAGAATACTGTATAAAATGGGTACTTTAATACTATACACTGCAAAAGTTAATTGCTGCAGACACAATGAAGATTCCACACCAAACTCAAATTTTTATATATATATATATATATGTATGTAAAGTACCTCAAACATCATAAATCAAAGATTCGTAAATAGTTTTATTGAAGTACCATGGTTTTATAGCTTAGCTGTATATACCAACAAGCAGCTGGCATATGAAAGCAACAAAATCATACAAGCATGCGTCAAAGATTCCATGACAAACAGAGGCTAACAAAATTGTTCAAGGAAAAGAAATAAAGTGTACTACACAACTTTAATAGATGCTTTGACATAATTGTTGATATGGGATCATATGAAAATCCATTTTATGAATCAACACTATGATAGGAAGCTATAAAATGCGAACCATGAATGTACCTATAGGATGATTCAGAAGCCATGGATCTGATCAATTTTTGATGAACCAGAGTTGGTTTTCAAAACAAAGCAAATTTTGGTATAGCAGTTGGTTTTTAAAACAGATCTCCTTATTATGATATGAGTCTCATTTTGATTATCAGTTAAAATAGAATAATATGAAACCTGATGACATTGGTTTGTACCCGTTGGGCTTAACATCATAGCCAAAAAAAACTCACGTGATTCAATGTCTGTCTCACTATGATTTTTGATCTGTTGGGCTTTTGACTTTGGTCTACGACCCACCAGTTGATCCAGCCCAATGGGAATTCCAACAATAACATAATGTCTGATACACTTTTCATTTTGATCACAAATCCTTAAATTGGTAAAGTTAACACACTTTTTCGTTTCACTTTCACCACCAACCAAGATCTGCCCTACCTCACGTGCAACTCAGGATTTTTTTCACCAAAAAGGAACGACATGGCTTCATCTTCTACAACAAGGTAGGTCCTAATCTTCTTTCTTTTTATGCATTGCGCGTTTTTGGTTATTTTTTAGATAAAGATATTTGGTGTTGGTATCAGTCACACAAAGAGACAGTTTTGTACAACCGCTTCGTATCAAACTTAAGCAAACATACGAAATGGAAGAACGGATTCAATTATATACATGATAGTTACATATAGTTAGGGCTATAACTTCGTAAAATGTTAACTTGAAGGTCTCATCATGGTCGTTGTTACTCCGTTTTAGATGTAGTTGAAACTGGATGTACAATGAACATGTTACAGAACCGAACACATTGTAGTCCTTTAATAGACATTCGAATTTATTGTAGTCTCTCAAAAATGAAGCTGTTGCCTTTTTTAGATCAAATAATATTAGTACCATAATCAATTTTTAACATGCATACACGTTTGTCTTATAGAAATCAGAGAATAGTAGTACAATGATCATTTGGAAAGCACCAAGTAATGACCATTAGCCATATTTACTGTTTGAAATATAATAACCCTATCACTTTAGTATTACTTTATTTCAGATCTAATATTTGACAGAAAAGTCAGTTGATTGTTTCAAGTGTTTTGCTACCAAAGAATAGGTTAAGTTTACTGTGATAGGGTTATTATATTTCAGAAAATCTTCCACTGCTATTTAGTGCATTAACGCTACTTACTTCTGATTTTAAATGCATAACAACTGAAAGAATCAACTATTTCTGATATTGCATTTTATGACATTGTTCACAACTGATATATGGCATTTTTGTATTCCACAGCACTGATATAAGTAGTTACACAGTAGAAGTATAGGTCTATGTTAGGACTGTTAACTTGAAAAACTTTTAAGAGTGCAACTTTTGGGTTTGAAAGTTGAATAATACATTGAGGTGTTTATTGATTTTTTTGTTAATGTTGTTAACAGAGCAAATATCAAGACTGAAAATCATAACCAACTCAACCCAATCATCATACCCAGTGACAATGAAGATGAAACACAAGTTCAACAACTTATGCCAACCACATGGTACGTGGAGGTTACAAAAGCAGTGGCCAGCAGGAAGAAAAAACAAGTCCTGGTATGTTTTGGTGGATTTTGTTTATAATTTGACAATGATACTTTGTCAATTCTGTTTGCATCACTTAAAAGCAACTAATACGTGTTCTTCTTATTTTGTTCTTTCTTTTAATAGCATTTCCCTAAGCCACACGTTTCAGAGGAGCTCATTAGAATCACAAGAATACATATTATGTCGCAAACTTCCTGTTTTAACTATCTTGCTTACATCAAGACAGCTAAGAGGAACAATAAGGAGAGGTACATAGGAGAAGCATGGTATGAGTTTGTGGAGTACCATAAACCCAAGCCTGGTGAGCCTGGTGATCTATGAAGTAGCAAAGTTTATCACAAGAAAGGGGGGGTTTGAATTGTGACCCTTTAAAAATGAACTCAATTTGTTAGTAATATAAGTTGTATGATAAATCAAACTTAAATGTAATGAACTAAATCAAAACAGACTTAGAGAAAGATGAGAGAATGTTCTCTGGTCAGTCTATGAAAGAAAGCAGAGAACGTTCAAAGAATATTCTCACAGAATATTGTTGTGAGTTAAGTGTATTGAATCAAAACTGACTTAGAGAATGTTGAGAGAATGTTCTCTGATCAATCTATGAAAGATGGCAGAGAACGTTCTTTGATTATTCTCACAGAATATTCAAGTGTGTGTAAGTGTGTCAGTTTTGCATAAGTATGAAGATAAAGAAAAGTATAACACAAAGAGTTTATATTGGTTCACCCTTAATTGGGCTAGTCCAGTTTCCCACACCAAGTGAGGGTTTCCACTATTCTTCTTTTGATCTTAAACCAAGATCAAAACTTTGTCAAGCTATCACAAGCTTATCTTCCACCTTATGACCAAGGTGATCTCTACCTTTCCTTCTATGGTAGTTGCTCAACAAATAGTCACGTATTCTTGAGCAAGTTCTTTCTTTTTACAAAGAGGTGTTTGGATCTAAAGCTTAACAACAAACCAAACTAAGTTTATAAAGCTTTCTAAGTAACTATAAAAATCTCTCTGAAAATCACTCAAATGAATTGCTGATCTAAGTATGCAATTGTGAAGATTGGAGTGAAAGAGATCAAAAAGAGTTTGTGAGATTCTTGTGCTTGAAAGACAAGTATTGGATGATCAAATGGTAGTTCAAACTCTTGCTTTGCTTCTGCTGCATTCCATGCTATTTATAGATGTTTGGAGATCCTTTGGAGTCTTGGAGAATGTGTGAGAAAATCAGAGAACAATGAACTAGCCGTTACTCACAAACTTGGAGTAAGCTGGAGAATGTTTTGAGAATGTTCTCCAAGAGGAGCGTCTTGATGAGTTGGTATTGTACTTTCATTGCTTGCTGAACAAATGTGACCGTTGTAGTTGAAATGTGCTGTCATAGGAGAACAATGCTTCAGGGAGAATGATAAGAGAACATTCTCACAGAACTGTGTTGAGAAGCTTCATGGAATAGTGGAGAATGATGTGGGGATAGCTTTCTATGCAAGCAACCAGCTGTGATCTGATCAAGGACTTCTACTTTCTTGGAGAAAGATCATTAAATAATCCTTTGCAAGTACATAACAACTCATAGTGAAAGAGTTGTTGTCTTCTCCTCATTGGTCTATGTTCTTCTCTTCCATATTGACTTCAGATATTATTAAATTATGCCTTGAGGTCAAAGAACATTATTTGCACATGCTCCATGTGATATGGCTTAAGAAGGAAAGTCCCATAAGATATTAATCATTTTGACTTGCCGTAATGGAGTAAGTTGCTGTAGAGATCTTGTGCAATATTCTCATGAAAAGTGTTCCTTTGTCTTGTTCATTTATCACCTAAAATAATTAGGTGCTTTGGCATTGAAGAACAAACACGCTGGAGCCAGAGAATGATGAGAGAATGATGACTGACTTTCTTGTATCATTCTCATGAGCTGATATTAAATTATTTGCTTTGCACAATGAAACCTATCTTTTTAATATCACTCAAAAGCACTTGTAAGATAACACAATGACCAAAATTATACTTAAAATATAATTAAGATGTTTGTTATCTTTAAAACATCAAATTGGGATTTTGCCTCAACAATCTACTCATTTTCACTTTGCAGAATCCACCGAATAGTCTCTATGTGAGGTTAGTTCGCCGTGAACATCGCGACTAATTCAATTGGTAATGATGAAGGACTGAAAGCTTATGGATGACTTTTTGTGACAAACTAAGGATAGGTTTCAAGCATAATGCTGTTGTCATCTTCTTATTACTTATGTATTTCTAATAAGTGTTTTGTAATGAATGTGTTTGGTCAAGGGTTATGTATGTCTTATGAACTTATTTTAAGTGTTTGGTATTGAATTATATTTTGTAACAATATGAATTTATAATCAATACTTAAGTTATTGGAATGTATTAAGAGTGTTCTATGTATGTGGTGTGCAAATCTTCATATTTGGTCAGATAATGAAATTAAGTTATAATGGGATACACCACTTTGCTTGATGTATCAATAATGAGTTCATAACTTGATTTAGTAATCCATTATATAATTAAAATGATAATGGTATATAAGTTGGTCATATACATGAATTAATAATAAAAAAAAATATATTTCTTAATCCAATATCTAATTGAGATTTTAATGAGAATTCATATGAAGGATTATAAATTCAAAAGTCGCGCGCAGCGCGACTCCCGTGCGTCATCGCACTGGTACTAAGCTAGTAGAAGAAGAAAGAAGAAACAGAACTGAACACGTTCTTTCTTCCTCATGTCTTCCATCTCCATTAATGTGCAATCAGTGGCAAATAAGATTGCAATCAGTGGCAAATCAGTGGCATAACAGTTTGCAAATCAGTGGCAAATCTGTGTGCAATCAGTAGCAGATTCAACTTATGTAAAATTGGCAAAGTCAGATTGCAGAAACCTGAAATCAGGATTATTTTCATTGTCGTTCTGTTTTTCAAACTTCTTGTTCGATTGTGACTGTGGCTTTGTCGTGTTCGCTGGTTGTTCATTGTGTTCACCGGTGGCTTCGTCTTGTTCGCCGGTGGCTTCGTTTGTTTCGCAATCGTCTGTTTCTTCTTCATGGCAATCGATCGCAGGTGGTGCAACTTTCGTTGGAATCGATCGCAGGTGGTGCAACTTTCGTCGGAATCAATTGTTGGTGATGATAGGTTTCGATCGAGAGAGACAGAGAAAGGGATTAGGGTTGCCATTGTGTTTGCACGAGTTTGATATGTTTCTTCTTTCTTCTTCTTTTCTTTTTTTATCTCTAATTATAAAAACAAACTAAAAACATAAATAAAAAAAACAATTAATAAAAATATTAATTAAATGAAATTTGGCAAAAGAAAATATAAATGAAATTAAATGCCATGTGGCATTACACGTGGCGTGCCACATCAGAGATATCAAGGAGTCAACCTTCGTTGACTAAAATTAGGGGGTAAAACACATAATCTAATATTGCAGGGGGTAACGCATCAATAAAATTTTATAGGGTGATATAACAACTTTAACATATATTACAAGGGGGTAAAATATAATTAACCCAAATAATTATAACTTTAAATAGTATATATTCATCACATAAATTTCTTCTTTTATCGCTATTCCATTTTAAAGTCAATTTTACTAACTTGACAATGTTTTAATGGATAATTCAATATTCATGTCATTACGAATTTCGAAATTGTATTTTTTTTTTATTATTTACAAGAAAAAATGTAATTTAATTGGTAATAAATGATAATAAAAAGTACAATTAGGCTTTTGAAGTCATAGTTAGTATAATTAATTGGACCGCCATTAAATTTAAGGGTCTTGTTAAGGACACATTTTAACATTTGTCAAAAAAAATTTATGGTCCAGCTAATTATATTAACTATGACATATTAACTCTTGATCGATTGTACAATTAGGTGAGATTCAATAGCGTGATAGTGTAAATTTGGATTCTTTGGTCATAGCTAGGAACTACTATTAAGTTTAGGCAAATGTTAAAATGTGCCCTTAAAGCACTTGATAAAATAGAAATATTCTTTTTAAAAATCGTGTATTCAACTTTTTGAAACAAATTCAAATATGGCTTAAATACCCTTTTGGTCCATTAACTATTTTCAAAGTTTTACTTTGGTCCATTAACTATTTTTAGCTTCAATTTGGTCCATTAACTTTACTCCGTTAACCAAATTGGTCCAAAACCGTTAAATTTTAACCTCAAATGTATAAGGTAGACCAACACCTTAAATGATCTACCATGGATCTCAGTAATAATAACCGTTTGATCTTTTCCTTGAAGCTCATACATTTGGATCTTGCAAATCAATGATGTGTAATAATGAACCACCCACACTTAATTTATTTTATTCATCATCAACAACAACAACATCATCAGCAGCAACAACAAACATCATCATCAGCAGCAGCAACAAACAAACAAATCCAGAACAACAACAACAACATCATCAGTAAATCCAGGAACATCAACAAACATCATCATCAACTGTTGGGTTTTGAAGATTGGCTACAATTGTGTCAAAAACATATATTTTCCAGATGTGTGGTCAGATGCCTATGATCACTGATGATGGGTCATATGCTGTAGCATATGGAACAGCATTCTGTGATCTGCCAGCTCGCGCATTTATATTTTTATGCAATCTTTTACAAGTTTCGCTTTGGTTTTTATTTTAACATTACTTGGTGATTAAGTCACGTGCTCAGAAGAAGTCTAAGGTGGTCAAGCCTAGATATATTTTAAAAGGTAATATTGATTTATTTTTAAAGAAGATCTCTTGTTCTAGAAGAATCAAGACTTGGACCTTACAACGTCCAAAGGTGTCTGAAGCCCAAACCCTGCAGTATAAATATATGTAATGACAGACCCTAGAATCTAAGCTAAACCATGTGTGTTCTAAAGCGTGTGTTTTAAGGTTTAGTCTTCTTTATTGTTTATTGTTTATTGGTGTGAGCCTTGTTTGTATCATCGCTGGTCAAGCTAAGGACGTGTTTAGTTGAGTTGTAACTTTGCTTCTCCTAAGCCTATAGGTACGGAGTTAGTATTCAGTCGGAAGAGTGTGTCTCTTGTCCAAAGAAAACATATCAAAAGAGAAAAGAATAAAAGCAATGCTGTTTGTGTTGTTTTAGGTTAGGAGGTGAGACGGGGTCTCATATCTAGGAGTTCCTAGGTAGAGTTGTCACGTGAAGTAGGGTCTAGGTGGAAGACAATTAGTGAGGCAACGTTGGTCCTTACACTAGAACTATTATAGTGAATTCACTCCTGGATTGGTATCCCCCAGATTAGGGCAAGTTGCGCCGAACTGGTTTAACAAACCTACTGTGTTCTTTACTTTTCCACTGCTTTTAATTACGTTTTATTTGTGTGCTTGTCCTGAGCTAGACACGCGCTCGGACAAGGAAGGAGGACCTATGAATAGGCCACCACTTTTGGTTGGTGACTCTAATTATGACAACTGGAAATCCCGGATGACAACGTTTCTAAAATCCATGGACCACAAAACATGGAGAGCTGTTATAAAAGGTTGGGAACATCCAGTAGTTACTGATAAAGATGGTGCAACCACCACCACACTCAATCCTGAGGAAGAATGGAGTAAAGAAGAGGAGGCATTAGCTAATGCAAATTCAAAAGCCTTGAATGCTCTATTTAATGGAGTTGATGTGCATATATTCAAGCTAATCAAAAGATGCACTATTGCCAAGGAGACATGGAAGATACTACAAACTGTTCATGAAGGTACATCCAAGGTGAAAAGCTCAAGATTGCAACTTTTGACTAGTAAGTTTGAGAGCTTGAAGATGAATGATGAAGAAACTATTCAAGAATTCCACATGAAGATTCTTGATTATGACAATCAATTTGATGCCTTGGGTGAGAAGATATCTGAAGAAACTTTAGTGAGAAAGATGCTTAGGTCTTTACCTAAGAGATTTGATATGAAGGTCACTGCAATTGAGGAGTCCAAAGACATTTCAAATTTGAAGATGGATGAGCTAGTTGGCTCTTTACAAGCCTTTGAGATGTCAGCCAATGAGAGATCTGAGAAGAAGTCAAAGAGCATTGCTTTTGCTGCTGAAGAGTCTGACCAACAAGATAATATGGAGACTGATGAAAGTATCTCTGAAGCTATGGAAATGTTGGGAAAACAATTCAGTGGAGCTTTGAAGATGGACAGACGTCCTAAGACATATGCTCCAGACAACAGTCGCAGCACAAACAAGAATGTCATTAATTAGAAGAAACCCAGAGCTGAGGACAAGTCGAATAAAAACAAAGGGGTATAATGTCATGAATGTGAAGGGTATGGTCATATCAGAATAGAGTGTGCGACTTATTTGAAGAAGCAAAAGAAGGGAATGGTTGTTTCCTGGTCAGATGAAGATGAAGCAGAAGAAGATACTGAAACTGCCAACCATGTTGTTGCTCTGACAGGAGTGTGTACATCTGACACAAGTTTCTTTGATGGAGAACTATCTTATGAAGAATCTCCTGATGTTTATCAAGAATTGGAGATCAGAAGTGAATAAATTTGTAAGCAAAAAGGAAACATTGCTCTTCTGCAAGCTGAAAAGAACAATTTATTGCAGATAAACTCAGATCTCAATGATGAAGTTGCTTTACTAAAATCAAAGATAGACAACATGAACAAGCAACTAAGGATGCTCAACAGAGGTACTGATAAATTAGATGAGATTCTGGAGATTGGGCAGAGTTCAAGGAATGTTAAAGGTATAGGCTTTGACTACAGAGTTGTGCCTCATCGGACACAATTTGTACCAGCAGTTAGTACTTATGATCCAACTATGTCAAGACAGATGCCCTTACATCAAGCAAGACAACAGAGGACTAACTACAAGTCCAGACGAAAGGGTAGATACTATGATTAGATATGTCACCACTGTGGAAGAAAAGGGCACATTAGACCTTTTTGTTACATATTACATGGCTCTCCTGACAGAAATTACTCATCAAGACCTGAGCCTGTTGTGAAGAACATCAAGAAGGAATGGAAGATAAAGAATGACCAATTCACAAGAAATACTCCTAGTGAGACTGCTCAAATTGCTCACACATCTCTAAGAGCCTCATCTAGAAGTGATTGGTATTTTGATAGTGGGTGTTCCAGGCACATGACTGGAGTAGAACAGTTTTTGACAGATGTTGTGCCACATGCTACCAGCTTTGTAACCTTTGGGGATGGAGCCAAGGGAGAAATCAAGGGTATAGGAACACTGGTGAATGGAGATCTACCAAAGCTTGATAAAGTTCTTCATGTAAAGGGACTAGCTGCCAATTTAATCAGTGTTAGTCAGTTATGTGATCAAGGGTTGAAAGTCAACTTTACTAAGGATGAATGTTTAGTAACAAATACTGAAGGTGACACTCTAATGAAAGGTGTGAGATCAAAGGACAACTGTTACATTTGGGTCTCACAAGACAACATTGTGCTATCTGCTTGTTTAACAGCAAAAGAAGATGAAGTGAAACTGTGGCATCAAAAACTTGGGCATTTGAATTTGAGAAGCATGAAGATAGCTATTGCTGAAGGAGCTATCAGAGGTTTACCTAACCTTCAAATTCAAGAAGGTAGTATTTGTGGAGAATGTCAGGTGGGTAAGCAGACCAAAGTGCCGAACTAGAAGCTGCAACATTTGTCCACATCTAGAGTCCTTGAACTTCTACATATGGATTTGATGGGACCTATGCAAGTTGAAAGCCTATGTGGTACAAAGTATGCCTTTGTTATTGTTGATGATTTCTCCAGATTCACATGGATCACATTTATTAAAGAAAAATCTGACACTTTTGAGAAGTTTAAAGATCTATGTTTACAACTTCAAAGAGAAAAGGAATGTAGTATTGTCAGAATTAGAAGTGACCATGGGAAAGAGTTTGAGAATGCTAAGTTCTCTGAGTTTTGCACTGCTGAAGGAATATTTCATGAGTTTTCTGCACCTATCACTCCTCAGCAAAATGGTATAGTTGAAAGGAAGAACATAACATTGCAAGAATCAGCTAGAGTCATGCTACATGCCAAGAAGCTACCTTTCTATTTTTGGGCTGAAGCCATGAATACAGCCTGTTACATCCATAACAGAGTTACATTGAGAAAAGGTACATCCACTACCTTATATGAATTATGGAAGGACAGAAAGCCAACAGTAAAACACTTCCATGTGTTTGGTAGCAAGTGTTATATCCTAGCTGATAGGGAGCCAAGAAGGAAGATGGACGCTAAAAGTGTTGAAGGAATTTTTCTGGGTTATTCAAATAACAGCAGAGCCTATAGAGTGTTCAATTCCAGAACTAGAATAATGATGGAGTCTATTAATGTTGTGATAGATGACTGTGGTAAAAATGTTGTGCCACATGATAGCACATCTGACTCAGCAGGTGACACTCAGGGGGAGACAGAAGATGTAGACACAAATATTGAAGAATCTGAAGAGAGCAGTTCAGAAACTACTTCTCTCAACAAAGGGCCATCTATCAGAATACAGAAGAACCATCCTATAGATCAAGTCATTGGAGATCCAAATCAAGGGATCACCACTAGAAGGAGATATAGTGAGGTATCAAATTCCTGTTTTATATCAAATTTTGAGCCTAAGAACGTCAAGGAGGCTTTGACTGATGAGTTCTGGATAAATGCAATGCAAGAAGAATTAACTCAATTCAAAAGGAGTGATGTGTGGGATTTAGTTCCTAGACCTGAGAATGTGAATGTCATAGGAACAAAGTGGGTATTCAAGAACAAGTCAGATGAGAATGGTACTATCACAAGGAACAAAGCCAGACTTGTTGCTCAAGGTTATGCTCAGATTGAAGGAGTAGATTTTGGTGAGACTTTTGCACTTGTAGCAAGGTTGGAATCCATCAGATTGTTGTTGGGAATAGCATGCATCCTTAAATTCAAGCTATATCAAATGGATGTCAAGAGTGCATTCCTCGATGGATATTTAAATGAAGTTGTCTATGTGGAACAGCCTAAAGGTTTCATTGATCCAAGTGGTCCTGATCATGTCTACAAGTTGAAGAAAGCCCTATATGGGTTGAAGCAAGCTCCTAGGGCTTGGTATGATAGACTTACTGATTTCTTGGTGACTCATGGCTACAGAAAGGGAGGCAATGACAAAACTTTGTTTGTGAAAGATGTTAGAGGAAAGGTTATGATTTCCCAAATCTATGTTGATGACATAGTGTTTGGAGGAATGTCTAACCAGATGGTGGAGCATTTTGTTCAACAAATGCAATCTGAATTTGAGATGAGTATTCTGGGTGAGCTAAATTATTTTCTTGGTCTTCAAGTGAAACAGATGGAAGATACTATCTTTATCTCTCATAGCAAGTATGCTAAAAGTATTGTCAAGAAATTTGGTATGGAGAATGCTACTCATAAAAGAACTCCTGCTCCTACACATGTGAAGCTTTCAAAGGATGAAAAAGGTGCAGATGTAGATCAAAGTATGTACAGGAGCATGATTGGAAGTCTCCTATATCTCACTGGAAGCAGACCAGACATTACATTTGTAGTTGGAGTATGTGCTAGGTACCAAGCTGAACCAAAGATGAGTCATCCGACTCATGCAAAGAGAATTTTGAAGTATGTCAACAGTACCAGTGATTATGGGATACTATATACCCATGGGAATAATGCTATGTTGATTGGGTACTGTGATGCTAACTGGGCTGGAAATGCTGATGATAAGAAGAGTACTTCTGGTGGATGTTTCTTTCTAGGCAACAATTGTGTTTCCTTATCCACAGCTGAGGCTGAGTATATAGTTGCTGGAAGTAGCTGTGCACAATTAGTTTGGATGAGACAGATGCTGAGTGAGTACAATGTCAAGCAAGATGCTATGACATTATTCTGTGACAACCTAAGTACAATTAATATTTCTAAAAATCCTATACAGCACAGCAGGACCAAGCACATTGACATTAGACATCATTTTATTAGAGATTTAGTTGAAGAAAAGGTTATCACTCTTGAGCATGTTGCAACTGAAGAGCAAGTAGCAGATATTTTTACTAAAGCCCTTGATACTACTCAATTTGAAAAATTAAGAGGGAAGTTAGGTATCTGCCAGATTGAAGAATTGTAGCAGTTAATTTATTGGAGGCGTGCAGTAGTTACATTTCAATATCATAACCGTTTATTGCACACAAGTCAAGGAAGCCACTCTCCAACTTCCTCAAGTGTTACTATTGCTCTTTACAAGTTCACTTTTTCATACTCTCAACTTCTCAACTTCTCTCTCGCCCGATTCAAAAACTTTCATTGGTTATTACTTTCTTGCTCACTCAAACAACAAATCATCACCATGTCTGATTCAATTCCACAACCCACAATGCAAGATCAACCCTCAAATGTACAATCTGATCCTGTTTTAGATTCCGCCGCTCAATCAGAAAATCAATCGACGGTTATTATTGATGCTCAACCGCTTGCCATGATTTCTAGCACCGGTGTGGTCACACGAAGTGCTAAAGTGTTAACGTCAAGGAAGAAAGGCTCTTCATCTTCTGCGACTGTAAAGGGTTCGAAAACTAAAGGTAAGAAATTGAAACCCTCTCCTACTAAGCGTGTTAGTCTGAGCATGCATGATCTCTATTGTAAAGAGAATCCTTTTGTTTCGACTGTTGTGGAACCAAGTGCTGACACTTTTGTCAGTAAATCTGATGATACCCCCGGTGAGGGTAATGTTGTTATTGATGACATTGAAACCCTAGGTACTGATAATCCTAAGGTAGACGACTGTGTAGAGGATGTTAGGATTAATTCCTCTGATGAAAAGTTTGTTGGAACTGAGAAATCTGTTGTTGATAAGCCTGTTGCTGAGAAATCAGCTAATGTTAATGATGAGCAGACAGATGCTATGCCAGATGCTCCCGCATCTTTGGCACAAGCAAATATGGAGACTACTGAGGTCCCTGATACACCTATTACTGATAGTGTTCATGAAGAAGGCTCCCCTGAGCCTAAGACTGCAGAATTTGAGACTCAGCATGCTGAGAGTCCTGATCCTGAAAATTTACTACAGGATGATGTAGTTTTGGTTGATGAAGAAGGTTCAGAAGAAAATATTGTGGAGGAAACTCCTATTTTTGGTGTTGCTCGTAGGACAAGGAGCAAATCTGTTAAGAGTACACCTGTTGTGATTGAAAGTGCCCAACATGGCAAGAAGAAGAAAACTGATACTGGGAAGAAGCCCATGTATGGTCCCCCTAAGGGTTGGAGCAAGGCTGTGCCCCAATCTACTCCAGGGAAGAGGAGTCTGAAGATAAAAGATCCCCCTACAAGTGACTCTGATTTTGAGGTTGCTGAGACTGATGCTGCCACTTATGGCAAGGCATCTAGGAAGACTATTAAGGGTATGAAAGTACCTCTATCTATACCTCCAGCACCGTTGGACAATGTTTCTTTTCACTTGGAGAATGGTTCTGCTAGGTGGAAATATATTTACCACAGAAGACTTGCTCTGGAAAGGAATCTCAAAGAAGATGTGTTTAAATGCAAGGAGCTTGTGAATTTGTTATCTTCTGCTAGATTGATGAAGACTGTGAAGAATTTGGGTTTTTGCTATGATAAGCTAGTTAGGGAATTTTTGGTTAATGTATCTGAAGACCTTGATGATGCAATGAATCCTGAGTTCAGGAAGGTTTTTGTTAGAGGAAAGTGTGTGAACTTCTCTCCTCTGATCATAAATGAATATCTTGAGAGGACAACTGAAGAGGTTCCTGAGATGGAGGTGATTGATGATACTATTTGCAAGGCTATTACTGGTAACAAGGTCAAACATTGGCCTAAACATTTGTCCTCTGCAAAGTTAACTCCCCTATTTGCTGTGTTGAATAAGATAGTTGCTTCCAACTAGACATCAACCACACATTCTAATTCTATTGCTACTGGGTTGACCAAGTTTATCTATGCAGTTGGTACTAAAACTGCTTTTGACTATGGGTCTTATATTTACTATCAAGTTCTGGAACATGCTAAGTCCTATGCTATCAAGTTTCCTATTGCCTTTCCCACTCTACTGTGTGGTATTATTCTCCAGCAACATCCAGATATTTTGGTTGGGACTGATGAGCTCTGCAAAAGGCCAAGTCCTTTGTTAGTGGATTGTAGGTTGTTGTCTGTGACAAATGCTGCTGCTGAAGTTGATACTTCTGCCAGATCATCTGGAGTGCTCAGGAGGAAACAAATTATTGCTGATCTTACTGAGACCAGTATGGCTCTTGGGGCCAGAAAGTTGAAGATAGATAGGGTAATTGCAGCTTTGAAAGCTGAAGAGGAAGCTGAAGGTGCTGTTAATGAGGAAGTTCAGGAAGAAGAACGAGGAAAGGACAATGCTTCTGCTGCTGGTGATACTGAGGAGATGTTAGATGATTCTAATGAGTCTACCTCTGTTTGACTCTGATCTTTGTTATCTCTGATTTTCTTTCTCTTGTTTTGTTATGTCCTGGATTTATATTGCACCTTTGTGTGCTTATGGTCTGTAATATGCACTATGTGATACTGCCCTATGTTCTATTTCTGCATTTTCTATGCATGTCTTATGTTTGCCAGAATTTATGGCTAAAAAGGGGGAGTAGTATGTTCGTTCGTATGATCGTGATCGTGTTCGCTCTGTTCGCTCTGATACCGTAGTATGATCGTGACCGTGTTCGTGTGATCGTGTTCGTTTGTTGAAGCTCTTATACGTGTCTCACGTAGCTCTGAGCGTTTTTGCTGAAGATGTGACGACAGATGCTCTAACATCTGTCCTATGAAGGTGTGTGTGCGTATCTTGAGGGGGAGCAAATATCTTTATGATATGTGCGCTTGTTTGTACGCATGTTTTGAGGGGGAGTTTATCTACTCTGTTTGTGGAAATTTATTTTTTCCAAAGGCATTTATCTCTCTCTATGAACTCACTATGTGAGAGGTTGTTTTCTTTGAGGCTGGATGTATTCTCTTCTGATGATCGCCTCTGATTCTACGTGTAAATCATCCTTAACCATAGAGCCGTTCTAAAGTGTTCTCACTATCTACTATGATTTTCTATGGCTATGGTGGTTGAAGGAAGAATTGTTTTTATCTCTCCAAGAACTGGCTTTCAAATGTTTTAGCCAAAATTTTGCCAAAGGGGGAGATTGTTGGGTTTTGAAGATTGGCTACAATTGTGTCAAAAACATATATTAGCCAGATGTGTGGTTAGATGCCTATGATCACTGATGATGGGTCAGATGCTGTAGCATATGGAACAGCATTCTGTGATCTGCCAGCTCGCGCGTTTATATTTTTATGCAATCTTTTACAAGATTCGCTTTGGTTTTTATTTTAACCATTACTTGGTGATTAAGTCACGTGCTCTGAAGAAGTCTAAGGCGGTCAAGCCTAAATATATTTTAAAAGGTGATATTGATTTTTTTTTCAAGAAGATCTCTTGTTCTAGAAGATTCAAGACTTGGACCTTACAACGTCCAAAGGTGTCTGAAGCCCAAACCCTGTAGTATAAATATATGTAATGACAGACCCTAGAATCTAAGCTAAACCGTGTGTGTTCTAAAGCGTGTGTTTTAAGGTTTAGTCTTTTTTATTGTTTATTGTTTATTGGTGTAAGCCTTGCTTGTATCATCGCTGGTCAAGCTAAGGACGTGTTTAGTTGAGTTGTAACTTTGCTTCTCCTAAGCCTGTATGTACGGAGTTAGTATTCAGTCGGAAGAGTGTGTCTCTTGTCCAAAGAAAACATATCAAAAAAGAAAAGAATAAAAGCAACGATGTCTGTGTTGTTTTAGTTTAGGAGGTGAGACAGGGTCTCATATCTAGGAGTTCCTAGGTAGAGTTGTCACGTGAAGTAGGGTCTAGGTGGAAGACAAGTAGTGAGGCTACGTTGGTCCTTACACTAGAACTATTATAGTGAATTCACTCCTGGATTGGTATCCCCCAGACTAGGGCAAGTTGCGCCGAACTGGGTTAACAAACCTACTGTGTTCTTTACTTTTCCGCTGCTTTTAATTTCTTTTTATTTGTGGTGTTGTCCTGAACTAGACACGCGCTCGGACAGTTGTGCTTACATTGTTCACAGCGTTTGTCTGTCTGGTAGCCAGAATTTCAATCAACAACAACAACATCAGCAAGAACGAATTTTACAACAACAATCATCAATAACCACACAACAACAACATCAACATCAACATCATTTCAAATCTCAGAATCATGAAATTTTGAACAAACCCAGAAACGAAAACGCAAAATCGAACACCCAGAATCACGAAATCTTGAACAAACCTCAAAAAGGGAATCGAAAACGAGAACGAGAGAGAGAGAGAGAGAGGGATCGAAGATGGAGAAAGAACGAGATTGAGAACAAACCGATTTTCACCGCCGTCGATTTTCTTTTAATGGTGGTGGAATGATGTTGTTTCCGAACTGGAGCAAAAGGAACAAAGAATAACAACATAAACACTCTTCTTCTTCTTCTTCAAAAATCCCCAATTTCAACAACCCTTAATTTCAACAAAAATCATCTCTCTCTCTCTCTCTCTATCTAAGTTTCTTTGATGCTGTTTATGTTTTTGGTTCAATTTTTTCTGTTACTCAATTTTTGGTGGTGATGATGTTGTTGTTGTTTTTTCTTTGATGTTGTCATCTCTCTCTCAAATATGTTGTTGTTCTTTGTTGTTTATGTTATTTCTTTGATGATGTTGTAGTTCAAGTAAGAAGAAAAAGAAGTATTTTGCTGCAAATCCTATGTTATAAAAATTTGGGATTTGGTTCCAAATAAAAAAGGATTTGCCGCAATGGTTTTGCAGATAGAGATGAAGATGAAGAAAAGGAAAAAAAATTACATGTTGGTGGTTCTTTATTAGATATCATACAGTTAAAACTTAAAATTTGACAAAATGATCAAACAGTTAAAACTTAAAATTTTAATGAAGTGTATGGTGGACCACTATGTATATTGATTCATCATATGCCACCTATTCACAAGTTAACGGTTTTTCAATAAAATTAACGGTTTAGACATATATGGTTAACGTAGTAAAGTTAATGGACCAAACTGAAGCTAAAAATAGTTAAAGGACTAAAGTGAAACCTTGAAAATAGTTAATGGACCAAAAGAGTATTTAAGCCTTCAAATATTTTCAATCATACCGTTGAATCTAATATAATTAGTTTAATAATCAATTAAAAATTTACAACAACAAACATCAATAACCACACAACAACAACATCAACATCAACATCGTTTCAAATCTCAAAATCATGAAATTTTGAACAAACTCAAAAACGAAAACGCAAAATCGAACACCCAGAATCACGAAATCTTGAACAAACCTCAAAAAGAGAATCGAAAACGAGATCGAGAGAGAGAGAGGGATCGAAGATCGAGAGAGAACGAGATTGAGAACAAACGAATTTTCACCCCTGTCGATTTCCTTTTAATGGTGGTGGATTGATGTTGTTTCCGAACTGGAGCAAAAGGAACAAAGAATAACAACATAAACACTCTTCTTCTTCTTCTTCTTCTTCAAAAATCCCCAATTTCAACAACCCTTAATTTCAACAAAAAGCATCTCTCTCTCTCTCTATCTTGGTTTCTTTGATGATGATGATGTTGTTGTTGATGATGTTGTTGTTGGTGGTGATGATGTTGTTGTTGTTTTTTTGATGCTGTCATCTCTCTCTCAAATATGTTGTTGTTCTTTGTTATTTATGTTATTTCTTTGATGATGTTGTAGTTCAAGTAAGAAGAAAAAGAAGTATTTTGCTTCAAATCCTGTGTTATCAAAATTTGGGATTTGTTTCCAAAAAAAAAAAGGATTTGCTGAATGGTTTTGCAGATAGAGATGAAGATGAAGAAAAGGAAAAAAAATTACATGCTGGTGGTTCTTTATTAGATATCATAGACTTTACAAGATTCAATGGTTTAGATTTTGACAAAATTATCAAACAGTTAAAACTTAAAATTTTAATGAAGTGTATGGTGGACCACTATGTATTTTGATTCATCATATGCCACCTATTCACAAGTTAACGGTTTTTCATTAAAATTAACGATTTAGACCAATTTGGTTAACAGAGTAAAGTAAATGGACCAAACTGAAGCTAAAAATAGTTAATGGACCAAAGTGAAACCTTGAAAATAGTTAATGGACCAAAAGAGTATTTAAGCCTTCAAATATTTTCAATCATACCGTTGAATCTAATATAATTAGTTTAATAATCAATTAAAAATTTGAAATGGTTTAAATTTCCCTCAAGATTTGCTTATTATTTTATTTTTAATTTTTAAGACTCGATCACTAACTCAACAATCGAGTAAGTGAAATTTTTATATTCTTCTATATACAAGTTATTTCAAAGAAAAAAACTCACAATTAATTTTAAATAATAAATGTGTTATTTATTTTTTATAATTTGAGACCGAGAGTAACTCTACTCAAGGCATTTCTAATTCTACCTGAAATTCTGGCAACCAGACAGACAAATGCTGTGCACAACGTTAGAGCACTTGTCCGAGCACTTGTCACACAATAATAATAAAACACAATGTTGCAAGTAAAATAAGCGTGACTGAAAGATAAATAACACAGTAGGTTTGTTAACCCAGTTCGGCGCAAAATGCCCTAGTCTGGGGGATACCAATCCAGGAATGAACTCCACTATAATAGTTCTAGTGAAAAGCACAACGTAGACTCACTACCTGTCTTTACACCACGACCCTACCAATGGCTGCTCTACCTAGGAACTCCTAAGTATGAGACCCCGTCTCAATTCCCACTAACAGTACAGACAACACTGTTAAACATACACTTGTTCGTTTGTTTGAATAAGAGACACACTCTAAGAACACAACTAACTCCGTACTTAAAAGCTTAGGAGCAGTACACCATTACAACTCAAAAACACAGAGTACTTGACTTGAATCAAAGTGATACAATCAAGTCTCACAACTAACAAGAAAACCTAAAATCTTAAGACACACGCTTTAGTACACACACGGTTTTCCACACACAAAACAAGGGTTTGTGTTTACATATATATAATACTGAGCAGTCATTGGTTTGGGCTTCAGCACACAGCTTGGACGTTGTCAGGTCCAGCAAATAATTCTTCATGAGCAAGAATATTGTTTCCAAAAATATATCAATATTAATTATGGAAATACACCAAGGCAAGACAGCCTTTTACAGCTCATTAAACCTGCGCGTCTTGATCAGCACGCTAGGTTAAACATAAAACTTCATAGAATCTTCAGAAGATCTTGCACAGAAATATAACGCGAGCTGGCGCGTAAAAATCAGACAACACAATGCTGTTCCACTTGCTACAGCATTTGTCTCAGCATTGGCTAGTAGTTGTTTTTGCAAAATGTAGCCAACATACAAAAACCCAACAATACCTATTTCCACCCCAAGACACATAGTTTAAAGAGGGAGAAAGCAAAGCACCCCTACTTAAGTTGCATCATGCGACAATGGCAAGCTGAAAAAGCCAATTTGAAAAGTTATAAATAAAGTTTTCCTCCTCATTATTTCACACATCTCATAAAGTAGAAAGCAAAGTACCTCTTAGGAGCAAGATGGGCATAAAGGGAGAGCAAAAAGCTCTCAAGAGAATGTGTCCTCTCTTATTAGGAGTAGGATACGAGGTTTGTTAGTAGTTTTCTTAAATTTTTATTATGTTAATTATTATTTGCTAAATTCCTTAGGTTATGTATAATAGAGGAACTCCTCCAGTACTATTTGAGTCATGTAACTTGGTTTTTGAAAGTTTATATTATTTATATTCAAGTTATTATCTGTGCTTATTTCTGTTTTAACATATATTTATGATATGACCATATTATAGCTATATCATCATAGGATTAGGACATCGTAACAGACTTCTGATTGTCTGATCTAGAATAAACAATATAGTTAATAGGCCATTTAACACTTAACTTGAGACTAGAAGTTATATGGATTAACGGAAGGGAGTAACGAATTTTAAAACAACAAACATCAATAACCACACAACAACAACATCAACATCAACATCGTTTCAAATCTAAGAATCATGAAATTTTGAACAAACCCAAAAATGAAAACGCGAAATCGAACACCCAGAATCACGAAATCTTGAACAAACCTCAAAAAGAGAATCGAAAAAGAGATTGAGAGGGAGAGAGAGAGGGATCGAAGATTGAGAGAGAACGAGATTGAGAACAAACCAATTTTCACCGCCGTCGATTTCCTTTTAATGGTGGTGGATTGATGTTGTTTCCGAACTAGAGCAAAAGGAACAAAGAATAACAACATAAACACTCTTCTTCTTATTCTTCTTCAAATATCCCCAATTTCAACAACCCTTAATTTCAACAAAATTCATCTCTCTCTCTCTCTCTATCTTGGTTTCTTTGATGCTGTTTATGTTTTTGGTTCAATTTTTTCTGTTACTCAATTTTTGGTGATGATGATGTTGTTGTTGTTGTTTCTTTGATGCTGTCATCTCTCTCTCAAATATGTTGTTGTTTATGTTATTTCTTTGATGATGTTGTAGTTTAAGTAAGAAGAAAAAGAAGTATTTTACTGCAAATCATGTGTTATCAAAATTTGGGATTTGGTTCCAAAAAAAAGATTTGTTGCAATGGTTTTGCAGATAGAGATGAAGATGAAGAAAAGGAAAAAAAATTACATGCTGGTGGTTCATTATTAGATATCATAGACTTTACAAGATTCAATGGTTTAGATTTTGACAAAATGATCAAACAGTTAAAACTTAAAATTTTAATGAAGTGTATGGTGGACCACTATGTAGATTGAGTCATCATATGCCACCTATTCACAAGTTAACGGTTTTTCAAAAAAATTAACGGTTTAGACCAATTTGGTTAACAGAGTAAAGTTAATGGACCAAACTGAAGCTAAAAATAGTTAATGGACCAAAGTGAAACCTTGAAAATAGTTAATGGACCAAAAGAGTATTTAAGCCTTCAAATATTTTCAATCATACCGTTGAATCTAATATAATTAGTTTAATAATCAATTAAAAATTTGAAATGGTTTACATTTCCCTCAAGATTTGCTTATTATTTTATTTTTAATTTTTAAGACTCGATCACTAACTCAACAATCGAGTAAGTGAAATTTTTATATTCTTCTATATACAAGTTATTTCAAAAAAAAAAACTCACAATTAATTTTAATTAATAAATGTGTTATTTATTTTTTATAATTTGAGACCGAGAGTAACTCTACTCAAGGCATTTCTAATTCTACCTATTTCCACCCCAAGACACATAGTTTAAAGAGGGAGAAAGCAAAGCACCCCTACTTAAGTTGCATCATGCGACAATGGCACGCTGAAAAAGCCAATTTGAAAAGTTATAAATAGAGTTTTCCTCCTCATTATTTCACACATCTCATAAAGTAGAAAGCAAAGTACCTCTTAGGAGCAAGATGGGCATAAAGGGAGAGCAAAAAGCTCTCAAGAGAATGTGTCCTCTCTTATTAGGAGTAGGATACGAGGTTTGTTAGTAGTTTTCTTAATTTTTTATTATGTTAATTATTATTTGCTAAATTCCTTAGGTTATGTATAATAGAGGAACTCCTCTAGTACTATTTGAGTCATGTAACTTGGTTTTTGAAAGTTTATATTATTTATATTCAAGTTATTATCTGTGCTTATTTCTGTTTCAACATATATTTATGATATGACCATATTATAGCTATATCATCATAGGATTAGGACATCGTAACAGACTTCTGATTGTCTGATCTAGAATAAACAATATAGTTAATAGGCCATTTAACACTTAACTTGAGACTAGAAGTTGTATGGATTAACGGAAGGGAGTAACGAATTTTACAACAACAAACATCAATAACCACACAACAACAACATCAACATCAATAACGTTTCAAATCTCAGAATCATGAAATTTTGAACAAACCCAAAAACGAAAACGCGAAATCGAACACCCAGAATCACGAAATCTTGAACAAACCTCAAAAAGAGAATCGAAAACGAGATCGAGAGAGAGAGAGAGGGATCGAAGATCGATAGAGAACGAGATTGAGAACAAACCAATTTTCACCGCCGTCGATTTTCTTTTAATGGTGGTGGATTGATGTTGTTTCCAAACTCGAGAAAAAGGAACAAAGAATAACAACATAAACACTCTTCTTCTTCTTCTTCTTCAAAAATCCCCAATTTCAACAACCCTTAATTTCAACAAAAATCATCTCTCTCTCTCTCTCTATCTAAGTTTCTTTGATGCTGTTTATGTTTTTGGTTCAATTTTTTCTGTTACTCAATTTTTGGTGGTGATGATGTTGTTGTTGTTGTTTCTTTGATGCTGTCATCTCTCTCTCAAATATGTTGTTGTTCTTTGTTGTTTATGTTATTTCTTTGATGATGTTGTAGTTTAAGTAAGAAGAAAAAGAAGTATTTTACTACAAATCATGTGTTATCAAAATTTGGGATTTGGTTCCAAAAAAAAGATTTGTTGCAATGGTTTTGCAAATAGAGATGAAGATGAAGAAAAGGAAAAAAAATTACATGCTGGTGGTTCATTATTAGATATCATAGACTTTACAAGATTCAATGGTTTAGATTTTGACAAAATGATCAAACAGTTAAAACTTAAAATTTTAATGAAGTGTATGGTGGACCACTATGTAGATTGAGTCATCATATGCCACCTATTCACAAGTTAACGGTTTTTCAATAAAATTAACGGTTTAGACCAATTTGGTTAACAGAGTAAAGTTAATGGAGCAAACTGAAGCTAAAAATAGTTAATGGACCAAAGTGAAACCTTGAAAATAGTTAATGGACCAAAAGAGTATTTAAGCCTTCAAATATTTTCAATCATACCGTTGAATCTAATATAATTAGTTTAATAATCAATTAAAAATTTGAAATGGTTTACATTTCCCTCAAGATTTGCTTATTATTTTATTTTTAATTTTTAAGACTCGATCACTAACTCAACAATCGAGTAAGTGAAATTTTTATATTCTTCTATATACAAGTTATTTCAAAAAAAAAACTCACAATTAATTTTAATTAATAAATGTGTTATTTATTTTTTATAATTTGAGACCGAGAGTAACTCTACTCAAGGCATTTCTAATTCTACCTATTTCCACCCCAAGACACATAGTTTAAAGAGGGAGAAAGCAAAGCACCCCTACTTAAGTTGCATCATGCGACAATGGCACGCTGAAAAAGCCAATTTGAAAAGTTATAAATAGAGTTTTCCTCCTCATTATTTCACACATCTCATAAAGTAGAAAGCAAAGTACCTCTTAGGAGCAAGATGGGCATAAAGGGAGAGCAAAAAGCTCTCAAGAGAATGTGTCCTCTCTTATTAGGAGTAGGATACGAGGTTTGTTAGTAGTTTTCTTAATTTTTTATTATGTTAATTATTATTTGCTAAATTCCTTAGGTTATGTATAATAGAGGAACTCCTCTAGTACTATTTGAGTCATGTAACTTGGTTTTTGAAAGTTTATATTATTTATATTCAAGTTATTATCTGTGCTTATTTCTGTTTCAACATATATTTATGATATGACCATATTATAGCTATATCATCATAGGATTAGGACATCGTAACAGACTTCTGATTGTCTGATCTAGAATAAACAATATAGTTAATAGGCCATTTAACACTTAACTTGAGACTAGAAGTTGTATGGATTAACGGAAGGGAGTAACGAATTTTACAACAACAAACATCAATAACCACACAACAACAACATCAACATCAATAACGTTTCAAATCTCAGAATCATGAAATTTTGAACAAACCCAAAAACGAAAACGCGAAATCGAACACCCAGAATCACGAAATCTTGAACAAACCTCAAAAAGAGAATCGAAAACGAGATCGAGAGAGAGAGAGAGGGATCGAAGATCGATAGAGAACGAGATTGAGAACAAACCAATTTTCACCGCCGTCGATTTTCTTTTAATGGTGGTGGATTGATGTTGTTTCCAAACTCGAGAAAAAGGAACAAAGAATAACAACATAAACACTCTTCTTCTTCTTCTTCTTCAAAAATCCCCAATTTCAACAACCCTTAATTTCAACAAAAATCATCTCTCTCTCTCTCTCTATCTAAGTTTCTTTGATGCTGTTTATGTTTTTGGTTCAATTTTTTCTGTTACTCAATTTTTGGTGGTGATGATGTTGTTGTTGTTGTTTCTTTGATGCTGTCATCTCTCTCTCAAATATGTTGTTGTTCTTTGTTGTTTATGTTATTTCTTTGATGATGTTGTAGTTTAAGTAAGAAGAAAAAGAAGTATTTTACTACAAATCATGTGTTATCAAAATTTGGGATTTGGTTCCAAAAAAAAGATTTGTTGCAATGGTTTTGCAAATAGAGATGAAGATGAAGAAAAGGAAAAAAAATTACATGCTGGTGGTTCATTATTAGATATCATAGACTTTACAAGATTCAATGGTTTAGATTTTGACAAAATGATCAAACAGTTAAAACTTAAAATTTTAATGAAGTGTATGGTGGACCACTATGTAGATTGAGTCATCATATGCCACCTATTCACAAGTTAACGGTTTTTCAATAAAATTAACGGTTTAGACCAATTTGGTTAACAGAGTAAAGTTAATGGAGCAAACTGAAGCTAAAAATAGTTAATGGACCAAAGTGAAACCTTGAAAATAGTTAATGGACCAAAAGAGTATTTAAGCCTTCAAATATTTTCAATCATACCGTTGAATCTAATATAATTAGTTTAATAATCAATTAAAAATTTGAAATGGTTTACATTTCCCTCAAGATTTGCTTATTATTTTATTTTTAATTTTTAAGACTCGATCACTAACTCAACAATCGAGTAAGTGAAATTTTTATATTCTTCTATATACAAGTTATTTCAAAAAAAAAACTCACAATTAATTTTAATTAATAAATGTGTTATTTATTTTTTATAATTTGAGACCGAGAGTAACTCTACTCAAGGCATTTCTAATTCTACCTATTTCCACCCCAAGACACATAGTTTAAAGAGGGAGAAAGCAAAGCACCCCTACTTAAGTTGCATCATGCGACAATGGCACGCTGAAAAAGCCAATTTGAAAAGTTATAAATAGAGTTTTCCTCCTCATTATTTCACACATCTCATAAAGTAGAAAGCAAAGTACCTCTTAGGAGCAAGATGGGCATAAAGGGAGAGCAAAAAGCTCTCAAGAGAATGTGTCCTCTCTTATTAGGAGTAGGATACGAGGTTTGTTAGTAGTTTTCTTAATTTTTTATTATGTTAATTATTATTTGCTAAATTCCTTAGGTTATGTATAATAGAGGAACTCCTCTAGTACTATTTGAGTCATGTAACTTGGTTTGTGAAAGTTTATATTATTTATATTCAAGTTATTATCTGTGCTTATTTCTGTTTTAACATATATTTATGATATGACCATATTATAGCTATATCATCATAGGATTAGGACATCGTAACAGACTTCTGATTGCCTGATCTAGAATAAACAATATAGTTAATAGGCTAGTTAACACTTAACTTGAGACTAGAAGTTATATGGATTAACGGAAGGGAGTAATGCATATGTACCTTATATAGCTGATTGTCTTGGTATAAAGAGAGCATATCGATAGGGTTAGAATAACGTGTGCACAGTCAAAAGTAGCAAGTGCTCCCTCCATACCACAATATATGTCGTTTTACAATATTAATGCAAAATTACTTTTGATCTTCCTAAATTAATCATGCATTTATACTCTTTTTACATTTTTCCATATATATATATATATATATATATATATATATATATATTTTATAGTTGTTACAAATTATTTATCTCAAAATAATTAACGATTTCGATTTCGTTTTAAATTATCTCATTTATTATGATGAAGTAACATTTTAAATTACTATTTTTAACGTTTCATTTTTTAGTAGTTGACGTTTCTATTTTATATTTATGTTTTATAAATGTTACGATATCAATATTATGTTCATCAACATATTTACCAATCACGTCAAAATCATAATTATTTAAATAAAACAGTTAATATTGAATTAAATATAATAAATTTAATGTTAGAAATAAACATCCAAAGCTATAGAATAGATAATTGAGATAGAGGAAGCTTTGTGTTCTATTCGGTCCAAAGTCTTAACTCCAAAGGATGAAGCTACGGTGGTTGCAATGGAGGCTCAGCTCCTTGACAAAGGGGGGGGGGGGGGGGGGGGGAGGTTCCTGCACAACAAGGGACTCCAACGCTCAAGTCAGTAAGTGTGCAAGAAGAGAGAATTAGGATTCAGAATCATACCATGAGGATGTGTAAAACCACCTATTTATAGGCGTTTTGCCTTGATGGATAAGAATGATTCCGTGTAGGAATCCTGACCGTTGGGATTTGTGTCGGTTTATCCAACGGTGTAGATTGCAAAGCTTTGCCGCGTCCGTCTACAGCGTGTGCACCGTAGCTCTAGAGTGGAATGCCCTTGGAATCTGTGACGGATCCCCACATGTTAGTGGTCCTGGATATACTTGTAATTGGGCTTTTGGCCAGTCCAGAACAGTTGCCTCTGAAGTCAATTGTTGTAGACGGAGTCTAAGCGTTGACTTGATTGTGCGTAGTTCCGTCATAAAATTTCTATGGAGGTTAGTTCAATAATAATGAGAAAAATAGGGAAAAGAGTTTGAGAAACTAATTTTACCGTTTCGGATTTCCGTATCCTATTTATATGCCCCCAGGTACGGTATCCGCCTTGATGTAGTGATGATGTGTCAATCCGTCTTCAATGCACAAGTTTTGTTACCGGATATTAACCTTGCTGGCTGAGCGGAATTATATCCGTTAGTTTGTTCAAACGTTTGATATTCCTGGAAGTGTGGGACAACTGTTGTAACTGAAACGTCGTGGCGGCATTAACTGCTCACGCGTGTCCTTCATTACTGCGCATTTACTACGCACACATCACTAGCTGTCACTAGGGCACTCAAGTGTCCGTTACTTCGAGGCTTCATCTGGGCCGTAGATTTGGATTTTTCGTATTCCTTCCTTCTGGGCCGTTAAATGTGCCTTTTCGCGGTTTATAAATACCCATAGGTTATTTACTTGTTTCTTTTTCGCATCTAAGCTTCTTGAATCCTAGTTTCTTGTTTTCGGCGATTTTATTTCTTCTGCTCCGTGAGATTTTCGTTGATTCCGATTTCGCACCAGTAATCACTACTTCTCCAAGAGATCTTCTTGACTGCGAGGTACTTTCGTTGATCCTTCAACTTTATCAATTTATTTTCTTCCTCTATTTGTATCATTATGGCCAATATAGGGAAATTGATAATTTTAAGTGATAGTGATGAGAGTCCCATGAGTGATAGTGAGCAAATAATTCTGAGTGATGATGATATTCTCTCTGATCAAGAGTTTTATGTGGGACCAATCTATGAGAGAGCACCTGAAACAATATTTATACCCAAATATGGTGGGGCAATGACTTATGAACAAGCTCGTTGTTTTGAACTTGACACCTTTACTATGAGTGTTCTTGGTTTAAGGTCACTTTACCCCAAGGATGCAGAGTATATCTTGACTGACGGTTTGACGTACACTTATTATAGTGGTGATGATGAGATGGCAGTCGTTAGGTTTAGTAATGACAGAGTCCAAGAACTTAAACGTAAAATTGAGGAGGGAATGTGCGTTAAATTGGCCAACGTAGAACTTCAGAAAATTCTCTTTAAAGAGATTGAGATTAAAGCTGACGCTAGTGCTGAACTTGCTAGGCTTGCAGAGAGGGAAAAAAGACGCAACGAGGAGATGGTGAAGATTCACAAAAGTGCTCCCGTATTGCTTGTAGATGCTTGTAAATATTAATGGGTCGTGCCGGAGATTCTTGGCGTCCCTTGTGACTATGCCCGGAAACGTTCTCTCAACGGAGCATATAAGAATGTGGGTTCTTCAGAGGATTGGAAAATCGTGGTTCCTCCCATTGAAAAAAGACTTTGTTCAACTTATGTTGAATGTGGGATTTCTTTGCCGGAGACTTTAGTAAGGAACTTCCAAGTCCGCCTTCCGTTTACGGAGTTTAAACCCGGGTTGATGGCTCACCTTCGTTTAGCCCCTTCACAGATTCATCCCTCATCTTGGGGTTTCATAAAGGCTTTCCAGTTTTTCTGTGCATATGCCGGTGGTAATGCCCGTGTCCTTCTGTTCATGAATTTATTTACGTTATCAAGGACCAGCCAGAATACTGCAAATAAACAAGGCTTTGTGTCGTTCTGGCAAAAGACAAAATACTTTGAGGTATACCAAGATTCTTTCAAGTGGCAAAGGGGTGAATTTTATTTTGTAGTTCCTGCGTCAGAAACTGCTCACCAGAGCCTTTGCCACCTTCCCGTGGACGGCCAGGCGTCTTGCGCAGGGTCGGTAGATTTCGATGATTATACCGTTATCACGGACTTATCTGATGACGAACGATAAGGGTGGAAAAACGGAGGTAGTGCCCCTTTAACCACTTGTTGAAAGGGTTGTTCATTTAGTAGTAGATAACGAGGTGCTGGTTCCTTGTAAATCTAAGTTCCCAAAACACTGGTACCAGAGGCATTTCTTGCTTGCGTTTGGTGACTATTTGGTGAAAAATGAGGACCTGTGTAAAGCTGATCAGGAAATGAAGGTGAAGCTTCAAGAATTCTGTGATGAAATTTCTTCCGAAACTGAACGTGGTTTTATCAACACGAGAAGGTTGATGGGTTGCAAGTCTCTTGAAACCCGTAATAATGCATTGGGTGAGGTTCTTGAAAATAAATCTTCTTAGCGAATCTAGTCTGTGATATGATATTTTTTCTTTTCCATTTTTCTTTGTTTTTCAGAAAAGATGAGGGTTGATCTTGCTGCTTTGAGGAAAAGGAAGTTGGAGATGGAGAACCAGGGTCAACAAGTTGATGCTGGCAGTTAACCTTCTGTGGTGAATCTCAAAACCGGCTCTGGTTCTACTCAGGTCACTGCTGTTGACAAAGGCAAGGGGAAAGCTATTGTTGCCCCTCAACCGGTAGAGGCTCCCACTCAAACGGTTAGGCAAGATCCTCCTATTCCTCAGGTGCAACCTCTCCATACTCCAAGGGTAAAAATCATTTCCAAACCGCAAGTTCAAAATCCTCCTCCGGCTCAGAAACGTGACAAACCTCCTGCTGCTGCCGGGAATAAGAAAAACAACAAAAGAGATGTTGAACTAGTTATTGAGAAATCTCCTAAGCGGAGTAGGCGGAGTCATGACAGCGGCAGTAGTAGGAGTTCTGATCAGAGCCTCTGTCCCTTTGAACGTGAGGAAGGTAATGTCACCCGTGGTCCTCCTCCCGCTTATCAGCTCCCAACTTGTCTAGACGGCGCTCCTTCTCTTAATAAGAGGATTCTCCGCAACACGGCTTCCCGGGCTGATTTTGAATACATCTCCGCCTTGACCTCTCAAGCTCGTCAAGAAGAACTTGCCCGCATGGCTTTTGACGGTCAATGGCTGGTCACCTACTCTTATATGATGGCCAGTGAAAACTAGGACATTTTTTCTCGTAATGTGGCCATTACGGAGATCAAAAAGAAAAACCAGACAATCACTGAGCTTCGTGATGATCTGAAGCAGTCCAAAGATAACTTGACTTTGGCTGAGAGTAAGTTGAAGATGGCTAACATTCAACTTGAAACTGCTGATGATGACATCAAATCTAAGGATGCTCTGCTGGAGAAAAGGAAAACGGAGCTGGTTGAAGAGCGGAGAAGATATGAGTCTCTCAAAAAGGAACATGAGGAGGAGCTGGCTGGTGTGAGGAAGAGGCGTGATGAGGCGGTTGTTGCTGTTAATGAGAAAGCTGCCAAGGAGAAGGATGCTTATAACGTGCTAATTGTTTCCCTGGCGCATCTTTCCCTCCCGTCTTGGCTTAGCAACTTGCTCTCAAAGATCAGCGCTTGTCTGATCAGCAGGGGGAGTTCGACAGGTACAAGGTGGAGAAGCAAGCTGAGATGGAAAAGCAAATTGATGACACCAACGTTCTCATCTTCTCTAAGATTTGCCCCAACATTTATGACCAGGTGGAGCTGTTCAATCCTGGAGTTAAAATTGACCGGGATACCATTGATCCGTTTAACAAGGTTGTTGACGGAAAGATTGTTCCTGATGACGATGGTGAAGAGCAAGCTCCGTCAGTTGAAGGTGGGGATCTCACGAAGGTGGGTAACAACGAAAAGCTTGATGACCCAATTGTTCCTCCCGTGAGCGTCAACGAAGCTAGTAAGGTTGATGATACAAAGGATGCTCCCGGAGAGAAAATTGAAGAGGTTGCCGTTGAGAAGGTCGTTGATGAGAAGAAGAAATAATCACTGTTGTACTTTATTTTTATTTTGCTTTTGTCCTTCCGGTGAGCATGTTCCTGGTTTGGATTCTATGTTCTGTAATATAAGTACAATATTTCACTTTTTGAATGCACAATTATATGTGTCTTGACGTATCTTTACGTTTATGAATGTCTTTATATATGTGATGCATAATTTCCCTTTTAGGATTTTCTTAGCAGGTATACATATCTTTCTTGACGGGTTAAAAATATCCGTCTGAATATACAGGTGCCTTTCTTGAAGGGCTTTGTTTGTATTCTCCGTTTTGGAAATTCAAAGTTGAATCTTTAACATTTTTTCATGATTCAATCTTAGAAATTCATAACATAATTGTGTCCGTTAAGAGGAAGCCATTTTTGAAAAAGAAACTCCGTCTTGGGAGTATTTTTGTAACATAAGTTGCATGTTTAAGAATCACTCCATCATAGGAATATTTGTTCGCTAAGAATAGAATTCGTTTGGAATGTTATCCGTCATGAGTTTATAAACATTTCATTTAGAGCTAGATTCTTTTTCCGGTAATATATGCATGGGTGCCTAAATTTCATAGGGCTTTGTTTTTGGCCTTGTAGTTTAAGGTCTTAATGGAGTTATGGGATAATCTAGCCAAGACTTCCCTTCTTCCCCTGTGAACGTGCGCTACTTTCAGGTGGCTAGCCGGAAAAGCCATTCACTAAGTTGCCTCCGTTGAGAGAAGGTCTTTTGCCTTTTTGAAGGGCTTTTGCGTTTCTTAACGTGTGTTAATAGTGTCTTTGCACATTAAATTTTGAATTTTATCAAAACATCTTTACGTTAATATCTATCTTAAGATATTTTCAATTTGCTGAAATATAATAAAGATAAATTTCTGAATAATCATCTCTTCATTGAATTTTTTTCAAGCTGTTACATGATAACTTCCATTCTAAGACGGTTATATAAACTTCCGTTCCAAGACGGGGGTACAAAGGCTTCCGTTCTAACGGTAAGCGAGAGAAAATATAATTTAATATCAACTGTAATACTTCTTCAACTTGGAATAATCATCTTTTGGAAGCTCCCCGGTTTCAATGAATTTTATCACGGGTAAGATCTAGGAAGTCATGTCGTTGCTTCCGTCAAGAGCCATAACCATTACTTTCTCCGTGATGCTAGGTGCTTCCAACGTTTCTTGAATGAAAGAATGGTTCACGCCGCTTTTCCTTGTGCTTGCCAATTTGGATAGGACGTCAGCTCTTGTGTTTTGTTCTCTTGGAACATGCATGATTTCAAAATATTCAAATGCGCTGATGGTTTCTCTGATCACCAACAAATACTTCTGTAATAAAGGCTCCTTTGCTTGTGCTTCTCCCTTTACTTGTGTCACCACCAACTGAGAGTCAGTCCTCAGTTTTACCTCCTTCGCTCCTAATTCTTGTGCTAGTTTCAAGCCGGCAATACAAGTTTCGTATTCGGCTTGGTTATTTGTGGTGGTGAATGAGAATCTCAAGAATACTTCTATCATCAGTCCTTCACTGCTCTCCAGAATGAGTCCTGCTCCACTTCCTTTGCTATTTGATGAACCATCCGTAAAGATGGTCCACTTTGTGCATGGCTCAATTGTGGCCGGAGTCATCTCCGCCAAGAAATCAGCAAAGGTTTGGGCCTTCAAAGCCTTTCTACTTTCGAATGTAATATCAAATTCTGAAAGCTCCACTGATCACTTTGTCATACGCCCTGCCAAGTCAGGCCTGAACAACACCTGCTTGATTGGCTGATCCGTCCTCACAACTATTGAGTGTGCTAGGAAATACCGTCTTAGTTTTCTCGCAGCTGTCACCAATGCCAGCGCAACTTGCTCTATCTTCTGGTATCTCACTTTAGCTCCGGCTAGCGCTTTAGAAATGAAATATACAGGGTTCTGGTTGGCTCCAGATTCTCTGACCAAGACGGCACTAGCGGCTTCTGCTGATATTGCTAGATACAAGTATAGTGTTTCATCTTTCATCGATCTAGACAACACTGGTGGTTGGGAAAGTATTGTTTTCATCTGAGTAAAAGCTTTTTCGCACTCCTCCGTCCATACGAAATCTGTTTCTTTTCTCAACAACATGTAAAATGGTAACGCATACTGCACAGACCTGGAAATGAATCTGTTCAGTGCGATCAGCATCCCGTTGAGCTTCATGATCCCCTGTTTTGTAGACGAGGCCTCCATCCTGATGACGGCGTCACATTTATCCGGATTCGCTTCAATTCCTCTTTTGGTTAGGTAAAAACCTAAAACTTCCCTACTTTTATGGCGAAGGTGCACTTTTCGGGGTTCAACCTCATGTTGAACTCTCGAACTTTGCTGAAGATTGCCTCTAGATGGGCGCTGTGCAGAGTCTCCTCTGCTGATTTGACGATCATATCGTCCATGTATACCTCCAGCATCTTCCCAATCTCACCTTCAAACACCTTGTTCATCATTCTTTGATAGGTGGCCCCTGCGTTTTTAAGTCCAAACGGCATCACGTTATAGAGGTAGTTTGCTCCCTAAGTCATGAAAGCTGTTTTATCACGATCCTTGACGGACATGGGAATTTGGTTGTAGCCGGAATAAGCATCAAGAAAACTTAGCAGTTTGTAACCTGCTAAATCATCAACCAGTTTGTCAATATTCGGGAGTGGATATGAATCTTTGGGGCAGGCCCTGTTGAGGTCTGTGTAGTCTACACACATTCTCCACTTCCCGGAGGACTTCTTTACCAACACGACATTAGATAGCCACTTTGTGTAATGAAGTTCTGAAATGAATTTGTCTTTCAGTAGTCCGTCAACGATTTCCTGTGCTGCTTTTGCCTTCTCCGAGGATTGTCTTCTCCTCCTTTGAGCCACATAATTCATTAACATTCAAATCATGGCATGCTCTTTCAGCGTTAATCCCCGGCATTTCACTAGGTGAAATTGCAAACAAATCAGCATTCCTCTTCAGGCATTGAATGGGGTCTTTCCGGACACTTGTTGGCAAGTTTATCCCTATTTTGACTTTCCTATCCGGATGTTCATTCAGTTGTACTTCTTCAAATTCTCCGTCTGGTATAGGCCTATTGAATTCTCCCGGGAGCAGTTTCTAGCGGTAACTCTCATCGCCGGATGCGCAGTCATTAGAATGTATATCGATCTTTGCGACATTGACATCTAATAGTTCGGATTTGGGAGGTCTTACCTTCTCTGGCACATCTACCCGAGGAATTTCTTCAGCTTCTACCATCTTCACAGCATCTACCTCCTCCTGCAACTGCTTGTAAGACTTCTTCGTTCCTACCAAGTCTGCCGTAATGGTAACCACCTGGTTTTTCTTGCCGTGATATTTCATCTTCAAATGAACTGTTGAGGGTACGGCTCCAAGGGCAGCCAGGGTAGTTCTTCCAAGTATACAGTTATACACGACTTTACATGGCACAACCAGGAACTGGACTGGGATGGTCATTTCAGAGTCCACATTCTTTCCGTCTCCAAAGGTTACTTTCAAGGTCAAGAATCCCAATGGCCTTGTCAAAGAGCCATTGAATCCTTTCAAATCTGATCCTTCGTATGGAGACAGATCTTCTCTCTTCAATCCCATCTTGTCGTATAAATCTTCGTACATGATAACGCACAAACTTCCTTCATCAATTAAGATTCGGGATACATCAAAATCGGCGATGGTTGCCATGATTATCAAAGGGAAAAGTTTGTTTGGTTTGTTGCCAACTCTCTTGTCATCAGAAAATCCAAGGATAGGCCTTCTAGGTGTTGTGCTTGTTGACGGGGTATCCTCTATCTTGGAGACAAAAAACAGTTCCGCTATCGTTCTTATTGGGTTTTTGAAGATTGACTACAATTGTGTCAAAAACATATATCAGCCAGATGTGTGGTCAGATGCCTATGATCACTGATGATGGGTCAGATGTTGTAGCATATGGAACAACATTCCGTGATCTGCCAGCTCGCGTTTATTATTTTATGCAATCTTTTACAAGATTCGCTTTGGTTTTTATTTTAACCATTGCTCGGTGATTAAGTCACGTGTTCTGAAGGAGTCTATGGCGGTGAAGCCTAGATATATTTTACAAGGTGATATTGATATATTTTTCAAGAAGATTTCTTGTTCTAGAAGATTCAAGACTTGGACCTCACAACACCCAAAGGTGTCTAAAGCCCAAACCCTGTGCTACTCTAGTAGTATAAATATATGTAATGACAGACCCTAGAATCTAAGCTAAACCGTGTGTGTTCTAAAGCGTGTGTTTTAAGGTTTAGTCTTCTTTGTTAGTTTGTTAGTTTATTATTTGTTTGTGAGCCTTGCTTGTATCATCGCTGGTCAAGCTAAGGACGTGTTTAGTTGAGTTGTAATTGTGCTTCTCCTAAGCCTGTAGGTACGAAGTTAGTATTCAGTCGGAAGAGTGTGTCTCTTGTCCAAAGAAAACATACAAAAAAGAAATGAATAAAAGCAACGCTGAGTGTGTTGTTTAGGTTAGGAGGTGAGACGGGGTCTCATATCTAGGAGTTCCTAGGTAGAGTTGTCACGTGAGGTAGGGTCTAGGTGGAAGACAAGTAGTGAGGCTACGTTGGTCTTTACACTAGAACTATTATAGTGAATTCACTCTTGGATTGGTATCCCCCAGATTAGGGCAAGTTGCGCCGAACTGGTTTAACAAACCTACTGTGTTCTTTACTTTTCCACTGCTTTTAATTACGTTTTAATTGTGTGCTTGTCCTGAGCTAGACACGCGCTCGGACAGTTGGGCTTACATTGTTCACAGCGTTTGTCTGTCTGGTAGCCAGAATTTCAATTGGCATTAGAGCATGCACCCTGTTCTGTTTAGGGTGAGCTCCAAGGAGGTTTTTCTGGCAATAATGGACAAGGAAGGAGGACCTATGAATAGGCCACCACTTTTGGTTGGTGACTCTAATTATGACAACTGGAAATCCCGGATGACAACGTTTCTAATATCCATGGATCACAAAACATGGAGAGCTGTTATAAAAGGTTGGGAACATCTAGTAGTTATTGATAAAGATGGTGCTGCCACCACCACACTCAAGCCTGAGGAAGAATGGAGCAAAGAGGAGGAGGCATTAGCTAATGCAAATTCAAATGCCTTGAATGCTCTATTTAATGGAGTTGATGTGCATATATTCAAGCTGATCAAAAGATGCACTGTTGCCAAGGAGGCATGGAAGATACTCCAAATTGTTCATGAAGGTACATCCAAGGTGAAAAGCTCAAGATTGCAACTTTTGACTAGTAAGTTTGAGAGCTTGAAAATGAATGATGAAGAAAGTATTCAAGAAAACCACATGAAGATTCTTGATTAAGACAATCAATTTGATGCCTTGGGTGAGAAGATATCTGAAGAAACTTTAGTGAGAAAGATGCTTAGGTCTCTACCTAAGAGATTTGATATGAAGGTGACTGCAATAGAGGAGTCCAAAGACATTTCAGATTTGAAGATGGATGAGCTAGTTGGCTCTTTACAAACCTTTGAGATGTCAGCAAATGAGAGATCTGTGAAGAAGTCAAAGAGCATTGCTTTTGCAGCTGAAGAGTCTGACCAACAAGATAATATGGAGACTGATGAAAGTATCTCTGAAGCTATGGCAATGTTGGGAAAACAATTCAGTAGAGCTTTGAAGATGGACAGACGTCCTAAGACATATGCTCCAGACAATAGTCGCAACACAAACAAGAATGTCATTAATCAGAAGAAACCCAGAGCTGAGGACAAGACAAATCAAAACAAAGGGGTTCAATGTCATGAATGTGAAGGGTATGGTCATATCAGAACAGAGTGTGCGACTTATCTGAAGAAGCAAAAGAAGGGAATGGTTGTTTCCTGGTCAGATGAAGATGAAGCAGAAGTAGATCCTGAAACTGCCAACCATGTTGTTGCTTTGACAGGGGTGTGTACATCTGACACAAGTTTCTTTGATGGAGAACTATCTTATGAAGAATCTGTTAGACTACAAGGCTACGCTCAAATGTGGCGAACTAAAGCGTTCCAAACAAACAACTACGGTTTTTCGTAAATCAATCGAGTAAGCGCGGAAGCTACCTAGATCGGTAGTCTATTGCACCTCGACCAAAGGAAAGGTAGTAAAAGCCGATATGGAATGAAGGTGATACAAGGACTGCAATCCAAATTAACAAGTCAAACAATTTTCAAATAACGTTTTTCTATTAAAAATTGTCTCACACACAAATCGCGGAATTGTAAATTCGTATAGCTAACAAAGTGATCACACAATAATTTCGTCGAACACGTGGCGTGTATGAACTTGACAGTTGCTAATGTCTAACATGATTCGCTTGAACGACTTGAAAGTACGGAGAGTGATGGCTCCTACAATACTTGTCTTGCCCCATTTTCTTCTTTCCAGGCGTAATGCTTTTGACTGCATTGGAGTCCTATGAGCAGAAGTTATTTTCCTCCCATGGTGGCGATAATCGAGGATTCTCCACAGGATGACCTTTCTACGGGAAGTACTACTTTCAATGTTGAGTACTGGTGCAAGGGAAATTGCTTGAAAAGGAACTTGGATCCATCCAGGTCTGATATGACCTTGCTGCGAACTGCCCCTATATTTAAATTCTCGAGGGGTATGCCCACCAACTAGCCGATGGTTTAGAGACACTGCCCCAGGCTGCACAATTCTTGAATACTTTTGACCTCGATTAGCAGGAACTTGGATATCCTGCCCCTTGATTATGGGGAATTTGCCACTGATTGGTAAGCCCCTTAGACGTCTTGCCCCTAATTTGGAGCGCCTTGATTAAGTTCTTCTTTGATCGAACCGTTTGCCGAATTAACCAAATGCCGAGTATTGACTCGCAAGTAAGATCATTTATTTTGACAAGTATTTCTAACACAATGCACATGCGAGTTTTTGAAATTTAATTTTTTGGAAACACATATGTTATGTACAAAAGATAATTGTTGATCACACAACAAACAGGATGAGTCAGCTTAACAATAACTTTGTTGAATATGCTTTCACAGTGAACCTAGCTTCAATTAGGTCTTTTGAGAATTGTAACATGCAACTAAAATTCATGTAAATCAAGCCAAAAAATGATATAATTTTGTGTTATCAAATTCCCCCGTACTTGAACATTTGCTTGTCCTCAAGCGTAAAAATGGTAACTCTTTTTAGCACATGTTTGAAACAGGACATGACAACTCTAATCATACGTGGTTACCGGCTAGATAGGAAAATCAAGTAATAGATATCATATACCAAGAGTACCGTAGTAACACAAAACCACTCATTGCGGTCAAAGACTCCCATCATATGAAGACATATATGAAGTATTTTATTGTGACTCTAACTTTTGCTTAAATTTTATTTATCCTTTTCATTCTAGTGCAATCACATTAAGCCCGTTACCTTGTACACGCACATGGTAGAAAAATCTGTTAGTGATTATGATCCTATGTCGAGGGGCGCTGATAACAAAAGTTTGGCAAACCCCTTTTTCTCTCCCAAATGCAGTTGTGGGGGATCGGATCGTAACCCGCCCTACCAAGTTCGGAATCAGACACCTCCGAACCAACTACTAAAAGGGTTTATTTACCATGGTTTTACTTTGTATGTTCAATGACTGTTGAATTAAACAACCGAGTGATGGTCATCTAACTCAATAAGTGCATTCCCACTTTTTAAAATCAACCAAAGTATGTAAACTTTCATTTCCGGATCATTCACTTATGTTCATTGATTTCCCACTTAGTTTGTGCTTAAGATGGTGCCGACTGATATGATAAACTACTAAGGGTTATTTTAGAATTTAAGTTCAAGTCTTTGTCAACATTAGTACTCAAATTAATCTTACATATTTCCGGGTGTCTAAGGTGTTAAGCCGGTACCGATTTTATTGAATCATTACTAGCCCTCCACAATGTAGCCTAAAGTGCCCAAACAACCTATATACTTTTAAAGTGTCATGTCAAGTATCAAACCAAAAATGCTTGCTTTTCTTAAAAATTTGATATATCTCAAGAAACTGGGGGAATCCGACAACAACGAAAACATATCCAAGAATGACTCATCTTAGCATTAACCAATTTTTGTATATTTTTTATTTTGAAGGGGAGTGGAACCATGTCTTACATGATCAACCAGGTTTTTCCTTTTTACCATTGAAAGCATGTATCAGCAAAAATCAGTTACTTATTTTCATCATCCTCGCTCCAAGTTTGTAAGTAATAAAAACAGAGTGAACACGAATGGATTAATTCCAAAAACATGCATGCTCATTTTATTAATACTAGCTAAAGATTACAAACAATACATGGCAAGAATAAAATTAAAACTGGAAATCCAAAGCTTAATGACCCTGAGAAGGAGCTTTCTTGATGATTGGCCAACTCTAAGGGGTGCTTTTTGGAGTTCTTGCACTTTGTTGAAGAAAAGGGTGATCATTGATGAATGGAATTCCTCCTTTGAAACTTAACTTCTGGTTGTTGATGAGTTCTTGAACCTTGGTCTTAAAGGCCTTGCAATTTTCAATGGTGTGATCTCTTGAATTCCTCCATACTTTCTTGAGACATGTTTTCAAGTCCGTTCGTGAGTATTGGGATACCTGCTAGTGGTATTATAGTTTGGGGGCAGTGAGAAGAAGAGATATGACTGTTTGTTTTGAGGATGTATGTGCATGTATGCTGATGCATGAAAATGCATGAGTATGCATTGGTTCAAATTTTATGAGGGATATGTTTAGAATATAGCATAACCACCTACATAGGAGAGTCCCTAATGATAGGTCTGTTCTAACCTTTTCAACCCAAACCCCTCACAAGGGTGGCTCTAAAATATATCAACCAAGGTCACAGACCCCTATGTGATTTCACAAGGTCCCCTTTAGGTGGATTTATTGGGTTTAAGGTAAGGTTCCCAGAGTCGCGGACCCAATTCAAATTTTCATTGAGGGGTAGGGGATAGCCCATTCTCAACAAACCTTTTGAATAGATCTATTCTGAGTGGAGTTTTCACAAATCACCAAATGGGAAGTGCATTCCACCGGTCCATGCTACTAATCCGTAGGTAACTTAAGTTTTTTTTCTCAAACTCGGGTGTAGACCTTAAAAAAAAAACCACCCCACAATATATATATACATAAAAGAATAATAATAAATAAAATTGCGGAGAAATAAAAAATAACAAATAAAATATGAAAACAAACAAACCAAAGAAAGCACTTAACCCTAAAACTAACAAGGATAGGTTTAACCCTCTAAGCTTCCCCAACAGAGTCGCCAGCTGTCGCGCCGCGAAAATTGCCTGAGCGTATAGGACACTCGGAATGACACAGAGTCGCCACCAAATTTTATTTGTTAAGGAAAATATTGATAAAACCTTAAAAACAATGGAAAGATGGTCATCGCAACCATTTCCAGGTTCGGGAGTTGATTATGCAAGGGGAAGGTACTAGCACCCCTCACATCCGTTGTACTCAACGGGAACCTCCTAATTAGTTTTAGGGTTTAAGACTCTTAGAGTTTGTTTACATGTTTTTTATTTCGATTATTTAATTTATTACAAATATTTACAAGAGAAGAAAAAATTAAGTTTTTTATTATTATGCTTGACAAGATGTAGAATCTTGCTCCTACGTATCCTCTGGTGCGATGAGGAATTCAAAGCTACGTAGTTCTAGGTACCAATTGTTTGTTGGTGTTTTTTAGAGAACAATGTGTTAATCGAATCCTAGTGGTTAAACTCAGCTTGTATGCTCGCACGATGGAGGATTAAGTGTCGTCTGTATCATGTTAGAATTGATTGTATACATGTTCGTTTATGAAAAGAATTTTAGTTTTTAACTGCCCTAAGGCAAAAATTTAGTTTGATGTGTTGGTATTTTTTAATGTTTTACTTTGAAAGAGTTGCATTTAATTTAATGAACGGAAGACAAACATTGGTAAACGAAGAGTGCACTAGGCCACCAATTATCCGAGAGAAAAATGAATGTATTCACCCTCTCCTTTTTAATCCACTTTAAAAGAAATTTAATTTTAAAGAGACAAAAATTAATATTAGTTTTTATACTATATTATATACTATTTGAGTATGTTACATATATGTTTAAGCAAAATAAATCAAATAAACCGAATAGCAAACAGGTGGCAGTTATATACAACAAACAAATACAATAATATATACATGAAGACTTAACCAGAAAGAAAGAAACATTGAAACCATAAGAACCTGATTTTCTTCTTCTTCGATCTCCTTTGCGACTGCTACGGTGGAGAATGATTATTAACAATGGTGGAGGGTGGCCATTATGCCTTCTATAATTTTTTCTACCCTGTGTTGCAGAACTTTTTTTTGTGTGTTTGTTTAGTGTAGAAAAGACCCCTATTTATAGTTTTGAAATTAGGTCTACTAAAACTTGTAAGAATCTTTGAAGATTTGGTTTGTAAATTAATATGGACAGATTTTGCTTCTTTTTTATGATTGATTTGCTCTTAGTTTATGTTTTAGTGTTAATTCCCTTGCTTGCTCTCCAAGACCAAAGATTTATTCCTCTTTTGTTTTAATTTACTTCTTTTTTATATTTTTGTGTCTTTCTCCTTTTCTTTCTACACAAGTTTATATATTTTCCTCCTTTTTATATATATGCTTTATTTTTATAATTTTGGACAAACAAAACAAGTGATAAATAGAAAAAGTTTCTTGTTAGCAAAAATAATTTACAAAAAGTTAGTATGATTAATGGGATAAAAATAAAGGTACCAAGTGAGACTTGAACCCATGACCTTGCACTAACTTAATCTCACGCACGCCCTTCTCCTACCATCTTAACTGCTTGCCTTTTTTGCAATTAATTTGCACTAAAAAATATATATACCAAAATGGGTGGGTAAAATTTGGGGTATGACAAATAGCTTTAAGATACAGATGCAAACAACAACAAGGCTAACCACTTGCGAAGCTCCCCCTTAGTTGATGCCATCTTGCACATATGTTGAACAACGGATCCGAAGACTCAAAGCTTTATCCATAGCTTATGCTTGCCAATCTTTTCTCCCCCTTTGACATTATCAAAAAGAAGAAAAGATTACTCATGAGAAGTATCGAAATTCGAAGTAAAGATCATATAAGTCACATGATGCACTTACATTTATCGAAATGCATTATATGATAGAAATAACCTGATCAAATAATTAAGCAAAATATGCACGAATATATTCCAATGACGAAACAAAGCATCATGATAAACATGGCATGTAGAACAACAAGCCAAACCAAATCACATGATTAGCAAACATCGGCATTAAAATCAATTCAAAACATATTCTACGGACGAATAAAATAAGAAACACATCATGCATAACGAAATTCATACATGAGAATAAAAGATCCAATAAGTCATACATAAAGTAAAATGCCTAAAAAAGTTTGGCATTACAAATAATCCGTACTACCAAGTATAGATATTAAAGACATAGAGGTATAACAAAAAAAAATGTTTGAAAAAAAAAATCCTTATGACTCTAAGCAATCATGTATGTATGAAACACATATATTCACCAAGGTACAAGATTATGAAAGTGACAAGAACTTGTTAAAGCAAAAATTCACAATTCAATCAATGTACCAAGACAAAGCATTTATATCCATAATAAGTCAAAACATGATACACAAGCATATACAAACAAAAATGAACTTAATATGACTTTTGGCTTGATCTTTGTCAAATCCCCATTTTTAAATATTAGTCTCAACAACTTATTACTATCATTGAGCAAAATTTTTGGAAATGGAGGATTGGACAACTATCATTCCAAATTTCATGTTGGGTTGAAATTATATGTATATGAACAAAGAACCACACAAACATATAAATGCAAAGTAAAGGATAGGAATAAAGTTTGAGATAAGAATCTTCCCTTAAGTGTCAAGTATAGAAAGTGATCAAGTTCCACTACTTTCATGAATATTGAGTCAAATCTTTTCTCATCCATTTACACCTTTGTAAGTCTTGAACGGTATTGTTACCGGTGTCTCTTGTCAATGGTTCAAGACCTTTTCCTAAAACTTTAAACATTGCAAATAGGTCCCCAACTCTCATTGGGTCCTAGGTGGTTAGTAACAAAACCATTGATGGATTTAGGTATCCATTGCATTTTGCCTTTTGGTACAAAAGTTTTTCGAGCTTGGCACTTTGCAATGGTATGACCCTTATCACAACAATAGTAACACACAATATTGGAATGATCCTTGTGACACAAAAATTTTCTTTTGGGATTCATCTTCTTTTTAACAAATTTGTCATTTTTAGAGGGCCTATTTCTAGGCTTGTTAAAAATCTTTGGCACATCCACAAAAGGAAATTTTGGTACAAGGGCTTCGTCTAATTTGGCTTGAAGGGTTTTAACTTCTCCTTGCCAAACACTACAAGCATTACATTCATTCCAAGATGACATATGAGACTTGTATAATTTATCTTGAAGGTTTTTCACTTCTCCTTTCAAACTACAACAAGAATCACATTCATTCTTTGATGACTTATTTTCAAAATCGTCTTTTGAAGGAACCATGGTAAGTTTTAATGCCTCTAATTCATCTTGTAATTTTTTAATTTGTGACTCCAAGTTAGAAATTACTTTCTTCCTTTTTGCCAATTTCTTAAATGAACTAGTGGCTTCACCATATAGTTTTTCAAAAGCATTTTGAAGTTCATCATATGAGGGACTATCATTAGAGATAGAGCTAGAATCACTTACTTAACGTTTGTGATGTTTCTTGCCTTTTCTAGGTGAACCATCCATGAGTACCACATGAGCGCGTTCATCATCCTATTCACTTGAGCTATTGGATCTAGATCCATCTTCGCTTGAGCTATCCCAAGCAACATAAGCTCTCTTACTCTTGTGAATTTTCTCGGAGGACTTTCCCTTTCGTTTGTGATAGGATGGACATTCCGGTTTGTAGTGTCCCGGATTGCCACATTCATAACATAATCTTCTAGGCTTGCTCTTCTCCTTTTCTATATCATCCCTTGATTGCTTCCGTGACTTGGGATCATTTGTCTTCGAGAATTTTATACCATGTTTTGAAACATACTTATGAAATCTTCGAACAAATAAATTCAATTCTTCTTCGTCCCACTCATCGTCACTTAAGCTACTTTCCTCTTGCTCAACCTTTTTGGACTTTGAGACGGAAGCCTTTAGAGCAATTGACTTCCTATCTTTGTCTTTTTCCTTCTCCGTATGCTTGTCCTTCTTAGATCCCTTCTCATGCTTATCTAAGGCATTGAGCACGCTTTCATGCTCTTCTAGCTTTCCAAAGAGCGTTGTAAGGCTCAATTGAGAGAGATCATTGGCTTCTTTTATTGCCGTGACCTTTGGTTGTCATTTCCTAGATAAACACCTTAAAATTTTGTTAGTAGCAACTTCATTTGCTATAGGGTTTCCAAGACCATGCAATTTATGTGTGATTTTTATGAACCTTTGTTGCATTTCATTGATGGTTTCACCATCATTCATATGAAAAAGTTCAAATTCTTGTGTCAAAGTGTTTATTTTCGATTGCTTTACTTCATTAATCCCCTCAAAGTGGTTGACTAATGTATCGCACATTTGTTTTGCGGAGGTACAATGCGAGACATGGTAAAATTGTTCAATCCCCAAGGAGGATAGTAAAATATTTTGTGCCTTCGCATCGTAACCTACTTTCTTTCTATCATCGTCATTCCATTGTGCCATAGGCTTGTTGGTAACAACAACATTCAAATCGGTATTTGTCGGAACTAAGGGACCGTTGATGATGATGTTCTAAACTTCAACATCATAAGAAGTGATGTGAATCCTCATACTACTTTTCCAATAGTCGAAATGTTCACCGTTGAAGATTGGCGCGCGATTGTACGCCCCTTTTGGTGCAAAAGCCATATTGTCTAATAATTGGCACAAATCCGCTGAATTTTTGTATAAAAAATCAACCGGGATCGTGATACCACTTGTTAGACTACAAGGCTACGCTCAAATGTGGCGAACTAAAGCGTTCCAAACAAACAACTACGGTTTTTCGTAAATCAATCAAGTAAGCGCGGAAGCTACCTAGATCGGTAGTCTATTGCACCTCGACCAAAGGAAAGGTAGTAAAAGCCGATATGGAATGAAGGTGATAGAAGGAATGCAATCCAAATTAACAAGTCAAGCAATTTTCAAATAACGTTTTTCTATTAAAAATTGTCTCACACACAAATCGCGGAATTGTAAATTCGTATAGCAAACAAAGTGATCACACAATAATTTCGTCGAACACGTGGCGTGTATGACGAAATTATGTGTGCAAGTAAATAACAAAATAGAATGTAAAGAGATAAGGGATAGAGAGATACGCAAGGGAGTGATCAGGGAGTTCCCAGCTTTCGCGTCGTCCTCGCAGTGGGCCGGTACGTCTCCCCCCAACTTATCAAAAGGATAAGTTGAGACTTTACTTCGGAAAATCTCTTTAACAATGCACAAATTACAAACGATACAATATGCAAGATACAGACTCGATTACACGATCTTCACCATCTTCAACATAGCTCTGTCTTGTAATTGCGCAAACCCCAATTCGATCTTGTCTTCAATTATCGTTCCCAACGATCAATCCTTCACGCTATCTTCAACCAAGAACCCGTGATGATCGTCTGAATAATTCCCTCGCCAAATCGAATTGTAACATTCAAGCAACACTTGAATCCGGATGAGAAACACTACCTTCAAGACCCAATCAACTCGGATGACAAATTCTGATTCACCGCGAATTTTCCCCGAACGTTATCCTTCAAGATCTTCTAAGAAACTCCAATTGAACCCATATTCAATCTTCAATTTGATAGAGATAAGAAGGAAGATGCTGATTGCTCTTGAATGCTCTTTGATGCAAAACTCTCAACAATCTTGATCAAAGAATTCTTCAATACTGGTTTCTCACACTTACAACAATAACACATAAAGCTATTTATAATGAAAATAGAATTGATCAAATTTAGGCACAATCTAACAAACTTGTATCGATACATGCATTAGTGTGTATCGATACAAGCAATTGACAGCAGGAAGATTTATGTTCTTGTATCGATACAAACACGTGTATGTATCGATACATATATTAGAAAAAGAGAAATTGACTGATATGTTTCGAAACACACAAGTATGTTTCGAAACAAAATGTTCTCTCTGGTTTCAAGAGAGTCTTCATGTGTTTCAAAACATAAAAGTGTGTTTCGAAACACAGAGGCTCTTCTGGACTCCAATGAGAACAATTTGTATCGATACAAAGCTGCTATGTATCGATACAAATGCGTAGTAATATGCCGGAACAAGTTTCAGGACATTTGTATCGATACAGGTATGTATGTATGTATCGATACAAAACATCTAAAATTTGATTTTTCAAAGTTTCAAAAAGTGTTTTTGCTGTCAAGTCAATTTCAATTGTTGCCTAAACATATTCTACTTTATTTCCATGTGTTTTGACAATTATTAAAACTCGGAGGGGAACTGGTGCATTAACAGAATCTCCTTATGTTTATCAAGAATTGGAGATCAGAAGTGAAGAAATTTGTAAGCAAAAAGGAACCATTGCTCTTCTGCAAACTGAAAAGAACAATTTATTGCAGATAAACTCAGATCTCAATGATGAAGTTGCTTTACTCAAATCAAAGATAGATAACATGAACAAGTAACTAAGGATGCTCAACAGAGGTATTGATAAATTAGATGAGATTCTGAAGATTGTGCAGAGTTCAAGAAACGTTAAAGGTATAGGCTTTGACTACAGAGTTGTGCCTCATCAGACACAATTTGTACCAGCTGTTAGTGCTTATGATCCAACAATGTTAAGACAGATGCCCTTACATCAAGCAAGACAACAGAGGACTAACTACAAGTCCATACAAAAGGGTATATACTATGATTGGGTATGTCACCACTGTGGAAGAAAGGGGCACATTAGGCCTTTCTGTTACATATTACATGGCTCTCTTGATAGAAGTTACTCATCAAGACCTGAGCTTGTTGTGAAGAACATCAAGAAGGAATGGAAAAAAAAGGATGATCAATTCACAAGCAATACTACTAGTGAGACTCCTCAAATTGCTCACACATCTCTGAGAGCCTCATCTAGAAGTGATTGGTATTTTGATAGTGGGTGTTCCAGGCACATGACTGGAGTAGAACAGTTTTTGACAGATGTTGTGCCACATGCTACCAGCTTTGTAACCTTTGGGGATGGAGCCAAGGGAGAAATCAAGGGTATAGGAACACTGGTGAATGGACATCTACCAAAGCTTGATAAAGTTCTTCATGTAAAAGGACTAACTGCCAATCTAATCAGTGTTAGTCAGTTATGTGATCAAGGGTTGAAAGTCAACTTTACTAAGGATGAATGTTTAGTTACAAATACTGAAGGTGACACCCTGATGAAAGGTGTGAGATCAAAGGACAACTGTTACATGTGGGTCTCACAAGACAACATTGTGCTATCTGCCTGTTTAATAGCAAAAGAAGATGAAGTGAAACTGTGGCATCAAAAACTTGGGCATTTGAATTTGAGAAGCATGAAGAAAGTTATTGCTGAAGGAGCTATCAGAGGTTTACCTAACCTTCAAATTCAGGAAGGTAGCATTTGTGGAGAAAGTCAGGTGGGTAAACAGACCAAAGTGCCGCACCAGAAGTTGCAACAACTGTCCACATCCAGAGTCCTTGAACTTCTACATATGGATTTGATGGGACCCATGCAAGTTGAAAGCCTATGTGGTACAAAGTATGCCTTTGTTATTGTTGATGATTTCTCCAGATTCACATGGATCACCTTTATTAAAGAAAAGTCTGACACTTTTGAGAAAATTAAAGACCTATGTTTATAACTTCAAAGAGAAAAGGAATGTAGTATTGTCAGAATCAGAAGTGACCATGGGAAAGAGTTTGAGAATGCTAAGTTCTCTGATCTTTGCACAGCTAAAGGAATATTTCATGATTTTTTTGCACCTATCACTCCTCAGCAAAATGGTATAGTTGAAAGGAAGAACAAAACATTGCAAGAATCAGCTAGAGTCATGCTACATGCCAAGAAGCTACCTTTCCAATTTTTGGGCTGAAGCCATGAATACAGCCTGTTACATCCATAACAGAGTTACATTGACAAAAGGTACATCTACTACCTTATATGAACTATGGAAGGACAGGAAGCCAACAGTGAAACACTTTCATGTGTTTGGTAGTAAGTGTTATATCTTAGCTGATAGAGAACCAAGAAGGAAGATGGATGCTAAAAGTGATGAAGGAATTTTTCTGGGTTATTCAAATAACAGTAGAGCCTATAGAGTGTTCAATTCCAGAACCAGAACGATGATGGAGTCTATTAATGTTGTGATAGATGACTGTGGTAAAGATGATGTGCCACATGATAGCACATCTGACTCAGTAGGTGACATTCAGGGGGAGACAGAGATGTAGACACAAATATTGAAGAATCTGAAGAGAGCTGTTCAGAAACTACTTCTCCCAACAAAGGGCCATCTATCAGAATACAGAAGAACCATCCTATAGATCAAGTCATTGGAGATCTAAATCAAGGGATCACCACTAGAAGGAGATATAGTGAGGTATCAAATTCCTGTTTTATATCAAATTTTGAGCCTAAGAATGTAAGGGAGGCTTTGACAGATGAGTTTTGGATAAATGCAATGCAAGAAGAATTAACTCAATTCAAAAGGAGTGATGTGTGGGACTTAGTTCCTAGACCTGAGAATGTGAATGTCATAGGAACAAAGTGGGTATTCAAGAACAAGTCAGATGAAAATGGTACTATCACAAGGAATAAAGCCAGACTTGTTGCTCAAGGTTATGCTCAGATTGAAGGAGTAGATTTTGGTGAGACTTTTGCACCTGTAGCTAGGTTGGAATCCATCATATTGTAGTTGGGAATAGCATGCATCCTCAAATTCAAGCTATATCAGATGGATGTCAAGAGTGCATTCCTTAATGGATATTTAAATGAAGTTGTCTATGTGGAACATCCTAAAGGTTTCATTGATCCAAGTGGTCCTGATCATGTCTACAAGTTGAAGAAAGCCCTATATGGGTTGAAGCAAGCTCCTAGGGCTTGGTATGATAGACTTACTAAATTCTTGGTAACTCATGGCTACAGAAAGGGAGGCAATGACAAAACTTTGTTTGTTAAAGATGTCAGAGGAAAGCTAATGATTGGCCAAATTTATTTTGATGACATAGTGTTTGGAGGAATGTCTGACCAGATGGTGGAGCATTTTGTTCAGCAAATGCAATCTGAATTTGAGATGAGTCTTGTGGGTGAGCTAAATTATTTTCTTGGTCTTCAAGTGAAACAGATGGAAGACACTATCTTTATCTCTCAAAGCAAATATGCTAAAAGTATTGTCAAGAAATTTGGCATGGAGAATGCTACTCATAAAAGAACTCCTGCTCCTACACATGTGAAGCTTGCAAAGGATGAAAAAGGTGTGGATGTTGATCAAAGTATGTACAGGAGCATGATTGGAAGTCTCCTATATCTCACTACAAGCAGACCAAACATTACATTTGCAGTTTGAGTATGTGCTAGGTACCAAGCTGAACCAAAGATGAGTCATCTAACTCAAGTAAAGAGGATTTTGAAGTATGTCAACAGTACCAGTGATTATGGGATACTATATACCCAAGGGAATAAAGCTATGTTGATTGGGTACTGTGATGCTGACTGGGCTGGAAGTGCTGATGATAGGATGAGTACTTCTGGTGGATGTTTCTTTCTAGGCAACAATCTCATATCATGGTTTAGTAAGAAGCAAAATTGTGTTTCCTTATCCATAGCTGAGGCTGAGTATATAGCTGCTGGAAGTAGCTGTGCACAATTAGTTTGGATGAGATAGATAATAAGTACAATGTCATGCAAGATGCTATGACTTTATTCTGTGACAACCTGAGTGCAATTAATATTTCTAAAAATCCTATACAACACAGCAGGACCAAGCACATTGACATTATACATCATTTTATTAGAGATTTAGTTGAAGAAAAGGTCATCACTCTTGTGCATGTTGCACTAGAAGAGCAAGTAGCAGATATTTTTACTAAAGCCCTTGATACTACACAATTTGAAAAATTAAGAGGGAAGTTAGGTATCTGCCAAATTGAAGAATTGTAGCAGCTAATTTATTGGAGGCGTGCAGCAGTTACATTTCCATATCATAACCGTTTATTGCACGCAAGTCAAGGAAGCCACTCTCCAACTTCCTCAAGTGTTACTTTATCACATTACAACTTTACTTTTTCATACTCACAACCTCTCAACTTCTCTCTCGCTCGGTTCAACAATTTTCCAAGTTTACTACTCTCTTGCTTAGTCAAACAAAAAATCATCATCATGTCTGATTCTATTCCACAACCCACATTACAAGATCAAACCACAAATGTTCAATTCGATCCTGTTTCTGATTCTGTCGCTCAACCAGCAATTCAATCGACGGTTATTACTGATTGTTGGTGTTTTTGTATTGGCATCTTTTTTGCTAAAACACTAACTAACCAGATGTTGGACCAGATGCTCTAGGACATGCTGAAACATCTGAGTATGTTGAGCCCTGAAGCTGTTTGGACGCGCGCGTTTTTATTTTTGAAATATATCTTGGAAAGATTTGTTTTAAAAATATATTTTATCATGCATAGCTGGCATAACAGAACGCGCCTTGGGTCAGAAGTTATCTCTTATGTGAAGATTTAATTCTAAAATATAATTCCTATATTTTAGGATTTGGTTTATTTTATTGGATATATTTTTGAAGACTCCTTTTCTTAGGGAACAAGTCAAGCTGCGTTGAAGACTCTATATATACATGTGTAAAACTTAAAGTAAGTAGCGAAGCCAATATTTACAAGATGTAGTCTTTAGGGTTTTAGGGTTTCGTGGTTAAAGCCTTGTGCTTTAACGTGTGCACTCCTAAGCTTTTAAGTATGGAGTTGTTTGTGTACCACTCTTAAACTATGAAGTACGGAGTTGGTTGTTCTTGTGTACCACTCTTAAACTATGAAGTACGGAGTTGGTTTTTTTGGAGTTCACTAAAGCGTGCATTGTTTTATATGTTAAGTAGTGAACTTGTGAGCCTTTCCTGTGTCACGTTGATACATGTTAAGGACGTAGGGTGTTTGTATTGTTGATTATGAGATTGCTCTTAAGCCTTTAGGTACGGAGTTTGTTTCTTTGTTTGAGAGTGTTCTCATCTAAGTGTTTATGTATTGAAGTTAATGTCAGTGCGAAGATCAGTGAACCAGAGGTTGTTTGCGTGGAAGTCTTCAAACTGAGAGGAAGTGAGCAGAGGTTCTCATATCTAGGAGTTCCTAGGTAGAAGTCTAAACGGGTAGTTAGGAAGTGAGAAGTGCAAACGAGGAGTTTGACTTTGAATTTGTTTTACTTAGTGGATTTCCTTCCTGGATTGGTATCCCCCAGACTAGGGCAGTTGCGCCGAACTGGGTTAACAAACACTTGTGTTATTTATGTTTATGTCCTTTAATATTTTTATGTTATCTGTTCTGTCCATAGATGCTGTAGCAATTGCTAAAGCATCGTACTACTGATTGCCAAGAATTTCAATTGGTATCAGAGTAGGTCACTCTACCTGTTCTGGTTTTAAAAGAGTGAGATCAAGGGGAAAGTATTTTCTGGCAATATGGACAAGGAAGGAGGATTGGTTAATAGGACATACTTTGTGGACATTGAGGAAAGTATTTCTTATTCAATTCTTGGAAGAGAATTCAAGAACATGTCAATGAGAATTGCAAGGAATCAAACGTCCAATGTCAAGCACTCTGCCATGTTGAATGTTGAAGCATCTGTTAAAACTCAGCTCAATTCACTCAGGAAAACAAATCATGAGCGTGATGCTGCACGAGATGTTGAAACATTCTTGGATCAATCTGGACAAAATGTTGAAATTGTCCAAGGTATATCAGATGATGAGGTACTTCTTGGAAGAGAGTTTAATATAATTATGAAGAAGCTAAATAGAAGACCTAATGTTCAAGACATCTCATCTGATGAAAAATCTAATCAAGAAAAAGGTGTATAATGTTATGAATGTGAATGTTATGGAGACATCAAATTAGAATGTGCTACCTATCTTAAGAAGCAAAAGAAAGGTATAAATGTTTCTTGGTCTGATAAGTATGACTCTAAAGAAGAAGAAATTGGACTATGCAAGTTTGATGTGGGTAAATTTAGTGATTCTTCTAATAATGAGAAGTCTATCTTTCTTGGTAAGCTTAACACGGATAAATTTGATATTGAAGACCAAGATACTTTTGATATGAAGAATCATGAGGCTCCTGAGCAGCCTACTTCAAAGATTACTAGTGATATTACTATAAGGCTGAGGAACCCAAGTGGTAAAGCTATTGTCTCAACAAGCCAATCCATCAAAACCCTTACTATGGTAATGAGGCAATCTGCTAGTGTGGATTATAAGAAAGGATGGAGCAAGATTATTCTTCATGTTATCATGTCAATTGGGAATAAAAGTTTGAAGAGAAAGAGTCCACCTACAAGTGACTCAAATCATGATGTGGCAGAAGATGCTCCAACATCTATGTTTTCTGCACATAAGAAGACAACCAACAAGAAAATTCCCCTCAATGTCCCTGATATTTGCATAGACAAAGTATTCCTCCACGCCATTAAAAATATACAAATGTGGAAGTTTGTGAGCACCAGGAGATCAACCATGGAAAGGGAACTAGTCAAGGATGGGCTGAAGAACAAGGAGATCATGGGTCTCATTGATTTTGCTGTTTTGAAGAGAACTATAATATGGCTGGGTAGCTGTTATGAGGACCGGGTGAATGAATTGTTGATAAACATTCCTGAGTATTGTGATAATATCTCTAGCAAGGGGTACATAAAAGTCCATGTAAAGAGTAAACAGGTTAACTTCTCATCTATCAAGGCATTATTAGCAGCTTAGGCTGAGATTGAGGTTAATGACAATGCCATATGCAAGACCATCACTGGTAATCAGGTCAAAGTTTGGCCAAAGAACGGCAAGTTGTCATCTAATAAGCTCACGGTGAAATATGCAATTTTGAACAGGAATGGAGCTATCAACTTGATGTTCACTTCTCACAGTTTTGACATAGCTACAGGTCTGGACAAGTCTCTTTATATTGTTGGTACTAAGACCTCCTATGACTTTGACACTTATGTTCTTGATCAAACCATAAAGTATGTTAAGTGTTTGAAAGTGAAAATGCTAATAGAATTTCCCACGCTGCTTTGTGGTATTATTCCTGATCAGCATCTTGATATTTTGATCGGCTCTGTTGGTCCTAGTAAGAGGGAATCTCCTCTCAAGTTGCACTGTAGAATATATGAAGGGACGCATGTCTCAGATAATGCTGCAACATCTGACCAGAAAACGTCTTATACCATGATCATAAAAGAGGTAATTGCTGATGTGATGGGTCCTTTGAAAGTTGGAAGTCTTGGAAAGAGAAAGAATGAAAATGTGTTTGTAAGGATCATAAGTGACCGTGGAAAGAAATTTAAAGATGTCAAGTTCTCTGATTTTTGCTCCTCTAGAATAATTACTCTCGGTTACTCTATCTGTAACATAGCGTACAAAGTCTTTAATTCCATAATCAATGATATGATAGAATCCATATATATAGAAGATTTGGATAAAAAGGGTATTGATTCTCCTATTGAGATAGTACAAGAATCTCAAACCCTAGGATTAGATGATTCTGATGATGTTGTTGTTGACGGTGGTGCTACCACAAAGACCACATTGAATGTTGTGCTGGAGACAACACAAGAAGATGATCCAACTGCTATTGCCTCTGAAGACGCTGAGTATCATGAAGGTACTAACCTTCCTGAAAATGTTGATGATGTAACGGATGATAGAGCATTTGATGTCTCAGACACGGCAAAGAATGCAGATGATTTTTTGTCTGGTGATACTGTTGAAGTCTCTTAGAATGATGAGAGCTTGAAGACTGCTGAAGTGGAAGTGGATGATCACACTCTGTCTGATCACCAAACAGGTTCATAGAACAAGGAACCTGATGTTGAGATTTTGTCAGCTGTGGACAAAATGGTGGAGAAGGCTCCTGGACCTAGCATTGCTGGGAGGTTAAGGAGTAGATCTAAAAGAGAACCTACACCACCACCAATGTCAACAAAGAAATCCAAAGTTGCTGATGGATTAAAGCCAGTGAGGTATGGCCTTGGCAGAACAAAGAGCAAACACATTCCAAATGTTGAGCCTAAGAAGAAGGCTCTGAAGTGAAAGCATTAGTCATCTGATGACAGTGACTTTGTTGTTGAAGAAGATGCTGTAGAGGATGCTGGCACATCTAACAAGCCAGTTGATACAGGGAAGAAAAGAGCTAAGAGTGTACCATTTGTTCCTCTAGACAATGTGTCTTTTCACCATGAGGAAGGTGCCTCTAGATGGAAGTTTATCTGTGAAAGAAGGGTAGCTGTTGAGAGAAATCTACACCCTGATTTGTTGAATATTCAAGAGCTCATGGTTGTTGTTGAAGCTGTCGGGTTAATGAAGACTGTTAAAGGGCTGGGTAAGTACTATGTGAAGCTGGTCAGAGAATTCATTGTGAACATAAGAACTGACGGTGATGACCCTATGAGTCCTGAATATAGGCAGGTTTATGTGCGTGGCAAATGTGTCAAATTTTCACCTGCTATGATCAATGAATATCTAGGCAGGAGTGTTGAAGATGTTGCTGAGTTGGAGGTGACTCAGAATCAGATCTGCAAAACCCTTACAGGTGATCTAGTTAAGGAGTGGCCTATGAAGAATAACTTGTCTGCTGCTAAGCTCTCTACCAAGTATGCTATACTGAACAAGATTGCAGCTGTTAATTGGGTCCCAACTACCCATTCTAATGATGTCTAGAGGGGGTTGAGTAAAATCATCTATGATGTAGGTACAAAGTGTGTATTTAATGTTGGTGAATATATCTTTTATCAGACTACAGCTCATAGGAAATCTAATGCTACAAAGATTTCTATTTACCTTGATCTGTGATATCATTCTGCATCAATATCCTGAGATATGTAATCAATCTGATGAGTCTAGTCAACGAGGGTTATACAATTCCTTAGATCCAAGGTTTCTGGACAAGTCACATGCTGCAGATATTGCTCTAGCATTTGCAAAAGGCAAATCTGCTAGGCTCAGCAGACAGCAGATGATTTATGATCTTAAGATTATGAGTAAAGTTCTGGATGAAAAGAAATTCTTGGTGGATAGTGTTATTCAAACTCTAGAAACTGAAGAGTTGATTGCTCATGATGACAGGGGTGATGATTTGGTGGTGGAAGACTCGAAGGATACTACTGACTCTTCATCTTATGTGTTAATTATGACATCTTGCATCTGATGTTATGTTGCTTTTATGGGTTAAGCTCTGGATTTTATATGCATCTGCTTGTGCACTTGGTTGTAATATGCACCATGTGGTTATGTTCCTCTAACCATGTCTCCTGCTTATATGTTCATAATGTAAAGGGGAGTATTATTAGTTGTACTACTGAAGTTTATTATTTTGATACCATATCAGTAGTTAGTAGTCTGGCTTCTTGAAGGTTCAAGATTATTCCTTTGAAGTTTATTGCATGTATGCCTGCTATGATTTCTGTGATTGCTATGCTTTCTACTATAGCTATCTGCCATGAAGACAGGGGGAGTGAAGTATGCTTTGTTTTATCCCTTATCTGTTTAACTCCTATCTATCTGTTGATTATTTGAAGGGGAATATTATGTGTAGTATATGTCTCTTGCCTATCTATCTATGAGTGGAGTGATTGTGCTTATTTTGAGGGGGAGTATATGCATCTTGTGTGATGATGCATGTTGTGTGATGATGACTAAGTAGAATTAGTTTTCACTACATTTTGCTGATTGCATGAGTTAAGGGGAAGGAATTTATTTTTCCTAGTCCTTAAGCTTGATTTGTCTTGAAGCTTCTGTTTTCATCTGGGAATCCACTGTGAGAGGTTAATTCTCTTTGTTCATACTCTTTGAGGCTAGTTGAATTTCATATCCACTGTGCATGCCTTTGATACATGGTTGGCCAAAGCATTCAAAATCTTCATTAGTCTTGTCATTTAAACTATTGTTAACTCTACAATAGTATGTGAATGATTGCATGATGGACAACTAATTTTTGGAGCACCGGTATAACTCTGTTAATTGAAGAATGGTGCTGGTAATGAATGACTATGCTTTGAAAAACTTCTATTGTTATCACATTGTTCAAATTGAATGAAGTTCAAGATACTACTCATGACAATGTTTTGCCTAAAGTTTTGGTCTATGAAGTGCAAGTATACATGAGAAGTAGTAAGTCCTTATGTTTATCTGTTGATCTGACATATTGAGGGACTTTATGCTAACATGGTAATATATTTGATGATACTTTACTGGTTTGATTGATGATCATGCTACGAAGAGTGATTCTCCACTTATTCTGCACCACAAGCTATTCAGCGAGAATCATGCTTTAGACATTGTTGGAACATCTAAGAAAGTTGCAGCTGGACATATGTCAAGAAAGGATATGATAGTTGGGTTAAAAGAAACCTGCAAAGCTTTGGAACTTGAAGAAACTTATGTTGTTGCTAATCATGAGACAGTTACAGTATGGGGTATCTAAGATGACATGATGTTCTTTGTAAGGAGAAGCTGGTTTTCATATCTACATCATTATTCTCCATCTTCTAATCATTGTTATTTTCTCAACAAGAAATTCTTCTACTACTGTAGTACGCAAGGTTCTAAGAATGAAAGGAGGTTCACACTCTATGATAGAGGTGCCTATCACTGACTATGTACAGTCATAACTCTACACTTGATGCATTATCCATGCTCTTCTCAATGGTATGATATCTTCTAGTTCTTAACTATGTGAATCTGCTAGGCTTTTACTTCTGAGATGTTCTCGTATGATATGCTATGTTTGGCAAAATCTATATCTAAAAAGAGGGAGTAGTAGTAATTACTTCATGATCTTGTTAGTTGTTGTTTGTCATGATGTTAGTTGTATGATGTGCTTGCTGATGTTGGAGCATGTTATAGGGAGTAGGAATGTATTGTGATGGATTATGCAGTTCTGGTTATCTGAGTATGCTAATATATGGAGATGCTATGATATTGTCACATGTGTTCTATGGTGCAATGTGAAATTGCAGAGCAGATTTCTAAGCATGTTTCCTTTGTGTTTCCTCTTCTTGTATTCCTTGGATGTTTATGCTACTCTGGTATATGTCTATTTCAAATTCTCATATGAAGTTTGGCAATATTTGTGGCTAAAAAGGGGGAGAAGTTAGTTGATATTGACGGATATGCCTGAGGTTCTACTTGATGTTGACACATCTATCTATATGGTGCTATGGAGTAGTTTATGTTGCTCTGCCATGCATTTAGGGGGAGAGTTGTTTCTTCATGATATGCATGAGGTATTGTTCTCAGGGGGAGTGCTGATGTTGAAGGAAAGTGTTATGCATGAGGTATTGTTCTCAGGGAGAGTGCTGATGTTGAAGGAAAGTGTTACGCTTATGCTTGCATGATAATGTTATATCAGATGTTGAAGCATTCATTTTTGTGTGAAGCACTGTCTGTGATGAAGTATATCTTCTCGGATGTTTTTCTGTGTGAGGCTATTTTCTGTCAACCGCTGCTGTATGCCTCTGATGTTTGTGTGTTCAAGCTTATCTTTATGCAATATTATTGGAAATCTACTATGTGAAGATGTTGCTTGTTCTCCTTCAAGGTTGATATGTTTTGATTGATTAGAAGGAGTGTGCTATGTATATCTCTCTGGCTTTCACATATGGCTCAAGATTGTTTTAGCCAAAAATTTGCCAAAGGGGGAGATTGTTGGAGTTTTTGTATTGGCATCTTTTTTGCTAAAACACTAACTAACCAGATGTTGGACCAGATGCTCTAGGACATGCTGAAGCATCTGAGTATGTTGAGCCCTGAAGCTGTTTGGACGCGCGCGTTTTTATTTTTGAAATATATCTTGGAAAGATTTGTTTTAAAAATATATTTTATCATGCATAGCTGGCATAACAGAATGCGCCTTGGGTCAGAAGTTATCTCTTATGTGAAGATTTAATTCTAAAATATAATTCCTATATTTTAGGATTTGGTTTATTTTTATTGGATATATTTTTGAAGACTCCTTTTCTTAAGGAACAAGTCAAGCTGCGCTAAAGACTCTATATATACATGTGTAAAACTTAAAGTAAGTAGCGAAGCCAATATTTACAAGATGTAGTCTTTAGGGTTTTAGGGTTTCGTGGTTAAAGCCTTGTGCTTTAACGTGTGCACCCTAAGCTTTTAAGTATGGAGTTGTTTGTGTACCACTCTTAAACTGTGAAGTACGGAGTTGGTTGTTCTTGTGTACCACTCTTAAACTATGAAAAACGGAGTTGGTTGTTTTGGAGTTCACTAAAGCGTGCATTGTTTTATATGTTAAGTAGTGAACTTGTGAGCCTTTCATGTGTCACGTTGATACATGTTAAGGACGTAGGGTGTTTGTATTGTTGATTGTGAGATTGCTCTTAAGCCTTTAGGTACGGAGTTTGTTTCTTTGTTTGAGAGTATTCTCATCTAAGTGTTTATGTATTGAACTTAATGCCAGTGCGAAGATCAGTGAACCAGAGGTTGTTTGCGTGGAAGTCTTCAAACTGAGAGGAAGTGAGCAGAGGTTCTCATATTTAGGAGTTCCTAGGTAGAAGTCTAAACGGGTAGTTAGGAAGTGAGAAGTGCAAACGAGGAGTTTGACTTTGAATTCGTTTTACTTAGTGGATTTCCTTCCTGGATTGGTATCCCCCAGACTAGGGCAGTTGCGCCGAACTGGGTTAACAAACACTTGTGTTATTTATGTTTATGTCCTTTAATATTTTTATGTTATCTGTTCTGTCCGTAGATGCTGTAGCAATTGCTAAAGCATCGTACTACTGATTGCCAGGAATTTCACTGATGCTCAACCGCTTGCCATGATTTCTAGCACTACTGAGACCATCACGAACGTTTCCCTTCTTTTAGTTTCGTTCGAATCCACCGGAATTACATTTTCACTTTTTGGATTCCGGAGTTTGATTGAGTCGTTCTCGCATTTTCAAGTACCGTTTGAGAAATCTAATCGTAGATTTGAAATCTACGCGAAAAATACTATCAAATCGACTATTCGTTTGTGAGATTCGGTGACCAATTGAGTTTTCATGTTTGAGCCGAAGCTACTTTCATGGCGGAGGTGATGTTGTTCGTGGAAATGGCTTGAGGTTGAAGAAGAAGCAGCCTCGCCACGTGTCACTTTATAATTGGTTTAGCTTTCTACTCAGCGCACCCCCATTTGCTTGGTACACCCCCCATTTAGCGTTCATTTATTTGTTTATGCTTTATCTATTTCGAGCTATTTAATTTTTGCATCGTCATTTATTTATCATTGATATTATTATTTGTCATGCATAATTCATAGTGTCAAGTGCATTTCTCTCATCTTCTATCTTCTTTTTCTTTTTCTTTTCTGGCCTGGTCTAAAACTTGAAAACTTCTTTTCTTAAAAAATAATAAAATAATGATTCGTTAATTAAAGTGAAAAGGGGAAGTCTGGTGCACACCTTTCTCGTCCTGAATAGTACAGTCCATGATGCACATCGTGGATAGCGTACTATTCTCATTTTGATTAACGAACGTTTAATTGATTAAAGTGAAAAAAGGGGAGTCTGGTGCACACCTTTCTCGGCCTGAATAGTACAGTCCCTCGTGCACATCTCGGATGGTGTACTATTCTCATCTTAATTAATGTTCTTTTTTCTTAAATTCAACTTGAGTGGTAAAAGGGGGAGTCTGGTGCACATCTTTCTCCGCCCGGGTGAGCCCGACCCCTGACGCACATCTTGTGGTAGCGTGCAATCCCCATTCACTAAATATTCTCTTCAAAACTCTAAAAATAACTCAACACAAACGGACGATGTTTTTCAACTTAAATCTTTTTCAATCTCTTTTCTTAAAAGGACGATGTTTTATCCATTCCCCTGATACAGACAAAGGCTTAAGCCTCAGTCGAGCATACAAGCAAATTGTCGTATCAGTTGAATGCGACATAAGCGTTGTTCATTAAAAACAACCAACAAACCAATTTTTTTCAGGAAGAACTACGTGAGCTTTGAATTTCTCATTGCACATGGGGAATACGTAGGAGCGAGATCGTAATCTCGTCAAGCCAAATAATAAAAAACTCTTTTTCCCCTTTCTTTTCAATATGCGGTAATCTTTTCTTGTAGGCGGTTAATTTCTGTTTATGCAAACCAAATTCCTCAAATGGTTCCCGTTGAGTACAACGGATATGAGGGGGTGTTAACATCTTCCCCTCATATAACCAACTCCCGAACCCGACTCTTAAAGGTTTTATCATTATTTTCCTTTACCCTCACGGGATAAATAAAATATGGTGGCGGCTTCATTGCAAAATTATATTGTGCTTGCGCTGGGTGTTACAGCTTGGCGACTTCACTGGGACATATGATTATAGTGAGTTAAGCCTAATTTGGGGCTTTTGGTTTGCTTATTCCAGGTTAGCCGTATCTGTCCTATCTTTTATCTTACCGCAAAATATTGAACTGTCTGGATTTGCTGGCTTTGTCTTCTCTCCTACTCCTTTTTTTTTCTTTTTGCCTTCATGGCTTGGTTCTTGGCTACAGTGAGAAGCTCTGTACCCGAGCTTGAGAAAAGCTTAGGATTAGTTGAGGGATTTTTATGTTGGGTTCTCTGATGCACATCTTTGAGCGCTGACATAAAAATTCCGCCCAGAATAGATTCTCACGAAGTGTTGGGTTCTCTGATGCACATCTTTGAGCGCCAATTTCTTCGTGTTAGGTCAGCAACTCTGGGGGCCTTTTATCCGGTCTAGGTATCCGAAACATTTGTTTAGGGACCACCGTTTAGAACATGTGTCAAGGTTGCTTTTAAAGAAAAAGTAATCGGATATTTTGGAAACCGTGTCAAACCCTAGAACAACATGTGAGAGGGATGGGTTATAGGTGACCTTGGACTTTTGGCCTCAGAGATTCCACTTTGAAAAGAACCAAATTGTTGTGAATGTGAAAGAAGTTGTAACTTTGAAAATCAAGTTCGCCGAATTATACAATTGTGCAACAGTGAATCCATACATGCATTGCATTCGTGCATTCATGAAAATAATCATGCATATTCATCTTGCATACATTTCCAAAAACAAATGTGAAAAAGTTTTTGCAAAAAAAATATGCATTTTTCAATCAAGAAATCTCATTTTCATTTATTCATACCAACAGTTACCTTCCCGACACCGATACTGGACAAGGAAAGTTTCTCATCACATAATGGATAATTGGCAAGAAAAGCACGATGCTCTACAGACTGAAGTGACCCAGATGGGTGGAAAGCTAGATAAGGTCCTTGAGATGTTGGCTGGTTTGAATGTGCAACCAAGGAGGGGTGAAGTCCATGCGCCTGCAGTTACGGCCTCTCAAGGGAATGTATCCGTTGGTTATGATTGGCCGCCATTTGGTTTGCCCGAAGGTTATGTTCCACAAGGATATGTGCCTGTGAGTCTTGTTCCACCTGTGGAAACTCCAACCAGAGTTAATGTTGTTCAACAAAGGGATGATCTATCGCCAGAAATGTTTGATGATCCTAGAAATGCTTATCAGGGTCCTGAACCTCATGGGCCTAGATTTTCTCATCAAGGAAATGTGCCTCCAGCCGATGAACCAAATTTGATTTTGCTCCTCAGATGGAAGAAGCAAAAAGGAAATTCCAAGCTCTAGAAGAAAGGTTGAATCTGGTTGAGACCGGTAATGATCCGTTGGATTTTACGAAGATGTACTTGGTTTCTGACTTGGTGCTTCCACCAAAATTTAAGGCTCCTGACTTTGAGAAATAAAAGGGTTTGAGTTATCCAAAGAATCATCTGGTTATATACCTTAGAAAAATGGCTTCTTATGTCAGTGATGACAAGTTGTTGATATATTGCTTTCAAGATAGTCTTGCTGATGTGCCTCTTAACTGGTACATGCAACTTGAAGGAACTAACATCCGCTCATGGAGAGATTTGGCTAATGCTTTCCTAAAACAGTATCAGTACAATATGGATATGGCTCCGAGTCGTGCTCAACATCAGAATATGACTCAAAATGAGGGAGAATCCTTCAAGGTCTATGCACAAAGGTGGAGAGCATTGGCTTCCCAAGTACGTCCACCACTCCTAGAGACTGAGCTTGTAGACATGTTCACCAACACTCTTGAAGGGGCATACTTCGAAAGGATGATTGGTAGTGTTTCCGCTAACTTCTCTGATTTGGTTCGAATTGGGGAAAGAGTACAAATGGGGATAAAAAATGGCAAGATTCAGCTCACTGCTAGTCCTCAGAACAATACAAGGAAGCCAGCTGGTAGTTTCAAAGAAAAAGGAGAGGGAGAGACTAGTGTTGTCACTTCTGAAAATGACAAAGCTCCACCGGCGATGCCTGTACAGTTTCCTTACTTCCCTTATCCGTACTTGGCTGCTACTCAACATCAGCAATTTCCTGGATATCCTTATCAAATGCAAATGAATCATGTGCCTCAACAAACTCAGAAGGAACGACCGGCTCAGCAACAGCCCAAAAAGGTCCTTGATCCTATTCCAATGTCGTACAGTCAACTTCTTCCTTATCTGGTACAAAGTGGAATGGAAACTGCTGGGGCTATGAAACCCAAAACTACACCTTTTCCAGATTGGTATGACGCCAGCGCCAAATGTGAGTATCATGCAGGAACTGAAGGTCATTCCACTGACGACTGCAAAGCTTTTAAGTACAAGGTGCAAGAACTTCTTGATAAGCAATTATTGTCCTTCGAGGAAGGTGGGCCGGTTATGAAAGATAAACAGTAGGTGGGGCATTCAGCATGTTTCTCTAGTGTGGGTTTCAAGTGAAGATCAGATTGCCATCATAAATGATGAAGAGAATAATGGAAATAATCAAGATAGGCTGCACTTGTGTTCTTCAAACACAATCTTTGCAAACTATGAATTTTATCCCTATGATCGCTAAACTTTTATTTCTCTCTTGTCAAGCATTTATTTGCTTTTAACATTATGTATTTTGTCAAGTACTTTTGAATATAATAAAGATGCATGTTTTTGGAATTAATCCGTTTGTATTCATCTCTTTTCACTTATGTTATTACTTACAAATTTGGAGCGAGGATGATAACAAATAACTGATTTTTTGCTGGTATATGCTTTCAATGGAAAAAACCTTAGTTGATGATGTAAGGCATTGTTTCACTTTCTTTCATTATTTCATAAAATAAAAAGAAAAAAATTGAATTGAGTCGTTCTTGCATTGTGCTGTTGTTATCTGATTCTCCTAGTTTCTTGAGATATATCATTTTTAGAAAGAAAAAAAAACACAAGCAATTTTGGTTTGATACTTGACATGACACTTTAAGAGTATGAAAGTTGTTTTGCACTTTAGGCTATATTATGAAGGTTCAGTAATGATTCAATAAAATCGGTACTGTCTTAACACCTTAGACTCTTAGAAGTATGCAAGATCAATTTGAGTAGTAATTTTGACGAAGACCTGGATATAAGTTTTAAAGTAACCCTTAATAGTTTATCTTGGCAGTCGGCACCGTCTTGGGCACAAACTAAGTAGGAAATCGATGAACATAAGTGAATGATCCAGAAATGAAAATTTGCATACTTTGGTTGATACACTTATTGAGTTAGATGACCCTCACTCGGTTGTTTAATCCAACGGTTGTTGAACATACAAAGAAAAACCATAGTAAATGTACCCATTTAGTAGTTGATTCAGAGGAGTCTGTTTCTGAACTTGGTAGGGCGGGTTACGATTTGATCCCCCACAACTGCATTTGGAAGAGAAAAAGGGATTTACCAAACTTATGTTATCAGCTCCCCTCGATATGTGATCATAATCACTAACAGATTTTTCTACCATGAATGTGTACAAGATAACGGGCTTAACGTGATTGCACTCGAATGAAAAGGGTGAATAAAATTTAAGCAAATGTTAGGGTCACAATAAAATACATTAGATTTGTCTTCATCTGATGAGAGTCTTTGACTGCAATGTGTGGTTTTGTGTTACTACAGTACCCTTGGTACTAATATCTATTACTGGATTTTCTTCTCTAGCCAGCAACCACATATGATTAGAGTTGTCGTGTTTTGTTTCAAACATGTGCTAAAAAGAGTTATTATTTTTGTACTTAAAGATAAGCAAAGGCTCAAGTATGGAGAAATCTGATAACACAATTGACATTGTTTCTGGCTCAATTCACATGATTGCTATTGCACATTATAACTCTCAAAAGACCTAATTGAAGCTAGGTTCACTTTAAAATCATTCGGCAAATGTATGGTTAAGCTGACTCATCTTGTTTGTTGAGTAATCAATAATTATCTTTTGTATATACAATATATGTTTTCAAAAACAAAAAAAAAAACTCACATGTGCATTATATGAAAAATACTTTTCAAAAGGAATGATTTTCTTGCAAATTAGTACTTGGCATTAAAGAAATCTTAGCTATGGTCTGATCATGGGCAAAGCTGATTTGAGACGCTCCTAGCTAGGGGCAAGTTACCTATAGATTCTGCCAATCAGGGGCAAACAAGTGGAATACACTGCTTATCAAGGTCGAATTGGTTACACTGCAAATACCAGTTGGTCAGAGGCATATCCTTCAAAGATTCAAGTACTTGGGGCATACCCATCGGATGAATAAAGTTGTTGTTCCTCTTTGGAAGCCTATTTGAACACCTGTCCTGCAATAGAAGCTTGCAAAGGTCCTCATCTCAACAATTTCAGAGTTACTCAAATTCTCAGTGCCGGGAAATTCAAATTCTCTTCATAGAAACTTAGAAAGTCATGCATTCATGCATATAAACTCATGCATTCATCCACGCAAGTTAATGCAAAAAGATCACATAAATTTCTGCATACGATCATACATTTCATCTGCATTAGTTTTGCATTTAGGCATCAGATATACATAATCATGCATTCATGAAGCACATGTTCAAAATGTTGTTTTAACAGGTTGGGAACTTGGATCTCTCATTCAGTAAAAAGGTTAATGTACCTAATTCTCCAACAAGACGATTATTGAATCGTAATTACTCAACAAGAAGGGTTGATGAATCTTTTCTCCAGTAAATTGGTCAACAAAGTGTCATCCCCAAGCAGATCGGTTAGTGCACCATATTCTCAATAAGAAAGGTTGATGATTCGTTTTCTTTCCCCAGTGAGCCAGTTGATGGTTGATTATCTCCAGTAAGTCGGTTTGAACACCGCATCTTCAGCAAGTCGGTTGGTAAACCGTTTTCCCCAGTAAAGTTGACTTATGCACAACATCCTCAGTGAATGGATCGATAAGTCATTACCAGTAAGCCGGTCAGCATGCCGCATCCTCAATAAATTTTGTACACTGTACCTCAGCAAGTTGGTTTTCAAACCATATCGAGCAGTTCTTTCAAAATTTTGCCACGGTAATGGCATAATGTTTGACTTTTTCTCCCAGTGAGTTTCTTCTTTCAAAGATACTTTAAATTCAAGCAAAATACTCCAATACAAACATCAAACTTTACTGAAAATCTGAAAATAAAAAACAACACAATCTTCACTGTTATCTTAGTTCAGTCTTCACTGAAAGTTAGGGAGAGTACAGTCTTCACTGTTATCTTATTTAAGTCTTCACTGAAAGTTAAAGAAGGTTCAGTCTTCACTGTCCGTCTTAAAAGTTCAGTCTTCACTGAAAATCAGAAAGTAAAGTTCGGTCTTCACTGAAAGTTATGAAGGGTTCAGTCATCACTGTTCGTCTCAAAAGTTCAGTCTTTACTGAAAATCAGAAAGTTCGGTCTTCACTGAACACCAGGAAAAGTTCAGTCTTCGCTGAATACTAGTAAAAGTACAGTCCTCGCTGTCATCTCAATTCAGTCTTCGTTGAAAACCAGAGAAATTCAGTCTTCATTGAAAGTCAAAAGAAAGTCCGCTGAAAATCAAGAAAGGTCCAGTCTTCACTGGCAATCAAAAGGAATTCAGTCTTCATTGTTCATCTCAAAAGTCCAGTCTTCACTGGCAATCATAGATTCGGTCATCGTTGTCAATCATTAAAGTTCAGTCTTCACTGGCTATCAAAGATCAACGCACCCGGGCGGGAGAATATCAGTTTATTTTTCTTTTGGAGTTAAAGCACCCGGGCGGGAGACAACTTTATTTATTTTTGAATCAAAGCACCCGGGCGGGAGACGATTCAGTTTTTCTTTTCATGATTCAAGCACCCGGGGGGGAGAAGATCAGTTTATTTTTCTTTTGGAGTTAAAGCACCCGGGGGGGAGACAACTCTGTTAACTTTCGAATCTAAGCACCCGGGCGGGAGACGATTCAGTTTTTTTTTTACATGATTCAAGCACTCGGGCGGGAGAAGATCAGTTTATTTTTCTTTTGGAGTTAAACGGGTAGTTAGGAAGTGAGAAGTGCAAACGAGGAGTTTGACTTTGAATTTGTTTTACTTAGTGGATTTCCTTCCTGGATTGGTATCCCCCAGACTAGGGCAGTTGCGCCGAACTGGGTTAACAAACACTTGTGTTATTTATGTTTATGTCCTTTAATATTTTTATGTTATCTGTTCTGTCCGTAGATGCTGTAGCAATTGCTAAAGCATCGTACTACTGATTGCCAGGAATTTCACTGATGCTCAACCGCTTGCCATGATTTCTAGCACTACTGAGACCATCACGAACGTTTCCCTTCTTTTAGTTTCGTTCGAATCCACCGGAATTACGTTTTCACTTTTTGGATTCCGGAGTTTGATTGAGTCGTTCTCGCATTTTCAAGTACCGTTTGAGAAATCTAATCGTAGATTTGAAATCTACGCGAAAAATACTATCAAATCGACTATTCGTTTGTGAGATTCGGTGACCAATTGAGTTTTCATGTTTGAGCCGAAGCTACTTAATCTTTTTTCTGCCCTTGCGCAGTTAGTTCTTTTTCAACTTAAATCTTTTTCAATCTCTTTTCTTAAAAGGACGATGTTTTATCCATTCCCCTGATACAGACAAACGCTTAAGCCTCAGTCGAGCATACAAGCAAACTGTCGTATCAGTGGAATGCGACATAAGCGTTGTTCATTAAAAACAACCAACAAACCAATTTTTTCAAGAAGAACTACGTGAACTTTGAATTTCTCATTGCACATGGGGAATACGTAGGAGCGAGATCGTAATCTCATCAAGCCAAATAATAAAAAACTCTTTTTCCCCTTTCTTTTCAATATGCGGTAATCTTTTCTTGTAGGCGGTTAATTTCTGTTTATGCAAACCAAATTCTTCAAATGGTTCCCGTTGAGTACAACGGATATGAGGGGGTGTTAACGTCTTCCCCTCATATAACCAACTCCCGAACCCGACTCTTAAAGGTTTTATCATTATTTTCCTTTCCCCTCACGGGATAAATAAAATATGGTGGCGGCTTCATTGCAAAATTATATTCTGCTTGCGCCGGGTGTTACTGGAGCCAATGAAGGGACGCTTGCATTTGCTCTTGATTGTTTCTTCGTCACTGGAGCTGGAATCTTCCTTCTCTTTGCCCTTCTTCTTTGAAACCGAATCTATAGCCTTCCGGCTAGATTCTTCCTTTCGTGGTGATCGTTTCCGCTTGGAGGATTCGCTTCTCTTGCAGCTTCTGGTATTGTTTTCCCGGTAACGCCTCACATCTTTTCTGTCCTTTTGTCCGTCTTTGGTATAACGGCTCAGTTTCCCTTTCCTTATCAAATCTTCAATAGCATCTTTCAAATGTATGCAGTCATCCGTATCATGGCCATAACACCTATGAAAACGGCATATCTGGTCTTATCCGCCTTCGGAGACTCTTTGACTGTCTGGGGAAACTTCACTCCTTCATCCCGGAACTCCGTGTTTATAAACTCTCCTAGAATCTTATCTATGGAGGTGTTAAGAGGAGTGCATTTTCATTTTCCCTTTGTTGTATCTTTCGTGTTCCTTCTTCCCGTCATGGTGTTTGTCAAAAGATTTTTCTTTCTCTACTCCTTCAGAAATAAGTTTCTCCTCGTAGTTGATGTATGGTTGAGCGCGTCTCAGCAGTTCGCTCATGTTTTGTGGTTTTTCCAAACCTAGCTTTTCCTTGAACATGGAATCCGGCTTCAGTCCTTTTTCAAAGATAAAGCACTTCAGTCCTTGAACATGGAATCCGGCTTCAGTCCTTCACATCAACTGCTACACAAGTAAACCTCTCAATATACTCTCTGAGGGTTTCCTTCTTCCCGTGGACGATGGCACTTAAGGTGGCAACAGATTTAGGCTGTTTCCGCCTAGAAGTGAAGTGGGACGTAAAATCTTTGCAGAGTGTTCTCCATGAATCTATAGATCCTTCCGGTAACGCTTTGAACCAAGTCATAGCAGCAGCTTTAAGTGTTAAGACGAACAACTTACATTTTACAGACCCACGTGCATCATAATAGTCCAAGACGGTGTCCACGTGTTCAATGTGTTCGTCTGGGTCACCGGTTCCATCGTAGCTTTCCAGCTTCGGGGGTTTCTCAAGAAGTTTCGGTATTTTACAGCTAGAAATCCTGGTGGCAAAAGGACCCCGGGTACGGGAAGGACGCGATGGGTTAGGACGATCTTCTCTGCGTCCAGGTATATGGGAAGGCGAACCTTCACCATTGCCCCCATTTTGGCCTCCCCTGCCATTGCCGTTGTCATTTCCGCCGGCATATCCGCCACCGCTACGGTGCTTGGATACAGGCATACCATCGCTCTTGGGTCTCTGCGTTCTTCGGGACTTAGCCTCATCATCCGGCTTGGATCTTACCTTGCCGGATTTGCTCCTGGTTGATTCTGGCACAGCGGCCTCACTTTGTGCTTGAACTTGTAATTGTTCAACTCTCTCCAGCCTTTCTTTTTGCTCTGAAGTATTCCGCAAGCTAACGGAAGACGTTGCTCTGGTTGGTTTCGTTCCCTTTGCTGCAACCATGGTTAAGAAATTTGGAATAGTAACTAGAACAGATTTATCAGATTTGATACTGATAAATGAGAGAGTGAGTTCGAGAAAATCAATGAATGACTTCCCACAGACGGCGCCATTGTTCTATTCGGTCCAAAATCTTAACTCCAAAGGATGAAGCTACGGTGTTTGCAATGGTGGCTCAGCTCCTTGACAAAGGGGGGGGGGGGGGGGGGTTCCTGCACAAAAAGGGACTCCGACGTTCAAGTCAGTAAGTGTGCAAGAAGAGAGAATTAGAGTTCAGAATCATACCATGAGGTGGTGTAAAACCACTTATTTATAGGCGTTTTGCCTTGATGGATAAGAATGATTCCGTGTAGGAATCCTGACCGTTGGGATTTGTGCCGGTTTATCCAACGGTTTAGATTGTAAAGCCTTGCCGCGTCCGTCTACAGCGTGTGCACTGTAGCTCTAGGGTGGAATGTCCTTGGAATCTGTGACGGATCCCCACATGTTAGTGGGCCTGGATATACTTATAATTGGGCTTTTGGCCAGTCCAGAACACTTTGTATTATATTCATGTGTATTTTTACATCATATACATGAGTAGCTTTTGTTTTGGTTATTATATGATGTAATACATTTGAGTGTTCGACATTGTTTATGCTTCGTTACCGACATTAGTATGGTGAAACATAACATCTTGATCATCCAAATGAACATATTTCATGCCCTATTAATCCTATAGTCTAGTATTGTTAATTCATATCTACATACGGCACGCTTTACATTTTTCATGTATACATTTTTCATTGCATGTTATATTTCCCACTTAAATTCCAAAATTTGGACAAAATTGTTGTGGATTATATTTATACTGGTTGGTTTCCACTTACTTTTACACTTTTAATTTTCGTTCAAATCTATCAAACTTCGGAAACTTTATGTTCTTCTACTTTGTGTTAATTGTATGTCAAATCCACTTATTTGTTTGTGTTAATTATGAACTATATATATGTATTTGGATGAATGTTTATGCTTGTTGTGTTTAACCACTTGAGGCCTATATATAAAAGCTGAAGTTTCATTTGGTTGTGAAATTTATAATAAAATGACGTTGTATGTGAATGATGTTTCTCTGTATAATTGAGAAAAGATATTTTTTTATCTACTACTTTATAAATTAACTAATATGTTTAAAATTGTTTTTATACTACAACCAAATTATTGAAAGCTTCAAAAGAGCTAATATATTATTAAAAGGAGAATAAAGTTTACTTTGAGAATATACTAGTGCAATTGAAACACAAATTATTGTAAACCAGAAGTTTACAAATCATATTAAGTTTGGCAAGACCGGTTGGGTTATCCCGGATCTATTATGATGTGAAAAATATAAACTAGATATGTATTGAAGAGCTTGAAGATTCTTCAAGACAATAATTTATGTTATTAGTTCCCAAAGAAAGTTGAAAAATTGAGGATAATTTCTCATTTCACCCCCAATACTCTCTTTATCCCCCCAACACTCTCTCATACAAAAAAGTTTTTACTCTCATACAAAAATAATTTTTTTTTGGGGGGAGGGAAGAGATTATTGGGGGGTGGAATGAGAAATTATCAAAATTGAGTCTCTCACAATTTGATAATGTATATAAGGTTTTATTTGTAAATCAACTAAATGGTTAGACAACTCACAACCAGAAGTTTGTGAAATTATTTTATAAAATAATTTGACAAAGAGCTAATTTTCTAAATCTTCTGAAAGTATTTGAAAAGTATCATATGCTAATAATAAGATATGGACCTGAAGATTCATTCTTTAGACGTCTAAAGTTAAATACGTGACTAATACTTATTAAATCATAACTTCAAAATTATACTTTGGGAATGTTTGATCATTTATATTGAGTTTTTGCTTTGCATCAAGCCAATAAGTTATTATTTGAAAGTTCTCCCCTTAATTTGCAAATCAGTTAAGTTTATAACCTAATATTATTTTATATAATTAAGCATTTTTTGGATGTGTTGTTTATGTTTCAATTGCTCCAATATAATGCATTAAGATGAATTTTTAAAAAATATTGGGAAAATGAATTTGACATGAATCCCATCTATTATAAAGTATCTTGAGTTAAAAATTGGAGACTTGTTTACGGCCCAGAAGATTTATTATCAAGTGAAAAATTAGTTTTCCCAATATTAGGGAGAGAAGAAACAGCTGAAAATTTGAACCAGAAGTTCAAATGAATCACTTGAATTGAATTGTTATTGTCTCATTTTGATCCTCATATAAAGTAATTTGAACTATATATTCAAAAGCACGACTTGTTGCTCAAGGATACACATATTATTTTGGTACGTAAAATGCCTTGTTGTACATGGAGAGCTCAATTTTCACATGCCGAATGTTGTTACAAAACAGTTATGGCTCATTTGATAAACATGGTGATTATATGAAGGTCTCTGAAGGATCTCCTATAAAAGATTTTAAATGATTAAAGATATTGAGAAATATCTTAAGATAAATATTTTGATAAAAATTTATCTCGATCTGCAGATCGGTCAATTAGCTAATTGAATCTTGACAAATTATATTTATTGAGTACATTATGTTATTGCCAAGAGAATATCAAATATTTCGGTCTTGATGAAGACTTTAAATTAACGTGCATGCATATTACTTATATGGATTGATGAGATAAAATTATTCTTGTAAGTGAGATTTGATTTATCACCAACCAAAATGCATTAGAATAAAGTGAGATAATTTTTTTTTCATGATAGAGTTAAATAATTTATTTTAAGAATATATGTTCGTCAAATTAACCATGCAGATATGAGATATTTTCTGATCTGAATAAGTCAACTCTAAAGTACGTGAATATTTGCATATGGCGATGGAGGCATCATCATGATATGAATTTAACTCAATAGTTCTCAATTCTACATATCGAGTTCAAATATCAACAAATTATAGAAGAGGTCTTGAAGACATTGGTGATCGTAAAACTCTATTGAAAGAAGGATATATCTTGAAACATATTGATTAAAGGTGTTAAGGGAGAACATTTAAATATTGACAGGTGCTTCAAACAGGGGGAGAAAAACTGCACTTTTTTTCCCTTTGCTATGGTTTTTCCCACTGGGTTTTCCTGGAAAGGTTTTTAACGAGGCAGTTTCCACTAAAAGGATATTGTACTCTTTTTTCTTCACTAGAATTTTTTTTCCGATGGGTTTTGCTTTAGTAAGGTTTTAATGTGGCATATCCTCGTTGGACATCAAAGGAAAGTGTTATGAATAAATAATATAGATAGTAGATGTCCATCCCTTCCTTTCCAATTCCACTATCTATCTTATTTATTCATAACATTTAATTCTTTTTTGTGTTTCTATGTGTGTATGTCTTCTAAATGTATTATAATTTTATTTTATCAGTTACAAACAAATCATTTTTAATCAAATAAAATGTTACAATATCAACTTTTTTATTATAAATATATTTGTCAGTTACATGGAAAAAATAATTATTTAAATAAAACGTCTTATATTGAATTAAATATTATAACATTTGTCAGTTAAAAATAAATTATTTTAGGGTAAATAGGCTAATAACCCCCAGTAAAATATGCAAATTGTGCAATACTCCCCTGTAAAAATTATTTTTGAGAATTCCCCCTTGTAATGTTTTATTTTTTGCAATATCCCCTGGACTCAGTCAACAATAAAAAACCGCCGCAAAAAAACTGCCACAAAATGTAATATTTAGCGGGGTTTTAAACCGCAGCAAATAAAAATCACCGCAAAAAATTATTTTAGCGAAGGTTTTCAACCGCCGCAAAAAAACCCAGCAAAATGTAATTTTAGTGAGGGTTTTATCATGGTTGATTGAGTTCAGGGGGTATTGCAAAAAATCAAACATTACAAGGGAAAATTCTCAAAAAAAAATTTATAGAGAGTATTGCAAAACTTGGATATTTTGCAGGAGGTATTAACACTATTAACCCATTATTTTAAATCAAGTAAACGTTACGATATCAATTTCATGTCTCATAAACATATACGTCAGTTACATGAAAATCATAAATATTTAAATAAATGTCTTATATTAACATTAAAATTCATAAATTCATGTTTACTTTTATGTTTCTAAAACTAACAATAAATATAAATTATGTTTCGACAACAACTTCACAATTTCATTTCATATCATTCATATTTTTATGTTTTCATTTATGTAAGTCAGTAAAAAATGGCTTTTTAAATTAATCAACTATATGAAATCAACCAAAGCAATGAGAGTTTGAATTTTGTAACTTGTGTAATTCAATTATAGTTTGTTCAAGATGTGTATCGCCACAACCAACCATTTTCATTAAACATGATACTAATAAATTCAATTGTAAAATTTACACAAGAACAAGGTTAATGACACATTACGTCGTACTTTAATTTATAAATTTGAAAAAGAATTTATAGAAAATAATGTCTACTCAATGAATAATTTTGAAATTGTTACAAATTAGTGGTCTATACATGACTACTATGCATGACAGCATGAGTATAAACTTGATGTTCATTATTCCCACCTATTATCTTTGTAATATTAAACGGAAGACATGTATAAATTGATGTGACACGTATACCACGCATGGCGTGGGATCCATACTAGTTAAAATATATAGTTAAATTTTTTTAAAAAAAAATTTAAAATAGTTTTTTTTATAGATTTTTTATTTAACTGTAGTTTTAGTATAATTTGCGCCGGTTTTATTATATTTACTTGAAATTTTGTTTTGAGGTGGTTTTTTAGTATAATTTAAAGCGGTTTTATTATATTTAAAAAAAAATTATTTAGCGAGGGTTTATAACCGTCGTTAAATTATACTAGTACTAAAAATAATGTAACGAGGATTTTAAACCGTCACAAAATAGAACCTCAACTAAATATAATAAAACTGCTGCAAATTATATTAAAACAACAGTTAAATAAAAAATCAATAAAAGAAATTAAAAAAAATAAATAAAAATTTAAAAAATAAAAATAAAAAAATATATTTTTTTAAAAAGGATGAGGTGGCAGTTTTTTTTTGAAAAAAAATTATAAAATAAAATAAAATGCCACGTGGCATGCCACGTCATAGATTCTACACAGTCAGCTTTTGTTGACTTTGACCATGGGGTAAAGTGCAGAATCTTATATTATAGGGGAGTAAAGCAACCAAAAAATTTTCATGGAAGTAAAACAACATTGACCTATTTTACAGGGGGTAAAATATAATTAACCCTTTTTAAATTGATTTTCTATGTTATGCTTATATACTGCTTCACTTTATTATTCAAAATTAAAAACTAAAATATTTGAAAAGCTCCTGTAAACCTAAAGGAGGGAAATGGGACTAAGATTCATCATGAGATCAAATTAAACTTTGAAAACAATGTAAAATACAAGTTTAAGTTTAAAATACAACTATTGATAGTCTAAACATTTATTTTATAGGAAAACATGAGGGGCTAGACAAGAAAAAACTTAGTATAGAAAATTAAAGATCAATGTTAATCATCCTTCTTTTGATTCTCTTCTCTCGACGGTGCAAGAAGATCTTCCAACACCTTATTATCCAAATACTCAAACTCAATAACTTCTTTATTCTCCATAGAAGAAGTACTTGCATTGGTATAATTAGACGATGACGACGACGATGACAAAGAAGAAAGATGAGAAAAGTATTCATCAGGAAAATTAAGAATGGCAAGAGCACCCCGCAAGCGAATGGCGGCACAATCATAAGCTCTAGCAGCTTCCTCAGCTGTATCAAATGTCCCTAACCATTGTCTTCCAGTTGGTTTTGTTGGATCCCTAATCTCTGCCCCAAATTTTCCCCATGGCCTTGCCCTTACACCACGGTACCTAATTTCTTCCTCTCCCTTCTTATTTGCTTCTTCCATTTCCCTATAATGACAAAAATTTGGCTACTAATTTTTTGGTTTTGTTAATGTGCACTCTTTATGGTAACATATGAAATGATTATGAATGACATGTATTATTTATAGGTAGCTCATGTCAAGAAATTATGTGTCATGTTTTCCTATTTTCAATAGATGTATGCATATTTTGACTTGATTCATTGATGTATAAAAATTTGATTCTTCGATTTGTGTTTAGGCTTAAATGTTTTTGAATGAAACTAGAATGAAATATGTGGACATGAAAAATGCACTAGTTTTTTCATATAAGATTTATACTATACAGTGTGCTTTTCTAGTCTTTTTCAATATAGGTGCATATATGAGGTGACCGAACTTTAATGCGCGTATCAATTATTTATTTTGATAATATGCGCGTATCAATTACGTAATAAATTCCTTTTATTTATTTATTTTTGACACAATAGATACCTTTATTTAATGAGCAAGTTTATGTATTAGATTAGGTAAATTATTTGGTTGAGTACCAAAATATTATTGGGGAAATAGATATTGTGCAATTGACTATATTACGGTATGTAAAATATGTCCATCGAATCTTGATCGGATGTCTATGTTAATGTAATTCATTCATAATCACAATTTAATTGGATGATTAGGATATTGATACTTGCATTGAAAATAGTATTTTACTAATTTAAAAAAAATCAAATACACAAATTTCAAAAAAAAAATTATTATTTTTTATTTAACTATTATCTCAAGGACAATGTTTATCATTTTCATATATATATATATATATATATATATATAACTCTAGCGTACGTTGACCAGGGCTCCCCTTAAGCATAGGCTCCGGATGTGACCACCTAAGGCCTATACCTTCACCATAATTTTTTTTACATCCTAAGTTCAACTATTTCATTTGCATACCCTATAATTTCATTCTTCAAAACACAAAATTGAGAAGTAAAACTTAAAATGCATAAGTAAAACTTTAAAATTTAGAATTTCATATTGTTTTGCATTAAAATCTAATTTGGTATTTCTTCTCTTCAACTATTGATTCCCGCGATCGATTGTTTTTCTACTTTTATATAAGGTTTTCAATAACTAAATATTTGAAAATCTATATCACGTTATCAAACAATTTTTTTCCAAATTAATTAAATGATTTTTAATTGAATTTCTATGTTAAGATCTATTTTTTTTTAAAGTCATTAATAATAAACTCTAAACTAATATTTATATTAATATTTGTATGAATATGTATACAAAATGACATGAAATAATTTATAAAATGTTTTTTTATTTTTTTTAAAAAAAATATGGGATGGGCTGGTGTGACCATGCCTCAAAGAAATTTAGATAAGATAATGTTAATATCAATGCTTATGTGTAATATATAACCACATTTTAATTGGGTGGGTGGTATTTTAATAAGATAACATAGACGTTAGTGTTTATGTCGGTTTACACTCTCTTCCCAGTGTTTTTGTTTGATTCGTTTTTGGGCTTGATTTGGGCTATGGGCTCAGTTTGTTTTACTTTATTTTATTTACGCACCCAGATTTGGGTTTGGTATACTCCCCTCTGCATGTTATTTTATTTTGTGTGGAAAAGTGCTTATTGGAAAAATAAGCACTTATTCTAAAAGTGTTTTTTCTCATAAGGTGGTAAGTGCTTATTTTTCAATTTTCACATTTTTCCTCATTTTATTTTATTTTCTAATCTCTTTTTTTTTTTATCTTTTTCTACTGTCATAAGTGTTTATGAAAATAAATACTTATTCATATAATCACTTATGCAAAAAAAAATATTATCTCTCTTTATTTTATGTTCGTTGAATTTTTTTCGCGTTCTTTTATTTATTGCTTGCTTATTCAATTGTCATATATTATTGTATTCTTTAATTTAAGTGTTTCATCATTTTTATCTCATTCATTCATTCATGTGCATTCATATTTGCATAGTCTCCTCTTTCACTTTCTTTTGTTTCTATGTACTGTTTGGAACTTGGATTGTGAACTTATTTCTTTTCTCAAATAAATTAAAACGGACTAATCTATTAAAGTGAAAATGAGGGAATGTGACGTCTGTCTCATTCGGTTAAGATACAACAATATGTGACGTATGTCCCTCTTTCTGATTCTTTTATGCCACAAAAAACTTTTCATGTAGTTTTTGATTTTGATGAGTTCTAAATTCTACTCCAGTTTTGTCTAAGGCACCAACTTGTGATCCTATAATATTTCAAAAGTTTTTGTGGAGTTTACAAAACATCTTATATCATTTTCTAATTCAAAATTGGTTTGTTTTAAAATGATATTTTCTTCTTGAATTTTAGAACATTTTTGAGACTCAATTTTACCATTAATTTCATCAATTTCTTTTCTATGATTTTCTTGCATGCTAATGATGATTTCTTTTAGTTGACTTACCTCAGTTTTATATTTATCTTTTTCTAAAGTTATCTTAGTAATCTCATTTCTAAGTTGTCCGTTTTTTTTAGATATGAGTTGAGAGTCATATAAGAGATTATCAAATAAATGTTTAGTTTTTTGACATGATGCACAAGTATCAAGGGTTACCTCAAAGTTTGATTTTATCATGAGACACATGTTGGCTTCTTCTTCTTCTTCTTCTTCTTCTTCTTCATCTTCATCTATCTCATCTCATGTAGTCATTAATAATTTCTTCTTGAAAAGAGATTTTTTATCTTTTGGACAATCATTTTTGTAGTGTCCAAATTTCTCACAACCATAACATTTTACTTTGCTTAGGTCTGTTTCAGGTTTGATTCCAATTCTTCTAGCTGAGAATTTTCCTTTGAGTTGATTTTTTGTCATCAGTAGTCTTTGGATTCTTCTAGTGATAAGTGATAATTCTTCTACATTATCTTCTTGTAGAGTATCACTTTCATCTTCATCATTCTTGGAACATTTTGTCTCCTGAGTGTCCAAAGCAATCATTTTCTTTTTGATTGGTTTATCTTCCAAAATAATTGACTCATGAGCTCTTAACGATCCAATTAGATTTTCTAACTTCATTTTAGTTAGATTCCTAGCTTTTGTAATATCTATGACAATGTGTCTCCAACTCTTTGGTAAGCATCTTAAGATCTTTCTTACTCTCTCATGTGCAGTATAAGTTTTTCCAAGAGAGTTGAGTTCATTTATGATGATTGTGAACCTTCCATACATATGATCCACTGTTTCATCTTCTTTCATTTCAAAGAGCTCAAACTTTCTTACTCTAATATCAATTTTTGTTTCTTTCCTTCATGATGTGTTTATAATGTTTCTCACATTTTCTTTGTTGTCTTGCATTCCATAATTCTATCGCATTCTTCTCTAGATAAATCACTTTTCAGAAATACTTTAGCTTTAGTATTTAGAAGCACCCTTTCTGATTCTTGAGTAGTTCATTGATCTCGAGTCTTTGGTTTTGTAACATCTTTATCTGTGATAGTAGGTTGAAACTCTCCATGTTCAATAACTGACCACATGTAGTTGTCTTGTGATCTAAGAAATAGTTCCATTTTATCTTTTCAATAATAATAGTTTTCTCCTTCAAATAGAGGTTGTCTATTTGATGATCATCTTTCTGCTATGAACTTTGCGCCTTCAACCATTACTTCCTTCCTAAATCTTTTCCTCTAGCACTTGTTAGATGCTTATTCTTAGAGATCGTACTCTGATGCCAATTGAAGTAGCAAAGTTTTTCACAAGAAAGGGGGGTTTGAATTGTGAACCTTTAAAATTGAACTCAATTTGTTAGTAGTATAAGTTCTATGATAAATCAAAACTTAAATGAAATGAATTAAGTTAAAAAGAATTAGAGAAAGTTAAGAGAATATTCTCTGATCAGTCAATATTAGATTGCACAGAACATTCTTAGAATATTCTCCCCGAATATCGTTGTGTGTGTTACTATGTCTCTTTTGCAAGAGTATGAAGAGATAGAGAAGAAGTATAACACAAGTAATTTATAGTGGTTCACCCTTAATTGGGCTAGTCCAGTTTCCCACACCAAGTGAGTGTTTCCACTATACCCTTTTGATCTTAAACCAAGACCAAAAATTTTGTCAAGCTATACAAGCTTATCTTCCACCTTATTACCAAGGTGATCTCTACCTTTCCTTCTAAGGTAGTTGCTCAACCAATATATAGTTATGTATTCTTAAGCAAGTGTTCTCTTATTACAAAGAGTTTGTTTGGATCTAAAGCTTTCTAAAGTTTCCCAAACCATGTTTATAAAGTTTTCTAAGTTACTGTAAAAATCTCTCAAAAATGACTCTACGTTGAAGTCCAGAGAATGATCAGAGAATGATGACTATCTTTCTTGTAACATTCTCAAAGCTGATATCAAATTGATTAATTTGCACAATGGTTCATATCTTTTTAATATCACTTAAAAGCACTTGTTAGATAAAACAATAACCAAAATTATACTTTAAAATATAATTAAGATGTTTGTTATCTTTAAAACATCAAATTGAGATTTTGCCTCAACAACATGTAGTTTATTGTCGAGAGCTTCCAGGTTTCAAATACAAACACAATCTTGTTCAGGACGTTCTTTTTTATGTTAAGTGCGCGCAGGAGTATATGTGAAGAAATAGGCGCCTGTCAACTTCTTAGCTGACCCATTGTAGTGGATACATTGAGGTTAGTTGATGTTTTGGCGTACGGATGGGTAAGAGGGAAACATGCATGTGTGGACTTGACTGAAGTTTCTCCACTTGTAGGATTGACGATCGAGAATTTTACTGTAGGACATGCATCCCTTAAAGCTTCTTCAAGTAAAGTGCTCAAACATGAGAGATCGTGTTCTGACAATTAGCCTACGTTCATAACTTTTGCAATTGACACTTTTGGTTTCCTAGCACCAAAGGCTGTGGATATTTTTTAAAGAGTTCAAAGAGTCATGCATAGCAAAGTGGTGTCTCCCATGTTCTATGTCTCAAGATGTAATTTTAAGAGTGTTGGTTTTATCATCCAAAAAGGGGTAGTACCGCAACTTATTGTCCACTTGTATTTTATTCAAGTGTAATTATCTTACATATATAAATATAGTGCAAAAGAAATAATTATTATTAAAATTTGTAACTGCTCTGAACGGGAAGGACTGAACAATTTCGGAAGGAATAAGTGGGATCTTGGTGGTTAATTTGTGGTGGCTTGGTGTTCCGGCCTTACTTAGAAGGGAGGTACGTGCAAAACATGTTAGCACTTCGATGCTCAAGTCAGTATTGATCGAAGGAAAGTGTATACCTTGAGAACTAGGGCTTCAAGGATATATATAGTGTATGAGTGTGGTTGCTCTTTTGACGAGGGCACGTTGCCTCCATAGTATAATTAAATATTTAAAAAATCGGACCGATCATTGAGTCGGCGAGGGTACAGATTCACTGGTCGAACCGCATGATTAAACCGATAAAAATTGGATAACGCGGTTTAATAAACCTGTCTCTCTAAAAAATTATATAAGTATTAAACCGATCGAACTGGTGACCCGATCTCATAAAAAAAATTAATTTTAAGCACAATAAATCTTTATACAAAAAAAATCAAATTTTAAGCACTTTAGTCATATTAATATTCAAAATAAACATATTAAATAATATTATATAAGTTAAAATTATAATTCAAATATACAAATTGAATTGAAGTGTGGATTCACTGGTTCACTGGTCAAACATTGGTTCAGTGCTCGAACCAAATAACTAAATCGGATAAAATCGGATAACTCGGTTGAATAAACCAGTTTCCCTAAAAAAATTATATAAGTATTAAACCGATCAAACCAATGACTCGGTTTCATAAAAATAAATTAATTTCAAGCACAATAAATTTTATACAAAAAAAAATCAAATTTTAAGCACTTTAGTCACATTAATATTCAAAATAAACATATTATATAATATTATATAAGTTAAAATTATAATTCAAAGATACAAATTGAATTGCAGTGTGGATTCACTGGTTCACTGGTCGAACCGCATGATTAAACCGGATAAAATCAGATAACTCGGTTGAATAAACCGATCTCTCTAACAAAATTATATAAGTATTAAACCAATCGAACCGGTGATCCGGTCTCATAAAAATAAATTAATTTTAAGCACAATAAATTTTTAAACAAAAAAAAAATCAAATTTTAAGCACTTTAGTCATATTAATATTCAAAATAAACATATTAAATAATATTATATAAGTTAAAATTATAATTCAAATATACAAATTGAATTGAAGTGTGGATTCACTGGTTCACTGGTCAAACATTGGTTCAGTGCTCGAACCAAATAACTAAATCGGATAAAATCGGATAACTCGGTTGAATAAACCAGTTTCTCTAAAAAAATTATATAAGTATTAAACCGATCAAACCAGTGACTCGGTTTCATAAAAATAAATTAATTTCAAGCACAATAAATTTTATACAAAAAAAAAATCAAATTTTAAGCACTTTAGTCACATTAATATTCAAAATAAACATATTATATAATATTATATAAGTTAAAATTATAATTCAAAGATACAAATTGAATTGTAGTGTGGATTCACTGGTCGAACCGCATGATTAAACCGGATAAAATCAGATAACTCGGTTGAATAAACCGATCTCTCTAACAAAATTATATAAGTATTAAACCGATCGAACCGGTGATCCGGTCTCATAAAAATAAATTAATTTTAAGTACAATAAATTTTTAAACAAAAAAAAAATCACATTTTAAGCACTTTAGTCATATTAATATTCAAAATAAACATATTAAATAATATTATATAAGTTAAAATTATAATTCGAAGATACAAATTGATTTGAAGTGTGGAATAATTTGTTTTATGGCCCAATTATTATACTATATTATTAAGCAAAATTTCTCTCCCCACCCCCCTTGGTTCTATTTTCCCCTCTAACTACCCGTTTTGCCCTTACTTACGCGCCAGAGGGATTCGGATAATTTTATCCGAATTTTTCAAATAATATCGGATTATAAAATCTGAACCTGAAAAAATTAGGGGATAGAGAAAAATAATCCAAACTATTTTCACTATAGATTAACTACGAATTAGTTACAAATTAAAAATAATTGTAGCTGATCAGTGGCGTTGAAGTACAACCAAAGGGGTTCAAGTGCACCCCTCAACTTTTCTAATTCACACTAATTATGTTGTATATTTTGAGCTTGAACCCCCTAAAAAAATATGATTGCACCTTAATGCACCAACACTCCTTCTTTTCTATTTTTTTTAGTTTATTTGACTTTTCTCAATGTGAAATGTATGTACAATTTCTCTTTTTTTCTTACTGTTATATTGTTTTTACAACATATGAAATGCTAAGAATATGTGCAACAAATCCTAATTAAATTGATTTAAGTGGCTTCAATACATACTGACGGTAGTCATATACTCCCATAATTCTATCCTCTATTCATGTTTAAATTGCAAATATGATGACAATTAATTATTTTTTTACACAATGATGACACTAAATAATATTTGAATACAAAGAATTTATTTTCAATTATAAACTGCTTTTTAATTAATTTTATTTTATTGTAGTTAACTATACTACGAAGAACATTAATAAATTTTATTATTTGACATTTTTTTATAATGTTAGACTACGTGGCTACGCTTAAAGTGGCGAATATAAGCGATCCAAGAATACAACACACGACTTTTCAGATTTTAAACAAGTGAGTGGAAGCTACCTAGATCGGTAGTCTATTTGCACCTTGACCAAAGGAAAAATAATACAGTCGAAATGATATCACGATGATAATACAAATACAACAACAAATATTCGAATTCAAGTAATTGTAAAATAATGTTTTTCTTTGAAAATCTCTTAATCACACACAATTATAGGTATTGAGTTATTCTATAACAAACAAAGTATCAAACAATACTTTTGTCGAACACTTGGCGTGCACAACAAAACTATGTTTGCGATTTCACAATAAAGCGGAAAGTAAATAGATAAGGGTAAGAGATTGACACACAGAGATGATCAGGGAGTTCCCAGCTTTCGTGTCGTCCTCGCGGTCGGCCGGTACATCTCCCCCCAACTTATCAAACGGATAAGTTGAGATTTTCACTAATTCTTCAAAAATCTTTTACAAATGCACAAGTACACAAATGATACAATATGTGAATGATATAGACTCAATCAATTATCTTCACCATAGCTCCAATTGTGAATTGTACGACCTCAACCTAATCTTGGCTTCAACCTCTGATTCCAACAATCAAACCCTCACACCTATCTTGAACCAAGAACTTTGTGATGATTGTCCAGCTGATTCCTTCGCCAAATTGTGTTGATCATTCAAGCAACTCTTGAATCCGGATGAGAAACCCTAAACCTTCAAGAACCAAACAACCCGGCTGTAATTCTGATTCACCACGAACATACCCTGAACGTTATCCTTCAAATTCTCTAAGAAACATCAATTGAACCCATACTCAATTTCAATTTGATGGAGATTTGAAAGAAGATGATGATTGTTCTTGAATTTGCTTCGATCCAAAATACTCAGCAATTTTGATCAAAGGAATGTTTTTCACTAGTTTCTCATGATTACAACAAAAACTCATAAAGCTATTTATAGCGAAAATAGAATTGAGCAAATTTAGGCACAATCTAAAAGACTTGTATGGATACATTCATTACTGTGTATCGATTCAAGTGATTGACAACGTTGGAAAAACTGGAGTTTTGTATGTATGTATCGATACAACCACGATTGTGTATCGATACATACATCAGTAAAACAGAGTTGGACTGATATGTTTCGAAACACACAAGTATGTTTCAAAACACAATTTTCTCTCTGGTTTCAAGAGAGTCTGCATGTGTTTCGAAACATACAAATGTGTTTCGAAACACAAAGGCTCATCTGGACTCCAATGAGAACAATTTGTATCGATACAAAAGTGCTATGTATCGATACAAATACGTGGTAATCAGTCTTAACAAGTTCCAGGACATTTGTATTGATACAAGTATATATGTATCGATACAAAACACCTAAAAATTGGTTTTTCAAAGTTTCAAAAAGTATTTTGCTGTCAAGTCAATTTTGATTGTTATCAAAACATATTCTACTCTATTTTCATGTGTTTTGACAATTATTAAAACTCGGAGGGGAGCTGGTGCATTTACATATAATATCATTAGTTATTCATTATTTTATTTCATATTTTTGTATCTCTTCAACAAGTAACTATAAATTATATCGACAATACAATAATTAATAATACTTTAGTTTTAAAAATATCAATTAAAAAAACAAAAAATCTATAAAATCACACATAAAAAATAATGGAAAGTAATTATTATTTTTTTCAAAAAAATTTGCACCCCCTGACCCCCAGGGTCCGGGAGACGCCACTGTAGCTAACAACAACAAGTTTTTATTCTCTCTTCTTGTTCTCTATTTTTATTAATAAATTTTCATTCTCTCTCACTCTCTCTTGTTCTCTCTTATGAGTTATGAGCCAACAACAACAACAACAAACAACAACAAACAACAACAACAACAACAACAACAACAAAATAATGTTATCAAAGCTTGAGATTAGAAATATTATCAACCAACCTAGCTTTGTGATGAAAGCTTTGTTACTAAACAACAAAAGAAAACAACAACAACAACAACAACAACAATAACAACATGTTTATTCTCAAGAAGAAAAAAAAGAAGCACAAAACTACAAAATACACCACCACCAACAAAAATAAAAAAAAATAAAACCACAAACTAACGAAAAAAAAACAAAAATCCAAATAAATAACCACATAAGTTCGAATTAGCTAGGAATTAACTAGGAATCAACTAGGAATTAGCTACGAAAGTCCGGATTATATAATCTGAACCTACAAAAACCCCCCACAAATTTCGAATTATATAATCTAAACCTACTAAAACCCCATAAAATTATGGGTGGAAAAGGTATAGCGGGGTGGAAAGAGAAATTTTCATGCAATGGTATATTGATGGCCTCCTTCCTTCAACAAAATAATACAGCTGTTGTACCCCAATTTTGGACCTAACAAATCCAAATTACTTTTTTTATACGTAAAGAAAATAAATAATATAAAATATAGATATATTTTGGCTTATATGTTTATTCATCTTTTTATGTCTTTTTATTATTATTAGCATAATTTTTTTTATTTTATGGTTATTTTATAATAAAATATGCATATAATTAAAAACTTATTAAAAAATTATTTTCATGCATTTTTATTGTTTGGTTTTAATACTTCAAATACTTAAAATTTTAAATTAATTATATTTTCTTTTATTTTAACTTTCTGTTAATTAGCGTAAAAGGTCGAAAATGTCAGAAAATATTTTTATTTAGTGTTTTACCTATTTTCAGTTGATTAAAAAAATTATTTACTTTTTCTTACGCCTTTTATTCCCTTTTATGGTATCTCTATCTCTATTATATACATTACGATAGTTCCACGGAGCTCTCTCATGCATTCTCAAGAAAATTTGCTTATGTGTCATTCAATTAGAGCTTCTCTAAGATTTTTTTTTATATTTTTTTTAGATATTTTTTTTAGCGTAATTCAATTGTATTCTTAGCATGTTTTTTTTTAGATTTTGTTTTGGGAATAAATATAAATATACAAAATTTCATTTTTTAGGGTAATTTAGTTGCATTCTTAGAATAATTTTTTTAGATTTTTTTTTGAGAATAAATACCTTTGCAGTCCCTATAAATATACAAAATTTCATTTTTAGTCCCTAAAACAATTTTCAGCAGGTTATGATCCCTCAAATATTTCCTATCATGATTTGTTGTCATTATTTTGTGGGAGAGGTTCTTATCTCTATTATATACATTATGATAGTTCCACGGAGCTCTCTCTTGCATTCTCAAGAAAATTTGCTTATATGTCATTCAATTAGAGCTTCTCTAAGATTTTTTTTATATTTTTTTTAGATATTTATTTTAGCGTAATTTAGTTGCATTCTTAGCATGTTTTTTTTAGATTTTTTTTTGGAATAAATACCTTTGCAGTCCTTATAAATATACAAAATTTCATTTTTAGTCCCTAAAAATATTTTCAGCAGGTTATGGTCCCTCAAATATTTCCTATCATGATTTTTTGTCCTTATTTTGTGGCAGAGGTTCTTATCTCTATTATATTATATACATTACGATAGTTCCACGGAGCTCTCTCATGCATTCTCAAGAAAATTTGCTTATGTGTCATTCAATTAGAGCTTCTCTGAGATTTTTTTTTATATTTTTTTTAGATATTTTTTTTAGCGTAATTCAGTTGTACTCTTAGCATGTTGTTTTTTAGATATTTTTTTTGGGAATAAATACCTTTGCAACCCTATAGATATACAAAATTTCATTTTTTAGGGTAATTCAGTTGCATTCTTAGAATGTTTTTTTCTAGATTATTTTTTGGGAATAAATACCTTTGCAGTCCCTATAAATATACAAAATTTCATTTTTAGTCCCTAAAACAATTTTCAGCAGGTTATGGTCCCTCAAATATTTTCTATCATGATTTTTGGTCCTCATTTTGTGAGAGAGGTTCTTATCTCTATTATATACATTACGATAGTTCCACGGAGCTCTCTCATGCATTCTCAAGAAAATTTGCTTATGTGTCATTCAATTAGAGTTTCTCTAAGATTTTTTTATATATTATTTTTAGATATTTTTTTTGGGTTAAATATATTTTTGGTCCCTATAAATATATCAAATTTTGGTTTTAGTCTTTATTAAATTTTTCTTCGACTTTTAGTCCCTATAAAATTTTTCATCTTCACTTTCAGTCCCAATTTTTGAATCAACTCATATATAGCCTTTCTATTTTTTTAATGAAGTTGTGCACAAATGTGAAAAATATTAGGATAATTTCTCCCTAAATAAATTGGAATTTTTTAACCAAACATAAATTAAATACGAATTTTAAACCACAAAAATTTTAAAAATTCATATTTAATTCCTATATTGTTAAAAAATTCTAATTTTTTTTAGAGAGATCATTATAATTTTAAAAACTTTTCTGCAAAATTTTTATTCAAAAATATGAATTCTACTTATGAGTTTACTTAATATGAGGGATCAAAAGTGAAGATGAAAAATTTTATAGGGACTAAAAGTCGAAGAAATTTTTTAGAGGGACTAAAACCAAAATTTGGTATATTTATAGGGACCAAAAACATATTTAACCATAAAAAGATAAATTATGAGAATACTTATAGGGACCAAAAGTAATAGTGTGGGAGTTTTGTGATATATTTTTTTTGGTAGATCGGAAAGATAAATTGCTCCCCCTAGAAATTGATCCCTGGACCTCTCCAACCCATACGTCCCTTAGCTCATACCACCTGAGTTATGTTACGGGGACAAAGTTTTGTCATATTAAGAATTCTAAATATTCAAAATTGTTTTATTAACATTCAACTTTTAATTTTGTAAATAATATTTTGTCAAAAAAAAAACTTTGTAAATAATATTTTTTTAATATAACTTTTATTTTTATTCAATGTCATTTATACGATTCTGAATATATTTATTCTAAATTTCTGTCAAAACAATATATTTACTTCAACAATATATATTTAATCAACTCATAAAATATAATATCTCAAATTCACACCAATATAGTGTGGTACAAGTGGTAGATATTTGGGTCTCTTAACCATTTTGTCCCGAATTTGATCCCTAGCCGGTGCGTATGGAGAAACATTTGTTAGAAGATGTCAACCCCTTAAATGGATTCCAGTTATCTCGAATGGATTAATCTCTGCAGTTGCGTGTGAAGGATACCTTTGGTTTACCAAAAAAATATCTCAAATTCACTATTAAATATTAAAATAAATTTAAAATAATAATTTAAAATGAATTAATAAATAATATTAAAAAGAAAATAATCTCGTGCACGACACGGGCTAACATACTAGTTTCTATTTTAATTTTAATTCAGTTTTTATATTTACTTCAAAATTACCTAAAATAGCAAGAAAGAATAATCTCTACCTAGACCAATAGTTTTTTGACACATCATCTCTCTTACATCACTTTTTTTTTTTCAAAAATAAATCAAAATTACTCAATTTTTGTCATTTTTAGCATTTTAACCCTTTTTTTATCCCAATACCCACAAATTTCCTTAACCCTAATGTGACCCCCTATATAATCTCCCTCATTTTTGAGAGAGGGACTTAGTCACAAAAGAAACCCTAAAACACCAGCCTCCGTCTCCCCATAAAAAGATCTGAAAAAAATCAATTAAAGAAAAAGGAAAGGGTTTCATTTCATTTTTCTCCCTTCTCTCTTTCATTTCCACCGAAAAAACACAACAAAATTCTTCTCTCTTTTCCTTCTTCTTCTACCGAAACCGAAAACCCTTCTTTCTTTCTCCTTCTTCACCGAACGTTTCTCTTCTCTTCTTTATCAAATCGAACGTAACCGCTAGCCAAGATCAATTCCGTTTAAGGTAATGATGGTTTTCGAACGAAGTTGATTTTGTTTGGTTTCCGTTTCTTGGCGATTTGAGTTAAAACAGTACTCGAAATTGTTTTTGATTTTGATTTCTTGACTGGATTCGTACTATGTTCTTTGATTCGTCGTAGATCTGTTTATGATTTTGTTACTTTTGTTTTTTTCTTTATTTTCGTTGCTGCTTGGATTTGTTATCATTGTTCATGCTTGTGTTTACTGTTTAAATTTGAACAACTTCTGTGTTATCTGTTCGGTTTACTACGTTCTTCTTCTCATTCTGTTTCTTTTTTATGATTCGTTTTAGTACGATGAGATCAAAGTTTGAATCCACTGTAAAATCCGTTCATGGGTTTAGGACCGGTTGGATAAACAAAGGATCGAGTACTCTTTCTCTTTTTTTTTCAGTAATGTTATTGTTGATGATTCTAACTTGTTTTCTTTTATTCTGCTTCTTTTTTCTTTTGTGGACGGGATGCTATGAGATTTCGGTTTCTCTTCATCTCCTACTATGATATCCAGTTATGGATTCGGGATTAGTGGGAGGAAACAATAAAAATCGAGCATCATTTTTTGCGTTCTGTTACTATTACGATTCAAGATTATGTTGCGTTCTTTTCTGGTTCTCGTTTTTTATTTTACTATCGTTCGTTTCTGTATAATCAGTTTTCTGTACTAGATTTGAGTTCTCAGGATTTTTTTCTGTGAATCCCCCTTGAGGATTCGAAAACAACGAAAGATGAACAAGGAAGATCGACTCGTTGTCTGAACTTTTCAGTTGTTTTGATGATTTAAGATGAAGTTTATTCATTATATTCTGTTCTTCATTTTCTGTTCTGTTTATTCTCCTTCTCTGACTTATTGATGAACTCAGATATATGCTAAATCTTTTTTTTGTTGTTGTTGTTGTTTTAATCACAACCGTTGGTTCCAATACTTGGGACAAATCATATGATCCAAAGATCTGATCAGGACGGTCTGATCAAGATCAAAGGGTGATGGTTTGTTGGAACACGGTGCACACACACATACTGAATTATGAACCGGATCCGGTTCAATTAATGAACCGAACCCGGTTCAGACCGGTTCAAACAGAAAATGGGCTTAGACAGATAAGCCCAACAAACCTTTTTTCTTCTAACACACCCCCCTTTCTTTTCTGTTTTAACTATTTAATTTGTTATATTTGCTAAGTGCACCCCCCCCCCTTTTCCCTTTTATCATTCACGTTTTTTGTTGTTTGTTTACTTTTCTCTCTTCTCTGTTTTATTAGTTTCTTTATTTATTTGTTATATTTATTTGTTTCTTGTTTATTTTGGCATTTAGTATTATCATTTATTTTGTTAGTTAGTTTCCTTTCTTTCTTGCATTATGTGGTTTAATTTCTTACATTCATACTTCATTGCATATTACTTAATTGTGTTTGGATGATTATTGTGGACTTCAAATTAGACGGACCTTAAAAAATAGTAGGATTAGAACCTAAATTTTTTTAAGTTTAGTTTAGAATAGTTTTTCTTAGTTAATTCATTTAATTCCATCGGACTTGTATTTTTAGGTTAGTTTATTTTTCGCATACCATTCAAACGTTGCATTCATTCATGTTTAAATTCCCGCAAAATACCTTAGAATGTAATTAGGCAAAACTGTGACCCCAAAGTGGATGTAGAAACTTGCATTGAATGCATTTTATTTTTATCGCTTTCCGTCAAATGCAGCAGCCCGAAATTTTAAACCGTAATATTACTTAAAAATATTGGATTAATTAGAAGATACAGCTATATTTTTTTTTTCGTAAATATAAATTATAATCAAATTGCTACTTAAAATAAAATAGCTCTATAAAATATATCAAAAGTGAAATACAATAGTTAAATTAACTGTTTGAAAATTACAAATGATAAAACCCAAATTTAATTTTCTCCCGCCGCATTAACAAGTGCCAATCATCATTCACTGCATCAACTTTGGTACCTAAAATGTTGGTTGCAAGGGTCAATATTCATAAACCACAAGTACGATCATAAAGAACATAGAAGCATAAAATAAGAAGAATAGTAAAACGCTCACCACATAAAAGATAAAATCAATCAAAACAAATAAATTAATAACCAAGAAAACTAGAAACAAAATGATAAGATCAAAAGATGAGCAAAATAACAAAGAAAGATAGAACTAAAATCAAGTCACAAATGCATATGGTAACATGAAGATCTAAGACTTCCTAAATGCATGTGGTACCAAGGGTCGAAGGTCAGAGTTATATTCCTGAAAACACTTCTCAACACGACAACAAATTTGGAATGCCGATCAAATCACTTTCGAGCATCCCACAACACGACAACAATTAGGAATGCCGATCAAATCACTTTCGAACATTCCACAACACGACAACAATTAAGAATGCCGATCAAATCACTTTCGAACATCCCACAACACGACAACAATTAGGAATGCCGATCAAATCACTTTCGAACATTCCACAAAATCACAAATGCAAATTCTCAACTCATCAAATAAAATCAACGCTACAAACAACAAAATCATCAGTTTACTCAAATCCACAATCAACCACACACAAAATCACAAAATTAAGTCTACAATCAACCATACACTTAAATTATATCATAATAAAATAAAAGTATGTTCTTACATATTATTTTTATTTGTACTATTGTTGTTATCTAATATTTGATAAAAACTCTACCTTATAATTCCATAGTCAATATGATAGTACCGGAATATAAGCCCTTACCCTAGACGCTTTCCTTTCCATTGATCTTCTATATAATTGAAAGGCTGGATTAGGAAGATGATACTTAATATGAACCGACCGCGAGAGAGGAGCATTTAGGAGGAATAAGTATTAACGGTGGCACTTAAAAGACTAAAACAGTTGATCGATATATATATTGATACACGTTACTTTTCTACTGCCTTTTACCTAATATGTAGCCACCAACAAGTAATTTCTCATAATCTCTACCCTCAAGCCCTCCTGTCACGTTCAGTAATCCTCTTTTATTTAATCTAATTTTTCCAATTAAATTCTAATAAATTAACCCTATAATTTAGGTTCCACTACTTGTTTATACCAAACTCACGTGTAACTATTTTTTCTAATACCAAGTGACTACTCTTTTATACCTATCTAAATCTAATCTAATTAATTCTATTGTTTTTTTCTTTGTGTCAAATAACCAGCTATATATGCTTATTCATTAATACAAATGAGACCAACAAATATAATAAAAGTTGCACCGTAACCATACTAAAAAAAACTGTCATGTATGTACCATTCCTATAAGATTATTTATAATAATAATAATAATAATAATAATAATAATAATAATAATAATAAATTAAACAAATAACTAAATTAAAAATAAGTAAGTAAATATAAAAAAACAATAAACATAAGTAAATCATTGAATAAATATTACATTGAGAAAACTATTAGAAATAATGTAGATAAAATATTGGGGTGTTACATTAATCCCCCTTAAAATAGTTTCGTCCTCGAAACTAGCTAGAAAATCACAAACGTCATAAAAATGTTCTCTCACTAAACATAAACTTAGATAATAAAAATTACTTTATAAAAGGTGAAATCAACATATTCTAACACAAATAATATAACGGTAATAAAAATAAACTTTCAGGATCTTACATTATATCCACCAAAAATGAAATTTCGTTCCCGAAACAAGACAATAGAAAAAGATTTGAAGTAGAATTTTCAAAACTCTTTATGTAAGATACTTCAAAAAAAAAATCAACAAATGAGAAGGATTTAAGGACAAAAATCAATAACTTAAGCGGTCAATAACTTGCGAAAGTTTTCCGCAACGCACTCTGATTTTACAATTCATCATCTAAATTTATAACTCAACTGAACTTTTGAAAAGAAAGAATCTAATAAAAGTCAATAATAAGATCAATAAATAATTTATAAAGTCAAAATGTATACTTTACTAAAAGTTTGATAGAAACCAAACATAAAAATATTCTTTAAGAAACTAAAATTAAACACTTTATTTTTTCAAAGTTCTAATATAATAAAGTATATCTAGAGGATAGATGACATAAAATAGTTTAAAACACTTCATACTAAAAACAAATTGCGTCATTAAATCGAATATTTGAAAACTGTCATAAGTTATAAAGGATTGAAAACAAATACTAGTAAATACTTAAATCAGATTTTGGCACAAAAAAGAAAGATTCTCTAGATTTAATCATCAATCACTTACCCCTTAGTATCTAAAGATTCAAATATTGGTGAAGTCAATTTATTGTAGTCACCATGATTCTGTCTACTATTAACAAGAGATTGAGGGTGATCAGCTTCCTAATTTGTCAATTGTAAGTCAGAAAGTAGACGGCGGCATAGACCTTTCTACACCAACATCATCTCATTTATTATCACTTACACTTAAAGTCTAACGAGGTTCTAATATCTTTCACACTTGATTCTCATATCCTCCTAGAACAATTTGACTTATAACAACTACGGTGGAGATTGCAAGGATTGTACCTAAAGAACATAATATTTTAATCGCACACATTTAGAACAAGGTTCGAGTAGTGCATGGAGCAGACACGATATCTTGAGGATAATGGCGAGTTATCTACATTCTACCATTAAGTTGAGTTAGGAAAAATTGCTATAATATAGTGTTAACTATGAGTGTTCCTAAATTGACATTTAACTTGCAATGTAAGACCCAAAATTCTAGTATGACAAAATAAATTCTAATATTAGAGTGGTAGTTGAAAGTTCAAGTTATGTTACTAATCTTTATCATATATCATCTATAAATAAATTGTTGAGATCGTGCTTAAAAACTTGTTAGAGCCCAGACTCAGATTCTTTAATCTATATTTACCTACTAAAACGTTCTAATATAATTAAAATTCCAATATCTATATTAGTTAAAAAAAAAAAAAACACTCGATATACCCACTAGTTAATTTTTCGGATGTCTGATTTCCACAAAATTTTAAATTGAGACTTTATATATCAACTATAATGAGAATTTGAGCTCATTATATTTTTACGAGCTAAGAAACAAATATTTAGTCGGAATAAAATTTATTCAAGAATTCATGAATAGTTTTAAATAAAAGGTTTACGATAAAAAAAAATTTGGATTCAAAAATCATGACCGTGAATGATTTACGACTCGTCTGCGAGCGAAACACACCGGAAAGTTTCAAGTCTTGAAGCCCAAGTTTACGTGCTCACAGGTTTATGACTAACGTTGAGTGATGAGCACATACCTTTATGATTGAACTTAAAAAGAGTTTAGTGTAACTAAACTATAGTAACTTGATTGATAACTTGATGACCAGTATATTGTTCACTCACTTTAAAGTTTAACCGACCTCCTGTGCTATTTAAAGACTCAAGTACAGATTCACTTGAGGGCAAAAATTTTTTTTTACTACTACTTATAATATAAAAGAAGGAAAATTAGTAAGGTGAATATACTCAGAGATCAAAGTTGGGCCATTTCTTTTCTTTTCTAAGGTGAGGGATTACTTAAGGTCGTAGCTGTACCAGTGTAGTAAGCCAAGGTAAGGGCACTCTCTAACTATCAAATATAATGTTAAAAAGAATGCCTTGTTTTCCATATATGCGTAAGTGTTTTGTTGTGCAATAATTTGATATGTTTGATATATATGTTTGTTATAACATGTATTCTCGAAATGAGACCTTTGTTGAAAACATGCTATATCTTATGCACATGTTTTGAATAATTGAGAGAATTATACACGTTGAGTTATTATGATAATTGATAAATCAGTATATGTAGAGAAAGCATATACTCATGCATTTCATAGTTGTGTGTATGCAAGATGGCTGCACCAAGGAGTGTCTCGATAGAGAGGACTCTTAGGCCACCTAATCCTGCGGGATTTCATTGAGTCGTGCCGGCATAGAGGACTGTGTGGCACTTTTAGTGGGGGATTGACCCACGACTCTCTACGGAGAGGTTAAATTTCGGAATTCATACATGTGAAACAGTCCCGGTTAGGGTGATCACGCTCATATAGAGTCTGCATTACTAGGCTATTTGTGCACTTTATAATTTGGAACTGATATGCAAAAGATTAAAAAAATGCAACTAAAATCAATCTATGTGTTAGGCATTTTTGGTTTATATTTCATATTTAGATTGTGACCCTCCTATCACATATATGTCGGGGCTAACGCCCACCCTCAGAGGATGGGAGACCACATGCTACCACCATACTGTCTGCTGACACAGACGCTTTGGGACTTCGTTGATCGCACTAGGGCGGACGCTTGGAGTTATGACCCGGCTCTTAGCACAACCTTTTATGAGGGTAGGACGGTTATATCTACTTATCGTGGAGAGTTACTAGTTACAGAGGTCACGGTCTATGATAGGATTCCATTCCCCGTGCCATGTCCTCCGATATGGGCAGACATGGTGGGGATGCCACCGATGCCTCCGACTGGAGCATCACATGGAGTTGGTGGAGGAGTGGCTGCTGCAGTGGATGTGCCGACTAGAGGGGTAGCTGCCCCTCCGGTTGTTAGATTTGAGATTGGTGGTACTTCTAGGCGCCATCGTACCTTTGGGGGGATATCGCCACATGCGGCGGTTGACTCAGAGGAGGGATTCATTGAGTTGTTAGACCTTTCTTCTGATGCAGAGTCTGGCACATACTTGGGGGAGACGAGATCCAGACTTTTGGCACCTTTGGGGGATTCTTGTCGTACTTGTGGTGGACTCCCTTGTCATTGCTCTTATTAGGATGTGTTATCAGTGACTACTGACCTTTTGATGTTCTCCCATATGACCTGGCTTAGTATTTTGTATTTTATTATGGATGACTGTACTATATTGACACACTTACTATTTGGGAGACTAGCTTTATTATATACAGTTTATAATATCCTAAGTTTGTGATGTCGTTATATGAGACGTCATGAACTAGGTATTTAGCTTTTACCTTCAGTTTGTATTATATTCAGGTACCGACATTGTGCTCCCTTGGGAGTACCTATGATGCATATTTATATTCAGTTTAAAATGCCTTCTCAAATTATTTTAAATTTCGAGCACATTTTAAAATGAATATCAATCGGGCTTATGGCATGATTAGCGCACTCTGTTTAAAAAAAAAAAAGACCCATTTTTTGTGCCTGAAAATCGGGGTGTTACATGCAACTAACAAAGTAATAACAAAATACATATATTTTTAACAAGGCCATCAATTTGTGGAAAACAGCTTTGGTGACATGCTTCAGAAAACAAAATACACTCTAGAAAAAGATTTAGTGACAGACAACTTAAAAGACACATCCACAAACAACTTATAGTGACAGCAGAAAGCAGCACCTCACAAATGACATATAGTGACAGACAATAGAAAAACTATAACAACCAGAAAATAAGTTATAGTGACGGACACCAGAAACATAGACTGCAGAAAATGTCTTTTAGTGACAGTCAGCAGCAAAACAAACCATTATTGTGAAACAACATCATATACAGTAACAAAATTAACATAATCATCCTACAAAAATAATTTATAAGGACTTATATCAAAATAAAATTCATATATAATTTTATCCATTATGATTACCACCTTTTATAAAAGACATTTTCTTAAAATGATTAGTCACGTACCTTTCTTTCTGATCATAAAAAGTATTTTTTGTTTGATTAAATTGCTTTCATATTGTAAAGAAGACACTCCCTAATTTAAATGTCCACAAATAAAAACAAGACTCATAAAATCATAAGGACAACATTTATATAGAAAATGATTTGATAGTAGTTATACTAACATGTTAGCAAATCACAATTTCTTTTATCAAACCATCATTATCTTTCTCATCATGCATATTCATAACATTGGATTCAACAAGAAAATCAAACAAAAATTCATTCCTAAAAGCAAACTATAAGAATTGTTCATTCTCTATTAAAAACATAAACACCAGATACCATTGTGGAGAAACATGGGTTTAATAAAATTCTAAAACAGCGGATAAATCATAGATAAAATAAAACTTCAAAATCGCAATTATGTTGATTCGAACTTTTCAACAAAATTTCTATAATTTAAGTATGCTAAAAATATTTTTTTACAAATTATATTATCAGATATATAATCTTATCGTCATGAAATTACTTTTCTTCAAAACGAGTGACCACATAATTATTCAAAATATCTCTTACGCTTCTAACCTATATATAATTATTCATAGCCAATATTTCTTTCAAGTGAAAGCTATAAAATTATGCAGTAGAAAATTCACCAATGAACATATAGTTTATAACAAAAGAAATCATATAACCATCTCACAAGAATCACACTAAGAATCACATACCACAACAAGGTCAACCACAAAAATCACACATCAACAGAAGCATACGTCATACAAAATTGCTCTCATCCCAAAACATTTGTCCGAGGATTATTGCTCTGATACCAAATGTAACAGCCCGAAAATTTTAAACCGTAATATTACTTAAAAATATTGGATTAATTAGAAGATACAGCTATATTTTTTTTTCGTAAATATAAATTATAATCAAATTGCTACTTAAAATAAAATAGCTCTATAAAATATATCAAAAGTGAAATACAATATTCAAATTAACTGTTTGAAAATTACAAATGATAAAACCCAAATATAATTTTCTCCCGCCGCATTAACAAGTGCCAATCATCATTCACTGCATCAACTTTGGTACCTAAAATGTTGGTTCAAGGGTCAATAATCCTAAACCACAAGTACCAAAATGTTGGTACCTAAAACTATTTTTCAATCCAATAGTCGATTTTATAAAATTCGTGTTCGTTATAGAGAAATCCCCGACATGTACATGTAAATGCACCAGTCCCCCTCCATGTTTTAATAATTGTCAAAACGTGAGAAAATAGAGTAAAATACATTTTGGTATCACTATACATGACTTGACAGCGAAAAAGTCTTTTAAACTTTGAAAAACCAGTTTTTAGGTCATTTGGATCAAATACACAGGGTATCTGGATCGATACATATGTGCCACAGAAAAATAATTTGACTGAAGCTCAACATGTATCGATACAAATTAACTTGTATCAATACATAACAAATCATTCTTGAACAGAAAGCTTTATGTGTATCGATACACATTTATATGTATTGATACATATCAGGCCTTTCTGAAACAGAGAGCTTTATATGTATCGATACACATTTAATATGTATCGATACATATCAGTCAAATCTTTAAAAAAATTGTTGTCATTAAAGATGTATCAATACATACTGATATGTATTAATACATGTCTGTTGTGTATCAATACACATTAGTTTAATTTTGCATAAATCAACTCCATTCTATTTTCTCTATAAATAGCATCAGGGGTCTCTTTGTAATGTGTGAGAAACATTTGAAAAACAGTTTTTGATCAGAATTAGAGAGAATTTTGGATCAAAGTATTCACGACAATTAAGTTCTTCATCTCCACCTCATTCTCAATAATCTCAAAGTTGCTTACTCGATCTATAAGTGGGTTCGCCAAAAGGGTTTTCGTTCGATTGGATGATATAGTCTGTGGTAGATCGTGGTTATTCGATCTTTTGGGTGAAATTGATCGCAAGGGGTTTCTCATCAGTATTCAAGAAGATTGAAGGTATCGATTTCTTGAAGGTTCAACAAGTTGGCGGAGGATCAACCATATAATCAATTGCAAGGGTTATTGGTTGAAGAACAGGTGTATATTTGATTATCATAATTGGAGGTTCGAATTGAGGATCATGTTGTTTTTCGTGTAAGTGTTACTGAAGTTATAACAAGTGAGAAAAATTGAGTCTTTTAGATATCTAGTGTGCTGAATTTTGTAAACTTGTGCATTTCTAACTCAAAGATTTTCTATAAAGTGCTCAATTTCGATTTCCGCGAAATTAGGAGGAGACGTACCAGCCACTACGAGGACGACTAAAATCCACTGAACTCCCATATCACATCATTTTTTGTTTTTCTTCCCTTAACTCTTTAATTGTGCTATTAATTCAATTGATTTTGTCAATTGGAATTTGATCAAGTCTGATGCACGCCAAGTGCTCGATCAAATGCTAATAACTTGTTTTGCTTGCAATACTCTAGATTCAGACCATTTAATTGTTGATTATTAGTTTTCAAATAATAAATATCAAATCATTTGTATCGATTGATCACAAAGTATCGCTTAACTTGATTTTCATCATCATACGTTCAACAGTGATACAACTTTTCTTATGATCAAACTAGGTAGAAAGTAGACTACTGATTCGGTGGGCTTCCGCATGCTTAATTTCTAAAATCGCTAATTGATTTTTGGATTATTCAACCCCCCCCCCCCCTCTTCATCTAAGTGATCAGTCTAGTAGTCTAATAATACATGATACACAGTATAGTATGAAATTCTGGTGTACCGGTATAGGATGTTGGACGTGATTTGCCAACACTTTCAGTATTATAGAAGGCGTTTTCAACACTCAGGATGTGCCAATATTTGACAGACGTGTAAAACAAGCAATGGAAATATAGAATAAAAACAGTAAATAAGACAAGTGATTTGTTAACCCAGTTTATTGCAACGTCACTTTATCTGGGGCATACCAAGTCAGAAAAGAAATCTACTATGATATGCTTAAGCTATTCAGCAAACTCCTCGTTTACAACTTAGATCCTCGCCAATACTTGTGATATATTTCTACCTAAGTACCCCATAGGTAAGAGAAACTCATCTCACTTCCTATCACTCAGCATAGACCAATGTTATCTTTAACGATTACAATCAAAGGTAGAGAACACTCTCCAAAAAACTAACAACCTATTCGTATACTTCAAAGATTAGAGTAGTGAATAATAACTCCTTGCTTAAAAGCTTTGGAGTACATAGATACAACTTAATAAACACAATCCTTATACGTGCTTCCAGATGACACAAGCAAAGACTCACAAATAACAAGACTTAAACCCTAAAAATTATATTCTTCAAGACGACATAAGTGATCTTTAGGTATAGTTTTCACAACATATTTATATCTTTGAAATAACACAGGTAATAAATTTGTCTTGGGCTTCAAGTAAGTAGTTGTCCTAGTCATGACCCAACAAGCACACAAGAATCCATATGATATATTTTCATAAATGGACAATTACTTCTTACAGAAGAATTATGTTTACAATTAATCGTTATGGTTCTGACAAAATGTGCGCCTTAGACAACAAGATAGGCGAGATAAAACCAAAACAAATCTTCTAAAAAATATGGCGTGTAATTAAAACAAACTCCCAAAATTACACATGTGAACATCTGTTGGCACATATGGTTCAACATCAACACATGTTAGAACATTTTATCTAACATCTAACTAATTAATGTTTTAGCAAAAATGAAGTCAATATTAAAACACCAACTTAATAATTATCCAAACAAAAAACCAATCGGATACCGAATCAACAAATTAAAGTTGTGCAAAAGATGAGAGAGAGAGAGAGAGGTGAGAGAGACTGTGCTAGGGTTTCGTTCCTCCATGAATGGCAGCCGTTTTCCATACCGGGAAACACCATTCAAACGGAATTCCTATCACGGTCATGGTAAGGCAAACACTGGGGGGGTTAGGGTTCATCACGGGGAGCGAAACACTAGTGAGAGTTTTGAGATCAATGGTGAGTGGACTGAGGTGAGATCAAGGAAAAGGAAAGAGGGATGATCGGGTGATCGACGACAAGACGGCAATGGCTACAACAGACTACATAATGACAGATTCGATTTCCAAACAGTAGGGTTAGGTGCGGTTTCTCAAGGAAAAGGTTTCACAGGAGTTTCTTCATTCTACATCACTAATTTTCCAGAACATTTGAACCAGGATGATTTGCGACAAGAACTGAGTCTGCTAGGCAAATTAGCGGATTTATATATAGCACAAAAACGTAACAATAATGGCAATCGTTTTTGTTTCGTACGATTTGAAAATGTGCGGAACAAGGTTAAATTACTTAATGCTCTGAACGCGGTGTGGTTTGGTTCGTATTAATTGTGGGCTAATGCCGCACGGTATCACAGGAATGCACCAAAGAATGAAATGCAACATGTTCAGAACCTGGGCACTGGAGTTTCGTCTCCTATTATTGAATCTGGCAATGGAGTGCAGGTTGCAAAGCCGCATGGCAAGAAGACGCTAGCAGAACCTTCCATCTCTTTTGCGGAGGCGACTAAGGGCACTGGAATTTTACATCAGTCCAGCGCTATGGAGCCAGTTCAGCAGGCGGCATTGGCATTAACACAAGCTAAGAAGAGTTGCATGTTTTCCTCGACAGCGGAGGAAAGGGAGTGGGTGTCTAAACACTACTAGAAATTTTGCGTTTAGAGACTGATTTAGCGACTAAAAAATTTTAGTCACCTAAGAGACCGAATTGGAGACCAAAATATTGAGTTCAAAATAAAAAAATATTTGGTTGCTAAATCGGTCACTAATATAATATAGCGACCGATATAGAGACCGAATAATCGGTCACATCATAATAAATATTTTGGTCCCTAAATCAGTTGCTAATATAATATTAGTGACCGATTTAGAGACAATTATTTAGTGACCGATTTAGAGACCAAAATATTTATTATTATGTGACCGACTTAGAGACAAATAATTAGTGACCGATTTAAAAGCCAATAATTACTATACTTAGTGACCAATTTAGAGACAGATAATTGGTGACCGATTTAGAGACCAATAATTACTATATTTATATTAGTGACCGATATAGAGACTAATAATTAGTGACTGATTTAGAGACTAATAATTACTATATTTATATTAGTGACCGATTTAGAGACTAATAATGAGTGACTGATTTAGAGATCAATAACTATATTTATATTATATTAGTGACCGATTTGGAGACCAATAATTACTATATTTATATTAATGACCGATTTAGAGACTAATAATTAGTGATCGATTTAACTACCAATAATTACTATGTTTATTTTAATGATCGATTTAGAGACTAATTCATAGGTCACATAATAAAAAATATTTTGGTCGCTAAATCAATCACTAATATAATATAGTGATCGATTTAGAGACGGACAATCAAAGACCGATGTAGAGACTGAATAATAGTGACCAATTTAAAAACTGATAATTAACGTCTGATTTAGAGACAAAAAATTACTACTAGCATGGGAACCTTCCCGCTCAAAAAATTAAATATAAATAAAAAATACATGGAAGTGATATATATATGGGTTTGTTAACTTCCTCCCACATAAAAACATGTGTGAGGAAGTTAACAAACCTACACCCACTTATATTTTACTAAAAACTCAATATTTTATTTTTTTTAAACTACTTTATATAGGATAATTATGTAAATTTGATTTCAAACAAATAATATAACTAACTTTTTTTATTTTCCTAGGATTTATGTTTTTTGTTACACTTTTCACAGATTTTTTGTTTTTGTACAATACAATATTTTTAATAGGACTTTTTTTTTTGTACATGGCTTCCCAATTCTCACATACTATTATTATTATTATTATTATTATTATTATTATTGTTAATGTTTTTTAATAGCGCTGTATGCTTTGGTTTTGTATTTTAGATTGTACAATTTCCAATTCTAGTAAACCAATTCAATTTGATGGATTTCAATTTTCCTTTATAGATGATGTATAATATAGTAAAAATTTAGGAGTGTGAGCAAAATTCAATTCACCGGAAATATTGATGGATGTGTAGCAAAAAAAAACTTGGCACATGTAACATAGAACTTGATATATATATATATATATATATATATATATATATATATATATATATAAAACATTGCGTATTTTTTCAGTGAAAAAGATATTATTAGTCTAAAACTAAAAATACAAAATTATCCTTTATATATGTAGTTTAAAAAGAATGAGGTGTTGGGTTTTTAGTAAATATGTATTGGGAAGAGGTTTGCTAACTTCCTCCCACATGTTTTTAGGCGGGAGGAAGTTAGCAGCCCCCATATATATATATATATATATATATAAAACAAAAATTTATTTTTATAAACAATTTTTTGTTTTTTGTTTTTAAATTAAAGTTTGTTACATTTAGTTATCTAGACAAAGTTTGTTACATATAATAATAGCTCTTTAGTCTTTATCAAAAAAATAAAAATAATGGTCTTATGAAGGAATAAAATTCTATAATTTGATGAGTAGAAATTGTTAAAAAATTAAAGTGCAGAGTGAAATAACATATCTATATATCTGAGAGAGAATTCAATTCAAGGGTTTTAAGCGAAAGAGAAGAACAACAATTACACAAACATGATGGTGGCAAATAAATCGCGTCGTTGCTAAACTCTAGTCCAATCAAAACCACAAGTTGTCGGCGAAATTCCGATTAGGGTTATCGCTTGTCTCAAAAAAATCGAAGACATCAAGCGTTGCGAGGAAACCAACAGTTGTTTCATCCTAGGATTTGATCCTACCGACACCACTCCTATTAAAGTTTCCTCTAAACCTAACAATAATGACGCCGATGGGCATATGGTACTGTGATATATAGTTTCATGTTATATATAATGTATAATTATTGAATGGGCATATGGTACTGTGATAGTTTCCTTTTGGAATTAGAGGAATGTTTGAGATTTTGAACATGACTTATTTAATCTACTAATGTATATTTCAGATTTCTTTTTCAACTAATTTTTTACATGCTACTTTATTCCATTCCAATTTCCGACAAGGTACTCACTAGAAGAAGGATGTTGATTGTGCCGCAACTACAAGTGGATTACATTAAGTAGAAAGCAACAATACTTGTAGCAATCAACTAATTAGTGTTTTTTTTATCAATGAAGGAATTTGAATATTATGAAGAAAAAAAACATATATTTCTACTATTAGTTGATTGCTACAAATATTTGCTTCTATTCATTTGTCATTTGACAACTTAAGATTATATTTTTTTTATTATACCTTCTTTTTTAATTTTTTTATTAACTAAATTTTATATAATCTTTTTATTGTATCTACTTTTTTTACTAAACTTATTCATATAATAATTTTATTGTTTTTGTTTTGTTTATTTTGATAAGGTATTGTTTTTGTTTAATTTTGTAAAGAGAAAGTGTGTGCGCAAAAAATAAATTATTGGTGGATTAAAATTAGGATATATACTAAAAAAAATGTTTAATAGCAAGATAAGGTGCAAAAATATACTATCATGATTCGATCTTTTTTTTTCTTTCAAAAACGACAAATAACAAAGAATGGAGGGAATACTACAAAAAAAAAACTCATTAGAGACCGAATTTGAGACTGAATTTAACATACCTCGTTTTCAATTCAGTCACTGAATCAGTCGCAAAGAAACATAGAAATTAATTCTAAATTGGTCACAATAACGGTCTCTAATAAGGGTCACTAGATCAGTCGCTGATAGCGTCGTGCAAGGCGTCGCACGTCACGTCGCTTGCAATCTCTAATTTTGTTTCTGAATTTAGTCACAAATTCGGTCACTAAAATCAGTCACCATTTTAGTCTCTAAATCCAGTCTCTAAGTCCAGTCACTAAATCGGTGTCTAAATTATGTCTCTAAATCGGTCTCTAAATTCAGTCTCTAAATTGGTCTCTAAATTCAGTCTCTAAATCGGTCTCCAAAAACGGTCTCTAAATTGGTCACTAAACTCAGTTACTAATTCGGTCGCAAAAAATTGGTCACTAAATTGGTTACAACAGATTAGCTACCTAGATTTTTTAAACTGATTTTAATTGGTCTCTATATCGGTCACTAATTGATTTAGTGACCGATTTTCATTAAAATTGGTCTCTAAATCGGTCTCTAAACGCGAATTTTCTAGTAGTGAAAGGTTTGGTGGCGATTGTAATTGATGTGGTCTCGGTGTTTATGATTCAGCAAAAATTTCACGATGGTGGTTTTGACACACTCCTTGTTATACCTCTTGGCGGCGACAAGGTTTTCTTATATTCAACTCTAGTAGGGGAAGATATCAAAATCATTATAGCTGGGGCTGTGAAGATTTTTGAGCAATATATCAAGAATGTGGTGGTGTGGACATCTAAATTGGGAATAATTGATCATTGGAAATGGGTGCGTATTCTCGGAGTTCCTTTGCATGCATGGAATATTGACTTTTTTAAAAGTGTGGCAGCGGTGTTCGGATCGTTTGGGTGTGTTGACTTCGCTACGGAAAACAAATTGCGAATGAATTTTGCTAGAGTTTTAATCTATTGTCCCGGGGTGGAGGTCAATATTCCGAGGTGGGAGGTTGTGGTGGATGACGAAACTTTCATTCTTAAAACTGTGGAAGATGTTTTGTATGATCCGCAAGTTGATTTCGCATTGCTCTATAATAAGCAAGACCGATTTAATTCACCTTCTTCGGCCACAAGTTTTTTTCCTAACTCCAATGTTTCTGTGAAATATAGAGATTTAAGTAGCAATGATTTTATCAATGAATTTGCTAAAGACTTGAATGACGAATGGGCTAGTTTTCAGTTGAATCATTAAGTGACCTCTGCACATCCTGGCAAGGTTAATTTTACTTCAAATATTTAGGAGAGGGGTGTTATGTTAGAGGAGGGTTCTGTTAGCAGGGTGGGTGGGAGTCCTGGCCATGAGGTTGATAGGCCCAGGCCCATGGGTGCAGTGGCCTTGATTCAAGAAAGGGGGATCATGTAGGGGAGCTAGAGAAAGATATGGAGACTGGGCAGGTAGCTTTTGAGCAGCCCAATCTTTCACAGCCTACTGTTATTGGGGCTGCTGATGGCCCAAACAAGAATGTGGATAATCTGATTATTAATGGCAGTGTTCGGTTAACTAGAGGTGAATATCACCCTTCGCGCGAGCAAGCTTCTGAAGGTGGGCAGTATGACACAGAATTTCTTTCCCTTCCCGAGCTTTGCCGAGCGGTGGAAGTGGTGGTGTCGACTCCGACCAAAAGATCACAGCCCCGTGGAGTTTGTGACGCTGCTACGAATGGTGGGAGTGGCACGGAAAACATGCCTAATACAGGGGTGGAGCATCCTGCACACTCTATAAAAAGGCGCAAAACTTGTGCTTCTATGAAAGCTTTGGCGCGGATGGCTGAGAAGAAGCGTGTGGTTACTTGGAAGGCTATGGACAAAACTAAGCAAAAAGTTCACAAAGCTTTTTCGGCAACTAAAATTCAACAAGGTAATTCATCCTCTTCTTTGATTTCTAGTGCAAAAAAGGGTGATGATTGGAAGCATATGATGGTATTGAAAGGGGTTGTTGGGGAACAAGCTTCTGATGTAGTTTCCTTTGGAGAAAAACTGAATTTGTATTTTCATGGGGATAAAGAGATAGTGGTGAAGCAAATCCATGATCTTAATTCACTAAATTGTTCACAAAAGGGGGTTAGGAGCGGTGGTGCACAGTGAGTGTACTACCTTTGTGGTCTGGTGTTGGTGTCGTTATTTTATAATGAAGATTATTTGTTATAATATCCGAGGTTTAGGTTGTTTTTTCAAACGCAAGGAGATTAAGAAGTTACTTTCTGAAGTTAATCCTGACATTGTGTGCATTCAAGAAACGAAGTTGGAATGGATTGATGATTCTGTTTGTAAGTTTTTATGGGGAAATGGTGATTTTGAATTTTCTTTTCGACCCTCGGTGGGGGCGTCGGGAGGGTATTCTTACTTTTTGGAATACGACAACGATTTCAGTTCTTTCTTCGGCTTCCTATAATCACTTCTTGGTTATTAGTGGGAGTTATGTATCTTCTGGTAATTCTTTTATGGTGGTGAATGTGTATGCTCCGTGTGATTCCCGGGGCAAGATTGATATGTGGCAGAAACTGGGGGGGTTGATTCAGCAGGATATGAGTGGGTGTTGGTGTATTTGCGGTGATTTTAATTCTGTCAGAAACAGAGGGGAAAGAAGAGGCCGAGGGGTTGTGGAGGCTGCCGTGGACATAGAACATTTTAACGACTTTATTCTTGACTTTGATCTATTTGATTTACCGCTACATGGCCGTAACTTTACTTGGAGTCGTACTGATGGCTCATCGATGAGTAGATTAGACCATTTTCTTTTGTCGGAACAGTGGTTAGTGTCATGGCCTAATTGCATTCAGGTCGCTCTTTTGCGGAATTTATCTGACCATTGTCCCTTGATACTTCGTGAGGAGGTTGATGATTGGGGTCCTAGACCACTCCGCATGCTTAAATGTTGGTCAGATTTTCCAGGATATAATTTGTTTGTGCGAGATACTTTGAGATTATGTCAGGTGGATGGGTGGGGTGGTTTTGTGTTGAAGCAAAAGTTGAAAATGGTTAAAGTAGCGCTTAAAGAATGGCATTATAGTCATGTGAAGAACCTCCCTGGGCAAATTTCAGAGGCTAAAGCCCGGTTGGGTGTGTTAGATTTAAAAGGTGAAGGGTCTCTTTTAAGTGTGGAGGAATCATCTGAACGGCGTAGGTTGACGGCTGATTTATTTTCTTTGGCTCGAGCCGAGTGTAGCATTTCTTGGCAACAGTCGAGGTCGAGATGGCTTCGCGAAGGAGACGCTAATTCCCGGTTTTTTCATTCAATGGCTAATTTTCAAAGGAAACGTAAATTGATTGTTATTCTTCAGGTTGGCGATACACAAATTGAAGGAATCCATAATATTAGACAATCTATTTTCCAGCATTTTTCTAATCAGTTTAAGTCATCCCGTGTTAGTAGGCTGGACATCAGGGGTTTGAATTTTAATCAGTTGAGCGACATCGAGGCTTCATCTTAAGTGACTCCATTTACTGAAGGGGAAATTAAACAGGCGGTTTGGGACTGTGACAGTTTTAAGAGTCCGGGTCCAGATGGTGTCCATAGTAGTTTTCTGAAGGATTTCTGGTCTGAGTTAAAAGATGATTTGGTCAGATTTTTCACTGAATTTTTTCATAATAGTAGGCTGGTTAGAGGCCTCAATTGCACTTTTATAGTTCTTATTCCTAAGGTAGCGGTACCTCAACGGTTGTCTGATTATCGTCGGATTTCTTTGATCAGTAGTGTTTACAAAGTGTTGGCTAAGGTCCTAGCTAACAAGTTGATTCAAGTGATTGGTAGTGTCATTTCAGATGTTCAGTCGGCGTTTCTTAAAGGCAGACAAATTCTTGATGGTATTTTGATCGCTAATGAGTTAGTGGATGAGGCTAAAAAACAAAAATCTGAATTACTCATGTTTAAAGTGGATTTTGAAAAAGCATATGACTGAGTAGAATGGGGATACTTGTTTTCGGTTATGGCAAATATGAACTTTCCTTCGAAATGGTGCGGTTGGTTGTCAAAGTGTGTCCGTACAGCTTCAGCATCAGTGTTGGTGAATGGTAGCCCTACAGATGAGTTTGTTTTTGAGCGTGGGCTCCGTCAAGGGGACCCCTTGTCTCCATTTCTGTTTCTTATAGCGGCTGAAGGCCTTAGCTTAATGATGAAGACTTCTATTCAGACTAGATTGTTTTCTAGTTTTCCGGTGGGAATGGAGAATCAGCTTCATGTTTCTCACTTACAGTACACTGACGATACCCTATTGATTGGAACCAAAAGCTGGGAGAATGTCCGTGCCATTAAAGCGGTTTTGGTTCTTTTTGAATTGATGTCAGGCTTGAGAGTTAACTTTCATAAAAGTCAGTTGATTGGGGTGAATATTCATAGCTCTTGGCTGAATGAGGCGGCTAATATCTTGGGGTGTAGAGTTGGTGGTGTGCCTTTTGTTTATCTTGGTCTTCCGATTGGGGGAAACCCCCGAAGGCTCTCGTTCTGGAGCCCGGTCATTGAGAAAATCAAAGCTCGCCTTTCTGTTTGGAAAAATTGTAATCTGTCAATGGGTGGTCACCTGGTTTTGATCAAAGCCGTCTTGTCTTCTCTTCCGGTCTACTTTCTTTCATTTTTTAAGGCTACCTCAGGTATTATCTCTTCCATTGAATCTTTATTTAAATATTTTTTGTGGGGTGGGGATGGGGTAGCTTGTAAGGTTCATTGGATTCACTAGGACAAGGTGTGTCTCGATCAGTTTAATGGGGGTTTGGGGGTCCGGAAGGTGAAGGAGTTTAATTTGGCATTACTCTGTAAGTGGAGTTGGAGGATTAGAACTGAAGACCGGGGTTTATGGTGGAGTGTGCTGCTACACAAGTATGGGATACATAGGGGGAAAATACAGGATGGGGGTCGGAGAGCATCGGCATGGTGGAAGGATGTGATGGATGTTGGTAGGAATTCTTTTAATGGGTTAAATGGGTGGTTTTCTAGTTTCTTACAACGTAAAGTGGGGGATGGGGAAACGACCTCCTTTTGGGATGATCCTTGGTTGGGAGAGGGTTTGGTGCTGAGGGAGATATACCCGCGGTTGGTTGGGCTTACAGTTAGTCCTTTGGCATCGGTGGGTGAGATGAGTCGAACAGGCTTACTTGGTGAGTCAGATGTCGTCGTATACAAGTATTGGTGCTAGTATTGCTGATGGGACCCAATTTCAAGGATTATCTATTGATGAGGGGCCCAGTGCTAAGAAAGAAAGTGTTTGTATGGCTTCTTTGAAAGATGCACGACAAATGTTGTTGCATGAATCCACTACAGGCTGGGGCAAACTGATAGACTTGCCAGAAAACAAGAACCGAGAAGGTTTAGGTTTTGTTTCGAATGGTAAGGCTCCTAATTCTGGCAAAGTTGATAAGTCTATTGAGGATACGTTTAAGAGTGCTGGTTTCATTTATCCGGTTTTTTCAGATGTTAATGTTGTGGATGAGGAGAAGCCCGAGGAGGATGTTGGCTTAGTGGTGCATTGGGGAACTTGCTATAATTGGAGTGTTGTGGATGTTCCGTCTGTTGTCTCCTACTCTTAGTAATGATCCATCGTCGTTTTTATTAAAATCTTTCATTCAGCCCAACATGAAAGTATGCGTTTTTTAGGGCCTATGTTTAAAAATGAGTATTCCTTTCGTCATGCCCAAGGCGAAAGATGAACAATTGTCGGGTTTTTGTTTTAATGAAATCATCAATGAAAAAGGATATTTTATGTCCACTCTATTGTGCATTTAGTTTTTCTTGCTTTTACCTTTTTCTGGAATATGGTAACACAAAAAACATAAAATATATATATATATATATATATATATATATCTCTTTTCAAAAAAAAATCTGCATAAATGCTTAATTCTTTTCACATATTTCTAAAATCAAGCATAAATCATATTTGCAGATTGATTGTTGATAAACCCGTTGAACACAATGAATCTATGCTCTTTCCCAACTTTGAATTCCCTGTGTTTGAAGCTGAAGAGGAAGATGATAATGATGTTCCTGATGAGATTATCCGGTTACTTGAGCACGAGGAAAGAACCATTCAACCTCATGAAGAGCCAATCGAAGTAATTAACCTGGGTACTGAGGAAGACAAGAAAGAAGTCAAGATTGGTGCGTTGTTAGAAGCCAGTATCAAAGAGAGATTGATAGAACTCCTCAGGGAATATATGGAGGTGTTTGCTTGGTCTTATCAAGACATGCTAGGGTTGGATACTGACATTGTGGAACATCACTTTCCGTTGAAACCTGAATGTCCACCAGTCAAGCAAAAATTGAGAAGAACGCATCCAGATATGGCAGTAAAAATTAAAGAAAAAGTTCGAAAGCAGATTGATGCAGGTTTCCTGGTTAATACCCTCAGTGGTTGGCTAATATAGTACCTGTTCCGAAGAAGGATGGCAAGGTTAGAATGTGTGTTGATTATAGAGATCTAAACAAGGCCAATCCGAAGGATGACTTTCCTTTGCGTCACATTGATATTCTAGTTGATAATACTGCAAAGTTCAAGGTCTTCTCCTTTATGGATGGTTTCTCTGGTTACAATCAGATACGGATGGCTCTAGAAGATCGAGAGAAGACTTCTTTCATTACACCATGGGGAACTTTCTGTTACAAAGTTATGCCGTTTGGGTTGAAAAATGCTGGTGCCACTTATTAGAGAGCAATGACTACTTTGTTTCATGATATGATGCACAAGGAAATTGAGGTTTATGTTGATGATATGATTACCAAGTCTAATACTGAAGAAGAACATGTTGACCACCTCCTAAAGTTGTTCCAACGATTGAAGAAGTACAAACTCTGTTTGAATCCCAACAAGTGTACTTTTGGTGTCCGATCTGGAAAACTCTTGGGGTTTGTAGTTAGTCAGAAAGGTATAGAAGTGGATCATAACAAAGTGAAAGCCATTCGAAAAATGCCTGCAGCAATAACTAAGAAACAAGTCAGAGGTTTCCTTGGTTGTTTGAACTATATTTCCAGATTTATTTCTCACATGACTGCTACTTGTGGGCCAATCTTCAAGCTTCTCCGCAAAGACCAGACAATAGTGTGGACAGAAGATTTCCATAAAGCTTTTGACGGTATCAAAGAGTATTTGTTAGAACCTCCTATTATGATCCCTCTTGTTGAAGGAAGACTGTTAATTATGTATCTCACTGTGTTAGATGATTCTATGGGTTGTGTACTTGGACAACAAGATGAAACTGGAAAGAAAGAGCATGTTATTTATTACTTGAGTAAGAAATTCATAGATTGTGAGTCTCGTTACTCCATGCTTGAGAAGACTTGTTGTGCTTTAGCTTGGGCTGCCAAACGTCTCAGACAATACATGATTAATCATACTACTTGGTTGACAGGAAGGTTTGCACATTGGCAGATGTTGTTATCTGAATATGATATTGAATATCGTACTCAGAAAGCCATCAAAGGGAGTGTTCTTGCTGATTATTTGGCACACCTGCCAATCGATGATTACCAATCTCTCAAGTTTGACTTTCCCGATGAAGATGTCATGTATCTGAAGATGAAAGATTGTGATGAACCATTATTTGGAGATGGCCCTAATCCTGAATCCAGATGGGGTTTGGTTTTTGATGGAGCTGTCAATGCTTATGGCAATGGAATTGGTGTTGTTCTTATTACTCCTATGGGTAGTCATATCCCATTCACTGCCAGGTTGTTTTTTGATTGTACAAATAACACAGCAGAATATGAAGCTTGTATTCTGGGTATTGAAGAAGCTATTAATTTGAGAATTAAGATTCTTGACATTTATGGAGATTCAGCTCTTGTGGTTAATCAGATCAAAGGAGAATGGGAGACTCGCCACCCTGGCTTGCTTCCATATCGAGATTACGCAAGACGTTTGTTGACTTTCTTTAACAAAGTAGAGTTGCATCACATTCCCCGTGATGAGAATCAGATGGCAGATGCTTTGGCCACTTTATCTTCTATGTACCAAGTGAATAAAGAGAATGATTTTCCTCGTGTTAGTATTACACGACTTGAAAGGCCTGCTTATGTGTTTGCAGTTGAAGAAACAATTGATGGCAAACCTTGGTATCATGACATCAAGAATTTTCTACAACACCAGGATTACCCGCCTGGGGCATCTAAAAAGGACATGAGAACTTTGTAGAGATTATCTGGCAGTTTCATTTTGAATGGTGATATTCTGTACAGGAGAAATTTTGACATGGTCTTACTCTGATGTGTGGATAAGCCTGAAGCTGATCAATTGATGTACGAAGTGCATGAAGGTTCCTTTGGTGCCCATGCTAACGGGCATGCTATGGCTAAAAAGATGTTGAGAGCTGGTTATTACTGGAAGACAATGGAATCTGATTGTTGTAGATATGTGAGGAAGTGTCACAAGTGTCAGATATATGTTGACAAGATACATGTACCACCAACTCTGTTGAATGTGATGTCTTCTCCGTGGCCCTTTTCCATGTGGGGCATTGATATGATTGGAATGATTAAGCCAAAAGCTTCTAATGGTCATCGTTTCATTCTAGTAGCCATTGATTATTTTACCAAGTTGGTTGAAGCAGCTTCTTATGCTAATGTTACAAAACAAGTGGTTGTTAGATTTATCAAGAATCAGATCATATGTAGATATGGTATCCCAAATAGGATCATCACTAATAATGGGTCGAACTTGAACAATAAAATGATGAAAGAGCTGTGTGATGAATTCAAGATTGAGCATCATAATTCTTCTCCTTACAGACCTAAGATGAATGGTGCTGTCGAAGCTGCAAACAAGAACATTAAGAAGATCGTTCAGAAAATGGTTGTCACATACAAAGACAGGCATGAGATGTTGCTTTTTGCTTTATATGGATACCGTACTTCAGTTCGTACATCGACTGGGGCAACTCCATTTTCTTTGGTATATGGTATGGAAGCAGTACTCCCTGTAGAGGTTGAGATCCCGTCAATGAGAGTTTTGATGGAAGCTAAGTTGACAGAGGCTGAATGGTCTCAGAACCGGTATGATCAGTTGAATTTGATTGAAGAAAAGCGCATGACTGCTTTATGTCATGGACAGTTATATCAAAACATGATGAAACAAGCTTTTGACAGGAAAATTCGTCCTAGAGAGTTCAAAGAAGGTGACCTCGTGCTCAAAAAGGTTTTTTCTTTTCAACCTGACGCTAGGGGCAAGTGGACTCCTAACTATGAAGGCCCATATGTTGTCAAGAAAGCATTTTCTGGTGGCGCCATGATTCTTACAAACATGGATGGTGATGAACTTCTTCGTCCAGTGAATGCAGATGCAGTCAAGAAATACTTTGTCTAAAAAAAAAAGTGTGTATATAGCTCATTAAGCTGAAAACCTGAAAGGGCGACTTAGTCAAAAAAGAGGGCGTCTTGGTGAATAGAAAACCCGAAAGGGCGGTTCATACAAAAATGAGACATAAAAAAGAAAATGTATACACTTCCCGGTAGGCTGAAAACCTGAAAAGGCGGTCTAGGCAAAAGTTAGAGAAACAAGACAAAGTAACTGCATTAACTCGAGTTCAATCACTTGGAGCATGAGATGGTTATAGAAGAAGTTTGTTGATCAAAATTATTTGTACTTGGAAGTTGAAGACACAGTGGAATTCAAAAGTTGTTAAGGAAAATAGATTCATTGTGTTCAATGTACCTTTCCATATTAATTACCAATTCCAACTTTGTAATGATCCATGGAATCTCGCCATTGGCAGATAACCATTCTAATACATGATTTTGAGCCTATGTCTCATTGTTTGAAATTCTTGTTTTATTCTTACAAAATTTCTTTATGATTTGATGATTACATTTAAAATGAAAAAAGACATATTTCGAAAACAAAATAATAATTTGATAAAACAAATAAATTTATGCGTTTTTGACTAAAAACAACGATGTTTCTTTACTCTGAATAAGATACAAAAAGAAGAGATATCCACAGCTGCCCCAATTATGGTTAATTCCGATATGCAAGTTTAATTATAACAAAGGGGCATGTTGTTTGAGAAATGGGTATATACCAAGAAAATTGACGGTGTTGTTTTGGGTATATCAAGTTTGAATACAAATCATTTGTTTAAAATGGTCATTTCCCCAGAGAAATTGTTCCTTTCCCCAAGAAGAGTTCTCCTGCTTTATCTACAGTAACATCTACAATTGGTTGGGATACTTCTGGTTGTAATGCGAAGTTGGCTTGTGTTTCCAGTTTGGTCACCTTGTTCGTCCAATAATCGATGCTCAATAAATGTTCACAACATACATACATACATCATTCATACATTCATACATGGTAATTTGAGCACTATACATTGTTATATCATATACATATTTTTGTCTCTTTTGTCTTGTCTGTGTCTACAAAATAGAGTCAAGATGGGCATGTTGTTCTTTGCAATTAGAGTGTCAGCTTAGGCAGATAAGTGTACATCTCTTGTTTCAAAAACTCCCCACTAGACTCCTCTCTTGTGGAAGATGGTTGTTTTAGTTTTCCTACAACAAAAGGAAATTTTCATTTGAATTTATTCTTCAATTGGACACAGAGTCTTGCTTTACGGTTCCCCTCCGGTTCGTTCCCGGATTGAATACCAATTCAAAACAACAAGTGACAAGCTATCCACACAAGAAGCTTGTATTCTATAAAATACACTTTACAGTTCCTCAGGTGGTTTTATCCCAAAGTTGTTAAGGAAAATAGATTCATTGTGTTCAATGTACCTTTCCATATTAATTACCAATTCCAACTTTGTAATGATCCATGGAATCTCGCCATTGGCAGATTACCATTCTAATACATGATTTTGAGCATGTCTCATTGTTTGAAATTCTTGTTTTATTCTTACAAAATTTCTTTATGATTTGATGATTACATTTAAAATGAAAAAAGACATATTTCGAAAACAAAATAATAATTTCATAAAACAAATAAATTTATGCGTTTTTGACTAAAAACAACGATGTTTCTTTACTCTGAATAAGATACAAAAAGACGAGATATCCACAGTTGCCCCAATTATTGTTAATTCCGATATGCAAGTTTAATTATAACAAGGGGCATGTTGTTTGAGAAAAGGGTATATACCAAGAAAATTGACGGTGTTGTTTTGGGTATATCAAGTTTGAATACAGATCATTTGTTTAAAATAGTCATTTCCCTAGAGAAATTGTTCCTTTCCCCAAGAAGAGTTCTCCTGCTTTATCTACAGTAACATCTACAATTGGTTGGGATACTTCTGGTTGTAATGCGAAGTTGGCTTGTGTTTCCAGTTTGGTCACCTTGTTCGTTCAATAATCTATGCTCAATAAATGTTCACAACATACATACATACATCATTCATACATTCATACATGGTAATTTGAGCACTGTACATTGTTATATCATATACATATTTTTGTCTCTTTTCTCTTGTCTGTGTCTACAAAATAGAGTCAGGATGGGCATGTTGTTCTTTGCAATTAGAGTGTTAGCTTAGGCAGATAAGTGTACTTCTCTTGTTTCAAAAACTCCCCACTAGACTCCTCTCTTGTGGAAGATGGTTGTTTTAGTTTTCCTACAACAAAAGGAAATTCTCATTTGAATTTATTCTTCAATTGGACACAGAGTCATGCTTTACGGTTCCCCTCCGGTTCGTTCCCGGATTGAACACCAATTCAAAACAACAAGTGACAAGCTATCCACACAAGAAGCTTGTATTCTACAAAATACACTTTACAGTTCCTCAGGTGGTTTTATCCCAAAGTTGTTAAGGAAAATAGATTCATTGTGTTCAATGTACCTTTCCATATTAATTACCAATTCCAACTTTGTAATGATCCATGGAATCTCGCCATTGGCAGATTACCATTCTAATACATGATTTTGAGCATATGTCTCATTGTTTGAAATTCTTGTTTTATTCTTACAAAATTTCTTTATGATTTGATGATTACATTTAAAATGAAAAAAGACATATTTCGAAAACAAAATAATAATTTCATAAAACAAATAAATTTATGCGTTTTTGACTAAAAACAACGATGTTTCTTTACTCTGAATAAGATACAAAAAGACGAGATATCCACAGCTGCCCCAGTTATGGTTAATTCCGATATGCAAGTTTAATTATAACAAGGGGCATGTTGTTTGAGAAAAGGGTATATACCAAGAAAATTGACGGTGCTGTTTTGGGTATATCAAGTTTGAATACAGATCATTTGTTTAAAATAGTCATTTCCCTAGAGAAATTGTTCCTTTCCCCAAGAAGAGTTCTCCTGCTTTATCTACAGTAACATATACAATTGGTTGAGATACTTCTGGTTGTAATGCGAAGTTGGCTTGTGTTTCCAGTTTGGTCACCTTGTTCGTCCAATAATCGGTGCTCAATAAATGTTCACAACATACATACATACATCATTCATACATTCATACATGGTAATTACATGCACTGTACATTGTTATATTATATACATATTTTTGTCTCTTTTGTCTTGTTTGTGTCTACAAAATAGAGTCGGGATGGACATGTTGTTCTTTGCAATTAGAGTGTCAGCTTAGGCAGATAAATGTACATCTCTTGTTTCAAAACTCCCCACTAGACTCCTCTCTTGTGGAAGATGGTTGTTTTAATTTTCCTACAACAAAAGGAAATTCCCATTTGAATTTATTCTTCAATTGGACACAGAGTCTTGCTTACGGTTCCCCTCCGGTTCGTTCCCGGATTGAACACCAATTCAAAACAACAAGTGACAAACTATCCACACAAGAAGCTTGTATTCTACAAAATACACTTTACAGTTCCTCAGGTGGTTTTATCCCCAGTGAGCTTTACAGACATTATACAAAAGATCATACAAACTCTTTTCTCTTTACACCAAAAAAGACCATACAAGTCTCATACAGATCAGCTTACCTATGCTACTTTTTGAAGTACACCTTAAAGTTTGTTGAAATTATTACTATCGGTCAGTCGATGGTCTGTTGATTTAAATGTTGTGTGTCAGTGCATAACATCCTTCTTATCGGTCAGTCTATAAGTCTTTTGATATCCAATGGTCATATGTCAGTGTACGTCATTCTAGTTGTCGGTCAGTCGATAGTTTATTGATATCCAAATGTTGTATATCAGTGTACAACATTCCAGCTGTCGGTCAGTCGATAGTCTGTTGATTTAAATGTTGTGTGTCAATACATAATATTTTTTCCTATCGGTCAGTCGATAATCAATCCTATAAATGTTGAGTGTCAGTGCCAACATTCTTTACTGTTGGTCAGACAATAGTAAATGTTTCTTAATGGTTGTATGTCAGTGTACGCCATTCCTACTGTCGGTCAGTCGATAGTCAATCATGTAAATGTTGTGTGTCAGTGCATAACATTCCTGCTGTCGGTCAGTCAATAGTTTTGATTTTCATATGTTGTATGTCAGTATACACCATTCTTGCTGTCGGTCAGTCGATAGTTGATATTTTATAAATGGTTGTATGTCAGTATATACCATTCTTACTGTTGGTCAGTCGATAGTTGTTATTTTGAAAATGTTGTGTGTTAGTATACAACATTCTTGCTGTCGGTCATACGATAATCAGTAACACTTTTTTCCCCAGTGTTTGCCTAAGTTCCCCAGTAGAGTTCATCCTCAATTGAACTCAGGGTATATCTTGTTGTTTTCCCAAACGGGCCATGTTCTGTTCTTCCCTTGTGGAGTCTCAACTGTCTCATTCTTTGTTTATCTTTCATAACATTCGTACCAAAATTCAAAAAGAGAAAATGTCAACATCTTGCATACATTTGCATTTTGAGCATTGCTAGAGGATTTTTTAGGTCCAAAAATGGCGCACGTCTTATATTTAAGTCTCTTCAACTCCGTTTAGACAAAAATTTACTTTTTCACCTCTCTTGTTGAAGAGACTTAAATAGGGGCAGCTGTTGTACCCCAATTTTGAACCTAACAAATCCAAATTACTTTTTTTATACGTAAAGAAAATAAATAATATAAAAATATAGATATATTTTGGCTTATATGTTTATTCATCTTTTTATGTCTTTTTATTATTATTAGCATAATTTTTTTTATTTTATGGTTATTTTATAAAAAAATATGCATATAATTAAAAACTTATTAAAAAATTATTTTCATGCATTTTTATTGTTTGGTTTTAAAACTTCAAATACTTAAATTTTCAAATTAATTTTATTTGCTTTTATTTTAACTTTTTGTTAATTAGCGTAAAAGGTCGAAAATGTCAGAAAATATTTTTATTTAGCGTTTTACCTCTTTTCAGTTGATTAAAATAATTATTTACTTTTTATTATGCCTTTTATTCCCTTTTAAGGTATTTCTCAAGGTAGTCAAAACCGGACCGGACCGGCCGGTTCAACCGGTTGGACCAGGAACCGGACCTGCATCCGGTCCGAGTCACCTATTAAACCGTCCCGCAAAGGAACCGGACTTGAACCGGCCAAAACGGGAAAAACCGGCTGCTAACCGGCCAAAACCGGGTAAACCGGCGGTTCTGCCTAACCTAAAGCTTGAACCGGATTTAACATTATACTTAATTTTTTTAATTGAAAAAATTAAAAAAATAATCCACAATAAATTGAGTGGGACCAATTTCATCTCATATCACAAAAAGTCACATTAAATGATGACCAATCAAGTGAGAGACTACTAATGCATTAAGATATAAACTCACAATAGCTTATTTATAACCATTTGAAAGATGATAGATGTGGGACCAATTTCATCTCATATCACAAAAAGTCACATTAAATGATGACCAATCAAGTGAGAGACTACTAATGCATTAAGATATAAACTCACAATAGCTTATTTATAACCATTTGAAAGATGATAGATTTGAGATTTCTCCAATGTGGGACTTATGAGTAGTTCATACACAAAAACACTTTACTTTTATTTACAAAGCACACTTAATTTTTTTCTTTCTTTTTTGTCAAAAACACATTTAACTTTATCTTTGTTTTTTATTGATAATTTGTAATGAGATTACACTACAAGAAAACTAGCAAATAGTGGCGGTTTTTTTAATGGATACCGGCGGTTATGAACTGCCACAAAATGATTTTCTGGCGGTTTCCACAGTGCTTCTATATTGTCTGGCGGAAGCACATATAGCGGCGGTTTTTGTAACCGCCAGACAAACTGCCGCTGCATTTTAGCGGCGGTTTCATATCCTTTAGCGGCGGTTTTTTTTTGGATTTTCTCAGTGCAAAATAGCGGCGGTTTTGGACCGCCGCAAAACTTTTAAAATTTTAAAAAAACAGGGGCGGTGTTAAACCGCCGCAAAACCACAAAATTAAAAAAAATAATAATAATTAACCATACAACAGCTTACTCTCATATCAACACACATTATTTTACCAATCACTTCTCCAAAGGACTACATATATTAAGAATCATGACAATATTCATAACAACAAACAAACATACAATACAAAAATCACAAGTTTAAAAAGAAACTTCAGTTTTTCTTCTAAACTTTCCAAAAAAAATTGTTGAGATAAAACATTAAACCTATTAAATAAGTCCATATAAAATAATAAACAACAAATTAAATAAACTACTCCAAAAATGATTTCAAGGAAATTTGGCTCAACCATATTTAATAGCAAGAGGCAACAATAGTTCACTTTGATGCAAGTTTCTCTTCGTTGCAGTAAGTTGTCTACAAGAATTGTTTCTGTCCATGATGCATGTATGTAATAGTGACTCAATCCACCTTTGAGAAGGGATCCCTTTAGCAGCTGTGTGTGTATGTCAACAATAAGAGAAATCAACACTCATTGCACAGAGAATAATATATGCACCAATTGCACCAATAGAAAATAGTACTTTTCTATCAATTTAGATCAAAAACAATTATGAAATCAAAGTTTAAGTGAATTTTGCACTAACCATGTCAAGGGTCTAAGTCTTAGGCACATAAATTGGAAGAGCAACAAGTTTAAATTTGACAGGGCATACATTATTTCCAACAACTTCAGCCTTCCGCATTACCTATTGCAAAACCAAAATATTATTAAAGGATAATTCTTTAGAAAATAAGCCACCGTCTTATCTACTACCTCTTCAAAGTTCAAACTTTAGATGGGTAAAATTACTCATTTTAATTACTCTAATTTTTCGAATTTAGTATTTGAAACCAAGGACAATAATACAAATATGAAATATACTACAACTTGGTTCCGCCAAGACACCTTAATAGAGAGATAAGAGGTCCATTCTATTTGTTTCTTCAGATAGTTTCAACATCCATCCTGATAATTTCATCTTCTGAATCCAAGTCTAAGCCACGGACTAATTTTTCTTGAATAAAAGCAAATAAGCTTCTTTGGTCATTTTTATTAATATCTACATGAATAAACTAAGACATTGGGCTGCAATGTAATCTGCTACTGTAAACGACCGGGGCCAAACTTGCGCGAGTATCATATGTTAATTTTACACCTTTCCTATGAAAGAAAAGATGGAAACAACCACAAATTTCTCACTAAAACTTCCAGTCAAGTTAAGGATGAGAAGGACACCTTTTAACAAAAAAACCAAAGTTCCTTGTTTAAAACAGACAACAAAATGAAATTACCAACACTTAAGTTTCAACACACTCAAACATACATGCCTCGGACAAAGAAAGCAGAAACCTCAAACATACCGGTCTTCATAATCAGAATTCAGTGAACACATGCATTCAGAGCCAATGGAAACAAGATGGGCAGTTCGCATCTCCAAAATTTCTGGTATAACTTCTTTCACCTTCAAATATAAGAGATATCTGAAATACTTAGACTTGTTTGAATCCATCATGCTAAACGAAAAAATAAAGTTCAGACAATCATGCAGTGCATAGAATTACAATGAACTTACTTCGCAACCACATGTGCCTTTGACAGCAGATTAAGAGCATCCTCACATTTATCAGAGACTTCAGTTGAATGGACATTATTAAACCACTTCACAAGGAAAAAATATATTGTTTAGAAAAAGTTCATTGAAATAGCTAACATTCAAGGAAAATACTAGTTAATCTTTTTCAAAGAAGCTTATTTGCAAAAGTTTCAAGGATAGAAAATTCAACATAACATACATCATTGAACAAAGTTAATTACTGTAATCTCAAAGTTAATTACTGTAAAATCATCGATTGAATAACAAGAAAAATTTCAGAAATAGAATTCTAAAATAAGTACTGTCACCAACTCAAGGCTTTACATGTTGGTAGTAGGCTGTCAAATGCTAACCTTCGAATGAAAGTAATGAAAGGCTTCTAACCAAAATCTACATCTAATCGGTATATGATATATACAAAAACTGATTCAAAGCTTGCAAACAGCAAGCTAAAAAGACATATTCAACTCAGAAGAGATTGAACAATAGCAGAGACACTTAAAAATAGATACAAACAATAATAGGTAGCAACTTCAAAAAAACAGAATTGAACTCGGTGTGTATCTTTGGCAGAGAAATTTAACCTGAATAAGTTGGTCTAGTATTCCAATCAGATGTAGTCGACCTTGATCTTCCCAAAGCAATCAATTTATGCTAAGCTGCAGCATAATCAAAATTCAGTATGCAAAAATTCATTAATGAAATAGACAAGAAAAATCTAAAATCTTAACTACATTTAAATACATCTCATTTATTCGTTAACGAATTTCGACAATGTGGTTTCCACTAGCAGTGTTAGCTTCTGTTTCCGCTGGTGAAGATGATCCATTGCTGTATTGCTCTTCAAAACCTACGAGAGGATCAATATACAACTGGAAAGAAGGCACCCTACACAAACATATCCAAGCATGGATTAGTTTCTCGAATGTTAATATAGTTATTTATCTGTTCTTAATAGGTTATTATGTATTATTATTGGGTGGTGGCTATCTTTCTTGTAGTGATCTTTATTTTCCAAAACAAATATAGATATTGAGAGACTAACAACATGCTTATCTGCTTGACTTCACAATTTCGCCATCTATTGTTGTTTCCTCATAAAAAGTGCTGCCTGCAAAGAAAAATGTTACATACTATCAAGCAAGGTTTTTATACAAGATATTATATTTCAACATATATATTTAAGCTCATTGGGCCTTAACTAGCATTCCATTGATGTTCCTGTAACAGCAAGTAGTTGTTGTTATTCCTTCATTCGCAAAGAAACCCGCGTCAACATTGCATTTTCAACCACCCTGTGCGAGGCTGGCGGCTGCTCCCACTGTTCATAATTCCAAAGCTGCATTTGCAGCACCTGCTGAGCTTGGTGTGTCTGGTGCATATTGTGCCAATTGTGCCATTCAAAACAGGCTAGCTGTCCTAGTTTATCTGCATTTACTCTATGATTATTCCACGCCATATCATTTCAATTTTGCCAAATAAACCACATGAGCGTCGCAGCTCACCTGGACATGTTTCTATCCTCTTTGCTGCACACATCAAACAACACATCAGTAACATTATGCAAAACTTCAAGCCTGTATCAATTAACGGCTTGCAACTTATGTCTTAAATTTTTTCTAAGTTTTGCACAAGAAATAAGCTACCATCACTATTCCAATAATCATTAAAATAGGATGCACAAGAAAAGATTGATACTTGGAATAGTGAAGTAGATTATTGGAATAGAAATAAGCTACCATCAATCTCATTATAATTTAATGGTAGCTTATTTCTTTTCTGTTCTCAGCCCATTATGATTATTGGAATTGAAACTTTTCTGTTCTCAACCCAAATGTGATGGTAGCTTATTTCTTAGTGAAGTATCAATCTTTTCTGTTTCCATCCTATAATTTAATGGTAGCTTATTTCTTTTCTGTTCTCAACCCATTATGATTATTGGAATAGTGATGGTAGCTTATTTCTTTTCAATTCATAATTTTACTAATCTTTCTAGCAATAGAAGATTCATATAATGTAAAAGTTGCTTATCAATTTTTATTACAATTATCAATCTCACTTAACACAATTCTTCACAACAATCAGTGGAAACAATAAACCAAAACATATAACAAAACAAAAAATAGATTTCAAATACCTAATTCCCTAATTCTATAACCAAATGACCAATACAGATTTTTGCAATCAATTTCTAGAACCTTCAATTTTTGAAATGTAACAACAATAGAACATAGATTTTTGCAAAGAGGACAAAATATGAAGAAATCAAACCTTATCAGATGAAAGAGATAACACAGATTTTTGTGAACCAATTTAGGTGAAGAACGAGGAGAATGAATGGTGAGAAATTGAAGGAGAACCGGTTCAATCATGAAGGAGAACGAACAGGAGGATTTCCGCCGTTCAATCAAAATCGAAATTTCCGAACACGAATAGGAGGATTCAGTCGCGAGAAGATTCAGTCGAAATTGCAGAAGGCGAAATCGAATTTGCACAGGAAGGGCGGAAAAAAGGGTTTCTGCGAACGCAATCGAAATTGCAAAGAGGAACGGCGAAATCGCGGTTGGAGGAGAGGAACGGTTTGTGTGGATGAATCTGACAGAACGTAGGAAAAGAGGGTCTCAGGTTTTGATTGTGAAAAAAAAAAGGAAAATAAAGCGAAATAAAATAGGTTGAACCGCCACTACACCAAATAAACCGCCAGTCCAGTAAATTACACCGGCGGTTCTCCAAAACCGCCACAAACCGGCAAACTTATTATTATTTTTCGGTATTAAACAAAAGATGTGCCGCTATTTGCCAGATTTTTTGTAGTGTGTAATGAGATTAAATTATGAATGGGTTGAGCACAATGTTAGTTTGTTGACCATTTCAAATGCAAAGACCCTTGGAAAATGACTTAGTTTGTGCAATATTTGATTTAGAAGGAAAAGCTAGGAAGGTAACTAGTTGCTCTTGTGTGGTTGTTAAGGATTTTGGTGAGGAACATGAAGCATATAATGATGTTCTTGGCATGTGAAATCTAACTAAATTGCCGTATGCGACTTAATTTAAATTTGAAGTTTTTGTATAAGTCCTATGATTTCGGCCATTTTGAATTATCTACATAGTGATTTTGATGGTTTAAAAAAAATTAAATTATGAAATATTGAGTTATCATCACATTTTATCGTATTGAGTTTTAATTTTATTACATTTTATCTTTTTCATGTGTTAAACTATGAAATTTTGAATTATTATTTATTTATATATTAATAAAAATATATATTTAATTAAAAACGGTCCGACCCGGTTGAACCCCGGTTGAACCTTTGAACCATTGAACCGGTACTTACACCGGTTCGATGGCCGGTCCGGTTCTGATTACCTTGGTATTTCTATTTTAATTTTAATTCAGTTTTTATATTTACCTCAAAATTACCTAAAATAGCAAGAAAGAATAATCTCTACCTAGACCAATAGTTTTTTGACACATCATCACTCTTACATCACATATACTCAATTTTTGTCATTTTTACCATTTTAACCATTTTTTTATCCCAATACCCACAAATGTCCTTAACCCTAAGGTGACCCCCAATATAAGTCCCCCTCATTTTTGAGAGAGGGGCTTAGTCACAAAAGAAACCCTAAAACACCAGCCTCCGTCTCTCCATAAAAAGATCTGAAAAAAATCAATTAAAGAAAAAGGAAAGGGTTTCATTTCATTTTTCTCCCTTCTCTCTTTCATTTCCACCAAAAAAACACAACAAAATTCTTCTCTCTTTTCCTTCTTCTTCTACCAAAACAGAAAACCCTTCTTTCTTTCTCCTTCTTCACCGAATGTTTCTCTTCTCTTCTTCATCAAATCGAACGTAAACGTTAGCCAAGATCAATTCTGTTTAAAGTAATGATGGTTTTCGAACGAAGTTGATTTCGTTTGGTTTCCGTTTCTTGGCGGTTCGAGTTAAAACAGTACTCGAAATTGTTTCTGATTTTGATTTCTTGACTGGATTCGTACTATGTTCTTTGATTCGTCGTAGATCTGTTTATGATTTTGTTACTTTTGTTTTTTTCTTTATTTTCATTGCTGCTTGGATTTGTTATCGTTGTTCATGCTTGTGTTTACTGTTTAAATTTGAACAACTTTTGTGTTATCTGTTCGGTTTACTATGTTCTTCTTCTCGTTCTGTTTCTTTTTCATGATTCGTTTTAGTACGATGAAATCGAAGTTTGAATCCACTGTAAAATCTGTTCATGGGTTTAGGACCGGTTGGATAAACAAAGGATCGAGTACTCTTTCTCTCTTTTTTCTCCAGTAATGTTATTGTTGATGATTCTAACTTGTTTTCTTTTATTCTGCTTCTTTTTTCTTTTGTGGACGGGATGCTATGAGATTTCGGTTTCTCTTCATCGCCTACTATGAAATCCAGTTATGGATTCGGGATTAGTGGGAGGAAACAATAAAAATCGAGCATCATTTTTTGCATTCTGTTACTATTACGATTCAGGATTATGTTGCGTTTTTTTCTGGTTCTCGTTTTTTATTTTACTATCGTTCGTTTCTGTATAATCAATTTTCTGTACTAGATCTGAGTTCTCAGGATTTTTGTCTGTGAATCCCCCTTGAGGATTCGAAAACAGCGAAAGATGAACAAGGAAGATCGACTCGTTGTCTGAACTTTTCAGTTGTTTTGATGATTTAAGTTGAAGTTTATTCATTATATTATGTTCTTCATTTTCTGTTCTGTTTATTCTCCTTCTCTGACTTATTGATGAACTCAGATATATGCTAAATCTTTTTTTTGATGTTGTTGTTTTAATCACAACCGTTGGTTCCTTTACTTAGGACAAATCATATGATCCAAACATCTGATCAGGACGGTCTGATCAAGATCAAAGGGTGATGGTTTCTTCTAACACACCCCCCTTTCTTTTCTGTTTTAACTATTTAATTTGTTATATTTGCTAAGTGCACCCCCCCTTTTTCCTTTTATCATTCACGTTTTTTGTTGTTTATTTACTTTTCTCTCTTCTTTGTTTTATTAGTTTCTTTATTTATCTGTTATATTTATTTGTTTCTTGTTTATTTTGGCATTTAGTGTAATACCCTAATTTTGCATTTTTTTAAATAAATATTTCATTTTTAAAATTTGTTTCTTATTTTATTGGAAACGCTCCAAAATAAATTCAAAAATATTATTTTCACGCCATTCGCTAATTTCAATCAAAAATCATAAAAATATATTTCATTTCATTTTCATTCGTATTCATCGCATTTTAATCATCAAAAAATATCTTCTCCATGAACTAATTATATTGTGCCACCTCATCATCTTTTTTTACTAATTATCCTCTTAACTCAAAATTACTCTTTATTACATAATTACCACTCACCTAATCCTACCACTATATATATTATTTTATTCACTTCAATCATTTGAGCACACACTCCAAGGAAAATCAGAAAAATTCCTCCTCCTTCCTCCACCAACACTTTTCCGGCACCGCCGCCGGAACTCAAAAACCACCACTTCAACCACCACCAACCACCACCACCACGAAAAACCACCAAAAAACAAAATCAAATACTTGAAAATACGATGGGAAACGCGTGAACAGAGTGCTTGAAAATAACGAGAACTTTGAATCTCTGATTCGGCCAAACTAAGTCGCGAAAAAGGAAATGGAACTTGGATTCATACGTTTGAGACCCTTCTAAAGCTTTCTATTCTCTTAGTTTTCGCGAAAATTCGCCGGAAAACCATTTTGAAATTTTGAATCCAAACTTGCGTGATCTTTTTCTCTCTGCACAAACACCGATTGCGAAAACTAAGGGTAGATTTGGAATCTACGCGAGAAATACTATCAAATCGACTAATCATTTGCACGATTTGGTGTCCGTTTGCGTTTCGTGTGGTGACCAAGCTTCTTCCATGGCTACGCGGACGGTGGGTTGAAGATGAACCTCCCTTGCCACGTGTCATTATGTGGTTGGTCCGGTTCAGGAGTGGTTCTTTCAGGAGCTGTTCGGTTCAGGGGCGGTTCGGTTCATTCGGTTTTTTTTTACTAATCCGGTTCGGTTTTGTTTGGCTCATGAATGGGCTGGTTGTTTTTATTGGACCTTGGGTTTAATTAAGTGGATCTGTTTTATTTTCTGCACACCCCATTTCAGGTTTGCACCCGCTTTCATGCAACGATAGATTTATTCAACGATGAATTTATTTATCAACGATAAAATTATTTATCCTTCGATAAATTTATTTATCATTCATACCATGCTATTTTATTATTATCTAGTTATTTAACTATCTGAATGTTGAACTGTGATCTATCCGAACCTTGGGTTGTAAAACTTCTTTTCAAAAAAATAAATAAATAATGATTCGTTAATTAAAGTGAAAAAGGGGGAGTCTGGTGCACACCTTTCTCGGCCTAAATGGTACAGTCCATGAAGCACATCGTGGATAGCGTACTATTCTCATTTTGATTAACGAACATTTAATTGATTAAAGTGAAAAAGGGGGAGTCTGGTGCACATCTTTCTCGGCCTGAATAGTACAGTCTATGATGCACATCGTGGATAGCGTACTACTCTCATTTTGATTGATGAACATTTAATTAATTAAGATAAAAAAGAGGGAGTCTGGTGCACACTTTTCTCGGCCTGAATAGTACAGTCCATGATGCACATCGTGGATAGCGTACTATTCTCATCTTAATTAATGAACTTTTTTTAATAAATCTACAACTTTTTTTCTTAAACGAATTCTACTTTATCCATTCCTTTGACACATACAAACGCTTAAACCTCAGTTGAGTATACAAGCATGCTATTGTTCCAAAGGAATGCGACCTAAGTATTTTTCGATTAAAAACAACAAACAAAACTCTTTTTAGAACTACGTGAGCTTTGAATTTCTCATTGCACATGGGGAATACATAGGAGCGAGATCGTAATCTCGTCAAGCCAAATAATAAAAAACTCTTTTTTCCCTTTTCTGTTCAATATGCGGTAATCTTTTCTTGTTTGCGGTTAATTTTCGTTTATGCAAACCAAATTCCTCAAATGGTTCCCGTTGAGTACAACGGATATGAGGGGGTGTTAACGTCTTCCCCTCATGTAACCAACTTCCGAACCCAAACTCTTAAAGGTTTTATCATTATTTTCCTTTCCCCTTACTAGATAAATAAAATATGGTGGCGGCTTCATTGCAATATTATTTTGTGCTTGCGCCGGGTGTTACAGCTTGGCGACTTCACTGGTGAAATATGATTAGTGATTTAAGCCTAATTTGGGGCTTTTGGTTTCCTTATTCCAGGTTAGCCGTATCTATCCTATCTTTTACATTACCGCAAAATATTGAACTGTCTGGATTTGCTGGCTTTGTCTTCTCTTCTATTCCTTTTTTTCTTTTTTGCCTTCATGGCCTGGTTCTTGGTTATGGTGCGAAAGCTCTGTACCCGAGCTTGAGAAAAGCTTAGGATTAGTTGAGGGATTTTTTGTGTTGGGTTCTTTGATGCACATCTTTGAGCGCTGACATGAAAAATTCCGCCCAGAATAGATTCTCACGAAGTGTTGGGTTCTCTGATGCACATCTTTGAGCGCCAATTCCTTTGTGTTGGGTCAGCAACTCTAGGGACCTTTTATCCGGTCTAGGTATCCGAATTATTTGTCTAGGGACCACCGTTTAGAACCTGTGTCGAGGTTATAATGTCGACTCATCTAGTTGGTGTTATAATCAACATTTTTGGGAACTGTGTCAAACCTTATAACAACATGTGAGAGGGATGAGTTACAGGTAACTTTGGACTTTTGGCCTCAGAGATTCCATTTTGAGAATGACCGAATTGTTGGAAAAAGTGTGACTTTGAGATCAAGTTCGCCGAGTGACACAGTTGCACAACAGTGGATCCATACATGCATTTAATTCATGACATCCATGCATTCATGAAAAATAGTCATGCATATTCATCTTGCATACATTGCCTTAAAAAAATAAATGATGAGAAAAGTTTTTGCAGAAAAACCATGCATTTTCAATCATAAAAAATCATGCATTTTTCAATCAAGAAATCTCATTTTCGTTCATTCATTCCAACAGTTTCCTTCCCGGCACCGGTATTTGGACAAGAAAGGTTTCCCACTACATCATGGACAATTGGCAAGAAAAACATGATGCCTTGCAAGGCGAAGTGAATCAGATGGGTGGAAAATTGGACAGAGTTCTTGAGATGTTGTCTGGTTTGAATCTGCCACCCCGAACGATTGTGAATGAGGTTCTTGCACCTACAGTTGAGGTCCCACAAGAGAATGCTCCGGTGAATGCAGTGGATTGGCCACCTCATGGTGTACCAATTAGATATGCTCTACCTGAATATGTACCATTTGTGTTTGATGTTTCACCTGGTTCCTAAGCTGTCGAGAATCAGAATAGAGGACCTCAGGTTCATCAAGGACTCAATCTGTCACAAGGGAATTTGAGTGACCCTATGATTCCTCACCAAGGTCCTCAGATACCTGATGATGTGTCAAAAGTGGACTCTCCTATCCATCAATTAGAGGAGACCAATCAGAAGTTCCAGGCTTTAGAGGAGAGGTTGAATCTAGTGGAGGGAAACAATGATCCATTAGACTTCAATAAGATGTGCTTGGTACCAGACTTGGTGCCCCTACCAAAATTTAAAGTTCCAGATTTTGAAAAGTACAAAGGTCTAAGCTGTCCAAAAAACCACTTGACAATGTACTTCAGAAAAATGGCTTCCTATACCAATGATGATAAGCTTATGATACATTGTTTTCAAGACAGTCTCACTGATGCGTCTCTCAATTGGTACATGCAACTCGAGAGAAGTCATATCCAGTCATGGAGAGATTTGGCTAATGCTTTCATCAAGCAATACCAATACAATTCAGACATGGCTCCGAGTCGTACTCAACTTCAGAATATGACTCAAAATGAAGGAGAACCTTTCAAGGTCTATGCACAAAGGTGGAGAGCATTGGCTTCTCAAGTACGTCCATCGCTCTTAGAAACAGAACTTGTGGACATGTTCACCAATACTCTGCAAGGGGCATACTTTGAAAGAATGATTGGTAGTGTTTCCTCCGACTTTTCTAATCTGGTCCGAATTGGGGAAAGAATTGAGATGGGGATCAAAAGTGGCAAGATTCAGCTCACTGCCAATTCTCAAAACAGTACAAGGGAGCCATCTGATAGCTCCAGAGAAAAAGAAGAGGAGGAAACTGATGTGGTTACTTCTGAAATTAACAAGGCTCCGCCAATAATGCCTGTTCAGTTCCCATATTTCCCATATCCATGTGTGGCAACAGCGCAACATCAACAATACCCAGGATATCCTTTTCAAGTGCCTGTGAATGTGCCGCAAGAAATTCAAAAGGAAAGACCGGCCCAACAAAAGCCCAAGAAGGTCTTCGATCCGATTCCTATGTCATACAGTCAACTTCTTCCATATCTAGTGCACAGTGGAATGGTGATTCCTAAAGCTCTGAAGCCAATGACTTCCGTTTCCGGCTTGGTATGATGCTAATGCTAATTGTGATTATCATGCTGGTACTGAGGGTCATACTACTGATAACCGCAAGTCCTTTAAATACAAGGTGCAATTGCTTATTGATAAACAACTGTTGTCCTTCGAGGAGGGTGAGCCGGTTATGAAATATTAATAGTCGTCGAGGCATTCAGGAACCGATGTGAATCAGGTTGAAACTTTTGAAGGCTAGATAAAAGATGTCTCTATGGTCAAGACTTCTATGTCATCTGTCAAAAAAATGTTGCTTAATTATGACGGTTCTTGGAGTTGCACCCCAGCTCTGAAGTTTGTGAAAAGAACTCTGATCATTGCATTGAAATGAAAGAATGTATGCAAAAACTAATGGACTAGGAGTTCGTTCAAATTGGGTATTCCAAAAGCGAAGTTATTTAAATAAAGTCGGTGATGCTAGGAAGCTCATCCCTATGATCGCTAGGCTTTTATTTTCTTTCTTGTCAAGTATTTGTTTGTTTTGAAGATTATGTATTTTGTCAAGTACTTTTAATATAATAAACATGCATGTTTTTGGAATCAATCCATTTGTATTCATCTATTTTCTCTTATTCTTATTACTTACAAACTTGGAGCGAGGATGATGAACAACAAATAACTGATCTTTGTCGATATATGCTTTCAATGGAAAAAACCTAGTTGATGATGTACGACATTATTTCACTTTCTTTCATTATTTCATAAAATAAAAAGAAAAAAATTGAATTGAGTCGTTCATACATATGTGCTGTTGTTATCTGATTCTCCTAGTTTCTTGAGATATATCATTTTTGGATTAAAAAAAATAAAATAATACAAGCAATTTTGGTTTGATAATTGACATGACACTTTAAGAGTATGAAAGTTGTTTTGCACTTTAGGCTATGTTATGAAGGTTCAGTAATGATTCAATAAAATATGTACTGTCTTAACACCTCAGACTCTCAAAAGTATGCAAGATCGATTTGGGTAGTAATTTTGACAAAGACCTGAATATAAGTTTTAAGGTAACCCTTAGTAGTTTATCTTAGCAGTCGGCACCATCTTGGGCACAAACTAAGTAGGAAATCGATGAACATAAGTGAATGATCCAGAAATGAAAATTTGCATACTTTGGTTGATACCATTATTGAGTTAGACGACCCTCACACGGTTGTTTAATCCAACAGTTGTTGAACACATAAAGAAAAACCATTGTAAGTATACCCATTTAGTAGTTGGTTCAGAGGAGTCTGGTTCTGAACTTGGTAGGGCGGGTTACGACCTGATCCCCCACAACTGCATTTGGAAGAGGAAAGAGGGGTTTTCCAAACTTATATTATCAGCTCCCCTCGATATATGATCATAATCACTAACAGATTTTCTACCATGAGCGTGCACAAGATAACGGGCTTAATGTGATTGCACTTGAATGAAAAGGGTGAATAAAATTTAAGTAAAAGTTAGAGTCACAATAAAATACTTAAGATTTGTCATCATCTGATGAGAGTCTTTGACTGCAATGTGTGGTTTTGTGTTACTACAGTACCCTTGATATTGATATTTATTACTTGATTTTCTTCTTTAGCCGGCAACCACATATGATTAGAGTTGTCGTGTTCTATTTCAAACATGTGCTAAAAAGAGTTATTATTTTTATACTTAAAGATAAGCAAAGGCTCAAGTATGGAGAAATCTGATAACACAAGTTGACATTGTTTTTGGCTCAATTTACATGATTGTTGTTGCACATGATAACCCTCAAAAGACCTAGTTGAAGCTAGGTTCACTTTGAAAGCATTCAACAAATGTAATGTTAAGTTGACTCCTCTGGTTTTTTGAGTGATAATTATCATTCTTTTTTACACATCATGTGTGGTCCAACAAAAAAAAAATCTCTCGCATGTGCATTATATGAAAAATACTTTTCAAAAGAAATGTTTTTCTTGCAAATTAATACTTGGCATTAAAGAAATCTGAGCTATGGTCTGATCATGGGCAAAGCTGATTTGAGACGCTCCTAGCTAGGGGCAAGTTACCTATAGATTATGCCAATTAGGGGCAAACAAGTGGAATACACTGCTTACTAAGATCGAATTGGTTACACTGCAAATACCAGTTGGTCAGAGGCATATCCTTCGAAGATTCAAGTACTTGGGGCATACCCATCAAGTGAATAAAGTTGTTGTTCCTCTTTGGAAGCCTATTTGAACACCTGTCCTACAATAGAAGCTTGCAAAGGTCATCATCTCAACAATTTCAGAGTTACTCAAATTCTCGGTGCCGGGAAATTCAAATTCTCTTCATAGAAACTCAGAAAGTCATGCATTCACGCATATAAACTCAAGCATTCATCCATGCAAGTTCATGCATTCCTGCATATAAACTCAAAAAAAGGATCACACAAATTTCAATATACGATCAGACATTTCATATGTATTAGTTTTGCATTTAGGCATTAGATATACATAATCATGCATTCATGAAGCACATGTTCAAAATGTTGTTTTAACAGGTTGTGAACTTAGATCTCTCATTCAGTAAAAAAAGGTTGATGTACCTAATTCTCCAACAAGACGGTTATTGAATCGTAATTACTCAACAACAAGGGTTGATGAGTCCTTTCCCCAGTGAATTTGTCAACCAAATATCATCCCCAAGCAGATTGGTCAGAGCACCATATTCTCAATGAGAAAAGATGATGAATCATGTCATTCCCACGTAAGTAAGTTGATAATTGTTCATCTCCAATAAGTCAGTTTGAACACCGCATCTTCAACAAGTCGGTTGTTAAACCACTTTCCCTAGTAAAGTTGGCTTATGCATAGCATCCCCGGTGAATGGATCAATAAGTCATATCAGTAAGCTAGTCAGCATACTGCATCCTCAATAAAGTTGGTACTCCGTACCTCAACAAGTTGGTTTCTAAACCATATCCCCAATGAAGTTAGTACACTGCATCTCTAATAAATTGATTGATGAACCATGTTCCTCAGCAAGACAGTTACTTGACAGTTATTAAGAATAATGGCAGAATATTCAACTTTCTCTTCCCAGCGAGTGATCTTCCTCAAGATACCTCAAATCTCAGCAAATTACTTCAGCAAGTTTTCAGTGAGCGTACGGATTGAGTTCTTAATTCTTCTGATTAAGTGGAGAATAAACTCAAGCCAGTCTCATCATTTCAAGAATTCAGTCTTAAAGCTTTTCAGAATGAGTGGGAAGCAGACACAAAGGGTTTTAAGGATTGGATTTACAATTCTTCTGATTAAGTGGAGAATGATTAAATTTAGTCTCGACTTTTCTTTAGATTCAGTGAAGGAGGTTTCCATTTGGTATTGACTTTTCTTCAGATTCAGTGAAGAGGGGCAATTCTTCTGATTAAGTGAAGAATGATTCAAACTAGTCTCATTTTTGTCATGAGCGTACAACATGGGTCGGTAATTCTTTTGATTAAGTGGAGAATGATTCAAGTTGGTCTTATCTTTTGTTTTGAGCATACAGGTTGAGTCTACAATTCTTCTGACCAAGTGAGGAATGATTCCATCTAGTCTCATTTTTGTCATAAGTGCACGAATTGGTTATTGATTCTTCAGACGAAGTGAAGAACATTTCAAGACAACCAATTTTTTAATTCAAGGACTCAGGCGGGAGACGATTTAGTTTTTTCTTTTATATGATTCAAGCACCCGGACGGGAGACGATCATTTTTTCTTTGGAGTTAAAGCACCCGGACGGGAGACAGCTCTGTTTATTTTTGAATCCAAGCACCCGGGCGGGAGACGATTCAGTTTTCTTTTTACATGATCCAAGCACCCGGGCGGGAGAAGGTCAGTTTATTTTTCTTTTGGAGTTAAAGCACCCGGGCGGGAGACGACTCATTTCTAAGATCAAAGCACCCGGACGGGAGACGATCATTTCTTTCTCAGGTATTCAGTTCCTAATTGCCTCAGGTATGATTTTTACCTTCATCTCTCATCAGCATTCATCTCATTACATCACTTTCACATCACAAAATTAGGGTATTTGTATTTAATTACCTTTTACTACGAGCGCACAAAGACGCAAGTCATAGCTGCACTCGAGTATAAAATAATTAAATAGGGGCAGCTGTAATACCCTAATTTTGCATTTTTTAAATAAATATTTCATTTTTAAAATTTGTTTCTTATTTTATTGGAAACGCTCCAAAATAAGTTCAAAAATATTATTTTCACGCCATTCGCTAATTTCGATCAAAAATCATAAAAATATATTTCATTTCATTTTCATTCGTATTCATCGCATTTTAATCATCAAAAAATATCTTCTCCATGAACTAATTATATTGTGCCACCTCATCATCTTTTTTTACTAATTATCCTCTTAACTCAAAATTACTCTTTATTACATAATTACCACTCACCTAATCCTACCACTATATATATTATTTTATTCACTTCAATCATTTGAGCACACACTCCAAGGAAAATCAGAAAAATTCCTCCTCCTTCCTCCACCAACACTTTTCCGGCATCGCTGCCGGAACTCAAAAACCACCACTTCAACCACCACCAACCACCACTACGAAAAACCACCAAAAAACAAAATCAAATACTCATTTCATATTAATTCGACCCTCCTGAGTCCAAATCCATCGTCGGAATCGCGAAAAAACGATGGGAAACGCGTGAACAGAGAGCTTGAAAATAACGAGAACTTTGAATCTCTGATTCGGCCAAACTAAGTCGCGAAAAAGGAAATGGAACTTGGATTCATACGTTTTAGACCCTTCTAAAGCTTTCTATTCTCTTAGTTTTCGCGAAAACTCGCCGGAAAACCATTTTGAAATTTTGAATCCAAACTTGCGTGATCTTTTTCTCTCTGCACAAACACCGATTGCGAAAACTAAGGGTAGATTTGGAATCTACGCGAGAAATACTATCAAATCGACTACTCATTTGCACGATTCGGTGTCCGTTTGCGTTTCGTGTGGTGACCAAGCTTCTTCCATGGCTACGCGGACGTGAGGTTGAAGATGAACCTCCCTTGCCACGTGTCATTATGTGGTTGGTCCGGTTCATGAGTGGTTCTTTCAGGAGCGGTTCGGTTCAGGGGCGTTTCGGTTCATTCGGGTTTTTTTCTACTAATCCGGTTCGGTTTTGTTTGGCTCATGAATGAGCTGGTTGTTTTTACTGGACCTTGGGTTTAATTAAGTGGATCTGTTTTATTTTCTGCACACCCCATTTTAGGTTTGCACCCGCTTTTATGCAACAATAAATTTATTCAACGATGAATTTATTTATCAACGATAAAATTATTTATCCTTCGATAAATTTATTTATCATTCATACCATGCTATTTTATTATTATCTAGTTATTTAACTATCTGAATTGAACTGTGATCTATCCGAACCTTGGGTTGTAAAACTTCTTTTCAAAAAAATAAATAAATAATGATTCGTTAATTAAAGTGAAAAAGGGGGAGTCTGGTGCACACCTTTCTCGGCCTGAATGGTACAGTCCATGAAGCACATCGTGGATAGCGTACTATTCTCATTTTGATTAACGAACATTTAATTGATTAAAGTGAAAAAGGGGGAGTCTGGTGCACATCTTTCTCGGCCTGAATAGTATAGTCTATGATGCACATTGTGGATAGCGTACTATTCTCATTTTGATTGATAAACATTTAATTAATTAAGATAAAAAAGAGGGAGTCTGGTGCACACTTTTCTCGGCCTGAATAGTACAGTCCATGATGCACATCGTGGATAGCGTACTATTCTCATCTTAATTAATGAACTTTTGTTAATAAATCTACAACTTTTTTTCTTAAACGAATTATACTTTATCCATTCCATTGACACATACAAACGCTTAAACCTCAGTTGAGTATACAAGCATGCTATTGTTCCAAAGGAATGCGACCTAAGTATTTTTCGATTAAAAACAACAAACAAAACTCTTTTTAGAACTACGTGAGCTTTGAATTTCTCATTGCACATGGGGAATACGTAGGAGCGAGATCGTAATCTCGTCAAGCCAAATAATAAAAAACTCTTTTTTCCCTTTTCTGTTCAATATGCGGTAATCTTTTCTTGTCTGCGGTTAATTTTCGTTTATGCAAACCAAATTCCTCAAATGGTTCCCGTTGAGTACAACGGATATGAGGGGGTGTTAACGTCTTCCCTTCATGTAACCAACTCCCGAACCCAAACTCTTAAAGGTTTTATCATTATTTTCCTTTCCCCTCACTGGATAAATAAAATATGGTGGCGGCTTCATTGCAATATTATTTTGTGCTTGCGCCGGGTGTTACATTTAGTATTATCATTTATTTTGTTAATTAGTTTCCTTTCTTTCTTGCATTATGTGGTTTAATTTCTTACATTCATACTTCATTGCATATTACGTAATTGTGTTTGGATGATTATTGTGGACTTCAAATTATTTCCCTAGCTTATTGGAGACGGACCTTAAAAAATAGTAGGATTAGAACCTAAAAAATTTTTAGTTTAGTTTAGAATAGTTTTTCTTAGTTAATTCATTTAATTCCATCGGACTTGTATTTTTAGGTTAGTTTATTTTTCGCATACCATTCAAATGTTGCATTCATTCATGTTTAAATTTCCACAAAATACCTTAGAATGTAATTAGGCAAAAATGTAACCCCAAAGTGGATGTAGAAACTTGCATTGCATGCATTTTATTTTTATCGCTTTCCGTCAAACGCTAAAAACAAACGAACGCGAATCTTTCATTTCCAAAGGGATACGAATAGTAATTTCCTTAGAAAAATAATAGAAAACAAACAAACATCTTCTCTCTCTCAAATGAAACTTCTTTAGTCCAATAGACCAAAATTAGTCGCACGATTAGATTTAAGTTTACTTTTTCAAAACATTTTAAATTTTGCTTTAACCTTCTCTTCTCAATCCAATCTCCATTTGCACACACAAAACTCTCTCTATACAACTTCTACCTCAAATTCTTACTACTTCTCTCCCATTTCTTCACATTAAAAATAAGTAAAAAAGCAATAAAATAGAGGTTACTATAGGATACTATAGGCGCTTAGGATGCTAAAACCTTCCCTAGGTGTAATCAACCCCCGAATTTAGAATTTCTTTTTAAACGGTTTTTGATATTTTCTCCTCTTTGGAAATGAAATATCAATGTAATGGTGGGAATCTCAAATTCCCCGCAACAACAGCGCCTCCTCCTTATTATTTTTCTCTTAACTCTAACTTTCTAACCCAAATAGACACACTGACACTACACCTTCTCTCTAATTGGTGTAGATCCAACAAAATATAACTTATTTTCTTCTATCAAAATTCATATCTCTCTCAAGTTCTTCTATCAAAATCAATATCTCTCTTTCAAGTTTTATTTCTATTTTCCCATATCTCTCTCTCATGTGTTTTTCTAATCTCTCTATAGTTTCTTTTTTTTTTTTAATAAATAAACTAAAACGAGAATAAAAAAGGACAAACAATTAATGTTTTGGAAACAAGAAAATAAAACAAGAATTTAAAACAAATCTATTTCTCCTTATTTTACTAAAAAAAAAGACAAAGAAAACGACTTGATTTGGAAATAGCTGGGAGAAGAAAGATAAAAAAAAGTTTTAAGCCGGCCGGTTTTTTGAAAATATCCGGTTCTCAGGTTGTGACCGGTTCTTTCCGGTTTTGACCGGTTCCCTCCGGTTCTATAGCATATCTGATCCAACTATAGGACCTGAGAGGTATCTCTCCGATTCACCGGTTGAATCGGTTCTTTAGCATATCCGATTCAGTTTTTAAAACACTGCTATGAGTGGGCCTTTATTAGTGGATTGGTTTTATTCCGGTCTAAATCAGTAAAAAAACAAATGGGTTTAAATGTAGTTTTAGCCATCCTATTTTGACACATTCGAATTTTCATCCTCTATATTTTGAAACTTGGAATTTTCACCCCCTCTATTTTAGATTTTAAAAAAAAATTCACCCCAATTACATTTGGCTTATTTTTGCTTATGTGTTGCAATGGTGATGTGTATATTTTTCGACACATGTCTTTATCCACCTAATTATTTTCTTTAAAAATTACTAGAAAATTCTTAAAAATGCCTTAAAATTAAGGAAAATATTTTTAAAAATGAAATAAAAATCTATAAATAAATTACTATATAAAATAATTAAAAAAAATAAGAAAAATACCATAAAAACCCATTAAAAAGACATTTAAATATATCAAAAAATTTGTTTATCATGTGACAGCTTCACACCCCATTTTTCAATGACTAAGACAATCAGCCCTTACACTTTCATTTAAGGAGTATGTTATTGGAATGCATTCACAAATTTTTTCAATATATTTAAATGTCGTTTTATGGTATATTTTTGTTTTTCTAGTATTTATCTTGATTTATTATTATTTCTTATAATAATTTATTTATATATTTTTATAATTTTTTCCCTAAATTTATGGCTTTTTTAGAATTTTCTAGTAATTTGAAAGAAAATAATAGATAAAGATAATACACATGTGTCAAAAAAGTGAAATAATATACACATCACCATTGCCACAAAGCAAAAATAAGCCAAATGTGATTGAGGTGAAATTTTTTATGAAAAAATCAAAATAAGGGAAGGGGGGGGGGGGGGGGGGGGTGAAATTCCGATATTTGAAATTGGAGGGTTAAAAATCCGAATCTATTAAAATAGAATGGCTAAAACTGCATTTTAAAAAATAAATAATTTTATAAAAAAATTATAACAGACCGCCTCTCAATTACTTGTACAATAACATAAGGGATGTGGTTGAGTGGTTGGGGCTCATCCTCCTTAAACCAAGGGTCGAGGGTTCGATCCTCACCTTAGGTATGGAGCAGCTTTAAATCCTTGGGCCAGCTATCTCACTCATCAAGTGTCTCTAATCTAGCGAGGGATTAATCACTACGTTCGGCGGTGGATACCCGATCTCGACCAAAAAAGAATTACTTGTACAATCCTTTTGACAATGTTAAGATACTGAACTATCTTAGCACTGAGATTAGTTGTGACCAATAATAATCGTAAAATAAAATAGAAAAAGTAATTGAACTTGTTTAGTATTTTTTCGGTCTTTAACATAATAGAATAATTGTTTTCTAGAATTATTAGAATTTTAATGTATTTTGTCTATATTATTAATATATTATTAATTGGATACCTCTAAAATTCAATAAAATTAAAAAGTAAATATTTTCTTATATTAAAGAATAGAGATAGTATAACCAAACAAAAATTAAACTTGTTTAATAGATTAAACAGTAAGGAATGCAAAACATAGGTGACGTGGCCCAATTTACGTGCTAAAAATAGAGGTGTAAGCAGATCGGTTTGGATCGGTTTTGAGTGAATGTAATGTACGAATCAATGAACTTTCAATTGGTTCGGTTTATGTCGGTTTGGTATGTTTTCAAAAATGAATTTGATTCGAACTAGTCGGTTTGGAATAGATACTTTACTAGGTTTTCATCATTTTGTTTTTTCGGTATAATATCTGCTATTATTTTTTCAAAGGATATATTTCAAGCTCAATTTTTCAAACAACGTACAATAATAGTATAAACCAAATAAACAATAACATGTTTTTGAATTACAAAATACAACACATATATGTCATATATGTTTTTGTGTTAGATTCAAATATTGTTTTTTATATTAAGAATATATTTTTTAATATAAAAAATAAATAATTAATTTGACCATATTTTATGTTAAGAAAAAGTTAACATGTGTCTTTAAAGCACATGTTTTTAAATACTCAATACAAAAATATTATCTTAAAATTGTGTATTTAACTTTTTTTTAAAGTCGAAATTTTGTATTTCTCTATGTTTTATTTTGACAATGCACTTATTCAATTAAGAATGAACAAGAACAGAAGAAAACAAGGATCAGACCTGCAGAGGGGCAGTCCCCCATTAGGTACGAGATTCCAAGATAGCATGAGCAGCAATATTACACATACAGTTCACATAAATAACATAACAATCATCTAAACAAAAAATACTCTCTGACAATCCTTAAAAAAAGTTCAATACTAACTATATCTAAAAGACCATTAAAACAATTAACAACAATTAAAACATCAAGCTCAAACATGATGTTGTTGAGTTGGAGTTGTCGAACCACAATAATATCCTATCAAAGGCCCAAAGCTTATGCCAAGAGAACTTCAGCAACCACATCAACCCTTTTCATAGCAGCAAAAATGACTTCTTTGTTGGGGTTCTGCAAGACCCATCAAGATTAACGGATATGGATTTTTACTGAATATACTGTTAATTTTGATGAGTCTCAATAACATATCAAATGATTTTCAATTTTTTCAAAATTTGCGTGAATAATCTATATGATATAAAATTTCAATCCAATAGTCGATTTTATAAAATTCGTGTTCGTTATAGAGAAATCCCCGACATGTACATGTAAATGCACCAGTCCCCCTCCATGTTTTAATAATTGTCAAAACGTGAGAAAATAGAGTAAAATACATTTTGGTATCACTATACATGACTTGACAGCGAAAAAGTCTTTTAAACTTTGAAAAACCAGTTTTTAGGTCATTTGGATCAAATACACAGGGTATCTGGATCGATACATATGTGCCACAGAAAAATAATTTGACTGAAGCTCAACATGTATCGATACAAATTAACTTGTATTAGTACATAACAAATCATTCTTGAACAGAAAGCTTTATGTGTATCGATACACATTTATATGTATTGATACATATCAGGCCTTTCTGAAACAGAGAGCTTTATATGTATCGATACACATTTAATATGTATCGATACATATCAGTCAAATCTTAAAAAAAAATTGTTGTCATTAAAGATGTATCAATACATACTGATATGTATTCATACATGTCTGTTGTGTATCAATACACATTAGTTTAATTTTGCATAAATCAACTCCATTCTATTTTCCCTATAAATAGCATCAGGGGTCTCTTTGTAATGTGTGAGAAACATTTGAAAAACAGTTTTTGATCAGAATTAGAGATAATTTTGGATCAAAGTATTCATGGCAATCAAGTTCTTCATCTCCACCTAATTCTCAATAATCTCAAAGTTGCTTACTCGATCTATAAGTGGGTTCGCCAAAAGGTTTTTCGTTCGATTGGGTGATATAGTCTGTGGTAGATCGTGGTTATTCGATCTTTTGGGTGAAATTGATCGCAAGGGGTTTCTCATCAGTATTCAAGAAGATTAAAGGTATCGATTTCTTGAGGTTCAACACGTTGGCGGAGGATCAGCCATATAATCAATTGCAAGGGTTATTGGTTGACGAACGGGTGTATATTTGATTATCATAATTGGAGGTTCGAGTTGAGGATCATGTTGTTTTTCGTGTAAGTGTTACTGAAGTTATAACGAGTGAAAAAAATCGAGTCTTTTAGATATCTAGTGTGCTGAATTTTGTAAACTTGTGCATTTCTAACTCAGATTTTCTATAAAGTGCTCAATTTCGATTTCCGCGAAATTAGGAGGAGACGTACCGGCCACTACGAGGACGACTAAAAGCCACTGAACTCCCATATCACATCATTTTTTGTTTTTCTTCCCTTAGCTCTTTAATTGTGCTATTAATTCAATTGATTTTGTCAATTGGAATTTGATCAAGTCTGATGCACGCCAAGTGCTCGATCAAATGCCAATAACTTGTTTTGCTTGCGATACTCTAGATTCAGACCATTTAATTGTTGATTATTAGTTTTCAAATAATAAATATCAAATCATTTGTATCGATTGATCACAAAGTATCTCTTAACTTGATTTTCATCATCATACGTTCAACAGTGATACAACTTTTCTTATGATCAAACTAGGTGGAAAGTAGACTACTGATTCGGTGGGCTTCCGCATGCTTAATTTCTAAAAATCGCTAATTGATTTTTGGATTATTCAACCCCCCCCCCCCCCCCCCCTCTCATCTAAGTGATAAGTTTAGTAGTCTAATAATACATGATACACAGTATAGTATGAAATTTTGGTGTACCGGTATAGGATGTTGGACGTGATTTGCCAACACTTTCAGTATTATAGAAGGCGTTTTCAACACTCAGGATGTGCCAATATTTAACAGACGTGTAAAACAAGCAATGGAAATATAGAATAAAAACAGTAAATAAGACAAGTGATTTGTTAACCCAGTTCATTGCAACGTCACTTTATCTGGGGCATACCAAGTCAGAAAAGAAATCTACTATGATATGCTTAAGATATTCAGCAAATTCCTCGTTTACAACTTAGATCCTCGCCAATACTTGTGATATATTTCTACCTAAGTACCCCATAGGTAAGAGAAACTCACTCACTTCCTATCACTCAGCATAGACCAATGTTATCTTTAACGATTACAATCAAAGGTAGAGAACACTCTCCAAAAAACTAACAACCTATTCGTATACTTCAAAGATTAGAGTAGTGAATAATAACTCCTTGCTTAAAAGCTTTGGAGTACATAGATACAACTTAATAAACACAATCCTTATACGTGCTTCCAGATGACACAAGCAAAGACTCACAAATAACAAGACTTAAACCCTAAAAATTATATTCTTCAAGACGACATAAGTGATCTTTAGGTATAGTTTTCACAACATATTTATATCTTTGAAATAACACAGGTAATAAATTTGTCTTGGGCTTCAAGTAAGTAGTTGTCCTAGTCATGACCCAACAAGCACACAAGAATCCATATGATATATTTTCATAAATGGACAATTACTTCTTACAGAAGAATTATGTTTACAATTAATCGTTATGGTTCTGACAAAATGTGCGCCTTAGACAACAAGATAGGCGAGATAAAACCAAAACAAATCTTCTAAAAAATATGGCGTGTAATTAAAACAAACTCCCAAAATTACACATGTGAACATCTGTTGGCACATATGGTTCAACATCAACACATGTTAGAACATTTTATCTAACATCTAACTAATTAATGTTTTAGCAAAAATGAAGTCAATATTAAAACACCAACTTAATAATTATCCAAACAAAAAACAAATCGGATACCGAATCAACAAATTAAAGTTGTGCAAAAGATAAGAGAGAGAGAGAGAGAGAGAGAGAGGTGAGAGAGACTGTGCTAGGGTTTCGTTCCTCCATGAATGGCAGCCGTTTTCCATACCGGGAAACATCATTCAAACGGAATTCCTATCACGGTCATGGTAAGGCAAACACTGGGGGGGTTAGGGTTCATCACGGGGAGCGAAACACTGGTGAGAGTTTTGAGATCAATGGTGAGTGGACTGAGGTGAGATCAAGGAAAAGGAAAGCGGGACGATCGGGTGATCGACGACAAGACTGCAATGGCTACAACAGACTACATGATGACAGATTCGATTTCCAAACAGTAGGGTTAGTTGCGGTTTCTCAAGGAAAAGGTTTCACAGGAGTTTCTTCATTCTACATCACTAATTTTTCCAGAACATTTGAACCAGGATGATTTGCGACAAGAACTGAGTCTGCTAGGCAAATTAGCGGATTTATATATAGCACAGAAACATAACAATAATGGCAATCCTTTTGGTTTCGTACGATTTGAAAATGTGCGGAACAAGGTTAAATTACTTAATGCTCTGAACACGGTGTGGTTTGGTTTGTATAAATTGCGGGCTAATGCCGCACGGTATCATAGGAATGCACCAAAGAATGAAATGCAACATGTTCAGAACCTGGGCACTTGAGTTTCGTCTCCTATTATTGAATCTGGCAATGGAGTGCAGGTTGCAAAGCCGCATGGCAAGAAGACGCTAGCAGAACCTTCGATCTCTTTTGCGGAGGCGGCTAAGGGCACTGGAATTTTACATCAGTCTAGCGCTATGGAGCCAGTTCAGCAGGCGGCATTGGCATTGAGACAAGCTAAGAAGAGTTGCATGTTTTCCTCGACAGCGGAGGACAGGGAGTGGGTGTCTAAAGGTTTGGTGGCGACTGTAATTGTTGTGGTCTCGGTGTTTATGATTCAGCAAAAATTTCACGATGGTGGTTTTGACACACTCCTTGTTATACCTCTTGGCGGCGACAAGGTTTTCTTATATTCAACTCTAGTAGGGGAAGATATCAAAATCATTATAGCTGGGGCTGTGAAGTTTTTTGAGCAATATATCAAGAATGTGGCGGTGTGGACATCTAAATTGGGAATAATTGATCATTGGAAATGGGTGCGTATTCTCAAAGTTCCTTTGCATGCATGGAATATTGACTTTTTTAAAAGTGTGGCAGCGGTGTTCGGATCGTTTGGGTGTGTTGACTTCGCTACGGAAAATAAATTGCGAATGAATTTTGCTAGAGTTTTAATCTATTGTCCCGGGGTGGAGGTCAATATTCCGAGGTTGGAGGTTGTGGTGGATGACGAAACTTTCATTCTTAAAACGGTGGAAGATGTTTTGTATGATCCGCAAGTTGATTTCGCATTGCTCTATAATAAGCAAGACCGATTTAATTCACCTTCTTCGGCCACAAGTTTTTTTCCTAACTCCAATGTTTCTGTGGAATATAGAGATTTAAGTAGCAATGATTTTATCAATGAAGTTGCTAAAGACTTGAATGACGAATGGGCTAGTTTTCACTTGAATCATTAGGTGACCTCTGCACATCCTGGCAAGGTTAATTTTACTTCAAATATTCAGGAGAGGGATGTTATGTCAGAGGAGGGTTCTGTTAGCAGGGTGGGTGTGAGTCTTGGACATGAGGTTGATAGGCCCAGGCCCATGGGTGCAGTGTCCTTGATTCAAGAAAGGGGGATCATGTAGGGGAGCTAGAGAAAGATATGGAGACTGGGCCGGTAGCTTTTGAGCAGCCCAATCTTTCACAGCCTACTGTTATTGGTGTTGCTGATGGCCCAAACAAGAATGTGGATAATCTGATTATTAATTCTGTCAGAAATAGAGGGGAAAGAAGAGGCTGAGGGGTTGTGGAGGCTGTCGTGGACATAGAACATTTTAACGACTTTATTCTTGACTCTGATCTATTTGATTTACCGCTACATGGCCGTAACTTTACTTGGAGTCGTACTGATGGCTCATCGATGAGTAGATTAGACCATTTTCTTTTGTCGGAACAGTGGTTAGTGTCTTGGCCTAATTGCATTCAGGTTGCTCTTTTGCGGAATTTATCTGACCATTGTCCCTTGATACTTCGTGAGGAGGTTGATGATTGGGGTCCTAGACCACTCCGCATGCTTAAATGTTGGTCAGATTTTCCCAGATATAATTTGTTTGTGCGAGATACTTTGAGATTATGTCAGGTGGATGGGTGGGGTGGTTTTGTGTTGAAGCAAAAGTTGAAAATGGTTAAAGTAGCGCTTAAAGAATGGCATTATAGTCATGTGAAGAACCTCCCTGGGCGAATTTCAGAGGCTAAAGCCCGGTTGGGTGTGTTAGATTTAAAAGGTGAAGGGTCTCTTTTAAGTGTGGAGGAATCATCTGAACGGCGTAGGTTGACGGGTGATTTATTTTCTTTGGCTCGAGCTGAGTGTAGCATTTCTTGGCAACAGTCGAGGTCGAGATGGCTTCGCGAAGGAGACGCTAATTCCCGGTTTTTTCATTCAATGGCTAATTTTCAAAGGAAACGTAAATTGATTGTTATTCTTCAGGTTGGCGATACACAAATTGAAGGAATCCATAATATTAGACAATCTATTTTCCAGCATTTTTCTAATCAGTTTAAGTCATCCCGTGTTAGTAGGCTGGACATCAGGGGTTTGAATTTTAATCAGTTGAGCGACATCGAGGCTTCATCTTTAGTGACTCCATTTACTGAAGGGGAAATTAAACAGGTGGTTTGGGACTGTGACAGTTTTAAGAGTCCGGGTCCAGATGGTGTCCATAGTAGTTTTCTGAAGGATTTCTGGTCTGAGTTAAAAGATGATTTGGTCAGATTTTTCACTGAATTTTTTCATAATAGTAGGCTGGTCAGAGGCCTCAATTGCAGTTTTATAGTTCTTATTCCTAAGGTAGCGGTACCTCAACGGTTGTCTGATTATCGTCGGATTTCTTTGATCAGTAGTGTTTACAAAGTGTTGGCTAAGGTCCTAGCTAACAGGTTGATTCAAGTGATTGATTCAAGTGATTGGTAGTGATGGTATTTTGATCGCTAATGAGTTAGTGGATGAGGCTAAAAAACAAAAATCTGAATTACTCATGTTTAAAGTGGATTTTGAAAAAGCATATGACTGAGTAGAATGGGGATACTTGTTTTCGGTTATGGCAAATATGAACTTTCCTTCGAAATGGTGCGGTTGGTTGTCAGAGTGTGTCCGTACAGCTTCAGCATCAGTGTTGGTGAATGGTAGCCCTACAGATGAGTTTGTTTTTGAGCGTGGGCTCCGTCAAGGGGACCCCCTGTCTCCATTTCTGTTTCTTATAGCGGCTGAAGGCCTTAGCTTAATGATGAAGACTTCTGTTCAGACTAGATTGATTTCTAGTTTTCCGGTGGGAATGGAGAATCAGCTTCATGTTTCTCACTTACAGTACGCTGACGATACCCTATTGATTGGAACCAAAAGCTGGGAGAATGTCCGTGCCATTAAAGCGGTTTTGGTTCTTTTTAAATTGATGTCAGGCTTGAGAGTTAACTTTCATAAAAGTTAGTTGATTGGGGTGAATATTCATAGCTCTTGGCTGAATGAGGCGGCTAATATCTTGGGGTGTAGAGTTGGTGGTGTGCCTTTTGTTTATCTTGGTCTTCCGATTGGGGGAAACCCCCGAAGGCTCTCGTTCTGGAGCCCGGTCATTGAGAAAATCAAAGCTCGCCTTTCTGTTTGGAAAAATCGTAATCTGTCAATGGGTGGTCGCCTGGTTTTGATCAAAGTTGTCTTGTCTTCTCTTCCGGTCTACTTTCTTTCATTTTTTAAGGCTACCTCAGGTATTATCTCTTCCATTGAATCTTTATTTAAATCTTTTTTGTGGGGTGGGGATGGGGTAGCTCGTAAGGTTCATTGGATTCACTAGGACAAGGTGTGTCTCGATCAGTGTAATGGGGGTTTGGGGGTCCGGAAGGTGAAGGAGTTTAATTTGGCATTACTCTGTAAGTGGAGTTGGAGGATTAGAACTGAAGACCGGGGTTTATGGTGGAGTGTGCTGGTACACAAGTATGGGATACATAGGGGCAAATACAGGATGGGGGTCGGAGAGCATCGGCATGGTGGAAGGATGTGATGGATGTTGGTAGGAATTCTTTTAATGGGTTAAATAGGTAGTTTTCTAGTTTCTTACAACGTAAAGTGGGGGATGGGGAAACGACCTCCTTTTGGGATGATCCTTGGTTGGGAGAGGGTTTGGTGCTGAGGGAGATATACCCGCAGTTGGCTGGGCTTACAGTTAGTCCTTCGGCATCGGTGGGTGAGATGAGTCGGAAGGGGTGGGGGGTAGGAGGTGGAGGGTGGGAGTGGAGGCGGCCTCTATTTGTTTGGGAGGAGGAGCTTTTGGCGGATTGTTTCGTGTAATATTTTCTTTTTTGTCGTGGATTTTAACCTAGTCCCTCATGTTTTTTTTGTTGTATATATTCTATTTCCTTTTTTATATATATTATTATGATAATATGACATAGGATGAGAAGTTCAAAGAAAAAATTAGTTAAAATGTACAGGTTCTTTGATGTCCACTAATTCCTTAGTTCATCTAAAAATGCAAAATTTTGTTCCAAACACTCCTAAAAAAAAGTGCAATCTAATACTACATGTTGTAAGCTTTCTTCAACTCCACAAGTGAAATAATCCGAGTTAATAATTTCTTGTCTACCCAAGTTATCTTTTGTTGGGTTGGAAGTTTATCGAAACATGAATCTCCAAGTAAATAAACACACTTTTGACGGATTTTTTTCCATATATCAAGTCATGGCACTAATATGGTTTCTTTGTGCACCTCTTGATTTAGCTTTTGATATATTCTTTTGATAGATTAATCATCATTATGGTCTAGCATAGTAGCATATCCACAAACACTTGTTTGACACCCTAAACAAAATAGTGTACTCCAACATGAAACAACAATCTATGACCAAATCTGTTGGAGTCGCAGCGGAATATTGACCTCTAATAATGATATGAAATATCACCCTCACTAAGTTGAGCACAAAATAATGTAGCTAGAATAATAAACTTGAATGAAGAAATATATGTCTAAAGAAGAAAGATTGAATATATGAGTAAAGAACTACTTTGAATTGCTACTTCTTGTTGTTATTATTACACTAAACATATGACAATATATAGTGTCTTACATGCTAAACAATAAATGGTGTTCCTACATTTTCTAGTTACAAAATAGAAAATAGTATATTTAGCATGCATGACTCCTTCTTCTTCTGCTTCTTTATTTAGAGAATTCCATATAACCATACATTCACATAATTGAATATAGCCATACATTCTCACAATTCTCCACCTCGTTCATAATTTGAAAACATTTCAAATTTTGGACGAATATGGAATAATGTTTAGCAAGTTCAAGCAGTGTTGGAACTTGCTACCCGACACGACCTTGGTTAACATGTCAGCTGGATTCTCATCAGTATGCACCTTCGTAAGAGAAATATGACCTTCCTACGACATCCCGTACAAAATGATATCTGACATCAATATGCTTGGTCCGAGCATGATGAACTTGATTCTTAGCCAAATGAATTGCACTTTGACTATCACACATCAGTTTCACACATTGCTTCCTTTACTCCTTCTGCTACTGCCATGTACTCGGCTTTCGTAGTAGACAGTGCCACTGTAGACTATAACATCGATCGCCAACTTACTGGAGCACCATGTAATTTGAACACATAACCAGTAGTAGATCGTCGTCTATCTAGATCACCAGCATAATCAGAATCAACAAATCCATTTGTTTGACATGTATCTCCAGATTCTCCACCAAAACATAAGCACGTGTCAATGGTACCGTTTAAATACCTCAAAATCCATTTCACTGCTTCCCAGTGTGTCTTACCCGGATTCGCCATAAACCTACTGACAACACTGACCGCTTGTGAAATATCTGGGCGTGTACACACCATAGCGTACATCAAACTGCCAACTGCACTAGCATAAGGTACTTTTTCCATGTATGCCTTATCTTCCGCTGTAGTAGGAGACTAATTACTAGAAAGCCTAAAATGTGGAGCTAATGGAGTAACCACTGAATTAGCATCTCTCATCCCAAACCTTTCAACAACCCGCTCTAAATAGCCTTTTTGACTCAAGAACAATTTTCGGTTTGTCCGCTCCCTTCTAATCTCCATACCAAGTATTTTCTTTGCAGCACCAAATTGTCTTTTGTCTCAAACTTTATACCAAGTTTAGACTTCAACCGTTCTATCTCCACCTTGCTTTTTGAAGCAATAAGCATGTCATCGACATACAATAATAGATAGATATAATCACCTCCATGAAGCTTCTAAATGTAGACACAACAATCATAACTACTTCTAGAGAAACCTTGCTTTAGCATAAAGAAATCAAATCGCTTGTACCACTGTCGAGGAGATTGCTTCAATCCATAAAGTGATTTCCTCAAGCGACACACCTGACTCTCTTTACCTTCAACCTTGTATCCTTCAGGTTGATACATACATATTTCCTCATCTAAGTCTCCATGCAAGAAAGCTGTCTTCACGTCTAGTTGTTCCAGCTCAAAATCACCATGAGCAACAAGACATAATAGCACCCGAATAGAAGTATGTTTTACCACCGGAGAAAATATCTCATTGTAATCAACACCTTCCTTCTGTGCAAACCCCTTGGCCACTAGTCTAGCCTTATATCTTGTACCGCACGACTTAGTATGATCTTCTTTTCTTTTATACACCCACTTACAACCGATAGCACACTTTCCTACAGGCAATGGGACCACCTCCCATGTCTTTTTCTTGTAAAGAGATTGCATCTCTTCCTCCATTGAAACCAACCAACTCTCTATATCTTTGTCTTTGATAGCTTGCTTGAAGGTGACCGGCTCATCATCTTCAATTGAGAGTGCATATTCCACCAAGTTGACCTGCCCATAATGCCTCAGAGGTTTGTCTGACCCAAACTTCTGAATTGGTTTATAATTTCTCTTTGGCCTAGTGGTATCCAAAGGTTCCTGCTGCTGTTGTTACACATGTATATTTTCCTGCTGAACCTCCTCCTGATCAAGTTCATCCTCTTCCTCGTCTTCACTGGCGATAGGATTCTCCACCTGACCACGACTAGAATCTAGTTGGTCTTCAGATTCTATATCAATAACTTGCTTATTTGATATCGTCACATCACCATCATTAGGTTCCATAGCTTTTGACAAAGCTACCATAGATTTTTCGTCAAATGTAACATCTCTACTGATCACAAACTTAGAATCTTCTACACTCCAAAGACCATAACCTTTGACCCCTGTTGCATATCCTAGAAAGATAGCTTTCTTGGCTCTATTATCAAGTTTGTTATCCTTGACGTGAAAATAAGCCGTGCATCCAAAGATTTTCAGTTTGTCATAATCAGCATGTTCATCTGACCACACGTTATAAGGCGTGTCTCCACCTAAACTAGAATGTGGGGATCTGTTTACAACATAACAAGCTGTAGCAACCAACTCTGCCCACCATTCTCGACCTAAACCAGAATTAGAGCGCATACACCTTGCTTTCTAAAGAAGTGTACGGTTCATTCTTTCTGCGACTCCATTTTGTTGTGGTGTGCCTCTGACTGTCTAGTGTCTAACAATGCCTTCCTGATCACAAAACCTCTTGAAAGCTTCATCCGTATACTCTGTACCATTATCCGATCGTAGAGTTTTCAGCTTTCTACCCGTTCTGTTCTCAACCATTGCTTTCCAACACTTGAAAATATCAAATACCTCATTCTTATGCTTAAGAAAATAAATCCAAGCATACCTTGAATGATCATCAACATATGTAACAAAGTACCTGGAACCACCCTTAGAAGTAACCGGAGCCAGACCCCAAACGTCAGTATGCATGTAGTCTAATATTCCCCTGTTTTTATGCTTACTTGAAGAAAACCGCAACCTATGTGCTTTGCCATACACACAATGTTCACAAAATTCTATGCATGGATTTTCCATGTTCTTCAACAAACCTTTCTCACCAAGCAGTGATAGACCCTTTTCAGACATATGCCCAAGGCGCATGTGCCACATCCTCGTACATTCAGCCTGGTCTTTACTTCTACTCATTCCAACTGCCAAATCACCCGTGACAGTTTCCCCCACAAGAGGATAAAGATTCCTGTGACGAACCCCCTTCATCACAACCAACGAACCACGAACAACCTTTAAGCCTCCATTTTCCAAGATTATTTTGTAACCATTTTCCTCCAATACACCAAGGGAAATAAGGTTTTTCCGCAAATTTGGAACATGTCTCACATTCATTAGAGTTCTTACCATTCCATCATGCATCTTGATTTTTATTGTACCATACCCCATAATTTTACAAGCATGGTTGTTTCCCATCAAAACAGTTCTACCATCTATACTTTGGTAGGTAGTAAATCACTGCCTATATGGGCACATATGGTGTGAGGCTCCTGAATCAAGCATCCACTTACCAGAAATATCATGATCTTTCTCTGAGACTGAGAAACAATCATCCCCATCATTTGAGACATAACTCGCCTCCGACAAATCTTGTCGTTTGCCACTGGAGTTGTTGTCGTTGTTGGCCTGCTTCTTAAATAATACCCTCTTATTTGGACAATTAGCTTTAAAGTGTCCAAGCTCACCACATTTAAAGCATGTTCTTTCCGCAGGAGCTCTAGATTTTGATCTAGACTTACTTCCCCTGCCTTGTCCTCTTTCATTTGTCCTCCCTCTAGAAACAAATAATCCTTGAGCTTGTTCTCTTCCATTGCTAGACATCCCACTCTTAGCAACCTTTCGAAGATCATCCGCTAAAAGTGATGTCCTAGCCTCATCCATGGTAAGAGTGTCTCCCACAAGCATCAATGTTTGGACTAAATTTTCATAGGACTCTGGTAATGAAAGTAATAACAAAAGTGCTTGGTCTTCATCATCAATCTTTACTCCTATATCCTTCAAGTCTGATATAATCCTATCAAACTTGTTGACATAATCCCGGATTGGGGTGCCTTCCTCCATCTTGCATGTATACAATTTGGATTTCAAGTAGATCTGATTAGTTAGAGTTTTCGTCATGAAATTACTCTCTAACTTTGACCACACGCCAGCAGCCGTTGCTTCTTCATTCACCAAGAATGCAACATCCCTCTCAAGGCATAAGATTATGGCTGCCTGTGCTTCAAGAACTAACTCTTCCCAATTCTCATCCTTCATACTCTCGGGTTTCTGTTCTACTAACGCCTTGTGCAACTTTTGTGATATAAGCAAATTTTTCATCTGCATCCTCCAATAGGAAAAATCATTTTTCCCATTGAACTTCTCAATTTCATATTTACCGACCTTGACGGTTCCACTAGTAGAAGCCATTATCTTCGATAACAAATAAAATAATAAAGTATTACCACTCTAAAATTTTACAGTTGGCTCTAATACCAATTGATGGAGTCGCAGCGGAAATTTGACCTCTAATAATGATATGAAATATCACCCTCACTAAGTTGAGCACAAAATAATGTAGCTAGAATAATAAACTTGTATGAAGAAATATATGTCTAAAGAAGAAAGATTGAATATATATGAGTAAAGAACTACTTTGTATTGCTACTTCTTGTTGTTATTATTACACTAAACATATGACAATATATAGTGTCTTACATGCTAAACAATAAATGGTGTTCCTACATTTTCTAGTTACAAAATAGAAAATAGTATATTTAGCATGCATGACTCCTTCTTCTTCTGCTTCTTTATTTAGAGAATTCCATATAACCATACATTCACATAATTGAATATAGCCATACATTCTCACAAAATCTTCCTCCCATACAAGCAATTTTATCCGTTGCCTCCAAAACCCTACTCTATACTAGGTAAGTGTGTTTGTGGTTCAGTTTATATTGATTTTGAGATGAAAAATCATCTGATCCAACGATATAATTACTCGTGCTACGGTTCAATTTTGGATAACTAATAAGAAAATCTGATCCAATTTTGCCATCTCATCCTTGGACACATTTTTCTAAATAATAAATCAAAAAAACATACTAAATCTATCACACAGCCAATAGAAAATCACAAAAAAAAATGAGTACTCACTCCATTACCTCACTCTCGCGATATTACAACATATCTCATCTCAGGACTCAGATCCTTAGAGGTGATTTAATTAATTAAAATGCAATAAATAAGAGTAAATTTTCCAAATTTTCCAAAAAGAGTAATAAATAATGTCTTGCTATTTTAGGTAGACTAAAATTTGAAATAAATAGATTTCAAATGAGACATTTATTATGAGATCGAGAGTAGTATTATTTATAATGTAGTCTAATAACCAAAATATTACCCTTTAAATAAAGAATCTCATTTCCAACTGAACTATACTCCCTTCATCTTTTTTTTTCTTTCTTTTTTTATAATAGAGGCTTTTCATTAACTAGAAAGAAAGTTGGGAGGTAAAATTTCAAGCATCATACAATAATAAAGAGTTCAACACAGAAATAACATTCTCCAAAAACTAATAGTAAAAGAAGACGAAAAAAAACCACATTGAGCCAATGAACACATTTATTAGTCTCTTTTGGTGAAAAACAAATAGAGTTGGTCTAGTCCGTCCGGTGAAGAAGGTTAGATGTATCATTAAGAAAAAGGAGAAGATGGATAAATTTAGTATGGCCTTTCTTGGCCATATTGAAAAAGGTGAGTGAGTCAATTTCAAAAACAACTTTGTTAATACCAAGATCACGAGTTCACTTTTGAGAAAAAAGAAAACTACGCAGAGCCCACATCTTAGTAAAAAGAGAACTACTCGAGGTCACTTTTGAGAAAAAACTTTTTAACAACCGACCATGGTAATCACGTATTAAACCCCCACAAGCAGAAATACCATTGAGACTAGAATGCGCACCATCAACATTTACTTTGAATTCATCCGGTTGTGGTTTAATCCAAGTTGTAATGGTTGAATTATTATGAATGTTCTGTTGTTGGGAATGAAGAGAATTATAAATTTTTGTCCCAAAATTAATATTCTTTTATATAAGACTCATTTGTAATTCTCAATAATATTAATTATTTTTTTTCTTCAAAATTTCCTTTATTTATTTACATGTTTTTTTGAATAATATTAAATTCAAAAATCAATGAAAATCAATGTTTTATTAATTATATATATAAGATAATTACATATTTGTCAAATTTAAACAGGCAACAAGCTGCGTCGTTACTCTTTCTTGAATTGCAAAATCAATTCTCTTATAAACCACATTTACAGATTTAAGAGACACAACTTTGTAATGCATTATGGAACTCTATTTAAAAGATTAATAGCATCTGGTGTTAGAAAGCAAAAACTATCAAAAACCAAAACTTTCTTAATACACATACTTTATCAAAATGACTCTTATAAATAAGAAATACTCCCTCCAATCATTATTATAAGTAAATTTGATTTTTTTGATACATTTGACTACTAATGTGTATCTAGCTTATAATATAGACAGATACATCAGTTGTCAAATATACCAAAAATAATTTAATAAAATAATTTGCCTACTGAATACTTGCAAGAATTTACTAAAGATAATTAATCACACGTTAATATTTAATAACATAGTGTAAGTTTTTTATTTTGTGATTGTGATTGTTACCGTACTACAAATAACTCATGAAAATGGAGTTGGAAAAGTCATGAAAAGAAGAAAGAGATAGTGTTGAGCAAACCAAGGCAGTAACTCACGATTGTCAGTGCGCTCAGCAAGTCAACAACTTATTTCGTTTGATACGCAACGCGGGCTTTGACCTCAAAACGAACAGAGATTGACCCGTCAATTTAAACTGAGTTTTTCTGTCCCAAATGCTACTTCTGTTATTATGGATTTTTATGTGCTTCTTTATGTGGAGCTTCTTTGATATTCTCTGTGAAGTAAAGTTGATTTTTTTATGAAAAATGCTAAATTATGTCTCTAGGGAATTAGCTAAGTTTATTAAAAAGGAAATTTTGTTTTGGAATTTGTGCATTCAATGTCTCTGTCTTAGAACTTGTGTCTTAATTTTATCTTTTACTTCCTTTTTTAATATGCTTAACAAGTGCCCCACAGAACTGTTTAGCATAACCCTTTTTGTATTCATTATACTATTAATGTATCCGACTCATAATATGAATCGGATAAACTCAGTTTAAATTGACGTGTCAATCTTTGAATATGAGTCATAATATGAGTCAGATACATCAACAGTCAAATGAATAAAAAAAATTCAATTTTGCATATATTTGTGGTCAGAGGGAGTACATTAACAAATTCTAATATCTTAAATATGGAAAAAGTTTATGTACTTTATAAAACTTTTAAATTGACTCTGTACTTTAAAAAAGTCTTTTTTTACTTTCGAAAAGGACTATGGATTCATTTTTTGATGACGTGTCATTTTTTTGATGGCTTGACACAGATGAGTTTATGATCTTTTTTGAAAGTAAAATGAAAGTACATTGTCAATTTAAAAAAAATTAAAGTACATAGTCATTTTGACATGTCATCAAAAAATGGGTCAAGAAACCTTTTTGAAAGTTAAATAAAAGTACAGAGTCATTTTGAAAGTTTTTAAAAGTATATAGACTAAAACTCAAATGACCCCTAAGTACATGGACCTTTTACCTATTTAAGCCAATTCTAATTTATCAGTAAGTTTGATTTTTAAAATGATAAATATTATTTTTATATATTAAAAAATTATGTATTGACTATTATATGTTAGAGAACATTATTTCATAAGAAAAATTACAATTTCATTTTTTATAAATATTATATATATATACTAATTATTTTTATATTAAAAAAATTCAGTATTCACTATTATGAATAATAAAAATTCAAAAACAATAAAAAAATCAAATTTTATTTTTTAACAATTTTGATGAATAATATTTAATTATTATAATATTTTAAAAGATTATTTTTATCAAAATATACTCTTTTGTTTTTGTATAATTTTAAAACCTATTATACCAGTGCATTAGAATTTATCTATTGTACCATAAATTTTGCTCCTTTTTAAAGTAATTTAATGGATATAGTATTATGTTTGAATTTTAATTTCTACATAAAATTTAATTATATTTATGAAGAATAAAGATTTCTTATGTCTTGATATATATTCCGGTCACAAAAGAAAAGGACTTGCTATCAAAGTTTTTAGACCATATGTTAAAAAAATGCAAAAATTAAAAATTGTCGGACTTGGTCCTAATTATTTTTAGACATAGAACATATTTATTTTTTTTAAAAAAATTTCACATCAGTTGTGAGGTAGCATCACCGTACAAGTTGGTTTTCAAGAATAAGTTAAATACAATAATCAACTTTAAGATGGTATTAAGTCTCTCTAAGATTCACGAAGCTGCCTTCAATTAGGTTTCTTGAGTGCGATGGGGTGTCTTAAAAAATCTCATATCGACTATGAGATAATATGAATATATGTTTAATTAGTAGAGAGACAATCTTGAGTTAGACCCAATATTTAATTCTAAGAGTTTCAAAGAATGAAATAGACAATCGCAAATATTATTACAATATGTATTGCTTAAAATGCGCTAATGGAATAATTGTTAGCGTTTTTATAATTTTTATCTCATTTTTGCAAAAATTGTTCCAATGAAATTACAACAATTGCTTTTACAAAATTAAAACAAATAAAGTCCAAAAACAGATTGTTAAAAAAACCATATAATTTTTTTACTGAAACAAATTTATTTACAATTATAAAAAACATTAATATAATTGGCCAAAAAAAAAACATTAATATAACCAATTATTTGCCATCAACTCTAATACTTAAAGATTAACATGAATCTGCAGTAAGATATGGGTCAAGTTATGCATACAGATTGGGCTGGTGTATGGGCGACAAGTTGTCGCTCTTTGTGGATTTGGTGGAATAGAGAAACACATGATGATATACAAGGCTGCGACCCATCCATCCTTGGCGCTATATTCTTGACTGTCATTTACAATATATGGAGATCGACATTGCTTGGCAACAACCAGAGGATGGTTGGATTGTTCTGAATATAGATAGCGCGAGTAGAAGAGATATGGCAGTTGGTTGTGGCGGTTTGCATCGAAATTCTAATGGTCAAAATGGCAAGGTGGTTTTTCACGTCATTTAGGAATGCAGCGTTTATCACGTTGAGTTGTGGGGTGTCTTAGATGGCCTTAGACTTGCACGGAGGTATTACAAAGATGAAGGTGTTGGTAGATTCTAGAGTTGTAGTTCAAACTCTAAATAATTTTAATATTGGTATTACTGTCAATTGGAGACATATATGGGAGATTCGTGAGATTCTAGCATTGTACTAGGAGATTAAAATTTGTCACTCATATTGTGAAGTGAATGCTTGTAAAGATGCTCTTGCTAACATGGGATGTGAGCATAACCCTAGACTTCGTGTGTATAACCAATCTGTCAGTTTAAATAACTTATTACTTTTGCATGTAATGGAGATTACTACCCCTAGAATCATCTCTATTTAGTTTTCTATCTTGGGCTTATGTCCCTTTTGTATTAAAAAAAAAATTATCCTTATATATAGCCGTTTTGTCAAAAAAAACCCTTAAATATGGCCGCCCAAGTTAAACTCGAGAAACTATATTAATTTACCTCTTAAAAATATTTGAAACCAGCCATGAGAATATAGCACTGTTAAATTCTTTTAAAGAAGAGTTTTATCACCCTTTGTGGTCTTACTCAATTCGAGGAATTAGTTTTTATAATTAAGCGTAGAGGATACCCGATTTATAACAAAAAAGACTTAATTACCTCTTGTTTTTTACGCAACTTAATAACCTCTTAAAAAAATTCAACCTGTACGTTTAAACTAGTGTTGAATTTTTTTTCAATGTACAAAAAAAAAACATATGTTTTGAATTCTAGAAATACAATCTTTAATAATAAAGCTAACACAATAAGTCATGAAAATGATTATTAAAATTATTTTTTTTTTGTCTGACCAAAAAAAAAAATTTTTTTTAACAAGCCAAAATAAGATATATATATATATATAACCAAAAAAGTTATCAACCCCCTTGGCACAAGGTGTGCTAAGACAGGCCGAAAAAGTTTACATCAAGATAAAGAAAAGATAAAGATAACAGTGATAATATATCAAGTCAGTACATCAAATACCCATATACAATAAAGGGTTCACCCACCAACTATGCAAATTAACCCCTATCCCTGGATTATGTGTCCTCATCCACCAAAAGGAGTACTGCTTGATCAAGTCCAACAAATGATAAGTCGAATGCGCTGAGTTGTTGAAGAGGCGCTATTTGCGCGCTGTCCACACAACCCAGATACAAACAAGCCAGATAAGCTGCATAAAAGACCGCCGAGCCCGACTACCACCCACTGCAAAGACAAACTGTGTAAAATGAGCTGAAATAGACGCAGGATCCACCATCGTGAAACCAATCCAAGACCGGACCATCGTCCGTAAAGTGCTAAAGACGTTACAGGTGAAGAAAAGATGATGCACCAACTCAGTGCCGCCACAACCTAAAACACAATGTTGATCCACAAGTGAAAGAATGTCTCGTCGTACCAAATTAGTCTTCGTAGGCAACATGTCTCTCAAAAGTCTCCAAGCAAGAATGGACACTTTCAAGGGAACCTGGAGATGCCAAATGAGGTCTGCTGCATCGTCTAGAAGAACCACATCCTGAGTAGTCAACAAATGGTACGCTCCACTGATGGTATACTCTATATATGGATCAAAACGCCACCTCCAAGCATCAGAAACCTGCTCCTGCAACTTAAAACCTTGAAGTAAGGCCTAACACTCCCCAAATAACTCCTACTCCATCCCTCTAGCCCCCCACCCTAAAGAAAACATCTCTGCAACCGTACGCTGCTTGGTCTCTGCCAAAACAAATAGACGACAAAACCGTACATGCAACAGAGATCCATCCAGCCATGGATCCAACCAAAACAAAGTTTCCCTCCCATGCACAACCCGTCTCGCCACACCCTCCACAAACCAACCGCCCCCAACCCCATCAGCCTCGTCCCTAATCTTCACTATCGCCCTCCACCATGATGACCCTCGCCTCCCCCCCTCCCCCCTCTCACGTAACCGACCACCCTCCAAACCATATCTAGCCGTCAACACTCTGAACCACAAACCCCCATATCCAACAACAACCTCCAACACCATTCCCCTAAAAGGGCAATATTAAACTCCCTCAACTGGCGAACCCCCAAACCTCCATACATCCCTCAATAGTCAAGTTTGTAAAAGCATTAACTTGCACCATTAAATTAAAAAATATCAATCGATTTCCTCCCTATCAAAATAAACACTTGGGAATCATATAATTTCATCTCTCAACTGAATTTGTGAGGAGACTGAAAACTACAATAAGACACTCAATCTTGGGCCTAAAATAACAAGAGTCTAAAAAAATTAGGTAGTTACTAGAATAACTTAGTTCAAACAATAGACCGATCCATATTTGGTCTAGCAAAACAGAAATACCTAACAAATAGGTGATATTAATTTGAATGTGACTTTTTGTTAAAGTTAGTTACACACACACATATATATATATATATATATATATTTTTAAAGTTGTTGATGCTATTTATAATTTAAATAAATGATATTCTTTAAAAATAATTGAACATTTTATTAGGGGTCCATTTTAGTTATTATACTTGGACCTCCAAATATTAGGATCAACACTAGCTGAAAGTGAAACCACTTGATATGAAAACTAACATCCGAACCAGATTAAACTGTTGGTCAAAACCTAAAAAATTTAAATAAACACCTATAAAAAGCAATAAAATACATACATATATTAACTTAAATAGTTTCTTCTCGGTAAAAGCAATAAAAGCCGTCGAAGCGTTAGAGTTGCAGAATATGTTGCGTCCTTTTCAGCCGAACCATGATCGGGAAGATAAACGAAAATGGTCACCTGGTTCAGAAGGTTTCTTCTCGGTAAAATCTGTGTATATGGAGCTACAATATAATTCAGTTTTGAGCAGTTTAGATGTTAATGTTGTGGCTTCGATAAGGATGCTATGGAAGAATAATGTACTGTCCAAGGTAAATATGTTCGGTTGGCGTTTGTTGCTTGAAAAATTACCGACTAGGGAGGCCCTTGTTCATAGAGGGGTGCTATCTAATGTAATGGAGACAAGATGTGTGTTATGCAATAGTCACGTTGAAACCATTAACCATGTGTACGTTTATTCATTGTACTGTTTCTTCAATTGTATGGCAGCATGTATTTAGATGGATGGGCTTGCAATTCTCTGTCCAGGACACGGTTCATCATTTTTTCCTCAGGTTTGGAGCTGAATTAAAGGAAGTTGGCCATATTAACAAGCATCATAGACAATAGCGGAACCAGTAAAATAAATTCAGTTGGGCGACTAAAACGGATTATAATATTTAAATTAAATATGAAAATTATATAGTATATAAAAAGTTGATGATAAAAAATTAAACTACATATTCCATCCGTCTAAAAATATAAGAGAAAAATGGTCAAAAGAAATTGATGTATTTGGTTAAAATTTGGACTAGATATATTAACTTTGAATGACCAATTTTTCATTATATTTTGAAACGGATGGAGTATCTTAAAATAATATTTTACGTGTATTGAGTTCCTTGAAATCACTAATAATAAGATCTTGAGTTCTTAACTGATACCTTAAAATGATACAATATTTTTTTTGGTGGTGAAAGGACTAAGGGTTTGTTCGTATGCAACAAACAACGAAAAGCAAAATATATATATAAAAAATTAATAAATTCAAGAGTATATTAATAAATTTCATCGCTGAAAAGAAACGTTCAGTGATTGACTGATTGTTATTGACATTGGAAAAATCAAAACAAGTCATAGCACTCGACCAATCAATACATACAAATTTAATTTATTGGCTTAAACGTCATTTTAGTCCTTGTATGTACGTGAAATTTTGGTTTTAGTCTTTGTATGTGATTTTACTCCAAAACAGTCCCTGTATCGACCAAATTTTTTGTTTCTGGTCCCTAAAGCAAAAATCTGCAGGAAAATTCGCAGGAAAATCTGCAAGAAACTTGAGAATTTTCCTGCAGATTTTTGCTTTAGGGACCAGAAGCTAAAAATTTGGTCGATACAGGGACTTTTTTGGAGTAAAATCACATACAGGGACTAAAATCAAAATTTTGCGTACATACAAGAACTAAAATGACGTTTAAGCCTAATTTATTTATCTCTACTAATTTTTGACATAATTCACCAATAGTAGATAGTTTCTGAAAAACTATTTTTATTTGTTTTATACTATTATTATATTATTATTATTAGTACTGCTATTTTTTTATACTTGACATAGTTAATTGACTATTTTTATCAAAAAGTCTGATATTATATAACATATAAGAGTCTATATTACATATAGTGATACTAATATACTAGTAGCATAAAGAATATTTGAAAAAAGTGGGGTTGGGCTACAGCCCCCTCTAGTCCCAATGGTGGTCCGCCACTTATCATAGAAACATCTTGTGGTTGGCAATGGCATGGTGTTTTTGGCGTTGCCGCAACAATAGCTTATGGCGAGGAGAATAGTTAATATCACTTCTATAGTGGAGCAAATTAAGTATTTGTCGTGGTTTTGGTGTGTTGGTCGTTCGCGACACACTACCTTTGTAACTTTTGATAGTTGGTATTAAATTCTCTAGTTTGTTTACAAAGTCTTTAGAGGATGATCTTGTATTGAATTGTAAGGGTTGAGTACCCTTTGTACTCCTTATAATTCAAATTTTGTTTATCAAAAAAAACTTAAATAGTTTTTTACCGCATCAAAACAAGCATAAAACATTTAAAATATATGTCCATTCCATAGAAAACAACTAAATTGAATGATAATTACAATACTAAATTGTTTTTGTAATTTTTTTTAACAACTAAAAATGAGATATATATTAATAACAACTGAAATGGCTTCCACTACAAAGTGTACCGAGAAAGTGATAAGAAATTTATAACTGAATGATTTATACAAAGAAGCAAAAAGTAAACCATATTAGTCGATACCCAAATAGGTAAGCGGGCTCGACCACCACATAAATGGTAATTAAAAACAAGATTATATTCTATTCCTTTAACCACCTGTAAGAATGCATTTTGATCTTCTCCAATAATTGAGCTAAAGACCTTACTGAACTTCTGAACACTTTATTATTCCTTTTGGTCTAAATGACCCAAACATAGAGTTGGAAATAGGCCAGGCCGGCTCACAGGGGTCTACAGGCTGGCCTACATAGGCTGAAACGCACCGTTTCATTAATCAAAATAAAATAAAATAATAAATACCAAAAAAAAAATTAAAATAAAAGTGGGGTTATATTAAATCTTGTTACAGTATATTTTTTCAATTCCTCATTTTAACACCAAAGCCAACTTTCTCCCTCTCTGTCTCTCGTTCCCGTAACCTCTTCTTCCCCCAAAATCAACTATTATCTCCATTTCACATTTCCTTTTAAATTTCTTAATCTCTTCCAACTAAGTTCTATTACACATTCTACATTTATTGTGAATTCAAGTTTGAGAAGCATTTTGGGTGAGTGGTGAACATACCCATTCATGGAGGATTTTCTCTTTGGTGTTTCTTGAGGTAAAAATCTGTGATTATGTAAATTAAAGATGATATCTAGCTTGGATGGGTAATGGGAATTAGTACATATAGAGTAATCTTAGAATATTCATGGCTTCCTCTAACCTAAGTCTAGCAATTTGGGGGTTTTGTTAATCCTTGTATCTATTATTATTATGACGTTAAATAAGTGGTTATTAAAGCTTAAATTATTCTAGGCTTAAACGTCATTTTAGTCCCTGTATGTACGCGAAATTTTGGTTTTAGTCCCTGTATGTGATTTTACTCCAAAATAGTATATGTATCGATCAAAATTTTTGCTTCTGGTCCTTAAAGCAAAAAATCTGCAGGAAAATTCGCAGGAAAATCTGCAGGAAACTTAAGAATTTTCCTGCAGATTTTTGCTTTAAGGACCAGAAGCAAAAAGTTTGGTCGATATAGGGACTATTTTGGAGTAAAATTACATATAAGGACTAAAAGCAAAATTTGGTATACATACGGGGATCAAAATGATGTTTAAGCCATTATTCTATGATGTTCAGATTCGGTGGAAATTGCTCCGGTTGCCATTCCGGAAGACATTGCTAGGAACCAAAGTTAATTCTTCATAGTTGTGAGTTGATGATAATCATTATCACTTATTTTGAATACTATTATAAATATTTATGTTATTTATCTTATATTTATGTACTTGTTATAAATGATTTTATGGGAAACACGCCTTTCGAATTTTTGCGCTCCTTTGTTTATTTTAAAAGTCACTACATTTGTGTGTTTTCTAGCTTGACTTATGATATTTAAAGTAGAGGATTTAAAATTGAGATTTGATTATATACATGTTTTTACATAAGTTTGTCATGTTTGGAAACATGATTTTGTTTTGTTGAAAGTGTTTTAAGAATCATGATGATGACCATTGAGCCGTTAACGGAAATGACGTTCTAGGTGCACCTAGTGATATTACATCGATTAGGGAGAGTTACCGTTAGATAAAGCTACCCCTATGGGAAAGGCCACCATGAGGAGGAGAGGGCTATCAATGAGTGTAGACTCCCTAATTGAAAGTTGATTTTTTTTTATCGAGTAGAAAAGGGCTATCCGTTAGATGGAGCCGCCCCTAAGTGAGAGGCCACTCTTAGGTGGAAAGGGCTATCAACGAGATAGAGCCGTCTCTCGGTTCTTTAGTAACAAATTTGTTTTATTTTATTGGATTTCTTTATTTTATTTTTATAAAATTTGTTCAATTTAATTTAAACCTCTTATGGATTTAGAGTGATTCTTATTTAAATCTATCATCATTATTAATTTATATTATTATTACAATTGTATTATATTCGATATAAATTTTATGAAATCAAATGCTCGTGCCTTGTGTGTTTCCCTTCTACTTGGTAATGGTTGTTATCTCTCACTAAGTCTTTGTGACTTACCCATTCATCTTATATTTTTTTCAGATTCACCATCAGCTGAGTAGCAGGTTCCTAGTAGATATAAAGAATTGTCAGAGTCACTCTTTTGGTAGGCCTCCTTGATGGAAGGCTATTTTGTTTCTGCACACTTTGAGTTGATCGAGTATCTGCAGCTATTTTGAGTCAATGAATATCTTTTTGGATGTATAGATCTTAAATATGTAGTCTTGGGAATTCTGACTTATGGAATGTATTATAAACAGGATCTTGATCTTGGTAAATGTTAAAAGTACAAAGGATACTATGTCGAAATTTCGGTAAATATTACTTTTGAAGTAAAATGACCATTTGAGAATGCCCTGTTTATTATTGCTAATTATAGTCTATAGGCTTGCCGAACTAGTGTGTGCTAGTTCGTGCGCCGGTCACGATGTGGTTTTTGGGTCGTGATAAAGTTGGTATCAGAGCTCCGGTTGTAGGTCCTAATAGCTGTAGACATAGAATGAAAATAAATTCTTGCTAGTAAATTGTGAACTGCGGCACCATTTACTTGCAAAAATTTATTAGCATTCTATGGTAGTGTCACTTGTTGTCCAATCCTATGATTTCTTTTGGTCTTTGATTGTATTATTTTCCTTGTCATATTTCTGATCAATGTTCTTTCCTTAGGTGAGGATGCCACCTAAAACTAGGAATCATATTAGAAGAGAAGTTTCTGATAAGTCCACTGCACAACCTCAAAACCTTAATCAAAGAGGCCGAGGTCGTGGTCGACGTGGCGCTAATGCTAGAAGCCGTGGCGCTAATGTAGGAGGACGTGGTGCTAATGTTGGAGGTCGTGGGTTGGCTGCTGAAGTATTCAATGTTGAGGTGCCTAGAGGAAGGCGGGGAAATCCAGCCATGGAAGAATTTGCTGTTGGTTTACAAGGATTACAACAGGTTGTACAACAACTTGTTGGGGTTGTAGGACAATTGCAACAGGGTAATCAGGGGCAGCAAACTATTGGCGGTCAACAAGAAGTTAGGCAGGGTGAGCAGCAAACGGTAGCCCAAACAAGAGGAATTGAAGTTACATTAGCTGAATTCATGAAGCTTAAACCACCTACTTTTTCTGGGTCTAATGCTAGTGAGGACCCACAACGGTTAATTGATGGTTTAGAGAGATTATGGAGAGCATTAGGATGTTCAGACATAAGGGAAATGGAGTTGACATCATTTCAATTGGAGGGTGTGGCATATGATTGGTTCGATACAGTGACACGTGGAAGACAAGTTGGATCACCTCCGTTGGCTTGGGATGATTTCTCTCGATTGTTTATGGCTCGTTTTCTCCCAGAAAGTGTTAGAGATGGTTTGGCTCATGAGTTTGAAAGATTAGAGCAAACAGAGGGAATGTCAGTTTCAGACTATAGTGCCCGTTTTACACAGCTTTCTAGATATGCTCTGTACCCTATCACCGAAGAGATGCGCATCAAGAGGTTCGTCAGAGGATTGAGAGAGTACTTATTTAGATCGGTGGTTGGTGCTAACTGTTCTACTTTTGCTGAGGTTTTGAGTTTGGCTCTTCAGATTGAACAATGACAAAAAGATAAAGGAAGTAACAAACAAGATTCTCGCAAGAAACAACGGGTTGAAGGATCATATAGTAATTATTTTGGTGGTGGTGGATCTATGTCTGGTTATCAAGGGCAACAAAAATTAGCATCACAAAGAGGTGGTTTTAGTGGACATTCTTCTGGCACTGTTCAAAGTCGTAGATCTGATCCTAAGGCGTCAGCAGGGTCCACTTTTCCTCAAAGGCATTCTAGTGGTACATCGGGAAACAATTTTAATGGTGTGAAGGTGTGCTTTCAATGTGGTCAAGAAGGTCACATAAGGAAGAATTGTCCTGTTGCTACGACGCAACCATCATCTAGTCATGCATCAGCACCAACAGGTTTAGCATCTTCTCAGGTTCCGTTTTCAGATGGGAAGCAAATGGGAAATTCTTCTATTCAAGGTTCAAGAGCATCTAATCATGGGGGTAGAGGATTTGGAGGTAGAGGACAAATGTAGGCAAGAAGGGGACAAGCTCGAGTTTTTGCTTTGGCCCGTCAGGATGCACATGCTTCCAATGCAGTGGTTACAGGTATACTTTCTATATGTTCCCAAGATGCTCATGTTTTGTTTGACCCTGGAGCTACACATTCTTTCGTATCTTTACGGTTGGCTCCTCGACTCGGTAAAAGTTCATCTTATCTTGATGAGACCTTAGTTGTGGGTACACCTGTTGGTGATAAATTGTTCGCCGAGTCTGTTTATCATTCTTGTGATGTATCAATCCTGAGTCAAATATTAGTTGCAAACCTAGTAGCTATCGATATGGTAGATTTTGATGTGATTTTGGGTATGGACTGGTTGTCTTCCCATCATGCCACATTAGACTGTTATAACAAGGTAGTGAAATTTGAGATACCAGGGAAATCGCCTTTCTCATTTCAAGGAAAACACACACATATGTCAAATAATTTAATTTCTGCTGTGAGAGCTAACATGTTACTAAGAAGCGGGTGTCAAGGGTACTTAGCTGTTGTTAATGATCTACAACAGGGTGAAAGCAAATTAGAAAAAGTTCCCATAACATGTGAGTTTCCAGATGTTTTTCCCGAAGAACTTCCTGAATTACCACCTGATACGGAAATTGAGTTCTCCATAGACTTGATTCCGGACACTTAGCCCATATCTATACCCCTTTATCGAATGGCTCCGGCTGAGCTCAAGGAATTAAAGGAGCAACTACAAGATCTTCTTGACAAAGGCTTTATTCGCGCAAGTACTTCTCCATGGGGTGCACCTGTCTTATTTGTAAAGAAGAAAGATGGGTCTATGCGTTTATGTATAGACTATAGACAACTGAATAAAGTGACAATAAAGAACAAATACTCTTTACCCCGCAATGATGAGTTATTCGATCAACTTCAAGGAGCCCAATGTTTTTCCAAGGTCGATTTGCGGTCTGGATATCACCAGCTGAAAATTAAGAAGGAGGATATACCGGAGACAGCTTTTCGCACTCGCTATGGACATTTTGAATTTCTTGTTATGTCTTTCAGGCTCACTAATACTCCAGCAGCTTTTATGTATTTGATGAATCGGGTTTTTAAACCATTCTTGGATCAGTTTGTTATAGTGTTCATTGATGACATTTTAATTTATTCCAAGAGTAAGGAAGAACACGAGCAACATTTAAAACTTGTTTTGCAAACTTTGAGGGAGAATCAACTATACGCCAAATTTTCTAAATGTGAATTTTGGCTAGACAATGTGGCCTTTCTAGGACATGTTGTATCCAAAAATGGAATTAGTGTGGACCCAAGCAAGGTTGAAGCAGTACAAAATTGGCCCAGACCCACCACAGTAAAGGTGATTCGAAGTTTTCTTGGTTTAGCCGGATATTATCGCCGTTTTGTGAAGGACTTCTCGGAAATTTCATTTCCGCTAACTAAGTTGACTCAAAAGAAAGTCGAGTTTCAGTGGACCGATGAATGTGAAAAGAGCTTCCAGAAATTGAAGGAGTGTTTGACTTCATCACCTATTTTGGCATTACCATCGAATGGTGGAGGTTATGTGGTTTATTGCGATGCTTTTAGAGTTGGTCTTGGTTGTGTTCTTATGCAACATGGTAAAGTTATCGCGTATGCATCAAGACAACTTAAAAGACACGAACAAAACTATCCTACCCATGATTTGGAGATGGCAGCAGTGGTTTTTGCTCTTAATATTTGGAGGCATTATCTGTATGGCGAGACTTGTGAGATTTATACTGATCACAAGAGTCTTAAGTACATCTTCGAGCAACGAGACTTGAATTTAAGACAAAGGAGGTGGATGGAACTTTTGAAAGATTATGATTGCATAATCTTATACCATCCGGGCAAGGCAAATGTGGTTGCAGACGCTTTGAGTAGAAAATCAATGGGTAGTCTTGCTCATGTAGCAGAGGTTAAAAGGCCTATAGTTAAAGAATTTCAAGAACTTGTTGAAAGTGGAATCCAATTAGAGATTGATCCTTCGAGGGTATTGTTGGCCGACGTACAAATTCGTTCCACTTTAGTTGATGATATCAAGGAGGCTCAAAGCCGAGACCCAAATATGATGAAGATGATAGAAAATGTGCGGAGTGGTAAAATTTCAAATTTCTCAGTTGATTTTGATGGTGTTTTGTGGCTGAAGTCTCGATTGTGTGTTCCAAATGTTGGTGAACTAAGAAGAAAAATATTGGAGGAGGCTCATCATTCCTCTTACACTATTCATCCAGGTTCTAATAAAATGTATCAAGACTTGCGAGGGTTGTATTGGTGGGAAGGGATGAAGAGAGAAGTAGCAGATTTTGTCTCTAAGTGCTTAGTGTGCCAACAAGTGAAGGCTGAACACCAAAAGCCTGCAAGTTTACTTCTAGCTATTGATATACCTGAATGGAAGTGGGAAGGCATAGCAATGGATTTTGTTACGGGTTTACCCCGAACTTTGAAGGGTTATGATTCTGTGTGGGTGATTATAGATCGGCTAACCAAGTCTGCACAATTTTTACCCGTGAAGACTACTTATACTGCATCTCAGTATGCTAAATTGTATTTAGAAGAGATTGTCTCTCTTCATGGTGTGCCGATGTCTATTATATCTGACCGTGGAGCTCAGTTCACTACTAAGTTTTGGAAATCTTTTCAAGCGGCATTGGGAACTCGTTTGAATCTTAGCACAACTTTTCATCCTCAAACTGATGGTCAGTCAGAGAGGACTATACAAATCCTAGAGGACATGCTCCGTGCTTGTGTTCTTGATTTTGGAGGAAGTTGGGATCGATATTTGCCTATGATAGAATTTGCGTATAATAATAGTTACCAATCTAGTATTCAAATGGCGCCGTTTGAGGCATTGTATGGTAGGCGGTGTAGATCTCCTATAGGATGGTTTAAGACTGGAGAAGCCAAACTTGTGGGTCCAGAGTTAATTCAGGATGCTATTGAAAAGGTTAAATTGATCCGTGATCGTTTGATGACAGCTCAGAGTAGGCAAAAGTCTTATTCAAACAAGAGGCGTCGTCCCTTAGAGTTTACAGTGGGGGAACATGTATTCTTACGTGTTTCACCAATGAAAGGAGTTTTGCGGTTTGGCAAGAAAGGCAAGCTAAGTCCAAGGTTCATTGGTCCGTTTGAAATTTTAGAGAGGGTCGGACCTGTAGCTTATCGTTTGGCACTTCCACCAGACCTCTCAGGAGTGCATCCGGTCTTTCATATTTCTATGCTTCGGAAGTATCTCTGTGATCCCTCTCATGTTATTAGTCATGAAAATGTTCAGTTAGATGAAAATTTGTCATATGTCGAACATCCTGTAGCAATAGTAGATAAGGAGGTTAGACGATTACGTTCAAAGAATATTGGTTCAGTGAAGGTTCTTTGGAAGGGAATGTCCGGCGGAGAAACAACTTGGGAGTCCGAAGAAGTCATGCGTTCAAAATATCCGCACTTGTTCGAAAATCAAGGTTAGTTGTGTAAATTTGAGGACGAATTTTTTTTAAGGAGGGAAGATTGAAACGCACCGTTTCATTAATCAAAATAAAATAAAATAAAATAATAAATACCAAAAAAAAAATAAAAATAAAAGTGGGGGAGGCTTATAGTTATATTAAATCTTGTTACAGTATATTTTTTCAATTCCTCATTTTAACACCAAAGCCAACTTTCTCCCTCTCTGTCTCTCGTTCCCGTAACCTCTTCTTCCCCCAAAATCAACTATTATCTCCATTTCACATTTCCTTTTAAATTTCTTAATCTCTTCCATCTAAGTTCTATTACACATTCTACATTTATTGTGAATTCAAGTTTGAGAAGCATTTTGGGTGAGTGGTGAACATACCCATTCATGGAGGATTTTCTCTTTGGTGTTCCTTAAGGTAAAAATCTGTGATTATGTAAATTAAAGATGATATCTAACTTGGATGGGTAATGGGAATTAGTACATATAGAGTAATCTTAGAATATTCATGGCTTCCTCTAACCTAAGTCTAGCAATTTGGGGGTTTTGTTAATCCTTGTATCTATTATTATTATGACGTTAAATAAGTGGTTATTAAAGCTTAAATTATTCTATGATGTTCAGATTCGGTGGAAATTGCTCCGGTTGCCATTCCGGAAGACATTGCTAGGAACCAAAGTTAAATCTTCATAGTTGTGAGTTGATGATAATCATTATCACTTATTTTGAATACTATTATAAATATTTATGTTATTTATTTTATATTTTTGTACTTGTTATAAATGATTTTATGGGAAACACGCCTTTCGAATTTTTACACTCCTTTGTTTATTTTAAAAGTCACTACATTTGTGTGTTTTCTAGCTTGACTTATGATATTTAAAGTAGAGGATTTAAAATTGAGATTTGATTGTATACATGTTTTTACATAAGTTTGTCATGTTTGGAAACATGATTTTGTTTTGTTGAAAGTGTTTTAAGAATCATGATGATGACCATTGAGCCGTTAACGGAAATGACGTTCTAGGTGCACCTAGTGATATTACATCGATTAGGGAGAGTTACCGTTAGATGGAGCTACCTCTATGGGAAAGGCCACCATGAGGAGGAGAGGGCTATCAATGAGTGTAGACTCCCTAATTGAAAGTTGATGTTTTTTTTTATCGAGTAGAAAAGGGCTATCCGTTAGATGGAGCCGCCCCTAAGTGAGAGGCCACTCTTAGCTGGAAAGGGCTATCAACGAGATGGAGCCGTCTCTCGGTTCTTTTAGTTTATTGGATTTCTTTATTTTATTTTTATAAAAGTTGTTCAATTTAATTTAAACCTCTTATGGATTTAGAGTGATTCTTATTTAAATCTATCATCATTATTAATTTATATTATTATTACAATAGTAGTATATTCGATATAAATTTTATGAAATCAAATGCTCGAGCCTTGTGTGTTTCCCTTCTACTTTGTAATGGTTGTTATCTCTCACTAAGTCTTTGTGACTTACACATTCATCTTATATTTTTTTCAGATTCACCATCAGCTGAGTAGCAGGTTCCTAGTAGATATAAAGAATTGTCAGAGTCACTCTTTTGGTAGGCCTCCTTGATGGAAGGCTATTTTGTTTCTGCACACATTGAGTTGATCGAGTATCTGCAGCTATTTTGAGTCTAGGAATATCTTTTTGGATGTATAGATCTTAAATATGTAGTCTTGGGAATTCTGACTTATGGAATGTATTATAAACAAGATCTTGATCTTGGAAAATGTTAAAAGTACAAAGGATACTATGTCGAAATTTCGGTAAATATTACTTTTGAAGTAAAATGACCATTTGAGAATGTCCTGTTTATTATTGCTAATTATAGTCTATAGGCTTGCCGAACTAGTGTGTGCTAGTTCGTGCGCCGGTCACGATGTGGTTTTTGGGTCGTGACATAGGCTCAGATCAGGCCGGCCTATTTATTAAAAAGATCAGACTCAGACTTTAAAAATAGCCTCTTTATTTAAATAGGTCATGCTTAGGCTTTAAAAAAAGCCTACAAAGCCTAATAGGTCGGCCTATATACACATAATTGTTTTTTTTGCATATAAAAATATATTTAATTATTAAAACTTACTTTTATATTCTATAATTATAATTTATAGATAAAATAAAAATAATTTAGGACATATAAAATTGTTTGTGAATGTGTTTTACTTATTTAAATTAGCATATATAAGTCTATTGTAAGAGGAAACTTTAGTTATAAATAGTTGTGTACTACATATTTGTATATCAAGTTAATTCAAGTTAAACCAATAGATACAACATTACTTCACTTTTTTTAAGGTGTCATAGGTGATTCCATATGGCAAGACCCATGAAATTAGTTTAAAATAAAAATAAATAGTTCATATAGACTATATAAAAAAAATTGTAATGTAGGCTTTAAATAGGCTATATTGTCTATTTAAAAAATTAGATAATATAGACTAGATTGAAGTTTTTATATGTTCTATATAAAAAATTGAAATTTTTATATGAAATAGGCTTTTATGTAGGCTATAAGGCCAGGCCAGGCCAAAAAAATTAACTTTTAATAGGACATAGGTCAGGCTCAGGCCTAAAAAAATTTTGTAGGCCAGGCTCAGGCCTGCCAAAGCCTGGTCTGGCCTATTCCCAACCCTACCCAAACATATGAAAGCCACACGAGTTACAAAAAGGAACGTCACACTCACATACAACATGACGAAAATATAAATGGAAGAAAATGATATGATATATGAAATTCTGGCTACCAGACAGACAAACGCTGTAAACAATGTAAGCACAACTGTCCGAGCGCGTGTCTAGCTCAAGATAAAAACACGATTATAATGTAAATTAAAAGCAGCGGAAAAGTAAATAACACAATAAGTTTGTTAACCCAGTTCGGCACAACTGCTCTAGTCTGGGGGATACCAATCCAGGAGTGAACTCACTATAATAGTTCTAGTGAAAGGACTAACGTAGCCACACTACTTGTCTTGCACCTAGACCCTACCCCGTGACAGCCCTACCTAGGAACTCCTAGATATAAGACCCTGTCTCAACTCCTACCAACAACACACTCAACGTTGTTATCAATTCAAACGTTTACTTGGACAAGAGACACACTCTTATGACACAAACTTACTCCGTACCTAAAGGCTTAGGAGAAGTCAAAATTACAACTCTAACAAATAGTCCTTCACTTGAATCAGGAAGATACAAACAAGGCTCACAAACAAAGAACAAAGAACAAAGAAGACTAAAACCTTAAACACACGCTTTGAGAACACACACGGTTTTAGCTTGGTTTTTAGGGTCTGTCATTACATATATTTATACTACTAGGGTAGGACGATTTTGGGCTTCAGACATCCCTTGGACGTTGTAAGGCTCAACTCTAGAATCTTCTAGCACAAGAAATCTTCTTCAAAAATATATCAATATCACCTTTGGAAATATATCTAGGCAAGACCGCCTTAGACACTTCTTCAGAAACACGCGCCTTGGTCAGCAAGCAAGGTTAAAATAAACTTCAAGCGAATCTTGTAAAAGATTGCATAAAATAATAAAGCGCGAGCTGGCGCGAGATTACTGGTCACTTAATGTTGTTCCAAATGCTACAACATCTGACCAAACATCTGTGATCATAAGCAACTGACCACACATCTGGCTAATTATATATTTTTGCAAAATGTAGTCAATCTTCAAAACTCAACAATATATTTTGAGTATCCACGGATGAAAAGCCAATCCATGATCGAATTAACGGCCAGATGGAACCAAAGACACTGCATGAGAGAAACAAGTGTTGAGCTTATTCAACTCCCCCGCATCCGGCCACACAAAAATGAGCTTTTCTGTAGAAATAGTGCTACGAGTTACCAAAAGATGTCATGCAAAAATAGAAACCTTCAAGGGATATGTTTGTGCCAAATAAGATCTCTTCCTCTACATCCAAAGCCACCAGCTCCTATGAAGTCAATAACTAATACGCATCCCGAACTAAAAATCCTCTGTTAGGATCACGCTGCCACTGCCAAGAATTTGAAGACTAAGCCTACAAAAATCTATTGTGCAGTAAGGTTTGACACTCCCCTAAGATCTTATCCTCCCACGCCCACAACTGTCTCTTCGATACCCATGCCGCCCCACCCTCCTCCCACCCTAGTAAGGACACATCAGCCACCGTACTTGATTTATTGTCTGCCAAGTCAAATAAGTTCCTAAAACCTCTCATGCAGAGGAACCCCCTGACCATGGATCGGTTTAGAATAAAGTGTCAACCTCATCCCCCACTTTTCTCACCACACCCTCCCCAAACCACCTACACCACAATATTGTTCGCTTTGCGAAGTCTCGCAATCTCCCTCCACTAAAAAGACCCACTCCCCCTCCCTCTCTCCACCCCAAAATTATTAAGTTTATTTTTTAAATTTGAGAAACAAATATTGATCTTTAATTACATCTCGTAAATTTAGTTCAGTTGATAGTGATGATAGACATTACCAAAGTAGTAGGAGTTCCATCTTTGAAATTTCTACACTTAAAACTGTAAGTCTAATCACTACTTACTTGACAAAAATTATTTGACCAAACTTAAATTTTTAAACTAAATTTCTATTTAGTTGATAATTTTTTTTCTTCATGTCATAGCAATATCGTAGAAGCTTACATTATTTGACTAGCAGACTTACACCCCTGTTTTTTTCCTATTGTTCTACAATTCTATGTATTTATGGTCCCATAACAATAAGAAAACAAACACGACTTTACTTTATAGTTTATAGTCATATTAATAATATCCTTTATAAGGGGTTGTGTTATATTTCCTCCTTAATACAAACCCAAAATCTCTTTCAACAACTCACCAAGCACGTGGATTGGACTACATTTTTTTTAGTAAAGTATTCATACAAGTAATTAAATTTGGAACTTTATAACTACACACTTTTTGTTATTTTCTCATTCGAACGTGTTGAGAAAATTCGTTGTGGAATTCAAAGACTACCCCTCTTACTTTCTTTCTTTCTTTAGCTTTGACACGTATTTGAATACCAAACTTATATATAAACCATAAAGATAGACTCATCTTTTATTCATTCTTCATTTTACTTTGTGTTATCTCTTGTTCTTGGAGTAATACTTCAACTCATATATAACTAATTAAGACATATATACTTCTTCATAAGCTATAACAACAAAAGGTTTGAATTTTCCTACTCTCTTTTCATTCAATGAAATATTTTCTTTATATAAATGTAAATATTTAATATTTTGATTTTTGTTAAAAAAATAATAATTTCTAAATGATTCAAGTTTGAGCAAAAAAAATAATAATGTGTTTTTGCAATTGTCCTATTTCATAAGATTTAAAACATATTTTAGCAGTTGTGCATAGAGAATACTCTGATAATAATAAAAATTATCGGGTTATGAAAATTTTCTATGATTGTTATTGATTTTCGTATTATCTTTATTTATGGTTTGATTAATGAAGGTGTATGTATAATTTGAACAGGATTAAAAAAAAAGGTTAGATTTCAATTTCATCAAACAAATTGAAATTGGTGTGAATCAAAGCTCTATGGGATTATCACTTTCTATACTAATATCAGCTTGGGAAGAAATTGTTAGACATTCACTTTTTGGTCTATCATTCAACTATAGTTTTGGTTCCAAAGATGGTGCTATGATTTTGAGAACAAGAAGTTTCAACAAAAGAGAATCAGAAACTACACCAAGAAACATTTCAAAGCGATTCGAGGATTATAGGCCAGAACATGTGACTCTTGAAAGAAATGTTCCAAATGTTGATGAAAAATTGCAACAAAAAGCTGTTCCTTTGCTTTCTTTGCCTAAAGAAGTTGTTTTCTCTTCACCAAGACCAGTTTCTGAGCTTGATGCTGCAGCAACTAAGGTTCAAAAAGTTTACAAGAGTTATAGAACTAGAAGAAATCTTGCTGATTGTGCTGTTGTTGTAGAAGAACTCTGGTTAGTAACATCGAAAATTGATTTTTTTTTGTTTGTGATATTTAATTAACGTAATAGTCAATTTAGTCGTTGAAATTTTATATGTGAGATTAATTGGTCGTGAAATTTAAAATTTTGAATCATATTAGTCATCTGGGTCGGTCAATTTAGTCTTTGACATTGACGCGAGTAATTAATGTTATAGAATAGTATTTTTATTTTTAGTAATCATTTTGAAAATTTTCATTAAGCTAATGTTTTTTGAATGTTATTAATGGATGATTTTTAAATGATATGTAGGTGGAAAGCATTGGATTTTGCTGCACTAAAAAGAAGTTCTATTTCATTTTTTGATGAACATAAACAAGAAACTGCAGTGTCAAGATGGGGAAGAGCAAGGACAAGAGCAGCTAAGGTATAGTATATTCCATTTGAAATTTTTTAAATTTCTAAATATTAAGGAAACTTTTTCATATTAATATTTCATTTTTTGGGTTATTTTGCTAATTTTTATTTCTCATACAGGTTGGTAAAGGTTTGTCCAAGGATGACAAGGCACAAAAATTAGCCCTCCAACATTGGCTTGAAGCTGTAAGTTATTTATATCCTCTAATAATATTCAATTAATTAATTAACACTTAAATAATAATAAAAATAATAATATTATTATTACCCTTTAGCTTAAGGTGTCTAATCTAATCTTATTTTATATCTTATCTTATACTATTAAATATTAATAATGTTTTTTTTTCACTTTTTTTAACAGATTGACCCACGTCATCGCTATGGACACAATTTGCATTTATATTATGATATTTGGTTTGCAAGTCAAAGTACTCAACCATTTTTCTATTGGTAAATTTTTTGTTCTATGGACCTAATCATCTATTGATTGTAATATAATAGTGAAGCTGATAAAAAAACTATAGAAGCTGATATTTTTGATGATTAAATTTTTGTAGGTTGGATGTTGGAGATGGTAAAGAAATAAATATTGACAAATGTCCAAGGTCCACCCTTCAACGCCAATGCATTAAATACCTCTGTCCAGTAAGTATCAATATCATCACTTTAAGAAGAAAAACATAAACAAATGCAAACACCGGACACGACACTAGTATCGACCGATCTACAATGATAATAATTTTATTAGATTGAATATGGATGCATATAAAATATAAGTGTCGTGTCAGTATCAGACATCAGACAAACTTTCAATCTAAATGCGATACTATATATTCATAATTAATCTAAATGTTTGATATTATCATTGCAGAAAGAAAGGGAAGAATATGAAGTAATTGTTGAGAATGGGAAGTTGGTGTATAGACAAGATGGGAGGTTTGTGGAAACAGATGAAAAATCCAAATGGATATTTGTTCTTAGCACCACTAGGTCCTTATATGTTGGGAGAAAACAAAAGGGTGCTTTTCAACATTCTAGCTTTTTATCTGGGGCTGCAACCACAGCTGCTGGAAGATTGGTGGCACATCAAGGTGCACTTGAGGTAAAATCTTAAAACCCTTTTATTAACCAGTCCGGTTTTTTCCCAGTTGCAAATCTCAACTATTTGATAAAAATCAGACTATTTGTATATTTAACTTGTATTTTAAAATCAAATTAACGACTGAAATATATAAATTGTCTGATCTTCATCTAACGGTCAATATTTGCAACCACCAAAACTCGTAACTAAATATAGTCTATTTTATTAATATATTATTTTTCATTAGCAATTGTGCTTACAAATAGTTTTTGTTGTACAAAATTGCAGGCAATTTGGCCTTATAGTGGTCACTACCACCCAACTGAAGAGAATTTCAGAGAATTTGTTAGCTTTCTTGAGGAGAACAATGTAGACCTCTCAAATGTCAAGGTAAAATTTTGATCTAACTGGTTTTTAGTTCTTTTTATAAAAAATAATTCACTTTTTAAATTTATTAAATAATTTTATATCTAGTGCCAACAAAAAATAAATAAATTGATCGTAGAATAAATTAACTAACTTATTTTTTTCTTAACTCATTTCAGAGATATGCTATAGATGATGATGCTCCTTCAAATATTGTGACCAATTCATTTATTGAAACTAATGAATCACAACAAATTATATGTCCTACTCAAACTTCTCAATCAATATCTACAACTACCAATAATACCAACAACAACAACAAAGGAATCAAGGACAATAATAATGCAACAAAAGTTAATGACAAGAATTTTGAGGGACCAATGTTTGACTTTTCAAAGAGATTATCATGCAAGTGGTCTACAGGAGCTGGACCTCGTATTGGTTGTGTTCGTGACTATCCTGAACATCTTCAATCAAGGGCATTGGAACAAGTTAATTTGTCTCCTAGGCCTGCTTCTGCAAGACCATATAGCTATGGCCCAATACCTTCTCCAAGACCAAGCCCAAAAGTTAGGATTTCTCCTAGGCTTGCTTACATGGGGTTACCAAGCCCAAGAACATCAATTCCAGCTTCTACTTGAGACAAGTATGGAAAGAATTAGTATCGGTCGATTGATCGTCGATGAAACAAAATAAATCCTCCTTTGTTATAGGTCGGTGATTGGATTTATTGAATAATTGATAGTATTAAGCTCTCAATTGTTAAATGAATCCAACAAACGATCTCTAGCTACTGAAGTATGAGTGGATTCCTCGCAACAAGTTTGTTACCTAAGGCGGCGCTTGAATTGAGGACGAGCTTCATGAGTCGTGACTACAACTCATTTATTTGCGATGAGAAAAGATAGGCTAACTATTTATTTTAAATTTTGGGTAATTTATTTTGGTTTTCGAATTTGTTTATTCCTTTATTTTTTAAGGAGTTTGTGTTTCTTATAGCATATTTGGTTCTGATTTGGATTATAATGTTTGACAAAAGTCACCAATTCTTTTGTAGTTTTTTTGGAACCTTTTTGAAAGGAAATAAAACGTGCTATAAGCCTTTTACTAAGACACATTGTATCCTTTATCCGAATTGTAGTAATTAGTGTACAAAAGTTATTATAAAGACATGCGGTTACTAACCGAAAGATAACTACTTAAAGAGAAACTATTGACGAATTTTGGGATGAAGGACATTGGGTTAGTCAAGTATTCCTCACAACACAAGAATATAACATGAAAATTCTAAAACCGAAGAAAAAACACGACCGTTGTCTATACTGAAGTTTGGACTGGAGTTTGTGAATGGCCAAAATTGACAATATCAAGATACAAACAACAACACAATCAGACAGCACTGTTGCGCTGGCGTTTTCATTTGAATGATGACTTTTGTTTCTCTAATATAATATGTTTTCCTGGTGCCTTTGTGTCGTTCATTAGAGATAAAACACAACAATTATGCTAGAGATGTGTAATAAAAATTGTCCCTCTTTCATTGATATTTAGATCTCTTAAAATACAACTGAAGTCCTTCCATAGATCATTAGTTATGGTCTTTCTTTGATATTGAATGCATATTATTAATCTATGGATTGGGGAGACAAGAACTATCAAATTAATACTCTTGTGGTTGGATTGATGTCTTCTTCATTAGGGGTATTTCGTTGTAGAAGCTCGCCAACCAATGCTTGAAATTGAACTTAGTTCTGATTACTTCTATTTGCGCTACTAGACATTTCAAAATTTTCCGCAGAATTTCTTGCGGAGGGCCCAAAATTCACAAGAAACATGTTTCCTATTTTCCAAAGGTAGTTTAACGAAGTTAGTGTAATTAAATGCAAGATGCCACTCATGTAACAGACAGAAGACTACCATATTAATTGGTGCTATCATGGATTTATTGTTAACAAATTAAATAAGAATGAAACTTTTCAAGTCAAAACATAACTAAGAAAAGTAAATCATTAGTTTAGGAATTTCACCTTTGTAAACTAGGCACCTCATACCTTAACTGATTTGCTCTCTTGAACAACTGATGCATTTGAAACTAGATCTGTGTAAATATGTTGCATCTTGTCTCTAGCTCCAAACTCAGCAGATATGATTGTTTAAGAGAATGAGTATGCATACAAATATCATGTAAAAGTAAAACAAAAAACAATTCTATTAGGCTCTTGAATCAAATGACAGAGATAAAGAAACATTTAAGCATGGCATGTAAAGTGCATATTCATGTTAGAATAAGCTTCCTATATATCTTATATAACACCTTGAATAACATCACATAACTCCAAAATATTGCAAATAACAATTATGTATTGCTACCATTTTCTCTCTAAGATTGTTCATGAGTCTAAACACAAAAATAGAAAAAGATAGAATCAAAAGCCCTCAGATCTCATAGCTTAGTATCATCCACGATTTTCATCACCAGTCTCATTCACAACCTTCTTGCATTCCTCCAAAGGAATTGGCACGCGCACGCACACACACACACACACAAACACACACAGATATCAGAAAGAGAGATAGAGATAGGATAGAGAGAGAGAGAGAGAGAGAGAGAGAGAGAGAGAGATCAGGTTGCGAACAAAACCATGTAACCGGTCATTATTTTATTTATACATCATTGGGCATATCAAAAAAACAATTAACTCCATTAAGAAAATTTGACCAAAAATTCATCATATTCAAAAAGCGTAAAACTTGCATCTAATAAAACTTGCTATTTATTCAACAGGTTATAGAACAAAATATTTGGCTATTTTTAGTAATGGTAGCCATCACATTTGAGTCATGCAAAATATTTTAGGTTGGCACATACACAGAGGGATCGAGAGGTAATGATATTGTTTTCTTATCCTTAGTTAATTCAATAAATTTCAGTGAAAGTCAAAGCAAAACATTAAACCACACCAAAAATTCTGTTATGTCGAAATCAAAATGCATAACGCAATTCAAACTTCCAGATTGAAGGCTTACCAACGTCAACTAGATGCTAAGTTATATTAATCACATTTACTCACCACAATCTTCACTACATTTACTTGACTTGACTTCACTTGTCTTGTACTCCTGTTGCATTCCACACCTCGAAATAAGAGAAATATCTAAATACACAAATTGACTGCAGATATTCATTTCAATTGGACATGTAACCATGACAATTTTCACTGAAAAATATGAATCAAAATTCAAAACAGTCAAACTATGAAAATAAACTATTGTATTGAGATTAAGCCATTGTGGAGGGGTTGTGAGAACGGTGGCCTCAAAAGTTTCAGGGGCGAGTGAGTAGGACTGAAATCGAGCTTCAAGGCTTCAGTTTTATGATATTATAGCATAAAACCCACCTGATACAAAAACTAACAATGAGCACGTAAAGGATAATATAGTTAACTATAGCTTACAATCCACCACCAGAAACCAGTGTGCACCCTTTTCTTAATCATGCACGCTAATTCAAAATATATATTAATATATTTAAGAACATATAAATTTCTTTTTTTGAAGAAGCGAAATTAGCTCACCTAAATTGATGCTGGAGAGAATCGAATCTGAAACCTTGAGGAGGGGCGCAGGTCCCAAGCCAATACCACCAGGTCAACCCAAGTGGGTTAAGAACATATAAATTTCACATACTATTTTCCCTCATTTTCAATAAACAAGTTGACAAAACCTTATAAACTATGATGATCAATATATTTCAAATTTGCGTGTAATTAAATCCAATTGAAACACAAGTCGTACTTAAATAGGTAGAGGGATACAACACAAAAACCACATTTTGCAAGTGACGGACATATGAACAACTTTAATTAGTCTATCACAGGCACAACCAGATTATTACTAAAAGAAGTAGGCAATCAGCATAAGTACTTAGAGGGAATCATAACCTCCCAGATCAAAAACTAAACCAACACCCCTAAAACCCGAAGCCAAAGCCTAATAGCAGCGCAGCAAAACTCACCACATAACTCTGAACCTCAACAAACCGAAGCCATCTATACCATACACAAAAAGACAACACACAGGCAAGAAACACCTACAATGAACCGACAGCACCTGGTCTAAAATCCAACAAAAACACTAGGAAAACTGCAACAGAAATACAGAATAGCAGACCTTATATGCAAGAAAAACTTCCCCATTCAGAGACACAAAGACGCCGTTCCATAATTCCGAAACACAAACCAAGCACTACCTCTTCAAACAAGTGTGTAATGTTCTCGAAAAGCATTCATTCAATTAAAAGCCATTGAAATAAAAATGAAAAAACAAACTGAAGCAACATGAACAGTAAAGAATAAAGTGTAAGAAAGCAAATCACAACATGTGGATATGTTTCAAATTAAATTAAATCAGTGCTCTAAAAAAACATATACAATAAGAAATGGAAAACAATAAACCTTCAAATTGCAACAGAAGCTAAAAATGAAGAAAAACATGATAAAAGTAGTTTCAAAATTGATGTAAGTCGATAAGAAATCATATTTATATACAAAATATGGCTTTTAACATAGTGCAATTGCCAAGTTGGAAAATACAGAGAATTTAAGATCAACTAATTAAAAACAATAATAAGCATACTATTAACAAGGACAAGCAACAATGTTGTATTGGTTTTCAGAATGTTTGAAACTAAGTTCATAGTATTTGTGAGTATCCATCCGTTGATGATACGTTTAGAGACTTTCTAGTATAAATTCCTATATACTTCTTCCTTGCCTAAAATCAGATAATCTTCACACGCATATTTTTAAAAAAGAAAAACCAAGCAATTGATCTCAAACCTTGTTTAGAGAATCTAGATGGGGAGACTAGGACACAAAATTAGAAAATGGAAAACCATGCAATCCAGATAAACAAATTGGAATAAGTGGAATCCGTTATCGACAAAACTTCAGTGAGCAACATATTTGTACGATACATAGCGATTCAATATGATCCCAACACCAACAAGCCGAATTTTTCTCCGCATCACAAAATTCAAAACAACTACTATAACTATAATTACAAGTTTACAACAACAACTAGAATAACAACATTATCAATAACTTCAGGAGCATTCTATTTGGTAAATTAAATTCAAGTGAAACCTCCAACTTACATAAAAACACAAATGATTATTACATTGAAAATTATAAATGTGACGGGTTTCATAGCGTAGAATGCTCTTTAAGTCATCAAATAGAAAGCCCTCAGATCTCATAGCTTAGAATCATCCACGGTTTTCATCACCGGTCTCATTCACAACATTCTTGCATTCCTCTAAAAGAAGGTAAGGATGGGCGCGCACGCGGGGGCGCAAATAATCAAAAAGAGAGAGAAAAAGAGAGAGAGAAATACATATCAAGTTGTGAACAAAACCGTGTAACCGCTCACTAGTTTATGGATACATCATTGGGCAGATAAAAAAACAATCAACTCCATTAAGATATTTCGGTGTAAGAACCTAAATTTTATAGTACTAATAAACCAAAAACATTTAAAACTAATTAAACGCAACAAAATTTGAACAAAAATTTCATTATACTCATAAAGAGTAACACTTGCAAATCACATCAAAAATCAAAACAAGACAACTATAATAACAACAATATCAATAACTTAAGGAAGAGATGACAAAAACAAAATCATTGAAGGGTTTAAAAATGACGATGGAGGCTAATTTTTCAGTGAAGGGTATCAACTGAAGGCGAAGGGTTTCAATTGAATTTGAAGGGTTTCAAAAGGAAGACGATAAAAGATTTCAAGATGACAACCCACTTGAGTTGGTCTCGTGGTGTTGACTTGGTATTCGGAGTTTCCTCAGGTTTAATCTCCACTGGTGCCAAGTTTGGTGGGTTAGTCCATACAAAGCGTGAACTCTGGCTTTAAATGATGGGGTCCCGCAAGTGGGCGGTGAAATTGGTACCCTCAGATTAGTCGGTTTAAGTAGGATACGGAGCTTTCAAAAATAAAAAATATTTCAAGATGACGAGACAACAAGAGGGTTTCTTTGTGATTCAATTGACAGTTAACGGATTAGAGAAGAATAAGATGAAGATAGTGAAGGGATTCTAGAAGAAGATTACTAGGGTTTCTTTTACAGGAGAAAGTGATTTAATTGCTTGTTGCTTGCATTTTTCTTTTTCTTCATTTTTTGCTAACTTGTTATATATAGTAAGTATTTTTCTTTTTAGCTTTTAATTAAGTACTTTTCTTTTTTGACGTAATGTATTCTACTTTTTTATGTCCTTTTAGTTTACTTCTTTTTTCTTTTATGTATTTTTTGGCTTAAATACAGTTTTAGTCCTTAACTATTTTTTGAAGTTTCATTTTGGTCCTTTAACTATTTTTTGTTTCGTTTTAGTCTTTTAAATATATCTCCGTTAACTAAATTAGTCCTTTCCGTCAATTTAATTCAAAAATCTGTTTGTTCTTGAGTAAAGTAACAATCTTCATCTTCTTCCTTGTAATGTTCTTCATCTTCATCAACTCAAACCCAGTTTTTTTTTCTTAAAACAAAATTCTTAAATCCAAAAATTACAACAATTGTGTAAAATAACTTTCACATAATACCCTAAAAAACAAAATCAAAGAACCAGAAATTAAGCAATAAAAATCAAATTTTTATCATATCTTCACTTAAAAATCATAATCAACACACCCAGATCTTCACCAAAAAATAAGCTCTAATGGTTTCCACAAGACGATCCACACCAAAAGTCGTCGATTCTCCCCAAAACGGATCTAGATCTCGCCAACATTCACCTTTCAATTTTTCGATTACTCAATTAAAAAAAAATTAACAGAAATTTTATGTTATAAAACTTTTGGGATTTGCTTCAATGGTTGTGCAGAAATTCTCTGTAATAAAAACGGATCTATATGAATTTCTGTAAGTGCTATTTACCAAATTCTATGTTATAAAAATGGTTTTGCGGAAATTCTATGATGATTGGTATTTGAGATTTGGCCCATATGAATTATCAAAACGGATCTATATTCTTCAATTTTTACAAAAAGTTGTTTTTGATTATGCAAAAATGATTTTTCTTTATGAAGATGATGAATGTTGTGAAGATAGAGATGAAGATGAATAGGAAAAAAAATTCCGAATTTGTTTGATGCTATGAGATTTGAGTTTGTGCATATGAAAATGAAGAATAGGAGGAATGAAAAAGATGAAGAAAAGTGGAGTAAAATTAAGATGAAGAATGGAATAATAAAAATGAGTTTTGAATGGTTCAAAAAAAAAATCTGGGTTTGGTTGATGAAGATGAAGAACAATACAAAGAAGAAGATGAAGATTGCTACATTATGCAAGAACAAACAGATTTTTGAATTAAATTGACGGAAAGGACTAACTTAGTTAACGGAGATATACTTAACGGACCAAAATGAAACAAAAACTAATTAAGGGACCAAAGTGAAACCTCAAAAATAGTTAAGGGACCAAAATTGTATTTAAGCCTTTTTTTTTTTTGTACAGTTGTTTTTCTTTCAACATGATCTTATAGCTTATAGCTTATAACTTATAAACTCATATGACAATTTTAGACATGTTTGGTAAGACTTTCTTAAGATTATCTTATCTCTTATTTTTAAATGTTGTTAGGTTTGCAACAATTAACCCTAATTTTTTCCCTCCTAAACTCCCTCCTAATCTCTTGGTTAAATTTTTGCCGTCAAATTAAAAAAAAAAATAACCCTTTTGATTAACAAAAAAAGATTAAATATTCACCTATGTACATTCCAATATTATCTCATTTTTCCACACTTTCCCTTTCTCAAAAAACGATTACTCTATCTCTCTCACTCTCTCACATTTTTCTATTTCTCCCACAACCTTTCCAATTCCCATAACTCTTCTGCACCATTCTATACTTATTACTTTCCCAACAACATTATTGAAAGTCATTTCAATGTCAAATAAAGTCTTCTAATGCAGGTTTTGTGCTTCTTTTCCTTTTCTTTTTTGAACCGAAGCGATGGATTGCCGCAACTCTGCCGTCGTTGTTGCATTGCTCCACCCCCACCATTGCCGCCACCCTCTCATTCATCCCTTTACTTGGTGATTGGTGAGTAATTTTTAACAGTTTTTGATGTGCAATAAGTAAAAACTTCCAATTTCTTTGAAAACCTTGAGCCAATTTTTCCTTCATTTTTGTTGTTGTTACTGATTCTTCTTTTTCTTTGTTTTGGCAATTGACATGGTTTGAAGCATAATGATAGATTTTTAGTGTAATTTGTAATGAAACCAACCCACCAATAAGGTAACTTTGGTTCAAAAATGTTGAAGCTATTGAGCGCATAGATGAAGCAGAAAGTAAAGTTTCTATTGAAGCCTATGAGATGAAAAAATAACACAACAATTGCATACTTCTTTTCTCATTCAAAATAATGTGTAGTAGCTCTCTCTGTTTTTCTTTTCCGTGGCTTTATCTTTGATTTTAATTTTCCTTTGTTTTTGTTTTTGCAGTGGTGTTCTGTTTTGCGATCCTGAATTGATTTCTTTTGGTTTTGATAAGGATGCCTCTACTATGTTTATGTTACGTTGTTGTTTGCAGAAGAAAAAAAACCACACCAAATGGTACTCTCATCAGCTCGTGTTGATGTTAATGTTGTTTCTTTTGGTTAGATATACATCCGGTGAAACTTGAGTTGTTGCGTTGTGGGATTTATTTATTGTTGCACTTTGTTATTTAGATTGTTGTGGGTTGTATTCATTACCCTTCTTCTTCTATTCATGTTTTTGTTGACATTATAGTTTCTGTCATGTGCAGTACCATTAATTATGAAAGTGAACTACTATTGGCTCAATGAATAAACTTTTGCTAATCTAAAACTTATGCAATTTCCAAGTCAGGTTGACATAGTACAACTAGGCAACAATAAGCTCACGAGAACCAGCAACAACCACTCTAAATGTGGAAGAAATAATCAATAAAGGTAAGGTAACTTTCCTTTTTGTGAGTCAATATTTCTTTTGACTTTGCCTATTCCACCTGTTAGATATATTAATACTTATGTGAACTTTTACCATTTAAAATGTCAAAATTTTTGAATTTGGCTATAATCATTCTCCCCTTGATCTCTCTATTTTTAGCTCTTTTTATAATTTGTTTATAACTATTTACCATGCTTTCAAGTATAATTTCTTTCCTTTCTTTTGATGCTTGACACAATTAGTTAACCTTTCTATTCTATTTTAATTTAGTTTATTTCATTGATATTTTGTTTATAATGTTATTTAGTTATCATAAGTTTCATCCATGGTGCAAAATGGCACAAATTGTTGAATAACATTGATTAAGTAACTACACACATCTTTCGATAGATAATAACTTACATGATGCAATCATTATGTTCTATATAAGCTATATTAGTTTAACTTAACTATAACAAAAGGAATGATGATTTACATTTTTTAGAGCATCTTCTTTTTTAGTCACTTTTAATTATCTTTTGATAGGCCACTTTTATTCATATTCTCTTTTCATATTTGCAGTTCATCGATATTCTTTTCCTATTGTATTGCAGTCCAAGAAGAAATTGAGATTACTACTACAAAACTCAAGGTGGAGCTAATGTCAAATGCAAATTTAATATGTGTTTTTCTATTGTGACATTGTACATACAGATGTAAATGAAATTGTAGTAATATAGTATTAAAATTGTAGGAAAAATTTAGAAACATACACATCCTACATTACCACAATAAATGATAAGCCTATGCATATAATTTTGTGTATGCAGCTCTCCGACTTCAAAAATTTGCTTCGAAGATCATGTCTGACGTGGTCTACAAAGAAGTTTTTCTTAATATTTAATATTTAATAATACTACTTAATTTTTTGTTTATCTTTTTAAAAGATCTTATATATTCATTATTAATATTATAATTCTCTTTTTTATTTGTTTTAGACCTTTTTTTATTAATATTTTATTAGTACTATTTTTTATTTATCGTACAACATGTATGAAATAATTCTTCGTATTCATACTAGCTTATAATAAGATCTGTGTAACGCACGGGTGAAAGTCTTTCTAGTGTTCATATAACAAAATAAATGTGCTACATTAATCTCATTCTATTGACCAACATATTTTCCAACGTAACTTTACGATCACCAACAAATTTCATAAATGATTATTTTTATTTTGTTTTTGTTAATATATAGTATAAAAATTAAGACATGAATACAGTATCATTATGATACAACTTCTAACTGAAAGAATATATATTGAACTATATATCTTTCAAATTGAAAAGAGATTAAATTGTACATGTGTATATTCTATTTATTTTTTTGACGAGTGTAATATCTTTCATTGTTATCTTAAATTATATACTAATTAAATACAATATAATAAGAATTAATAATTATTATTAAATTAATCAATTTGAATATGGTATTCTTTTGTTAGTTATAACAGCGTCGTCAATTTAAAGAAAATATAATTGTAAATCTTATCTTTCATGCATCTTAAAGATGATTTTTTTGGTCGAAATCGGGTATCAACCGCCAAACACAATGACTAATCACTCGCTATATTTGAGGCACATCGATGGGTGGATAGCTGGTCCAAGAATTTAAAGTTGTTTGATACTGAGGATTGAACCATCGACCCTTGTTAAGGGAGGATGAACTTCAACCGCTCAACCACACTCCTTGGGTTGCATCTTAAAGATGATTTACAATAACTATATAAATAATTTGTCAAAATAAAAATAACTATGAAAATACACATTTGTACAATATTTGTTTATAAATAATGAAAATAAATATCCTAAAAAAAGTTAATGAATTTAAATATTAATTTCATCTGAAATAAAATTAAAGTATAATATTGGTTATAACTATCTAAATTTTAAGTATTTTAAATATTAGTCTGATATAAATTTTATTAAGATTGTCCTTTTATGTCTTTTTACATTTATTAGTCAGTCCAATTGCTAATTTTACCAAACACTTCAATTAGCTTATCAGCTATTAGCTATAAGTCATTAGTTATCACCTATAAGCTATAAGCTATCAACCATCAATTATAAGCTATTTTTTCCAAACAGACTCATAGTGTTCTACATTGAGAGCTAATTTTTATGTGTTCCAAATATTTTTTTTTTATGTTTTTAAATTTTTTTTCTCTTTTTAAATAGAGTTTTAAAAAATCATGCATAGCAACATTATTTCTTCTAAATTTATGGATGTAGTCTTTAAAAGAATGAGTTTTACAATCTAAAAAAAGGTAGCGGCGCAACTTCTAGGGTTAAATATGTTTTTCATCCTTAGAAAGTTATAAAATTTTGATTTTAGTCCCTACAAAAAAAAATGACATGTTTTATTCCTTATAATAATTTTATCCATGCAATTTAGTCCATGGCAATTTTTCCAAATTTTAAAAATTGTTCAATAATCATTAAAATTATAATTTTTTGTTTCATACATGTTTAGAATACTATAAAAAGTTTCTTAACAAAAATTTAGAATTTTTTAAAATGAAAATAATTAAATATGAATTTTTCAAATTTTAAAAGTTATAGATTAAAGTAACCGAAATCTTAATTTAGAAATCTAATTTTTAAGTTCTCTTTTTTCGAGAAAATTTTACAATGTTCTAAACATGTCTACGAAAAAATCATTCAAAAATACATATTGGTTTAACACTAAAATCAACCAACACACAAAACAGATTTTAGAAAGAACTACATAAGCTTTGACTTTCCCATCGCACTTTGAGAATAGGTAGGAGCAAGATCATCCTCGTCAAGACCAATACTAAAAATCTTTTTTCTTTGTTTAACATGCAGTAAATTTAATTGGTTAATTTGTAAAATCAAACTTTATCTCTTAAACGGTTTCCGTTGAGTACAACAGATATGTGGGGTGCTAATACCTGCCCCTAATATAACCAACTCTCGAACCCACATATGGTTTGTTGACTATATCTCTGAAAAGTTTTATCATTATTTTCGTTTCCCCTCTAGAGATAAATAAAGTATGGTGGCGACTTCATTTAAATGTATTATTGTTTGCGTCGGGTACTACAATAACATTGCTCTTGCTGATTCTTGTATGGTTTTTTTCTTCCTTTCTACTATTCTATTTTGCTGAGGTGTGATAGGAGTAGACAACACATGTTTGATTCCTTCAAAAGAACAAAACTTAGTGAACTTTGAGTTTTCAAACTCTCTTCCATGATCACTTCTGATTCTAACTATAGTCCATCATTTTCTCTTTGAAGTCGAATACACAAATTTCTAAAAAATTCAAATGGATCTGACTTTTCCCTAACAAAATTTATCCAAATATACCTAGAAAAATCATAAACAACAACAAATGCCTATTTCTTACCTCCCATACTTTCAACTTGCATTGGTCTCATCAAATCCATGTGTAGGAGTTCTAGAACGTTAGAGGTTCCTAGTTGTTGCAACCTTGGGTGAGACATGTTAGTCTGTTTTTCAATCTGACATTCACTAAAAATGTTGCCTTCAATAATGTTGAGTTTAGGTATATGTCATACCCTAATTTTTGACCTAAGATCCAACACAAAAAAAATCTTTTGCAACAAGTGATGCACATGTGGCTTGCATTAATTGACTGATTTTTCTTTTTAGTCAATTCAATTTTTACACTAGTACAAAAAACGCTTGTTAAGTCGGTTAAAAATGACTTTTTAAGTCAGTTCCGCGTGCGACTTAACAATTCCTGACATAACAAGTTTTGACATGTTAAGTCGGATTTGACCTGACTTAAGATAATGCTTGTTAAGTCATTTAAAAGTGACTTTTTAAATCAGTTCCGCGCGTGACTTAACAATTCCTGACATAACAAGTTTTGACATGTTAAGTCAAATTTTGACCTAACTTAAGAAATAGTTGTTAGGTCTTGTAAATTCTATGCGACTTAAGAAGCTTTAGTTTTCAGAACAACCTGCGGCACGTGCAACTGACTTAAGAAGATTGTTTTTTAAGTCGGATATGTTTAACCGACCTAAGACGTTGTGGTTTTTTTTTTTTTTATTCCCGGGCAATTTTTTTTTCTCTATTTATAATGTCACATTTTTTTCTGTATATTTATGTGCTGAATTTACTGCAACCGACATCAGTTCATAACCATAAATATAATGCAACATCATATGTTCCATATCTCACCTAAATTTCAAATAAAACCATAGAAGTAAAAAAATAATATCATACCAAATTAAAACATAATATTGTGATCTAAGTAGATTAAAAAACCACGTAGGGTAAGATTTGTTACACTTAGATAAATGTTTCTCTTATCAAAAGAGCATAAATAAGAGTAATTAACTACTTATATGAAACAATAACTAAGTATTTGTCAAGATACAATGAAAACAAGAAACCTTAAAGACCACAAAAGATCATATATCCAAACTTGTTTCAACACGTTCTAAAATCATCTTTGCTCAGCGTTCTTGAACATTTTTAACTTCATCCTTACTAAATGGATTTGAGTCCCGATATATCTGAATAAATAAATGTTTACATAAATTAGATAGATAATAGTATCAATTAATTGATGCAACTTTGATACAAAATTTCTAGTACTTACTTGGGTCCATGAACCAACAATACTAGCGGAAACAATGTTTAACATGTGAATCATTACATAAAAGCCGCACTCATAACTAACTTGTTGCTTTTGACTCTAAAATTGAATATGATCATATGTGGACGTCAATAAATATTATTCAAAAATTGTTATAGAATATATATCAATTAATCATTCATTTAAATATTAAGGTAACAACTTACGATCGGATATAACCATTTTACTTTCTTCTGCTTTCTCACACCTTGTAACTTATTATAACCTCCCAAAGCTCTACAATAAAGAAATATTCATTATATATTTCTATCATAAAACATATCATAAAGTTCATGTTGAATACTTACATTTCAACAATTTCATAGATTTTCTTATCTGACCTTCTTTCCCAATGAACATAAAAATGTTACTTCAAGCTTCTTAGGACTAATGATGAGCAATTGCCAATGATGACTACAAAGTAAAACATAAATTTAATGTGTTAAATTAATTATTTGTAACTACTAACGCAAGAACAATACAACTTTCCATTATTATTAGGAAGTTTTTCACAAGCATATTGAAAAAAATCTTCAATTCCTCTCTCGTACTCAGCACTTAAACGATAAGCTTTCATCCAACTACGATCCATAACTACTTCTAAGAAAAATAAATCTTTAATTTATTTCTCGTACTATGCATTTATTATGTAATCTAATGTTCCAATCTATTCAAATATATCAAATCAACAACTTTAACTTCTTTGTTTTAGTTGATTACTATTATTACCTATTTCACAAATCAACAACTTTCATCACTATAGAACAACTAGAATAACAAAATATCCACAGCAACAACAACATAAATTGCAACTAGAAACAAGAAATTGAAATATCACAACAACAAAAAATTAAAAGTAAGTGTTACAAAATTACTCCGGTTTGAACTTTGTTGCAGCGATAGAATGTTGCTTGGGTACTCCGTTTTCAGATCGAAGTTTGACAATAAGAGAAGCGTTTTGCGTTTTTAGATGTGAAGCGTTCAGCGTTTTTAGATCGCGAGAGAAGAGAAGGTTTTCTGTCGATTGAACTTTGTGTTTTGCGTATCAGATTTTATGCGTATCAGATTGAACTTCTGTCGCGGGAGAAGATGAAGGTTTTTTGCGTTTTGTTGTGTTTTGCGTTCTGTGTTTTGAGAAAGAAGATAAGTACGCACAAATTTTATTTTTTGAACAAAAAACCTCTTTTTTTTTCCTAAGTGTTTTATATATTTTTTTTTTGACTAATTATTTATATATTTTTATTGTTACAAGATACTACCTCCGTTGCTTTTTACTTGTCGTTTAGAAAGAAAAAAAGTCAAAAATAGGAGAGTGTATTTTTGTACCTTATTTTCCTATTATTTCTTTTTTTTAAATATATATCTTATTTTTAATCCACCAATAATTTCATACTTTTTCACAAACATTATCTATTCTTAAAAAATTGTAACAAACTTTATTTAAAAACAAACAAAATTTGTATACAATAAAAAGATTATATTGTTTCAACAAAAAAAATTATACAAAATTTAGTCAATAAAATAAAATAGGAAAGAAGGTATAATAGGCAAAATATAACCTAAATTGCCAAAACGACAAGTAAAAAAAAAACAAATAATAGAATAAAGAAACAATAAACATATAATATATATCATACGACAATACATCCTATGATATATATTAAATAAAGTATATCAAATAAATAAAATAGAGAAACAATATATCATATAAGGATTTTTTTTTCTTCTTCTTTTTTTGTATATAGACGAAATGTTAAAGTCATCATAAATTTACACACACAAATGACACCTAAAAAAACTCTCACGCGCAACATAGAATGATCGGGTTTGAACTCGATTTATGGACGTCTGACCTAACAATTTCTACATATTTTGCCAATTGAGTTAGAACTTCTGATCAACTTTTAAAGCATTTAATTTTACTAATATTATTTTATTTTTTTAAATTATAATAAGTTTATATTATTGTTTCTCTATTTTATTTATTTAAATTAAAAACGAAGTTCCACACATTGCAGCTATAAGCATGAGACAGAGACATGTATAACGCCCATTCGTCTAATTTCGTAACATTTAATGTCGTACCATTTTGCATTGCTCATCATATAATTTACTCAATTTTTTTTTTAAAAGGTATGGGGTTCAAAAAATTCTGGCTCTTTGTCTTGTAAACTTATAATTCTCTAGATGTTGCACACCTTGTGCCTCTCTAGCATGTTAATATAATTTTTTAGCCGCTTCAAAAAAAAAAACACATTGAAATTTAATTTGTTAAATATAAATAATACTTCTTAGGTCAGGTGAGAGATACCTGACTTAACAAATAAATTTCTTAAGTCAGTTGTTCAATATACCCGACTTAAGAAATTTAATTAAATTTTCAAAAAAAGGTATCGAGTTCGAATCCTACTAAGGACACATTTGAAATTTAATTTGTTAAATATAATTAATACTTCTTAGGTCAGGTGCGGGATACTTGACTTAACAAATAAATTTCTTAAGTCAGTTGTTCAATATACCCGACTTCAGAAATTTAATTTAATTTTCAAAAAAGGTATCGGGTTTGAATCTTACTAAGGACACATTTGAAATTTAATTTGTTAAATATAATTAATACTTCTTAGGTCAGGTGTGGGATACTTGACTTAACAAATAAATTTCTTAAGTCAGTTGTTCAATATACCCGACATAAACAATTTAATTAAATTTTCAAAAAAAGGTATCGGGTTCGAATCCTACTAAGGACACATTTGAAATTTAATTTGTTAAATATAATTAATACTTCTTAGGTCAGGCGACTGATACCTGACATAACAAATACGTTTCTTAAGTCAGATAAGCAATATACACGACTTAAGCAATTTTATACAAATTTTATATTTTTTATTTATTCTTTGTTAAGTCAGTTTTGAGTGCACCTGACCTAACAAAGTTGCAAATATTTACGGATTTGTCATCGCGTGACTTATTAAGTCAGGTGGCAAGTCCAATTGACTTAAACCTTTTTCTATAAAGGTATTTTTGTACTAGTGGTGTGATTTTGTCATTACTAGTATCTTCTAAATCACCACATTTATTTTTGTCAAAAAATCACCATATTTATTTTCTTATATTTTATTCATCCCTTTTATTTCCATTTTCACTTTTATTTCTATTTTTACATGTTTTCATTAAATACCATGATTTTTCCTTATTTTCATTTATTATTGTTGTTATTATTATTATTATTATAAAAAAATAAAAAATAAAAAAAATATAACACAGCAAGCTTAGCTTGCGTCCCCCTCCCCCCTTTTTTCCTTTTATCCATTTTGTTTCTTTCTTTTCTTCTTTTATTTAACAAAAACAAAACACAAAAAAATAAAAATAAAACAAAAACAACACCAGCAACAAAAAGGCACATTGCACACAAGAGACAACAACAACACACGTCTCTCCCCCTACCAATGGATAATATAAACAATGTTTTGTCTCCAAATTCACCTACAAAGATAAACCAAAATTCTCTATAAATAGAGAATGAAATCACAGCAAAGAGGGACCGGAAAAAAAACCAGAAACATTGAAAGAGAATTGTTGAGAGAAATTTTTGTCATTGCAACACAAACACACCAAATCCATCATAATCCCTCCGTGGCATCCATCATCACATAAATCATTAACTCACATAAAAACCCAATCCTCCAATCACAACTCACTTCACTTCAAAAATCCAAAATTTCAAACCCTTCCAATAACAATCATCAATCCATCATCATAACCCTCGTATTAACAAAAAAAACAGTAGCAAGAAACTAAACAAACAAGCAGAATCGAAATCAAATAAAAAAACCGAGAAAAGAGGTAAAACAGTCACCGGAACCAACCACCACCGCGTGGTGATTTCCTTTTTTTATTAATTTTTTGTTATTGTTTTATCAGATATGAGAGAAACAAAAGATAACAAAAAACAACAGAAAAAAAAACTAAAAAAAAAGGAATTTCGGCGGCGGCGCCGCCGTCAGATTGGCCGGCTGCCGCGCCGAAATTTGAGCTGCGAGGCGGCTTCGGTTGAGCTTCAACCGGAAGTTCATCATATGATGAACATTCATGAGGAACACATGAAGGTGTTCTTGGGGGAAAAAGAGAGAAAAGAGAGCGTGAGAGAGAAATTGAGAGAGGAGAGAGAAAAAATTTGTGAAATGAGGGATTTGTGAGAATTTTGGGTATTTATACCACATGGATCTTATGCGCGCGCGCCCATCATGGTATCGTGCACCCTTCTCTTTGCTGGCCTATGATCTTTAATCAGATGGCCCTGATCTTTCCTCACGTTTTGGACTTTCTCATTTAGATTTCGGCTGCCTGTTTGATGTTAACACCCCTTGTCTGTTACTATTTGCACCCACATGAAGGTCTTTATTTTGTTTTTATTATTTTCTATATATATCTCCAGAGTGCTCTGGTCCAGTCAATTTATTTTCCCTTTTTTTTTAATTTATATTTCTCTCCAGAGTGCTCTGGTCCAGTTAATTTATTTTATTTATTTACTAAATTTATATTTCTCTCCAGAGTGCTCTGGTCCAGTTAATTTATTTTCTTTCTTTATTAAATTTATATTCCTCTCCAGAGTGTTCTGGTCCAGTCAATTTAATTACCACATTTATATTCCTCCAGAAATTTATGGTCCTTTTAATAACTAAAAATTACAAAAAAAATATCATGCTTTTCTTTTTCTTCTTTATTTAATCTCATAATTGATGCTTAATCCATGATTGTGATCATTGTGATACTCGCGCCAAAATTCCAAGGAAAAGGGGGGTTTTCATCTTGATCCAGTATCATTATGAAATTCCTCGCACACTTTTTAGTTTATCGTGTCTAGTTTATTTTTATTTTGGCTTAAATAATGTTCATGTCCATGTAAGTTCGCATTTTTTTGATATAAGTCCCTGTAAATTTTTTTGTTTTAAATAAGTTCTTGCAATTATATGTTTTTTTGAAATTAGTCCCTAAAGTCAAAATCCGCAAGAAAATCTGCAGTTTTCGTGCAGATTTTCCTTCAAATTTTCTTGCGGATTTTGAATTTAGGGACTTATTTCAAAAAATAAATAATTGTAGGGACTTAATTAAAACAAAAAAACTTACAGGGACTTATATCAAAAAAATGCGCACTTACAGGGACCTAAACATTATTTAAGCCTTTTATTTTTTAGCCACCTATCTCTTTCACAAAAAAAAAATCACAAAAACATTCAAATATTCAAAACTTTCAAAAAATCTTTTGTTAATTAAAACCTTGGATTTCAATCCAAGTAATTTCCGTCACTTTTTTTTATCCAACATTTAAACTTCTTTTCTGCGCAATTTAAATCAATCAAACACCACACTTTATTTTCCTATGTGATCAAATCAAATCATTTTACACTTCACACTTTACATTTTTTTTTACAGTTTAAACCAATCAAATCTTGAATTTCAAACCAAGTAATTTTCATCACTTTTTTTTTAGGCTTAAACGTCATTTAGGTCCCTGTATGTATACCCAATTTTCGTTTTAGTCCCTGTATGTAATTTTTTGACAAAATAGTCCCTATATCGCACATTTTTGTTTGGCGTTAGTCCCTGACTTCATATTCCGTCCAAATTAATCTAGGTGGCAAAGGGTTTGCCACTTGGACCATGCCACGTGGGTAAAAAAGTTGGATGACTGGATTAATGAATTATAGGGACCAAAAACAAAACAATTGAACTAATTGCAAAATCAAACCCTTTTCAACCTTAATTCCCAAAATCACAAAATCACAATTATTGCTATGTCAATATTATTGCTATGGTTGTTGTTGTTGCTGATATTGTTGATGTTGTTTTCATTCTTGTTGTTGTGATTGTTATGATGATTGCTTGTGTTACCAACACCATTAACATTTTTTCTTCCAAGCTTCAATTGTGAAATCTCAACCTGTGTTTTCATGAAAAACTGCATTCTCTGCAATTCCAAATCCTTAGCAAACTTCATCCTCTGTTTCTCCATCTCCACCACTTGCTGCAACTTCGATGTCTCCGCTTATTCATAAGCTTCACCGAATTTCACAATCGCCTGAGTCAATTCCCTCACTGCACTTCCACAACCTCTCTTCGTACCTCCAATTCCTTTCGCAGCATTCAAATTCATCACCTTCGCTCTCTTCCTCTCGTGACTTTCCGGTGGTAAACTGTCGCTAGACACCGGCGATAAAACCGAATTGTGAATTTGTGATTTTGGGAATTAGGGTTGAAAAGGGTTTGATTTTGCAATCAGTTCAATTGTTTTGTTTTTGGTCCCTATAATTCATTAATCCAGTCATCCAACTTTTTTACCCACATGGCATGGTCCAAGTGGCAAACCGTTTGCCACCTAGACTAATTTGGACGGAATTTGAAGCCAGAGACTAACGCCAAATAAAAATGTGCGATACAGGGACTATTTTGTCAAAAAATTACATACAGAGACTAAAACGAAAATTGGGTATACATACAGGGACCTAAATGACGTTTAAGCCTTTTTTTTATCCCGAACTACGAAGGGCTTTGATTCCTCTAAAAGGGATACGTAGGCAAAAGACTTTATTGTCTTTCCAAACCCACTAAAAAAAGCAAAAAAAAAACAATTTTCTTCTTTCTTTTCATTATTCTAGTCATTTTTACACAAGCATCTTCCTTTTTTTTACAAGCAAATAAAATAGGCACAAAAACACATTTTTTACAAGAGGTTCTTATAGAGTACTATAGACATTTAGGGTGCCTAATACCTTCCCTTAATGTTACCAACCTCCGAACCCTTAATCCCCCAAAAAAATAGGTTTTTTTCGAAGTTTCTTCCTTTTCCTTGGAAAAAATAAAAGCTCGGTGGTAAATCCATTTTTGTGATTCAAAACTAATCCATAGTTTGATATCCGAAAATCACCGTGACAATATACCTCTAACAACATCACTTGATATAACTTTCTTCATGCCTCTTAGATGGAGGTGACCAAGTTTTTGGTGTCACAACTTGACTTCATCATCTTTGCTTACAAGACAAGCAAATAGACTATTTTCATCCTGAGGTGACAATAAATAGTAGTTATCCTTAGATCTTGTACCTTTCATCACTATGCCTCGAGATTTATCTGTAATCAAACATTCATATTTTGTAAATTTTGCATTGAATCTTTGATCACAAAGTTGGCTTATACTGATATGATTTGCTGTTAGTCCCTTACTAGTAACATATTGTTAATCCTTTGTAGACCATTGTCAACTAGGTTCCAAACCCCTTTAATTTCTCCTTTAGCTCCATCTCCAAAAGTGACAAAACTGGTAGAGTGAGGTTTCAGATCTGTCATGAATTTCATAACACTAGTCATGTGCCTTGAACAACCACTGTCAAAGTAACAATTCTCCTTTGATGAATCTCTAAAAGAAGCTATTAGACTAGCACAAGTCTCTTTGGGTTTCCACTCTTTCTTGAGAGTCCAGCTTGATAAAAAATTTGTTAATATATGATCCGTTTGGGATACCCACATAGTTTAAAAACAAAAAGGTATGATGTGTCCCTTTCTACCACAATAATGATAGATCCAAATTTTTGATGCAGATTTGGACAGGGTGTTAGGATGTTGGAGCATTGGGTTCAACATCATAGGATCATAACCTCTAGCTGAAGCAACAAACTTTGTGACTTTTTCTTTCTGATGTTGTCTATTCAGTGATTGAAGTTAAAACCAATACCTTTTGGTTTTCCAGGCTTTTGAACATCCAGTATCTCTTCCAACATGTCAGTGCCATTGTTTATCATTCTAACTTGTTTCTTCATATTTTCCAATTTTGGTACATAGATGATTATCTCTTTCAGTTTCCTATTGACTGATGGTGTTAGTATGTTTCTTGAGTGTTCTATACATTTCTTCATTTTCAAAGCATAGATCATTGTAAGAGGTTGTTAGCTCTTCAAATGTAACTTTCCCATCACATGAGTCAGAATCATTCATATATTTCAAGTCATATTTCATGCATATCCTAGTTCAGGCAGTGATATGCTTTGCAAACTCACTTCCAGTATTTTCTTCTTCAAAATCATCATCAGACCATCATACAGCTAGACTTTTCTTCTGTTTCTTGAGATAAGTGCCACATTCAGTTCTAATATAACCATAGACTTCAAATTCATGACATTGTACTCCTTTCCCTTGAAAGTTTTCTCTTCAGTTCTAGTTCTCCTTTGAAAGTTAGTATTCTTGTTTGTATTAGTTGAAGTGCTTATACCATTTGACCTAGGTCTTCTGTCAAGTTTCTTCAACACTTTATAGAATTGTCTACCGAGAACACTATAACATCTTGTTGAAAATTATTTAGTATCTTTTTATTATTTCTAGTAGATTCTAGATATTTTTATTATTTAGTTATATTTTTCTCCTAAAATTAAGGAGAGAATTAATCTTGTACTCTCTATTTAAATCAGCTTGAGGCTAAAGAATAAAATAGAATAACATTCAGTTATTATTTTCTACATGGTATGAGAGCTCCCAATTTCGGGGGTCTCACTTCGGCAAAACCCTAGCCGCCATAGTGTTTACAATTTAATCACGAAAACTGATTTTGTGGCAGGCACTGTTCATCTGTGGCATTGTTCACTTTCGTGGTACTGTTCATCCGCGACACTATTCACTTTCACGGTACTGTTCATCCAAAGGCAAAAAATATAAAAATATTTTGCTCCGTTTGGTATTATTTGGCTGAACTTATTAATCATGACATTTCTTTATTCTCGATGACGATTAGCCACCTTAAAATTTTGTCGTGAATGCAAATATTGTCATCATTTGGGACATACTATTTTTCAATGTGGGTGAAATTCCTGGCACACCAAGCATAGTGCGTGATATAGTGTGCTAAACACTTTATTCAACAGTTTACGTAATAAAGTAAAATAAATAAAGACAGAAAACAAATAAAGGAGACACAATATTTGTTAACCCAGTTCAGCGCACTAACGGCAGCCTAATCTGGGGGATACCAATCCAGGAAGGAATATCACTATGATGGTCCTAGTTCTAAGTTACCAGCAAACGCCCCGTTTACAACTTATCACCTAGGCACTACCAATGACTCTTCAACCTAGGAACTCCTAGATCAGATATCCCATCTCTCTCCCTTACAACCTTATAGACAGCAAGGATTTTATCAGCACAGATACAAATACTTTTGTTGGAGACACACTCCTATAAAACTACACACTAGTACCTAAAGGCTTAGAGTGTTGCAACCACAATAAACAGTCCTAACTCCGTACTTCACAGCTTAGGAGAGGAACACAAACATTACGTTACACAAAGAGACACAATCCTAAACTTGCATCAATGAGATACAAGAAAGGCTCACAAAAGAACACACACGCAAAAACCTAGAAAACCTAGACAAGAACAAAAGGCGTGAACAAGTCTCTTAATAGGATTAGGTTTAACTTCTCCTATAAATAACCAGTAAACCTTCTTGATTCACAAGTAACATGGGCTTGTTGTGTTTAGCCCGTCCAATTATTCCATAGTAATAAAAGAGATCTTCTAGAGAAATATGCTTCATGGAGATTCTTGATAAAAATATATTTGACGTGAATCAGAAGCAATAAAATGCGTCATGCAAGATACATGAGAGAGAAAAGATATTTCCTAGAAATATAAAAGGCGCGCGCGAGCTTGCCAGTGATATGATACAATGTTGAAGCATTATACCGCACATCCTGCTACACCAAAAAGGCAACCAATACCAAAGGACTCAACAAACTCCCCCTTTGGCAAATTTTTGGTCAAAACAAGTTATGACCATCCAAAAGCCACGTAAACCAATTCTTTAGTAAAGACAGATACTTCAAGAGAATTTCTTTTTCTCAACATAAGCACATATTTATAAGGATCAGAAACAGCTAACCTTCAAGAACAGTAGTAACACATAGAACACATCTTCAGAGATAATCAAAGAAACATGCATCAGCGGAACATAAGATAACTACTTCATCTTAAATGGTCAGAATTAGAAACATGGATAGGATGTCGAATAGAAAGCTTCAACATTTCACAGAACATGTCCCCCTAAGTATATGCACAGGGTGTTGGAACAACATATCCAACATCTCCCCCTGAAGAACATAGATCAGCTCCCCCTAAACATATGCATATATGGGAGCACACAAAACTGGGAGTCTACATACTCTAATCAAACTACACTACTATCATACCAGAGCCAGAGTAGTGCAGATAAAACATACCAGAACATATCATCAGATAAAAGAGATCATATCATGATGTCAGAACACATCATAGCACATGAGATCAGGTCATAAACATACTAGTTTTTACTCCCCCCTTTTGCCACAAATTTGACAAATTAACAGTACTAGAGAGATCAAATATTCAGGAGCTTATTGCAGACCAGGAGCAATCAGAAAATAAAACATAATTCAGAGAATACATCAGAAAATGAATTAAAAAGAAGTGCTATATTCAAACACTTCCAGCTCCTCTGTATCACCATCAACTTTATCATCCTTAGCTGCATCACCATCAGCAGCAACATCAGCACCAGCAACCCTTGCTTCCTCAGCTTCCTCCTGCTTTAGAGCAACAATAGCCTTTTCAAGCTCATTCTTCTGCTCATTCAGAGCTTTAACAGTAGCTTCCAAAGAGGTTATCATAACTCTCCTATTCATACTAGAAGTGGGTGCTTGCACATGGATTGGTATCCTTTTAGAGGGCCCTGCTATGTCAGCAGTGTTGGAGTAAGCCCTAAGAGCCAATCTAATTTCATAGTATTTGCTTTAGGACTTTGAATATGGCATTTCTTTATTATGTTTGTAAGAGTCCAAAATAATGAAGTCCCTAATAGAAAGTCCGTTTAATATTAAGTGTGACTTAATCATGAGATTACATTAAACATAAGGACACTATTCTTAAAGTATCCGTAGTCGAGCTTTGAGGTGAAATGGGATAACCTTAAAGCATAAAGACTATTATGAAGATAGACTGATGATCGCATCTCATGGATCATAGGATAAGGAGTTATCAAGTCTTGACATAGGTATAAAAGATTAAGAGTAATAAGTTATACTGGATTGACCCGCTATGAGAGTACTACATGGAATGTTATGTAATGTGTCATAAGTAACTCTCATGGTGATAATGGTGTAACCCACCCTTCGACTTGAAATCACGTTGGACCTTAGATGTAGAGTCAAGTGCTTTATCACTGATCTAACATTGTCCGTAACTAGATAATCATAAAGGCAGTAGATGGGTACTTCACAAAGCATGCTGAAGGACAGTAGTGACCTAGATGGAATTTGCCAATCCTACATAACAGGATAAATGTCTATGGGCCCAATATTGAACTGGAGAAGGATGACACAGTCTATGCCTTGTGTTCAATATAAGACATAAGGGGCAAAGGGGTAATTGTACACGACTAATATTATCACAGAATGTTTTGTTAAGATCACATAAACATTTTGTGACTTGGATAGCAATGAAGTGTTGCTAGATACCTCTCATTGTTTATAATATTAAATAGATGATTTAATATTATTACCAACGTTACGGAAACCTACAGGGTCACACACATAAGGACTGTGTAGTGTGAGAATTGAGAACACCGTAAGGTACGGTGCACTTTAGAGAAATATATATAAATGTGATAAGGTATTACAAAAAAATAATGATAAGCGGTGCACCATAAGGTATGGTGGGCGTGCGCACACATGAGTAGCAAGACTCATGGGGCGCGCGCCCTAGGCTAGTCTTATTGGGCTTTTGCTTTTCCTTGTCTTGTTGGACAAGACAAGGGTTTTGTCTTGGAGAGCAAGACAATAAACTCTATAAATAGAGACCTTATGCAAGAGCAAAAACACAAGAGAAACTCATAAGAATTTTAGGGTTACTTGAATCCTAAAATTATTTCTCTACTTCTCTCTCTCACAAAGTCCCTCATTCTTGAGCTAGCACTTGGAGTGAAGGAAAGCTGTTCGTGTGGACTAGCTAGAGACGTTGCTGTTCATCCTTCAACGTTCGTGATCGTCCCGTTCGTGAGACAAAGGGTTATAATCTTCAAGAGGTAAAAAACCCTAAAACACATGTCATGCTCATTCGTAAGGATCTAACTAAAGGAAAAGTTTGAATTCCGCTGCTTTTACTATTACTATTTTCCTACAAGCAGCATGAGTTCCCTTAAATAACTTTGAATGAAGAGAAAGAGGAGGCTTTCTCTTGAGAGGTGTATTAGCAGCAGTCAGGATATTAGGATGTTGGGACAAGATAATTCCACAAATCAGAGTTGGGAATGCAATAGGCATTTGCACAGCCCAGGACTTGCCATGAGCCATTGTTTGCTCAAATATATAACTACCATAATCAGCTCAGTCCTAGTCCCTACAGAATAAATCATCCTAGCCAGCCCAATAGCAATATGAGAGGAATGGGTAGTGGGAACCCAGTTGGTAGTACCTATTCTATTCAACACAACATACTTAACAGAAAGCATACATGAAGGTACCTTACCTTTGGAAGGCCACACCTTAACTTGATCAGTAGTAATAGTTTTGAATACTGCATTATTGGTGACTTCCACCTCAGCATAACCATCCTCCTTCCTACCAAGGAACCTGTTGATAATAATTGGAGAGAACTCCACACATTGGTTCCTAACATACACCTTCTGATACTCCTTACTGAGTGCGTTATCACAATCTTCAGCAATGTTAACAATAAATTCCTTGACTAATTATTCATAACAATTGCCTAGCCCACTAGTAGTTTTCATCAACCCAGCTTTTGCAATTAAATCAATTACCTCTTCCAGCCAAGGTTTCATCGGACAGCTCCCTTTCCAGACCCAGCCTTCTAGCATGCACATACTTCCACTTTGCAGCACTGTCAATGAAGTGGAATGACACATTATCAATGGGCACATCAGCAACATTTGGAGGAATGAATCTCCCACCAACTCTTTTCTTTTAGGCCAGAGTGCTTGGAACATCTTCTTCAGCATCTTCCTCAGAATCATCAACAACTCTCTTCTGTTTCTTTGTTGTCTTCCTGTGGGAAATAATGAAGGTGTTTGGAGCATCTTCCTCGTCTTCATAGTCAGATTCACTCAGACTCACATTCTTCCTCTTAGATGGTTTAGCAGAGATTTCAACTTTGCTATGTCCTCTACTAGGACCATACAATTTCTTCTTCAAGGACTTAGTTGCTTCAGCTGCAACTTTCTTTCTCTAGGGAGATTTTGTTGCCTCAGCTGCAACCTCAACCTCTTTCCCCTTTCTTTCTCTGAGCCTTCTTCCTATACTAGTTGGACCAGCCCTAGGAACATCAGTGGCTTTCACAATCACCACATCCTTTTCAACTAACACAACATTGTTAGTGTCTTCATCCTCAGAGCTAGCTTGCTCTTTATGTGACTTAGCATTTGTTTCAACATTTTCTTCCAAATCAGTCACACCCTGAGTTGGTGCCAAGGATGTTGCAACATCCGGCACAACAGTTTGCTTGGGAGTACTATCCAGCAAAGAGTTTAGAACACCTTCAGCAGTCTTAATGTTTGACACATCGTCATCAGCAACTTCCTTAGCCGGAGAATCATCTAGAATTGCAGGTGACTCTTCAGATCCCACAACAGTTTCCCCTTTTTCAATAGTTGGGGTTTTAGTGAGATTCACATCGAAAGTTTCAATTTGAGTAGCAGGCGACAGTGTTGCGACATCAGGAGTGACATTCGCACTCGCAAATCCTTGATTATCAGAGTACAGTTCTTGCATGGTGAAGTTGGATGAGTACTTGGACTTTGATTGTTTTGGTTTTGATTTCTGGGTAGTGTGTGTGGGTCAGTTGGTTTTCTTTTTGGGTTTAGATTTTGCGGAAGCTTATAAGGTTTTGGGTTTGAGTGCGGATGCGAATGAGGGATGTATTATGGTGATGGGTACGACGGTGGTGATGATGTCAGAGGGTTGTGGTTCAGGAACGGTAATGGGTGACAGTGAGTTGGTGTCTGACGGTGAGTTTGAGTTGGAGGATTGAGACATTGTTGAGATTGTAAAGTTGGGAGAGCGAGAGAGTGATAGGTCTGAGTTGCAGAGAGAGAGTAATGGGTTTGATGGAGATGTGTGAGGAGGGAGTTGAGGAGTTGAAAATATAGGTGGGTTTATTTTGGAAAGAAATAATTTGAAAAGATTTCAAATAACAGTAACCAACCATGATGAATGACATGTTTGTATGGTAGTTACGCCCATGATTGCCTTGATCAGTGTACAATAATTAATGGGAAAAAGTAACTGCTGCACACCACATCCCACTTAACTGTAATTGCTACAATTCCTCATAGAGACAAATTCCTAACTTGCCTCTTAAACTCTCAAATTGTACAACATCAAGTGTCTTTGTGAAAATATCTGCAATCTGTTCTTTTGTGCTTACATGCTCCATAGCTACAATTTTGTTTTCAACAAGATCTCTGATAAAATGATGACGAATGTCAATATGTTTGGTCTTGCTATGCTGGACAGGATTTTTTGAAATATTTATGGCACTCATGTTGTCACAGTACAATGTTAGAACATCTTGTTCAACATCATATTCTTTCAGCATTTGCTTCATCCAGACAAGTTGTGAATAACTACTACTAGCAGCTATGTATTCTGCTTCAGCTGTAGATAGTGCCACACAATTCTGCTTTTTGCTGAACCAAGAGATTAAATTTTTACTTAGAAAGAAACAACCCCCTGAGGTACTCTTTCTATCATATGCATTACCAGCCCAATCAGCATCACAATATCCATATAGAGCAGAGTCTTCACAGTGAGAATACGTTATGCCATAGTCACAAGTTCCATTTACATACTTCAGGATTCTCTTAACTTGAGTCAAATGACTTACCTTAGGATCTGCGTGATATTTGGCACATACTCCAACAGCATAGGTGGTGTCAGGTCTACTTGCAGTCAAGTACAACAAGCTACCAATCATGCTTCTATAGAGGCTTTGATCAACACTAACTCCCTTTTCATCCTTGGTAAGTTTCAAATGAGTGGGTGCTGGTGTTCTCTTGTGTGTAGCACTTTCCATTTCAAACTTTTTGACTATGTTTCTTGTATAGTTGCTTTGAGATATGAAGATGGTGTTCTCCATTTTCTTGATCTCAAGTCCAAGAAAATAAGTCAATTCTCCAACAAGGCTCATTTCAAACTCTGACTGCATTTGCTTCCCAAAGTGTTGGACCATCGTATCTGACATTCCAACAAACACAATGTTATCAACATATACTTCTTCCTGTAGGTTTCCATTTAGGAATGCACTTTTTACATCCATTTGATATAACTTAAACTTGAGGATGCATGCTACTCCTAATAAGAGTCTGATAGATTCTAATCTGTCAACAGGAGCAACCATTCCTTCAAAGTCAAGACCTTCAATCTGAGTGTATCCTTGTGCCACAAGCCTTGCTTTATTTCTGGTACCAGTGCCATTCTTTTCTGACTTGCTCTTGTTCCCCCATTTTGTTCCACCCACTTCACTCCTTATTCTCACCACATTAATTCCTTGCTCCGTTTGGATTTGAGTAGATAGTTCTTTGAAGACGTCAAAAGTTTCTGACTTTACTCTAATAAAATTTACCCAAGTGTATCTAGAGAAGTCATCCACAACAACAATTGCATACCTTTTACCTCCCAGAGTTTCAACCTGCATGGGTCCCATGAGATCCATGTGGGATAGATCTAGAGCTTTGGAAGTTGTATGATGTTCCAACATTGGATGCAACATTCTAACTCGCTTGCCAATCTGGCTTTCACCACATATATTGCCTCCAGTAATCTTCAGGTTGGGAAATCCTCTAATAGTATCAGCTGACATGGCTCTCTTCATCCCTTTAAGATTGAGGTGACCTAGTTTTTGGTGACACACTTGTACTTCATCTTCTGTGGTGGGGAGACAAGTGGCTGTATGGGACTTCCATAGATAACATTTGTCTTTTCAGTTTCTATTCTTGATTGATCATAAAACTAACTAATCAAGCGTCAATTAGTTTTATACGAATTCGGGTTGTTTTAACAAGCGTAAAATAGAATATTCAATTGATCATGACAGAGCAAACAAGCGTTACAGAATCACGATCAATGTTATAAAAACGTGAATTCAATCAATCCTATAACAAGCGTATAGACTCTGTAAATTCCTAACCGAATTAAATTAAACAAGCGGTAACTTAATTCGAATAACCTCGTAAGAAACTTTCAACCGAATTACATACAATAAAGCATCAAATGATAAACCAATTGCAAGTTATATAATTAAAAGAGGCAGCGAAATTTACAGAGAAAGAAGTAGAAACATGAATTGAAATTGCATTAGAATTCAAACCTCAAGATAATGGATCGAAGTATCTTAAACCAACAGATTGAAAAGTGGAATTAGTTCTCCATTCAAGAGATGGCTGCTAGGGTTTTCTATTTTCGTGTAAAATGAAGTGTAACCTCTAACCTAGGTCAGATTTTTGGTTTTATAATATAAGATAACGGGCCACAAAACAATCGGGCCGAAAACATAAGTTCTAGTGCAAATAAACTGTTTTTAATCCTAAATCAGTAACTTGACGTGCAGTTTAGATTCCCTTGCGCTCAGAACTAGCTTTCTATTTCAACATAAAAGTTGTAGCTCTGTGTCTTAGCTTTCCAATGCAACTGGCCTCGCCTCAATCCGATATTCCTAGCTCCAGTTATGGTCTGCGCAATGAGAAGGTGTCAAATTACTGTTTATTACGAAAATTAATAGCAAAACTAAATTATTAGCAAAACTTGACTCTAGACACAAAACATGATAAAAACTCTAAAATAGTGGGAGAAGTCATACAATTGCCATAGCACAGAGTGATTAAAAGTGCACCAAAAATGCACTGATCAAATTCCCCCACACTTAAGCTTTTGCTCTCCGTGCAAAACTCAAAATGAAAGAACTCTTTTTTTTTAGTCACAAGCAGTCAACATATTCTAGGTTTCAAGCCTCAAACTTTGGGTTAAAATTCAAAAATTGACACAATTCTTGTCTATCAACTATCCATGATAATCTTGCGTGTGTGTGTGTACCGTCTCCTACTGTCAACCAAAGTAATGTCAACATCCCTCTCTGAACTACCATTCTAAATGCTAAGTCGTCTTCCTTTTCCTATAATTTTGGATTTAACCAGGATTTCAGTCTAGGGGGGCTATTTATTTTCAAGACATCCAAAGCTTTTCAATTTTAGTACAGGGGCAACTTCTTTCAAGCTTTATTACTTATTATTATTTATTTTAGTTTAAAGCTTTAGGTACTACTCCACCTTTTCACCTGACGGGATCTTACTTGTAATAAGTCCAACCTGTTACTCAAAGTAGAGCATCCTACACAACACTTGTTCCTCCAGTTTCGGGCACAGGAACTTGTTCCTCCAGTTTCGGGCACATGAACTTATTATCATTTTTTTTAGCTCTCAAGAAGTTTCCCTTTTTCTTTAATTAATAGCAATGACCAGTCTATCTTTTACTTTGGCCTTACCCCCACACTTAGTTTTAATCATACCCTCCATTATATTCAAATTCAGAGAACTTAGTTTAGAGAATGTGTATTTCAAAGATTTATCTAGACATTACTAAGTTTGACAGTGTTCAAGCAGATGTGCATTAAAGTGCAAAGACTATCATGTCAAGTATCAAAACAAAAATTTCCAAGGATTTCACCAACCTATAGCTATCTGCCCTAGCCTTAGAACATGTGACTACTCATGACAATTTTTTTTTTTAAATCTAAAATGTAAAATGTGCCTCCCCCACACTTAAATCAGACATTGTCCGCAATGTAACAAGAAGTATAAAGTGAGAGTAATGGAAGGAACACACCTGAGGAGTCAAGGTCGAATTGTATCTTTTATGTCTGGTGGTTTTGGTGGAGGCCTGTCCAAGCTCCGAACACATGAAATCGGAAATAGTATATGACAAGGGAACTTGAGTATTAGTGAAAAATCTGGTGGCTTAGGAGGAATAGCCTGCACATATAGTAAACCTGCCATGACCAAAGTATGAAAATCATAAAATCCACATTTAACTTGTGAGTCAGATAAAACAAGTGGAATAGAAGCACAAATGGTGAAACACTGCTGCATGTTGCGTGGCTCAATATGAGGTTCCACCAACAATTTTTCTACTGTAGGCAATGGTTGCTCGCGGCTAAAATCCACATGCTTAATGTCAAATTCAATTGCTATTGAATTTTCTTGTAATTCTACACAAGTGGTTGGCGGCATCAAAATTTCGTCACCTAAAATGGCTGCACTTTTCTCATGATAAACATTAGAAACACCACATTTATAAGCAAAAATTTCAAGAGATTTATCTACTTCAAGCGAAGTATATAATTCATCTGAATCAGATTTCAATAAATATTGTGGTGTAAACTCTATCATGCATTCACTTGAATTTATGTTGCTTATTTTTTGTTCATCAGATGAAACAAACACTGTTTTAACAGGCTCACCTGGGGTTTTGTCAAGACTTGTATCACATTGTATTACCTCTAACAGTGCAACAGGTTGTACATCATCATGAGACATCTTGTTCTCTTGAATTTGATGGGCGTTAGAGACTACTTGCTTAACTTGGACTTTTAGAACTTGAAGAGAAGATTCCACTTGCAAATTACTTTCATTCATTTGCTTGATAGCATCTTCCAAATATGATAGCGTGTCAGTTGATACATTTTGTTGAGATTGTTGATATGGCCAAATAGGCTGCTCTTCAAGATATGAATTATGTTCCCAATAGTATTGTCCTTGAAGATCACCTACACCTTGTGTCTCACTACAAATATCAGTATCTAACAATATAGGACATGTATCACTCACATGAAAATTTGAAGAACAAATTTTACAAATTACAAGTGGAATATGATTTTGGAATATGATTTTGAGACCATCCTTGTTCTCCTCTTTTTTTCAACAAATTGAGATGATAAGCCAATTCATCCAATGAGTTCATCATTTATTTTTTATAAAATAAAAGAAAAGATTTTTTTTAAAGAAAATTCACTTTTTTTTTTAATAGAAAATATATTTTGAACTAATCTAAAAAAAAAATCACCTAATATCTCTAAAAAAATAAAACAAATCTAAAGATTAAATTTTTTTGGAAACCTTCAACTCTTTAACCTGAAACAAAACAAAAACTAAAAAGAAAATGTTAGTGATGTTAGTTGGTTTCTATTTACTAATCCTAATATGTTAAAAACCGATTTAGAGTCCCCGGCAACGACGCCAATTTGATCACGGTCGTTACGGGGTCAAAATAAGTTTAATTAAGAAAGTAGTACAAGGTAGATGACCTTGGTCGTTTCCCAAAGACTCTCAATCGGTTTAACTAAGTAGAACTGTAAAAATTGGGGGTTTTGTTTTGATATTACAACGAGAGATAGAGTGAAAATTAATTTATATAAAACAATCAATCAATTGGTTTTATCTAACTTCGTCCATTATCAATCATAGGTTCTTGGAAAATTATTCTTTTCAGTTTCTATTCTTGATTGATCATAAAACTAACTAATCAAGCGTCAATTAGTTTTATACGAATTCGGGTTGTTTTAACAAGCGTAAAACAGAATATTCAATTGATCATGACAGAGCAAACAAGCGTTACAGAATCACGATCAATGTTATAAAAACGTGAATTCAATCAATCCTATAACAAGCGTATAGACTCTGTAAATTCCTAACCGAATTAAATTAAACAAGCGGTAACTTAATTCGAATAACCTCGTAAGAAACTTTCAACCGAATTACATACAATAAAGCATCAAATGATAAACCAATTGCAAGTTATATAATTAAAAGAAGAGGCAGCGAAATTTACAGAGAAAGAAGTAGAAACATGAATTGAAATTGCATTAGAATTCAAACCTCAAGATAATGGATCGAAGTATCTTAAACCAACGGATTGAAAAGTGGAATTAGTTCTCCATTCAAGAGATGGCTGCTAGGGTTTTCTATTTTCGTGTAAAATGAAGTGTAACCTCTGACCTAGGTCAGATTTTTGGTTTTATAATATAAGATAACGGGCCACAAAACAATCGGGCCGAAAACATAAGTTCTAGTGCAAATAAACTGTTTTTATTCCTAAATCAGTAACTTGAAGTGCAGTTTACACTCCCTTGTGCTCATAACTAGCTTTTTACTTCAACATAAAAGTTGTAGCTCTGTGTCTTAGCTTTCCAATGCAACTGGCCTCGCCTCCATCCGATATTCCTAGCTCCAGTTATGGTCTGTGCAATGAGAAGGTGTAAAGTTACTGTTTATTACGAAAATTAATAGCAAAACTAAATTATTAGCAAAACTTGACTCTAGACACAAAACATGATAAAAACTCTAAAATAGTGGGAGAAGTCATACAATTGTCATAGCACAGAGTGATTAAAAAGTGCACCAAAAATTCACTGATCACTTTCCTTTGGAGCCATCTCCAAAAGTTACACAGCCAGACTTGTGGGGTTTCAAATTAGTAAAATACTTCTGTACACCAGTCATGTGCCTAGAGCATCCACTATCAAAGTACCAATCTTCACTGGAGGGAGCCCTGAGAGGAGTATGAGCAATTAATCCAACATTTTCAGTTTTAGGTTTCCATTCCATCCTAGTAGTTCCAACTTCCTGCACTTCATTTTGTGTTGATTCTTCGTTAGGGTATCTATGCAGTCTGTAGCAAATAGGTCTAATGTGTCCTCGCTTACCACAATGATGACACACCCAGTTACGATACTTCTTCTGGTTCTTAACTCTTTGGTGATCATGAGATTTTGAATTCAGAGCAAATTCTAGAACAGGATACACTTTATGGTGTTGAGTATGATGTTGCAACATCTTCTTTCCAATGTAAGAATCAAACATGTCTTTAGCAGAAGTAAACCTCGTTTCATGATTCTGTTGATGTTGATTTAGATTTGAATAGTTGTATCCAATTGCTTTGGCCTTACCACTTGGTACATTCTCCAGAATCTCTTCAAGCATGTCAGTTCCAGAGTTAAGCTGACTTACACGTTTTCTCAAGTCATTCATTTGGATATTGACTTGAGTAACTTCATCCTGAGCTTGTGAGGCCTTCTCAACTTGTAAATTCAATTTAGCCTAGAGCTTATTGATGGTTTTCTTCTGTTTCTCAAAGATCTTGCACAATTCATTGTATTTAGTAAGTAATTCTTTGTAGGTACCTACAAGTTCTTCATATGATACTTCACCATATTCATTTGACTCACATTCTGAACTCCAGATTCCTGTGAAGGCAACTGCATGTCTAGCTGATTCATTTTCTCCCTATGAGTCTTCATCTGACCAAGATGCATTTAGACCTTTTCTTCTGCTTCTTCTGATAGGTTCCACATTCAGACCTTATGTGTCCATATCCTTCACACTAATGACATTGTACACCCTTGCTTTGACAACTCTTTTCTTCAGGTTTGATCTTCTTCACAGTATTTTGCTGCTTGTTGATGTTGAATCCGATGTTCTACCCATTTTGTCGATTTCTACCATCAAATTTTCTCATTACCTTTTTGAACTGTCTTCAAAGCATGACAATGAAATTAGCTATACTTTCTTCACCTTCATCCTCACTAAGATCTTTACTATCATCAGTATTTGAGACAAATGCAATGCTCTTGTTCTTTTTGTCCCCTTTATCATTTAATACATTTTCAAAAGTTTGGAGGGATCCAACCAGTTCATCCATTTTCATGGTGGAAATATCATGTGCTTCCTCAATAGCTGTTACCTTCATATCAAACCTTTTGGGGAGGGATCTAAGAAGTTTTCTTGATAATTTCTCATCAGTTATCTTCTCACCTAAGGCTTCAAAGGAGTTTGCAATGTCTAGGAGACTCAGGTGAAACTCTTGAATATTCTCTTCATCTTTCATCTTCAGAGATTCAAACTTGGATGTGAGGTGTTGAATCTTTGACAGCTTCACTTTAGTAATTCCTTCATAGCACGTTCTCAATATGTCCCACGCATCTTTAGCTGACACACAATTTTTGATAAGCTTGAAAACATTTGTGTCTACACCATTAAACAGTGCATAGATAGCCTTGTTATTATGTTGAGTTGTAGTTTCCTCATCTGTAATCCATTCTACTTCCGGCTTCTTTGTTGAGACACCTTCCTTGTTAGTAAGGGTAGGTGGATCCCATCCAAATAACACAGCCTTCCAGACTTTGCTATCAATGGATTTCAAAAATGCGGTCATTTTAGATTTCCAAGAGTCATAGTTGCCGGATCCAGTTAGCAAAGGCGGCTTGTTCATATATCCTCCTTCCTTATCCATTGTGCCAGAGATTTTAGGTCCTGAATCTCACCCTAGGAACAGGCAGGGTGCCTGCTCTGATGCCAATTGAAATTCCTGGCACACCAAGCACAGTGCGTGATATAGTGTGCTAAACACTTTATTCAACAGTTTACGTATTAAAGTAAAATAAATAAAGAAAGAAAAATAAATAAAGGAGACACAGTATTTGTTAACCCAATTCAGCGCACTAACGGTAGTCTAATCTGGGGGATACCAATCCAGGAAGGAATATCACTATGATGGTCCTAGTTCTAAGTTACCAGCAAACGCCCCGTTTACAACTTATCACCTAGGCACTACCAATGACTCTTCAACCTAGGAACTCCTAGATCAGAGATCCCATCTCTCTCCCTTACAACCTTACAGACAACAAGGATTTTATCAGCACATATACAAATACTTTTGTTGGAGACACACTCCTATAAAACTACACACTCGTACCTAAAGGCTTAGAGTGTTGCAACCACAATAAACAGTCCTCACTCCGTACTTCACAGCTTAGAAGAGGAACATAAAATTACGTTACACAAAGGGACACAGTCCTAAACTTGCATCAATGAGATACAAGAAAGGCTCACAAAAAAATACACACGCAAAAACCTAGAAAACCTAAACAAGAACAAAAGGCGTGAACAAGTCTCTCAATAGGATTAGATTTAGCTTCTCCTATAAATAACCAGTAAACCTTCTTGATTCACAAGTAACATGGGCTTGTTGTGTTTAGCCCGTCCAATTATTCCATAGTAATAAAAGAGATCTTTTGGAGAAATATGCTTCATGGATATTCTTGAGAAAAATATATTTGACGTGAATCAGAAGCAATAAAACGCGTCATGTAAGATACATGAGAGATAAAAGATATTTCCTAGAAATATAAAAGGCGCGCGCGAGCTTGCCAGTGCTATGATACAATGTTGAAGCATTATATCGCACATCCTGCTATACCAAAAATGCAGCCAATACCAAAGGACTCAACAGTGGGAAATTAAATGGCCGACCTACTAAGTGGAAGAACAAAGGTGGAGGTGAGAGTCATGCATTCCAAACTAATAATTCAGTAAAGGACAATCATCCTCCTCGATTCAGCTTTCTTTCACGATGGAACAACTAGGCAGATTGTTCAAAATTATTGAATCTGACACTCTTTCTTCTTTTACTGCCTTAAAAGGTAATTCTTCCCTTCTTATTGTCAGTATCAGCCGTGCTTGGATAGTATGTAAATGCACTAGTTCCCCTCCGAGTTTTAATAATTGTCAAAACACAAGAAAATAGAGTAGAATATATTTTGGTATCAATTGAAATTGTCTTGACAGCAAAAATATTTATGAAACTTTGAAAAACCAATTTTTAGGTGTTTTGTATCGATACATACATACTTGTATCGATACAAATGTCTTGAAACTTGTTCAGGCTGATCACCACGTATTTGTACCGATACATAGCTTTTTTGTATCGATACAAATAGCTCTCAAAGGAGTAAGAGGAGCCTTTGTGTATCGAAACATACTTTTATGTATCGATACACATGCAGACTCTCCTGAAACCAGAGAGAGCTTTGTGTATCGAAACATACATGTGTGTTTCGATACATATCAGTCAAGAAATTTTACTGGTGTATGTATCGATACATAATCGTGGTTGTATCGATACATACACGCAAAACTTCAATTTTATGAACGCTGTCAAGTACTTGTAATTCGCGGTGAATCAGAATTACGATCGGGTTGATTTGTTCTTGAAGGTTTGGGTTTCTCATCTGGATTCAAGAGGCATCGCTTGCTTGAATGATCAACACAATTTGGCGAAGGAATCAGCTGGACAATCGTCACAAGGATCTTGATTCAAGATAGGTGTGAGGATCGATTGTTGGAATTAGAGGTTGAAGCCAAGATTGGGTTGAGGTCGCGCAATTCACAATTCAAGCTACGTTGAAGATAATTGATTGAGTCTGTATCGTTCACGTATTGTATTATTTGTGGAATTGTGCATTTGTAAAGATTTTCGAAGAACCAGTGAAAATCTCAACTTATCCGTTTGATAAGTTGGGGGAGACGTACCGGCCGACCGCGAGGACAACACAAATGCTGGGAATTCCCTGATCATTCTCGTTTGCATTCTCTTACCCTTATCTCTTTTACTTTCCGATTTATTGTGAATTGTAAACATAGTTTTGTCGTACACGCCAAGTGTTCGACAAAAGTATTGTTTTGATACTTTGTTTGTTATAGCATTATACAAACCATAAATTGTGTGTGTGTGAAAGATTTTCACAGTAAACATTAATATGACACAATTTGCTTGAATTCAAATATTTGTTAATTGCATTCGAATTATCATCGTTTCATCGTTAAGGCTATATTACTTTCCCTTTAGTCAAAGGTGCAAAGTATACTACCGATCTAGGTAGCTTCCCCGCACTCTTATTTGGAAATCCGAAAAATTGTTTGGTTTATTTCGGAATACTTATTCACCCCCCTCTAAGCGTAGCCACGTAGTCTAACATAATAGATTCGGGTGCAAGTGATCACATGACAGGTAATTCTACTTTGATTTCTTCATATAGTCCATGTCCAGGTAATCATAAAATAAAAGTTGCAGATGGCTCTTTTTCAGCCATTGCTGGTAAAGGTTCAGTTGTGTTGTCTCCAAGTCTAACCCTTAAATATTTCCTTCATGTCCCAAATTTATCTTGTAATCTCATGTCTATCAGTAAATTAGCCAAAGATAAAAACTGTCGAACTAACTTTTTCCAAACTCATTGTGTCTTTCAGGATTTGAACTCGGGGAAGATGATTGGAAGACTCTACTATTTTTACTTTGGATCTGAATCACAACTACCATCCAAACCAATAATATTATGTTATGGCATTTACGATTAGGTCATCCTAGTTTTGGTTACTTAAAATACTTATTTCCTAAATTATTCCTTAACAAGGACTTATCTTTGTTTAACTGTGAAGCATGTGAATTTGCAAAACATCATCGATCTAGCTTTCCAATACAATCTTATAAACCATCAAAACCTTTTTCTGTTATTCATAGTGATGTATGGGGCCCTAACCATACGAGTACACTTTCTCTCAAAAAATGGTTTATCACATTCATTGATGACCATTCAAGATTATGTTGGGTCTACTTATTAAAGGGGAAATCTGATGTTTGTCAGGTTGTACAAGATCTTTTTAAAATGGTGCAAAATCATCAATTTCAAACAAATATTCAAGTGTTTAGAAGTGATAATGGCAAATAATACTTTAACACTAGTTTGAGTGATTTCTTCCGTAAAAATGGGATTGTTCATCAAAGTTCATGTCCTAACACTACCCAAAAAAATGGAGTTGCAGAAAGAAAAAATAGACACTTGTTGGAGGTGGATGGAGCTTTACTTTTCTCAAGTAAAGTACCAAATTATTTGTGGGGTGAAGCAGTTTTAACTGATTCATATTTAATTGATAGAGTTCCCTCCCAAGTTCTTAATTTTCAAACTCCAATTCATATATTTAAAGAATGTTTTCCCGTTACCCATGTTTCTAATGATTTGACTTTAAAAATCTTTGGCTGCACAACTTTCGTTCATGAACATAAGAATATTAGCAAGCTTGAACCCCGTGCTATAAAATGTATTTTTGTTGGATACTCTCCAACTCAAAGGGGATATAAATGTTTTGATCCAAAGCACAAAAGGATGTTTGTCACAATGGATGTAACATTTTTGAAAACAAACCTTTCTTTAATACTCATCTCCAGGGGGGAATTTTAAGGAAGAAGACTCATTTCAAAATGACATAAGTTTTTTTAATTCATCTTTGCCAATATCACAAAATTTTGATACTAGCACTTTAGCACCAATAGAAAATGACAATGATTCACTAACTGAACCTACTCCTGCTATGAGTAAGGAACTTGATGAATCCGAGCCTACATTCTCTCATGGAAACAATAATGAAAATTGTGAAGATGATGATAACGATGAGCTAATTGAAATGCCACATAATGAAGTGTCACTTGAAGTAAATAAACTTGAAGTAGAAAATAAACTTTGGAAAGGAAATTTTTTTGTAAGGAAGAACCATAAAGAATGTGATGAGTCCACATCAATGGTTTTATATTATTTCTAACATGCCCCCTCACGCAAGAGCCCATTGGGCTTGAAGTGTGGATAATATATAGGCCCATCTACCATATGCTTAAAATTCCACTTTTAATTAGAAAGTGAGGGAAGCGGGAATCGAACTCTAGACCACTTAGTCATAGAGCATCTGATGCACCTTCATCAAATTCTACCTCACTAGTTGAAACAAATGCAATGCTTTTAGTTCTCATCTCAGATCTATCATTGCATGGTCTTTCAAAAGTTTGAAGAGATCCAATCAACTCATCCCTTCAAAAGTTTTATCAACCCCATTAAATATGGCATTCAAAGTTTTGTTGTTTCCATGTGAAATTTCATCTTCTTCCTTTGACCAATCCTCTTCTGGTTTCAGAACATCAGTTACATTACCTTCTTTGTTTGTGACTATAGGTAGTTCCCACCGTTTTCAAATAGATTTCCAAAATTTGATGTCTAGAGACTTGAGAAACATAATCATTTAAGGTTTCCAACCATCATAGTTGGTTCCATCTAGTAGAGGTGGTCTAGTGACAAAGCCTCCTTCCTTATCAATACTTCTAGAATTCATCTTCCCTAGAGCTCCCCCTAAAACAGGTAGGGTGTCGGCTCTAATGCCAATTGAAATTCTAGCACGTTAGTGACAAATGTTGAACCGTGATGTTCCAACACCAATAACATGTTGAATATGATGTTCCAACACCTTAGTGACGTGAAATACAAGTAATAAAATAAAGTAAATAAACAGTAAATAACACAACTTATTTGTTAACTTAGTTCAGTGCAACTCACCTAATCTGGGGCTCCAAGCAAAAAAGGAAATCCACTACAGTAGTGCTAGATCTAAGTTATCATCAAACCTAGTTTACAACTAAAATCTTAGCCAATACTCGTGCTAAACTTCTATCTTAGGAACTCCTATATATAAGATCCCATCTCACTTCCCCTCACACAACACAGTCAGAGTTGCTTATAAAGAATGCAGACAAAATGGTGGAGACACACTCCTAACAAAACGTTTAGCTCTGTATTTAAAAGCTTAAGAGCGGTACAAAGTTACAACTCAGTAGAAATACAATCCTTATACTTGTATCAAAGTGACACACGCAAAGGCTCACAACAAACACAAATTTTAACCCTAAAAACATTATTCATCAAGACGGCATATGTAGTGTTTAGGTTTTGCTTCATAGATTATTTATATCCTTAAGTCGCACAGGTAATCAGTTTGTCTTGGACTTCACAATAACAATTGTCTTTGTCATGGCCCAATAAACATATTTAGAACCATATGATATGTTTCCATAAATGAATAATCATATCTTACAAGAGAATCAGGATTGTTGTCATTCAATTGGCTCAGATAAAAACACGACTTCTATAGTTGAAAGCGCATGTTGGAACATTTGATCCAACATCTTGCTAGTTAGTGTTTTAGCAAAATGAGGCCAACATACAAAACACCAACAAACACGTTGAGGGACAAGCTTTCGTCTTCTCAAATCTCATTTGAAGGAGGCGAAATGATGTTTTTGGCAACAACTCCATAGTAGAACTTTAAGAGAAAAGCAAAGGAAAGTAAAAAATGACATGAGAAAGAAGAAGTTTTCATGCATAGCTAATAATAATGTGGCGGTACTATTTCACTCTCTTTTTTAGGCTTAAAATATTTTAGGATTTTTTCAAGGCTATTGGGCCATTTAGTACCAAGACGTAACTGTTTACTTTCACAAGGTCTTATTTACAACCAAAACCAACATAAATGAAGTGTTTTTTACTCAATAAAAAGTATTGTTTGTATTGTTAAAAAAAGAAGTATTGTTTGTCTAAGTGAGATTGAACCTAAAAAACACTTAAATAAAAAGATTAGAAGCATGTGATTAGGGGTTCGATTCCTAACTCATGCGTATTGAAAAAATTTGGTTGGGAGGAGAGAATCTTTCTTGTGTGCCCCACAAATTAGTCATTATTTATAAAGGGACCTATAATAATACGAATTGCTTTTTTTTTTTTATGATTTTAATGGGTGTCTATAGTTTTACTCATACATTAATTCGAAGACTTTTTTATAATCTTTAAGGGTACCTAATTTTTTTAAAAAAAATATCTATGGACACCTAATTTTTTTTTAATTCTACAATAACTCATATTTCTACTTATATATATATATATATATATATATATATATATAGGGGTTTGCTAACCTCCTCCCACTAAATTACCCCCCCCCATTGCTGCGCGTGCCCCCCACCTTACTCCGCGCACCCCCCAAGCACCCAACCCCAAACTTGCTGCGCGCGCCCCCCCACCCACCTTTCTTTTTTAGATGTTTTTTTTAAACCTTTTTTTAGATGCTTTTTTTAAACTTTTTTTTGTAGTTTTTTTTGTTCATTTGAAGTACATATTATAAAAATCAATCTTCGATGTTTATATATGTTTATTTTGATTTAAAATTGTATACTAAAACATGTACTTTAATTATAGTTAATTTATGACAATTAAGATAAAAATTATTAAGTTGAGCAAAAATGGTTTTGACTTACTAATAATAATTTAACAATAATAATCTCATTGTTCTTTTATTTTTTTAGAAACTATAACATCTTGTTTTAATATTTGACTCAATTTTTTTTAATCTATTTTAGGGTAACGAAACCATTAGACCATATTAATGGTTTCAATTTATAACATCTTGAAACCATTTAACAATATTAATGGTTTCAAATATCTATTTTATGATTTCAGTCATAATCATTATTTAAAACCATTTAACAATAATAATTTCATTGTCCTTTTTATTTTATTATAAACCATAACATATTTTCTTAATATTTGACTCAATTTTTTATTATTTTTTGGGTATCGAAACCATTAAACCATACTAATGGTTTCACTTTATAACATCTTGAAACCATTTAACAATATTAATGGTTTCAAAAATCTATTGCATAACTAAGTACATGTAATAGTTTATGAAACCATTCCACCCCAAAATGGTGTTGGTGTAATAATTTATGAAACCATTCCACCCCAAAATGGTTTTGGGGTATCGAAACTAAAATTCTGGGCCCCTTGTGGACAAGTTGTTAAGCAAGATGCTTCGACTACTTGCTCAGCTTTATGCCACGACAGTAAAACAATTATAAAGTGCAGAAAGCAAATAAAGAACACAAGTAATTGTTTACCCAGTTCAGTGTCCAAACACTTAATCTGGGGAATACCAACCCAGAAGAATTACCTTCACTATACCGTAGTTCCTAGTCTCTAGGTCTTATTTGAATAGCCCCTATTCAAAGCCTCTCACTAGTTTCTAGTCTCTAGGTCTTAATTGAATAGCCCCTATTCAAAGCCTCTCACTAAAACTACCCGAATGAAATTATTTAGAACTCCCCCTAAATATGTGACTCTCCCTCAACCAATTAACCCAATTGGAGGAATGACTTTAAGCTCTTTGAACTCGTGCAGAAACAGCACATTAACCACAACGACAACGACAACGACAATGAACAAAAACAAACAAATGACTCGATTTAAAACTCTAAGAGCTTCTAGATTTATTCTCTGTAAATCGGTGAGCTTTGTTGTGGAACTTGAACCTCTATTTATAGTATTTGATATGAGATAGAGGTCAAGCCAAATAATAGGAAAGTTTTAGAAGTTTGTTGAAATTAAATCTTTTATCTTCAAAAGATAAAATATTTATTTTTGAATCTTCTTCAAGCTATTCCAAAAATATCTTATGGCGCGCAAACAAAAAATCTTCTGAGTTTTAATTTGTTTGGTTGAACTAAGCACAACAACAAAAATATATTTGTTTGGAATATTGAAACTCAATCTTTTTCCAAACAAATAATCTTCAACAAAATAAATCTTCAACAAATATATTCAAACAAATAAAGTCTGAATATATTCCTTCTTCTAGAAGTAGCTAACGGCTGTCAATCTTCTGAGATTAATGTAACAAACTTATCTTTTTGTTTGAAATATTTGTTTTCAATCTTTTCAAACAAAATTGCGCCAAACAAAAGAACTTAAGAGATATACTCAAACTAATCACGTCCGAATATTTGTTTCTTCATCTCTAAGTTAATAACAAACAATTCCTCAAGGTCTGTGAAGGAAAATCGCACATTTGAATAAGTTCAGCTGATGTGCTCTGCCAGAGGCAACATGTCACAGACCTCTAGTGGCAAGATGTCAAGACATCTTGCTCAACATGTTGTTTGATCAAAATGCATGACAACAATGGAACAACAATCTCCCCCTTTGTCAAATTTTGTCAAACAACATTTATAATTTGCTGCAAAGATAGGTCTTCAAAATAAAGCCAGATTTAGCTATAACATAATCTTCACAAGAACACTTAACCAAATAGACCAGAGCCGGTACTTGGTTAAACTAATGCATTAAGCATTCAAAAGCATCAGAGTGGGCTGCAGCGGATAAACTTTCTTTAACAAATCATCAACATAGCTTAGAATGATATCAGAGCCTAATCAGAAGATCACATATCAACCATAATTGTTCTGGGCATATAGAGGATGCCACTATAGGATATTTCAGACCATAAGTATTTTCATATCAGCAGCAAAGATCTAGTAGTAGCAAGAAAACTAGTACTCCCCCTGTTTTACACAATTTGACAAAGATTGAAGTGTAGAACCAAAATACCAGAGGGTCTTGCATGCTATGCAACATTCAGAATCGCCATCACTTTCTTCATCCTCATTAGATCCGCCATTTGTACCATCACATCATTCCTCGTAGATGATGATAGATCATTTGAGCTTGTTGCAACAGACTTGGCAAGATGTTGAACATTAATGTCTTTGACATGTTTGATCGATGATTTGTGTATCAATAGATATTTTATAACTGCAAGTGCACAGTTTCGTCGTTGAGTTTTAAAAGATATCGAACCACAGAGACCAACAATTAACCTACCGTAATTCTGTCGTTACGATGTAAATCTAAGGAGGATGATTTTAGTTTAAGAATTGCTTTGAATTTAAGAGAAATTAAATTAAACTTTTGAAAGTAATTAAAGCGGGATATCGGTATGTAATTAATTAACCATCGGGGATTTAATAAATTAATAGCGCGCAAAAATGATTTATTTTTCAGAAGGACTTTCTCAGTTTAAAGGTTTAAACCTCACACTCTCGTTTTGTTGATAAAAACCATACTTTCTAGACAAGGAGTTTTACTGTCACTTTTCTACCACCTTATTTTCGAATGCATATTTTGAAAACCAATAAGTCCTAATAAATTCTAACGTGGCTCTCGCTCGTTCAAAAATTAATATCAAATTCCTTCTCGCTCTATTGATTTTAACCTTAGTTGGTTTATTTTACTTTCGTTCAAAAGCTTTGAATTAAATTAGGAATTTGAATCAGAAAAATAGTTTGTGTGTTGCGCGCTAAATCATTACTAAATCCCCTTCGGAGAATTGAATTACATACCGATATCTAGGAATTTAGCTAGACATGATAAAAGAAATTAACAAATAAAAATAGAAAATTAAATAAGAAATAATAAATAAATATATAAATATAAGCATTAAAAACCTAGAAATAAAATTCTGAATAAACTTGAATTAAACTTGACGATAATAACCGGTACAGAATTAAACTTGAATGTGAAAACGGAATTAAAAACAGATTTCCGATGTGGTAATACCGTTACAGTTAACGAAACGGAAAATATAAACTGACTGAAATAAAGAAGAAAAAGGCGTATGGAGATCTGAAATTGAGTCTTCTATTTATAGGAGAATTTTGCCTCGTACGATCCATAAAAATAGGGAGGATATGCTTCACTTTTGGTCTCATCCAATTGCCGTACGATCAAGAACAGAAACGGATCAGACGCGTGCTTTCTCCCGACGTCTCGCAAAAGCAATTCCAATTGGGTTTGGATTTGGTGGCGCCCGCCACCACTTATGTGGCGCCCGCCACAAGCCTGATGGGGGCAAATGCCCCTTTCTGCTGGGCTCCTTTGTGGGCTGCGCGAATTTGTGCTTTGCACCCCCCTTTTTGCTCTGTTTTTGACACTTTTTGCTCCATTCTCTTCTCCGACCTATTTTATTCGACATTACAGAAAAGAAAACAAATACCAACTGATCGACGATTTGTGTATCGAAAATATTTATCAACTGCAAGTGCACAGTTTCGTCGTTGAGTTTTAAAAGATATCGAACCACAGAGACCAATAGTTGACCTACCGTAATTCTGTCGTTACGTTGTAAATCTAAGGCTGATGATTTATGGTTTAGAATTGTTTTAGAATTTAAAAGAAATTAAAAAGAAGAAATAAATTAATTAAAGCGGGATATCGGTATGTAACTAATTAACCATCGGGAATTTAATAAATTAATAGCGCGCTAAAAAGGGTTTATTTTTCAGAAGAACTTTCTCAATTTAAAGGTTTAAACCTCACACTCTCGTTTTGTTGATAAAAACCATACTTTCTAGACTAGGAGTTTTACTGTCACTTTTCTACCACCTTAGTTTCGAAAGTATATTTTGAAAATCAATAAGTCCTAATTAATTCTAACGTGGCTCTCGCTCGTTCAAAAATTAATATCAAGTTTCTACTATCTAGTTAAAATCTCAAACTCTCGCTCTATTGATTTTAACCTTAATTGCTTTATTTTACTTTCGTTCAAAAGCATAGGAGTTTTAAAATTAGAAACCCGAATCAAAAAAATAGTTTAATATGTGCGCGCGCTACATCATCATTAAATCCCCTTCGGAGAATTAAATTACATACCGATATCTAGGAATTTAGCTAGACATGGTAAAAGAAATAAATAAATAAAAACAGTAAATTAAATAAAGCATAAATAAATAATTAAAAAAAGACATAAAAAAAACCTGGAAATAAATGCTGAATAAACTTGACTGAAATAATCGGTACAAAATTCTTGACAGGAAAGTGAAAACAGAACTGAAAACAGATTCCCGATGTGGAAATACCGTTACAGTTACTGTAACAAGAAAGTAAAACTGACTGAAAAGTAAAGAAAATAAGGCGTGTAAAATTCTGAGATTGAGTCTTCTATTTATAGGAGGAGTTTGGCTTCTACGATCCTCAAAATTAGGAGATGATATGCTTCTCTATTGATCTCATCCAACAGCCATCTGATTAGGAACAAACGTGTGCTTTCTGCCCACGATACGCGAAATTGGTTTTGCTGTAATTGGGCTTCTGTGGCGGGCGCCAAAGAAGTGGTGGCGGGCGCAACCAGGCCAAATTCTAAGCTTGGCTGATTTTGCTTGTTTGCACCTCCTTTTTGCTGCGTTTTTTGCCCTTTTTGCTCAATTCTCTTCTCCGACCTATTTTATTCGACATTACTGAAAACAAAACAAATACCAACATAAAAGCAGATAAAAGAAATAAAAACATATGAAAATGCAACTAAAGTTCACCTAAACTAAGCTAAAAATACGATATGATTTCGTGTCATCAAATTCCCCCACACTTGAACCATTGCTTGTCCTCAAGCATAAAAGAATAGTGAATTGCATAGCACAAGTAAAAACACATGACACGATCATCCTACTCATACGTGGTTGCCGGCTAAGCCATGAAAATCAAATAACAATACAAATAACAAAAACACCGTAATGACACACTAGACTCCCATTGTATGATAACAGACCTGAAGCATTTCCTTTTTACTCTACCTCTCACCTAAGTTTCATTTACCCTTTTCATTCTAGCGCAATCACATTAAGCCCGTTATCTCGTACATGCCCATGGTAGGAAACCTGTTAGTGATTATGATCATCATATAGCGAGGGGTGCTGATAACATAAGTTTGGTAACCCCTATTTGTTTTACCCACTTCGCAGTTGCGGGGGATCAGATCGTAACCCGCCCTACCAAGTTCAGAATCAGACACCTCTGAACCAACTACTAATGAGTTTCTATACTATGGTATTTTTTTCTATTCGCATGTTTCAACATTTGTTGAATTTTCATCAATTATTTCAAAGAATCAACCAATAGTATTCATAAACATTTATTTTCAAGATCATTCACTTATATTCGTCGGTTTCCCACTTAGTGTGAGCCTTGAGATGGTGCCGACTGCTAAATAAACTACTAAGGGTTCATTAAAACTCAAGTTCAAAGCTTTGTCAAAATTAGTACTCAAATCAGTTTTACACACTTCTGGGAATCTAAGGTGTTAAAACGGTATTGATTTTATCTAACCGCTACCCAAATTTCACAAAATAGCCTAGATAGTGCAAACAACCTATATACTTTCAAACAACCAATATCAAGCATCAAAACTCAACACTTTGCTTTTCACAAGAAAATTTTTGGTATAGCTCAAGAAATGGGAAAATCAGACAATAACAAAAACAACACGCAAAAACTACTCAATTTAAGTGAACTATCCTAATGTTTTATTATGCATGCAAACTAAATGACTGAAAGTAAAAGGAAAGAGATAAAGCTTCCTCCCCCACACTTAAATCGAGCATTGTCCCCAATGCAACGACTAAAGGTGAGATTGGAAGTAGAACCTGAATAGCCAAGCTTTCACAACCATAAAGTCGTCGAGCGTGCTATCTCTTTATTACCTGCAAAATAAAATGGACTAAAAAGAAAACATTAGAATCAAAATCAGCGGGTTTCCTCCCACCAAGCGCTTTGTTTAAAGTCGGTTAGCTCGACGGTTTAGGGCTGGAGGCACTCATGGTGGCTCTTTCGAGAATAATTTCTCGACCACATTTTTAACAAACTCTAGTTTCCATGTCCACTTATCAAGCCATCTCACATATCCCTCACATTTTCTTTTCTTCCTCCTATAGGGTGGTTCAGCTTTCTTACCCTTTTCTTTTCTTTTGTTCTTCCTATAGGGCGGTTTAAAGTTCATAACATGTGGTGGTGGTGGTTCTGGATCAATCCTGAGTATCAACTTCTCAGGTTTTGGCTTAGTCATTTCATCCACCATCTCGAAGGTTAACCTTATCCCTTTTTTACTAATGACTTCCCTAGATTCATTGCCCTCAAATTTTCTCTTTCTTTTCGCGCCCTCAACCTTTCCATGTGTATAGATTTTTATATTTTCCACCTTTCCACATGTTTGGGGTTTTGGGTCTACTCTAGCCTCAATGAAAGGTATGTCAATATTAAGCTTTTTCAACATCTCGATAAACTTTTCGAGCTGGCCAGGATCATTAGATGTGACAAATTTTGGCGGCTTGTGAGGAGGAGGTTCTGGTGCAATTTCTAAAGTTTCACCTAGACTGTCATTATCATCTTTAAGAGTTGGAGGGGCACAAGGTTTTAGAACTTTAGAATACGTGGTTTGCTCCATCTCCCCCTCTTTTCTACATTCGTAAATGACATCTAGCAGATAACAGTTGCCGTCTGTAGCTGGTGCTTTCATGAATTGTGCTAGAATAAATTCGATTTTTTCTTCACCCACTTCAAAAGTGAGCTTGCCCTTCTTTACATCTATTAATGCACCAGCAGTAGCTAAGAATGTCCTTCCGGTGTATTGGAATCCTCCCTTTTGTCCATGACTATTAAATCAGTTGGGATAAAGAATTGACCTACACGCACTGGCACGTTTTCTAGTATACCTGAGGGGTATTTGATAGAACGGTCAGCGAATTGTATTGACATGTTAGTTGGTCTTAATTCTCCTAACTTAAGTTTTTCACATATGGTCATGGGCATGAGACTTATGCTGGCACCTAAATCGCATAGGGCCCTATCTATGACAAACTTTCCAATGAGACAAGGTATGGAAAAACTTCCTGGGTCTTTCAGTTTAGGAGGCATATTATTTTGAAGAATTGCGCTACACTCGGTAGTAAGCATAACGGTTTCATCGTCCTCAATCCTCTTCTTATTAGATAAGATTTCTTTGAGAAATTTAGCATATGAAGGCATTTGGGTGATAGCTTCTGTAAAGGGTATTGTTATATTTAATTTTTTTAGAAGCTTCACGAATTTCTTGAATTCCTCCATGCTTTTGGTCTTTTCAAACCTTTGAGGATAAGGAATGGGTGGTTTATAAGGTGGTGGAGGCACATAGGGTTTCTCTTTTGTTTTAGCCTCAATGCCATTTCCTCCTTTCTCTTTAGGTTGACTCTCTTTCTCAACTGGTTCGTAAGGCTTTTGTTGCAAGGCTGGCCTCTCAGTCCTAGGATCACTTAGTTCATCTTACTGTGTTCCACTTTGCAGTGTCACAGCGTTCACATGTGCTTTAGGATTAGGCTGAGGTTGGCCAGGAAATATGCCTGTTGGGGCACTAGTAGCCGCTAGTTGTTGAGCTACTTGAGATATCTGAGTTTCAAGCATTTTGTTATGGGTGGCCATAAGATCAACTTTGTTAGCCAAACGGTTAATCACTTCATTTGTTTGACTATTCTGCTGAGTCTGAGCTAGGATAAAGTTTTCCATCATAAGCTCCAAGTTTGACTTTGTAGGGACATAAGGAGCAGCAGGGGCTCCATGTTGAAATCCTGGTGGAATGTAGGAATTGTTCTGCCAACCTGGATCACAGGTGTTAGTGTTTCCCTAAGAATAGTTCACTTGGTCTGGGGAAACGCCTGCCAAAAGTTGACATTTAGGGGTAGCATGTCCTGGCGTTCCACATAATTCATAGTTTGAAACAGTTGCAGCCACAGTAGCTGCAGGTAATTTGGTTAAGCACTCTAACTTTTGAGTCAGAGCATCCACTTGTGCTTTGACATGGTCAAGTTCGCCCATCTCATTGATACCTCTTTTCGCAAGAGGTTGCTCTAAAGGTGTTCTTGAGCTTCCCCACAGATAATGGTTTTGTGCCATGTTTTCTATAAGGTTATAGGCCTCAGTGTAAGAATTATCCATCAATGCGCCACCAGCTGCGGCGTCTATTGTTATTCTTGTATTGTACAAGAGACCATTGTAAAAGGTGTGGATCACTAACCAGTCTTCTAGACCATGGGGTGGGCAGAGTCTTATCATGTCCTTGTATCTTTCCCATGTTTCAGAAAGAGATTCATTATAACTTTGTTTAAACCCATTAATTTGAGCTCTTAGCATAAAAGTTTTGCTAGGTGGGAAGTATCTTGCTAAGAAAACTTTCTTCAACTCATTCCACGTGGTAACAGAGTTGGAAGGTAATGAGTGGAGCCAAGCTCTAGCTCTATCTCTTAAAGAGAAAGGGAAAAGACGAAGCCTAATTGCTTCGGGACTAACACCATTTGCTTTCACAGTGTCTGCGTATTGCAAGAATATTGACAAATGTAGATTAGGGTCGTCACTAGGATTACCATCAAATTGATTTTGTTGTATGGCAGACAACAATGAAGGATTAAGCTCAAAACTATCTGCTTCAATAGCAGGGGCAGCAATGCTATTATGAGGTTCTTGTGAAGGAATAACATAGAACTTAAGTGGACGGTTTTGTGGATTGTCACCCATTTTTTTTTTTGTTTAATTTTTTTATTTTATTTTTGAATTTTTTTGGATTTTTAAATCTTTTACTAAAAATTAAAATTGCCTTAATCTCTACGGTGTAACTACGGAGTTACGATATCGACTAAATTGGTCCTCGGCAACGGCGCCAAAAACTTGATCGACGATTTGTGTATCGAAAATATTTATCAACTGCAAGTGCACAGTTTCGTCTTTGATTTTTAAAAGATATCGAACCACAGAGATCAATAGTTGACCTACCGTAATTCAGTCGTTACGTTGTAAATCTAAGGCAGATGATTTATTGTTTAGAATTGTTTTAGAATTTAAAAGAAATTAAAAAGAAGAAATAAATAAATTAAAGCGGGATATTGGTATGTAACTAATTAACCATCGGGAATTTAATAAATTAATAGCGCGCTAAAAAGGGTTTATTTTTCAGAAGAACTTTCTCAATTTAAAGGTTTAAACCTCACACTCTCGTTTTGTTGATAAAAACCATACTTTCTAGACTAGGAGTTTTACTGTCACTTTTCTACCACCTTAGTTTCGAAAGTATATTTTGAAAATCAATAAGTCCTAATTAATTCAAACGTGGCTCTCGCTCGTTCAAAAATTAATATCAAGTTTCTACTATTTAGTTAAAATCTCAAACTCTCGCTCTATTGATTTTAACCTTAATTGCTTTATTTTACTTTCGTTCAAAAGCATATGAGTTTTAAAATTAGAAACCCGAATCAGAAAAATAGTTTAATATATGCGCGCGCTACATCATCATTAAATCCCCTTCGGAGAATTAAATTACATACCTATATCTAGGAATTTAGCTAGACATGGTAAAAGAAATAAATAAATAAAAACAGTAAATTAAATAAAGCATAAATAAATAATTAAATAAAGACATAAAAAAAACCTGGAAATAAATGCTGAATAAACTTGACTGAAATAATCGGTACAAAATTCTTGACAGGAAATGGCAAACAGAACTGAAAACGGATTCCCGATGTGGAAATACCGTTACAGTTACTGTAACAAGAAACTAAAACTGACTGAAAAGTAAAGAAAATAAGGCGTGTAAAATTCTGAGATTGAGTCTTCTATTTATAGGAGGAGTTTGGCTTCTACGATCCTCAAAATTAGGAGATGATATGCTTCTCTTTTGATCTCATCCAACAGCCATCTGATTAGGAACAAACGCGTGCTTTCTGCCCATGATACGCGAAATTGGTTTTGCTGGAATTGGGCTTCTGTGGCGGGCGCCACCAAGCCAAATTCTAAGCTTGGCTAATTTTGCTTGTTTGCACCTCCTTTTTGCTGCGTTTTTGGCCCTTTTTGCTCAATTCTCTTCTCCGACTTATCTTATTACTGAAAACAAAACAAATACCAACATAAAAGCAGATAAAAGAAATAAAAACATATGAAAATGCAACTAAAGTTCACCTAAACTAAGCTAAAAATACGATATGATTTCGTGTCATCACCAACATAAAAACAGATAAAAGAAATAAAAACATATGAAAATGCAACTAAAGTTAAAAATACGATATGATTTCGTGTCATCAAACTCCCCCACACTTGAGCTTTTGCTTGTCCTCAAGCATAAAAATGGTGAATTGTATAGCATAAGCACAACACATGACATGATTACCTTACTCATACGTGGTTTCCGGCTAAGGTGTGAAAATCAAATAACATACCAACAAGAAGAACACCGCAATGACACAAAAGACTCCCATTACATGAAAACAGACCTGAAGCATTTCCTTTTGACTTTACCTCTCACCTAAGTTTCATTTACCCTTTTCATTCTAGCGCAATCACATTAAGCTCGTTATCTCGTACACGCCCATGGTAGGAAACCTGTTAGTGATTATGATCATCATATAGCGAGGGGTGCTGATAACATAAGTTTGGTAACCCCTATTTGCTTTACCCACTTTGCAGTTGCGGGGGATCGGATCGTAACCCGCCCTACCAAGTTCAGAATCAGACACCTCTGAACCAACTACTAATGAGTTTTTTCTATGCTATGGTATTTTTTTCTTTCGCAGGTTTCAACATTTGTTGAATTTTTATCAATCATTCAAAGAATCAACCAATAGCATTCATAAACATTTATATTCAGATCATTCACTTATATTCTTCGGTTTCCCACTTAGTTTGTGCCTTGAGATGGTGCCGACTGCTAAATAAACTACCAAGGGTTCATTAAAACTCAAGTTCGAGACTTTATCAAAACTGGTACTCAAATCAGTTTTACACGTTTCTAGGAATCTCGGGTGTTAAAACGGTATTAATTTTGTTGAACCGTTACTCAACTTTCACAAAATGGCCTAAAAGTGCAAACAACCTATATACTTTCAATCAATCAATATCAAGCATCAAAACTCAACACTTTTGTTTTTCACAAGAAAATTTTTGGTATAGCTCAAGAAATGGGGAAATCAGACAAAACTAAGGCAATACGCAAAATCAACTCAACTACATCATGAACTAACCTAGGGTTTTATTTATGCATGCAAAATTAAATGACTAAAAAGTAAAGAAAAGTGATAAAGCTTCCTCCCCCACACTTAAATCGAGCATTGTCCCCAATGCAACGACGAAAGGTGAGATTGGAAGTAGAACCTGAATAGCCAAGCTTCCACAACTATGAAGTCGTTGAGCGTGCTATCTCTTTATTACCTGCAAAATAAAATGGACTAAAAAGAAAACATTAGAATCAAAATCAGCGTGTTTCCTCCCACCAAGCGCTTTGTTTAACGTCGGTGAGCTCGACTTCAAAGAGGGTGAACCAAGTTCACGTTTTGGCGGACAGGGCGGATAGGTTAAAATTTGGAAAAGTAGTGTCACTATCCTTAAGATTGTAATGTTTCAACCTCTGTCCATTAACTGTGAATGTATCACCAGAGTCACCCTTTATCTCAATCGCCCCATGTATGTCTTAGAAATTGTAAAGGGGCCTGACCATTTTGAGCGAAGTTTTCCAGGAAAAAGTTTAAGTGTTGAATTAAAAAGAAGTACTAGCTCTCCTACCTTAAACTCTCTCCTAGATAGACGTTTGTCATGCCATTTTTTAGTTCTTTCCTTCTAGATCCTGGCATTCTCATAAGCATCTAACCTAAACTCTTCTAATTCATGGATATCCAAGATCCTTTTCCTACCGGCGGTGGTGTAATTAAAATTAAGGGCCTTGATAGCCCAATAAGCTTTGTGCTCTAATTCCACCGGTAGATGGCATGATTTGCCATAAACAAGCTTGAAGGGAGTGGTCCCAATTGGGGTCTTATAGGCTGTCCTATATGCCTACAGTGCCTCATTTAGCATTAAGGACCAATCCTTCCTTGAGGTTGCAACTGTTTTTTCTAAGATTTGCTTGATCTCCCTATTGGAGACCTCCACTTGCCCACTTGTCTGTGGGTGATAGGGAGTTGCTACACGGTGTCGGACCCCATATTTAGATAGTAGCCTTTCAAAGATCCTAGAGATAAAATGGGAGCCACCATCGCTGATGACAAGTCTCGGCACACCGAACCTAGGGAAAATCTGGTTCTTAAAAAGTCTAATCACTACTTGGGCGTCATTAGTTGGAGAGGCAACAGCCTCGATCCATTTGGACACGTAATCAACAACCACAAGTATGTATTTGTTACCAAGAGAAGATGGGAATGGTCCCATGAAGTCTATCCCCCACACATCAAACACTTCCACTTCGAGGATGCTTTGCTAAGGCATTTCATCGCGCCTAGAGATGCCACCAGCGCGCTGGCACTGATCACAACTCCGTATGGCAGCGTGGACGTCTTTCGAAATAGTGGGCCAATAAAGGCCGGCTTGCAAAATCTTAGCGCAAGTTTTGGAAGTACTTGCATGTCCCCCATATGGCGCAGAATGGCAATGAGAAATAATGTTTTGCGCCTCTTCTCCATCGGCACGTCTCTTGAAAAGAAGAGGGTCATCCCAATAGTAATGTTTCAGGTCACTGAAGAACTTCTTCTTTTGTTGGTAGGTCAGATCAGGCGGAAGAACTCTTGCCGCTAGGTAGTTGACAAAGTCGGCATACCATGATAGCGAGTCCCTCGTGCAGACAGAGTTGACAACTTCAGTGTTGTCATCAAGCAAAGGGCACTCGGAGGTGACTCTCTCCATAAGGGCTACTAGCCTCTCATATGGGAAATCGTCATTTATGGGCACCTTTTCAGGCACCATTCCCTCCATTCTTGACAAGTGGTCCGCAACTGTGTTGTCGATTCCTTTCTTGTCTTGGATCTCTAAATCAAATTCTTGAAGGAGCAAGATCCATCTTAAGAGCCTTGGTTTGGCATCCTTTTTGTTCACAAGGTACCTAATTGCCGCATGGTCGGTGTAGACAATGATTTTGGCACCTATTAGGTAAGAACGGAATTTGTCGACTACGAACACAACAGCCAGGAGTTCTTTTTTTGTGGTGGCGTAGTTGATCTGCGCGGGGTCTAAGGTCCTACTAGCATAATAGATAGCACGAAGCTTCTTACCTTTCCTTTGGCCTAAGACTGCACCTATGGCATAGTCACTAGCGTCACACATGATCTCAAATGGTAAACTCCAATCAGGTGGATGCGTGATGGGTGCAGAGATGAGAGCTGCCTTTAATTGTTGGAATGCCCTTAGACACTCCTCATCGAAAATGAACTCGGCATCTTTCATTAGCAGCCCGGTTAAGGGCTTTGTGATTTTGGAGATTTATGGTTCTCTATAACTTGGATTTTAGCTCTATCTACCTCAATCCCCTTATTGGACACTATATGTCCAAGAACAATACCTTGACGAACCATAAAATGGCACTTTTCCCAGTTTAGTACAAGATTGACTCTTTCACATCTTTCAAGTACCTTCTCTAGGTTCGTCAAGCATCCTTCAAAAATTTGCTCGCACACGAAGAAATCATCTATGAAGACCTCCATTATGTCATTGATATAATCGGCAAAGATTGCCGTCATACACCTTTGGAAGGTCGCAGGGGCATTGCACAATCCAAATGGCATTCACCTATATGCAAATGTACCAAAAGGACAAGTGAAGGTCGTTTTCTCTTGGTCATCGGGATGAATAGGGATTTGAAAGAATCCCGAATAACCATCAAGGTAGCAGAAATATAAGTGAGTAGCCAGACGCTCAAGCATTTGATCAATGAAGGGCAAAGGGAAATGATCCTTGTGCGTGGCTTTGTTGAGTTTCCTATAGTCAATGCACATTCTACTTCCTGTTACGACCCTTTGTGCTACAGACTCTCCTTTCTCATTGGTAACTACAGTCACCTCACCTTTCTTAGGCACGACAAGAACGGGACTGACCCATTTACTGTCGGAGATCGGGTATATGATTCCTGTATCTAGAAGTTTTTCTACTTCTTTCTTAACTACTTCAGTTAGAATGGGATTTATCCTTCTTTGCGGTTCTCGAGAGGTCTTGCAATCTTCCTCGAGGTAGATGTGATGCATGCAAAGAGAAGGACTTATCCCCTTTAGATCAGATATGTTATATCCTAAAGCAGCTGGATACTTTCTTAGGACTGTCAGTAACTTGTCAGTTTCTGATTGTCCTAAATCTGCGCACACAATCACAGGGCGCTTAAGCTCTTGATTAAGGAATTCATACCTTAGGGTTTCAGGTAGAGGTTTGAGTTTTAAATAGGATTGGTCAGGTGAAGGCGTCGGGCTTGGTGTAATCTCAAAGCATTCACCAAGCTCGTCATCCTGAACTTCGAGAGTTGGTGTTGGAGAAGATCTTAGGATTTCAGAGTATGCAGTTGGATCATCCTCCATCTCTTTTCTGCATTCGTCAATGACGTCTAGCAGATAGCAAGTATCATCTATGGCTGGTGCGTTAAGAAATTGAGTCAAAATAAATTCAACTTTTTCATCTCCCACTTCAAAAGTGAGCTTTCCTTTCTTTACATCAATTATCGCACCACCTGTAGCTAGGAATGGCCTTCCTAAGATGATTGGCGTGTTAGAGTCTTCTTTTATGTCCATGACTATGAAGTCAGTCGGGATGAAGAATTGACCTATAGGCACAGGAACGTTTTCTAGAATACCTAGAGGCATCTTGACAGAACGATCAGCGAATTGAATAGACATCCTAGTTGGTCTCAACTCTCCTAACTTTAATCTCTTGCATATGGTCATGGGCATGAGACTTATGCTGGCACCTAAATTGCATAGGGCCCTATCTATGACAAACTTTCCAATGACACAGGGTATAGAGAAGCTTCCTGGGTCTTTGAGTTTAGGTGGCATTTTGTTTTGGAGGATGGCGCTACATTCGGCAGTGAGCATAACAGTTTCACAATCCTCAATCTTCTTTTTGTTGGTTAAGATCTCTTTAAGAAATTTAGCATATGCGGGCATTTGAGTGATAGCTTTAGTGAATGGGATAGTTATATTCAACTGCTTGAGAAGCTCCACGAATTTCTTAAATTGCCCCATGCTTTTGGTCTTTTCAAACCTTTGAGGATATGGAATAGGTGGCTTGTAGGGTGGCGGAGGCACATAGGGTTTCTCTTTTTCTGGTGCCTCGACGCCATCTCCTTTCTTTTTTTTTGTTTCACTGTCTTTCTCAACCGGCTCATCGGACTTTTGCTGCATGGCTGGTCTCTCAATCCTAGGATCAACTGGTTCATCATACTGTGTTCCACTTCGCAGTGTCACAGCGTTCACATGTGCCTTAGGGTTAGGCTGAGATTGGCCAAGAAATATGCCTGCAGGAGCAGACGTAGATGCTTGTGGTTGAGCCACTTGTGCAACCTGAGTTTCTAGTATCTTATGATGGGTGGTCAAAACGTCTACTTTGTTGTTCAACTGCTCAAACATCTTAGTGAAGTGCATATTTTGATTTTTAAGTCCTTCGTTTGTTTGCAGCTGGGACGCCATGAAGGTCTCAAACATAACATCGAGACTAGACTTCCCAGAGTTGTTAGGATTAGGAACAGAAGTCTTTCAAAAACCTGGCGGACCAGAGGGTGGTCCTTGGCCGGGTGCATACAGTGCATTGTTGCTCTTGTATGAAAGATAGTGACTGCTTTTCCAAGCTGGTTTATAATTGTTAGAATATGGGCCTCCTTGGTCGTAGTTCAGTTGATCGGAGGAAACTCCGGTCAGAAGTTGGCATTCAGCTATAGCATGCCCAGGAGTGCCACATATTTCACAGTTCGAGACTGTCGTTGCTACGGTAGCAGACGGAATGTTGAGTAAGATGTCTAATTTCTGAGTGAGAGCATCAACCTTGGCATTGACATGGTCAAGGCCGCTTATCTCATGCATTCCACCTCTTGATTGAGGTTTTTCTGTGGGGGTCCTCTCGCTTCCCCACTGGTAGTGATTCTGAGCCATACTCTCGATTAGTTGGTAGGCTTCATTGTAAGGTTTGTCCATGAGTGCGCCGCCCGCGGTAGCGTCTATTGTCATCCTTGTATTGTACAGGAGACCATTGTAGAAGGTGTGAATGATCAACCACTCTTCTAGACCGTGATGGGGACATAACCTCAACATGTCCTTGAATCTCTCCCATGCTTCGTAGAGAGATTCATTGTCTTTCTGCTTGAATCCATTGATTTAGGCTCTTAGCATAGCAATCTTGCTGGGCGGGAAATACCTAGCCAGAAAGAATTTCTTCAACTCTTCCCACGTAGTGACAAAGTTAGAAGGTAGAGACTGGAGCCAAGCACGAGCTCTATCTCTAAGAGAGAAAGGGAAGAGTCGAAGCCTGATCGCTTCGGGACTGACGCCATTAGCTTTCACTGTATCGGCGTATTGCAGGAAGACGGAGAGGTGGAGATTAGGGTCATCCGCAGGGCTACCCGAGAATTGATTCTGCTGAACAGCTGAGAGCAGGGAAGGCTTAAGCTCGAAACTGTTTGCCTCTATCGCAGGGGCAACAATGCTGTTGTGTGGTTCAGCATCAGAAGGGACTTGAGTCATGCTCACACAGTTAGTAGCTACAGTCCTACCAACCAATATATATTAGTGAGCAATCATTCACAACTTAGTCATGCTCACACAGTTAGTTAGTAGTTAAAAATAGAGTATGCATTGTACCTACTAACAGAAAACATAGAACATCTCACACATCAATGGACTTGAGTCAAGATTTCATACATGATGTTCCAACATGAGAGCAAAACATTAGTACTTCTCCAGCACTAAACAATGTTTTGTTTCTAGTGACATGTTTGTCTCATTCACATCACTAAACACAACTCCTCAAGTACAGTAGTAGACATAATTTGAGAGAGTTGATAAATACCGCGAGGTTGTATCATAACACTTTTCTTTAGAAAACCACAAACAACTCTAGGTTGATGTCTTCAGTCACTGATCATCATTATTACTCCACTTACATTATGCCTTAGTACTACAATGTGATGTCCTTTACCCTAAGAGTGATAACTCCGTGCATTTCTCCAATTAACTGATAATGAGGAGTGAAAACTTCATATACTTTCCTCTATCATACACCATCCTGTACTTCTTGTTACCACAACATTTGCTGGATATGTTGCGATTCTTACTGATAGAGTTGGAGAGAGAAAAAACCAAAAGTAATGAAGAGGTAAAGTGTCTTCTGCTGGTGTGCAAAATAGTTACCAATGTGAATCTTTTTGCCTTGCACACTATCCATCATTAATTGCTATTGGACATCATGCAAACACACACCAAGTGCTCCTCTTAATTTTTCAAATTGAGTTGCATTAAGAGCTTTGGTGAAAATATCTGCTAGTTGTTTCTTAGTGACCACATGTTCCAGATTCACAATTTTGTCTTCAACTGATTTTCTGATGAAGTGATGTCTGATATCAATATGCTTAGTTCTACTGTATTGTACATGATTCTTTGAAAAGTTGATAGCACTCAAATTGTCACAGTATAATGTCATGACATCTTGTTTGACATCATACTCTTTCAACATATGCTTCATCCACAAGAGTTGACTACTACCTGCAGCGATGTACTCAACTTCTGATGTACTTTTTCTATCATCTGCACTACCTGCCCAGTCTACATCACAATATCCTACTAAGATAGGATTAGTATCATGTGTATAGAGAATCCCATAGTTACATGTACCATTAACGTTCTTGACAATACACCTGTGACTTGAAAGCCTTGGTTAGCTAATTTATCGGCACAACTATTTCCTTCGCGAAAAATATGAGAAACTCAAAAACGAAATCCTCTAATGATATTAAGACAATTAGACCAACGATTTTGAAACCTCCAAGGAACCAAAGAAGGATTGCTAAAAGCTTGAATAGTCAAAGAAGAATCACATTCAAGCCAAAAATTTGTCCAACCTTTGCTAGTGGCAAATTCAATAGCACGCATAGCACGTTCAGCTTGAAAAGCATCAGAAATTCCCAAAAATTCAGAGAATCCACAAGGAAAATTACCACTATGATCTCGATAGATCCATCCACAGGCTGAAATCCAAGGACAACCTCTAGAAGCACCATCAGTATTACACTTCACCCAAGATAGAGGAGGACAAGGCCAGTTCACTTGAATTATTTTTGGAGCCGGAGGGGGGTGACAATTCACATCAAAAGTCTTGAGAATTAGAAACTCCCGAATCTATGAATACATGCTCCCTCTAGATTGATTTGCTGACAAAGACACCTCACATTTAATGGCGTTAAACACCTTTTGTATGGGGGAGAAGTTTGTTTTCAAATGTAATAAGATTCCTGCACTTCCAAATGATCCAAAAAATGTTAGTGATAAAAGAAAGAATGAGGTCTTTGATTCGTTTACTCCAATTTTGGTTACAAATCCTGATGAGCTCATTAATAGAGTTCAAGTTTGGTTGCACCAGCAAAACATTAGAAAACAAATTCCATAAGGTACCTGCAAAGTCACACTGAAAGAAAAGTTGGTTAGCAGATTCATAATGTTTACCACATAAGCAACAACAAGAAACCATAACCAAACCTCTCTTTCTCAAATTATCATCAGTAGCCACAACATTGTGAAAGATTCTCCATAAAAGCAAAGATTTAGCAGGAGGGATGCAATGAGACCAAATGGATTTGCCCCAAGAGACCCTATTGAAGTGGGTTGAACTGCTGTTGTATGTATCTTTAAAATAAAGTTTTTCAGACTTTTAGTGGTCCCAAACTCTAGTGTTAGTTATTGGACTAGTTGGAATGGTCATATTCTTGATGTTCTCACACAAGTAGGGGACTTTTTGCTGCATAATAATAGGAAGACGCCAATTACCATCTATTATGTAATAAGCTATAGTGGAAGTGAGCCTTGAGACGGTAGACATATCAAGGTTCAACGCATCAGCTATACGAATATGGAGCCATTTGTTAGACCAAAAGTTGATATTAGCACCATCGCCAATCTTCCAACTATTGTTCTCTTAGATATCAAGCATCATATTTCTTAAACCAGGCCATATAGAGGATTTTATATAACTAGCAACAGGCTGCTTGTTTATGAAGAATTTTTTCCTGAGAACCCTAGCACTTTAGGTATCCATAGTTAAGATATCCCTACACAATTTAAGACAACCAGCTTCGTTGATCTTGACAATACTTTTAAGGCCTAAACCACCAGAATCCACATGAGAACATAACCTTTGCCAAGAGATAGTGACAAGTTTCTTAGTATCAATACAACCAGACCAGACAAAGTTTCTAATCCACTTATCAATATCTTTCAAAAGAGCTTTAGAACATTTATAAATCTGGAAACTATAAATCAGCATACCATGAATTACAGATTTAACAAGTTGAACTCTTCCCATCAAAGAGAGAAGATTACCTTTCCAAGAAGTAAACTTGTTCTTGATCTTGTCAGCAATAGGTTGCAAATGTATCAATTTAGGCTTACCAGAGAAAATAGGCGCTCCTAAATAATTAAAAGGAGCACTAGCTAAAGCAAAGCCAAGAATAACAGAGATAGTATGAAATCTAGCATTGGGGATCGCGCCATGGAAAAGCTTACATTTATCTGGGCTAATCCATTGACCAGAGTAAGAACCATTGTCAAGAAGAAGATTATGGACAACTTGAACACTTTTCTTATTACCTTTACAAAAAATCATGATGTCATCAGCAAATAAAACATGGCTAGGAATGGAAATTCCCCTGGGGCCAGTGACACAATCAATACGGCCCGAATCAACCAAATTCAACAGGCCTTTACTCAAGACTTCTTCTGCAGAACAGAAAAGAAGAGGGGACAATTGATCACCTTGTCTCACTCCTCTAGTACAATTAAAGAAACCAACAACTTTGCCATTAATCAAAAAAGAGAGCTTGGCGGAATTTAAAATATTATTTATCCAATTACAAAAAGTAGAGTCAAAACCAAAAGCTTTTAAGACATTGATAAGAAATTTCCAATCCAAGGTGTCAAAACCCTTTTTAATATCAATTTTCAAAGCCAAATTACCGCCAAAAGATTTTTTATCTAGCATGTTTATAGCCTCAGAAGTAATACAAATGCAATCAGAAATTTGTCTACCTTTGATGAAGCCTCTTTGATTTTCAGAAATAAGTTTAGGAGCAATAATAGTAAGTCTATCAACAAGCACTTTAGTGATGATTTTGAATTTAAAATTAGCCAAAGCAATGGTCCTAAAATCACTTAACCTGTCAGCACCATTGGTCTTGGGAATAAGAACAACTAAGTTGGAGTTAAGGTTTGGCATGATCCAACCCTGACTAAAGAACTGATGAACAGTGTTAAACACATCATGGCCAACAATATCCCAATAATTTTGGAAGAAACATCCCCCGAAACCATCAGGACCAGGAGCAGAAGAACCATCCATATCAAACACAACATGTTTGACCTCCTCCATAGAAGGAAGTCTAGTTAACATGTCATTATCAGCTTGTGTAACCAATGAAGGTATTGAGCTAGCAATGAGATCATTAGGGACACAATTGTTTTCAGAGGCAAATAAATCAGTGAAAAAAGAAATAACGTGATCATCAATAGTCTGCGGATTATCATAAAAAATATCACCACTTCTCAATCTAGTGATTTTTTGGGAAGCATTTCTAATTTTAGTAACCCTATGAAAAAACTTAGTATTTCAATCACGTTCCAAAAGCCACTTAACCCAAGACTTATCATGCCAAAAATTTTCTTGATAAGAAAGAGCTTTATCAAGTTCAATTTGAGCTTGCCTCTCTTCCAAAGCAAGAGCATCAGAATAACCATTACTAATTCTATGTTGGATAGAATTTACTACCTCAGTGGCTTTCTTAACATTAAGATGGATATCACCAAAGACATCCTTGTTCCAAACTTTTAATTTAGATTTAAGAGATTTAAGTTTATAAGACAAAATAAACATGGGACAACCTATGATATTTTGGTTCCAGTGTTGGTGTTTTTGTATTGGCATCATTTTTGCTAAAACACTAACTAACCAGATGTTGGACCAGATGCTCTAGGACATGCTGAAGCATCTGAGTATGTTGAGCCCTGAAGCTGTTTGGACGCGCGCGTTTTTATTTTTGAAATATATCTTGGAAAGATTTGTTTTAAAAATATATTTTATCATGCATAGCTGGCATAACAGAACGCGCCTTGGGTCAGAAGTTATCTCTTATGTGAAGATTTAATTCTAAAATATAATTCCTATATTTTAGGATTTGGTTTATTTTTATTGGATATATTTTTGAAGACTCCTTTTCTTAAGGAACAAGTCAAGCTGCGCTGAAGACTCTATATATACATGTGTAAACCTTAAAGTCAGTAGCGAAGCCATTATTTACAAAAGGGTCTTTAGGGTTTTAGGGTTTTGTGGTTAAAGCCTTGTGCTTTAACGTGTGTACTCCTAAGCTTTTAAGTATGGAGTTGTTTGTGTACCACTCCTAAACTGTGAAGTACAGAGTCGGTTGTTCTTGTGTACTACTCTTAAGCTATGAAGTACGGAGTTGGTTGTTTTGGTGTTCACTAAAGCGTGCATTGTTTTATGTGTTAAGTAGTGTACTTGTGAGTCTTTCTTGTGTCACGTTGATACATGTTAAGGACGTAGGGTGTTTGTATTGTTGATTGTGAGATTGCTCTTAAGCCTTTAGGTACGGAGTTTGTTTCTTTGTTTGAGAGTGTTCTCATCTAAGTGTTTATGTATTGAACTTAATGCCAGTGCGAAGATCAGTGAACCAGAGGTTGTTTGCGTGGAAGTCTTCAAACTAAGAGGAAGTGAGTAGAGGTTCTCATATCTAGGAGTTCCTAGGTAGAAGTCTAAACGGGTAGTTAGGAAGTGAGAAGTGCAAACGAGGAGTTTTACTTTGAATTCGTTTTACTTAGTGGATTTCCTTCCTGGATTGGTATCCCCCAGACTAGGGCAGTTGCGCCGAACTGGGTTAACAAACACTTGTGTTATTTATGTTTATGTCCTTTAATATTTTTATGTTATCTGTTCTGTCCGTAGATGCTGTAGCAATTGCTAAAGCATCGTACTACTGACTGCCAGGAATTTCAATTGGTATTAGAGCAAGTCACTCTACCTGTTCTGGTTTTAAAAGAGTGAGATCAAGGGGAAAGTATTTTCTGGCAATATGGACAAGGAAGGAGGATTGGTTAATGTGACATATTTTGTGGACACTGAGGAAAGTATTTCTTATTCAATTCTTGAAAGAGAATTCAAGAACATGTCAATGAGAATTGAAAAGAATCAAAGGTCCAATGTCAAGCACTCTGCCATGTTGAATGTTGAAGCATCTGTTAAAACTCAGCTCAATTCACTCAAGAAAACAAATCATGAGCGTGATGCTGCACGAGATGTTGACACATTCTTGGATCAATCTGGACAAAATGTTGAAATTGTCCAAGGTATATCAGATGATGAGGTACTTCTTGGAAGAGAGTTTAATATAATTATGAAGAAGCTGAATAAAAGACCTAATGTTCAAGACATCTCATTTGATGAAAAATCTAACCAAGAAAAAGGTCTACAATGTCATGAATGTGAATGTTATGGAGACATCAAATTAGAATGTGCTACCTATCTTAAGAAGCAAAAGAAAGGTATAAATGTTTCCTGGTCTGATAAGTATGACTCTAAAGAAGAAGAAATTGGACTATGTAAGTTTGATGTGGGTAAATTTAGTGATTCTTCTAATAATGAGAAGTCTATCGTTCTTGGTAAGCCTAACACTGATAAATTTGATATTGAAGACCAAGATACTTTTGATATGAAGAATCATGAGGCTCCTGAGCAGCCTACTTCAAAGATTACTAGTTATATTACTAAAAGGATGAGGAACCCAAGTGGAAAAGCTATTGTCTCAACAAGCCAATCTATCAAAACCCCTACTATGGTAATGAAGCAATCTGCTAGTGTGGATTATAAGAAAGGATGGAGCAAGATTATTCTTCATGTTATCATGTCAATTGGGAATAAAAGTTTGAAGAGAAAGAGTCCACCTACAAGTGACTCAAATCATGATGTGGCAGAAGATGCTCCAACATCTATGTTTTCTGCACATAAGAAGACAACCAACAAGAAAATTCCCCTCAATGTCCCTGATATTTGCATAGACAAAGTATTCCTCCACGCCATTAAAAATATACAGATGTGGAAATTTGTGAGCACCAGGAGATCAACCATGGAAAGGGAACTAGTCAAGGATGGGCTGAAGAATAAGGAGATCACGGGTCTCATTGATTTTGCTATTTTGAAGATAACTATAATATGGCTGGGTAGCTGTTATGAGGATCGGGTGAATGAATTCTTGATAAACATCCCTGAGTATTGTGATAATCTCTCTAGCAAGGGGTACATAAAAGTCCATGTAAAGAGTAAACGGGTTAACTTCTCATCTATCAAGGCATTATTAGCAGCTAAGGCTGAGATTGAGGTTAATGACAATGCCATATGCAAGACCATCACTGGTAATCAGGTCAAAGTTTGGCCAAAGAAGGGCAAGTTGTCATCTAATAAGCTCACGGTGAAATATGCAATTTTGAACAGGAATGGAGCTATCAACTTGATGTTCACTTCTCACAGTTTTGACATAGTACAGGTCTGGACAAATCTCTTTATATTGTTGGTACTAAGACCTCCTATGACTTTGACACTTATGTTTTTGATCAAACCATAAAATATGTTAAGTGTTTGAATGTGAAGATGCTAATAGAATTTCCCACGTTGCTCTGTGGTATTATTCCTGATCAGCATCTTGATATTTTGATCAGCTCTGATGGTCCTAGTAAGAGGGAATCTCCTCTCAAGTTGCACTGTAGAATATATGAAGGAACGCATGTCTCAGATAATGCTGCAACATCTGATCAGAAAACGTCTTATACCATGATCATAAAAGAGGTAATTGCTGATGTGATGGGTCCTTTGAAAGTTGGAAGTCTTGGAAAGAGAAAGAATGAAAATGTGTTTGTAAGGATCATAAGTGACCATGGAAAGAAATTTAAAGATGTCAAGTTCTCTGATTTTTGCTCCTCTAGAATAATTACTCTCGGTTACTCTATCTGTAACATAGCGTACAAAGTCTTTAATTCCATAATCAATGCTATGATAAAATCCATATATGTAGAAGATTTGGATAAAAAGGGTATTGATTCTCCTATTGAGATAGTACAAGAATCTCAAACCCTGGGATTAGATGATTCTGATGATGTTGTTGTTGATGGTGGTGCTACCACAAAGACCACATTGAATGTTGTGCTGGAGACAACACAAGACGATGATCCAACTGCTATTGCCTCTGAAGACGCTGAGTATCATGAAGGTACTAACCTTCCTGAAAATATTGATGATGTAACGGATGCTAGAGCATTTGATGTCTCAGACACTGCAAAGAATGCAGATGATGTTGTGTCTGGTGATACTATTGAAGTCTCTCAGAATGATGAGAGCATGAAGACTGCTGAAGTGGAAGTGGATGATCACACTCTGTCTGATGACCAAACAGGTTCATAGAACAAGGAACCTGATGTTGAGATTTTGTCAGTTGTGGACAAAATGGTGGAGAAGGCTCCTGGACCAAGCATTGCTGGGAGGTTAAGGAGTAGATCTAAAAGAGAACCTACACCACCACCAAAGCCAACAAAGAAATCCAAAGTTGCTGATGGATTGAAGCCAGTGAGGTATGGACCTGGCAGAACAAAGAGCAAACACATTCCAAATGCTGAGCCTAAGAAGAAGGCTCTGAAGTGAAAGCATGAGTCATCTGATGACAGTGACTTTGTTGTTCAAGAAGATGTTGTAGAGGATGCTGGCACATCTGACCAGCCAGTTGATACAGGGAAGAAAAGAGCTAAGAGTGTACCATCTGTTTCTCTAGACTATGTGTCTTTTCACCATGAGGAAGGTGCCTCTAGATGGAAGTTTATCTATGAAAGAAGGGTAGCTGTTGAGAGAAATCTACACCTTGATTTGTTGAATATTCAAGAGCTCATGGATGTTGTTGAAGCTGTCGGGTTAATGAAGACTGTTAAAGGGCTGGGTAAGTGCTTTGTGAAGCCGGTCAGAGAATTCATTATGAACATAAGAACTGACTGTGATGACCCTATGAGTCCTGAATAATGGCAGGTTTATGTGCGTGGCAAATGTGTCAAATTTTCACCTGCTATAATCAATGAATATCTAGGCAGGAGTGTTGAAGATGTTGCTGAGTTGGAGGTGACTCAGAATCAGATATGCAAAACCCTTACAGGTGATCTGGTTAAGAAGTGGCCTATGAAGAGTAACTTGTCTGCTGCTAAGCTCTCTACCAAGTATGCTATACTGAACAAAATTGCAGCTGTTAATTGGGTCCCAACTACCCATTCTAATGATGTCTCAAGGGGGTTGAGTAAGTTCATCTATGATGTAGGTACAAAGTCTGTATTTAATGTTGGTGAATATATCTTTTATCAGACTACAGCTCATAGAAAATCTAATGCTACAAAGATTCCTATTTACCTTGATCTGTGATATCATTCTGCATCAATATCCTGAGATATGTAATCAATCTGATGAGTCTAGTCAACAAGGGTCATACAATTCCTTAGATCCAAGGTTTCTGGACAAGTCACATGTTGCAAATATTGCTCTAGCATTTGCAAAAGGCAAATCTGCTAGGCTCAGCAGACAGCAGATGATTTATGATCTTAAGATTATGAGTAAAGTTCTGGATGACAAGAAATTCTTGGTGGATCATGTTATTCAAACACTAGGAACTAAAGAGTTGATTGCTCACAAGGGTGATGATTTGGTGGTGGAAGACTCTAAGGATACTGCCGAATTTTCATCTTATGTGTTAATTCTGACAACTTGCATCTGATGTTATGTTACTTTTACGGGTTAAGCCCTGGATTTTCTATGCACCTGCTTGTGCACTTGGTTGTAATATGCACCATGTGGTTATGTTCCTCTAACCATGTCTCCTGCGTATATGTTCATGAAGTGAAGGGGAGTATTATTAGTTGTGCTACTGAAGTTGAAGTTTGAAGTTTATTATTCTGATACCATATCAGTAGTAAGTAGTCTGGTTTCTTGAAGGTTGAAGATTATTCCTTTGAAGTTTATTGCATGTATGCCTGCTATGATTTCTATGATTGCTATGCTTTCTGCTATAGCTATCTGCCATGAAGACAGGGGGAATGAAGTATGCTTTGTTTTATTCCTTATCTATTTAACTCCTATCTACTTGTTGATTATCTGAAGGGGAATATTATGTGTAGTATATGTCTCTTGCCTATCTATCTATGAGTTGAGTGATTGTGCTTATTTTGAGGGGGAGTATATACATCTTTTGTGATGATGCATGTTGTGTGATGATGACTAAGTAGAATTAGTTTCTACTACATTTTGCTGATTGCATGAGTTAAGGGGGAGGAATTTATTTTTCCTAGTCCTTAAGCTTGATTTGTCTTGAAGCTTCTGTTTTCACCTGGGAATCCACTGTGAGAGGTTAATTCTCTTTATTCATACTCTATGAGGCTAATTGTTCTTATATCCGTTGTGCATGCCTCTGATATACTGTTGGCCAAAGCATTCAAAATCTTCATTAGTCTGGTCATTTAAAATGTTGTTAACTCTACAATAGTATGTGAATGATTGCATGATGGACGACTAATTTCTGGAGCATCGGTATAACTTTGATAATTGAAGAATGGTGCTGGTAATGAATGGTGTTGGTAATGAATGACTATGCTCTGAAAAACTTCTATTGTCATCACATGGTTCAAATTGAATGCGGTTCAAGATACTACTCCTGACAATGTTTTGCCTAAATTTTTGGTCTATGAAGTGCAAGTTTACATGAGAAGTAGTAAGTCTCTATGCTTATCCGCTGATCTGACATATTGAGGGACTTTATGCTAACATGGCAATATATTTGATGATATTGTACTGGTTTGATTGATGATCATGCTAAGAAGAGTGCGATTCTCTGCACCACAAGCAATTCAGCGAGAATCATGCTTCAGACATTGTTGGAACATCTAAGAAAGTTGTAATTGGACATATGTCAAGAAAGGATAACTTATGTTGTTTCTAATCATGAGACAGTTACATTATGGAGTATCTAAGATGACATGGTGTTCTTTGTAAGGTATTTCATCTTCCCGTTGCATGTTGTTGTATGAGAAGATTGGTTGAAAATGAACATTCTGATGAGAGGAAGAATTTCATATTGAAAGAGGATCTCTACAATATTTCACTCTGAAGCAAGTATGATGAAATGAAAGAAGGGTCTCAATCATAGCAATATGGGTAACTTTTCTGTCATCTGCTGCTGTATGCCTCTGATGTTTGTGTGTTCAAGCTTATCTTTATGCAATATAATTGGAAATCTACTATGAGAAGATGTTGCTTGTTCTCCTTCAAAGTTGCTATGTTTTGATTGATTAGAAGGAGTGTGCTATGTATATCTCTCTGGCTTTCACATATGGCTTAAGATTGTTTTAGCCAAAAATTTGTTAAAGGGGGAGATTGTTGGTGTTTTTGTATTGGCATCATTTTTGCTAAAACACTAACTAACCAGATGTTGGACCAGATGCTCTAGGACATGCTGAAGCATCTGAGTATGTTGAGCCCTGAAGCTGTTTGGACGCGCGCGTTTTTATTTTTGAAATATATCTTGGAAAGATTTGTTTTAAAAATATATTTTATCATGCATAGCTGGCATAACAGAACGCGCCTTGGGTCAGAAGTTATCTCTTATGTGAAGATTTAATTCTAAAATATAATTCCTATATTTTAGGATTTGGTTTATTTTTATTGGATATATTTTTGAAGACTCCTTTTCTTAAGGAACAAGTCAAGCTGCGCTGAAGACTCTATATATACATGTGTAAACCTTAAAGTCAGTAGCGAAGCCATTATTTACAAAAGGGTCTTTAGGGTTTTAGGGTTTTGTGGTTAAAGCCTTGTGCTTTAACGTGTGTACTCCTAAGCTTTTAAGTATGGAGTTGTTTGTGTACCACTCCTAAACTGTGAAGTACAGAGTCGGTTGTTCTTGTGTACTACTCTTAAGCTATGAAGTACGGAGTTGGTTGTTTTGGTGTTCACTAAAGCGTGCATTGTTTTATGTGTTAAGTAGTGTACTTGTGAGCCTTTCTTGTGTCACGTTGATACATGTTAAGGACGTAGGGTGTTTGTATTGTTGATTGTGAGATTGCTCTTAAGCCTTTAGGTACGGAGTTTGTTTCTTTGTTTGAGAGTGTTCTCATCTAAGTGTTTATGTATTGAACTTAATGTCAGTGCGAAGATCAGTGAACCAGAGGTTGTTTGCGTGGAAGTCCTCAAACTAAGAGCAAGTGAGCAGAGGTTCTCATATCTAGGAGTTCCTAGGTAGAAGTCTAAACGGGTAGTTAGGAAGTGAGAAGTGCAAACGAGGAGTTTGACTTTGAATTCGTTTTACTTAGTGGATTTCCTTCCTAGATTGGTATCCCCCAGACTAGGGCAGTTGCGCCGAACTGGGTTAACAAACACTTGTGTTATTTATGTTTATGTCCTTTTTATGTCCTTTAATATTTTTATGTTATCTGTTCTGTCCGTAGATGCTGTAGCAATTGCTAAAGCATCGTACTACTGACTGCAGGAATTTCATCCAGTGATCAAGAATAATTCTTCTACAGTCAGTGTGTTGAGTCCACATGGATTGAAATTTAAAAGAAGAAGGAAAATAATTTACCTCATTATTCAAGTTCAAGATAATAGGATAATGGTCAGAATGAGATCTAGGCAAAGTACAGCAAGAGACCGAATTCCACACATCAAGCCAATCAACATTACACACTGTTCTATCCAATCTACAAGATGTAGGAAGAACCTTTCCTACCATTACTCCAAGTGTTTTGGATCCCAATTGTGTCCAAACGGATAAGATGATTCATATCAGACTAACATCTAAATTCATCGCAAGAAGTTTTATTAGGCAAATGATTACCACTCTTCTCATGAGAACCAAGAATTGCATTGAAGTCCTCAATATAACACCAAGGACCAATGTGCCCTTACTAGCATATATAGCTGAGATATAGCAAAAAAATTTATCAACAAGAAAAGAAAAGGAGACTTGTTGATCAGAAATGCTAAAAACTGTAGGAAACAAGTTCTCTTTGCAAAAACCCCAAAGATTAGGTAGATTATGACTTCTAAGGTTAAGAAAAAAACTTTTTTAATCCTAATTGACCCCAAAAATTAGAATGCAAATTACCATAACAAATCATAGGTTCGGCAATAAAAAGAAAATCAGGCTTGTGTTGAAAACAAAGGTTTTTAAGAGCTAACTTTGTATCAAGGTTTCCTATTCCTCTAATATTCCAATAGAGGATCTTCATGAGGAATGATTTTTTGCCCCCGTTTTAGAACGGGTATTGTACAAATCATTTTGCAACGGTTGTTGCTTGTTCTTCTTGTTTTTGTTTATTTTTTTCTTTGACACCACTTCAATGAATTGTCCTTCATCATTTCTTTCATTGAGTTCCTCCTCATTAGTCTTAATACTTTCCATCTCTGTTTCATCCCCCCACAAAATTTTCATGTCGTGTTTAACTCTATGATTTTCAACATCAGTACTTGCTTTGGCATTGCTCCGTTGAAGTTTTTCAACTACAATGTCATTAGTGGACTGCCTGTCCTCATTATCATTAGAGGAAGTTTTGTTGTTTTCACCGAGAGGATTCTGAGCGGATTCATTTCTTGCAAATCCTTGGGTTTCAGCCACCTTTTCTTGCATTTCATTATCCACTTCTTCCTGATGGGTGGATCTATAGTCAGAGTCCTTGTCCTCATTGTCGACACCATGAACTTTTTCAATGCCTTGTTCAGTATTGACTTTTTTCACCTTTTGGACAACAACTTGTTCATTAGAGGCCAAAATAGTATCAATATGTTTCAGAGTTGAAGTTGTCTTCTTTAGAGTACTTTTAGGCTAAGTTTTGGTTATTTTCTTCCGCCGACAATTTTCAATATTGTGGCCAATGTTTTGACATTCTTCACAAAAGAATGGCAACCTTTCATATTCAATATCAACAAAAAAGACAAATCCTATTCTTTCCACTAAAATTCTTTCATGAAGATCCTTTGAAAGATCAACATCCACCAAGACACGCACAAAATGTTCCATGGTTCTAGCATTAGTAGCTTCATCCAGAGAAAGAGGGGTTCCTACTCCCGAGACAATTGAAAACAATATCTTAGGTCTCCAATATTCTTGGGGGAGACCACAAATTCGAATCCAACATTGAATGTGAGTATTTTTTATCTCTTCCGGTTTGAAGTCTTTAGTCCAAGCAAATAAACGCAATAAACCAGGTCTCAAATTACAAGTACCTAATGTCCACACTGATTAAGTACATGTAATAGTTTATGAAACCATTCCACCCCCAAAATGGTTTTGGTGTAATAATTTATGAAACCATTCCACCCCAAAATGGTTTTGGGTATCGAAACCATTAAACCATACTAATAGTTTCACTTTATAACATCTTGAAACCATTGGTTTCAAATATCTATTACATTATTAAGTACATGTAATAGTTTATGAAACCATTTCACCCCCAAAATGATTTTGGTGTAATAATTTGTGAAACCATTCCACCCCAAAATGGTTTTGGTATAATAATTTATGATAATTTACATAATATTCTATAAATGTTCCTTAATCAATAAATTAAAATTTAATTAATTAAAAAAAGACTCCACAAAATGTTTTTAAAAAAAATTACCAAAAAAAGAAGAAGAAATGGAGGCGAATGTACTTCAAATAAATAAATAAATAAAATTTTAAAAAAAAAGGGTGGTTGGAGTGGGGGGTTGGGGGGCGCGCGTAGCAAGTTTGGTGAATGTACTTCATTTATACCATTTTTTTAATGCCAATTCTAAGTTTTAAATAAAACGTTATCATTTCTTTAAACTTATCATTTTTGTAAATATTAGGCCAAATGTATTCAACAAGCATTTAAATGATCTATCTATTATAACTTATAAACATAAAATTTTAAAGGATCTCTGGATGCATAAGTTCTATAAATTTATTTGTATTGTAAAATTTTATAGAACTACCAAACGTTAGTCAGTCAAATGGTAATTCTCGTCAGACTTGATAAAGATAACCATGGTTTGACCCGCACAACTGCACTTGTGAAGGGAAATCGAACCATTTATTGATAGAAATTTTCCTAAACCGGATTAATCATTCAGTAGGTCAGATATTGGTTTTGAAAACAAAACAAAAAAATATTGAACTGTTAGGATACTAGTAAAAACACAATTTAAATTCATTACCAACAATTTAGAGTACAATTCAAAGTTGCAAGCTGCATGAAATGAAGAAGAAAAAAAATTAAACATATCATTATCTTATTACTAGGAAAACTCATTCTTCTCTACACATGACATTTGTTTACTTTCTATGGATTAAATTTGACTGTATGACAGTAGCCATTCATACATATATTAACGACATTTTTTCTACGTGCAGATATTTTGGGACAATCTATAATAGAAGTACATTTGTGAGATGTTGCAGAGAGAATTGGACTACTGGCATCCTCCTTTGTAATAAGAAATAGGAAGAGAAATAAAATTGTAGCGGGAACTAACTTGAGATTTTTAACCATGTCCACTCTCTATATATGTAACAAATAGACTACGGTTTGATCAATTTATAACGTATAAAAGTTATACAATTTAAAAAAAAATCAATATTTTTAAGGTGATCAATGGGCTACATTTGACCATTTAGAACACTTAATTAGTACATATATATCTCTTCAGTAGATCAATGTTTTAATTTATGTTTGTCCCTTAAACACACTTGAAGGGGTAACATAAAATATATAATATATGAAAACATTTCTTGTAGCCGCCACTTTCTCTCTTTAGCCCTAATTTTTTTTGGCCTTTTTTTGTTCATCCATATAAGAGAGGTGATTTAAGATCAATATTTTGATCCAAAATCACCCCTCTCGATTGTTTTTAGTTTTAGTTTTTTTTATTTGAATAAGAGATTTCGGTTGGAATTAGTACACGCTCAACAACAAAAGATTAAATCAATAATCAAATTTTAGGCGGAAGTAAATAATGTGTATATGAAACAGGCTAAAGTTGCTTTATCCCTCTATAATAGGCTAAAGTTGCTTTATCCCTCTATAAATTTTTTATGTTGCTTTACCCCGAGTAATATAAGATTCTGCACTTTACCCCTGCTAAAAGTCAACAAAATATGACTTGGCAGAATCTGTGACGTGGCATGCCATGTGACATTTTCTTTTATTTTATAAATTTTTTCAAAAAATTTCTGCCAATTCAACTTTTTTTTTTGTTTTTTTAAAGATTTGTTATTCAACCGCATTTTTGAGCATAATTTGCAGCAGTTTAACTGTATTTAGCTGAGATTCTGTTTTGCGGCGGTTTTATTACATTTAGTGTAAATTCTATTTAGCGAATGTTTATAACCGCAATTAAATTATATTAAAAGCCAACGCTAAATAACAAATCTATATAAAAAAGTGCACAGACTATTTAATGAGGGTTTTAAACCGCCACAAAATAGAACCTCTGCTAAATATAATAAAACTACCGCTAACTATAACATAACTGCGGAAAATATACTAAAAACCACCTCTAAATAACAAATCTACAAGAAAAAATTAAAAAAATGTAAATTTTTATTTAAAAAAAAAAAGCTGGCAAATTTTTTTAATAAAAATGTCACGTCACAGATTTTTGCCCTGTCAGATTTTGTTGACTTTGACCAGGGGGTAAAGCGCATAATCTTATATTACAGGGGGTAAAGTAACTGTGACCTATTTTACAAGGGGGTAAAAGGTAATTAAACCTAATAATAATAACATCATAAACTTTATTCTTGCATAAAACTTTAAGAAAATTTGTATCTATATCAAAAAACAAATGTATAGAACATAAACTAGGAGACTCCCACTAATCTAAGACATCCTTAATGACAACAATCATATGAAAGACCGTATGTGTCATGTGTTTAATTTGTGGATTAGCTAGCATAAAGTTTGTCTTTACTTGTTAACTAAATAAAAATAAAATTGACACATTTAACTAAGAATATAAATATACTCCCACTGAACTTGTATAACTCACAATTCTTCATAAATATCTCTCAAAACCAAATGAGACAATTACCTTATGAGACTTTATGGTATCATTAATGAGAGAATTTCCGTAACTCTGAAGGATTTATCTATTTGCAAATCATCTACATTGTATATACCAACACAATGTTTCATCTCATTGCACCATATTATATTTCTTAATGTCGCCATTAAGAAACACTAACTTGATATTCATGATATTAAACTCCAAAATTATAATAAGTAACAAGTGTCATCACTATCCTAATTGAGTCTTTAAATCAAAAAATGAATATAATTTCTCTTATCAGTCAATATTTTATGACACTCGATATTACAGTTCTTGAGGGTGTTGAGTTTGATTTCATGAATCAAATTCTTAACTTAATTGAGAGAAAGAACTCTAATGTCCTTATGAGGATTTAAATTTACTATATAAATATAGCAACTATATGAATTGTTTTAGAACCAATTTTTCCCCATTCAATTTTATATCTCTTCCCCAAACTCAATATCCTTAAGACACTTTACAATTTATGTCTCAAAATATTCTTTAACATGGGGTGAAAGTTTATTTTTTCTCATACTTTTCAACATTTCTAGATTGTCATAGTCATAACTGAAATGACTATAATAATATTTGAATTTAAAAGACAAATTGAATCCATCATCTGCTAGCTCATCTTTCCCAAATCGAATTTAAAAGACAAATATGTCATGGAGCAGAAGTTAGCTTCAATCTTACTATACCAAGCCCTATGGGCTTGCCTTAACCCATACAATGCCTTGTTGAGTTTGTACGCCTTGTCAACACCTTCCTTCTAATATCCTTCAGGTTGATCCACATACACATCTTTATTTAGCTCTCCATGCAGAAAATCATTTTTGACATCTAACTGGTACATTTCCCAACTGTTGTTAGTTGCAAGTGCTAGAATAGACCTTATAGTATCCCATCTAGCTACTGGAGCGAAGACTTCATTGTAGCCTATTCCATATTTGTTGTGAGTAACCCTTTACAACTAATCTAGCTTTGTATTTCTCCACTTCTCCTTTCTCATTCAATTTAGTCTTATATATCCATTTAACACCAACTATCTTTCTTCCTGCTTGGAGATTAGTCAGCCACCATGTATTGTTCCTTTCTATGGATTCAATTTCTTGATCCATTGCATCTCTCCATGCTTTCAATTTTTCACCTTCTTCATAAGTTGTAGGGCTAGAGCTATTAGAGAAAATAGCTAAATTATGAACTTCACCCTCCTCATCTAATTCTTCACAAGATACAAAATCATCTAAGTAACCTGGTTTTTTGATGACTCTTGGCTGCAATGTTGGTTCTTCTACCCCATATTCTTCATCTTCCTCTTCATCATCACCTTCTGATTCATATAGGTGAATTGGTCACTTGTGCATCATCAACATTTGTGGTTTCTTTTTCACCAAGCAAGTCTAGATCTTCACTGTAATGGTCACTATCTTCTCTCACTTCATTCATACCATCACTTTCATCATCATTGTGAGATGTAGTTGTACACTTCTTTGATTTTACACCTAGCTTGAATGTTTTGGATTCATCACTTAATCCTAGAATTATACACTTAATGCTCTTGTTGTCTAACTTCTTTTTGTTTACATCAGGTGCATGCACATATGCCACACCACTAAAGACTCTAAAATGATGTACAACAGGTTTGTTGCCACTCTAAGCTTCTTTAGGAGTAATGTCTTTGACATACAATGTAGGACTTCTATTGAGTATATAAGTGGCCCATTTCAAATCTTCAGACCAGAATCTCTTTGGTACATTCCTTCTAGCCAACATACACCTCACCATATTCATGAGAGTTTTGTTCTTCCTTTTTAATACACCATTTTGTTGAGGTGTGTATGTAGTGGTGAGTTGTCTCTTTTTTCCTTGTGTACTGCAAAACTCATTGAAGTCATTGTCATACCCCAAATTTTACCCTCCCATTATGGTACATATATTTTTTAGTCCTAGTTAATTTCAAAAAATAGCAAGTTAGTTGAGATGGCGGTGAGAAGAGCATTTGGAAATATTACTAGCAAAAGGTCATGGGATCAAGCCTCACTTGATACATTTATTTTTTATCTCATACTAACTTTTTTATTTATTTTTCTAACAAGAAACTTTTTCTATTAAAATATTTATTATCACTTTTTTTTGTTAGTCCAAAATTATAAAAAAAATAGAGCATGTATATAAAAAGAAGGAAAATATATAGACTTATATAGAAAGAAAATAGAATTAACACAAAAACATAAAAAAGAAGTGAATTAAAATAAAAGGAAACCAAATCTTTGGTCTTGGAGAGCAAGAAAGGGAATTAACACTAAAAAATAAAATAAGAGCAAATCAATTATAAAAACAAGTAAAATCTGTCCATGTTAATTTTCAAAGCAAATCTTCATGAGATTCTTACAAGTTTTAAACCACTAATTCTAAAACTATAAATAGAGGTCTTTTCTACACTAATAAAAGACATCAAAAAAATCAACAACAAAAAATCAGAGAACAACAAATTCTCCACACATAACTAATTCTCTACACACAACAAAAAAACCACAGAGAGTCAATTCTCTTTTCTATTTTTCAGTGTGTGTTCTTTCCCAAGAACAACACATTCACCTTCATCACCATCAATCTCCACCACCATCCACAACATTCACTAATAACAGCCACCATTTGCATAGAAAAAGAAAACATGAGCACAAGTAATTGGAGAAATTAGCAAGCAACAGAAACAGAGAAAGAACGAAAAACGGTACACTACTCTACCTTTTACAATCAAATTATTTTCTTGCTTTAATATTGGTGCCTTGTTATTTGTTTTTTGTCACTTTAATTTACGCAAACTATAATTTAGAGTCATATATATAACATATATCAATAACAAAGCATATCTCTAGTCAATTTAATTCATATAACTCATTCAATTCATTTAATTTATTTCAACTAATTTTAAATTAATTATTTAATTTAAATGTAATATATCCTTGTAAATAAACACATCCTTAAAAAAAACATAATAGTAATGTGGATTAAAAAGGGGACGCCCGAATGTACATTCATCCCTCCTTCGAATAATCGAAGATTAGCGCATGCTTCTTCCACCGATTGTTTGTCTTCCACTCTTAAAAAATACCAACACATCAAATTAAATTTTTCGCCTTCGGGTCAATTTTAAAAATCAATTAAAAATCTTTTTCATAAAACGAACATTTATACAATCAATTCAAACGTGATACAAACAATGCTTAAGCCTCCACCGTGCGAGCACACAAGTTGAGTTTAACCACTAGAATTCGATTAACACATCGTTCTATAAAAAACACCAATAAACAATTGAACCAGAACTACGTAGCTTTGAATTCCTCATCGCACCAGAGGATACGTAGGAGCAAGATTCTACATCTTGTCAAGTATAATAATAAAAAACCCTAATTTTTCTCCTTACTTGTAAATAAATTCAATAATAAAAAACATGTAAACAAACCCTAAAAGTCTTAAACCCTAGAATTAATTAGGAGGTTCCCGTTGAGTACAACGGATGTGAGGGGTGCTAGTACCTTCCCCTTACATAACAAACTCCCGAACCTGGAAATGGTTGCGATGACCATCTTTCCATTGTTTTTAAGGTTTTATCAATATTTTCCTTAACAAATAAAATTTGGTGGTGACTCTGTGTCATTCCGAGTTTCCTAAACGCTCGGGCGATTTTCGCGGCGCGACAGCTAGCGACTCTGCTGGGGACTAAATCATAGTGAGTTAAGCCTATCCTTTAGTTTTAGGATTAAATGCTTTTGTTTGTTCACTTGTTTTATTTTTATTTTACTTTCCTGCATTATTATTTACTGTATTTTATATATATTGTGGATGGGTTTATTTTTGAGTGAAGGTCCACACCTGAGCTTGAGAAAAAACCTAAGTTAAGTAAGGAGTTGTTAGTATGGACCCCCTGGATGCACATCCCTCGGGTGATTTTCGCGGACCTAGAAATGGTTGCGATGACCATCTTTCCATTGTTTTTAAGGTTTTATCAATATTTTCCTTAACAAATAAAATTTGGTGGCGACTCTATGTCATTCCGAGTTTCCTAAACGCTCGGGCGATTTTCGCGGCGCGACAGCTGGCGACTCTGCAGGGGACTAAATCTTAGTGAGTTAAGCCTATCCTTTAGTTTTAGGGTTAAATGCTTTTGTTTGTTCACTTGTTTTATTTTTATTTTACTTTCCTGCATTATTATTTACTGTATTTTATATATATTGTGGATGGGTTTATTTTTTAGTGAAGCTCCCCTTAGTATGGACCCCCGGGATGCACATCCCTCGAGTGATTTACGAAGACTCCGCCTAGAGTAGATCTGTTTGAAACATTCATTAGGCATTGGCTAGCCCATCCTCCTGTTGGAATTTCAAATAAGGTCAGCGACTCTAGGGACCTTTTTAGAACCCAATAAATCCACCTAAGGGGGACCCTGTGAAATCACATAGGGGTCTGTGACCTTGGTTGATATATTCTAGAGTCAACCTTGTGAGGAGTTGGGCAGAAAATCTTACAACTGTCCTATCAAAAGGGGTCATCCTTTGTAGGTTGTTATGTTATATCTTAAACATATCCCTCATAAAATTTGCATCAAAGAAAAATATTTTTGCATTTTCATGCATCTGCATACATGTACATACATCCTCAAAAACACTCACGTCTCTTCTCTCCTCACTGTCCCCAAACTATAATACCACTAGCTGGTATCCCGATACTCATGAACGGACTTGAAAACATGTCTCAAGAAAGTATGGAAGAACTCATCGACAACAAGAAGTTAAGTTTCAAAGGAGGAATTCCATTCATCAATGGTCACCCTTTTCTTGAACAAAGTGCAAGAATCCCAAGGAGCATCCCTTATAGTTGGCCGATCAACAAGAATTCTCCTGCCAAGGATCATTAAGCTTTGGATTTCAAGTGTTAATTTCATTCTTTCTAAGTATTCACTTGCTTTTAAAATTGTACCTTTTGACTAGTATTCTTAATATAATAAACATGCATTTTTTGGAATTAATCCATTCGTGTTCACTCTTTTTTCTTGTTTTATTACTTACAAACTTGGAGCGAGGATGATGAAAATAAATAACTGATTTTTGTTGATATATGCTTTCAACAGTAAGAAAAAAAAACCCTGGTTGATGATGTAAGGCATTGTTTCACTTCCTTTCATGATTTCATACATAAAAATAAAAAGTGTATAAAAATTAGTTAGTTCATGCTAAGATGAGTCATTCTTGGATATGTTTTCATTGTTGTCGGATTCCCCCAGATTCTTGAGATATATCAAATTTTTAAGAAAAGCAAGCAATTTTAGTTTGATACTTGACATGACACTTTAAGAGTATATAGATTGTTTTGACACCTTAGGCTACATTATGAAGGTTTAGTAATGATTCAATAAAATCGGTACCGTCTTAACACCTTAGACACCAAGAACTATGTAAGATTAATTTGAAGTACTAATGTTGACGAAGCATTGAATTTAAATTTTAAAGTATTCCTTACGAGTTTATCTTAGCAGTCGGCACCATCTTAAGCACAAACTAAGTGGGAAATCAATGAACATAAGTGAATGATCCAGAAATGAAAGTTTACATACTTTGGTTGATTTTAAAAAGTGGTAATGCACTTATTGAGTTAGATGACCACTCGGTCGTTTAATTCAACAGTCGTTGAACATATAAAGTAAACCATGGTAAATAAGCTCTTTTAGTAGTTGGTTCAGAGGTGTCTGATTCCGAACTTGGTAGGGCGGGTTACGATCCGATCCCCCACAACTACATTTGGGAGAGAAAAAAAGGGTTTGCCAAACTTTTGTTATCAGCTCCCCTCGATATATGATCATAATCACTAATAGATTTTCCAACCATGAGCGTGTACAAGATAACGGGCTTAATGTGATTGCACTTGAATGAAAAGGATAAGTAAAATTTAAGCAAAAGTTAGAGTCACAATAAAATACTTCAGATTTGTCTTCATATGATGGGAATCTTTGACCGCAATGAGTGGTTTTGTGTTACTACGGTGCCTTTGGTATTTAATATTTATTACTTGATTTTCCTATCTAGCCGGCAACCACGTATGATTAGAGTTGTCGTGTACTACTTCAAACATGCGCTAAAAAGAGTTACTATTTCTATCCTTGAGGGCAAGCAAATGTTCAAGTACGGGGGAATTCGATAACACAAATTTATATCATTCTTTGGCTTGATTTACATGAATTTTTAGTTGCATAAATACCTCATTGAAGCTAGGTTCACTGTGAAAGCATATTCGACAAATTTATTGTTAAGCTGACTCATCCTGTTTGTTGTAATTATCTTTTGTACATACCATATGTGCTTCCACAAAAATAAATTCAATTTCAAAAACTCGCATTGCAGTGTGTTAGAAATATTTGTCAAAAGAAACAATTATACTCGCAAGTTAATACTCGACATCTGGTTAATTCAGCAAATGGTTCAATCAAAGGATAACTCAATTAAGAAGCTCTTAATTAGGGGAAAGGCATCTAAGGGACCTACACATCAGTGGAAATTTCCTCAAAATTAGGGGCAGATCATTTAAGTTCCTACTGAACAGGGTCAAAAGTGTTCAAGAATTGGTCAGGCTGGGGCACTATCCCTAAATGGCAAGTATTTAAAGGGCATACCTCTCAAGAATTCAAATAATGGGACAGTTCGCAACAATGTCATGGATCCAAATTCCTTTTCAAGCGACTCCCTTCGCTCCAGTATTCAACATTGAAAGTATTACTCCCCTCTAAATACTTTCAAATCGTTCAAGTGAATCATATCAGACATTAGCAACTGTTGAGTTCAGAATGGGTGTCGGGATATCATGCTAGCAAAACTCCTATAACCTTCAAACAAAGAAGCTCTGTTGCAAAATACATTTTCAAGACTTAAACAATTCAGTTACCTTCCACAAAAGAACTCTCATGCGCATTCAGACATATCATGCATCTGCACAAAGCATGCATACATTGCATAATAAAATCCCAATATTAATCAGCAAATCAAAAGTCCAATCTTCATTGGCAAATCCAATTCAAAGCTCAGTCTCCTCCAGCATTGCAATTCACGCATACATCGTGAATTTCTTATAGCATAGGCCATGGCATAGCATTCGTAAGCATAATTCATGCATACATGACATAAACAAAAATGCTACTAGCCAAACTTGTTTCCAAAAACTTCTCTCAATAGAGTACCTCTAGGGATCAACCTTTGGCATAAAACGGTCGAATAATATTGCCCTATCCCTAGCAAATCATTTTGTGTTTGTCCGGCTCATAAGTTTGCGGCGATATCTTTTTTAAATCTTGGTCCAGCTTACAAGCTTGCGACAATTTACCTTTGTCCGGCCAATAAGCCTGCGGCGATATCTCTTTCAATCTTTGTTAGGCTTACAAGCCTACGACAATTTGCCTTTGTCCGGCTCATAAGTCTTTCAGACTTTGTCCGGCGAGCAAGCCAGCGACAATTCATTTTGTCCGGTACACCCGCCTGCGACAACTAATCTTTCAACCTTCGCCCGGCGGGGAGCCTGCGGCAATCATTCAACCATGTAAACCCTTATGGGCACTGGTTATTTTTTAGTTTAGGCGCCCTATGGGACATTGCCTACTTTTGGATAGATGCACCTTTCAAGGTGACAAATGGAGAACTTTTGGATAGATGCACCTTTCAAGGTGACGATGGAGAACTTTCGGATAGACGCACCTTTCAAGGTAACAAATGGAGAACTTTCGGATAGATGCACCTTTCAAGGTGACAATGGAGATCTTACGGATAGATGCACCTTTCAAGGTGACAATGGAAACTTTTTGGATAGAAGCGCCTTTCAAGGTGGCAATGGTAAACTTTCGGATAGGAGCACCTTTCGAGGTGATGGATAACTACCTTTCAGGTTTAGGCACCCTACGAGGCAATTCCTACCTATGGTTTGAGCACCCTTCGGGGCAACATATATCTTTTAAGATCTAAACACCTTCGAGGTGACAATCGATCTTTCGACTCCACGGAGCAAAATTTTGGGGTCTTCTAGTATTTAACTGTCTTTTAACAAGTTAAAAGATATTTAAATAGGGGCAGTTGTCATAACCCAAATTTTACCCTCCCATTATGGTACATATATTTTTTAGTCCTAGTTAATTTAAATAGCAAGTTAGTTGAGATAGCGTTGAGAAGAGCATTTGGAAATATTACTAGCAAAAGGTCATGGGTTCAAGCCCCACTTGATACATTTATTTTTTATCTCATACTAACTTTTTTATTTATTTTTCTAACAAGAAACTTTTTCTATTAAAATATTTATTATCACTTTTTTTTGTTTGTCCAAAATTATAAAAAAATAGAGTATGTATATAAAAAGAAGGAAAATATATAGACTTGTATAGAAAGAAAATAGAATTAACACAAAAACATAAAAAGAAGTGAATTAAAATAAAAGGGAATCAAATCTTTGGTCTTGGAGAGCAAGAAAGGGAATTAACACTAAAAAATAAAATAAGAGCAAATCAATTATAAAAACAAGTAAAATCTGTCCATGTTAATTTTCAAAGCAAATCTTCATGAGATTCTTACAAGTTTTAAACCACTAATTCTAAAACTATAAATAGAGGTCTTTTCTACACTAATAAAAGACATCAAAAAAATCAACAGCAAAAAATCAGAGAACAACAAATTCTCCACACACAACTAATTCTCTACACACAACAAAAAAAACCACAGAGAGTCAATTCTCTTTTCTATTTTTCAGTGTGTGTTCTTTCCCAAGAACAACACATTCACCTTCATCACCATCAATCTCCACCACCATCCACAACATTCACCACAGCCACCATTTCCATAGAAAAAGAAAACATGAGCACAAGTAATTTCAGAAATTAGCAAGCAACAGAAACAAAGAAAGAACGAAAAACGGTACACTACTCTACCTTTTACAATCAAATTGTTTTCTTGCTTTAATATTGGTGCCTTGTTATTTGTTTTTTGTCACTTTAATTTACGCAAACTAGAATTTAGAGTCATGTATATAACATATATCAATAACAAAGCATATCTCTAGTCAATTTAATTCATATAACTCATTCAATTCATTTAATTTATTTCAACTAATTTTAAATTAATTATTTAATTTAAATGCAATATATCCTTGTAAATAAACACATCCTAAAAAAAAACATAATTGTAATGTGGATTAAAAAGGGGACGCCCGAATGTACATTCATCCCTCCCTCGAATAATCAAAGATTAGCGCACGCTTCTTCTACCGATTGTTTGTCTTCCACTCTTAAAAAATACCAACACATCAAATTAAATTTTTCGTCTTCGGGTCAATTTGAAAAATCAATTAAAAATCTTTTTCATAAAACGAACATGTATACAATCAATTCAAACGTGATACAAACAAAGCTTAAGCCTCCATCGTGCGAGCACACAAGTTGAGTTTAACCACTAGAATTCGATTAACACATCGTTCTGTAAAAAACACCAACAAACAATTGAACCAGAACTACGTAGCTTTGAATTCCTCATCGCACTAGAGGATACGTAGGAGCAAGATTCTACATCTTGTCAAGCATAATAATAAAAAACCCTAATTTTTCTCCTTACTTGTAAATAAATTCAATAATGAAAAACATGTAAACAAACCCTAAAAGTCTTAAACCCTAGAATTAATTAGGAGGTTCCCGTTGAGTACAACGGATGTGAGGGGTGCTAGTACCTTTCCCTTGCATAACCAACTCCCGAACCTGGAAATGGTTGCGATGACTATCTTTCCATTGTTTTTAAGGTTTTATCAATATTTTCCTTAACAAATAAAATTTTGTGGCGACTCTGTGTCATTCCGAGTGTCTTAAACGCTCAGGCAATTTTCGCGGCGCGACAGTCATCAGATGTGAATTCTCCTCCTCTATATGTTCTGAAACACTGAATATGATGTCCTGACTCTTTTTCAACAGGTGCTTTGAAGTTTTTGAAGGTTGCAAATACATTTGCCTTGTCTATCAAAAACTATACCCATGTCTTCCTGCTAAAGTCATATGTTAATGTGATGAAGTATCTATTACCTCCATTAGAAACAAGATTCAATGGTCCAAACACATCTGAATTGATGAGTTCAAGCTTCATGGTTGCTCTCCATTTTGCTTTCTTTGGGATGATGGACCTTTGTTGTTTACCAATCATGCAATAAGAGCATACATGCTATATTTCCTTCAATTCAGGTAGTCCTCTAACCATTTCCTTTTTTGCTCAGGTATTCAAACCTTTAAAGTGGAGATGACCATATCTCTTGTGCTACAATATGGTATTGCTTGAACTTATAGTCTTGAAACACATGGGAACTATGACTTGTGCACATACAACAAACATCCTATTTGGAGACATTTGTGTAGACATAACCAATCCTCTTTCTGCATGTTATACTTTGGAAGTGTTTTTCTTTTTAAACAATTGTTAAGCCCTTTTGTTGTAGTTGACCTATTTTGAGTAAGTTGTTCTTAAATCCAGGGAGAAAATACACATCACTAATTATTTGCACAATCCACCTATGCATAATTTCAATTTTCCCTTACTCATATCATGCATCTTAGAATCATCTCCTAATTTCACTGATTCTCTAAATTAATTTTCAAAATCAAATAATCATTCCTTGGTTCCAACCATAAGATTGCTATAGCACATCATGAGCTTGTGTACTCAATTCATTCTAAGTCACGAGGAGAATTTCATTAGTGTCATTGAATGCTGCATAATTTGCATCATTCTCTCCCCAACTTGGACACTCATTCTAAGCACTTGTAGCATTCAATAAAACTCTTGTTGAAAGATTGTCGTCCACGACCACGACCTCTATAACCAGGATGCCCTCGTCCACACGCATAGCCACGTCTTGCATCACTGGCCTTTTATGTGTTGTTCTTGAACCATTAAACTACTTTGAAGCTCATCAATGGTGAGAGCAGTAACGATATTTGATTCCACAATGGAACACATAACATAATTGAACTTGGGAGTTAAAGATCGAAGAATCTTTTCAACCACATTGGTTGGATTTATTGGTTCTTCATATGCAGTCATCTTGTTCGCAATAGAGAGTTTTCTTAAGGAATAAGCATCGATGGATTCACCATCTTTCATGCCAAGAAACTCGAATTCTCTACGAAGAGGTTATTTAGCACGTTTCACCTTCGTGGATCCCTCGTACTTCTTTATCATCGAATTACAAATGTCTTTAGCTGTTGTTTTCACAAGAATGGTTTCCATGATCGTTCTGTCGATTGCTTGGAACAGATAGTTCTTGACCTTCAAATTGTGATTCTTACTCTCTTCAGCTACACGGCATTACTCAGCTGTTGCATTCGCCAGAACTGCCATGACTCCATTTTCAATCTGATTCCAATAATCCTTTAGGCAAAGTAAGTTTTCCATAAGCATGGTCCAATGGTCATAATAAGCATCGAAGCGTGGAGTAGCAGGTTGTACGAAATTGTTGTTCCACCACAGATGAAGAAGAGCGAAGCAAGAAGAAGAAGAAAGTGAAAGAAAGAGACGATTGAAAAAAAGGCTGTAACTAACTTCTTCCTTTCACACCAGAAAACTGCATTTTCTGTTGTATCCCACAGGTTCTAGAAACAGAGCCTATAATACCACTTGTTATTTGCAAAGTGCGTCATCTAATTGATTATCACACTTGTGTGCCTTAAATAACTTTTTTTCCTTCATTAGCAATGTGGGACTTACATTGCAATCAATCCCAACAATATATTATAGGGCATTGACTTGATAAATTATACGGATGAAAATGCAACTTTGCACCAATTACAATAAAAAAAACTACAATTTGCAAAAACTATAGGGACGAAAATCTAATTTAAAATCTAGAAAAATGTAAAATTCATTTAGTCATTCTTCAATTTTCTTCAAAAGAACCCAATAAATTCATCAACGCAAAAAATCTTCTCTTCAAAAATCAATTTTAGACAGAAAAAAAAAACTTATAGTATCATTTTTGAAAAATCCTACAATTCTCTTCAACAATTTTTACATTATGATAAATTTGATTTCTCATTCTCATTAGTAATAAACTCAAAATTAATATTAATATTAATATTGATATAATACGTGTAACGAATAATTTGAAATCATTAATAATATATATTTGAAATGATACTGTACTTATAAAAAAAAATTGTGGGTAGTGCGTGCCACTGGGTAAATGTATAAGTGAAGGCTTAATTCTAATTGTGAAAATTGGGCCTCAAATTTTATACGCTTCTTTTTTTTTAGATAACCAAACTTTGAATTATAAGGAGTACAAGGGGTACTCAACCCTTACAATTCAAAAGGTAATTACAAGCTTTGTAAGCAAGCAACCGGATTAGACTGCCAATCCGTAAGCGAAAAAGTAAAATTATGTCCAACTCGGCTACTTAACCAAAGCCAAGAAAAATACTTAATATTATTCATCAAAAGATCCACCACTGCCGGCTCCCCTCTAAACAAGTTGGTGTTTCTAAGCCTCCAAATATTCCAAGTCGTAGACAACCATATGACATGCCTAATCCGCTTCCCTTTGTCAATAGTGAGCCTAGTACCAAACAACCAAAAATGACGCCAACCGCGGTAGTCTCTACCACTGCCTCACACCGCAACCACTTGAACACTAACCACCAAACATATTGGGCAAAGGCACACGAAAAAAACAAATGGGTGCAATCCTCCATAGGTGTGAAACAAAACATACAATAAGAATCAGGAGACTCAGTGATTATACCTCTATGGGCCAAAGCATATTTAGTTGGCAACTTCTCAAGAAGCAACCGCCACCCAAAAAAAGCTATCTTGGAAGGAACATTAGCTTTCCATAATTTACGTAGTGCTGCCAACACATTAGGCTCAACAGAAAAAATAACACTAGCTGAACACAAAGCGGAGTAGAAAGAATTTACCGAAAACTGACCCAAAGTAGTTGGTATCCAACGCCAAGCATCATCTTGAGAAAAAGGCAAAGAGACTCCATATAGAATACTCTCAAGCTCACCCAGCTCAAGCAAATCCTCAGCTGTAAGCGGTTCACGCCACGCCCACTTCCAGCACCAATTCTCAACATCCCAACGATGAGCCAAAATACCCGCCTGATCGAGATCTTTACTATACAACACAGAAAACAACTCATACAAAGTCTGGTGCCCCAACCATTTCTCTTTCCAAAACCCCACCATATAACCCTTCCCCACAACAATACGAGTATTAGAGAGAAAACAATTATGAGCCACCTCCCTCATACTCATTAAGTCATGCCACCAGATAGAAGAACTACTACTCACCGGACGACGTTCCACACTCAAAAAAATCGAATGCATTAAGCCATAACGAAACATCAACAACATGGCCCAAAAAGAATTTCTCTGCGTTAAACAATGCCACTTCCACTTACTAAGCAAAGCTTCATTAAATAAAGCCAAATTCTTAACGCCCAGGCCACCTAATTCTTTTGGATAGCACACCTGCTCCCAACTCACCCAGCATACCTTCTGACGATCCGTGCCACCTCCCCATAAAAAATTACGTTGGATTCCAATCAAATCTGCTATGACACATTTGGGTGCTTTATAAAAAGAAGAAAAAATACAAAGGCAAGCTTGCCAGCACTGAATTAAGCAAGGTTAACCGTCCACCATAAGATAAATGTCGTCGTTGCCAGCTAGACAACCGTTTGGTCATTGAATCTACCACCGGTCTCCAAGTTTCGCGTCGCCTTGGATTGGCACTAACCGGTATGCCTAGAAATTTGAACGGAATTGTATCAGAGCTACATGAGAGGAAAGAAGCCCCTGCTGCCAAAAACCCCTCAGGAACATGGATACCATATAATTTACTCTTCGAGAAATTAATTTTTAAGCCAGAAACCAATTCAAAACCACGCAAAATGGTCTTAATACACCATAAATTATCCCAAGACGTCTCCCCCATAAGGATAGTATTATCTGCGAATTGAAGAATAATAAAAAGAAGTGAATCATCTACTTTGAATCCCGTGAACTTGCCTTGGGCGACGGCTGAACTGACCAAACCTGCTAAACCTTTGGCAGCAATTAAAAACATAAAAGGTGAAAGAGGATCACCCTGTCGTAAACCTTTACCCACATTAAAATCCTCAGAAGGACTACCGTTAACCATCACTGACATGCTACTTGAAAAAATGCAAGACTGCATCCACTTTAACCAACCATTCCCAAAACACATAGCTAACATCATTTGTCTCAAGTAATTCCAATTAATAGTGTCGTATGCACGCTCAAAATTAACCTTAAATAGAAAACACGAATCTTTCTGCCGTTTTGCTAAATCAATCACTTCGTTGAGAGCCACCACCACATCTAATATTTGTCGTTGCGGTAGGAAAGCAAATTGATATTCAGAAATAAGAGGACCCATAACTCCTTTCAACCGGTTAGCCAACAATTTCGCAATAATTTTGTATAGGCTGCCCACTAAACAGATTGGGCGATAATCAGACAAAACGAAAAGATGGTCCTTCTTTTGCACTAACGCCAAAAAAGAAGCCGTAACCGCTTTAGACAATGTCGCTCTAGCGTGAAATTCCTGAATAAAAAACATTAAATCTACCTTTACAATATCCCAACAACTCTTAAAGAAATTTTATACGCTTCTTGATGTCTCTTATTAAATAATTCATGTTGTTCATGGATATAACCGATCAGACCATGCTAGTAAGTTTGTGTGAATCACAGTCAGAACTCACTATGATACTGAATAAACACTTAATTGACCAATTTAATAGTCCTCAAAATCACATCTTTAGTGATCTAGATTCAGTTTGCTTAGACATTTTTCAATATTATTTATGACTTTGGTTGGGAAATTTGGTACACATACATTTTTTACATAAGCAATATTTAGCTAAAATGTTAATGGTGAACAAACAAATATAAGGGGTAAATTTATAAGATTAAAATCGAGCAATTGAAACTAATAAAGTCAAAATTAAGAATTTGTAAAACTTTGAAGGTTAAAACTACATTTAAATTTATATTAAAAATAAACTTTGAAGGTTTAAATTTTGTCAAAAAAAAAAACTACATTTAAATTTAAAAATAAAAGTAAAAAACTAAAAAGAAGATTGAATAGGGTATCATAATCACTCTGTTGATAACGGATGGTGAGAAGTGATAGAAGGAGAGGATTTAGGTTTTTTAACACTAAATATGTAAAGGAAACTAGACGAAATTTAGAAATTAAGATTGAAATATGTTTAAGAATTGAATGAGAATCTAAGATTAAATATCTTATGAGAAAATGAAGAATTTATGGGATTTTTAATTTGAAAAAGATGAGGAAAGTTCTCCGGTGTGGTGGTGTCCTAGTGGCAAGGTAGAAAATGAAGAATTCAATAATGGGTTTTCACATTTATGAATTTAAAATTCTGTCCTTGTAATTTTAGCAAATTTTGATTTCCAAATCCTTTATTTTGTGCAAATTTTGAATTTTTGTCACTATAATTTTCCAAGTCTAACACCTTATGAACATGTGACGTTGGTTGGTACAGTTAGTAGATTTTGGCCATATCAATGTTTTTGTGTGATATGGCCACATTAAGGCCTAAAGCCCAAAAAAAAAGCCTAAAACCAAAGAAATTTGAAATTACAAGGGCAATTATTTTTTTGTTTTAATTTTAATTATATATATAATTATATATATATATATATATATATAATAATTAGACATAAATAAAAAAAGTAGACGAACAACAAATTGTGCTGTTAAACCTCTTTGAATAGCAAAATCCAATTTTCAAAAAAAATTACATCTATAGACCTATGCTGTACAACTCTATTATGCATGATCTTTTGAATTCTTTTCAAAAGGTCTACAACCCTTAGAACAAATTGAAACAAAAGATTTTTTTAGGACTAAAAGTCAAATTTGCTAGGAACCAAAAATACATTTTATCTTTAAAAAATTATTGGACAAACTACTTTATTAGAAATATAATTATAAAGGGTTTCTTTTATTAGTCTTTTAGTGCTTCATTTGTTCTTTGAGTAGTAAATATATAGTCTTTGATTGTGATATCAATTGGTCGGTTGATCTGTAAAACTAATAAAAGTATATTTTTGTTTTAGACTGGATTAAAGTTCAATTCAACTATTAAATGTCCAATTCACCACAAGGGTCCGAATTGGCGTAAAAGTATTACTCATGATCATCGAAACTTAAGGTGCCCTCTGATACAGCACGATAATGACCCCTGCTGAACTATTTTGCGATAGCCATGCACATTTCTCCAATATATAGCCATGAGCCATAACTTTCAAGGTACACACATTATTTATCCAAGCATACATTCTTTTCTCAAGCAAATACTAACATGAATGTCGTAGTGCTAACCTTTTTTGCAGGTACCTCCCTCTTGAGACTGTACCGGAACCACCTACAAACACTCATCTCTTCATGTCGAAGTTGTCTAATTCTTCCTATTCAGAACAATTTTCAAAAGCCCCTTAATAGTTAACTACAAGAATTGAGTTTGGTGTAGCCAAAGAATTGACTGGTCTAACAGGTTTCAAGTTTTATTGAGTTAGACTAAAAAATCCTATTGAAATATGGGCTCAAAAAATGAAGTCCTAATCCGACCTTATATATGCGGATTGCAGGTTGACCCATATTTTAAACGGATCTTTTTAGGGTCGAATTAAAAACCAATAATTAAATTTGGACTAGAATTTTGAAGCTTAGGTCCAATATATATTTGTGTTTAGCGAGTTGGCCCTAACGGACTAGCCTATTTTGCCTGCTCCAATTCCTCCTCAACATTTTTATAAATTTTGTGTTATGGTACAATAATAGTAATTTTTTCTAATAAAATAAAGAAATTGTATTCATAAATGTATATAAGTATAACCACTTTTCTATTGTTTATATATTTTTTTTCTGTTGGTTATTCTATGGTAATTACTAATTATCCATTATAATGAGGATATTTGAATTTCAATATAAAATTCTATTGACTTTTATTACTGTTTAAGTCAAACAATCATAATTCTGACGTAATATAAAATTCGGGGAAAGGTAAATAAAGGTTAATCAAGAATTATTTCCACTTAATATCGAACTCAGGTTCTCCGACTCGTTGACCACCTTCTTTTAGATAAACTCATCATATTATTAACATCGCATGCATGACTCACACTAATAGATTAGTAAATTAATAATGTAATATAATATTCTCTATTATATAAACTCTAAATATGTTAGTTCATTTAAAAAAAAAAAATTGTTGAATATATATGTTATATATATAACCCACATACACCACTAAAGAAAACCTCATAATCAAGCTTAATTAAACCATTCCCATCCTTTTAAAAAAAAAATCATAATGTGTTTGTTTCGTTTATCTTTTCTTTTTATTTTTTCTTTATTTGCTCCATTGCACGTCAAAGGTGTTGATTTGGATAATGTTCCATTCGAGAAAAACTACGCTCCTCTATGGGGAAAAGATAATATACAAATTCTCGATCAAAGACGAGAAGTTCAACTTACCTTAGATCCACGTTCAGGTAAGACATTGATCACAAGGAAAAAACTCAAATTATATATATGCTCAAAAAGTTAAAATAGTGACAAAATTTTAAAGATACAAAAATATAAAATAGCATTTTAAAGCTACTTAAACAAAAGAATTCTAACAATTAATTCAAAGCCGAACATCATGGTTTTCAACTGCAAACATGAGACATAAGTAGTGTGGTTCGGTTGTTTGGTTAGGTGATAGAGTAGGGGTATGACTTTTGATATTGTTATTAATCTTTGTTCTATTGCTCTTTTGTACTATTTATCTCTATACATATATTTTATACTTATAATTAAATATTATATTATTTATATATATTTGCCGATTAAAAAAAAATTATTTTTGTCTCATAGGTTGTGGTTTTCAGTCCTTGCAAAAATATGGTTCCGGATCATTTAAAATGAGAATTAAGTTGCCTCAAAAGGATTCTACGGCAGTGGTGTCAACCTTCTATGTACTTTTTCTTATATATTTATATTATTTTGTGATTTTATTCTTATATATACACATATATAAATTGATTTTATTTTAATTTATATTATTAATATTATCCTCTTGTTACAGTTTATTTCAGATGATGGATCTACTCGAGATGAAATTGACTTTGAATTTTTAGGTGGAAATAAACAACGACCTTATTTATTACACACAAACATTTATACTAATGGAAAAGGTGATAGAGAACAGAGGATACGTCTTTGGTTTGATCCCACGACAGATTTTCATGATTATACACTTATTTGGAATGAAAAACAATTAGCGTAAGTAACCATATTATATATTCTTCTCTATTTGTGTTGCCTTATAGTATTATTTTTGTTTCCTACCCAAAAATATTTTTTTTTTGTAAGAATAGTATTTAGAAATCGCATTAGAAGGATTAGAACCAAAATATAATTAATAAACTTTAGTCTACATGAGCTTATCTCAATAAATAGGCACATTGTTTGATATATATACAGGAATTAGGGTTTGAACATTGTTATATTCACATATTCACTTTTAAAATAGTAGAATTCTAGTCAATAGACTATTTGATCCAAAAAAAGAGTGTTTATAAAGCTAATGTGATCAATTCTCCACATATTAATTCATAGTATTATGTTTGAAGATTGGTAATACTATTTTCCATTTTTAGATTAATTAAATAACGGAAATAAAAAGTCAATTATCTATAAAGGGACAATTCATAGTTTTATAAATTAATCTAAAATGTTAACAATTTTTTATTAAAAAAAGGAGGTAATGATAATAATACTTTTGATGTGTTTTTATTTGACTCATCTTCTCCTTAAAGAAGGACAGAAAAAAAGATTAAACCATTATTTTTAAATTAGTCATAATTAAAAAGGAAATTATATTTTAGTGTATATTTAATATAAATTTCTCAAAAATGGTCAATGGTCAAAAGATAGGTTTTTACCAGGTTTAGTAAAAAATAAATTTTATACTAAATATAAAGAAGGAATAAAAATATATTATATTAAAATTTACTTAAAAAAATTTTGGTCAGTTAATTTAGTGATTATAATTTTACAAATAAATAAGTGAATATATCAGAGTTTAAACATTTGTCCTAATATCCATACTAACTAAGCTAAGCTAATATACTCACAATAACAGTTTTACTTTAAATTTTTACCTAGTATCATATTATTAGACAATTAGACAATCTCTTATATTTTATGGATGAAAATTTAGATTCATGTGAAATCTTGAAAAGTAGTTAAATAGTAGTTGAGATTGACTTTTACAAATCAAGTTGACAACCTTATTATAAAAAAATTCATATTTTGTAGCTTTTACAACTCAATTTAATTTGAATTAAATCTAAGAATAATTTTGCTATTGAAATGAAATCTATCAGATTTTTTGTGGATAAAATCCCTATAAGAGTGTTCAAGAATACCACAAATAAAGGAGGAATGTACCCAACACAAGCCATGAAGATTTTGGGAACAATATGGAATAGCACATGGGCTGCTAATGGAGCTCCTGTGAATTGGAATGATGCACCCTTTGAAGTCCACTATAGAGGATTTGGCATCAATGGTTGCCAAGCTCAGACCATAAATATTCAAGAATGTAATTCTTCTAGGTATTGGTGGAATGCTCCAAAATTTTGGGAGCTAAATCCTCATCAAAAACAAGCCTACAATAATGTTAGGAGCAAGTATTTAGTTTATGACTTTTGTACTAAAATGCCACATAGTTCTGAGTGTCAAGGTTTACCTTAAATTAATTCCAGTTGTGATCGAGAGTATTGAGAAATGTCATAAAATAAGTGGAAGGACAATTGTTGAGTACTATTTCAAATTTGTTGTTCTGCATATGATTTCTTCATAAGAATGAATGAAATTAATAACTAATATACATTTGCAAAGCTGTCATGAAGTATAAATGATTTGTGCATGGATTTGTTGTTAATTTTATATGTTTCTATATACAGACACAAATTTTTATATACTATTGATTTTAGTTACGGATCCCGAAATTTTGAATAGTGGAGGCACCACATACATAAATTTGCAGCATTAAATAGATAAATAAAAATTAAATAAATATATTTTTGAAATGTTTTTATATCTATCTTTGATATAGGAGAAAAATGTTATCTTTTTTATATTTTAATTTCTACTTCTTTTCTACTTAATATAATTTTGTTTTTAAATGTACAAATTTGAAACAAAGTAATTTCATCTCACTCACTTTATATTTTCATTGAATTCTTTTATCCTCTATTGCATCGTGTACGAGGTATTGAATTTCAAAATTAATTAATACTTTTTGGATACTGAAATTTTAGATGTAAAAAAAAGTATCAATCTAACCTATAAAAACCCGTTCACCCGAACAAACTGAAGATTAGGCTGTTGGAATTGAGTTTATATTAAATTGTTGCCGGTTTTATCAGTTTGATGTTTTTCAGCCCAAACCAATCAAAATCAACCAATACTCAATCCTATTCATTATAAAAAATAATCACTTTTAAGAAAATAACATCCGTTTGTTATAACTTTTAAAAATAATCAGAATCTAAAAATAATCTAAAAACCGCTAAAAATGAGAAGCTGGTGTTAGTAGCTTATTTTTTATAACTTATACATTTTCTTTCTCTAAAATTTAAAAATTTTCTCTCTGACCTCTCTCTAAGTTTTCATATCTGCTCCCTCCCTTCCAAATCCAAACTTTTCTTTTCATCTCCGTGCCATCTTAGTTCGGTGCCGTAGTTTTCCTTTTCTTCTCCGATGGGGGTGGTGAGTCGACACACTTTTCTTCTCCTTTTCCGGTCGCTGGATTGTATTTCATGCTCTGATTTCGTTTTTCATGGGTACGACGCCGGTGTTTCATGGTGGTGGTTTGGCAACGTTGCCGTGTTTTATGGATCTCGTGTGGCTGGTATTTGACCAAATCTCTCTTGGATATCGATGTCGTTCTTTGCGGTGGTGGTTTGTGGTGGTGGTCGTGGTGGACGTTGTTCTGGGGTTGTTCCCGGTGTGAAAGATCTGTGGTTTGGTGGCTGGTTGAATGTGTGATGCGGTGTGGAGTGGCAGTAGTGAATCTATGGTGGTTTGGCCGATGGGGGTTTGGAGGTGCTATGGTGGTGGTGGGTGACTATGTTGTTTTTGGGATGTATGTTGGTCTTGTTCTGTTCTTGCTTCCATCCTTTTTGCTATCTTTTTTCCATGTTGATAAAGATAGATAGTGAATTTGGTTCAACTACCTTTGTAGTTTTTTCTTCTAGTATTTTTGCTGTCACTATTGGGTTCTGCCTCTGTCTTTTTTCTTTGTGGAATTTTGATTTGTTTCGTGCAAATTTTGAGATGGGGTGATGATGGTTGAAGTTGTTGAGGTTGTGGTAAGCTGCTCAGTTGTTATTGCATTGGTGTTTGGATTCGATGTTGTTGGTGTGAAGTTGATGTCGTGTGGGATTGGTTTTCTATGATACTTGATTCTCTGACTATTTTCAAATTTGTTGAGATTTGTAGGACATTTTTTGAGTCTCTGATGATTTCCAAATCTGTTGAGATTTGCAATTTTTTGTATCTAGTTGACTTCTACCGCATCAGTGTTGACTGTTCTGGTGGATCCGACAATTTTTCTTCGACCGCCACACAATTAGATTGCAAATGTGGACTCCTTGCTTATACTAGTGGTATTTTATGGTCTTCATCGAGTTGAATGCTTTGGTGGCTTGCAGTTTGCTAAGGTCTGTGTGGAGTGTGTTTGGTTGTCGGCATTTACTTTTAGCTCGGACAGAGCTGCAAAGTATTGTGGGATGTTATGACCCAACTACAAGGTATGAGACTTTAGTATGACATTGAAAGTATGAGATTTTATTGCGGGAGTAATATGGCTTTCAGATTCTTCAACTACATTAATTAGCTTTTGTGGTGTGATTCAAGGTATGAGACTTGGTCTCACATTAGAGGTATGAGATTCTATTGTGAGCTAATAAATCCAACTACAATAGCTAGTTTTTGTGATTCAAGGTATGAGACTTGAGTCTCACATTAGAAGTATGAGTTTTTATTGTGGGATTATAAATCCAACTACAATAACTACTTTTTGTGATTCAAGGTATGAAAATTGAGTCTCACATTAGAAGTATGAGATTCTATTTTGGGGTTTTAAATCCAACTACAATAGTTAGTTTTTATGATGTGATTCTTCCAAAGGTTCTTATGAATTGGTTTCTGTAACACCTCGATTTTCATGAACAAATAGTGGGTCTCTTTCTATTTAAAAAAAAATAGAGTGCGTTAAATCATACCACAAGCCCGGCAATTGATATTCATTTTAAAATGTACTCGAAATTTAAATTAAAGTGAGAAGACATTTTAAACTGAATATAAATATGCATCATAGGTACTCCCAAGGGAGCACAATGTTAGTACCTGAATATAGTACAACCCAGTGATAAAAGCAAAATACCTAGCTCTAATATCGACATCACGAATTTAGGATATAATACAACCGAATATAATAAAACTAGTCTCCCAAATAGTAAGTGTGTCAATATAGTACAGTCATCCTATAATAAAATATAAAATACTAAGTCAGGTCACATCTAGATCATATGGGAGCACGCCAAAAGGTCAGTAGTCACTAGTAACACATCCTAATAAGAGCAATGATAAGGGAGTCCACCACAAGTACGACAAGAATCTTCCAAAGGTGCCAAAAGTCTAGATCTCGTCTCTCCCAAGTATATGCCAGATTCTGCATCTGAATAAAGGTCCAATGACTCAATGAATCCCTCTCCTGAGTCAACCGCCGCACATGTCGATGTCCCCCAAGGATATGATGGCGCCTAGAGGTACCACCAATCTCAAATCTACCTATAGGAGGGACAACTACCCCTTTAATAGGTGCATCCACTACAACAGCCACTCCTCCACCAACACCATACGATGCTCTAGTCGAAGGCATCAGCGGTATCCCCAACACGTCTAGTAACTTGTTACTCCCCACGATGCGTAGATATAACCGTCCTCCCTTCATACTAGGGTCATAACTCCAAGCATCCGCCCTACCCCAATCAAAGAAGTCCCAAGTCGTCTGCGCCAGCAGACTGCATGACGGTATCATGTGGTCTCCCATCCTCTGAGAGTGGGCGTTAGCCCCGACATATAAATGATAGGAGGGTCAGGGGCGGACCCACATACAAGTGACAGGGTGCACTTGCACTTTGCACCTATATATAGGACATTACTTGTGTTTGAACCCCCTGGATTTCTTATCTTGCACCTGGGTCAAAATTATTCCATCTTCTAAGCCCATCGTTCTTTTATTTGATAATAACAGGCCCAACTACTCTGTTTTTTTAATAGTTAATTACTATTATAGTACTTATTTTTTTGACTAAGCCTTGTTTATCCTTTCGATTCGAACTGACAACCTGCTCCTCCATCCTAAAACATTATGCCACTAGACCATTTAAGTATATTTAATAAGTTGTGCAAATATAATAAATACTACTTAATAAATTGTTGCTTTATTTTGAAAGAGTAAACCACCAAATTATGTTTCAACTTTATAAAACACTTTACAATTTGTATCTTCTTTTTTATTTTTATTTTGTCCTTCTTTTTTTAGTTGGTGGTCTAATAGTCAAAACATCGTCGTTAAGAGTGAATAAGAATTAAGTAAAGGTACCACAATTTGAATAAGTATTCAGTAGTTTGAATAAATGATAAATTTAGAAGGAAAATTTATCGCATGAAAATTAAGTATTTATAAGATTTATTAATGGAGTTAAAAATTTTGCACCCCCTGACCTGGGGTCCTAGATCCGCCACTGAGGAGGGTCACTTATATGTTATATGTTTTTTCTACCTAGGAAATATTCTATGTATATATTTTTTTATAGATAAGTATTGTGTGAAAAGCCAAGTGTCATTGGGTCTTTATATAGGAACAAAGAACGACTAATGAATTTGTGAAGTGAAAAAATATCTTATAACTGAAGCCATGTCACCAGGTTTATGATCTAGTTACAATTTTATGGTTTGATTATCATTCATAATGAAACATGTTAATACTATTTGCATGTCCAATCAGCCCCTTATACAAGTTATCTTGGACTCCAAGATTTGATATTTTCTGAGTCATAAATCACTCATGGTTATAATTTTTGGAATCCGAAAAATCATACCGTAAACCTTTTATTTAAAACCATTCATGAACTTTTGAATAAATTTTATTCCGACTAAATTTTAGTTCCTTAGCTTAGAAAATTATGACGAGATCAAATTCTCATTTTAGATGATATATAAAGTCTCCGTTTTAATATTTTTTTTGTAATTGGAAATTTGTAAAATTTTAACTAGCGAGTATCTCTAGTCCGTTTTCTCAAAAATTAAACTAATATATGTTTTGGAATTCAAACTATATTAGAACATTTTAATAGATAAATATAGATTAAAGAACATGAGTCTGCGCTCTAACAGGCTTTAAGAAATAAGCACAATCTCCATAATTTATTTATAGATGATATGTGATAAAGACTAGTAACATAACTTGAACTTTTAACTACCACTTCAATCCTATAATTTATTTTGTTACACTAAATTTTCAGGTCTTACATTACTTCCCCCCTAAAAAGAAGTTTCGTCCTTGAAACTTAGACATTGTTGAATAATTCAGGGTATTGTTCCTTCATCATGCTTTCCAACTCCGAAGTCGCGTCCCTGGTGGCTTTGTTCCATATGACTTTGACTAATGGTATTTCCTTGGTCCTAAGACGCTTCATTTTCCTATCCCCAATCTTTACTAGTAACTTCAAAGGACAAGTTCTCTTTCAACTCTATGTCATCTGATGTGATCACATGTGATGGGTCGGGAACATATTTTCTTAACTATGACACATGGAACACATCATGGATTTGTGATAGTATTGGTGGCAATGCAATTCGGTAAACTATCTACCATATCCTTTCTGTACTCTGGTAAATGTTAATGCACCAGTTCCCCTCCGAGTTTTAATAATTGTCAAAACACATGGAAATAGAGTAGAATATGTTTAGGCAACAATTGAAATTGACTTGACAGCAAAAACACTTTTTGAAACCTTGAAAAATCAAATTTTAGGTGTTTTGTATCGATACATACATACCTGTATCGATACAAATGTCTTGAAACTTATTCAGGCTGATTACTACGCATTTGTATCGATACATAGCAGCTTTGTATCGATACAAATTGTTCTCATTGGAGTCCAGAGGAGCCTCTGTGTTTCGAAACACACTATTATGTTTCGAAACACATGAAGACTCTCTTGAAACCAGAGAGAACATTTTGTTTCGAAACATACTTGTGTGTTTCGAAACATATCAGTCAATTTCTGTTTTTTTCTGATATATGTATCGATACATACACGTGTTTGTATCGATACAAATACACAAACTCTCCTTCTGTCAATTGCTTGTATCGATACACACTAATGCATGTATCGATAAAAGTCTGTTAGATTGTGCCTAAATTTGCTCAATTCTATTTTCATTATAAATAGCTTTATGTGTTATTGTTGTATGTATGAGAAACCAGTATTGAAGAGTTCTTTGATCAAGATTGTTTGAGAGTTTTGCATCAAGGATCATTCAAGAGCAATCATCATCTTCCTTCTTATCTCTATCACATTGAAGATTGAGTATGGGTTCAATTGAAGTTTCTTAGAAGATCTTGAAGGATAACGTTCGGGGAAAATTCGCAATGAATCAGAATTTGTCATCCGAGTTGATTGGGTCTTGAAGGTAGTGTTTCTCATCCGGATTCAAGTGTTGCTTGAATGTTACAATTCAATTTGGCGAGGGAATTATTCGGACGATCATCACGGGTTCTTGGTTGAAGATAGCGTGAAGGATTGATCGTTGGGAACGATAATTGAAGACAAGATCGAATTGGGGTTTGCGCAATTACAAGACGGAGCTATGTTGAAGATGGTGAAGATCGTGTAATCGAGTCTGTATCTTGCATATTGTATCGTTTGTAATTTTTGCATTGTTAAAGAGATTTTCCGAAGTAAAGTCTCAACTTATCCTTTTGATAAGTTGGAGGGAGACGTACCGGCCCACTGCGAGGACGACGCGAAAGCTGGGAACTCCCTGATCACTCCCTTGTGTATCTCTCTATCCCTTATCTCTTTACATTCTATTTTGTTATTTACTTGCATACATAATTTCGCCATACACGCCACGTGTTCGACGAAATTATTGTGTGATCACTTTGTTTGCTATACGAAGTTACAATTCCGCAATTTGTGTGTGAGACAATTTTTTAATAGATAAGTGTTATTAGAAAATTGCTTGCCTTGCAAATTTGGATTGCATTCCTTGTATCACCTTCATTCCATATCGGCTTTTACTACCTTTCCTTTGGTCGAGGTGCAATAGACTACCGATCTAGGTAGCTTCCGCGCTTACTCGATTAATTTACGAAAAACCGTAGTTGTTTGTTTGGAACGCTCTAGTTCGCCACATTTGAGCGTAGCCTTGTAGTCTAACAAGTGGTATCACGATCCCGGTTAATTTTTTATACAAAAATTCAGGGGATTTGTGCCAATTATTAGACAATATGGCTTTTGCACCAAAAGGGGCATACAATCGCGCACCAATCTTCAACGGCGAACATTTCGACTATTGGAAAAGTAGTATGAGGATTCACATCACTTCTTATGATGTTGAAGTTTGGAACATCATCATCAACGGTCCCTTTGTTCCGACAAATACCGATTTGAATGGTGTTGTTACCAACAAGCCTATGGCACAATGGAATGACGATGATAGAAAGAAAGTAGGTTACGATGCGAAGGCTCAAAATATTTTACTATCCTCATTGGGGATTGAACAATTTTACCATGTATCGCATTGTACCTCCGCAAAACAAATGTGGGATACATTAGTCAACCACTTTGAGGGGATTAATGAAGTAAAGCAATCGAAAATAAATACTTTGACACAAGAATTTGAACTTTTTCACATGAATGATGGTGAAACCATCAATGAAATGCAACAAAGGTTCATAAAAATCAAACATAAATTGCATGGTCTTGGAAACCCTATAGCAAATGAAGTTGCTACTAACAAAATTTTGAGGTGTTTATCTAGGAAATGGCAACCAAAGGTCACGGCAATCAAAGAAGCCAATGATCTCTCTCAATTGAGCCTTACAACGCTCTTTGGGAAGCTAGAAGAGCATGAAAGCGTGCTAAATGCCTTAGATAAGCATGAGAAGGGATCTAAGAAAGACAAGCATACGGAGAAGGAAAAAGATAAAGATAGGAAGTCCATTGCTCTAAAGGCTTCCGTCTCAAAGTCCAAAAAGGTTGAGCAAGAAGAAAGTAGCGAAAGCGAAGATGACTCCGATGATGAGGAAATGGAGTTGTTCGTAAAGCGCTACCATAGGTATATGAGGAAGAATGGTATAAGAAATTCCGAAGAAAATCTTAAGAAGTTTCGGAAAGATAGTGGTTACCGGAAAAGTGAAGGTGGTAAGTACTCCAAGAAAGGTACATGCTATGAGTGTGGGCAAGTTGGTCATTTCAAGACGGATTGTCCTAAGCTCAAACGAAAAGAGAAGGAGTCACCTAAGGTCACAAAGAGGAGCAAAGGGAAGAAGGCCTATGTGGCTTGGGAGAGTAGTAGCTCTTCTTCTTCTTCTTCATCGAGTTCGAGTTCTAGCGACGAAAGTGTGGTAGCAAATGTATGCCTAACCAATTATGATCGCAAGAAAAATGTTCCTCAAAAGGTAAACCAAAACCCATCTTCTTCTTATACTCTTTTGGATTATCATGATTTACAAGTAGCTTTTGAGAAACTTCATGATGAAGCTAGGGAGGCTTTTAAGCGCCTTAAAGGACTTATGCAAGTAAATAAGTACCTTGAGGCCAAAGTATCCGAAACGGAGAAAGAATTAAAAGCCCTAAAGAAATCTATGATTGAAAAGCCTACTTTAAGACATGATGATTATGGTAATAGTTGGACAGGTTGTGAAGGTTGTTTTCATTTGTATAAAGATTTGAGAGAACTCAAAGAGAAAATGGATAAACCTCCTACACCCGAGATTACATACTCGGTTGACCCTTTGAAATTCAACAAAAATTTCAAACCGAAGCACAAAAAGTATAAGTTTGTTCCAAAGGATCAAAAGAAATGTAATCCCAACATTAATTGCAACTATTGTTGTGACAAGGGTCACACCATTGCAAAGTGCCAAGTGTTGCGGGTTTTTTGAGACATACCCCACTACAGTTAATTTTTCCATTTCCAATTGGAGGGGAAAAAATCGAAAATCTCAGAGAGATTCTAGATACGGGGGTTAATTGCGCAAAAGGAAGGTGTGTGCACCTTAAGCGCCCATGGTATCCCATGGTACCCTCTTATAAACTTCTAGTGCTTGTCTAAACATGCCTTAAGAATGGAGGGAGAAGTTGTATAGAAGAAAGAAAAAGAAAAGACTAATGTCATTTTAAATTTCATTCTTTAAATATTCAATATAAACACACTAAACCGTTCCCTTTTGTAAAGAGAACGATTGAATTCTTGCAATGTTTATATGAATATTTAAAACTTGAAATAAAGAATGATAAAAGTCTAGTGATTTTATTTAAAAGAGTAAAGATAGAGAAAATTTTAAATTTTGTTAGAAAAGAAAAGAGTAGTGTAAGTGTTGTGTTTGTAAAATGTTGTTGTTGAGTAAAGAAGTTATGAAAGAACTTGTAAGAGAAAAAAGTAATTGTTGTTGTGTAAGAAAAAGATTAAGCATTGTAAGATAAAATGGCGTTGCGACTAAATGGACCTACGCGTTTTTTTAACACCTTTTTAAATATCGCGTTTTGGGTAGGAAAGAGATTTTGTCGCGAGAGATCTCATAACCAATTGAAATTTGATTACAAGTTCTCTCGCTTGGAAATGATTTTTTATGGCTTAGTGTGTGTAGTGTAAGCTAAGAAAGCAATAAAAAGCAATAAATAAAGTCCTACGCTATTACAACCCAATTGAATAATTAATATTTACAACCATATCGAATTTGAGCGAATAAATAATAAACGATATAAATAAATAAATGCAATGCATAAAAGCTATAAAGTAAGATAAAAATGCAAGTGCGAAAATTAAATATGAGAATGGGATGCACCTAAAAGATATAGTAAAGAGGAGTAGTATTTAAAACTAAGTGTGGGGTGTGTGTGAAAATGAGACGAAGGTAGAAGAAGAATTTTTATAATTAGTCACAAAAAACAAATGTAAACACAAATACATAGAATACTCATGAGACCAGACAACAAAATTATCAAAGAAACGAAGCAATGAAAAATAATCATATTGGCATGTAAAGAAAACATTCAAGAAACATTTATGATTCATACTAATTACATTATATCATGAAGCAACACGAATTTAATCACAAAGAAACAAGCAAAAGAAAAGAGACAAAAATCAAAGTATGAATGCATGAATTTAGGCCAAAAATGATCCTTAACTTTTATTGCGGGTGTTAGAGCTCAATGATCTAAAATGTAAGATCTTGTTTCTAACGTGCATTTTTTAATGATGCAATGTCCTAATCTAAGATGCTGCATGCATGTATGCATGTATAAATGTGAAATGAAACATGTTATGTAAAACTGTAAGGTGATTTTAAAAAAAGTAGTGTCTAATGTCATGTAATCATAAAAAAACGTAAAATGTGATGTAGTGTAATGAGAAGGGGTGGTAAAAAAAATGTAATGTGGAAATACGATATAAAAATGTATTTTACCTTAGAATGCATGATCATACATAATGCAAATGGTTCTATGTCTAATATGCAAAAACATAAAGACAATGTCATATAAGAATATAAAATAAGGAAAGAGAAAGCATGTAGAAATCAAAACTTCACTTAATCATTTTTCATGGCATATTAAAAAAACTTAACAAAATTACTTATATGATCAAACTAACAAAACCAAAATAGGAAAAACAAACATATCACATATTCATAAAATTAGCGTAAAAGCAAATATAAGGAAAACATATGAGCAAACACACTAACTTGGCATTTTTCAATCATGACATAAATAGATAAATAAAAAAAAAGACTAACACTTTTCAAAGAGCTAATCACATAATCAAGAACAAACAAGCAAAGTCAAAAAATAAAAAGAACATGCCACACCAAATATTATAATAAGTCCAAACATATTTTTTTGATTTTTTTTTTTATATATTCTAAACAAACATAAAAAAAACAAAGGGGAAAGACAACACTTAAGAGGAGTTAAAAGTTTCAAGTTATACGTTTTTTTTTATATACATTTTTTCTTAAAATAACACATACTAATACCACATCAAGATTAATTAATTTTTTGACATCATGATTTTTACTATCTTAACCAAGCATGAAAAATAACCTAAAAAAAACCTAACATTTAGAAGAAAACAACCAAAAAAGAAATTCTTAGACTACTTTTTTTTACATGTTGAGAGAAATTTTTTTTTTAGCATTCTTACTAACATAACATAAAAATAAGATAAAGAGAATTAAATTTAAAAGTCCTCAAAAGTGTTAAAATTTTATCATTTGTTGGTTCAAAATTTCAAATAAAAGAAAATATCATTTCAAAAGCAAACTCATATAGATAAAAAAAATAAATAAATAAATAAATAAAAAAGCAAGGAAAATAAAAAAAAGAAAAAACAGAAACAGATCAGAATAGATAAAAAAACGAGATTGGGCTCAAATGCTTAAGCCCAGACCAAATCTATAGCCAAGCCCTTGGGGGGCGCAAGGAGAAGCCCCGGGGGGGGCGGAGAGAAAAAATTTGAGAGAGTATATAAACCAAAATCTGTACTATGTTTTCATTTTTCCATTTTTTTCTCTTTCTTCCTCTCCGCCTCTCTCTCGTTCTGTTCTCTCATTCTCTCCCAGTTTCCGATGAGTTTTCACCGGAAAACTCATCGAAAAACTCATACATTCACACCCAAAACCCATAAAAACGAAAACTCAAAAAACAAAACTCAGAAATCATACAAACATACTCAAATCCGAAAACTATAAACATAAACCCTACCTAAAATCATCGTCTAAACACAAATCATGGTCAAAAACAGCAAACAAACCACCAAATTTCCGGATCGGACTAAACAGAGAAACAAAATTTCAAAAACCTAGATTCCCAAATTGAAACCCTAAATTTCGAATCGAACTCAAACATGAAATCAGTTGTACAAACACGCCATAAACAAGCATATAGTCATCATTCAGTCAAGCAAAAACAGGAAAAAGAGCAAACCCTAGATCTAAAATCAGAGACCGAATTTGATAATGCAAGAGAGAAGGAAAAGAAGCACCTACCTGGTCTTGCAGTGAATCTTCGAGTGAGTTTTCCTCTCCTTCTCTTTATCTCTTCTGTTTTTTCTTCTTTCCTTCTCTGCTTCGTTTTCTCCTTTTGTAGTTCTGTTTTTCTTCTAACCCCTTTCTCTGTTTCTTTACTGCGAGGTGAATGGTGATAAAACGGCTAAGAAAGGATTCTAACAAACCCTTTCACAGTGTATGAAAGGGGTTTGTTGATTTTGGTGTGATTTGAGTTTTTCTTTCTCTTTCTGTCATTTTTCTATTCTGTAAACCCTAGCTCTCAACTACTGTTTATGGTCTTATATAGGGAGTGAGGGAGCAGGTGAGGTTAAGGGTGACATTTGTAATTTCTTATGTTGTATGGCTTATGATCATGCCATCTGGTTGTTGTACTATGATCTGTGTTTGTATTCTAGTGATTTTGTTGTTGTAAAAAAACTGGACTATAAATTTGTTTTGTTGTTTTTTCCTTTGCTGTGAAATTGGTTGTGTGTGAGCTGTAAAAATGAGGGACCGAAAACCATGTGCTTTGTTCCTTTGAGAGTAATTTTGTACTGGTTTTGATTGTATAGTATTGACTGTTTCCAGAATTGAGTAGTTCTTTTCCCTTCATTTTGAGTGTTTTCTATACTACCTGAAAAAGGAAAAGGACAAAAAAACGGAAAAAAAAAGAAGCAAGACAGAATAAAAGAAAAACAGAAAAAGCAGGAAAAATGATATAAATGACTATAATAATAATAAATAATAAAAAGAAGATTTTTTTTTTAAAGAGTCTTAATAATTAATAATGATAATCATAATTTTTTTAGAAAAAGAAGTACTTGCTTGAAAACAAAAAGGAAATAATGTAATACTAACTAAAAAAACTATTTTCTTCAAAAGGATTTTTCTTTTTGTATTCTGATTAAAAAAGAAACTACATATATATAATAGTAGGTAATCTTGAGCTAAAACAGTAAAAAACGTGAAAAATGGTAAAAAGTATAGTAATAAAGACATATGTAAATGATAAATAATTTTCTAAAAATGAGCAAAACTACAGTGAAATGTAGAGCGCGCTCAAAACTATAAATTACCAAAAGGAAACAAGAGATCGTTAGTCACATTAGTAAAATAAAATAAATAAATAAATAAACTATGATGGTGATAACATAGATGAATAAATAATAAAAGAAAAAGCGAAACCAGAGAACAAAACAAATGAATGTCTTGATTTAATTGGAAACGCGTACGGATTTTAGGTCCAAAATTGGGGTACAACACTAAGCTAGAAAAAAATTTGTACCAAAAGGCAAAATGCAATGGATTCCCAAATCCATCAATAGTTTTGTTACTAACCACCTAGGACCCAATGAGAGTTGGGGACCTATTTGCAATGTTTAAAGTTTTAGGAAAAGGTCTTGAACCATTGACAAGAGACAACGATAACAATGGCGTTCAAGACTCACATAGGTGTAAATGGATGAGAAAAGATTTGACTCAATATTCATGAAAGTAGTGGAACTTGATCACTTCCTATACTTGACACTTAAGGGAAGATTCTTATCTCAAACTTTATTCCTATCCTTTACTTTGCATTTATATGTTTGTGTGGTTCTTTGTTCATATACATATAATTTCAACTCAACATGAAATTTGGAATGATAGTTGTCCAATCCTCCATTTCCAAAAATTTTGCTCAATGATAGTAATAAGTTGTTGAGACTCATATTTAAAAATGGGGATTTGACAAAGATCAAACCAAAAGTCATATTAAGTTCATTCTTGTTTGTATATGCTTGTGTATCATGTTTTAACTTATTATGCATAATGGATATAAATGCTTTGTCTTGGTACATTGATTGAATTGTGAATTTTTGCTTTAACAAGTTTTTGTCACTTTCATAGTGTTTGTAACTTGGTGAATATATGTGTTTCATACATACATGCTTGATAGAGTCATAAGGATTTTTTTAAAACCTTTGTTTGTTATAACTCAATGACTTTAATATCTAAACTTTGTTGTATGAATCTTTTTATGTATAATGGCCTATGCATGAAGCATGTTTATTTATCATTCAATAGACTATATGTAGTTATGCATATTATGTGAATTGTTACCTTGGTACTTGATAATACTATGTGAAAAGTTTATCTTGCATTATATGATTAACATGTATTCTCATGTTGATAATGTGCCTTGATATTTGTGGTCACATGAATACTTGTTGTACCTTGGGGGTTATAATGTTTTCATACATATATGTGTTTGATAAGTCATAAAAGTGACTTTAAAAGGTATTTTGATTCATGAGTTTAAAGATATTTTGAAAACAATGCATTTTGTATCGATACAAAATGATTTTGTATCAATACAAGTAAATTTTTCTGCATAATTTTGAAACTGAACTGATATGTATCCATACATACACGCATGTATCGATACATGCTGCAGAAAACATACTTGTATCGATACACAGGTTCAATTGTATCGATACAAAAACGTGAAACTGCATATTATCAGCATTCTTCTGTCATTCATTCAGAAACAACTCACCACTATCTCAAAATTGAAACACATCCGAACCAACACCATAACCACCAAAAATCTTCAATCTCTTTCAATACTTCACCAAATTCAAAGATTTTTGAACCTAAACCACTTCAAATCCATCACCCATTACACTACAATTATCAATTTTGTAGTTAACCTCCTCCATCTCTCACATTCAAGGCTAGGGTTCAATTTGGGATTTGTAGTTCATGTCAATTTCGTGAAGAATACAACAATTTGTGTTGAAGATTATTGTTTGGAAGGATTTTCATAGCAGAAGTAATTGTTTGGTGGGTTGTGTTTCTAGTAATTTCCTTGTTCTTCATTCTCCTACATAAAGGTAATTTTCTCTCATTCTTTTCTCAAATGGCACCTAGGAAGAAGATAAGTAAGACTAATACTGAAGGTAGTAGTTCAGGACTGAGTAACCTTGGATTTAATGAGGCAGATTACGTTCATCCCGAATGTGTCACTAATTACACTAGATATTGTAGAACTAGGGCTGTTCTACCACAAAAGGCTATTAATGCTACTAGTCTAGAGGGAATGCATTTATCTGATGTTGCTGAAATATTGGAAAGGGAAAAGATAGATGTTTTCTGTAATTTGAGAACAAAATATAGTGAAAGTTTGGTCAAGATTTTCTATGTTGGGTTACAGGAAAAGAATGGTGTTGAATTCTAATTTCGTTTTGGACGAAAAGTGTACCAGTTTACTATTGATTTGTGGTTTCATCTCTTTGATATGTGCACTGGCACAAGAATCACAGGGGAAGAGTTATTAGCGTACTCTGAGACAAGTACGGTAGATTATGATTCAAATGTCTTTACTGCATCTATCACTAAAAATGGAAGGGTTCCGGCACTCATGGGAACCGGAAAATTATCCGTGAATGCAAGAGTGGTGTATTGGATTGTAAGCCACATCTTGCGTCCTAAAAGTGCATCATCAAGGATGGACAAAAAAGACCTTGATTTGATGTATCTTTTAATGGAGGACAAACAAGTTGATTGGCCTCTTTACATTGTGAGCAGGATGTTTGATTTAAGGAATTCTAGCCGTGATCAAAGCTTTGGCTATTGTAGCTTGATTGGAAGTATCCTAAAGCACTTCAAACTTGTGCAAGATCTTCCAATTGAATACACCTCTCCTGGCAAGCTGCAAATTTTTAGTGGTACACAATTGTCTAAAATGCACTGGCACTTGAACAATGATGATGTGTATGAGTATGATGGTCAAGCGTCTGATAATGAGGATGAAGATGAGGGTAATGCTCCGAGGGTAAGAAGACATAGACAAAATGCTAGGCAACAAGGTGAAGGTATTGGTAATCAAGGGGTTGGAAATGAGCAAGGTGGTAATTGGCATGAGATGATGGAAATGATGCGGAACATGAGCCTTCAACAAACCGCATTCATTGAAACTTACAACCAAAACTACCAAGCCTCAAGTGCTAGAATTGAAGAGCTTCACGTATACCAAACCGAGCTTTACAACAACCAAACCGAGCTTCGTACCTATGTTGCAAATCGTTTTTATGAGATACAAGGTCAAATGAACACATACTTCAATTCCTCCAACAATGTCGACAATTATCTCAATCCTAACCCCGACAACATGAATGAATGATTTGAAGACTTTAATATGCACTTTTTTCTTTATTTTGTCTTTTAAAACTCATGAACTATTTGCTTTTCATTTTCATTTCTCTATGACTTTGGTATTTCAATTAGGTTGTACGGATTATTTGTAATGCCAAACTTTTTAGGCAGATCACTTTATGTATGACTTTTGGATATTTTCTTTTCATGTATGAATCTAGTTATGCATGATGTGTTTGTTTATTTTATTCGTCCGTAGAATATGTTTTGAATTGATTATAATGCCGATGTTTGATAATCATGTGATTTGGTTTGGCTTGTTGTTCTACATGCCATGTTTATCATGATGCTTTGTTTCGTCATTGAACTATATTCGTGCATATTTTGCTTAATTATTTGATCAGGTTATCTTTATCATATAATGCATTTCGACAAATGTAAGTGCATTATGTGACCTATATGGTCTTCACTTCGAATTAGAATACTTCTCATGAGTATTCTTTTCTTCTTTTTGATAATGTCAAAGGGGGAGAAAAGATTGGCAAGCATAAGCTATGGATAAAGCTTTGATTCTTCGTATCCGTTGTTCAACATATGTGCAAGATGGCATCAACTAAGGGGGAGCTTCGCAAGTGGTTAGCCTTGTCGTTATTTGCGTCTGTATCTTAAAGCTATTTGTATATTGCATCTTAGGTAGGCCTAGTTAGCTTATGCAATAGTTTTGACAATTATCAAAAAGGGGGAGAATGTTAATGCACCAGTTCCCCTCCGAGTTTTAATAATTGTCAAAACACATGGAAAGAGAGTAGAATATGTTTAGGCAACAATTGAAATTGACTTGACAACAAAAACACTTTTTGAAACCTTGAAAAATCAAATTTTAGGTGTTTTGTATCGATACATACATACCTGTATCAATACAAATGTCTTGAAACTTATTCAGGCTGATTACTACGCATTTGTATCGATACAAATTGTTCTCATTGGAGTCCAGAGGAGCCTCTGTGTTTCGAAACACACTATTATGTTTCGAAACACATGAAGACTCTCTTGAAACCAGAGAGAACATTTTGTTTCGAAACATACTTGTGTGTTTCGAAACATATCAGTCAATTTTTGTTTTTTTCTGATATATGTATCGATACATACATGTGTTTGTATCGATACAAATACACAAACTCTCCTTCTGTCAATTGTTTGTATCGATACACACTGATGCATGTATCGATACAAGTCTGTTAGATTGTGCCTAAATTTGCTCAATTCTATTTTCATTATAAATAGCTTTATGTGTTGTTGTTGTATGTATGAGAAACCAGTATTGAAGAGTTCTTTGATCAAGATTGTTTGAGAGTTTTGCATGAAGGATCATTCAAGAGCAATCATCATCTTCCTTCTTATCTCTATCACATTGAAGATTGAGTATGGGTTCAATTGAAGTTTCTTAGAAGATCTTGAAGGATAACGTTCGGGGAAAATTCGCAGTGAATCAGAATTTGTCATCCGAGTTGATTGGGTCTTGAAGGTAGTGTTTCTCATCCGGATTCAAGTGTTGCTTGAATGTTACAATTCGATTTGGCGAGGGAATTATTCGGACGATCATCACGGGTTCTTGGTTGCAGATAGCGTGAAGGATTGATCGTTGGGAACGATAATTGAAGACAAGATCGAATTGGGGTTTGCGCAATTACAAGACGGAGCTATGTTGAAGATGGTGAAGATCGTGTAATCGAGTCTGTATCTTGCATATTGTATCGTTTGTAATTTGTGCATTGTTAAAGAGATTTTCCGAAGTAAAGTCTCAACTTATCCTTTTGATAAGTTGGAGGGAGACGTACCGGCCCACTGCGAGGACGACGCGAAAGCTTGGAACTCCCTGATCACTCCCTTGTGTATCTCTCTATCCCTTATCTCTTTACATTCTATTTTGTTATTTACTTGCATACATAATTTCGCCATACACGCCACGTGTTCGACGAAATTATTGTGTGATCACTTTGTTTGCTATACGAAGTTACAATTCCGCAATTTGTGTGTGAGACAATTTTTTAATAGATAAGTGTTATTAGAAAATTGCTTGACTTCCTAATTTGGATTGCATTCCTTGTATCACCTTTATTCCATATCGGCTTTTACTACCTTTCCTTTGGTCGAGGTGCAATAGACTACCGATCTAGGTAGCTTCCGCGCTTACTCGATTAATTTACGAAAAACCGTAGTTGTTTGTTTGGAACGCTCTAGTTCGCCACATTTGAGCGTAGCCTTGTAGTCTAACAGTAAGGTCCTAAGAATATCAGAATTAATTTCCTTGCTCTCATGGCTCTACCAACCCAAGTGGTTGGAGTAACTCGAAGGAAAACATGTTCTCCTGCCTCAAACTCTAAGGGTCTTCGACGCTTGTCAGCATAACTCTTTTGGCGACCCTGAGCAACCTTCATTCTTGCCCTAATCTGTCTCACTTTATCTGTTGTTTGTTGTACCATTTCTGGTCCCACAATTATGCTCTCTCCATCTTGATACCAACACAAAGGAGTCTGACATTTTCTTCCATAAAGAGCTTCTTACGGAGCCATCCCAATGCTCATATGGTAATTGTTGTTGTAAGTGAATTCTATTAGTGGTAAAACATCGTCCCAATTCCTATGTCATCTATAGCTCAAGCTCTTAATAAATCTTCCAAAGATTGATTCGTACTTTCTATCAGACCATCAGTTTGGGGATGATATGGTGAACTAAATCTCAGCTGGGTGCCCAAGGCCGCATGCATTGTTTTCCAAAAATGCGATGTAAACTTTGGATCTCGATCAGATACGATGCTGGATGGTATTCCATGGAGTTTAACTCTTTCAGCGATATAAATCTCTGTTAGCTTCTTTGTAGTATAGGTGAGTTTGACAAGTAAGAAATGTGAAGACTTGGTCATTTTGTCTACTATCACCCAGATAGAGTCATTCTTCCGCCTCGTCTTGAGTAGTCCTAAAATAAAATTCATTGATATATTGTTCCATTTTCATTCTGGTATATTTATCGGTTGAAGTAGTCTTGCAGGTCTTTGATGTTCTACCTTTGCTTTTTGACATGTCAAACATGATGTCACTGAAGTGGAAGAAATAGTCGCAAGAAAGGAGGTTTGAATTGTAACCCTTTTAAAATTTAATCATGCGCTCTATAAAAAGATCTCAAGTGTATACTTGGATAAATTAACAAGGTTATATATATTCAACAAAATTTCAAGATTATACTTGAGAACATTTTCATAATGTTTGGTTAGTTCTAAAACAATAAACATGAGCACGAGAAAGTGTTCTTAGAACGTTTTTTGAAATGAATGAAGAACAGGAAAATGTGATTTGTGTGTATGGTGCTTGCATAAATAAATTAAATATTTTAAAGGTAAGAGAGATGCACACACAAAAGTTATACTGGTTCACCCGAATCCTTGGCTAGTCCAGTCCCCACGTTTGTGAGATTTCCACTATGATCTTGAGATACTACCGATCTCAAATTACAATCTTCTCTTTGATCTTGATCAAGATAAAAGTTTCTTCAAGGCTTACGAGCTTACTTCTACCTAAGTTCTAAGGTAGCACTCAATCAATAGTTACGTACTGACTTGAGCAATCTTCTTTTTACAAAGAGTTTGTTTCGGATCCAAGCTTTACAATAAACCCAACCAAGTTTAGAAGCTTATACAAAATACACTCAATAATATTTTGATCCAAGAGGTTGATAGAGAGTTGGAGTGTGAGTGGTGAAATTGAGACAAAGATACAATCAATTAAAAGTGGGTTATGTTGAAATGTGGTCTTTTGAGAAATTGAAACTCATATGTTAGTTTGAGAAGCAAATAAAATCACTTTATAAAGTCACAAGTAATGATGACAATGGAGATTTTGAGTTTGAATGATAAAAAGAGAGTTTTATGACTTGTAGGCAAAAACAAGTGATTGATGATTTGTAGCTTGAACTCTTATAAGAGAAAAGTCTTCTCTTACATTCCAAATTAGCATATCATGATTACTTTAAAATATGTCATTAAATTTATGGGACATAGTTCTAATTAAAAAGTTTTCTTTTCAAAACTATGACCTTTACGTTCTTCTCAATTAAAGTTTATAGTAACATTTTTTTTTGAAATAAAAGCATCATCAAACCTCTATTAAGTTTGAACAATTAGGAACAAAAGAAAAAGAAGGGAAAAATATTTGATTTGTCTAGATCTAGCGTCACACCAATTATGTAGTAATTAATGTTTATGAGTAATGAAAATCAAACACAACATATACATAGTTGTTCTGCTATTTTAAAGCAAATGGACAAAGAATATTTAATTTTGTTAAAAGAACACTAGTATATCTAAAGATAAATAATAAGAATTGCTTGAAAATATTTTCTCTTACAATATAAACTTTGTCGGTACATAAGAAAAAGTTTAGCATGGAATACTCACAATTTTAAGTTCATAAAATTTTCTTCCAATTAAACCAACCTCATATTATTTGATCTTTAACATTTTTATTAATTTAAATTTGAAACCCATTAATAAATTTGTCAAAGAAAATCTGTGAGATAATATTTAAATTTGTGAGTTATGACCAATCGATTAACTTTGTGAAATAAAATTGATATCACATAAATACAAGTTAAGATAGATAGATAAAAATAATTGATATGAATATTGGATACTCATGAAAAATAATAAGGATCCAAGATCATACCTTAGAGATGTCCTTCTTTGAAATGAAATAGAGAAATGCCTCTTGCTCCTCTTCTTTTTTTCTACCAAGTAAATATTCTATGTATATGTTTTTTTTTTTTGCTTAAATGCACTTTTGGTCCCCTATTTTGAAAAACTTGAAATTTTAATCTCCTTCTTTAAAAGCCAACTTTTTGATCCCCTTCTTTCTTTTTTTTAGGATTTTAGTCCCCCACCTCATTTTTGTTAAATTTTCGCTGACGTGTCAGACTGATTAATGATGTGGCAATATTTACTTGGATAAAATATAATCCATCTAATTAATCTATATTTTTATATAACTAACATATTATAAAATTATTAAACTAATTTTATTAAATAATTTAAAACAATCAAGTAATTGAATAAAAAACAAAAGGAATCCTAAAGTCCAGAAAGCCCCAAATCATAAAAATGAAATCGATCAATCCATCTTCTTCTATATGTGTTACTCTTCTTCATCCTTCTCCATCCATGGATCGATCTCATCATTCTACATCTTCTCAATCGATTTCATCGCCTCAATCAATCTAATCTCCTCCATCAATCTCTTTCTTCTCCGTCGTCCTTCATCTTGTTACTTCTCCATCATGTCAGGTTCAAACTGTTTTTGTGGACTTGACCATTGATTCAAAACTATTTATTCTTTTCTATGGTATTGGTACAAAAATGAGGATGACTTGAAGAAGAAGAAGAAGAAGAAGATGAAGTTTTACAAGGGCTCCATGAAGATGAAGAAACTACTGCTTTTTCCCATCCATTTTTTTTCTTTGTCAATGGTTTAATTATGTTGAATTAGGTGGTGCTAAAATTAGTGCACATCGTGACTCATTTGTAATGGTTTAATTATGTTGGTAATAGATGATCTTGGTTTGTATACGTTCAACAACGATTACAATTTGCATTGGATATATTTGAGTTTAGTTCAATAATGTGCATGTTGTTTGAGTCAAATAAATGTGGTGACAAACCTGTGAATGTAAATATGGTCATATGAAATGTTGATTACAAGATACCATAATACCAAAATACATTAAAACGCCAATCTTAGGAAATATCAAAATACATTAAAACGCCAATCTTAGAAAATGCCAAAATATTCAACTAGTAATAACTCATAACTGATGTTTTGTTGATTACTCAAAATACCAAAATATTCAAAACATTGTCAAAATGGTCCAAAATACTAATACTAATCAGAATATTATGCTTGTGAGTCTTGATTTTGGGGTGGAGCTTGAGATCCATGGTTTACTACAGTTTGTTCCCCATCTCTTGTCTTCTTTTTTCCCTTCTTTGAATTGACATCATGATCATCTTTAGCCTACTTTTTGTCCTTCTTCTTGTCCTTCTTTTTGTCCTTTTGATCAGGATATTGCTAATCCAATTTTTGCTTCTGCATTATGAAACCAGAATTTATATGAAGAAAACAATTTTTCATAAGCAAAATCTCCATAAGTCTAATATTGACATAAGCAAAACCAAAATTTTCATGACCAGAATTTCAATACCTTATTCCCACCCTTGGGGATGACCCTTGGGGATGCCTTTACATGACCTTCTGTTGTGCCCAAATACCCCACATTTTGTGCATCGAACTGTTGGTAAGGTTCTAGGCACAACATGTGGATTTTTTGGTTCATCATTACTCTTGTTCCTATTCTTCTTGGGACGACCAATAGCTCTTCTCATATAAGGGGGATTAGTTGGTTCAGCTTCAATCAGTGGCCATAATTGGAGACCATTTGTTGGCAAAATAATATGAGAATATGTTGCCAAAATTGTATTTTTTCTGAAATTAAAATCATATAAATATTGTTAGGTAATGCACATTAATATAAATAAGGTTAAATTTTGAAATGCATACCTATAGTATGAAGATACACAATCTTCTGGTGCTTGTTGCTTACGCCAGATACAAGCGACAACATGGCAACAAGGGATGCCTGTCAAATCCCACTTCCTACATGCACAAGTTTTCTTTAAAAGATCGACAGTGTATGTTTGAATTCCATTGGTTACATTAAATATGGCATAATCATCATCAGAATGCCATGTAGGAGTCCATCCCTCAGCTGCTTTCTTAGTTTTCTCAAGTGTTTTTTGAATGGTAGGACATATGTTACCTTTGTACCTTAGCATTGTCTCTTTTTGATGCGCAATTCTTTTTGTCAGGTAATACTTGATTCCTTCCAACAATGTGATGATTGGTTTGTCCCTATACTCTAATATTGCTCTGTTGAATGCTTCACACATATTATTAACTTGTAAATCACACTGGGTATCAATTTTAAAATGAGATCTACTCCAAAATTTTGCTGGTAGATCCATCATGTTCTTGTGTAGAACTTAAGGGTGGATCAAGTCACCCATATGAATAACGTTGATGAAAGTTGGTTGTGTTATAGCTCGACAAGGAGAGTCCCTGGTCCTACGTATCCCTAAGTCATTAGGAAATAAGAGCTACGTAGTTCTGTTCTAGAGTTGTGATATGAGGATGAAGAAGAGATCCCCCCCTTCTGATGTTCATGATGACCAATATATAGGAGAGTCATAGGAGGATAAAGTGGAGATTGTGAGAGAGTTAGTGGAGAGAGTAGGAGAGTTTATGGAGAAAGTGGGAGAAAACCCTTATTCAAGAACATGCTAATTCATTACTGCACATCTAGATGGGGCTAAGATATTGGGCCTAGTCCATATTGGGCCTAAATGGCTAGGATGGTACACAGCCCCCCAAGCATGAGGCCTGTAAGGGTGAAATGCTTAAGAGCTAAAACCTTCCCATTGGGCGATCACTGGCCCCCCAGTTTTGATGTTCTGAATGAAATACTTTAAAGAGGAAACTCTTTGTGAGAGATATGTGTTTTAGTACTAAAGGAGGAATAATCTTTGACATAACATCGATGATGACAATAACGAATGTGCTCCAAAAGCGTGACCGTTTGGCTGACTTTCCTTTGCGGAAAACTATTGTATGTTACCAGGAAGAAGATTAAGATTGATGAAAACGTGGTGGCAAGCGGGAGATCGCCAAGCTCCGGTCTTGATTTTGAAGTGATTTAGCCTATTCATTAGAATCTTGGTAATAGGGGCAATTGACACTAGTAAATCATATCAGTGTGATATCACTTTCATTTTTGAAGCAATTAACCTTCTCAGTCGAGTCATCTTAATTGAGGGCGACTGCCACTCTTTATTATATCATTTTCATTTTTGAAGCAACTAGCCTTCTCGGCTGAGTCACCTTAATGGAGGGCGAGTGTCATTTTTTATTACCACAACATTATGCGTTATTGGGGTAAGGGGAAAGTACCACCCTTCATTGCATTCACGTTATGCATCATATTGACAGTGTGCAAGTGCCACCACTTCTTAACTTTTTAGCTAGTACATCCTCGAAGTTTCATCTTTAATTTCACGGGAGAGTATCTCTGGCGGGTGAGTGTCTTTCATAGGAGAGTGACAATTTCACTTTGAAGATACGGACGAGTGCCCTTTCTGGTGAATGACGATTTCATTTCAAAGATAAAGAGGAGAGTCCTTTATGGGCGAGTGCCTCAGTTATTAACTTTTCAGCTAATATTTGTTGCCATGAAGATTAGTGCCCTCTTATTAACTTATTCAGCTAATATGCACCGTTATGAAGATATGGGCGAGTGCCCCCTTTATTAACTTGTTCAGTTAATACGAATGAAGATTAGTGCCCTCTTATTAACTTATTCAGCTAATATGCACTGTTATGAAGATATGGGCGAGTGCCCCTTTATTAACTTGTTCAGTTAATACGAGTGAAGATTAGTGCCCTCTTATTAACTTATTCAGCTAATATGCACCGTTATGAAGATATGGGCGAGTGCCCCCTTTATTAACTTGTTCAGTTAATACGAGTGAAGATTAGTGCCCTCTTATTAACTTATTCAGCTAATATGCACCGTTATGAAGATATGGGCGAGTGTCCCCTTTATTAACTTGTTCAGCTAATATATGTTGTCATGAAGATGAGTGCTTAGACGTGAAGATATTGCATAAGCGTGAAGACGTGGGCGAGTGCCCTTGTTATTACTTTTCGAGCAACACATGCTGCCATTGTGAAGAAATGGGCGCTTGGTCCGTTGTCAATCCTGATTTCAAAATGAAGTTGAAAGTACTGAAGAAAATCTGATCCACTAGAGACCTTTATTAGATACAAAAACGAGTAAAACTACCAGGCAATAAAGCATCAAATGTTTTAATGCAAATAATATAGCGATTGACAGTATTGATATGTAGTAATGTCAATATTGAGTTTTGTTGGATGATGTTGTGCATGTAGAAGAAAAACATGATCCGGAAGATCATGATATTGAATATAATAAAGATTAAGGTTTGATATTTTCCAACCTATATATATATTGTAACTAATTTTATTCTTTTTCCTTTTAAACTTGTAAATCAGTTGTTCTATACTGTAATTACTCTCCTGGTTCTTGTGGCAACAAAGTGAATCTCATGCACTAAAAGAATTGGTAATAATAAATTTGAAAAATTTAATTTGTCTCTCATACTTAGTCACTTCACCACTAAATTTGTCATAAAATTTTCAATTATAGAAAAATTTTCTCTTTGTACTAAGAGTCTAATTAGTTTAATTTCAGCTTAGTTTTCACCAAGGTAATTGAATAAGAACTAGTCACATCATAATATGATGACCAGTAAATTAACTAAAGTGCTCTGCATATACATGGACTAGTCATATCATAATTGTGAAAAGTAGGAAAATACTTATCTGGTCTTTGCGTTGGACATTTGTTTATGATAGAGTCTGGGTAAGTACGCCGATCTAGTGATGCTTAAACCCCCGAGTCTGAACCAACTCGGTCACCATTGCCATATTCAACTCGGTCTCCGTTGCCATCGCACACTCGGTCGCCGTTGTCGTCATCCACTCGGTCGTGTTACCAAAATCAACTCGGTCATGTTTCCATCATCAACTTGGTCGTCTTTTTTCATCACACACTCATCATACTTATCTTCTTATACATACTAGTATGTGACCCGTGCCAAGCACCCGTGTCAAGCACGGGTAATAATATTTAATTATTTTTAAATAAATTTAATGGAATTTAAAATAAAAAATAATTAGAATTTTTTTAAAATGTTACATTATTATGAATGTTGATGTACTATGTTTAAGTTAAAATTTAAGATGAGATGATAAACTATTTATTTGGTTAATGTATGTCAATATTTTTAAAACTGAATATTCTAATTCAATCGGTTGGATCGGAAATCAGACTTATCATCAGTTTAGATAATTTAGAGAGCACCAGTAATTTGAAAATCAATGAAAATCGATAAAATTAGTGAACTGGTCCCAATTCCACCTAAAAGGTTGGTCCATAACTTACCTTGCTTAGCTTCATTTTTTATTTTGGTTTGTTTATATATGTTTTTGAATTTATTTATGTTATTTTAATTTATTTATTTTATTTATACGCAAACTTCTAACGGGATCTAGGAATAATCTCATAAAATAAGTCAAGAATCTCATAAAATATAAATAAACAAAGTGACCCAGAACAAAAAACTAATAATAATAATATATTTTTTTTGACAGAACTAATAATAATAAATAAAACTTTAGTTAATTTGATTGCAATTTGTTTTTATTTAGAAAATGTTAGAAACTAATAATAATAACTAATAATAAAAATGTTAGAAACTAATAAATTAAATGTTACTAAATATTTATTTTTATATTATTAGTGAGATATTATTTTGTGTATATACAAAAAAAGTTCGTGTAGTATTATTAGTGAGATATTTTTTTATGCTATATATAAGGGGGAGTTATTGGATTGAAATTTCAAGGGATTTCGAGGGATTATTTTGACAAAAAAGTCTTGAAGATTTTAAAAGACTTTGTGGGATTATATTGATTTTGTGAGATTCTTAACATAGGATTTTGTGGGATTATAATACAAAAAAAAAAGTTTTGATTAAAAATCTTGATTGAATAACAACGGATTGCAAAAAAAAAAAAATCTTGATTGAATAACACAAGACTTTTAAAATCCATTAAAATCCCACAAAATCCATTAAAATCCCTCAAAATCCTAATTGAATAACCCCCCTAAGTATCTTTTTAGTTTGAATTTGAACTATTTTTATTATAAAAAATTGAGATTATATTGAATCGTGAATTGGTATGAATTGGTATTGGTATTGGTAGTACTTAAGGGTATGTTTGGTTCGGGATTTATAGAGGGGAGGGGAGGGGATATTTTAAAATTTTGTGTTTGGTTCAATTTTTTAAGGAGGGAAGAGGAGGGGAGAGGAGGGGAGGGGAGGGAATATTAGTCAATTTTTGTTTCCCCCCGAATTGGGGTTTTTCGGAGGGGAGGGGAGAGAATCATTTTAAAATTTTATTCAACTGACAAAATTACCCTAAATATATTTTAGAATTCCAATAGTATCCTTATTACAATTTTATTATTAGGTTACATACACTTTTGTTGTTGACTTGAAGTTTACCTTGTCTGCCTCCAGTGTATACCTTGATCGAGTTTTTGCTGTGTACCTGCTTAGCTTGCTCGTGTAAGTTATTTAATTTGCTCATATTTCTTCTAGTTCTTTTGTATATATATGAAGCTTTCTAGTCTATATGTGGTTCAACTTTTGTTATTTATGTAATTTGCTAATACTGGTTCATCACGTGTAGCTTACGTATATATGTAGTTTGCTATGCTAATACTGGTTCATCACTTTTGTATATATATGTAGTTTGCTATAACTTTTGTTCTTTTGTATATTTATATGCTATATGTAGCTTACGTAAAAAAAAAATTATATGCAGCTTTTCTATAATATATATATTATATGTAGTTTGCCTTAAAATATGTGTGTATCGTTTGACATATATATTGGTTTATGTTGATTTGTTAAATTATTATATGTTTATGTGAAATTTATTTTTTTAAATATTTTAATAAATTAGATGGATCATCAAGATCAAGAAATTGCTAATAATAGGTGGTTTGATTTGCGGCGAAGAGCTATAGCTCAACTCATGTGTTGTGTTGTTTATTGTTATGTTCGAATGTCGCGTAAGAGAAAATTGAGTTATAGCATGAGCTCTGAGAGAGAAAGGGTGCGTGAAGAAGTAATGTTCCGAATTAAAAACTGTAATACTAGTAGAAATATAATAAGAATGAACCCTCAAACTTTTTTAAAGTTATGTGATATGTTAGAAAGAGAAGGGGGTTTACGAGCCACACGATGGTCAAGTGTGGAAGAACAAGTTGCAAAATCACTTTACATATTAGCCCATAATGCTAAAAATCGTGAAGTCAACTTTTGGTTTCGTCGTTCGGGCGAGACAATTAGTCGTCATCTGCATCAAGTTTTGAAAGCTATACTTCAATTGGAAGAAAATTTTATTGTACAACCTGATGGCTCAACAGTCCCCTTGGAAATTTCTAGTAGCACGAGATTCTACCCATATTTTAAGGTAATTTTTTTATTAACAAGTTATCCTACAATAAAATATAAGCAAAAATTGATAAAATAAATGTAATATTGTCTCAAGATTGTGTTGGTGCTATAGATGGAACACATATACGAGTTAAAGTATCTGCAAAAGATGCTCCTCGATATCGTGGTAGGAAAGAATATCCAACACAAAATGTTTTAGCAGCATGCACTTTTGATTTAAAGTTCACTTATGTGCTTGCGGGATGGGAAGGTTCTGCCTCTGACTCAAGAATAATAAAAAATGCATTAACACGAGAAGATAAACTTAAAATTCCTCAAGGTAATATAAGAATTACCATAGACTTATAATTATTTATATTATATATTTTAAAATGTCACATTTATAATTTAACTTTACTATAGGAAAATATTATCTTGTTGATGCTGGCTTCATGTTGACAAGTGGACTTATTACACCTTATAGAGGAGTTCGATATCACCTGAAAGAATATTCGGCAAGAAATCCACCCCAAAATTCTAAAGAATTGTTTAATCTCCGACATGCATCTCTACGCAATGCAATTGAAAGAGCCTTTGGTGTGTTGAAAAAAAGATTTGCAATTTTATCTAATTCAACAGAGCCTACTTATGGAGTCAAAGCTCAAAAATTAATTATTTTTGCATGTTGCATCCTTCATAATTATTTAATGAGCACAGACCCAGATGAAGACCTTATAGCTGAAGTAGATGCTGAACTTGCAAATCAAAATGTATCTCATGACAATCATCAAGCTTCAAGAAGTGATAGGGATGAATTTGCTATGGGTGGGGTTATAAAAAATAGTCTAGCTCATCAAATGTGGTCAAATTATCAAAGTGATGGTTTGGCTTGAATGATTTATCTTGTATTATTATTATTATTTCGATGTTTGTTCTTCTTTAACAAAGAACTATTGAATTTATTATGATGTTTGTTAGATATTTGTGTTTGGGCTAAATGTCTATTTGATATTGGTGTCAAGTGAATGATAATGAGACTTCATGTTAACTCTATTTATTAATTTTTATTTGTTTTATAATTGATCATTTTCATAGCTTTATGGCTTCGAAAAAGCACATACCAACCAACAATGGTAATTCTGGGACTTTGAATTGGTCTAGAGTCATGGATGATGCTCTTGTTGATGCTTTCATGCATGAATATGAGAATGGTAATAAAGTCAACGGAACCTTCACTACAACAGCGTATGAAAATATTACAGCTGAAATGAGTGCATTGTTTGGAAAGAAAATTGACAAGTTGAAGATAAAAAATCGTTGGAAGACTTTGAAAAAAAATTTCACTGAATATTATGACATTTTCAAAGGTGGTATGAGCGGATTTTCTTGGAATTCAACTACACAGTTATGGGATGCTGAGCCAGAAGTTTGGAATGCTCTAATTGAAGTAAGTTTTGTAAATGTTGTATTTCACAATATTATATTATACCATATTAAAGTTGTATAACTTATGTGAATTTTACTCTTTTTTTTTCAGTCAAAACCAAAAGCATCAATTTGGAAAAATGTTCCACTTCCAAATTATGAGAAGATGTTGATACTTTATGGGCCCAACCGAGCTGATGGAGATGAATCTGGAACTTTAAAAGAGACAAGAAAGCAAAGGTCATCGATCAATGATGAAGATTTTTATGAAACTATTAAAGATATTGATGGTCGTGTTGCTCAAAATGAGGTGAACTTAGAGAGCTTAGATGTTACTGGTGATGACTTTTCTATCCAGAAACGCAATCAGCGGATCCTTCTCCCATAGCAAGTGGAGGGAAAAGGAAGAAATTGAAAGTGGTTAAAAACAAAGAGACAAACAATGAAGTGATAGAACTTAAAGAGTCCATGAATGTGGTTGCTGATGCATTGAGAGAAGGAAATGAAATCTTTAGAGAACGTAATAAATATGATTTGCCTTCAATGTCAGGAGAAGAAGCATGGAATTTGATAAAAGAGTGTGGATGTGATACAAAGTCGTTGCCTAAGATATATTATGAAGTCATGAAAGATGTTAGCAAACAGAGAATGATTCTTCAATGTCCACTTGAAGCACGAAAAACAGTGATAATGGAGATGGTCTTTGGCACATCTGATTAATCATCCTATAGTGGTGCTAGAATGATGTTTTTGAATATTTTATTTGCACTTTAATATGTTTTTGAGTATTTGGAACCTTGAATATTTTGTGTTTAATTATTTGTGTTGTTTATGAACAAGAAGTTTCTATTTAATAAAATTTATTCAATGTTATTTTGTGTTTGATTATTTGTGTTGTTTATGAACAAGAAGTTTCTATTCTATGTTTCATTGGTCGTGTGGATCTAGAAAAAATTGTTGAAGAGTAACATGTAGTGAAAATATGAGTGTTGTAAGATTTCAAGGATAAAAAGGTAAATTAGTCTTATAATCCCTCCCCTCCCCTTATGAACCAAACATATATTTAATTAAAATTTCTCCCCTCCCCTCTCATGAACCAAACATATATTTAATTACAATCTCTCCCTCCCTTCCCCTCCCCTCCCCTCCTCTCAGTTGAACCAAACATACCCTAATACTCATGGATGATATTGAATCATTCACGCACAGTCAGCAAAGTTTGTCTATGAGATTATATATTGATTTCTTTTTTTCATATGCAATTTATTAATTTTATTTTATATTAATAAAATTAATAAACGATGTTGGCATTTTTTTGGGTTAATTCTTAAGAGGGGCATTTTGTTTAGGTTTTGATTGGAATACTCTCTTATTATATTGGTAGGTGAGTATCACTATCATTTGCTTTTTTTTTTCAATAAGCGTCAAATATTATTTGTAATATTCTTTTTCATATATTAATACCATTTTTTTGCTGTTAATATACAAAGTGATAGAATTCAACTGTAAAAAAAAGTGATAGAATCCAGTCCAATTGGCTAGTATATTTTCTGAATACTCAAAATTTTCTTTAAACTAATTTTGTTGAACAATATACACAAAAGAAGAAGAAGAAGAAGAAGAAGAAATGGCTCCAGAGCATGTCAAAAACTAACCTTCAAATACAAAAATAAAACATAAAAAATTGAATTTAAAATTTGTTAACAAAATACAACAAAGAATAAAATAAATAACAAACCTAAAAATCATATAGTTGGAGCTCATGCTATTAAAACATAATAATAAGATCAATGCAACAGATCCAAATAACAAAAGGAGGTACCTATAGACAACAAACCACAATACAAACACTAAAATATTAGAATTATATATGTAAAGAAGAAATAGTCATGATTTGATGATATTGAAAGAGTGTTTTAATGGAGTAAAAAACTAAAGAAAAAATTGGACCATGTAATTTTTAAAATGCATAATGTATAATGTATAATGTATATAGTGTATGTGTGTGTATATATAGTAAATCAGTGGCGAGGTCATTGAGTTATTTCCTTTTTTTTTTAAGCACATTAAGTTATTGCCTTAGAATAATATTTTGGTACAAAAATATTCCTTTCTCATAATGAAAGAAGTATAGAAGAAATGATTTATAAAATTATTCCTTAATAACCGAGTAAAAAAATTTCCTTTATAAAACTCTTTAAATATTCCTTAATTTTTTTTGTTGGTTTTAGGACAAAAAAAAAAGAGGATGCATTAAAGTGTGTATGGGAAAAAAAACTATAATATTAATTGCCAAATGCACCACAAAAGAGAATGCATGAGAGGAGAATTCTGGTGAGGAGAGAGATTTGAAAAAAGTTCTGGCTTATTATATATAAAGATATATTTGCGGACCTAGCCAATCTTAATCTTAAATAAATAAATTTTCATGAGCATAAAGTAGAAGGGATTAAATTAAATATCTTTAAGCTACAAACACAGCATAATGCATAATGTAGACTAAACTAATACACCTAAATTTTAGAAAATTATGTAGAAAAACAAGTGTTTCTAAAAATTATTTTTTAAGCAATATTGAAATGGGTTTTTCAGCTTTGTGAAAAGATAGTTGAAAATCAACACACGCAATTGTTATCAAAATAACAAAAATTGTCATAAGACTAGATTTATGCATCAAATGGGAGATAAAAATATAATTAAAAGAATTAAACATAGATAAAGGAACGAAAGCACCTGAATGAAAGTTTCTCTTTGGCTAATATATGGCTGACAGGCTGAGTGCTAAAGTACCGAATCTCTATCTCAGATCTTTTGCGAGTCACAACCGCTCTTGTTTGATACTACACAATCGCTCACATATTTTTATGTTGAATTTAATGAATGAGCAAACTCCATTTCCTTCAATGAGTTGGAGAAAGAACGTACTCCTTCTCACATGTGTTATAATTATAATACCAATTTGCCAAATTCCATTACGTGAGTAATTATAGTAAATAGAACCAAAATACTTATTGGAACCGAACTCATATTTGACTCTCCTTTTCCAATTTGCCGAATTCCATTATGAAACCATACCGAAGTCTCGTTCTCTGACCAATATAATCTTCCATGACCGATCTCACTCCCTCCTTGTTGAGCACCGTCTCTTCATATTGGTAGATACAATAAGAAAAAACACTATGTTGTATGTGGCCGGGAAATTATTTTACCGCGGCCCCACGGTGGGCGCCAGATGTTCTTGTGTAGAACTTAAGGGTGGATCAGGTCACCCATATGACTAACGTTGATGAAAGTTGGTTGTGTTATAGCTCGACAAGGAGAGTCCCTGGTCCTACGTATCCTTAAGTCATTAGGAAATCAGAACTACGTAGTTCTGTTCTAGAGTTGTGATATGAGGATGAAGAAGAGATCCCCCCTTTTGATGTTCATGATGACCAATATATAGGAGAGTCATAGGAGGATAAAGTGGAGATTGTGAGAGAGTTAGTGGAGAGAGTAGGAGAGTTTATGGAGAAAGTGGGAGAAAACCCTTATTCAAGAATGTGCTAATTCATTACTGCACATCAAGATGGGGCTAAGATATTGGGCCTAGTCCATATTGGGCCTAAATGGCTAGGATGGTACACAGCCCCCCAAGCATGAGGCTTGTAAGGGTGAAATGCTTAAGAGCTAAAACCTTCTCATTGGGCGATCACATCATATCTTTCCAGGCATTCTCATTCAAGCCTTTCATTTTATGCATTGCCCTTTCCCATGCCGGTATAGTCATGGCCCTAGCAGCCATCCATAAAGTATGTTTTAGCTCCAAACCCGGGTATTTCTTTCTCCAATTACCATATAAATGCTTGACACACAACCTTTGCTCAACATGCTCACCGATGGTTTGAATTGCAGGCACTAATCCTTATAGTAATGTAAAAAAAGTCACCAATAGATGTAATGTTTAAGATAGAAATATATGTGATGAAATGATTAATGTTAATAAATGTTATACCTTTTGCTGATCAGAAATGAATGCATAACTTTTCTATTGTATAGTTTGAAGATCCTCCATTAGTTAATCTAGAAACCATAACCATGACTCCTTTGTTTCTGCCTCTACCACTGCATAAGCTATTGGAAAAATCTTATTGTTTCCATCCTTGCCAACAGCTGCCACTAATTGACCTCCAAAGTCCCCTTTTAAGTAGCAAGCATCCAATCCAATGAGAGGTCTACATGTGTATGCAAAACCAGCTTTACATCCCTCTAAACATACATAAATTCTCTAAAAAACTAGCCCTGTGTTGGAATCAACACACTTAATGATGACTATGTAATTTGGATTTGATTTAATTAATTCAGTTGCATAGCTCCTTAAATGTGAAAATTGCTCACGACCAGCTCCTTGAATCATCTCTATCGCCCTTCTCTTTGCTCTATATGCTTGATCTTGTGACAATTTGACACCCCATTTATCAATTGCTTCAGCCACTAGACCCATAGGTTTCATATCAGGAGTATACCTCAAAGTGTGCATAAACTTCTTAGCAAGCCATTCAGTTTTGGCTTGTATATTATGTGGTCCCCTTACAACAATTATGATTATCTTTAAAGTTTACAAGTTGCCAAAATTGATTCCCAATCCTCTTACTGAACCTTAGATGGAAAGGGCAACCCTCCATGCACTTCACAACTATTCTTTTACTATCATTTTGCTTGAACCAAATATTCTTTTGCTCGTCCATTGCATAATCCTTAATTGCATCTTTTACTTGTTCTTTGTTGTTGAACTTCACACCTACCTCCAACTTTGTACTAGGCTTGAATGCTTGATATTTCTCCATCATATCTTCATCAACACTCCCTGGTGGAGTATGCAAGTCATCAGAATCACAACTTTCATCATCAAAAACAACAGCAGATGATGAATTTCCTCTTTCAACATCGATACACCTAAATGTTTCTTCTGGCAATGTTGTCGTCCAATCAATCTCAAGTTCAAAATCATTGTGTGCAACCCAATTCTCATCATCATCTACATCACCCTCACCCTCACTAGCAACATAATGAGAATCATCACTTGAGTCTTCATGATGTCCAATACTTTGTTCAGCATCCTTTTCAACCCTCACATGTTCAACCTCAACTTCATTTTCACTTGATTCAACTTCAGCACTCACATCTTCAACCTTGACACATTGGTTCTCAGATTGCCTATACAAACAAAAATAAAACCAATATTAAATAATAGTAATAAAGTAACAATAGGGGACCACATCAACTATTACTAAATGAACACAGTCAACATAGAATCAAACCATAATACTTGAACACTTTCTGTCAAAATTGGTCCACCACAAGTATTAAAATAATAGCAACAAAGTAACAATGGGACCACAACAATATTGAAACATACCTCACATACTATTCAAAAACAATAACCTTACAAGCAAAATCAATATCGAATACAACAATAAAGTAACAAGCAAAAGCATAATCAAAAATACCTCACATAATATTTCACATTTGCCATGGAACGGAGGAACAGCGAACAGACGGTTTCCTTGAATGATTTAGCCTTAGGGTTTCTAAACTATACGGTTTTCTTTTTCTTTTTGATTCAAGTATATTTTAATTTACTTTGGATTGTTTTAAATTATTTAATAAAATTAGTTTAATAATTTTATAATATATTATTTATATAAAAATATAGATTAATTAGGTGGATTATATTTTATCCATGTAGATATTGCCAGATCATTAATCATCCTAACACGTCAGCAAATTTTTTACAAAAATGAGGTGGGGGACTAAAGTCCTGAAAAAAAGAAAGAAGGGGGACCAAAAAGTTGGCTTTTAAAGAAGGGGGATTAAAAGTTCTATTTTTTCAAAATAAGGGGACCAAAAGTGCATTTAAGCCTTTTTTTTTTAAGATAAGTATTGTGTAAAAAGTCAAGTGTCATTGGGTCTTTATATAGGAACATAGAACGGCTAATGAATTTGTGAAGTGAAAAAATATCTTATAACTGAAGCCATGTCACCTGGTTTATGATCTAGTTACAATTTTATGGTTTGGTTATCATTCATAATGAAACGTGTTAATACTATTTGCCTGTCCAATCAGCCCCTTGTACAAGTTATCTTGGACTCCAATATTTGATATTTTTCGATGTATTTTACTCGCACACGAGTCGTAAATCACTCACGGTTATAATTTTTGGAATCCAAAAAATCTTACCGTAAACCTTTTATTTAAAACCATTCATGAACTTTTGAATAAATTTTATTCCGACTAAATTTTAGTTCCTTAGCTTAGAAAATTATGACAAGATCAAATTCTCATTATAGCTTATATATAAAGTCTCTGTTTTAATTTTTATGTAATCCGAAATTTGTAAAATTTTAACTAACAAGTAACTCTAGTCCGTTTTCTCAAAAATTAAACTAATATATGTTTTGGAATTTTAACTATATTAGAACATTTTAATAGATAAATATAAATTAAAGAACATGAGTCAGGGCTCTAACATGCTTTAAGAAATAAGCACAATCTCAATAATTTATTTATAGATGATATGTGATAAAGACTAGTAACATAACTTGAAATTTTAACTACCACTTCAATCCTATAATTTATTTTGTTACAATAGATTTTTGGGGCTTACAATTTCAGAGTCGAGCATCATGTCTCTCTGCTGCAAACATATGTGATATGAGTGGTGTGTTGGGGGTTGGGTTGGTTAGTCGATAGAGTATGGGTAGGATTATTAGTGTTGGTATTGATCTTTGTATTGTATTGCTCTTTTGTACATTTTCTCGCCATATGTATGTCTTATATTTATGGTAGAGGATTATATATATGAAGGGCGACTATATGAGAATGGCTATTTATATGAGAATATGAGAACGAATATTAATCATTAGATTAAGGATGAGGGAGAATGATTAGATTTGTTATAAGCCCTATTTTTTTTTGTGACATTAATTAATGAATTAATATAAGATTTGACTCAATTTTTTTTTTAGTACCTATTTATTATTAGATTATGATTGTATACTTTAGTTCAATTTTATCCTTAAACTCTAATCCGAAACCCTAATCCGTAAACCCTAAGTCTGAGACCTTAAACCCGAAATCCTAAAACCCTAAACTCTAAACCCTAAACCCTAAACCAATACCCTAAACAAATTTTCTTTTCTCTAAACTCTAAAACCCTAAAGCCTAAACCCCAAAGCTTGAGTTAGGGTTTAGGCCTAAACCCGACACTCTAAAAGCCGAAACTATAAGCCCTAAATCCTTAACCGATAAACCAATAAACCATAACACTAAACTCTAAATCCGAAACCCTAAAACCATACCCTAAACCAATTTTCTTTTCTCTAAACCCTATACCCTAAACCAATAAACCCTAACCCTAAACTCTAAACCCTAAACCAATTTAAGTTTAGGGTTTTGGGTTTCGGATTTACGGTTTTCGGATTAGGGTTTCAGATTAGGGTTTAGGGATAAAATTAAATTAAAGTAGACAATCCTAATCTAATAATAAATTGGCACCAAAAAAAAATTTGAGTCAATTCTAATCCTAATTCATTAATTAATGTAAAAAAAAAAAGGCTCATAGTAAATCTAATCATACTCCCTCATCTTTAATCTAATGATTAATATTCATTCTCATATTCTCATATAAATAGTCATTTTTGTAATAGTCTATATATATATATATATATATATGGGAGCTGCTAACTTCCTCCCATGTGGGAGGAATGGGAGGAAGTTAGCAAGCCTCCTCCCACATATTTTATTCGCGCACCCCACATATATACGGGGGCCCGAGAAATGGCAATGGATGGGGGGCCCGCGAGAAATGAGGGTGAAATATCAATATATATGGGGGCGTGCGAGTAAAATATGTGGGAGGAGGTTTGTTCACTTCCTCCCACATAGGAGGAAGTTACCGTTTGATTCAAAAAAAGTAGCTTCTTTTTTATAGATTTCTTTCAGAGGAAAGAAAAACAAAGTGTCAACAAATTTCAAACAAAAATATTTAAGTTTATTCTAATATTCCAATAATATCCTTGTTGTCCTATTCTTAAGGAATTTTTATAAGGGTAAACAAACATAAAATAGTTTCTATTTTTTTGTAATATCTCTAGAAAAATAATCTCTAAATTATGGGTTAATTACCTTTTACCCTCTGTAAAATAGATCAAAATTGTTTTACCCTTTTGTAAAATTTTGTTTTATCCCCTATAATATTTGATTATATGCTTTACCCCCTTTGGTCAAAGTAAATAAATATGAACCTCCGCAAAATATAATAAAATCGTGCACAGACTATTTAAAAAAGCTTTCATAAAACAGAACCTCCGCAAAATATAATAAAATCGTTGTTTACTATAGTATAACCACCGTAAATTATACTAAAAGTTACCGCTAAATAACAAATTTTTTTAAATATTATAAAAACAAAAAAAAATTATAAAAAAAACATAAAGCTGAGTTGGTAGATTTTTTTATAAAAATGCCACGTCAAGATTTTGCCTAATCATATTTATTTGATTTTAACCAAAGAGGATAAAGCATATAATTAAATATTATAGGAGATAAAGCAACTTTAATTTACTTTAAGTAAAAAATAATTAACCTTAAATTTTTTTTGTTGACGAAATGTCAAAATTACTTGTTTTTTAATATGTTAAAAACGACGGACTCAATATCAATATTATTGACGACTTATCACCCTAAAAAACTTAGACAAATATTCGACCTTAGACTTGGCCTCCCATTCAACATGACTTCCCTTCATCTTCATGGGCCAACAACATTTTTTTATTGTTTTTTTTCTTACCATGTTTCTTCCTAAAAAAGGCAAAAAATAAAAAAAAACAATTTCTGACGACACACCCAAAGTATATCATTATCAGCCTCGTTTTCTTCATAGAATAATTTCATAAAATAAATTTCATATTTTTAAATTATTTCATTGTCTTGCGGGGCTTAATTATTTTTAATATTTTTATTTTTATTACACAATAATTGGATCGATGAACATGGTTCATTGGTTCTCATCATAACTTTTGCCATTGAATTTAGCGTTGTGTTGTGTTGTGTTTGTGTGTTCAATTCAATTCTGTTTTGTCTCTTTTGAATGGAACGTCGCGTTGGGAACAAGTTTCGTCTTGGTCGTAAGATCGGTAGTGGTTCCTTTGGAGAGATCCATTTAGGTTCTTATATTTATTTTTTCTTCTATCGTTTTTGATTTTCTTCAATTTTTCATCTTTTTTGTTTTTTGTTTTGTGATTTTACTTATGTTTCTGTTTTTATTGATCATAAGGGATTTTGTTTTTTAATGAATTGCAGGTACTAATATTCAGACTAATGAAGAGGTTGCAATTAAGCTTGTGAGTAATGTTGATATTTTATTTTGATCATATTTATAAAAAAAAATTATGTAATTTTGTTTATATTTGTTTGTTGAACTTGAATTGTGAATAATGATATAGTTTTCAGACTTTTGTATTGGCATTTAGTTGTTCATTATTCAGCTACGATATGAATGATGAGAAACAACTCCTAGGGGTTGGCCTGATGGTGTAGGTTTGGGACCTCAGAGTGTGTTTCTCTCTCGGTCTCAAGTTTGAATCCTCTCGGTGTAAATTCCTATATTGGTTCAGTCCATACAGGGCTTTGATCTGACCTCAGTTAGGCCCCCGCTAGTGAACGGTTGGATTAGTGTCTGGATTAGTTGGTTCATGGGGCAGATACCGAGTTTCCAAAAAATACCAATGAATGATGAGACACATGGTATAGGAAAGGTGGTTAAATCAATGTTGGATTTGGGTTGCAGTTTGTTTCACTGTGTTGGTTCTAGTCAGTCGAAAGTAGAGTCATTTATGTTTGAATATGTTAATGTAAAAGTGAGTTAAAGAAATAGTTTGGGTGCATTTGATCTGCTAAAAAATAAGGGACTAGACAGGACAACTTCAGCTGTGTTTAATTTTAAAATTATTCTTGGGACTAGACAAACGGGGGTCAAGGGACCGGACAAAAACATATATTCTTGTCTCCCATTGAATCACAGTACTACTTTTTGTCCTCAACAAAAGTTGCCTAAAACGCCAAAATTACCTTTTCTCCATCAAACATGACAAAAATTCATTCAATACCTTAAAGGTTTGTTCTGTGTTGTTCTATCTTGTACCGTTCTGTCCAATATTTATATTTTGCAAATCAAATGGACCCTTTGAGTGTAAAAATCAAGTATGGAGGCAAAACCTACAAATTCTAGTTTAAGTTATAATCAACTTTGAAGGCAAAATCAATTGTACTCAAAAACATTGAAATATGCCAAAAACCAAGTTATGTCTCCAGAATGTTGTGTTTTTTTCTATTCTTGCTGTCTTTGACTATGTCTTCACTGAGCCTAGTGATCTTTCTTATATATTTGTGGAGGTATGTTTTATGACAGCGTTATATATTTTTTGACCAATATTTTCAAGCCTTAAAAAAAAGGGGATGTTTCTGTTAAAAACCCTTTTGTTGTAAGGATTTTATGGTTATGCAGTAGCAATAGGTTTTAAATGATTAATGACACGTTTGTCTGCTATTGTTCAAAAACAGAACTAGCACTTTGTGGTATTGTTCTTCTTGAGCTAGTTCAATCTAAGTTCAAATGTTCAATTCTTTTTAACTATAAAAACAAAGTGGAGTAGTGTGAAAAATGTGCCATCGAATTGGAAATGCTTCTTATATGTTGCATTGTTCCCAATTCCTAACACCATACTGACAGACTAAAACAAGTATTTGTTTGTGCATAATATTTCAATCCAATTAATGAATTATTGATAGTATTTTTATTTTGATGTTCATGTGACCCGAGCCGAAGAAACAATCTGTTGTTAACACGTGACTCGAGTTTCTCTAATTTGTTCATTCTTTAAATCACTTAATGATTTCTCATATTTCGTGTGGAAAGTAAACATCAAAATAACTAGTTTTTATAGTTTAAAATGCAGTGTTCATCAGTTGGCATTTGTTTAAGAAAGTTAACTTGCAGAAAATTTTGTAAACGATAGTCATTGAGAAATAATTTGCTTTTTGATATATAGTTTTTTGCTTGTCTTTTTCTCTTAATTGTTTTATTATGTTTATCTATTTTTTGCAACGATCAAATTTTTCTTGAAATAATGTATGTTTGTTGGAAAATTTGATGATTAACCTGAAACGCTAATCTGTGAAAGGATCCTTATAAGTGAAATGAATTATCTGTCAAATTAAATACTTATTTCTCCACTAAATTATTAAAATAGAGTAACATTTTAACTTTATTTCTGATATCGTATCAGTGCTCTAGATCTGACTGTTACTTTTTTCTTCCTGTGCTTTGCCGCTCTCTGCTCTTTCTAATTAGGAAAATGTCAAGACAAAGAATCCTCAGTTGCTGTATGAGTCCAAGTTGTACAGAATGCTGCAGGGAGAGCGTAATTGCTATTCTCTTAATCATATCAATTTTGTTATTTTCAATTGGACTTTTTTGCAACAAACCCTGCTTTGGAGTAATTGATCATATTTATAATTTATAAATGGTTCTAACTCAAGTTTGGTCTTGGCAGCTGGGATTCCGAATATTAAATGGTTTGGAGTGGAGGGAGATTACAATGTTCTCGTAATGGATCTGCTTGGACCTAGTCTTGAAGACAGGTTTAACTTCTGTAATCGAAAACTCTCGCTAAAGACAGTTCTCATGCTTGCTGAGCAAATGGTAGATTATATTTATACAATTGATATTTTTCCTAACTACTCAGCTTACTAATGAACTAATATGAAGTTCGTAACTACGGATAACAATTAAAATTGTTAACATTGAGGTTGGCTCGTTTTTTTTTTCTTTGCCAGATCAAACGTGTTGAGTTTGTTCATTCTAAATCGCTTCTCCATCGGGATATCAAGCCAGATAATTTCCTCATGGGTGTAGGAAAGCGGGAAAACCAGGTGGCTAATTTGTTTACATGTGGCCTTCTATAGTTCTATTGTGTTGTATATTCATTTTCATATATTAGGTATTTATTGTATATTGGTCTATATGTAGGTTTACTGTATTGATTTTGGATTAGCGAAGAAATATAGAGATAGTTCAACCCATCAACACATTCCTTACAGGTACGGTGATTTAGTTGTTTTGTGAATGCCTTGGTAAATTAGGCTATTCCTAATTGTTAGGCTTTGATGGTATAGTGGAATTGATATGACTCAATTTGAACTGATTTCATCTATAATACAGTTGTAACATTTCAAGTTAGCATAATATTTTTATTTTATTTTCATCTTCATATCAGAAAAATCTATGCAATGCATATGCACAAGGGAGGGTTTATATGTATGATTTTTTGATTATGTAGTAAATGTTTGTATACCAAAACATTTGTGTTAGTATTATTGTACATAGATAAACCGGTCATGCTCTGCCTGTCTATTACAGCTCCGATGCTGATTTTCTTGAAACAAACAGCCACCGTTACCTTTTCCAACTAGAAAACTGTGTTATTTGATCTTTACAAATTTGAATTTGTTTTACTAACTCTTAGTTTTTTAAATTGGTTTTGATTATATTAATATCAAAATTAATGATTTTTTTGTAAGTTTTGGTCATTCCTTTCTGAAAAGTTAAAATGAAATTAAAGAAAAAAGTTGGAGAAATAAGGAAACTAACTTGATGGGAAGACCACTACTAATGACAGTATTAAGGACAAACCCAAAATATGGAGGGTTTATGAAAGGAGGTTTAAGAAAAATAGTGGCTAAGTTACAAGGGAGGCGTATATGTAATTATATAGGGTGTCTAAATACTAGGAATATTATATTTTATATTAATATTATATCATAAAGATATTATATGGTTTTATCCCTTAGTTAGTGAATGGTAGCTCCTTCCATACATAGTTGGGCCAGGTCGACCTTGATATCCGGACGCGTGTCTTGAACTCAAAAGTACACTTTTGCTCTGGCTATCCAACCGGCCGGGTCCTCACCGGAGAACACGGGCATCTCCACTTTTTTCACTGACAAGCGAAATTCAGAATGACCCGTTTATAAGAAGTATCCTAGCTGATTTACAACAAGGGAAAACATCTAGACCGGGGTTTTCATGTCGCAATGGAGTTTTGTTTTATGAGGACAGGTTGGTTTTATCCGCTGTGTCAGAATTGATTCCTACCTTGCTCAAGGAATTTCACTCCACACCACAAGGAGGACACTCCGGATTTTATCGTACTTATCGTCGTTTAGCTGCAAATCTTTATTGGGTAGGCATGAAGAAGGTCATTCAACAATATGTTCAGGAATGTGAGATCTGCCAACGCAATAAATATGTAACGGCGACTCCGAGTGGTCTACTGCAACCTCTTCCTATTCCGTCACACATATGGGAGGACCTCTCCATGGACTTCATTACTGGACTGCCCCGGACAAAATGTTTTGACGCAATCTTTGTGGTAGTCGATAGATTATCCAAGTATAGTCACTTTATTCCCTTAAAGCATCCGTATACAGCTCGACTGCTGGCTGAAGTTTTCACAAAGGAAATAATCCGGCTTCACGGCGTTCCATCTTCTATTGTGAGCGATCGTAACCCTATCTTTGTTAGTAACTTTTGGCAAGAGTTGTTCAAGTTGCAAGGAACTCAGCTAAAGATGAGTACAGCTTATCACCCTCAAACAGATGGGCAAACTGAGGTTATTAACCGATGTCTTGAGACCTTCCTGCGGTGTTTCATAGCTGATCAGCCCAGACTTGGGTTTTGTGGTTACCATGGGCAGAGTATTGGTACAATACAAGTTTTCATGTTTCTACGGGAACTACTCCTTTTGAAGCTGTGTATGGAAGAGCGCCACCTCTCATCACCCGCTTCTTACCAGGTGAAACCAAGGTTGAAGCGGTCCATCGTGAGCTTTTAGATAGGGATGAATGCCTAAGGAAACTAAAACGTCATCTCACTTGTGCCCAGAGTCGCATGAAGAATCAATTGGATGCTCACCGTCAAGACCGTCAATTTGAGGTTGGAGACAAGGTTTTCTTGAAGTTGCGGTCTCATGTGCAGAAATCGGTGGCCTCACGCATCTGTCCAAAACTATCGCCACGCTACTATGGACCTTTTCCAGTGGTGGAGCGTATTGGAGCTGTGGCTTACAAGCTATTGTTACCTGCTTCATCCCGTATTCATCCTGTTTTTCATGTATCACTGCTTAAAAAAGCCATTGGGAATGCTGTTGTTACCCCCAACTTACCTGCTGAATTAGAACCCGCGGTGTATTCTGTGTGGGAGCCGTTGGCAGTATTGGCTCATAGGGAGATCACTAAGAGAGGGGAATCCATCACACAAGTGTTAGTACATTGGAAGGATAAACCATTGGAGGAAGCCACATGGGAAGACGTTGAGACCATTGCACATCAATTTCCTTTACTCGACCTTGGGGACAAGGTTCTGCTTCAAGGAGTGGATATTGATGGGAAGACCACTACTAATGACAGTATTATGGACAAACCCAAAATATGGAGGGTTTATGAAAGGAGGTTTAAGAAAAATAGTGGCTAAGTTACAAGGGAGGCGTATAAGTAATTATATAGGGTGTCTAAATAGTAGGAATATTATATTTTATATTAATATTATATCATAAAGATATTATATGGTTTTATCCCTTAGTAGTATATTAGAAAAATATCTTCTTAATAAAGATATTATTTAATTTTACTTTCTTAGTAGTATTTAAGAATAAGCTCTAGGGGTCTAGAAGAGGGAAGAGAATAATTGTTTGTTAAGGCCAGAGTAGGATTCCTCTCTGAGTTGTATCGGAGCTTTCCTCTGGGAGTAGTTAGAGAGTACTCTACTACTATTTACTTTTATTATTATTATTATTATTATCAATAATACACCCTATTCATATACTTGCATCTGTCTCTTGGTGTCGTTTGATTGTTTTTGCGGTTGCTGAACTATTGGTTCCTACCATAACATTTTTACTAGGGTGTGAGGAGGTCCTTTGTCGCCTAGAGATATGGACAAAATCAAATACAAAAGTGATGGACAAGTAGGCAGTGGCCTGAATCTTAGATTCAAGCTGGGTAGATTAAGTGGAGCGATGCTTTAGGAGTTATTTGGAATGTAGAACTGCCTTTTGATCTAAAAATAAAACTATATTGAACACTAATGAGGCTTTGAGGCATTGAATGTTGGATGACAAAGGAAAAAAAAGATAGGAGTTACGAAGATGAGAATGTTGATAATGTATGCGAAGGTGATATAATAACTATATCAAAATTTATTCTGTGGAATGTTTATGTCATTTCTATTTCATCAAAACTTTGTTTTTAGGATAAGTTATAATTCTTGTCAGTGATCTTTCAGGGAAAATAAGAATTTGACGGGAACTGCAAGATATGCTAGCATGAATACCCACCTTGGCATTGGTATATACAATCTCTTGATACTTAAAACATTGCTTAATGTGCATCAAAGTGGTATTATCTAACATATGTATGTTGCTTTGCACTATTTTTATGATCAATACACAGAGCAAAGTCGAAGAGATGATTTAGAGTCAGTTGGTTATGTCTTGATGTACTTCCTGAGAGGAAGGTGATTATTGCTGTCTACCTTGCCTTGATTTCTTCTTGTGCTAATCTTGAAAACCATTGGCTTGATTTCCATTTTATTTGTAGTCTCCCTTGGCAAGGACTTCAAGCAAGAACCAAGAGAGAAAAGTACGAGAAAATCCGTGATAAGAAGGTTTCTACCTCAATTGAGGTGGGTGGGTTTGTTATAATTGGCTCTTGAATACATAGTATGAACTATATCTTAAATTACACCAATGCCTTGTCGTGTATTTCAGGCCTTGTGTCGTGGTTATCCAACAGAATTTGCATCATACTTCCATTATTGCCGATCATTAAGATTTGATGATAGGCCAGATTATGCTTACCTCAAAAGAATATTTCGCGACCTGTTTATTCGTGAAGGTTTGACATCATTTTTCATAAAAATAAAAACACCCCTTTGGTCTCAATCTTCAAGTCTATTCTATATATGCTTGGAGAATTCTCTCTTAAATCTATTGCAGCAAATTTACTCGTTAATATATTTGCATTTTAACAGGATTTCAATCTGATTATGTCTTTGATTGGACCATCTTGAACTATGAGAAATCACAGCTAGTTCCTCCAGCACGTAATCTTGTAAGTGGTTTTCTTTTTTCTCTATTTTTTATCCTTTCGGCTTTTTTCTGTTAGCAATTGATGGAATTCTTATGCCTGTATTTTAGGGGCCTGGTGCTGGAAATAGTTCTGGACTGCCTCTTGCTATGAGTAATGCTAATAGACTCGCAGGTAATTTATTTGCTGTCGGTTTTTTTCCTTTAGAAATTAAATTTGGTTTGTTCAGTATAAATTCTGGAAGATAACTAAGGGCTTGTTTACTTCCCACATTTCATTTCAACACGACTAATAAACATAAAAGAATTTAGATTCAACATTTTCCTATCAATTTTTCTTTTGAAATTTTTGAAAATACGATCTAGCATATTTCAAAATTTTGAAAATGTCAAAACATTGTTTTAATTGTTACATGCATTATTTATTTCTACCTTGCTTTTTATCATCGCTGTAGCACAACTATTCACTAAATGTCTTTCATCTTCTTGTTTGATATTTAAAATGAACATAAATTTTAGAAAATGACAACAGAAAATAATTTTAGAAAGTAAACCGGGTCTAATTATGTCTCCTATTTGTCGCTCTTGCTCTGATATCGTCTTTATTTTTCATGACTACTTGATAATGTATGGGTTTGTTTCCATGTCTTTTGTTTTTATTTTCACCTCAACTATTAAACATAAGATAATATAGATCCAATATTTACTCACCATTTCTTTTACATATTTTTAGAACAAACCTAGCATTTTTAGAAATTTTAATATTTCAAAACATTGTTTTCATTTTCTTGAAAATGCATTCTTGTTAACTTGTCTTCCATCTTTTCTCTATCACATTTATTCAACGAGTCTTCCATCTCCTTCTTAGCAATTTAAAATGAACATAAATTGTAGAAAATGAAGAAAAAAAAATAGAAAGTAAACAATGCCTTTCGAATAGGTTCTGTATTTTTTTTTCTTTTTCATATTAAGCTTTTGGCCTTTCCGGTTCTAACTTTTCCGGTTTCAGAAGACTCTTCAAGGAGAAGAATGTCGGGACCCATTCTAAGTTCTGTAAATAATTCAAAGCAGAAAAATCCAGTCTCTATGGTGAGATTTTTTGAAGTCCATAATTTCCTTCGGTTTTCTTTTTAAAAATAAGATCCATTGCTTATTTCGTAATTTATTGTGTCAAATCATGCAGTTATCAAGTGGCAATGTGTTGGGTGAGTCAAGTGGGTCAAGGCGAGTTGCTGTTAGTAGTAGCCGCAATGCATTTGGTGGTGCTGATTCGGATCTCCGCGCTCGTGCTTCTGAATCTAATCGTGGAAAATCACACATAAATTCACAAAGAGGTTCACAAATCGGATCTTCAGATCCAAACAGAGTACCAGCATCTTCTAAACATGTTTCTTCTCATGTCAAGAATTATGAAAATGCAGTCAAGGGCATTGAGGGTTTAAAATTATAAAATGTTGATTCCCATTAATAATTTCTTCCAATTATATCTTGTACATATAATTTATATGATATAAATTTGGGTTAACTTGCACTGCAACAGTTGGTTATTGTTGCTAGTGTGCTGTGAAGAGACGTTGATCCGAACGCAGAAATTTCGGCTTGTCTTGACACATTTGCCCATAGTGATAAAATTGAGAAGCATAAAGAACTTGAACTAAATCATAGATTCTTAATTCAAAGCATAGGTATAAATTGGCACACTTATTTTTTGGCGGGAACCCCTAAATTTTGTAACCTTTTTTGTGAGCAACTATTTATTCGAGTAAACTACCATATTAGTGTCTAACTTTGTAGTATGCTCTCAAATAATTCCTTAAGATTATGAATATTTCGAAAGAGTTCTTATTACAACAATTATTCTTTTTCTTTAGTTTTTGATGTTACAAATAAAGAAATATTTATTTAATTCCTGGAAAAAAGTTATTATAGTTATTATTAATATAGGACAAAGAATGTGATGTATTTGGTATTTGTCTCATTGTTTGCCTATAGTTTATCATGAGGAATACTCTCTCCGTCTTAAATATTAATATTACAAAAATAATATCTGAACTTAATCTAATTGTATAAGAGTACTTAATGAAATGTTTAGTAGAAGCACACATGTATCGTTACTGCTCGGATCGGGAAGAATCGATAACTCCTTTGTTATTGCTGTGTGTGTGTGTGTGTGTGTGTGTGTGTGGAAATTGGATGAATTGTTTATATCTTCGGTATGAATTTACATACTTATTTAAAGAGAAAGATGTTGTGCATGAGGAGTAGTTTTACCACGTTGTAGGTCCCACCAGATAAGTGGAATTGATAAAAGAACAATTCATGCAGGCACCTTTTGTATACGGTTTGTCACGTACCACAAAAACGAAGCCCTTGGCTTTGAAAGTGTATAGTCCAGTCTAGGATCATAGATGCATTGGGCTATCAAGGGTATTGGGCTATAGTCCAGTTTCGAACAGTTACCCCTAGGTCCTTGATATGAATACAATAAGGATTTGTATTTTGTTTCACGGCGGATCTGATTGTGCGTGACTTGGATCGTTTTGTTGCTGCACACGTCCTTCGTAGTACAGGTTTATTGTAACGACGCGCCTAGACCTATTTGAGTACTGTTGTGTTTCAAGAAGCCATCTGGACCATTGAATCAAAGTTTTAAATTTCCTTGACTTCTAATGCGTTGATCTCCCTCTGTGATGTATAAATAGGCGGAACGTTGCAAAAAAGAGACTTTCCATTCTCTTTGCTCTCTTATTCATTTCCTAAAGGTTCCTTGCTCCAAAGTTATCTTCGAACTCTTCACCATTACTTTCTGACTCTTCATCTTCTAAGGTAACTTCTTCTTTGTCTCGCTCTATATTTGTTTAATTACTTCCTTCAAAATAAAGTTCCAGATAAATTTAGGGATGAGGAAAACAATTGCTAGTCATAATGAGTAATGATAAGAGTGTAGTAAATGTTCAAGAAGACATAGTTGTAGTTATAGGGTATGGAGTAGTATGTTCATGAGGGGTTTTATAACCCTAATTCTTCTCCTATATTTTTGGATAGTGACTTTCCGGAAGACATGGGAAGAAAGAAGTCAACATTGTGTCTCCTGTCCAACTATGAGGAGCTTGATTGGGTGATTAAGGATGTTTTAGACATCATGTCTTATTATCCTAATAGAGATTTGTTAGAAAACGTTGATGTGGAAGTGCAGCTGTCCGGCGACTGGATGATTACTTCTAAAAGTGGCGACGGTAGACTTTGTAGCTGTTATGAGCAATTTTGTGGTGTGCCCATGTACAAGGTTTTATTCGATACCATGCCCATGTACAAGATTACATTCACAATTACCTTAGGATCGCCCTTCACAATTACATTCCCTTGTATGGGCGCATGTTAAGACTTTCTAATATTGGTGCGAGTGGACCAAGGGTACTTCTATTGTTACCTTGTTTTTGAAGGAAAATAACTAATATTAAACGCAACAGAATTTTAAAATTTTGTTTTTTCCTTCCTTAGATCATCACGAATGATTGCGATTCAGTGATTAGAATTATACCTCTTGTAGGTTAGAACCTTCGCAGTAGAACAACTTCCGATCACGAGCAAAGCAAACTAGCAATGGCTCAACTCAGTCCACACAAATAGAGCTCCTTCACTCAAAATGCTAGTTGATTTCAAATGAAGACTTCTAGAACAAGGGTCTCTATCCGAGGAAAACAAGGGTCTCGCTGAATGGATTTGTTCACTTAAGCTCTTCAAAATCGCCATTGATGAGCACGCAGCCCCCCGCTGAATGGAATAAAAAGCTTGAGCTACTAGAAAAGGATCACCAAGAGTTGGGACGTACTGATGATATTACCCTTTCCTCCTTGAATGAAAAGACCCATGCTCTAGCTGTTGCGAATGAGAAGACATAGCGGTTGGAGCTGAAGGTAAAAGAGGTTCGGGAGTCAAGAGTCAAGTTGAGAGCGAAATTAAAGGATACCTTTGTACAATTGTATCAAATGCACCGACAACATTGATGAAAGAGCCATTCTCCATGTGGAGATGGACACTAACCAAGATCTTTTTTCGTGAACATCTACAACCTTCATAGTTCAGAGGCCATAACGTGCTTAGGATTTTCCTTGATATTCCTTTTACGCCTTTGTAATGGTCTTTTTGTATGTTATGAAAAAGATATCCTATTGTGGTTTGCTTTGTCATAAATATGTTTGAACAAGTTATTTGTATGAGTTTCATCGTATCTACTTCTCTTTATCTCGTGGTACTTGTATGGGTGTTTTTAGTTTGCTCTTTTATTCTTCGTAGTTTATTTTCATATAAATTTTTCTTTTAATTAGCGTAAAAGGTTAAAAATGTCCAAAAAATAGTTTTTATTATTTTAGTTTAATTTCGTACTTTATTTTCACATATTTCGAAAATATCAAAAATATTTATACTTTATTACATTTTATTTCAATTTATTTCATCTTCACATTTCTATCTCAAAGTTTGCCAAAAATAAAAAAAATATTATTTTCTCTTATTTTCTATCACATTTCCCCTTTTAAAAATAAAACCAAAAATAGTTTGTTTCCACATCACAAAAGAATCTTTCAACATAGACCACTAATATGTTGACACATCACCTCACTCTTATCATAAATCATTTTCATTTTCAAAAATAAATAAAAAATCTTATCTTTTTGGTCATATTACCTTTTTATCCAAGTTTTTTTTTCTTCATAAACCAAAATTACCCCTAACCCTAAATGTTGGCTCTATAAATAGAGCCAATCATTTATTTATGACAAAGGGGGGCTGAATTCATTCTTCATACATCACCAATCAGATTTATTCTCCCAAAATTTCCAAAAATCCAAACAATACCAAAAAACCAAAAAAAAATATATAAAAAAACAAAAAAAGGAAATGGAAGAAGTTTCACGTTCTTCATTCCCTTTTTTTTTCAGAATGAAAAAACCCCCTCCATCCACTTCTTTGAAACCGATCCATAAACAAACAAATCAACTTCAACCCTTCATCCCTATTTTTTCCTTCCAACCGATCCACACTCCTTCTTCATTCTCCTTCATTTTTTTTGAAGCTTTTTGGCTATGGTTTCTTTACTCTTCTTGCGTTTTGTTTCATGAATGAAAACAAGATCTATATTATGCACATGTATTCTTTCGGTTTCAATCATAGACACACGATCTGATTAAACGCATCAGGAATGTGATGTTCCTTGAAACCGGAACCGTATGATCTCATCATGATCTAATCAGACGGTAGGGATGGTTTATGTTGACAGGATCCACACACACAATGACAAACCGGTTCGGTCTAGTTCAACCAAGGGACCTGAATCGAACCGGACCGGTTCATACAAAAATAGGCTTATATAGGCCAAACAAATCCTTCTGCTCAACACACCCCCCTCTCCTAGATTTATTTATTTACATTTTGTATTTTTTACTGATGCACCCCCTGCCAGCTTTCTTTACTTTCTTTTTTTTCTTTTCTTCTTTATTTTCGTTTCAGTTTTTATTTTAATTTTAACTCATCTTATTTTATTTTATTGCTTTTTGGTATTAATTAGTTTATTTCTTTTATGCCTTTTATTTTAGTTAGTTTTTTATTTTTGTCATTTTCTTTATGTTTTTGCACGTTATTTTATTTTTTTGTCATTTGGTATAATATTATTATTACATATTATATGTCATGCTTGAATTGTGATTTGGACTTAAACTAAACCTTAGCTTAAATTGGAGACGGACCAAGAAAAAAGAGTAGTGTTAGAACCAAAAAAAAAAATAGTTTAGTTTAGTATAGTATAGTTTTTTAGTTAGTTTATTTTAAATCCGTCGGACTTGTAATTTTTATTTTATGTCTTTGCATTTCATTCAAGTGTTGCATTCATTAATGTCTAAATTTTCGCAAAGCTCTTAGGATGTAATTAGGCCAAATGTAACCCCAAAGAGGATGTAAAAATTACATTGCATGCATTTTATTTTTATCGCTTTCCGTCAAAACGCTAAAAACAAAACAAACGCGAATTTTCATTTTCAAAGGGGTACGATTAGTAAGAAAAAAATTGAAAAACAAAAAACAACATCTTCTCTCTCATAAATAAAATTTCTTTAGTCCATAAAACCAAATTAGTCGCATGTTTATATTTAGGTTAATTTTCAAAACATTTTAAATTATGCAATAACCTTCTTTCTCATCTAATTCTACACAATCACTTACTTTCTACTCTATACAATTTCTCCCTCTATTTCTTACTACTTCTCCCTCATTTCTTACACATATAAAAACAAGTAAAAAAGTAATAAATTAGAGGTTACTATAGAATACCATAGCCGTTTAGGATGCTAATACCTTGCCTAGGCGTGACTAACCCCCATACTTAGAATCTATCTTTTTTTTAGGTTTTTGATACTTTCCCCTCTTCGGAAATGAAAGATCAATGTTAGTGGAGGAAATCCCAAAATCCCCGCAACAAAGGTTAGTTTCTAAAATATCACCATAAATACCTATATGACATAATTTATAATGAGGAGTTATGGCAACGACGTCTGGTACGGAGCTTATGGGTGTTGTGAGGAATCCACCAAATCGTTGTCGACCCCCGAAACCATCTTCTTCTTGTCCTTAGCAGGTGCTATTCTGTGTTGTAGTTCCCTTAATTGTTCTGATATTAGAAATTGCAATAAAATTTTTGAATCAAAGTATGAGGGTGAAGTGGCTTCTAAGGTGTAGAAGCAAGCAAGGGAGTTGGGTTTTCGAGGTGGGGTTGAAGAGGTTTTCGTACAAAAGATTCTACATAATGAAAAACGCGACGAGGTAAGCATGGTTAGAAGGGAGAACCTCAATTTTGTGAATCAATGAAAGTCATGTCTTTTAACATGAGAGAGTGGGGGGGAAGTGTGTAGAGGAGAAGAATTAATTCTTTGATTAAAGGAAGGTTTTGATGTTTGCTTTCTTCAAGAAACCAAGAGATCATCTTTTGATAATTTTGAGATTCATTGTGGGACCAAGATGTTAGTTGGGTGGTGAAAGCGGCAGAGGGTTTGGCTGGGGGTTTGTTGTTGATTTGGAAAATCGATGGTTTCGAATTGTTATCCAGTTATGTTGAAGATAGTTTTTTATGCATTAGTGTGAAAAAGGATGGTATAGTAGTGCATTTGGTTAATGTTTATTCACCATGTAACATAGTCGGGAAGAAGAAACTTTGGGAGGATCTGTTACTTCTCAAACAGAACAATATTGAAGGGGAGTGGTGTATCGGCGGTGATTTCAATGTTATTCTGTTATCTTCAGAACTGTGTGGTAGTAGTGCGAGCTTTAGACAAGGTAAAAAGCACCTTTTTTGTGACTTGATTCAAGACATGGGGGTGGTGGATATTCCATTGTTAGGCAAAAGTTTTTCTTGGTTTAGTACAGAGGATAAATCCATGAGCAGGTTAACAGGTTCTTATTGACTGATGGCTTTCTTGTCAAGTTTGGTATTTCAAGTCATTGGATAGGCGATATGGAAGTTTTTCATCATTGTCTTGTATGGTTACTTGTTTCATCCCTCAATTAGAAACCAAAACCATTCAGGGTGGTGAATGGGTGGTTTGAACACCCGGATTTTCTTGCATTTGTGGAAAATTCTTGGAGAAGTTTCGAGGTCCATGGGAAGAAGGCTTATGTGGTAAAAGAGAAATTTCGTTTATTGAAAGATTGCTTGAAAAAGTGGAACAAAGATGTTTTCGGTTTTTTAGATCTCAACATCACAAAAACGGTTAATGAGACTAATGATATTGAAAATTTTGTGGGTGATAGGGATATCAATGTAAATTTAACGAGGCGGCAAGGGCTAGACAAAGAGTTTTTCCACCAACTTCATTTCAAAGTCTTATACTGATGGTTTTGAACTAATTGAGAGCATTACTGCTAACACATATCAGTGGCCAACTGTGAGGGCTACCCCTCAACCAACTAAGAAGGCTGCTGGTATGCATAAAGTCAGTGAAACTACTGCACTAGCTGCTCAGATAGCTTCTATGCATACCATGTTGAAAAATCTGCTTACTGCTCTAGAGAAGCCTGCTACTGAGACTGCCAAGGCATTGACTAGTGGAGCTGAAGCTTCATGTGTGTATTGTGCTGGTTCTCATTTGTTTGAAGACTGTCCTGCAAATCCTGCAAGTGTAAACTATGTGGCTAGGAACAACAGCCCATATAGCAACACTTACAATCCTAATTGGAAGAACCATCCAAATTTTTCCTGGTCCAACAATCAACAGAAGGCAACGCCTCCAGTTGCCAACACTAATCAACTAGAAGGTATTTTGAAAGCATTTATGCAAGAGACCAAGAATTTTGCTGCTGAGACAAAGAGTCAAATTACTGCCCAAGAGGTTATTATCAAGAATTTAGAGACTCAAGTGGGGCAGATTGCTACTGCCTTAACTTCAAGAGCTAGTGGTTCACTTCCAAGTACCACTGAATCACCTGCTTCTACTTCAAAAGATAAAGGGAAAGAAACTTGCAAAGTTATTTCATTGAGAAGTGGAACAGAGTATGAAGGCCCCAAGATGCCTGAACTGGCTTTAGAAGGCAAGAATCAAGTTGCATCTGCACCTGTGAATGACGATATTCAACAAGCAAGCCAGAAGTTACCTCTTGAAGTTACAACCAAATAGAAGACTGAAGTACCACAGAAAAAGACAAGGCCTGATAAGACTATGGCTGACATTGATATGACATTACCTCTAGATCCTTGTCTTATTGATGTTCAGAAGCTAATGAATGAGAGACCACCTCCTCCATTTCCTCAAAGGCTGAGAAAAGCTAAAGAAGAGCAACAGTACAACAAGTTCATTGAGATGATGAAGCAACTGCATATCAACATACCACTCATTGAGGCAATTCAGCAGATGCCTAATTACTCAAAGTTCATGAAGGATGTGCTAACAAAGAGGAAGATGATTGGTGAGTTCAAGACTGTGGCACTTACACAAGAGTGTAGCCAAATGGTTCAGGGAAAGTTACCACCAAAGTTGAAAGATCCTGTTATCTTTACTATACCCTGCACCATTGGAGATGTACATGTAGGTCAAGCTCTATGTGACCTAGGAGCAAGCATCAATCTGATGCCCTTATCTGTTTTCAACAATTTGGGTATTGGTGCTGCTAGACCAACAACCATTACACTTCAACTAGCTGACAGAAGCATATGCTACCCATAAGGGAAGATTGAAGATGTGCTAGTTAGGGTTGACAAGTTTGTCTTCCCTGCTGATTTTATCATTATGGATTTCACTACTATTGAAGATACTCCCATACTTTTGGGAAGACCATTCCTTGCTACTGGAAGGACATTGATTGATGTAGAGAAGGGAGAAGTAACCATGAGAGTTAACAACCAAGAAGTCAAGTTCAACATTCTCAATGCTATGAAGTTTCCTACTGAGAAGTTGGAGGTTGTATCACAACTGCAAAGTTGGGATCCTCTGGTGCACAAGCAATTCATGAAAGATTCTGATCATTTGAAGAAGATTCCCTTTCCTCATGAAGACAAGGAATTGGTAGATGATGAAGTTACAAAGGAAAAGTTCATTATCAAATGGGCTGGAAGATATGAAGTATTGGAAATACCACCTAATGCTAAGAAGGAGAACATTCATTCAGTTTTGAAGCCACCTGCTTTAGAATTGAAACAATTACCTTCACATTTGAAGTATACATTTCTGGAGACAAGTCAGCAGTTGCCTGTTATCATTTCTGCTGATTTGACTGGTAAACAAGAGGAGAGCCTAATATTGTTGTTGAGAAGATACAAGAGAGCCATAGCTTGGCAAATGGCTGATATCAAGGGTATAAGTCCCACTGTTTGTATGCACAAAATCTTACTTGAAGAAAATTCCAAGAACAGTGTGGAATGTCAAAGAAGGCTGAACCCCATTATGAAATAGGTAGTAAAGAAGGAGATAATCAAATGGTTAGATGCTGGTATTGTTTATCCTATCTCTGATAGTGTGTGGGTTAGTCCTGTTCAATGTGTTCCTAAGAAGGGAGGCATGACAGTAGTTGCCAATGAGAAGAATGAGTTAATCCCCACCAGAGCTGTAACAGGGTGGAGGATATGTATGGACTATAGAAAGCTTAACAAGGCCACAAGGAAATATCATTTTCCTCTGCCATTCATTGATCAGATGTTGGATAGATTGGCAGGCAAGGAATTCTATTGTTTCCTTGATGGATATTCTAGTTATAATCAGATAGCTATAGCTCCTGAAGATCAAGAGAAGACTACTTTCACTTGTCCCTATGGTACCTTTGTCTTTAGGAGGATGCCATTTGGATTGTGTAATGCCCTTGCTACTTTTCAGAGATGTATGATGGCATTATTCTCTGATTTGATTGAATCTGCTATGGAAGTATTCATGGATGATTTTTCTGTCTTCAGAGAGTCATTTCAAGGATGCTTGGATAACTTGGAATTGGTTTTGACAAGGTGTGAAGAGAGTAATCTGGTGCTGAACTGGGAGAAATGTCACTTCATGGTAAAAGAAGGAATTGTGTTGGGTCATAGGATTTCTAAGAAGGGATTAGAAGTGGATAAAGCTAAAGTGGAAGTGATTGAGAATTTGCCTCCACCAACAAATGTTAAAGGAGTCAGAAGTTTTCTAGGACATGCTGGATTCTATAGAAGGTTTATCAAGGATTTTTCCAGGATTACAAAGCCTTTATGTCAACTGCTACAGCATGATGTGCCATTTCAATTTTCTAAGGAATGTCACTAGGCCTTTGAAACATTGAAGACTGCTCTGATCACAACACCTGTGATTGTAGCTCCTGACTGGACAAAACCATTTGAATTGATGTGTGATGCTAGTGACTTTGCTATTGGAGCTGTGTTGGGTCAGAGGCATGACAAAGCTTTCCATTCTATCTACTTCGCTAGCAGAACATTGACAGAAACGCAGCTGAACTACACTACTACAGAAAAGGAGTTATTGGCAGTTGTGTATGCCTTTGACAAATTCAGATCATATCTTATTGGTACAAAGGTGGTGGTGTACACAGATCATTCAGCTATCAAGTATCTACTTTCAAAGAAGGATGCTAAACCAAGGCTTATCAGATGAGTATTGCTGCTGCAAGAATTTGATCTAGAGATTAGAGACAAGAAGGGTGTTGAAAATCAGGTTGCTGATCATTTGTCTAGACTACCTGAAGAAGTGCAAAGCCATGACAGGTATGTAATTAAAGAGAAATTTCCTGATGAACAACTCTTAATGATAACTAATGATAAGACACCTTGGTATGCTGATATTGTAAATTATTTGGTTGGAAAATACTTATCCCCTGATTTGTCTGTCTGACCCATTGCTTCCTTCTTCTTCTTCATTCTTCTTCTCCTCTGACCAATTGATCACGTTCTCATTGGCATTAGAGTTTGCAACACCCTCGATGTAGTCACTATCAGCCCTCTCATAGTGTTCATCTTCCTCTTCTTCCTCAGCTACATCCTATTTCTCATCAATTGGTGGTGAGGCAGGAGTTTTCTCCATTGATTCTGCAGGTGCCTCCTTTTCTTCCACTACCACAGTAGGTAACTTCTACATCTTGTGACTCTTCTTCTTTTTCTTCTTTTCTTTCTTCTTTTCTTTCTCTTCCTTTTCTTCTTCAACTTCTTCCAATCGTTCTTCATCAATGGATTCGAGGGTAGCAGAATAGGCATCCTCTGATACGTCAATTCCATATAACCAGTTGATGTTCGCCTCTGAGTAGAGGATTGCTTTGCCTCTCACCATAATTTCTCTTCTCTTCTGGTGAATGTTGGTAAGATTGGAGTAGAACTCCTTCACCAGTTGAGTGTTGTAACTTGAGGGATGTGCAATAAACTTCTGCCACTTGAGAGAATGAATGATCACCTCAAGGTCTTCTATAATCTCCAAACGCTCAAAGTCAGCGTTAAAGATGAATCCACGTTCAGTGTGGATCTGTTTGGAGTTAAAGATCCCATAGCGTTCAGCAGCGTCGCTATTAACAAAAATATCATAATCTTCTTCATCTTCAGACATGGCAGCAGTGATCACTTGCCTCTTTCCAGTTGACATGATTGCGTGATAAGGATTGATAAAACGGTGGGGTGTTTTTGAAAGGTAAGGGTTGGTGTTTGAGAATTGGTTTGCAAAAAATATAGAGAGTAGTAGGTGTATAAATTTACGGTGTAAAGGGTTTTATGAGTGATAAAGGTTGGTTTATATAGAAGGTAGTGGGTGGTTGAATTATTGTTACGAATCTTAATGGAAAAGATATGGAAAAGTTTTATGGACGTTGGGGTAATGATGATGGAAGGCAGATGATGTGGGTTTAACCGTTGGAAAAACGGTTTACACGCGGAATCAGTGCAACGGCTAGTTCAGCGCGTGTTATCACTTCGTCTGCCAAATGCCACATGGTAACTTCTGATAATTACTAGCCCATCAGTAACCAGTATCCCAGCTTCATGTTGATAACATCTGGCGTGCCTTTTCCTCAGGACTTCTCCAAGTCCTCAAAACTTCAATTCTTCTTCTTTGGTTCATCTGGTTGGCATAGAGCTCAAGAATGATGCCAGTCACCGTATCTGTCATCACTCAGCCAACTAGACCAAGGCAAATAATGCCTTGCCTCCTAACAGCAATATTTTTCCACACAATACCTGAAATTAAAAACAACTAAAAACAACAAAATTTATTAGAATCCTGGGTTGCCTCCCAGTAAGCGCTTGGTTTTCAGAAAGTCCTCAGCCTGACTTGCAAAATATGATTAAGAATCATCAAGAGTGGTGGTGACTCTCTCCCTTGAAGTATCACCCCAATAACTTTTCACTCTCTGTCCATTCACTTTGAATTCTTTACCAGTTGGATCATCAAGAAGGTCAACAGCACCATAAGGATAAATTTTCAAAAGTTTAAATGGTCCTGACCATCTTGATTTCAATTTACCAGGAAATAACTTAAGCCTAGAGTTGTAGAGTAAAATATTTTGACCTTCTACAAACTCTCTCTTTTGAATCTTTTTGTCATGCCAGGCTTTAGTTTTTTCCTTGTATATTTCAGCATTTTCATAAGAAAACATCCTATGCTCCTCCAACTCAGATAGTTGCAAAAGTCTTGCCTTACCAGAAGCTTTAAAATCAAAATTAAGTTTCTTAGTAGCCCAAAAGGCTTTGCATTGAAGCTCTATTGGTAAGTGGCAGGCCTTTCCAAAAATTAGTCTGAATGGGGACATTCCCAAAGGTGTTTTAAAAGCAGTTCTATAGGCCCAAAGAGCATCATCCAACAGTTTAGACCAATCTTTCCTTGATGGATTAACCATTTTTTCTAAAATTCTTTTGATCTCTCTGTTTGATAACTCTACTTGCCCACTTGTCTGTGGATGATAAGCAGTGGCAACTCTATGTCTCACACCATATTTGGCCAACAACTCCTCAAAAAATTTGTTACAAAAATGTGAGCCTTCATCACTGATGATTGCTATTGGAGTGCCAAATCTAGTGAAGATATTTTTTTTTTAAAAAATTGGTTACCACTCTAGCATCATTGGTGGGACTAGCAATTGCCTCCACCCATTTAGTCGGCAATGAAAATGTTTTAAAATAGATTGCTTTTAATGTGTTCTTGTAAGCATTTTATTGACATGCCAAAATAGAGGTTAGAGTTTTAGATGCATGACCATAGGTTTGTTTGGAAATTTTTGGAAATTCTTATGTTTGATGCTTGATTTGATGATCTCTGCACCTTAATGCACACTATTGAATACTGTCAAACTTAAGAGTGGCTGGATAACTCTTTTAAATACACATTCTCTACTCTAAGTTTTCTAAAAATGAATATAATGGAGAACATGGTTAGAACCAAGTTTGGGGGAAAGGACTAGAGTATTGAATTGGTGATCATTGCTACAATAATTCCTAATAGGAGGCTGTTGGTTAGCTATAAAAAAAAAAAATGAATAAGTCTCTGTGAGACAAGTGAGTAGGGTGCTTTACTCTTATTAGCAGGTTAGACCTATTACAAGTAGGATCTAGTCAGTGAAAAGATGGAGTATCCCCAAAGCTAATGTATATATATAATTGATAATGAAAAAGCAACCCAGCAGTTCTCCTTGGCTATAATCAAAATGCTTTGGTCACTCTTGAAAAGAAATAGTCCCCCTTTTTGCTGAAACTCTAAGTAACTTCAAAATTATAGGAAAAAGATGATAGCTTAGCCTTTAGAATGAGTAGTTTTAGAGTGGGATGTAGTCATTAATCTGGTTGAAAGTGCTAAACAGTTCACACACACGCATGGTCATCATTGATGGTTGATTTTATGAGAATTGTGCCAATTTTTGAAAACTTTCCTTGGGTCTGAGTTTACTTAAATGTGCTGTTTACATGTCAATATTATGAGTAGTTGAACACAATTTTTGCTTTCTACCATTACTTGAGGACAGGCAATGATTCAAGTTTGGGGGTGTGATGACTCACTATTTGTGTGTTATTTAGGCCTTTATTCATGAATTATTTCTTGCCAATATGGTGATCAAACCATGTTTTAATTCAATTTCATTAGTTTTATTTACGTTTGAGTCTAGAATTATGTATTAGGAATAATTATGTAATCTGGATGAAAAAGAGTTAGTTTAGAGGCAATTTATGTCAAGGCATGTTATTTGGTTCTGGATCGTCATCAAAGGCATCTACTGATAATAACTGTCAAGACATTATGTTCCGTACAAGTCAAACCAAGTCAAGCATTGCTAGAAGACAAAATCTGGGAACATGCTAGAACATTGTAGAAGGTATCTTTGGAGGATAAGGATGAATTGGCTGGCCTTCCAGCTGTTAGCATCACAATGATTGTACTATGATTAAGTGGTCCTTGCAAATGGAATATCCTTTATTCCTTGGGCCTAGTAGTCACAATTAAGGTTGCACCCGATCCAAGAAGGATTGTCCTATAAATACACGTCCCTAAACCTAAAAATGCATGCTTGAAACTTAGAGAATAGATCTGAGAAGAAGAGCTACTGCGCCGTTTCAGCTACTCTGCCGCAGGAGGCGACCTGTGATAACGAGAGGCACGACAGTGTCTGTAGGAGTATCTATTGCATTGTAATGGGTATCACTACTTTACTTGTTATTATTGTTGTTGTTTCTATGCTCATTCTGAGCTAAACTTTTTGTAGTTGAGATTATGTGAAGTTTAATATAATGAATGAAGTATTTATGTGAATGAATGATTGTTCTTTTGTCATCTTTAACTTTATGTTTTTATGAAAATACATTTATTTCTTTGACTGATCAACTTAGATTTAAATACAAGTTGCATGTGTAGAGACATCTAGCATGTTAATGGAAATAATAAAGTTAATAAGGTTAAGTGGGAGCAGACATGTAATCCCTACATTTTCTTATGGATAAGTTAAGGGCCTTAGTGGGAAACCAAACAAGCAAGTGCATTTCTGAACTCTAATGGGATTAATAGTGACCTCGACAGAGCCAGTCCATTATACCCTGTTTTAATATATAACGTTGTAGACATACACCACAAGGCAAGCTTGCTCACAGATGGCACGTCAGTAGTTATCATTCACTATGCTTCGTTCATGTGTTAAATGGATCATGATCTCAGCTACCCTTTTATTCTTGTTTTCAACCATCACTTTATATAACTGTTATTTTATTTATTGTGTTAAAAACCAAATATGTTTTGTTACCATTACAATAGACTAAACACTTTATCTGAACTTGGAATGTGTAACCCTTAGACTATTCCCTGTGGGTTCGACACACTCTTTACTTATTACTTGCTATAGTGGACTGCGTATACTTGCGTATTCACAATTCCAACCGAACAAGTTTTTGGCGTCGTTGCTGGGGAATAGTACGGTTTTAAGTTCCATTTTCATTTATTGTAGTTTTAGTTTATTGTTGTTATTTGATCTTTTCTGTTAAGTGGTTTATCTACAGGTGTGCTCTGACATTGCATGCGTAGATTACTTACCCCTGAATACAGACCATATCTTGAGATAGAAAGAACATTCAGAATTCGTAGGAAGAATACAAGAGGCAATCAGAGGCAAGACACTGGTATTGGTTTGGTTTTTGAAGAAACAAGTGAACAAATTCAATTTTCTGGCTCTAGTTCAGAAGAAGAAGTAACCATGGCTGATCTTGAGGAACAACCAGCTGCTAGAGGGCAGAATCCTCCTGTTGAACCTCAGAATCTTGACATTATTGGCATTGCCAATGATAGAGGGAGAAGCATAAGGGATTATGCAGTGTTTGATCATAATTCTATGAACACTGGCATAGTTAGAGAGGAGATTACCACTGCTGCGTTCGAGTTCAAGCCTATGATGTTCCAAATGTTGCAGACTATTGGACAATTTAGTGGAGTTGCTACTGATGATCCTCACTTACACCTTAGACAATTCTTGGAGGTGGCGAGTAACTTTAAAATTCCTGGAATTACTGATGACGCTTTCAAGCTGAGACTCTTTCCTTACTCATTAAGGGATAGAGCAAAGAGTTGGCTTAACTCTCTAGAGCCTAATTCCATTACTACTTGGAATACTCTAGCTGAGAAGTTTTTAGCCAAATACTTTCCTCCTGTCAAGAATGCAAAGATGAGGCATGAAATCACTTCATTCAGACAAGGAGAAGATGAGACTTTGTTTGATGCATGGGAGAGATTCAAAGAGATGCTGAGACAATGTCCACACCATGGTATTCCTGTGTGTATCCAACTTGAGACATTCTATAATGGGTTGGTATCTGCTTCAAGGAATATGCTAGATGCATCTGCTGGTGGATCCCTATTGTCAAAGTCTTATACTGATGGTTTTGAACTAATTGAGAGCATTACTGCTAACACATATCAGTGGCCAACTGTGAGGGCTACCCCTCAACCAACTAAGAAGGCTGCTGGTATGCATGAAGTCAGTGAAACTACTGCACTAGCTGCTCAGATAGCTTCTATGCATACCATGTTGAAAAATTTGCTTACTGCTCCAGAGAAGCCTGCTACTGAGACTGCCAAGGCATTGACTAGTGGAGCTGAAGCTTCATGTGTGTATTGTGCTGGTTCTTATTTGTTTGAAGACTGTCCTGCAAATCCTGCAAGTGAAAACTATGTGGCTTGGAACAACAGCCCATATAGCAACACTTACAATCCTAATTGGAGGAACCATCCAAATTTTTCCTGGTCCAACAATCAACAGAAGGCAACACCTCTAGTTGCCAACACTAATCAACTAGAAGGTATTTTGAAAGCATTTATGCAAGAGACCAAGTATTTTGCCAGCCCATAGATTTGGGTTTAATATTCACAAATTGTATCGAATCTTAATGTTATCGTGTTGTGTATTCATCCGAGACATCAGAGTTTAAGCAATGCGGTAAAGCCGGTGTATTGATTAGTCACCCAAGACATCGGGGGTTAATAGATATTACCGGGACTCTCGTAGTGATCTGGACACGGACACGTACGTGAGCGATACGTAATAAGTTTGATAAATAGTAAAGATTTGTATAACTGATTAAAAGGATACGTACGATTGAAGTTGTAAAGTCTAATCCCAGCAATTTAATCTCTCTGTCAATTTACTCAACTTTACTACTTTTATGTTTTTGCAAGCTTTCGTAACAAATCATCTTTGAAAACACTATACTTGAAATTATATTAATTGTTGAACGGCTTAGATATCGCACCAGTCCCTGTGGATACGATAAAACTATACTTACTTTTGCACTTCAACAAAATGGCGCCGTTGCCGGGGACTGGCGTTTAGATATTGGAGCATTGCAACAATTTATATTCTTTTAAGTATTTGTACATATTTGTTTTTCTTGTATAGTTTTGCTTGTACTAATCCTTCTTTGCTAGTCAAAGAAATTTTTTCTTGTTAAGTTCAATCCTTTTCAGATTCATCATCACAAATAGGACCATGACTGATCGTGGTTACAACAACTTCTATACTTCAAATGAGTATGATTCATATCAACAGTATCCTTTTGAAAATTATGGGCAGACTCCATACTATTACCCGTTTGAACCATATGAGCAATCAACTATGGGGTCAGAAGGTAACAAAGAGGCTAGATTGAAGGATACCATGATTAAATTCATGGAAATGCAGATGCAACAGAACCAACAAAATCAACAATATTAGGCAAAGAATAATGCTGCATTAAAGAATCTTGAGAATCAACTTGGTCAGTTGGCTAAATTGTTAGCCAATAATGTTAACAAAGGAGGAACATTTCAAACCAACACTCAAACCACTTTTGATGAGAAAGATAACATTCTTACAAAGAATGAGAAATGTGGAGAGAGTGTTGAAGGTGTTGAAAAAATTGAGGAAGAAATAATGTCAGAAGGATGTAGTGTAGTCGTGGAAGAAATAGAGACACCACATGAAGTTGAAATTCCTCAAGAATGGCCAAGTATCAAGGAGGATGACATTGTTGATAATGAAGAAGTTATGAAGGATGCAGAGGAAAATGAAGGATTATTTGTGTTGGGTTTTTGTATGTTGGCTACACTTTGCAAAAACAACTACTAGCCAAACGCTGAGACAAATGCTGTAGCAAGTGGAACAGCGTTGTATTGTCTGATTGTTACGCGCCAACTCGCGTTATATTTATGAACAAGTTCTCTGAAGATTCTATGAAGTTTTATATTTAACCTAGCGTGCTGGTCAAGACGCGCAGGTTTAATGAGCTGTAAAAGGCTGGTTTGCCTTGGTGTATTTCCATAATTAATATTGATATATTTTTGGAAACAATATTCTTGCTCATGAAGAATTATTTGCTGGACCTGACAACGTCCAAGCTGTGTGCTGAAGCCCAAACCAATGAATGCTCAAGTATTATATATATGTAAACACAAACCCTAGTTTTGTGTGTGGAAAACCGTGTGTGTACTAAAGCGTGTGTCTTAAGGTTTTAGGTTTTCTTGTTAGTTGTGAGTATTGCTTGTATCTCCCTGATTCAAGTCAAGTACTCTGTGTTTGAGTTGTAATGGTGTACTGCTCCTAAGCTTTGAAGTACGGAGTTAGTTGTGTCTTTAGAGTGTGTCTCTTATACAAACAAAAGAACAAGTGTGTGTTTAGCAGTGCTGTCTGTACTGTTAGTAGGAATTGAGACAGGGTCTCATACGTAGGAGTTCCTAGGTAGAGCAGCCATTGGTAGGGTCATGGTGCAAAGACAAGTAGTGAGGCTACGTTGTGCTTTTCACTAGAACTATAATAGTGGAGTTCATTCCTGGATTGGTATCCCCCAGACTAGGGCAAGTTGCGCCGAACTGGGTTAACAAACCTACTGTGTTCTTTATTATTCTGTCACGCTTATTTTACTTTGCTACGCTGCGTTTTATTATTACTGTGTGACAAGTGCTCGGACAAGTGCTTTAACGTTGTTCACAGCATTTGTCTGTCTGGTTGCCAGAATTTCAATTTGACAAGGAAAAATCACTTGAGCAAGAGAAGGTAACTGAAAACAAGGCAGAGACTGATCGGGTCATAGATGAAATATGTGCCTTGTTCAATATGAAAGAATTGGGGAGGATATGGACTCCGCAACATCTATATCTTAAGTTCATGGAATTCCTCCCAAACCAAAGGAAAAAGACGGATGATGTGCTTTCCGTCTCATTTTGGCCCTCCTAACCATACAGGCGTCAAGCTAGTGACGTTAAAGAAGCGCTTGTTGGGAGGCAACCCAATTTTCTTTTCTTAGCTTTTATTTCATGTATTTTTAATTCAGTGTTTATATAATAGTTTTTGTTTAATATGTCTATGTCACTTTTGGAAGCAAAAAGTTTGAACTGGTGTGAATTTCACTTGAAATTCTGTTTTCTGCTATGGTCGCTAAGCGAGACTTTGCTCGCTAAGCGAGATTATCAGAGCTTTTGGAAATTCTGACAAAAGCATAGGGCTGTATGTTTTACCTTGTTGTAAATGCAGGAAGAACTTCATTTTCTTGGCATAGGACAGTCCACAATTGTTGAAAATAAAGAATAGCAGAAGCAGAGGATTAAAGCACGCCATATACAGTGACATTTTACTATTTCAGTCATTTAAATTCATGTTTTATGTTTCATTGCAAAGTGTGACTGAATTTTTGAGAACAAAGATGGTTTGGACTTTTGTGATTGCTAAATGTGCTTGTGACTTGGAAAGTTTAGGCTTGTGATTAATCAAATTCAAATGCATGATTAGAATGAATTCTTTTCAATTGCTATATTTGAGGTCAAGTTTTTGTGATTGTCTTTGAATGATAGGATGAATTTGAACTAAGTAGCTTTATTCAGTTTGATTTCATTCATTCCTTCTTAACATGATTAATTGATTATGAATCACATAGACCTAGCCGGGTGAGATTGTGTGAACCTTCCATTGTTTATATATTTGAGAGCCGGCAATTGTGTTTAACTCTGTTGATTTTAACTGAATCTTGCTATTACTTGATGTGTTTGAAGTCATGGAAAGGATCAAGGCCTTGTTTCTTTTTGAGTGATAACTACTTGAACCAAAAAGCCTACCTTGTGAGAGTGTGTGATCCGTTGTGTCCCCTTTTGAGCCGTAAATTGTAAATATTTGTTTGTTTTAACCCTGAAACCAAAAGAAAAGAAAAACAACTACTCTACCCTTGTCTTAGGATAAGAGAGCAATTGTATTTCAATAAGGGTTGTGTCAAAGATTCAAAGTTGGGGAGAAGTAGGTTGAAAGAAAAATGTGGTTTAGTAAAAGTAGTTGAAAGGTGATTGAATATTGTATATAAAAAAAATGAAAAAAAAAGAGAGAAAGTTTTGATCAATACTCTTTGAAAATCAAAAGAAAAAGAATATAAACCAAGAGTGTTGATGAATAAATTGTGAGTGAAGGAATCACCTTGATTTGAAGAAAGGGGAAAGGAAAGAATGTGAATGATTTTGAATGTGAATAGTCAAGAATTTGCTCTCTTGTCCTTAAGGCTTTTTGAATCCAAAGAAAAACAATGATTTCTTGTAGCCTAGCCCCATTACAAGCTTAAGAAAGTCCTTAGTGGTCCATGATTGATAGCATGTTTTGTGATTATGCTAAGATGTATGTTTGAATTGATTTGTTGTGAACACATTGTTTGGATTGAGAGAAACACTCCACCTTTGAGTTGAAACACTTGTGAGGATTGTGATTCTAGTTGATTATCTTGTTGATTTGGAAAGCTTGAAATCTTACTTGAATTTTGAAACTATTTCACATTCATGCTTTGATTCTTTGATGATTATGAATGCTTGATTTTGAACTTGTAGCAAATTGAATCATGCAAACTTGAAAGGATTTAAAAGTTTTTGGTTGATTACAAAGCTTGAATGAATTATGCACTAAAGATGTTTGAGCCATGTTGTGAAAGTTTGTTTTGGACTTTTGTTTGAGGACAAACAAAGTTTTAAGTTGGGGAGAGTTGATAAGTGCCAAAAAGTAGTAAAATCTCATATACAATTTAGGCACTTATTGACTTGTTTTAAAAGCAATTTCATATAAAATAACCCAACTAATTGTAAATATTAGTTTTATTTAGAAAATAGTCAAACTATGTTTTTTTGTACCTAATCCCAACCATTTTGTAGGTATTAATGTTTGCCTTTTGAATCTTGACAAATGAAGAGTGAAATGAAGTTCAGCATTCGGGCTAAGCGAGCTAAAAGTGCAGTCAAAATAGAAAAATGCAGAAAAATCAGTTGCTGTCACCGTGGCTGAGCCAGCTCTGGCTAGCCAGGCCACAGAACCAGTTGTTGTCACCGTGGCTGAGCGACCATCTGGCGAGAGCTGGCGACCTGGAAAACAGAACAGCTCGCGGCCTGGCGACCTCTGGCGAGCTGAGCTCGCCCAGCGAGCTTTTGGTGGCCCAGCGAGCTGTGGCGATTTGATGGGGACACGTGTCAGAAAACCCACAGATGAAGAAACATCCTATCGCCCAGCGAGATAGTAAAATCAGATTTACTATAAATAGACTTCAAAACAGATTTAAAAAAATAACTCACCTCTCCCAAGATCCAAACAGTCCGAAAAACAGAGAGGAACATCAAGGAGCAAGATTCAAGGAGTTTTGGAGGTGGATTCACTACAATAGTTGAGACATCATCATTGATATGTTTGTTCATCTCTTTTCTTCTTAATCTTTGTAAAGTTCTCATGAAAATGAAGGGCTAATTTCTCTTTTGTTGGGATTAGATGTAGCTATTTTATGAGTATGTGTTCTTAATGATCATGGTGTTGTATGAATTCTAGTTTATTTATCAAATTTGATGTTATCCTTGATTTACATGTTTTATCTTTAGATTTGAATTGTTATAGACATATACCTTTTGAATCCATGATCTAGGATGATATTTATTAAACTATAAAATCTAGACATAGATTTGGGTTTAATATTCACAAATTGTATCGAATCTTAATGTTATCGTGTTGTGTATTCATCCGAGACATCAGAGTTTAAGCAATGCGGTAAAGCCGGTGTATTGATTAGTCACCCGAGACATCGGGGGTTAATAGATATTACCGGGACTCTCGTAGTGATCTGGACACGGACACGTACGTGAGCGATACGTGATAAGTTTGATAAATAGTTAAGATTTGTATAACTGATTAAAAGGATACGTACGATTGAAGTTGTAAAGTCTAATCCCAGCAATTTAATCTCTCTGTCAATTTACTCAACTTTACTACTTTTATGTTTTTGCAAGCTTTCGTAACAAATCATCTTTGAAAACACTATACTTGAAATTATATTAATTGTTGAACGGCTTAGATATCGCACCAGTCCCTGTGGATACGATAAAACTATACTTACTTTTGCACTTCAACAAAATGGCGCCGTTGCCGGGGACTGGCGTTTAGATATTGGAGCATTGCAACAATTTATATTCTTTTAAGTATTTGTACATATTTGTTTTTCTTGTATAGTTTTGCTTGTACTAATCCTTCTTTGCTAGTCAAAGAAATTTTTTCTTGTTAAGTTCAATCCTTTTCAGATTCATCATCACAAATAGGACCATGACTGATCGTGGTTACAACAACTTCTATACTTCAAATGAGTATGATTCATATCAACAGTATCCTTTTGAAAATTATGGGCAGACTCCATACTATTACCCGTTTGAACCATATGAGCAATCAACTATGGGGTCAGAAGGTAACAAAGAGGCTAGATTGAAGGATACCATGATTAAATTCATGGAAATGCAGATGCAACAGAACCAACAAAATCAACAATATCAGGCAAAGAATAATGCTGCATTAAAGAATCTTGAGAATCAAGTTGGTCAGTTGGCTAAATTGTTAGCCAATAATGTTAACAAAGGAGGAACATTTCAAACCAACACTCAAACCACTTTTGATGAGAAAGATAACATTCTTACAAAGAATGAGAAATGTGGAGAGAGTGTTGAAGGTGTTGAAAAAATTGAGGAAGAAATAATGTCAGAAGGATGTGGTGTAGTCGTGGAAGAAATAGAGACACCACATGAAGTTGAAATTCCTCAAGAATGGCCAAGTATCAAGGAGGATGACATTGTTGATAATGAAGAAGTTATGAAGGATGCAGAGGAAAATGAAGGATTATTTGACAAGGAAAAATCACTTGAGCAAGAGAAGGTAACTGAAAACAAGGCAGAGACTGATCGGGTCATAGATGAAATATGTGCCTTGTTCAATATGAAAGAATTGGGGAGGATATGGACTCCGCAACATCTATATCTTAAGTTCATGGAATTCCTCCCAAACCAAAGGAAAAAGACGGATGATGTGCTTTCCGTCTCATTTTGGCCCTCCTAACCATACAGGCGTCAAGCTAGTGACGTTAAAGAAGCGCTTGTTGGGAGGCAACCCAATTTTCTTTTCTTAGCTTTTATTTCATGTATTTTTAATTCAGTGTTTATATAATAGTTTTTGTTTAATATGTCTATGTCACTTTTGGAAGCAAAAAGTTTGAACTGGTGTGAATTTCACTTGAAATTCTGTTTTCTGCTATGGTCGCTAAGCGAGACTTTGCTCGCTAAGCGAGATTATCAGAGCTTTTGGAAATTCTGACAAAAGCATAGGGCTGTATGTTTTACCTTGTTGTAAATGCAGGAAGAACTTCATTTTCTTGGCATAGGACAGTCCACAATTGTTGAAAATAAAGAATAGCAGAAGCAGAGGATTAAAGCACGCCATATACAGTGACATTTTACTATTTCAGTCATTTAAATTCATGTTTTATGTTTCATTGCAAAGTGTGACTGAATTTTTGAGAACAAAGATGGTTTGGACTTTTGTGATTGCTAAATGTGCTTGTGACTTGGAAAGTTTAGGCTTGTGATTAATCAAATTCAAATGCATGATTAGAATGAATTCTTTTCAATTGCTATATTTGAGGTCAAGTTTTTGTGATTGTCTTTGAATGATAGGATGAATTTGAACTAAGTAGCTTTATTCAGTTTGATTTCATTCATTCCTTCTTAACATGATTAATTGATTATGAATCACATAGACCTAGCCGGGTGAGATTGTGTGAACCTTCCATTGTTTATATATTTGAGAGCCGGCAATTGTGTTTAACTCTGTTGATTTTAACTGAATCTTGCTATTACTTGATGTGTTTGAAGTCATGGAAAGGATCAAGGCCTTGTTTCTTTTTGAGTGATAACTACTTGAACCAAAAAGCCTACCTTGTGAGAGTGTGTGATCCGTTGTGTCCCCTTTTGAGCCGTAAATTGTAAATATTTGTTTGTTTTAACCCTGAAACCAAAAGAAAAGAAAAACAACTACTCTACCCTTGTCTTAGGATAAGAGAGCAATTGTATTTCAATAAGGGTTGTGTCAAAGATTCAAAGTTGGGGAGAAGTAGGTTGAAAGAAAAATGTGGTTTAGTAAAAGTAGTTGAAAGGTGATTGAATATTGTATATAAAAAAAATGAAAAAAAAAGAGAGAAAGTTTTGATCAATACTCTTTGAAAATCAAAAGAAAAAGAATATAAACCAAGAGTGTTGATGAATAAATTGTGAGTGAAGGAATCACCTTGATTTGAAGAAAGGGGAAAGGAAAGAATGTGAATGATTTTGAATGTGAATAGTCAAGAATTTGCTCTCTTGTCCTTAAGGCTTTTTGAATCCAAAGAAAAACAATGATTTCTTGTAGCCTAGCCCCATTACAAGCTTAAGAAAGTCCTTAGTGGTCCATGATTGATAGCATGTTTTGTGATTATGCTAAGATGTATGTTTGAATTGATTTGTTGTGAACACATTGTTTGGATTGAGAGAAACACTCCACCTTTGAGTTGAAACACTTGTGAGGATTGTGATTCTAGTTGATTATCTTGTTGATTTGGAAAGCTTGAAATCTTACTTGAATTTTGAAACTATTTCACATTCATGCTTTGATTCTTTGATGATTATGAATGCTTGATTTTGAACTTGTAGCAAATTGAATCATGCAAACTTGAAAGGATTTAAAAGTTTTTGGTTGATTACAAAGCTTGAATGAATTATGCACTAAAGATGTTTGAGCCATGTTGTGAAAGTTTGTTTTGGACTTTTGTTTGAGGACAAACAAAGTTTTAAGTTGGGGAGAGTTGATAAGTGCCAAAAAGTAGTAAAATCTCATATACAATTTAGGCACTTATTGACTTGTTTTAAAAGCAATTTCATATAAAATAACCCAACTAATTGTAAATATTAGTTTTATTTAGAAAATAGTCAAACTATGTTTTTTTGTACCTAATCCCAACCATTTTGTAGGTATTAATGTTTGCCTTTTGAATCTTGACAAATGAAGAGTGAAATGAAGTTCAGCATTCGGGCTAAGCGAGCTAAAAGTGCAGTCAAAATAGAAAAATGCAGAAAAATCAGTTGCTGTCACCGTGGCTGAGCCAGCTCTGGCTAGCCAGGCCACAGAACCAGTTGTTGTCACCGTGGCTGAGCGACCATCTGGCGAGAGCTGGCGACCTGGAAAACAGAACAGCTCGCGGCCTGGCGACCTCTGGCGAGCTGAGCTCGCCCAGCGAGCTTTTGGTGGCCCAGCGAGCTGTGGCGATTTGATGGGGACACGTGTCAGAAAACCCACAGATGAAGAAACATCCTATCGCCCAGCGAGATAGTAAAATCAGATTTACTATAAATAGACTTCAAAACAGATTTAAAAAAATAACTCACCTCTCCCAAGATCCAAACAGTCCGAAAAACAGAGAGGAACATCAAGGAGCAAGATTCAAGGAGTTTTGGAGGTGGATTCACTACAATAGTTGAGACATCATCATTGATATGTTTGTTCATCTCTTTTCTTCTTAATCTTTGTAAAGTTCTCATGAAAATGAAGGGCTAATTTCTCTTTTGTTGGGATTAGATGTAGCTATTTTATGAGTATGTGTTCTTAATGATCATGGTGTTGTATGAATTCTAGTTTATTTATCAAATTTGATGTTATCCTTGATTTACATGTTTTATCTTTAGATTTGAATTGTTATAGACATATACCTTTTGAATCCATGATCTAGGATGATATTTATTAAACTATAAAATCTAGACATAGATTTGGGTTTAATATTCACAAATTGTATCGAATCTTAATGTTATCGTGTTGTGTATTCATCCGAGACATCAGAGTTTAAGCAATGCGGTAAAGCCGGTGTATTGATTAGTCACCCGAGACATCGGGGGTTAATAGATATTACCGGGACTCTCGTAGTGATCTGGACACGGACACGTACGTGAGCGATACGTGATAAGTTTGATAAATAGTTAAGATTTGTATAACTGATTAAAAGGATACGTACGATTGAAGTTGTAAAGTCTAATCCCAGCAATTTAATCTCTCTGTCAATTTACTCAACTTTACTACTTTTATGTTTTTGCAAGCTTTCGTAACAAATCATCTTTGAAAACACTATACTTGAAATTATATTAATTGTTGAACGGCTTAGATATCGCACCAGTCCCTGTGGATACGATAAAACTATACTTACTTTTGCACTTCAACAAAATGGCGCCGTTGCCGGGGACTGGCGTTTAGATATTGGAGCATTGCAACAATTTATATTCTTTTAAGTATTTGTACATATTTGTTTTTCTTGTATAGTTTTGCTTGTACTAATCCTTCTTTGCTAGTCAAAGAAATTTTTTCTTGTTAAGTTCAATCCTTTTCAGATTCATCATCACAAATAGGACCATGACTGATCGTGGTTACAACAACTTCTATACTTCAAATGAGTATGATTCATATCAACAGTATCCTTTTGAAAATTATGGGCAGACTCCATACTATTACCCGTTTGAACCATATGAGCAATCAACTATGGGGTCAGAAGGTAACAAAGAGGCTAGATTGAAGGATACCATGATTAAATTCATGGAAATGCAGATGCAACAGAACCAACAAAATCAACAATATCAGGCAAAGAATAATGCTGCATTAAAGAATCTTGAGAATCAAGTTGGTCAGTTGGCTAAATTGTTAGCCAATAATGTTAACAAAGGAGGAACATTTCAAACCAACACTCAAACCACTTTTGATGAGAAAGATAACATTCTTACAAAGAATGAGAAATGTGGAGAGAGTGTTGAAGGTGTTGAAAAAATTGAGGAAGAAATAATGTCAGAAGGATGTGGTGTAGTCGTGGAAGAAATAGAGACACCACATGAAGTTGAAATTCCTCAAGAATGGCCAAGTATCAAGGAGGATGACATTGTTGATAATGAAGAAGTTATGAAGGATGCAGAGGAAAATGAAGGATTATTTGACAAGGAAAAATCACTTGAGCAAGAGAAGGTAACTGAAAACAAGGCAGAGACTGATCGGGTCATAGATGAAATATGTGCCTTGTTCAATATGAAAGAATTGGGGAGGATATGGACTCCGCAACATCTATATCTTAAGTTCATGGAATTCCTCCCAAACCAAAGGAAAAAGACGGATGATGTGCTTTCCGTCTCATTTTGGCCCTCCTAACCATACAGGCGTCAAGCTAGTGACGTTAAAGAAGCGCTTGTTGGGAGGCAACCCAATTTTCTTTTCTTAGCTTTTATTTCATGTATTTTTAATTCAGTGTTTATATAATAGTTTTTGTTTAATATGTCTATGTCACTTTTGGAAGCAAAAAGTTTGAACTGGTGTGAATTTCACTTGAAATTCTGTTTTCTGCTATGGTCGCTAAGCGAGACTTTGCTCGCTAAGCGAGATTATCAGAGCTTTTGGAAATTCTGACAAAAGCATAGGGCTGTATGTTTTACCTTGTTGTAAATGCAGGAAGAACTTCATTTTCTTGGCATAGGACAGTCCACAATTGTTGAAAATAAAGAATAGCAGAAGCAGAGGATTAAAGCACGCCATATACAGTGACATTTTACTATTTCAGTCATTTAAATTCATGTTTTATGTTTCATTGCAAAGTGTGACTGAATTTTTGAGAACAAAGATGGTTTGGACTTTTGTGATTGCTAAATGTGCTTGTGACTTGGAAAGTTTAGGCTTGTGATTAATCAAATTCAAATGCATGATTAGAATGAATTCTTTTCAATTGCTATATTTGAGGTCAAGTTTTTGTGATTGTCTTTGAATGATAGGATGAATTTGAACTAAGTAGCTTTATTCAGTTTGATTTCATTCATTCCTTCTTAACATGATTAATTGATTATGAATCACATAGACCTAGCCGGGTGAGATTGTGTGAACCTTCCATTGTTTATATATTTGAGAGCCGGCAATTGTGTTTAACTCTGTTGATTTTAACTGAATCTTGCTATTACTTGATGTGTTTGAAGTCATGGAAAGGATCAAGGCCTTGTTTCTTTTTGAGTGATAACTACTTGAACCAAAAAGCCTACCTTGTGAGAGTGTGTGATCCGTTGTGTCCCCTTTTGAGCCGTAAATTGTAAATATTTGTTTGTTTTAACCCTGAAACCAAAAGAAAAGAAAAACAACTACTCTACCCTTGTCTTAGGATAAGAGAGCAATTGTATTTCAATAAGGGTTGTGTCAAAGATTCAAAGTTGGGGAGAAGTAGGTTGAAAGAAAAATGTGGTTTAGTAAAAGTAGTTGAAAGGTGATTGAATATTGTATATAAAAAAAATGAAAAAAAAAGAGAGAAAGTTTTGATCAATACTCTTTGAAAATCAAAAGAAAAAGAATATAAACCAAGAGTGTTGATGAATAAATTGTGAGTGAAGGAATCACCTTGATTTGAAGAAAGGGGAAAGGAAAGAATGTGAATGATTTTGAATGTGAATAGTCAAGAATTTGCTCTCTTGTCCTTAAGGCTTTTTGAATCCAAAGAAAAACAATGATTTCTTGTAGCCTAGCCCCATTACAAGCTTAAGAAAGTCCTTAGTGGTCCATGATTGATAGCATGTTTTGTGATTATGCTAAGATGTATGTTTGAATTGATTTGTTGTGAACACATTGTTTGGATTGAGAGAAACACTCCACCTTTGAGTTGAAACACTTGTGAGGATTGTGATTCTAGTTGATTATCTTGTTGATTTGGAAAGCTTGAAATCTTACTTGAATTTTGAAACTATTTCACATTCATGCTTTGATTCTTTGATGATTATGAATGCTTGATTTTGAACTTGTAGCAAATTGAATCATGCAAACTTGAAAGGATTTAAAAGTTTTTGGTTGATTACAAAGCTTGAATGAATTATGCACTAAAGATGTTTGAGCCATGTTGTGAAAGTTTGTTTTGGACTTTTGTTTGAGGACAAACAAAGTTTTAAGTTGGGGAGAGTTGATAAGTGCCAAAAAGTAGTAAAATCTCATATACAATTTAGGCACTTATTGACTTGTTTTAAAAGCAATTTCATATAAAATAACCCAACTAATTGTAAATATTAGTTTTATTTAGAAAATAGTCAAACTATGTTTTTTTGTACCTAATCCCAACCATTTTGTAGGTATTAATGTTTGCCTTTTGAATCTTGACAAATGAAGAGTGAAATGAAGTTCAGCATTCGGGCTAAGCGAGCTAAAAGTGCAGTCAAAATAGAAAAATGCAGAAAAATCAGTTGCTGTCACCGTGGCTGAGCCAGCTCTGGCTAGCCAGGCCACAGAACCAGTTGTTGTCACCGTGGCTGAGCGACCATCTGGCGAGAGCTGGCGACCGGGAAAACAGAACAGCTCGCGGCCTGGCGACCTCTGGCGAGCTGAGCTCGCCCAGCGAGCTTTTGGTGGCCCAGCGAGCTGTGGCGATTTGATGGGGACACGTGTTAGAAAACCCACAGATGAAGAAACATCCTATCGCCCAGCGAGATAGTAAAATCAGATTTACTATAAATAGACTTCAAAACAGATTTAAAAAAATAACTCACCTCTCCCAAGATCCAAACAGTCCGAAAAACAGAGAGGAACATCAAGGAGCAAGATTCAAGGAGTTTTGGAGGTGGATTCACTACAATAGTTGAGACATCATCATTGATATGTTTGTTCATTTCTTTTCTTCTTAATCTTTGTAAAGTTCTCATGAAAATGAAGGGCTAATTTCTCTTTTGTTGGGATTAGATGTTGCTATTTTATGAGTATGTGTTCTTAATGATCATGGTGTTGTATGAATTCTAGTTTATTTATCAAATTTGATGTTATCCTTGATTTACATGTTTTATCTTTAGATTTGAATTGTTATAGACATATACCTTTTGAATCCATGATCTAGGATGATATTTATTAAACTATAAACTCTAGACATAGATTTGGGTTTAATATTCACAAATTGTATCGAATCTTAATGTTATCGTGTTGTGTATTCATCCGAGACATCAGAGTTTAAGCAATGCGGTAAAGCCGGTGTATTGATTAGTCACCCGAGACATCGGGGGTTAATAGATATTACCGGGACTCTCGTAGTGATCTGGACACGGACACGTACGTGAGCGATACGTGATAAGTTTGATAAATAGTTAAGATTTGTATAACTGATTAAAAGGATACGTACGATTGAAGTTGTAAAGTCTAATCCCAGCAATTTAATCTCTCTGTCAATTTACTCAACTTTACTACTTTTATGTTTTTGCAAGCTTTCGTAACAAATCATCTTTGAAAACACTATACTTGAAATTATATTAATTGTTGAACGGCTTAGATATCGCACCAGTCCCTGTGGATACGATAAAACTATACTTACTTTTGCACTTCAACAAAATGGCGCCGTTGCCGGGGACTGGCGTTTAGATATTGGAGCATTACAACAATTTATATTCTTTTAAGTATTTGTACATATTTGTTTTTCTTGTATAGTTTTGCTTGTACTAATCCTTCTTTGCTAGTCAAAGAAATTTTTTCTTGTTAAGTTCAATCCTTTTCAGATTCATCATCACAAATAGGACCATGACTGATCGTGGTTACAACAACTTCTATACTTCAAATGAGTATGATTCATATCAACAGTATCCTTTTGAAAATTATGGGCAGACTCCATACTATTACCCGTTTGAACCATATGAGCAATCAACTATGGGGTCAGAAGGTAACAAAGAGGCTAGATTGAAGGATACCATGATTAAATTCATGGAAATGCAGATGCAACAGAACCAACAAAATCAACAATATCAGGCAAAGAATAATGCTGCATTAAAGAATCTTGAGAATCAAGTTGGTCAGTTGGCTAAATTGTTAGCCAATAATGTTAACAAAGGAGGAACATTTCAAACCAACACTCAAACCACTTTTGATGAGAAAGATAACATTCTTACAAAGAATGAGAAATGTGGAGAGAGTGTTGAAGGTGTTGAAAAAATTGAGGAAGAAATAATGTCAGAAGGATGTGGTGTAGTCGTGGAAGAAATAGAGACACCACATGAAGTTGAAATTCCTCAAGAATGGCCAAGTATCAAGGAGGATGACATTGTTGATAATGAAGAAGTTATGAAGGATGCAGAGGAAAATGAAGGATTATTTGACAAGGAAAAATCACGTGAGCAAGAGAAGGTAACTGAAAACAAGGCAGAGATTGATCGGGTCATAGATGAAATATGTGCCTTGTTCAATATGAAAGAATTGGGGAGGATATGGACTCCGCAACATCTATATCTTAAGTTCATGGAATTCCCCCCAAACCAAAGGAAAAAGACGGATGATGTGCTTTCCGTCTCATTTTGGCCCTCCTAACCATACAGGCGTCAAGCTAGTGACGTTAAAGAAGCGCTTGTTGGGAGTTAACCCAATTTTCTTTTCTTAGCTTTTATTTCATGTATTTTTAATTCAGTGTTTATATAATAGTTTTTGTTTAATATGTCTATGTCACTTTTGGAAGCAAAAAGTTTGAACTGGTGTGAATTTCACTTGAAATTCTGTTTTCTGCTATGGTCGCTAAGCGAGACTTTGCTCGCTAAGCGAGATTATCAGAGCTTTTGGAAATTCTGACAAAAGCATAGGGCTGTATGTTTTACCTTGTTGTAAATGCAGGAAGAACTTCATTTTCTTGGCATAGGACAGTCCACAATTGTTGAAAATAAAGAATAGCAGAAGCAGAGGATTAAAGCACGCCATATACAGTGACATTTTACTATTTCAGTCATTTAAATTCATGTTTTATGTTTCATTGCAAAGTGTGACTGAATTTTTGAGAACAAAGATGGTTTGGACTTTTGTGATTGCTAAATGTGCTTGTGACTTGGAAAGTTTAGGCTTGTGATTAATCAAATTCAAATGCATGATTAGAATGAATTCTTTTCAATTGCTATATTTGAGGTCAAGTTTTTGTGATTGTCTTTGAATGATAGGATGAATTTGAACTAAGTAGCTTTATTCAGTTTGATTCATTCATTCCTTCTTAACATGATTAATTGATTATGAATCACATAGACCTAGCCGGGTGAGATTGTGTGAACCTTCCATTGTTTATATATTTGAGAGCCGGCAATTGTGTTTAACTCTGTTGATTTTAACTGAATCTTGCTATTACTTGATGTGTTTGAAGTCGTGGAAAGGATCAAGGCCTTGTTTCTTTTTGAGTGATAACTACTTGAACCAAAAAGCCTACCTTGTGAGAGTGTGTGATCCGTTGTGTCCCCTTTTGAGCCGTAAATTGTAAATATTTGTTTGTTTTAACCCTGAAACCAAAAGAAAAGAAAAACAACTACTTTACCCTTGTCTTAGGATAAGAGAGCAATTTTATTTCAATAAGGGTTGTGTCAAAGATTCAAAGTTGGGGAGAAGTAGGTTGAAAGAAAAATGTGGTTTAGTAAAAGTTGTTGAAAGGTGATTGAATATTGTATATAAAAAAAATGAAAAAAAAAAGAGAGAAAGTTTTGATCAATACTCTTTGAAAATCAAAAGAAAAAGAATATAAACCAAGAGTGTTGATGAATAAATTGTGAGTGAAGGAATCACCTTGATTTGAAGAAAGGGGAAAGGAAAGAATGTGAATGATTTTGAATGTGAATAGTCAAGAATTTGCTCTCTTGTCCTTAAGGCTTTTTGAATCCAAAGAAAAACAATGATTTCTTGTAGCCTAGCCCCATTACAAGCTTAAGAAAGTCCTTAGTGGTCCATGATTGATAGCATGTTTTGTGATTATGCTAAGATGTATGTTTGAATTGATTTGTTGTGAACACATTGTTTGGATTGAGAGAAACACTCCACCTTTGAGTTGAAACACTTGTGAGGATTGTGATTCTAGTTGATTATCTTGTTGATTTGGAAAGCTTGAAATCTTACTTGAATTTTGAAACTATTTCACATTCATGCTTTGATTCTTTGATGATTATGAATGCTTGATTTTGAACTTGTAGCAAATTGAATCATGCAAACTTGAAAGGATTTAAAAGTTTTTGGTTGATTACAAAGCTTGAATGAATTATGCACTAAAGATGTTTGAGCCATGTTGTGAAAGTTTGTTTTGGACTTTTGTTTGAGGACAAACAAAGTTTTAAGTTGGGGAGAGTTGATAAGTGCCAAAAAGTAGTAAAATCTCATATACAATTTAGGCACTTATTGACTTGTTTTAAAAGCAATTTCATATAAAATAACCCAACTAATTGTAAATATTAGTTTTATTTAGAAAATAGTCAAACTATGTTTTTTTGTACCTAATCCCAACCATTTTGTAGGTATTAATGTTTGCCTTTTGAATCTTGACAAATGAAGAGTGAAATGAAGTTCAGCATTCGGGCTAAGCGAGCTAAAAGTGCAGTCAAAATAGAAAAATGCAGAAAAATCAGTTGCTGTCACCGTGGCTGAGCCAGCTCTGGCTAGCCAGGCCACAGAACCAGTTGTTGTCACCGTGGCTGAGCGACCATCTGGCGAGAGCTGGCGACCGGGAAAACAGAACAGCTCGCGGCCTGGCGACCTCTGGCGAGCTGAGCTCGCCCAGCGAGCTTTTGGTGGCCCAGCGAGCTGTGGCGATTTGATGGGGACACGTGTTAGAAAACCCACAGATGAAGAAACATCCTATCGCCCAGCGAGATAGTAAAATCAGATTTACTATAAATAGACTTCAAAACAGATTTAAAAAAATAACTCACCTCTCCCAAGATCCAAACAGTCCGAAAAACAGAGAGGAACATCAAGGAGCAAGATTCAAGGAGTTTTGGAGGTGGATTCACTACAATAGTTGAGACATCATCATTGATATGTTTGTTCATTTCTTTTCTTCTTAATCTTTGTAAAGTTCTCATGAAAATGAAGGGCTAATTTCTCTTTTGTTGGGATTAGATGTTGCTATTTTATGAGTATGTGTTCTTAATGATCATGGTGTTGTATGAATTCTAGTTTATTTATCAAATTTGATGTTATCCTTGATTTACATGTTTTATCTTTAGATTTGAATTGTTATAGACATATACCTTTTGAATCCATGATCTAGGATGATATTTATTAAACTATAAACTCTAGACATAGATTTGGGTTTAATATTCACAAATTGTATCGAATCTTAATGTTATCGTGTTGTGTATTCATCCGAGACATCAGAGTTTAAGCAATGCGGTAAAGCCGGTGTATTGATTAGTCACCCGAGACATCGGGGGTTAATAGATATTACCGGGACTCTCGTAGTGATCTGGACACGGACACGTACGTGAGCGATACGTGATAAGTTTGATAAATAGTTAAGATTTGTATAACTGATTAAAAGGATACGTACGATTGAAGTTGTAAAGTCTAATCCCAGCAATTTAATCTCTCTGTCAATTTACTCAACTTTACTACTTTTATGTTTTTGCAAGCTTTCGTAACAAATCATCTTTGAAAACACTATACTTGAAATTATATTAATTGTTGAACGGCTTAGATATCGCACCAGTCCCTGTGGATACGATAAAACTATACTTACTTTTGCACTTCAACAAAATGGCGCCGTTGCCGGGGACTGGCGTTTAGATATTGGAGCATTACAACAATTTATATTCTTTTAAGTATTTGTACATATTTGTTTTTCTTGTATAGTTTTGCTTGTACTAATCCTTCTTTGCTAGTCAAAGAAATTTTTTCTTGTTAAGTTCAATCCTTTTCAGATTCATCATCACAAATAGGACCATGACTGATCGTGGTTACAACAACTTCTATACTTCAAATGAGTATGATTCATATCAACAGTATCCTTTTGAAAATTATGGGCAGACTCCATACTATTACCCGTTTGAACCATATGAGCAATCAACTATGGGGTCAGAAGGTAACAAAGAGGCTAGATTGAAGGATACCATGATTAAATTCATGGAAATGCAGATGCAACAGAACCAACAAAATCAACAATATCAGGCAAAGAATAATGCTGCATTAAAGAATCTTGAGAATCAAGTTGGTCAGTTGGCTAAATTGTTAGCCAATAATGTTAACAAAGGAGGAACATTTCAAACCAACACTCAAACCACTTTTGATGAGAAAGATAACATTCTTACAAAGAATGAGAAATGTGGAGAGAGTGTTGAAGGTGTTGAAAAAATTGAGGAAGAAATAATGTCAGAAGGATGTGGTGTAGTCGTGGAAGAAATAGAGACACCACATGAAGTTGAAATTCCTCAAGAATGGCCAAGTATCAAGGAGGATGACATTGTTGATAATGAAGAAGTTATGAAGGATGCAGAGGAAAATGAAGGATTATTTGACAAGGAAAAATCACGTGAGCAAGAGAAGGTAACTGAAAACAAGGCAGAGATTGATCGGGTCATAGATGAAATATGTGCCTTGTTCAATATGAAAGAATTGGGGAGGATATGGACTCCGCAACATCTATATCTTAAGTTCATGGAATTCCCCCCAAACCAAAGGAAAAAGACGGATGATGTGCTTTCCGTCTCATTTTGGCCCTCCTAACCATACAGGCGTCAAGCTAGTGACGTTAAAGAAGCGCTTGTTGGGAGTTAACCCAATTTTCTTTTCTTAGCTTTTATTTCATGTATTTTTAATTCAGTGTTTATATAATAGTTTTTGTTTAATATGTCTATGTCACTTTTGGAAGCAAAAAGTTTGAACTGGTGTGAATTTCACTTGAAATTCTGTTTTCTGCTATGGTCGCTAAGCGAGACTTTGCTCGCTAAGCGAGATTATCAGAGCTTTTGGAAATTCTGACAAAAGCATAGGGCTGTATGTTTTACCTTGTTGTAAATGCAGGAAGAACTTCATTTTCTTGGCATAGGACAGTCCACAATTGTTGAAAATAAAGAATAGCAGAAGCAGAGGATTAAAGCACGCCATATACAGTGACATTTTACTATTTCAGTCATTTAAATTCATGTTTTATGTTTCATTGCAAAGTGTGACTGAATTTTTGAGAACAAAGATGGTTTGGACTTTTGTGATTGCTAAATGTGCTTGTGACTTGGAAAGTTTAGGCTTGTGATTAATCAAATTCAAATGCATGATTAGAATGAATTCTTTTCAATTGCTATATTTGAGGTCAAGTTTTTGTGATTGTCTTTGAATGATAGGATGAATTTGAACTAAGTAGCTTTATTCAGTTTGATTCATTCATTCCTTCTTAACATGATTAATTGATTATGAATCACATAGACCTAGCCGGGTGAGATTGTGTGAACCTTCCATTGTTTATATATTTGAGAGCCGGCAATTGTGTTTAACTCTGTTGATTTTAACTGAATCTTGCTATTACTTGATGTGTTTGAAGTCGTGGAAAGGATCAAGGCCTTGTTTCTTTTTGAGTGATAACTACTTGAACCAAAAAGCCTACCTTGTGAGAGTGTGTGATCCGTTGTGTCCCCTTTTGAGCCGTAAATTGTAAATATTTGTTTGTTTTAACCCTGAAACCAAAAGAAAAGAAAAACAACTACTTTACCCTTGTCTTAGGATAAGAGAGCAATTTTATTTCAATAAGGGTTGTGTCAAAGATTCAAAGTTGGGGAGAAGTAGGTTGAAAGAAAAATGTGGTTTAGTAAAAGTTGTTGAAAGGTGATTGAATATTGTATATAAAAAAAATGAAAAAAAAAAGAGAGAAAGTTTTGATCAATACTCTTTGAAAATCAAAAGAAAAAGAATATAAACCAAGAGTGTTGATGAATAAATTGTGAGTGAAGGAATCACCTTGATTTGAAGAAAGGGGAAAGGAAAGAATGTGAATGATTTTGAATGTGAATAGTCAAGAATTTGCTCTCTTGTCCTTAAGGCTTTTTGAATCCAAAGAAAAACAATGATTTCTTGTAGCCTAGCCCCATTACAAGCTTAAGAAAGTCCTTAGTGGTCCATGATTGATAGCATGTTTTGTGATTATGCTAAGATGTATGTTTGAATTGATTTGTTGTGAACACATTGTTTGGATTGAGAGAAACACTCCACCTTTGAGTTGAAACACTTGTGAGGATTGTGATTCTAGTTGATTATCTTGTTGATTTGGAAAGCTTGAAATCTTACTTGAATTTTGAAACTATTTCACATTCATGCTTTGATTCTTTGATGATTATGAATGCTTGATTTTGAACTTGTAGCAAATTGAATCATGCAAACTTGAAAGGATTTAAAAGTTTTTGGTTGATTACAAAGCTTGAATGAATTATGCACTAAAGATGTTTGAGCCATGTTGTGAAAGTTTGTTTTGGACTTTTGTTTGAGGACAAACAAAGTTTTAAGTTGGGGAGAGTTGATAAGTGCCAAAAAGTAGTAAAATCTCATATACAATTTAGGCACTTATTGACTTGTTTTAAAAGCAATTTCATATAAAATAACCCAACTAATTGTAAATATTAGTTTTATTTAGAAAATAGTCAAACTATGTTTTTTTGTACCTAATCCCAACCATTTTGTAGGTATTAATGTTTGCCTTTTGAATCTTGACAAATGAAGAGTGAAATGAAGTTCAGCATTCGGGCTAAGCGAGCTAAAAGTGCAGTCAAAATAGAAAAATGCAGAAAAATCAGTTGCTGTCACCGTGGCTGAGCCAGCTCTGGCTAGCCAGGCCACAGAACCAGTTGTTGTCACCGTGGCTGAGCGACCATCTGGCGAGAGCTGGCGACCGGGAAAACAGAACAGCTCGCGGCCTGGCGACCTCTGGCGAGCTGAGCTCGCCCAGCGAGCTTTTGGTGGCCCAGCGAGCTGTGGCGATTTGATGGGGACACGTGTTAGAAAACCCACAGATGAAGAAACATCCTATCGCCCAGCGAGATAGTAAAATCAGATTTACTATAAATAGACTTCAAAACAGATTTAAAAAAATAACTCACCTCTCCCAAGATCCAAACAGTCCGAAAAACAGAGAGGAACATCAAGGAGCAAGATTCAAGGAGTTTTGGAGGTGGATTCACTACAATAGTTGAGACATCATCATTGATATGTTTGTTCATTTCTTTTCTTCTTAATCTTTGTAAAGTTCTCATGAAAATGAAGGGCTAATTTCTCTTTTGTTGGGATTAGATGTTGCTATTTTATGAGTATGTGTTCTTAATGATCATGGTGTTGTATGAATTCTAGTTTATTTATCAAATTTGATGTTATCCTTGATTTACATGTTTTATCTTTAGATTTGAATTGTTATAGACATATACCTTTTGAATCCATGATCTAGGATGATATTTATTAAACTATAAACTCTAGACATAGATTTGGGTTTAATATTCACAAATTGTATCGAATCTTAATGTTATCGTGTTGTGTATTCATCCGAGACATCAGAGTTTAAGCAATGCGGTAAAGCCGGTGTATTGATTAGTCACCCGAGACATCGGGGGTTAATAGATATTACCGGGACTCTCGTAGTGATCTGGACACGGACACGTACGTGAGCGATACGTGATAAGTTTGATAAATAGTTAAGATTTGTATAACTGATTAAAAGGATACGTACGATTGAAGTTGTAAAGTCTAATCCCAGCAATTTAATCTCTCTGTCAATTTACTCAACTTTACTACTTTTATGTTTTTGCAAGCTTTCGTAACAAATCATCTTTGAAAACACTATACTTGAAATTATATTAATTGTTGAACGGCTTAGATATCGCACCAGTCCCTGTGGATACGATAAAACTATACTTACTTTTGCACTTCAACAAAATGGCGCCGTTGCCGGGGACTGGCGTTTAGATATTGGAGCATTACAACAATTTATATTCTTTTAAGTATTTGTACATATTTGTTTTTCTTGTATAGTTTTGCTTGTACTAATCCTTCTTTGCTAGTCAAAGAAATTTTTTCTTGTTAAGTTCAATCCTTTTCAGATTCATCATCACAAATAGGACCATGACTGATCGTGGTTACAACAACTTCTATACTTCAAATGAGTATGATTCATATCAACAGTATCCTTTTGAAAATTATGGGCAGACTCCATACTATTACCCGTTTGAACCATATGAGCAATCAACTATGGGGTCAGAAGGTAACAAAGAGGCTAGATTGAAGGATACCATGATTAAATTCATGGAAATGCAGATGCAACAGAACCAACAAAATCAACAATATCAGGCAAAGAATAATGCTGCATTAAAGAATCTTGAGAATCAAGTTGGTCAGTTGGCTAAATTGTTAGCCAATAATGTTAACAAAGGAGGAACATTTCAAACCAACACTCAAACCACTTTTGATGAGAAAGATAACATTCTTACAAAGAATGAGAAATGTGGAGAGAGTGTTGAAGGTGTTGAAAAAATTGAGGAAGAAATAATGTCAGAAGGATGTGGTGTAGTCGTGGAAGAAATAGAGACACCACATGAAGTTGAAATTCCTCAAGAATGGCCAAGTATCAAGGAGGATGACATTGTTGATAATGAAGAAGTTATGAAGGATGCAGAGGAAAATGAAGGATTATTTGACAAGGAAAAATCACGTGAGCAAGAGAAGGTAACTGAAAACAAGGCAGAGATTGATCGGGTCATAGATGAAATATGTGCCTTGTTCAATATGAAAGAATTGGGGAGGATATGGACTCCGCAACATCTATATCTTAAGTTCATGGAATTCCCCCCAAACCAAAGGAAAAAGACGGATGATGTGCTTTCCGTCTCATTTTGGCCCTCCTAACCATACAGGCGTCAAGCTAGTGACGTTAAAGAAGCGCTTGTTGGGAGTTAACCCAATTTTCTTTTCTTAGCTTTTATTTCATGTATTTTTAATTCAGTGTTTATATAATAGTTTTTGTTTAATATGTCTATGTCACTTTTGGAAGCAAAAAGTTTGAACTGGTGTGAATTTCACTTGAAATTCTGTTTTCTGCTATGGTCGCTAAGCGAGACTTTGCTCGCTAAGCGAGATTATCAGAGCTTTTGGAAATTCTGACAAAAGCATAGGGCTGTATGTTTTACCTTGTTGTAAATGCAGGAAGAACTTCATTTTCTTGGCATAGGACAGTCCACAATTGTTGAAAATAAAGAATAGCAGAAGCAGAGGATTAAAGCACGCCATATACAGTGACATTTTACTATTTCAGTCATTTAAATTCATGTTTTATGTTTCATTGCAAAGTGTGACTGAATTTTTGAGAACAAAGATGGTTTGGACTTTTGTGATTGCTAAATGTGCTTGTGACTTGGAAAGTTTAGGCTTGTGATTAATCAAATTCAAATGCATGATTAGAATGAATTCTTTTCAATTGCTATATTTGAGGTCAAGTTTTTGTGATTGTCTTTGAATGATAGGATGAATTTGAACTAAGTAGCTTTATTCAGTTTGATTCATTCATTCCTTCTTAACATGATTAATTGATTATGAATCACATAGACCTAGCCGGGTGAGATTGTGTGAACCTTCCATTGTTTATATATTTGAGAGCCGGCAATTGTGTTTAACTCTGTTGATTTTAACTGAATCTTGCTATTACTTGATGTGTTTGAAGTCGTGGAAAGGATCAAGGCCTTGTTTCTTTTTGAGTGATAACTACTTGAACCAAAAAGCCTACCTTGTGAGAGTGTGTGATCCGTTGTGTCCCCTTTTGAGCCGTAAATTGTAAATATTTGTTTGTTTTAACCCTGAAACCAAAAGAAAAGAAAAACAACTACTTTACCCTTGTCTTAGGATAAGAGAGCAATTTTATTTCAATAAGGGTTGTGTCAAAGATTCAAAGTTGGGGAGAAGTAGGTTGAAAGAAAAATGTGGTTTAGTAAAAGTTGTTGAAAGGTGATTGAATATTGTATATAAAAAAAATGAAAAAAAAAAAAGAGAAAGTTTTGATCAATACTCTTTGAAAATCAAAAGAAAAAGAATATAAACCAAGAGTGTTGATGAATAAATTGTGAGTGAAGGAATCACCTTGATTTGAAGAAAGGGGAAAGGAAAGAATGTGAATGATTTTGAATGTGAATAGTCAAGAATTTGCTCTCTTGTCCTTAAGGCTTTTTGAATCCAAAGAAAAACAATGATTTCTTGTAGCCTAGCCCCATTACAAGCTTAAGAAAGTCCTTAGTGGTCCATGATTGATAGCATGTTTTGTGATTATGCTAAGATGTATGTTTGAATTGATTTGTTGTGAACACATTGTTTGGATTGAGAGAAACACTCCACCTTTGAGTTGAAACACTTGTGAGGATTGTGATTCTAGTTGATTATCTTGTTGATTTGGAAAGCTTGAAATCTTACTTGAATTTTGAAACTATTTCACATTCATGCTTTGATTCTTTGATGATTATGAATGCTTGATTTTGAACTTGTAGCAAATTGAATCATGCAAACTTGAAAGGATTTAAAAGTTTTTGGTTGATTACAAAGCTTGAATGAATTATGCACTAAAGATGTTTGAGCCATGTTGTGAAAGTTTGTTTTGGACTTTTGTTTGAGGACAAACAAAGTTTTAAGTTGGGGAGAGTTGATAAGTGCCAAAAAGTAGTAAAATCTCATATACAATTTAGGCACTTATTGACTTGTTTTAAAAGCAATTTCATATAAAATAACCCAACTAATTGTAAATATTAGTTTTATTTAGAAAATAGTCAAACTATGTTTTTTTGTACCTAATCCCAACCATTTTGTAGGTATTAATGTTTGCCTTTTGAATCTTGACAAATGAAGAGTGAAATGAAGTTCAGCATTCGGGCTAAGCGAGCTAAAAGTGCAGTCAAAATAGAAAAATGCAGAAAAATCAGTTGCTGTCACCGTGGCTGAGCCAGCTCTGGCTAGCCAGGCCACAGAACCAGTTGTTGTCACCGTGGCTGAGCGACCATCTGGCGAGAGCTGGCGACCGGGAAAACAGAACAGCTCGCGGCCTGGCGACCTCTGGCGAGCTGAGCTCGCCCAGCGAGCTTTTGGTGGCCCAGCGAGCTGTGGCGATTTGATGGGGACACGTGTTAGAAAACCCACAGATGAAGAAACATCCTATCGCCCAGCGAGATAGTAAAATCAGATTTACTATAAATAGACTTCAAAACAGATTTAAAAAAATAACTCACCTCTCCCAAGATCCAAACAGTCCGAAAAACAGAGAGGAACATCAAGGAGCAAGATTCAAGGAGTTTTGGAGGTGGATTCACTACAATAGTTGAGACATCATCATTGATATGTTTGTTCATTTCTTTTCTTCTTAATCTTTGTAAAGTTCTCATGAAAATGAAGGGCTAATTTCTCTTTTGTTGGGATTAGATGTTGCTATTTTATGAGTATGTGTTCTTAATGATCATGGTGTTGTATGAATTCTAGTTTATTTATCAAATTTGATGTTATCCTTGATTTACATGTTTTATCTTTAGATTTGAATTGTTATAGACATATACCTTTTGAATCCATGATCTAGGATGATATTTATTAAACTATAAACTCTAGACATAGATTTGGGTTTAATATTCACAAATTGTATCGAATCTTAATGTTATCGTGTTGTGTATTCATCCGAGACATCAGAGTTTAAGCAATGCGGTAAAGCCGGTGTATTGATTAGTCACCCGAGACATCGGGGGTTAATAGATATTACCGGGACTCTCGTAGTGATCTGGACACGGACACGTACGTGAGCGATACGTGATAAGTTTGATAAATAGTTAAGATTTGTATAACTGATTAAAAGGATACGTACGATTGAAGTTGTAAAGTCTAATCCCAGCAATTTAATCTCTCTGTCAATTTACTCAACTTTACTACTTTTATGTTTTTGCAAGCTTTCGTAACAAATCATCTTTGAAAACACTATACTTGAAATTATATTAATTGTTGAACGGCTTAGATATCGCACCAGTCCCTGTGGATACGATAAAACTATACTTACTTTTGCACTTCAACAAAATGGCGCCGTTGCCGGGGACTGGCGTTTAGATATTGGAGCATTACAACAATTTATATTCTTTTAAGTATTTGTACATATTTGTTTTTCTTGTATAGTTTTGCTTGTACTAATCCTTCTTTGCTAGTCAAAGAAATTTTTTCTTGTTAAGTTCAATCCTTTTCAGATTCATCATCACAAATAGGACCATGACTGATCGTGGTTACAACAACTTCTATACTTCAAATGAGTATGATTCATATCAACAGTATCCTTTTGAAAATTATGGGCAGACTCCATACTATTACCCGTTTGAACCATATGAGCAATCAACTATGGGGTCAGAAGGTAACAAAGAGGCTAGATTGAAGGATACCATGATTAAATTCATGGAAATGCAGATGCAACAGAACCAACAAAATCAACAATATCAGGCAAAGAATAATGCTGCATTAAAGAATCTTGAGAATCAAGTTGGTCAGTTGGCTAAATTGTTAGCCAATAATGTTAACAAAGGAGGAACATTTCAAACCAACACTCAAACCACTTTTGATGAGAAAGATAACATTCTTACAAAGAATGAGAAATGTGGAGAGAGTGTTGAAGGTGTTGAAAAAATTGAGGAAGAAATAATGTCAGAAGGATGTGGTGTAGTCGTGGAAGAAATAGAGACACCACATGAAGTTGAAATTCCTCAAGAATGGCCAAGTATCAAGGAGGATGACATTGTTGATAATGAAGAAGTTATGAAGGATGCAGAGGAAAATGAAGGATTATTTGACAAGGAAAAATCACGTGAGCAAGAGAAGGTAACTGAAAACAAGGCAGAGATTGATCGGGTCATAGATGAAATATGTGCCTTGTTCAATATGAAAGAATTGGGGAGGATATGGACTCCGCAACATCTATATCTTAAGTTCATGGAATTCCCCCCAAACCAAAGGAAAAAGACGGATGATGTGCTTTCCGTCTCATTTTGGCCCTCCTAACCATACAGGCGTCAAGCTAGTGACGTTAAAGAAGCGCTTGTTGGGAGTTAACCCAATTTTCTTTTCTTAGCTTTTATTTCATGTATTTTTAATTCAGTGTTTATATAATAGTTTTTGTTTAATATGTCTATGTCACTTTTGGAAGCAAAAAGTTTGAACTGGTGTGAATTTCACTTGAAATTCTGTTTTCTGCTATGGTCGCTAAGCGAGACTTTGCTCGCTAAGCGAGATTATCAGAGCTTTTGGAAATTCTGACAAAAGCATAGGGCTGTATGTTTTACCTTGTTGTAAATGCAGGAAGAACTTCATTTTCTTGGCATAGGACAGTCCACAATTGTTGAAAATAAAGAATAGCAGAAGCAGAGGATTAAAGCACGCCATATACAGTGACATTTTACTATTTCAGTCATTTAAATTCATGTTTTATGTTTCATTGCAAAGTGTGACTGAATTTTTGAGAACAAAGATGGTTTGGACTTTTGTGATTGCTAAATGTGCTTGTGACTTGGAAAGTTTAGGCTTGTGATTAATCAAATTCAAATGCATGATTAGAATGAATTCTTTTCAATTGCTATATTTGAGGTCAAGTTTTTGTGATTGTCTTTGAATGATAGGATGAATTTGAACTAAGTAGCTTTATTCAGTTTGATTCATTCATTCCTTCTTAACATGATTAATTGATTATGAATCACATAGACCTAGCCGGGTGAGATTGTGTGAACCTTCCATTGTTTATATATTTGAGAGCCGGCAATTGTGTTTAACTCTGTTGATTTTAACTGAATCTTGCTATTACTTGATGTGTTTGAAGTCGTGGAAAGGATCAAGGCCTTGTTTCTTTTTGAGTGATAACTACTTGAACCAAAAAGCCTACCTTGTGAGAGTGTGTGATCCGTTGTGTCCCCTTTTGAGCCGTAAATTGTAAATATTTGTTTGTTTTAACCCTGAAACCAAAAGAAAAGAAAAACAACTACTTTACCCTTGTCTTAGGATAAGAGAGCAATTTTATTTCAATAAGGGTTGTGTCAAAGATTCAAAGTTGGGGAGAAGTAGGTTGAAAGAAAAATGTGGTTTAGTAAAAGTTGTTGAAAGGTGATTGAATATTGTATATAAAAAAAATGAAAAAAAAAAAAGAGAAAGTTTTGATCAATACTCTTTGAAAATCAAAAGAAAAAGAATATAAACCAAGAGTGTTGATGAATAAATTGTGAGTGAAGGAATCACCTTGATTTGAAGAAAGGGGAAAGGAAAGAATGTGAATGATTTTGAATGTGAATAGTCAAGAATTTGCTCTCTTGTCCTTAAGGCTTTTTGAATCCAAAGAAAAACAATGATTTCTTGTAGCCTAGCCCCATTACAAGCTTAAGAAAGTCCTTAGTGGTCCATGATTGATAGCATGTTTTGTGATTATGCTAAGATGTATGTTTGAATTGATTTGTTGTGAACACATTGTTTGGATTGAGAGAAACACTCCACCTTTGAGTTGAAACACTTGTGAGGATTGTGATTCTAGTTGATTATCTTGTTGATTTGGAAAGCTTGAAATCTTACTTGAATTTTGAAACTATTTCACATTCATGCTTTGATTCTTTGATGATTATGAATGCTTGATTTTGAACTTGTAGCAAATTGAATCATGCAAACTTGAAAGGATTTAAAAGTTTTTGGTTGATTACAAAGCTTGAATGAATTATGCACTAAAGATGTTTGAGCCATGTTGTGAAAGTTTGTTTTGGACTTTTGTTTGAGGACAAACAAAGTTTTAAGTTGGGGAGAGTTGATAAGTGCCAAAAAGTAGTAAAATCTCATATACAATTTAGGCACTTATTGACTTGTTTTAAAAGCAATTTCATATAAAATAACCCAACTAATTGTAAATATTAGTTTTATTTAGAAAATAGTCAAACTATGTTTTTTTGTACCTAATCCCAACCATTTTGTAGGTATTAATGTTTGCCTTTTGAATCTTGACAAATGAAGAGTGAAATGAAGTTCAGCATTCGGGCTAAGCGAGCTAAAAGTGCAGTCAAAATAGAAAAATGCAGAAAAATCAGTTGCTGTCACCGTGGCTGAGCCAGCTCTGGCTAGCCAGGCCACAGAACCAGTTGTTGTCACCGTGGCTGAGCGACCATCTGGCGAGAGCTGGCGACCGGGAAAACAGAACAGCTCGCGGCCTGGCGACCTCTGGCGAGCTGAGCTCGCCCAGCGAGCTTTTGGTGGCCCAGCGAGCTGTGGCGATTTGATGGGGACACGTGTTAGAAAACCCACAGATGAAGAAACATCCTATCGCCCAGCGAGATAGTAAAATCAGATTTACTATAAATAGACTTCAAAACAGATTTAAAAAAATAACTCACCTCTCCCAAGATCCAAACAGTCCGAAAAACAGAGAGGAACATCAAGGAGCAAGATTCAAGGAGTTTTGGAGGTGGATTCACTACAATAGTTGAGACATCATCATTGATATGTTTGTTCATTTCTTTTCTTCTTAATCTTTGTAAAGTTCTCATGAAAATGAAGGGCTAATTTCTCTTTTGTTGGGATTAGATGTTGCTATTTTATGAGTATGTGTTCTTAATGATCATGGTGTTGTATGAATTCTAGTTTATTTATCAAATTTGATGTTATCCTTGATTTACATGTTTTATCTTTAGATTTGAATTGTTATAGACATATACCTTTTGAATCCATGATCTAGGATGATATTTATTAAACTATAAACTCTAGACATAGATTTGGGTTTAATATTCACAAATTGTATCGAATCTTAATGTTATCGTGTTGTGTATTCATCCGAGACATCAGAGTTTAAGCAATGCGGTAAAGCCGGTGTATTGATTAGTCACCCGAGACATCGGGGGTTAATAGATATTACCGGGACTCTCGTAGTGATCTGGACACGGACACGTACGTGAGCGATACGTGATAAGTTTGATAAATAGTTAAGATTTGTATAACTGATTAAAAGGATACGTACGATTGAAGTTGTAAAGTCAAATCCCAGCAATTTAATCTCTCTGTCAATTTACTCAACTTTACTACTTTTATGTTTTTGCAAGCTTTCGTAACAAATCATCTTTGAAAACACTATACTTGAAATTATATTAATTGTTGAACGGCTTAGATATCGCACCAGTCCCTGTGGATACGATAAAACTATACTTACTTTTGCACTTCAACAGATGTACATGTAGGTCAAGCTCTATGTGACCTAGGAGCAAGCATCAATCTGATGCCCTTATCTGTTTTCAACAATTTGGGTATTGGTGCTGCTAGACCAACAACCATTACACTTCAACTAGCTGACAGAAGCATATGCTACCCACAAGGGAAGATATAAGATGTGCTAGTTAGGGTTGACAAGTTTGTCTTCCCTGCTGATTTTATCATTATGGATTTCACTGCTGATGAAGATACTCCCATACTTTTGGGAAGACCATTCCTTGCTACTGGAAGGACATTGATTGATGTAGATAAGGGAGAAGTATCCATGAGAGTTAACAACCAAGAAGTCAAGTTCAACATTCTAAATGCTATGAAGTTTCCTACTGAGAAGTTGGAGGTTGTATCACAACTGCAAAGTTGGGATTCTCTGGTGCACAAGCAATTCATGAAAGATTCTGATCATTTGAAGAAGATTCCCTTTCCTCATGAAGACAAGGAATTGGTAGATGATGAAGTTAAAAAGGAAAAGTTCATTATCAAATGGGCTGGAAGATATGAAGTATTGGAAATACCACCTAATGCTAAGAAGGAGAACATTCCTTCAGTTTTGAAGCCACCTGCTTTAGAATTGAAACAATTACCTTCACATTTGAAGTATACATTTCTGGAGACAAGTCAGCAGTTGCCTGTTATCATTTCTGCTGATTTGACTGGTAAACAAGAGGAGAGCCTAATATTGTTGTTGAGAAGATACAAGAGAGCCATAGCTTGGCAAATGGCTGATATCAAGGGTATAAGTCCCACTGTTTGTATGCACAGAATCTTACTTGAAGAAAATTCCAAGAACAGTGTGGAATGTCAAAGAAGGCTGAACCCCATTATGAAAGAGGTAGTAAAGAAGGAGATAATCAAATGGTTAGATGCTGGTATTGTTTATCCTATCTCTGATAGTGTGTGGGTTAGTCCTGTTCAATGTGTTCTTAAGAAGGGAGGCATGACAGTAGTTGCCAATGAGAAGAATGAGTTAATCCCCACCAGAGCTGTAACAGGGTGAAGGATATGTATGGACTATAGAAAGCTTGACAAGGCCACAAGGAAATATCATTTTCCTCTGCCATTCATTGATCAGATGTTGGATAGATTGGCAGGCAAGGAATTCTATTGTTTCCTTGATGGATATTCTGGTTATAATCAGATAGCTATAGCTCCTGAAGATCAAGAGAAGACTACTTTCACATGTCCCTATGGTACCTTTGCCTTTAGGAGGATGCCATTTGGATTGTGTAATGCCCTTGCTACTTTTCAGAGATGTATGATGGCATTATTCTCTGATTTGATTGAATCTGCTATGGAAGTATTCATGGATGATTTTTCTGTCTTCAGAGAGTCATTTCAAGGATGCTTGGATAACTTGGAATTGGTTTTGACAAGGTGTGAAGAGAGTAATCTGGTGCTGAACTGGGAGAAATGTCACTTCATGGTAAAAGAAGGAATTGTGTTGGGTCATAGGATTTCTAAGAAGGGATTAGAAGTGGATAAAGCTAAAGTGGAAGTGATTGAGAATTTGCCTCCACTAACAAATGTTAAAGGAGTCAGAAGTTTTCTAGGACATGCTGGATTCTATAGAAGGTTTATCAAGGATTTTTCCAGGATTACAAAGCCTTTATGTCAACTGCTACAACATGATGTGCCATTTCAATTTTCTAAGGAATGTCACAAGGCCTTTGAAACATTGAAGACTGCTCTGATCACAACACCTGTGATTGTAGCTCCTGACTGGACAAAACCATTTGAACTGATGTGTGATGCTAGTGACTTTGCTATTGGAGCTGTGTTGGGTCAGAGGCATGACAAAGCTTTCCATTCTATCTACTTCGCCAGCAGAACATTGACAGAAACGCAGCTGAACTACACTACTACAGAAAAGGAGTTATTGGTAGTTGTGTATGCCTTTGACAAATTCAGATCATATCTTGTTGGTACAAAGGTGGTGGTGTACACAGATCATTCAACTATCAAGTATCTACTTTCAAAGAAGGATGCTAAGCCAAGGCTTATCAGATGGGTATTGCTGCTGCAAGAATTTGATCTAGAGATTAGAGACAAGAAGGGTGTTGAAAATCAGGTTGCTGATCATTTGTCTAGACTACCTGAAGAAGTGCAAAGCCATGACAGGTATGTAATTAAAGAGCAATTTCCTGATGAACAACTCTTAATGATAACTAATGATAAGACACCTTGGTATGCTGATATTGTAAATTATTTGGTTTGAAAACACTTATCCCCTGATTTGAATTATCAACAAAAGAAAAGATTCTTGTCTCAACTGAAAAATTATTTTTGGGATGAACCATTTTTGTATAGAAAGTGTGCTGACCAAATAATGAGAAGATGTGTGGCAGAAGAAGAGGCAAGACAGATCTTATCACATTGCCATGCTTCACCTTATGGTGGACATTTTGCAAGTGTGAGAATTGCTGCCAAAGTTCTTCAGTGTGGCTATTATTGGCCATCATTGTTTAAAGATTCTTATAATTTTGTGAAACAATGTGATAGATGTCAGAGAACTGTAAATGTATCTAATAGACAAGAAATGCCTCTTACAAATATTTTAGAAATTGAATTATTTGATGTTTGGGGTATTGATTTTATGGGACCATTTCCTAAGTCCTTTGGTAATCTATACATCTTAGTTGCTGTAGACTATGTGTCTAAATGGGTGGAGGCAATTGCTAGTCCCACCAATGATGCTAGAGTGGTAACCAATTTTTTTAAAAAAAAAATATCTTCACTAGATTTGGCACTCCAAGAGCAATCATCAGTGATGAAGGCTCACATTTTTGTAACAAATTTTTTGAGGAGTTGCTGGCCAAATATGGTGTGAGACATAGAGTTGCCACTGCTTATCATCCACAGACAAGTGGGCAAGCAGAGTTATCAAAGAGAGAGATCAAAAGAATTTTAGAAAAAATGGTTAATCCATCAAGGAAAGATTGGTCTAAACTGTTGGATGATGCTCTTTGGGCCTATAGAACTACTTTTAAAACACCTTTGGGAATGTCCCCATTCAGACTAGTTTTTGGAAAGGCCTGCCACTTACCAATAGAGCTTCAATGCAAAGCCTTTTGGGCTACTAAGAAACTTAATTTTGATTTTAAAGCTTCTGGTAAGGCAAGACTTTTGCAACTATCTGAGTTGGAGGAGCATAGGATGTTTTCTTATGAAAATGCTGAAATATACAAGGAAAAAACTAAAGCCTGGCATGACAAAAAGATTCAAAAGAGAGAGTTGGTAGAAGGTCAAAATATTTTACTCTACAACTCTAGGCTTAAGTTATTTCCTGGTAAATTGAAATCAAGATGGTCAGGACCATTTAAACTTTTGAAAATTTATCCTTATGGTGCTGTTGACCTTCTTGATGAGACAACTGGTAAAGAATTCAAAGTGAATGGACAGAGAGTGAAAAGCTATTGGGGTGATACTTCAAGGGAGAGAGTCACCACCACTCTTGATGATTCTTAATCATATTTTGCAAGTCAGGATGACGACTTTGTGAAAACCAAGCGCTTACTGGGAGGCAACCCAGGATTCTAATAAATTTTGTTGTTTTTAGTTGTTTTTAATTTCAGGTATTGTGTGGAAAAATATTGCTGTTAGGAGGCAAGGCATTATTTGCCTTGGTCTAGTTGGCTGAGTGATGACAGATACGGTGACTGGCATCATTCTTGAGCTCTATGCCAACCAGATGAACCAAAGAAGAAAATTTGAAGTTTTGAGGACTTGGAGAAGTCCTGAGGAAAAGGCACGCCAGATGTTATCAACATGAAGCTGGGATACTGGTTACTGATGGGCTAGTAATTATCAGAAGTTACCACGTGGCATTTGGTAGACAAAGTGATAACACGCGCTGAACTAGCCGTTGCACTGATTCCGCGTGTAAACCGTTTTTCCAACGGTTAAACCCACATCATCCGCCTTCCATCATCATTACCCCAACGTCCATAAAACTTTTTCATATCTTTTCCATTAAGATTCGTAACAATAATTCAACCACCCACTACCTTCTATATAAACCAACCCTTATCACTTATAAAACCCTTTACACCGTAAATTTATAAACCTACTACTCTCTATATTTTTTGCAAACCAATTCTCAAACACCAACCCTTACCTTTCAAAAACACCCCACCGTTTTATCAATCCTTATCACGCAATCATGTCAACTGGAAAGAGGCAAGTGATCACTGCTGCCATGTCTAAAGATGAAGAAGATTATGATATTTTGTTAATAGCGACGCTGCTGAACGCTATGGGATCTTTAACTCCAAACAGATCCACACTGAACGTGGATTCATCTTTAACGCTGACTTTGAGCATTTGGAGATTAGAGAAGACCTTGAGGTGATCATTCATTCTCTCAAGTGGCAAAAGTTTATTGCACATCCCTCAAGTTACAACACTCAACTAGTGAAGGAGTTCTACTCCAATCTTACCAACATTCACCAGAAGAGAAGAGAAATTATGGTGAGAGGCAAAGCTATCCTCTACTCAGAGGCGAACATCAAATGGTTATATGGCATTGACGTATCAGAGGATGCCTATTCTGCTACCCTCGAATCCATTGATGAAGAACGATTGGAAGAAGTTGAAGAAGAAAAGGAAGAGAAAGAAAAGAAGAAAGAAAAGAAGAAAAAGAAGAAGAGTCACAAGATGAAGAAGTTACGTACTGTGGTAGTGGAAGAAAAGGAGGCACCTGCAGAATCAATAGAGAAAACTCCTGCCTCACCACCAATTGATGAGAAATAGGATGTAGCTGAGGAAGAAGAGGAAGATGAACACTATGAGAGGGCTGATAGTGACTACATCGAGGGTGCTGCAAACTCTGATGCCAATGAGAACGTGATCAATTGGTCAGAGGAGAAGAAGAGTGAAGAAGAAGAAGGAAGCAATGGGTCAGACAGACAAGACCCTGAAGACCCAGAGGCAAGTACTAGCACGCCTTCAGAGGGTGCAGATGCCATTGAGCATACCCCTTTGCAGGAGGGTACTCTGGGAGTGGAGACTGTGCATGAGCCTGATAATGCACCTCCACAGGTTAATTTGGCCATGAAGGATAAGGCTGCATCTAAGGAGATGAATCAGATCTTGACCACTCCTACTACAAAAAGAAAGAGAACAACAAAGAAGAAAGATGCACGACAGGCAACCACTGACAAGCCTGAGGAAGCTGTTCCTGAGCCAAATCAACCATCAGAAGAGGAGACTGATGAAGCAAACTCAAAGAAAGAAGCTGACTCTGCTCTGAGGAGAAGCAAGAGGTTCAAGACCTAATGGTATGTCTTGAGACACTTTGCCTGTAGGATCGAGTCTAGTTTAAGTTTTTATTTTCTGTTCTGTTTTTGAAAACTTTTTGATGAGTCAGTCGTTGCCTCTCCTTAGTGTCAACAGTGAGGTCACTGTTTAGTTTAAGTTTGGGGGAGAGGTAACATCAAATAAAAACTTTTTGAAAATGTTTTAAAATAGATTGCTTTTAATGTGTTCTTGTAAGCATTTTATTGACATGCCAAAATAGAGGTTAGAGTTTTAGATGCATGACCATAGGTTTGTTTGGAAATTTTTGGAAATTCTTATGTTTGATGCTTGATTTGATGATCTCTGCACCTTAATGCACACTGTTGAATACTGTCAAACTTAAGAGTGGCTAGATAACTCTTTTAAATACACATTCTCTACTCTAAGTTTTCTAAAAATGAATATAATGGAGAACATGGTTAGAACCAAGTTTGGGGGAAAGGACTAGAGTATTGAATTGGTGATCATTGCTACAATAATTCCTAATAGGAGGCTGTTGGTTAGCTATAAAAAAAAAAAAAAAAAATGAATAAGTCTCTGTGAGACAAGTGAGTAGGGTGCTTTACTCTTATTAGCAGGTTAGACCTATTACAAGTAGGATCTAGTCAGTGAAAAGATGGAGTATCCCCAAAGCTAATGTATATATATAATTGATAATGAAAAAGCAACCCATCAGTTCTCCTTGGCTATAATCAAAATGCTTTGGTCACTCTTGAAAAGAAATAGTCCCCCTTTTTGCTGAAACTCTAAGTAACTTCAAAATTATAGGAAAAAGATGATAGCTTAGCCTTTAGAATGGGTAGTTTTAGAGTGGGATGTAGTCATTAATCTGGTTGACAGTGCTAAATGTAACGCCCCGATTTTTTTATATATTATATTTTATAAAATATTTAGGATTGTTTTATTTTCTTTTATTAATTATTTCTTATGTTTGTGCTTGTTAAGTTATTTCGTGTATGTGGATTTCAGGATGAGAGTTGGTGAATCAAGAAGTAAAATAAATGAAATTATAGTTTAGAAAATAGGAGAATAAGAACAATTCGATATTTGGGAGTGTGAAGAGTAATTGAGAAACATGGCCGTAATAGATAATTTTAGAATATAATAATATACGTATATTTTAATTTAGTGCAGGCAAATAGAAGAAAAAAAAAATATTGTTAGAAAAAAAATAAATAGAGAAATGGGCTTGGGTTTAGGGTTGTGGGTAAGACCATTAGAAACAAAAATCAGATTTTTGGCAACATAGTTTAGTTATAAGTAAATTCTGTCAAAACCTAGGTTAGCACACAATTACCTTACGTGAAAGAAATCTAAAAATTGGAGAATAGAGAATGAGTAACTGCCCATGGGAGAAGAAGAGAGAATTTTTGCAGCAGCTTAGGATCAAAGAAAGAATCCATCAAATTAAGGTGAGGGATTAGTTTGGGTTTATGTATAGGTAATTGCAATAAGGAATGTTTATGATTCTATTTGTTCTTTCTTTTCTTTTGATTCCGTAAATCTGTGTACGGTTCATGTGTGGCTTTTGGTGTTGAATTTCGTCCCTAAAGTTGTGATGGTATATATGAATATAGCTTTCATATATGTTTATCCATAGTTCTCGCTCTCTGTTCCGTTTGTTACTGGTTTCGTTTGGCATGAAAGCTAGTTCATTAAAAATTAAATAAATAATATACTTACATAAATTCAAAGGAAAAGGATAAGTGAGGCATGTGGTCTTGCACGATGAGGGGTATGTATATACCTTTATTCATTTATAATTTGTATAGTATGAATATAAATATAATAATAATAAGATGAGAATAGTAGTAGTTTTAATTTAAGACTTTGACCGGAAATATATATAAATGAGATTTTGAAGATTAGCACTTAGTATTTGGAATAAATTAGAAATAAGCTTTATACATTCCTCTATTTCTAATTTTTCATTGCCCTTTGAAGTTATCATAATTCATTCCTTTGAATTCTCATATTTGATTTTCTGGTTTTGAGTTTTATTTTTGGTGTTTAGTTTTGTTTATATGAAATTAGAATTTTTGAACAAAATTTAAAATTAGAAGTTGGATTAGATTTCATCACATAATTCGTTCCTAATTAACTAGTAACCATTAGAGAATCAATAGCGGGTTAATTGAAATTGTTTGGGGTTGTTTTGGAACTTAAAAATCAAGCTTTAATTAATGAAGTCCCTTTTCTAAACCTATCAGGATGTTCTCTTCCTTTGTTTAGTAATGCAATCCTTGCTTAGAGTTGTGTCTATGAGTGAAACATAAACAAATAACTTGTACAGGGACGCATGTGATGTATATGTATATATACATATCATACCTAGTATAATATAATAAGATAGATAAGTATAGTAGTTTCAAACTAAAGTCATTTTGGTCTATTTCAATGCATAAATTTTCTTAATTAGATTAAAATTTAGGATCGAATAGTTGACACTAAATTTTTTATTAAACTAATTTGAATGCATAAGATTATTGAATGAGTATATTGGATTATCAGTGTGGCTATATTTCTTGACAAGTGCTTACAATTACGGTTTATATTTGGATCATATATGTGCGTCGGTCATTGATAAAAAAAAAAAACACAACTTTTGTCTTATTATTAGTTTAATGAAGAGGTCTCAACTTATATCAATATGGACTGTAGTTTATTTGTCCTTGAGATTTACAAGATAAAACAATGGTTTGGTTTCAGTCGTATGCTTCTAGTATGGCTTCAAATTTGATTCTAGTTCTTGCTTATAATTTTGTGTTATGGCATATCCTATTAAATCAATTTTAGTCGTAACAATTGAGAAGTGATGTTCTAATATGTGCAATTGGAATTAAATTCGTGATGAGTAATTGGTAACTTTTTATTGTTTTGACTGAGATTGAGTAAGAGAGTTGTTTGTTTGAAAATTTTGATTTTTGAGACTTCTCAATTTTTGGGCTTTTGCCGTTGAGTGGTTGTAGTGTTGAACTTGTTTGATATTTGGGAGTTTTGCATTTGTTTGGATAACTTTGACATGCATACATTCATGTGTAGTGCTTATGCACAGCGACGTTGATTAGTGCTTATGCACAGTGAAGTTGATTAGTGCTTAGGCACAGTGACGTTGATTAGTGCTTATGCACAGTGAAGTTGATTAGTGCTTATGCACAGTGAAGTTGATTAGTGCTTATGCACAGTGACGTTGAGGAGTGTTCAGTAAAATAATTCTGACCTCCGACCCTGGTACCACATGCATATTAGAGAGTCTTAGAATTTTGCACATCATTCATATTGATTTGAATTTATATATTTGTGTTTGTTTTCTTATTTTAGTTGTTGTGAGTATCCCATTGAATCCTTGGTTTGAATATTTTACTTGATTACTATTATTGTTATTATGACTGTGATTATTATTGTTATTATTATTATTATTATTATTATTATTATTATTATTATTATTATATCTAATAACGTTTTAGTATTGTTATTGTCCAGCTACCTTATATAAACATCATTACTAATTCCCTTCTGGTTTGACCCTACGACTTGCAATCGTAGACTTTCAGGAAAAGAAGTAATTTTAGAGTTGGTTGGCCGCTTGTTCAACTTTTCAGTTGTTAAGTCTAGAGTCTCTTTGATACCGTAACGTTGGGGGGAATCACTTAGCTTATTTATTATCAATGTCTTGAATTTATGAAGAGCTTATGTTTTTAAGGATTTTTCTTTTATGTAATTTATTTTAGCAAGACTTAATCTCAATTTGAATTATTCAGACACTTCATTAAACAATTTAGTATCATAGTATGTTAGCTTTGTTTTTTATATTTAAATTTTTCGTTGTGTATTTTTGAATTAAATGAAATAAATTGTGCCATTATGTTTAGACGTGACACCCTTTTCATAACTAAATATCATTTTCTATCAATAATAATCAGTTGGGGTTTGAGGGTGTTACAAGTTGGTATCAGAGCAGTCGGTCCAGTCAGACCAAGTGTGTCGGTCTAGTTGGACCAAGTCTGTAATTAATTTCTAATTTTGCAGTAGAAGATGACTGAAGGAATGATAGTCGGAAACAAATAGTGTGTTGGAGAAGATGGCACAGATAGTGACGAAGTTTTTAGTAGTCTTGTAAGCATAGCTAAATCAACAATAAGTAGCCAAAGAATTTCATAGAGTAGAGGGGTATCAGATGAAGTTTAATACTAGTGAGAGGATACCGCCAGAGTTGAGGATTGCAGGTGAACGTAAGTCAAAGTGGGGGAGAGGGCTTTACACTCTCAGATAAAGTAAAGTCGGGAAGCGTGTGGTGAAGTGCAGTTGTTTCAGCAGATAACAAAAAAATTAATAAAGGAGCAAGTGGTGGGGACAATTTGAGGTTTCGATATGACTATATTGTTTTCCCGAACATGTTGGAGTATGAACTTAGAGTTTGAAATCGCTAGATAAGCAATGATGTTCTCGAAGAAGAACAGACAACTGTCTGCGATGCTGCGTCTTTGAAAGTAGAAGGAGATAGAGTTTCTAAAACTAAAGCAAAGAGTATGTTTGTAGTTCTCCATGAGGCAAGGTACGAGGAGTCAATTAGGTTATACCTTCAAGTATGATGATATAGTAGTTGAACTATTCTAAATGCGAGAAGTTTGAAACTGGATTACATCCGAAGATCAGAGTGGTGCAGCGAAAGGACGGCTGTGAAGTTGTCAGTTGTGTATGAGTTCTAAATGAGTTCTTGATAAATCAATGATGCACCACTGACAAGGGAAGTATAGTTTGTGTTAAAAGTGGTACTTGACACTAGACCTGTGTGACTGATGCAGAATAGCATGTACGCATCACAATGGATGAATCTTAAGAAGTACGAAGACACTATCTATATGGTCCGAAAGGTGAAGTTTCTGGTAAACATAAGAGTTGAAGTGTTTGTTTGATCAGAAGGAGTTGAACGTGATGCAGAGAAGATGTTTGGAGTTTTGAAAGACTATGACTCTGAGTTGAATTACCATTTTGGTAAAGTTAATGTAGTAGCATATGAGTGGAGTAGACAGTCATTGCATGAGTCAGCACCTATGGTGGAAGCGATCGAGATGATTGAACCATTCAGGGATCAGAGTTTATCATGTAAAGCAACTACTAAAAAAAGTGAAATTAACAAGATTCGTTCTTGAGGAAATCGAGGAGAGCCAGAAGATAGATTTGGGGTAGTAGAGCGGTTAGTGTCAATCAAGCAAAGTAAAAGAGTTGACTTCAAAATAGGTGAAAATGAGATAACGCGATCATGAGAAATAATTTGCATGCCAAGTTGCCAGAACTCAAGTAGAGTATCCTAGTAGCAATTCAGAAGGGTGATATGAGTAATTGTCCCAGAGTTACGAGATGTACCAAGATATTAAAGAGACGTGTTAATGGACTAGTAGGAAGAGTGATGTCGCAAGAATTGTGTAGTACTACATGGTATGTTAGAAGTTGAAGGTCAAGCACCATAAATTATTGAACAGGAAATTGCAAAGATTAAGATAAATCGGAAAAAGAAAAAAAAAATGAAAGTTTCATAGGGAAGACGAAAGAGATATTAAGATCAGCGGAGGAAAATGCTTGAATTTCAGGAAGGTGAACATGTTTTCCATGTGTCTCAGTTGTGGAAGTACATTTCAGATCCAACTCATGTTGTTCCGTTTGACGATGTATAAGTAAAAGAGAATCTGACTTTGGAGGCGTTACCGTTGCGAATCGAATACCATAGTATAGTGAAACACCTGAAGAGTAAATAGAGAGTTACCTTAAAACCGGATGAGAAGAACCATATGTGAACACAAATGGGGGAACTCGAAAGTAGAATGGAGGAGTCGTACACGGAGTTATTTCTTTCAGTAAATTTTCGAGGACGAAAATTATTTAAGTGGGGGAGAATTGTAACGCCCCGATTTTTTTATATATTATATTTTATAAAATATTTAGGATTGTTTTATTTTCTTTTATTAATTATTTCTTATGTTTGTGCTTGTTAAGTTATTTCGTGTATGTGGATTTCAGGATGAGAGTTGGTGAATCAAGAAGTAAAATAAATGAAATTATAGTTTAGAAAATAGGAGAATAAGAACAATTCGATATTTGGGAGTGTGAAGAGTAATTGAGAAACATGGCCGTAATAGATAATTTTAGAATATAATAATATACGTATATTTTAATTTAGTGCAGGCAAATAGAAGAAAAAAAAAATATTGTTAGAAAAAAAATAAATAGAGAAATGGGCTTGGGTTTAGGGTTGTGGGTAAGACCATTAGAAACAAAAATCAGATTTTTGGCAACATAGTTTAGTTATAAGTAAATTCTGTCAAAACCTAGGTTAGCACACAATTACCTTACGTGAAAGAAATCTAAAAATTGGAGAATAGAGAATGAGTAACTGCCCATGGGAGAAGAAGAGAGAATTTTTGCAGCAGCTTAGGATCAAAGAAAGAATCCATCAAATTAAGGTGAGGGATTAGTTTGGGTTTATGTATAGGTAATTGCAATAAGGAATGTTTATGATTCTATTTGTTCTTTCTTTTCTTTTGATTCCGTAAATCTGTGTACGGTTCATGTGTGGCTTTTGGTGTTGAATTTCGTCCCTAAAGTTGTGATGGTATATATGAATATAGCTTTCATATATGTTTATCCATAGTTCTCGCTCTCTGTTCCGTTTGTTACTGGTTTCGTTTGGCATGAAAGCTAGTTCATTAAAAATTAAATAAATAATATACTTACATAAATTCAAAGGAAAAGGATAAGTGAGGCATGTGGTCTTGCACGATGAGGGGTATGTATATACCTTTATTCATTTATAATTTGTATAGTATGAATATAAATATAATAATAATAAGATGAGAATAGTAGTAGTTTTAATTTAAGACTTTGACCGGAAATATATATAAATGAGATTTTGAAGATTAGCACTTAGTATTTGGAATAAATTAGAAATAAGCTTTATACATTCCTCTATTTCTAATTTTTCATTGCCCTTTGAAGTTATCATAATTCATTCCTTTGAATTCTCATATTTGATTTTCTGGTTTTGAGTTTTATTTTTGGTGTTTAGTTTTGTTTATATGAAATTAGAATTTTTGAACAAAATTTAAAATTAGAAGTTGGATTAGATTTCATCACATAATTCGTTCCTAATTAACTAGTAACCATTAGAGAATCAATAGCGGGTTAATTGAAATTGTTTGGGGTTGTTTTGGAACTTAAAAATCAAGCTTTAATTAATGAAGTCCCTTTTCTAAACCTATCAGGATGTTCTCTTCCTTTGTTTAGTAATGCAATCCTTGCTTAGAGTTGTGTCTATGAGTGAAACATAAACAAATAACTTGTACAGGGACGCATGTGATGTATATGTATATATACATATCATACCTAGTATAATATAATAAGATAGATAAGTATAGTAGTTTCAAACTAAAGTCATTTTGGTCTATTTCAATGCATAAATTTTCTTAATTAGATTAAAATTTAGGATCGAATAGTTGACACTAAATTTTTTATTAAACTAATTTGAATGCATAAGATTATTGAATGAGTATATTGGATTATCAGTGTGGCTATATTTCTTGACAAGTGCTTACAATTACGGTTTATATTTGGATCATATATGTGCGTCGGTCATTGATAAAAAAAAAAAACACAACTTTTGTCTTATTATTAGTTTAATGAAGAGGTCTCAACTTATATCAATATGGACTGTAGTTTATTTGTCCTTGAGATTTACAAGATAAAACAATGGTTTGGTTTCAGTCGTATGCTTCTAGTATGGCTTCAAATTTGATTCTAGTTCTTGCTTATAATTTTGTGTTATGGCATATCCTATTAAATCAATTTTAGTCGTAACAATTGAGAAGTGATGTTCTAATATGTGCAATTGGAATTAAATTCGTGATGAGTAATTGGTAACTTTTTATTGTTTTGACTGAGATTGAGTAAGAGAGTTGTTTGTTTGAAAATTTTGATTTTTGAGACTTCTCAATTTTTGGGCTTTTGCCGTTGAGTGGTTGTAGTGTTGAACTTGTTTGATATTTGGGAGTTTTGCATTTGTTTGGATAACTTTGACATGCATACATTCATGTGTAGTGCTTATGCACAGCGACGTTGATTAGTGCTTATGCACAGTGAAGTTGATTAGTGCTTAGGCACAGTGACGTTGATTAGTGCTTATGCACAGTGAAGTTGATTAGTGCTTATGCACAGTGAAGTTGATTAGTGCTTATGCACAGTGACGTTGAGGAGTGTTCAGTAAAATAATTCTGACCTCCGACCCTGGTACCACATGCATATTAGAGAGTCTTAGAATTTTGCACATCATTCATATTGATTTGAATTTATATATTTGTGTTTGTTTTCTTATTTTAGTTGTTGTGAGTATCCCATTGAATCCTTGGTTTGAATATTTTACTTGATTACTATTATTGTTATTATGACTGTGATTATTATTGTTATTATTATTATTATTATTATTATTATTATTATTATTATTATTATTATATCTAATAACGTTTTAGTATTGTTATTGTCCAGCTACCTTATATAAACATCATTACTAATTCCCTTCTGGTTTGACCCTACGACTTGCAATCGTAGACTTTCAGGAAAAGAAGTAATTTTAGAGTTGGTTGGCCGCTTGTTCAACTTTTCAGTTGTTAAGTCTAGAGTCTCTTTGATACCGTAACGTTGGGGGGAATCACTTAGCTTATTTATTATCAATGTCTTGAATTTATGAAGAGCTTATGTTTTTAAGGATTTTTCTTTTATGTAATTTATTTTAGCAAGACTTAATCTCAATTTGAATTATTCAGACACTTCATTAAACAATTTAGTATCATAGTATGTTAGCTTTGTTTTTTATATTTAAATTTTTCGTTGTGTATTTTTGAATTAAATGAAATAAATTGTGCCATTATGTTTAGACGTGACACCCTTTTCATAACTAAATATCATTTTCTATCAATAATAATCAGTTGGGGTTTGAGGGTGTTACACTAAACAGTTCACACACACGCATGGTCATCATTGATGGTTGATTTTATGAGAATTGTGCCAATTTTTGAAAACTTTCCTTGGGTCTAAGTCTTTTTACTTAAATGTGTTGTTTACATGTCAATATTATGAGTAGTTGAACACAGTTTTTGCTTTCTACCATTATCTGAGGACAGGCAATGATTCAAGTTTGCGGGTGTGATGACTCACTATTTGTGTGTTATTTAGGCCTTTATTCATGAATTATTTCTTGCCAATATGGTGATCAAACCATGTTTTAATTCAATTTCATTAGTTTTATTTACTTTTGAGTCTAGAATTATGTATTAGGAATAATTATGTAATCTGGATGAAAAAGAGTTAGTTTAGAGGCAATTTATGTCAAGGCATGTTATTTGGTTCTAGATCGTCATCAAAGGCATCTACTGATAATGACTGTCAAGACATTATGTTCCGTACAAGTCAAACCAAGTCAAGCATTGCTAGAAGACAAAATCTGGGAACGTGCTAGAACATTGTAGAAGGTATCTTTGGAGGATAAGGATGAATTGGCTGGCCTTCCAGCTGTCAGCATCACAATGATTGTACTATGATTAAGTAGTCCTTGCAAATGGAATATCCTTTATTCCTTGGGCCTAGTAGTCACAATTAAGGTTGCACCCGATCCAAGAAGGATTGTCCTATAAATACACGTCCCTAAACCTAAAAATGCATGCTTGAAACTTAGAGAATAGATCTGAGAAGAAGAAGAGCTACTGCGCCATTTCAGCTACTCTGCCGTAGGAGACGACCTGTGATAATGAGAGGCACGACAGTGTCTGTAGGAGTATCTATTGCATTGTAATGGGTATCACTACTTTACTTGTTATTATTGTTGTTGTTTCTATGCTCATTCTGAGCTAAACTCTTTGTAGTTGAGATTATGTGAAGTTTAATATAATGAATGAAGTATTTATGTGAATGAATGATTGTTCTTGTGTCATCTTTAACTTTATGTTTTTATGAAAATACATTTATTTCTTTGACTGATCAACTTAGATTTAAATACAAGTTGCATGTGTAGAGACATCTAACATGTTAATGGAAATAATAAAGTTAAAAAGGTTAAGTGGGAGCAGACATGTAATCCCTACCTTTTCTTATGGATAAGTTAAGGGCCTTAGTGGGAAACCAAACAAGCAAGTGCATTTCTGAACTCTAATGGGATTAATAGTGACCTCGACAGAGCCAGTCCATTATACCCTGTTTTAATATCTAACGTTGTAGACATACACCACAAGGCAAGCTTGCTCACAGATGGCACGTCAGCAGTTATCATTCACTATGCTACGTTCATGTGTTAAATGGATCATGATCTCAGCTACCCTTTTATTCTTGTTTTCAACCATCACTTTATATAACTGTTATTTTATTTATTGTGTTAAAAACCAAATATGTTTTGTTACCATTACAATAGACTAAACACTTTATCTGAACTTGGAATGTATAACCCTTAGACTATTCCCTGTGGGTTCGACACACTCTTTACTTATTACTTGCTACAGTGGACTGCGTATACTTGCGTATTCACAATTCCAACCGAACACTATCACTACAAGTAAGAATTTGCTTATACTTTCATTAATCCTCAATTTATTCCTAATCAATCGGTAGAATTTGATAATCTATTTGTAATCACTGTGTAGTTGAAATAGATAGTAAACTTAAGGGTTTGGAACAACCACAAATGGGATTTAGAGGCTTTTGAAATTCTATTATTATGGTACCTGCGCTCTTAGTGTTGCTGTTCTGTTTTATTCTATTGGTTATCGAACTTATGCTGGTGAGAGGGGGAAGGACCACCTGTCGTGTCTTAGAATTCATGGAGTATTCCGTTTTCTTTTCTTAAGTGATGTTGAGATAGTCTAGTGAGTAGTGAGTTTCCAAACTCAAATTAAGGAACCATATCACAATTTGCAACCTGTTACTTTATTTTTGGGTTAGAACATATTTAACTAATTTTTCTAGTAGGTTGTATAGCACAATACGTATGATAAATGGAGTTTTATAAGTTTTAGAGATTTGGTGGCTTTGATGGGTTATGCATTCTCTTTTTAATAATTAGTATTTTAATGTATACTCATCCAAAGATTGGCCTATGAACCTAGTAATTATTTTTGAAGACTAATATCCAAATCATGTAGTCTGATAGATAGGTAAAAGTTGGAATTGATATATATATGGCTTAGTTAGATTAAGTAAATGATGCTTTTAAAAATAGACATTTATTTTAGAAGCATTGCAAGTGGTATATTCACAGTAGCCATGCTTTATAGATAATTAAAATATGACAGTAACATGTTACTTGATAGTCATAGTTATTAAAAAGGGGCTTATCATTGATGGAATAATTAAGTAGTGGTAAACAATATATAAGTCAAACCTGATATTATTGAGTAAAAAGTAGGAGTGAGTAAGATTTGAACCTAAGTGAGTTAATATTTAATTGTGAAGGTTAATTTATAGATAGTGAAGTGAAGACCGCTGCGTTGAGAGTTAATAATTGATGTGGCTAAGGTAAGGGCATCACTCCATGTGTTTAATTTCCTATTTGCAATGTGTTTACTTGGTGTACTGTTGTGGATGGTGTTGTTGTTGTGAGTTTATTATATGGTTCTATGTGGATTATGCTAATGGGTGCTGCCGATCAGGTTGTGTTTATGATTGGTGAAATTGGTTATTAACAGTGCCTCTTAGTTTGGTGTAATTGATTAAGAGGGGTGTATTCATTCATTCATTGGTGTTGGTGTGGTTCGGTATCCGGGTGGGGTACTGGACCTTAATACCCGGGTGGGGTATTGTGTCCGGGTCGGACTTTTTGTTCTTTGGAGTGGTGATATCCGGATCATATAGATTGCATTAGTTATCATATAGATTAACAATTAGGACTTGGTGAGCAATTCAATGTTGTTCTTTCGTGTTGTATGTTGTCAACCGTTGAATTGTTAACATGTGGCTTCATGGTGTTCTTGACATATTGCTTTTGTGTTTTCTATGGTGTGGTTGAACTGGATGATTAGTTTAATTGTGTTGTTATTTTGTAATTATATGTCTATATATGCATGTTTATTGTGTTATATTTGAGATATGGAGATGACCCTTACTTTTGTATCAGATGATGACCCTAGTTCACTATCCCGAGATGATTCATTTGGTGGGGACTAGATTTGATGATTCTAGGCAGAGATGATGATTTTGTCGACCGCGAAGCTCTTGGGAGGAGTTTTGAGTCCGACGTTAGTATAGGACTTAGATTGATCATCTTTAGGAAGGGTTCTGCCCTCTAGCAGCTGGTTGTTCCTCAAGATCAGCCATGGTTACTTCTTCTTCTGAACTAGAGCCAGAAAATTGAATTTGTTCACTTGTTTCTTCAAAAACCAAACCAATACCAGTGTCTTGCCTCTGATTGCCTCTTGTATTCTTCCTACGAATTCTGAATGTTCTTTCTATCTCAGGATATGGTCTGTATTCAGGTGTAAGTAATCTACGCATGCAATGTCAGAGCACACCTGTAGATAAACCACTTGACAGAAAAGATCAAATAACAACAATAAACTAAAACTACAATAAATGAAAATGGAACTTAAAACCGTACTATTCCCCAGCAACGGCGCCAAAAACTTGTTCGGTTGGAATTGTGAATACGCAAGTATACGCAGTCCACTGTAGCAAATAATAAGTAAAGAGTGTGTCGAACCCACAGGGAATAGTCTAAGGGTTATACATTCCAAGTTCAGATAAAGTGTTTAGACTATTGTAATGGTAACAAAACATATTTGGTTTTTAACACAATAAATAAAATAACAATTATATAAAGTGATGGTTGAAAACAAGAATAAAAGGGTAGCTGAGATCATGATCCATTTAACACATGAACGAAGCATAGTGAATGATAACTACTGACGTGCCATCTGTGAGCAAGCTTGCCTTGTGGTGTATGTCTACAACGTTATATATTAAAACAGGGTATAATGAACTGGCTCTGTCGAGGTCACTATTAATCCCATTAGAGTTCAGACACGCACTTGCTTGTTTGGTTTCCCACTAAGGCCCTTAACTTATCCATAAGAAAAGGTAGGGATTACATGTCAGCTCCCACTTAACCTTATTAACTTTATTATTTCCATTAACATGCTAGATGTCTCTACACATGCAACTTGTATTTAAATCTAAGTTGATCAGTCAAAGAAATAAATGTATTTTCATAAAAACATAAAGTTAAAGATGACACAAGAACAATCATTCATTCACATAAATACTTCATTCATTATATTAAACTTCACATAATCTCAACTACAAAGAGTTTAGCTCAGAATGAGCATAGAAACAACAACAATAATAACAAGTAAAGTAGTGATACCCATTACAATGCAATAGATACTCCTACAGACACTGTCGTGCCTCTCGTTATCACAGGTCGCCTCCTGCGGCAGAGTAGCTGAAACGGCGCAGTAGCTCTTCTTCTTCTCAGATCTATTCTCTAAGTTTCAAGCATGCATTTTTAGGTTTAGGGACGTGTATTTATAGGACAATCCTTCTTGGATCGGGTGCAACCTTAATTGTGACTACTAGGCCCAAGGAATAAAGGATATTCCATTTGCAAGGACCACTTAATCATAGTACAATCATTGTGATGCTGACAGCTGGAAGGCCAGCCAATTCATCCTTATCCTCCAAAGATACCTTCTACAATGTTCTAGCACGTTCCCAGATTTTGTCTTCTAGCAATGCTTGACTTGGTTTGACTTGTACGGAACATAATGTCTTGACAGTCATTATCAGTAGATGCCTTTGATGACGATCTAGAACCAAATAACATGCCTTGACATAAATTGCCTCTAAACTAACTCTTTTTCATCCAGATTACAAAATTATTCCTAATACATAATTCTAGACTCAAAAGTAAATAAAACTAATGAAATTGAATTAAAATATGGTTTGATCACCATATTGGCAAGAAATAATTCATGAATAAAGGCCTAAATAACACACAAATAGTGAGTCATCAGATAGATTTGGAGGTTGACTCCTATGAGTGGGTTCACCTTCTTCTTTCTAATAGCTCTACCTCAGTTGTTTTTTTTTTCTTTCTCTCAGATTTTCTTTCTTAAGACGTGAAGTTAGATAGGAAAACTGATTTCTAATAACTCCTCTAGTAACCTATTTCCTAAATACAAGGGCTAGTGGAATAGAAAGGTGGAACTCATGATATCTTAAAAATAGGGGAAAAGTTATTATAGTTTAATTCTAACTTTTTCTATTATATTTATTATTTTTATTTTATGCTCCCTCACCTATAATTGCTTTTCCTCCTAATTAGAAACAAATATATTGGAGCATAATGAAGCAATATTTATCAAATAACTTGTGGAAAGAAACAATCAATGAAAATCACCAAAACACATTAAATAAATTATTTTAACGTAAAAAAAAATATATTAAAATACTCGGGTCTTACACTCTACCCACCTAAAATAGTTTCGTCCTCGAAACTGACATTGGAAAAGAGCTCTGGGTGTTGCTCCCTCATCTTATCTTCTACCTCCCAAGTAGCATTTCCCGTGGCTTTATTCCAAATGACCTTCACCAAAGGAATTTTCTTGTTTTTTAATTGCTTGATTTTTCGGTCATCGATCCTTGGAGGTGGCACTTCAAAAGATAAGTTATCATGCAATTCCATAGTATCAGGTTCAATTACATGGGACGGGTCTGATATGTACTTCCTCAGTTGCAAAACATGGAATACATCGTGAATTTTGGATAGTACCGGTGGTAGTGCAATTTGATAAGCTACCGGCGCCACTCGAGTGATAATCTGATACGGTCCAATAAATTTTGGGGTCAACTTTCGGGACTTTATAGCTCTCCCAACACTTGTAGTAGGTACCACTCTAAGAAAAACATGGTCACCCTCTTCAAACTCTAATTGTCTGCGACGTCTATCGACGTAACTTTTCTGACGGTCTTGCGAAATCTTCATCATTTCCCTTATCTTGCGAACCTTCTCCGTAGTCTTTTGTACCATCTCCGGCCCAGCAATCATATTCTCTCCATTCTTGTACCAACACAATGGTGTTTGACATTTGCGTCCATACTGGTGCCATCCCGATACTGGCATGAAAACTATTGTTGTATGTAAACTCAACCAAAGGCAGCATATCGTCCCAATTTCCTCGGTCATCTAAAACACAAGCTCGTAACAGATCCTCCAATGATTGATTTGTCCTCTCAGTCTATCCGTCAGTCTGTGGGTGGTGAGAGGAACTAACACGCAATGTGGTTCCCAATGCCTTGTGTAGTGCTTCCCAAAGGTGAGATGTGAACTTCGGGTCTCGATCTGAAACTATGCTCGAAGGCACACCATGAAGCCGTACAATTTCAGCAATATAGATCTCCGTATACTTGGGTATTTTGTAAGTAGTCTTCACTGGTAGAAAATGAGCAGACTTAGTCAATCGGTCCACAATCACCCAAATTGAGTCATTCTTTTTTTGTGTTTTTGGCAATCCTTAAATGAAATCCATGGAGATACTGGTCCACTTCCATTCTGGTACATCTAATGGTTGGAGCTTTCCTGCTGGTCTTTGGTGTTCTATCTTTGCTTTCTAACAAGTCAAGCAAGATGCAACATACTCCGCCACTTGTTTCTTCATTCCAGGCCACCAGAAATTTTGTTTCAAATCTTGGTACATTTTTGTCATTCCTGGATGAATACTCAATTTACTCTTATGAGCCTCATCTAAAATCTCCTTCCTTATTTCGGCTACATTCGGCACACATGTACGTTCATTACATCGTAAAATATTATCTGATCCCACTTTAAAGTTTGATGATTTCCCTCGTACCATCAATTCTCTTCTCTCTTGTATGAGTTCATCATCCTGATGATTTGCAATCTTTTCCATCAACCCATTTGCAATCTTAACCATACTTATCTTCAGTGCTCCTGGTGAAAAATCTACATCCAAATGCAAATCACGAAATTCTTCCCATAGTTTTTGTTGTCGAACCATCACTGCAGCCGAGGCGGCAACGGCATTCTGCCTACTTAGCGCATCTGCAACAACATTGGCCTTCCCAGGATGATACTGTAAACAGAAATCATAGTCCTTGAGAGTATCCATCCATCTTCTTTGTCTCATATTAAGCTCTTTTTGATCAAACAAATATTTCAAGCTCTTATGGTCACTAAAAACGTTAAAGGTGCCTCCGTACAAATGGTGTCTCCAAATTTTTAATGCAAACACTATTGCAGCAAGCTCCAAATCGTGAGTAGGATAATTCCTCTCATGAGTCTTTAACTGTCGCGATGCATAAGCTACCACTTTCTGGTTTTGCATCAGCACACTCCCTAATCCATGATGAGAGGCATCACAATACACCTCATATGGTTCATCTGGCTGAGGTAAGATCAATACCGGCGCAGTTTTCAAGCGTTCCTTCAGTGATTGGAAACTTGCTTCACACTGCTCTGTCCACGCAAACGGGTAGTCCTTACGAGTAAGTTGTGTCAACGGAGCAACTATTTTAGAGAAACCTTCAATAAACCTCCGATAGTAACCAGCTAAACCAATAAAGCTTCGAATATCTGTAACGGTCTTTGGTCGTCTCCATTCAACCACTGCCTTAACCTTTGCTGGGTCCACTGCAATTCCTTCCTTTGAGATCACATGTCCCAAAAAGTTCACTTCTTCTAGCCAAAACTCACACTTTGATGGGTTAGCATACAATTGTTTCTCTCGCAAAATTGATAGTACTTGTCGCAAATGCTCTTCGTGTTCCTCATGACTTTTAGAATAAATCAGTATGTCGTCAATAAATACTACCACAAATTTATCCAAGAACTAATGAAATATGCGATTCATATATTCCATGAATACAGCTGGAGCATTGGTTACTCCAAACGGCATTACTAGATACTCATAGTGTCCGTAGCGTGTTCGAAATGCGGTCTTGGGAATATCTTCTGTCTTAACTCGAATTTGGTGATACCCTGACTTCAAATCAATCTTAGAAAATATTGCAGCTCCCTGAAGTTGATCCATTGGGTCATCAATACGTGGCAACGGATAGCGATTCTTGATAGTCGCCTTATTGAGTTGTCTATAGTCTACACAGAGACGAGAGCTCCCATCTTTTTTCTTTGAAATTCTGGCAACCAGACAGACAAATGTTGTGCACAACGTTAGAGCAGTTGACCGAGCACTTGTCACACAATAATAATAGAACGCAGCGTAGCAAATAAAGTAAGCATGACAGAATGATAAATAACACAGTAGATTTGTTAACCCAGTTCGGAGCAAATTGCCCTAGTCTGGGGGATACCAATCCAGGAATGAACTCCACTATAATAGTTCTAGTGAAAAGCACAACGTAGCCTCACTACTTGTCTTTGCACCACGACCCTACCAATGGCTGCTCTACCTAGGAACTCCTAGGTATGAGACCCCGTCTCAATCCCTAGTAACAGTACAGACAGCACTGTTAAACACACACTTGTTTCTTTAGTTTAAATAAGAGTCACACTCTAAAGACACAACTAACTCCGTGCTTAAAAGCTTAGGAGCAGTACACCATTACAACTCAAACACAGAGTACTTGACTTGAATCAGAGAGATACAAGCAATACTCACAACTAACAAGAAAACCTAAAACCTTAAGACACACGCTTTAGTACACACACGGTTTTCCACACACAAAACTAGGGTTTGTGTTTACATATATATAATACTGAGCAGTCAATGGTTTGGGCTTCAAAACACAGCTTGGACGTTGTCAGGTCCAGTAACAATTCTTCATGTGCAAGAATATTGTTTCCAAAAATATATCAATATTAATTATGGAAATACACCAAGGCAAGACAGCCTGTACCACTCATTCAACCTACGCGTCTTGATCAACACGCTAGGTTAAATATAAAACTTCATAGAATCTCCAGAAGATCTTGCACAGAAATATAGCGCGTGCTGGCGCGCAACAATCAGGTCACACAATGTTGTTCCACGTGCTACAGCATTTGTCTCAGCATTTGGCTAATAGTTGTTTTTGCAAAATGTAGCCAACTTACCAAAACACAACAATCTCCCCCTTTGGCAAAATTTTGGCTAAAACAATCTATAGCTAGTTCTTGAAGAGATACACAGAATTTCTTCAATTCACATCAGCACACTTATTCACATATCAACTAAAACAATCATGGCATATAACGAAACTACTTCCAAGGGAACTCTTTGAATAAAGATAACTTGTAAATAGTATCAGAGACATTCATCATCAATACTCATAATACGCCTAGCCTCACAGAAATAGCCAGATAAACAGAACATATATATAGTGGGTTCATATAGGGAGATGAAAACATACTCTTGAATAGTTAACTCCACGACATAGAGGAGATAATCAGATATAAGCTCTCCCCCTTAAATCATGCACATTCTCATACCATAAGTGTTCCCCCTCAAAACATGCAGACATATAACATAACATACTTACTTCAATGAGACAAATGTCAGAGCATCTGTCCAAGCGTCTTCATGCATAATAATAACATAACAACTGCTAGAGCATGTGTTAGAGCATCTTCAGTCATAAGAAAAAACATCTATTCTACTCCCCCTTTTTAGCCATAAATTCTGACAAACATCAATATTGCATAAGAGAAACCATAGAGTAACACATCAGTTCACATAGGTCACAGAGTCACAGAGGCACAGAGAGGCCACAAATAGAGTTATTACAGACCATAGGGCACACACAGGTGCAAAGTAAATGAATAAAAGAGAAAAAAAATTACACAATCATTGGTCAGAGGCAGTCTCATCAGAGGCAGCTGACACTTCCTCAGTATCACCAGCAGCAGAAGCATTTCCTCCTTCTTCTTCCTTGTACTGACCTTGTGCAAGAGGCTCACCCTCAGCTGCAGTCTCAGCTTTCAAGGCAGCTATAACCCTATCAATCTTCAGCTTCTTAGCACCCAGATCCAAGCTAACCTCTGTAAGCTCAGCAATCATAGCCTGCTTACTCATACCACCAGATGACTGGACAGAAGTGCCAGCCAAATCATCAGCTCGTGGCTGGGAAATCAACTTGAATCCAAACCAAGAGGACTAGGCCTTCGAACAAGCTCGTCTGTGCTAACCAAAATATCAGGGTGTTGTTGCAGAATAACACCACACACTAGAGTTGGGAATGGAATAGGGAACTTAACAGCAAAAGATTTAGCTTGCTCCAAAAATTGATGATAAATGTAATAACCAAAATCAAAAGCAGATTTAGTACCAACTGCATAAATGAGCTTACCAAGCACAGTGGCCACATAATTAGAATGAGTAGTGGGGGACCAGTTATTAGCAGCAATTTTATTCAAAGCAGCATACAGTGGAGTCAGTTTTACAGAGGACAAAAGCCCAGGCCAGTGTCTAAGCTTGTTACCTGTGATAGCCCTGCAAATGGTGTCATCAGTAACCTTCCAAGATAGGCATTAATCACTTGAGGAGAGAAGTTGACACATCTACCACGAACATACACCTTCTTGTACTCAGGGTACCTAGGATCATCACATTCTTCAGGTATGTTGACAACAAACTCTCTCACCAGCTTGTCATAGCAGTGACCCAGATCCTTCACTGTCTTCATCAGCCCAGCAAACTCCAACACATCAACCAACTCTTTGCACTTGAACACATCAGCTTTCAAATTCCTTTCAAGTCCAAGTCTCCTATGATAGACAAATTTCCAGCGAATAGCTCCACTTTCCAAATGAAAGGAAACATTATCAGAGGAGCTGAAGGAATATCCAAAGGAACTTTCATTCCTTTGACAGTTTTTCTAGATGCTCCACCAAATGGGGCAGCATCTGTCACAGCAATGTCAAAATCAGAATCGCTTGAGGGGTGATCCTTTCTTTTGAGTACCCTTAGCATCTTTACCAGCAGTAGATGCAACACTTATTCTTTTGCTTCTTGTTCTGCGAGCAACACCAACAATTGGAGTCTTTTCCACAGAATTATCTTCAGACTTTACTTCATCAACATCAACCACATCAGTTGGTTCAATGTTTACATTCTCAACCTGACTAACAGTTTTCTGAACCTCATCATTCTGATCTTGAGGCTTGGAAGAAACATTCTCATGAGTACTCACAGTCTCAGGAGTATTTGGAACGTCCAAAGACTCCACAGTGGCTTGTGCCAAAGATGCTTGAGCATCTGGCACAACAATTTGAACATCAGCAGAAGAATGAACAGGATTCTCTGTCACAGCAATGTTCTCAGCAACACAAACATCATCAGCAATATACTTGTCACTAACAGCAGCATTATCAACATCATGCAAATTTGTCTCGTCAACATTTAATTTGTCATCTACCTTAGGATTAACAAAACCTAGGGTTTCATCAATCGCTTCAGTACCCTCAATGGATTTCTCATCAGATTCAGTGACACCAGCGTCAACATCTGGCTCTACAACAGTCGATTTAAAGGGATTTTCTTTACAGTACAGGTCATGCATGGTGAGACCTACACGTTGAACAACAGGAGAGGATCTTTTACCTTTTGAGATCTTCTTTGTTCCTGATGTAGTTGCCCCTTTTCTAGTACTTTTCTTCTTCCGTGACACAAGCATTTTAGGACGCTATTTGATCGCTGTTGAGTCAGTTATAGTAGCGATTGGTTGAACATCCATCACCACCGGTGAAGTGGTTTCTGGAACAATGGGAGAAGTTTGATCGTTGGCGGTAGGCGATTGAGTGTTTGTTGAAGTAGACATGATGAGAATGAGAAGTTTGAGTGTTTGAGAGATTGAAGGTTTGTAAGAAACTTTTTGAACAGCGATGAGAACGGCAAGAGGGCAGTTGAGAGGTTGAGAGAGGGTTTGTAAGGAATAATGATGATTGCGTGTGATTGCTTTGTTTAAGGGAAGTTGGGATACTCTTCCTTGATTTGCGTGCATAAAGCGGTTGAGGAGGGAGAAAATAACTGCTGCACGCCTCCCATTAAATAACTGCTACAATTCCTCAATTAGGCAAATGCCTAACCGCCTTCTTAGTTTTTTAAATTGTGCAATATCAAGAGCTTTTGTAAATATATCTACTAACTGCTCCTCAGTTGAAACATGCTCAATAGCAATAATTTTTTCTTCAACCAACTCTCTGATGAAATGGTGTCTGATATCAATGTGCTTAGTCCTGCTATGTTGTATAGGATTTTTAGAAATATTGATAGCACTCAAGTTGTCACAATATAATGTCATAGCATTTGTCTTGACATTGTACTCACTCAGCATCTGTCTCATCCACACCAATTGTGTGCAGCTACTGCCTGCTGCTATGTACTCAGCCTCAGCAGTTGATAAGGAAACACAATTTTTTTTCTTACTAAACCAAGATATGAGATTGTTACCTAGGAAGAAACATCCAACAGAAGTACTTTTTCTATCATCTACACTTCCAGCCCAATCTGCATCACAGTATCCTAACAACATAGTACTTTCTCCATGAGAGTACAACAAACCATAATCACTAGTACTGTTCACATATTTATGAATTCTCTTCACTTGAGCCAGATGGCTCATCTTTGGCTCAGCTTGGTACCTAGCACACACTCCAACAGCAAATGTGATATCAGGTCTACTAGCAGTCAGATAGAGAAGACTTCCTATCATACTTCTGTATAAACTTTGATCTACATTTTCTCCCTTGTCATCTTTAGATAATTTGATATGTGTGGGAGCAGGGGTTCTTTTGGTTGCAGGATTCTCCATACCAAATTTCTTGACCATATTCTTAGCATACTTACTCTGAGATATAAATATAGTATCTTCCATTTGTTTTACTTGAAGACCTAGAAAGAAATTCAGTTCACCAACAAGACTCATTTCAAACTCAGATTGCATTTGCTGAACAAAATGATGTACCATCTGGTCAGACATTCCTCCAAAGACTATATCATCAACATATATTTGTGCAATCATAAGTTTTCCTCTATCATCTTTCACAAACAGTGTCTTGTCATTACCTCCCTTCATGTAACCATTATTCACCAAGAACTCAGTTAGCCTCTCATACCAAGCTCTAGGAGCTTGTTTCAATCCATATAAAGCTTTCTTCAACTTGTATACATGATTTGGAAAGGCTGGATCAATAAAGCCCTTGGGCTGTTCAACATAGACCACTTCATTCAGATACCCATTCAGAAAAGTGCTCTTGACATCCATTTGATACAACTTGAATTTGAGAACACATGCAATTCCAAGTAATAGCCTAATAGCTTCAAGTCTAGCTACAGGAGCAAAAATCTCACCAAAGTCTACACCTTCAATCAGGGCATAGCCTTGAGCAACCAATCTAGCTTTGTTTCTAGTGATTGTACCATTTTCATCTGATTTATTCTTGTAAACCCATTTTGTACCTATGATATTTGCATTATCTGGTCTAGGAACTAAATCCCACACATCACTTCTCTTGAACTGAGTTAGTTCTTCTTGCATGGCATTTATCCAGAACTCGTCAGTCAAAGCCTCTTTAACATTCTTGGGTTCAAAGTTGGAAATAAAACAAGAATTTGATACCTCATTATTTCTCCTTCTTGTTGTGATTCCTTGATTAGGATTACCAATGACTTGATCTATTAGGTGATTCTTCTGAACTCTGATAGATGACCCTTTGTTATTAACTGTATTTTCAGAACTTATTACTTCACCATCTTCCTCATTGACAACTTCATCATCTGTCTCTTCTTGTAAACCAGATGTTGTGCCAAATGTACTATCTTCTGGTGCAGCATCATTACCCTTATCATCAATCACAACATTTATGGATTCCATTATGATATTAGTCTTGGAGTTGAATACTCTATAGGCTCTGCTATTTGTAGAATACCCCAGGAATATGCCTTCATCACTTTTAGCATCCATCTTCCTTCTTGGTTCTCTGTCAGCTAAGATGTAGCATTTACTCCCAAACACATGAAAGTATTTCACAGTGGGCTTTCTATCCTTCCAAAGCTCATATAGAGTTGTAGATGTTCCTTTTCTCAAGGTTACTCTGTTATGTATATAGCAGGCTGTGTTCATAGCCTCAGCCCAGAAGTGGAATGGTAACTTCTTGGCATGTAACATCACTCTGGCAGATTCTTGTAATGTTCTATTCTTTCTCTCTACTATTCCATTTTGTTGAGGAGTAATAGGAGCAGAGAATTAATGGAATATTCCTTCAGTCGTGCAGAACTCAGAGAATTTACTATTTTCAAACTCCTTCCTATGATCACTTCTGATTCTAGCAATACCACATTCCCTTTCTCTTTGAAGTTTTAAACAAAGATCCTTAAATTTTTCAAAAGTGTCAGATTTCTCCCTGATGAAGTCAATCCATGTATATCTAGAAAAATCATCTACCATGACAAATGCATACTTCTTACCACCTAGGCTCTCCACTTGCATAGGTCCCATCAAGTCCATATGCAACAATTCAAGCACTCTGGATGTGGTCAGATGTTGTAGCTTCTGGTGCGGCATCTTTGTCTGTTTTCCTATTTGACATTCTCCACATATACTTCCTTCTTGAATCTGAAGTCTTGGTAAACCTCTGATGGCTCCTTCAGCAATGGCTTTCTTCATACTTTTGAGGTTTAGATGTCCAAGCTTTTGGTGCCATAGCTTCACATTATCCTCTTTGGTTATTAGACAAGTAGACAACTTAGTTTTGTCTTGAGAGACCCATAAATAACAGTTATCCTTTGATCTTTCTCCCTTCATCAGTAGATCACCTTTGCTATCAGTAACTAAGCATTCACTCTTTGTGAAGTTGACTTTTAGACCCTTGTCACATAATTGACTAATGCTTATTAAATTGGCAGTCAGTCCTTTCACATGAAGAACCTTATCAAGTTTAGGTAGCCCTTCACTGATCAGTGACCCTATACCTTTAATTTTCCCTTAGGCTCCATCACCAAAAGTCACAAAGCTTGTAGCATATGGCAAGACATCTGTCAAGTAATCTCTATTTCCAGTCATATGTCTTGAACATCCACTATCAAAATACCAATCACTACTAGATGATGCTCTTAGTGAGGTATGAGCAATTTGAGCAATCTCCACGCTTTCAGATTCTGCTTGATTTGGATCACCAGTATTGCTCTTCTGCTTCCACTCTTGCTTGACATCCTTCAGAATAGGTTCAGCTTTTGATAAATGAGTTTTATCAGGGTACTCATACAATTTGAAGCAGTAAGGTCTGATGTGTCCCTTTCTTCCACAGTGGTAACAAATCCAACCAGAATATCTTTTCTTTGATTTGGTAGAGTTTCTAGTTGTCTGTTGTCTCACCAGATGCTGGGGCATCTGTCTTGACATAGTTGGATTATAGGTACTAACAGACGGAATAAACTTCTTTATAGGCACAATTTTCTGATGAAATAGTGAATTGTAATTGAAACCAATACCTCTCGTATCATTAGACTTTTGTCCTGTCTCTAGGATTTCTTCTAGCATATCAGTACTTGTATTCAGCATCCTCAATTGCTTGTTCATGTTGTCAATCTTTGATTTAAATAGAGCAACATCACCATCCAGTCTTGAATTTTCTTCTAGAAGTTTGTTTTTCTCAGCTTGTAGTATAGCAATGGTCTTCTTTTGCCTTATCACAGTGTTACCAACTTCTACACTTTTGAGCCATAATCCCTTATAACAATCAACCAATTCATCATAAGTCATTTCACCATCATGTGATTCAACATCAGATGCACATATTCTAGTTAAAGCAGTCACATGTTTAGCAGATTCAGATTCTTCTTCAGATTCATCTTCATCAGACCAAGAGACAGTCATCCCTTTCTTTTGCTTCTTAAGATACGTTGCACATTCAGTCCTGATATGCCCATATCCTTCACATTCATGACATTGAACTCCTTTGCCTTGGCTTGTCTTGTCATCTGTTTTTGATTTTCTAAGATTATTGACGTTCCTATTTATGCTGTGACTGTTGTCTGGAGCATGTGTCTTGGCATTTCTGTCAAACCGTTTGAAGACTTTATTGAATTTCTTACCCAACATCACAATAGTTTCAGCTAGAATATCATCGGCCTCCATATCACTCTCCTCAGATTTAGAGGCAAAGGCAATACTCTTTGTCTTCTTTTCAGATCTTTCATTTGCAGACATTTCAAACGTTTGTAAAGACCCCACTAGTTCACCCATTTTCAATTCTGAGAGGTCCTTTGCTTCCTCTATGGCAGTAACCTTCATGTCAAACTTCTTAGGTAGTGACCTAAGCATTTTCTTCACCAGATTTTCTTCAGAAATCTTTTCTCCCAAAAAATCAAATTGATTATCAAAATCAAGCATTCTCATGTGAAAATCTTGAATGCTTTCATCATCCTTCATCTTCAAGTTCTCAAACTTACTGGTCAATAGTTGCAGCCTTGAGCTTTTCACCTTTGAGGTACCCTCATGCACAGTTTGGAGTATCTTCCATGCATCCTTTGCAATAGTACATTTTTTTATCAATTTGAAAATGTGCACATCAACTCCATTGATTAAGGCATTTAGAGCCCTTGAATTTGCATTAGCTAATGCTTCTTCATCCTTGCTCCATTCCTTCTCAGGTTTCAGCTTAGTGGTAGTCTCCCCTTCCTTACCAGTAGTAACAACAGGATGTTCCCATCCTACAACCACAGCTCTCCATGTTTTGTGATCCATGGATTTCATAAACGTAGTCATCTTAGACTTCCAGTCATCATAGTTAGCATCACCAACCAACAGTGGTGGTCTATTCATTAGTCCTCCTTCTTTGTCCATCTTAGCCAGAAATATCTTCCCTGGAGCTCACCCAATCAAGCAGGGTGCCTGCTCTGATGCCAATTGAAATTCTGGCAACCAGACAGACAAATGTTGTGCACAACGTTAGAGCAGTTGTCCGAGCACTTGTCACACAATAATAATAGAACGCAGCGTAGCAAATAAAGTAAGCGTGACAGAATGATAAATAACACAGTAGATTTGTTAACCCAATTCGGCGCAAATTGCCCTAGTTTGGGGGATACCAATCCAGGAATGAACTCCACTATAATAGTTCTAGTAAAAAGCACAACGTAGCCTCACTACTTGTCTTTGCACCACGACCCTACCAATGGTTGCTCTACCTAGGAACTCCTAGGTATGAGACCCCGTCTCAATCCCTATTAACAGTACAGACAGCACTGTTAAACACACACTTGTTTCTTTAGTTTAAATAAGAGTCACACTCTAAAGACACAACTAAATCCGTGCTTAAAAGCTTAGGAGAAGTACACCATTACAGCTCAAACACAGAGTACTTGACTTGAATCAGAGAGATACAAGCAATACTCACAACTAACAAGAAAACCTAAAACCTTAAGACACACGCTTTAGTACACACATGGTTTTCCACACACAAAACTAGAGTTTGTGTTTACATATATATAATACTGAGCAGTCAATGGTTTGGGCTTCAAAACACATCTTGGACGTTGTCAGGTCCAGCTAACAATTCTTCATGTGCAAGAATATTGTTTCCAAAAATATATCAATATTAATTATGGAAATACACCAAGGCAAGACAGCCTGTACCACTCATTCAACCTACGCGTCTTGATCAGCGCGCTAGGTTAAATATAAAACTTCATAGAATCTCCAGAAGATCTTGCACAGAAATATAGCGCGTGCTGACACGCAACAATCAGGTCACACAATGTTGTTCCACTTGCTACAACATTTGTCTCAGCATTTGGCTAGTAGTTGTTTTTGCAAAATGTAGCCAACTTACAAAAACCCAACATTCTTTACTAGCAAAACTGGGGCTCCCTACGGAGAAACACTCTGTCGAATAAAATTCTTTGATATTAGCTCATCCACCTGTCTTTTAAGTTCAACTAGTTCTGACGGTGACATTCTGTAAGGTGAAGTTCTGATTGGGCTCGTTCCAGGGTGTAAGTCAATTGTAAATTCAATCTCCCTCACTGGCGGTAGTCCTGGTACACCAACTGGAAATACATCTATAAATTCACTAACTATAGGCATCCCCTCTATTCTGGTCTCTGAGGTAACTTCCGAACTGGCAAAGGCGGTGCACTCCTGATTTCTATCTTTTAAAGAAACTTTGACTTCATATGCATTCAAAAATTTAGCTAAACCCGGATTTGGGAAGGATGTTTAAAGAAACTTTGACTTCATATGCACAATCCAACAAAATATAATGATATGATAGCCAATCCATTCCTAAGATAACAGAAGGATGTTTGTGGGGTAGACATATCAAGTTAGCCAAGAATCTCCTACCTAGTACAACTACAGGACAAAACATACATGCAGTACTAGCTGTCACTATCTTGTCAGTAGTAGTAGTAACCATCAAATCAAAAGGTAAAGGGGTGGCAAGTAATTTCAAACAGTCCACATAATTCATAGAAATGAAAGAATGTGTCGCTCCAGTATCAAAGAGCACAGGTAAGGTAGTACCTGCAATCTCGCACTCTCCCTGGAAAGATTCATTCGGGCGTGAGGCTTCTTCCCCCTCCATCACATATACTCGTCCTGGAGCAGTCGGACGTGAATCTTTAGCAAAATTGGTTGTAGCTTCAGTTCTTGGAGCCCTGCAATCTCTAGAGACATGTCCTGGCTTTTGGCATTTATAACATAAATTCTCTTTTGCAGTGCACTGATCAACATAGTGGTTTGGGTCCCCACAGCGGTAGCAATGCGGCTTGGTCATCAAAGGATCTGCCTTACTCCCTGCAGCGGAACTGTACCCTCCCCTTGTGGAACCTTGAGGGCACTGATACGGCGTTCTTCCTTGGCCTCCCCGTTCATGATTATGGTGATTTGAACGGGTCGGTCCCCTAGAGTTATTATTGTTTCCCCGATTCAGTCTTCTGTTCTTCATCGCCTCTATTTCTCTGCATTTCTCAACCAAAGGATGGAACTGTTGAATTCCCAAAGGCATAACTGAGTCTTGAATTTCATCTTTTAACCCTTCTTGAAACCGGTGGCACATGTAGCTATCATCCACACCATCACGGAAAAACTTGAAGTGCCTGGATAATGACTCAAATTTTGCTGCATATTCTCCGATTGACATATTTTCCTGACGCAGCTTTAGAAAATCATCCCCCAATTTGGTTCTAGCACTCTGGGGAAAATACCTTTCCAAAAACTTATGCTTGATCGACGATTTGTGTATAAAATATTTGATCTTGACCGCAAGTGCACAGTCTCATCGTGTAGTTTTAAAAGATATCGAATCCACAGGGACCAATAGTTGAGTACCGTATTTCTATCGTTACGGTGTAAATCTAAGGCTAACGAATAGTGGTTTATAATTGTTTTAGAATTTAAGAGAGATTTAAAAGATGAATTAAATTAATTAAAGCGGGATATCAGTATGTAACTAATTAACCATCGGGGATTTAGTAAATTAATAGCGCGCGAAAAAGGATTTATTTTTTCAGAAGGACTTTCTCAATTTAAAGGTTTAAACCTCACATTCTCGTTTTATTAATAAAAACCATACTAACTAGACTAGGAGTTTTACTGTCACTTTTCTACCACCTTAGTTTCAAAAGTATATTTTGAAAATCAATAAGTCCTAATTAATTCTAATGTGGCTCTCGCTCGTTCAAAAATTAATATCAAATTCCTACTATTTAGTTAAAACTTCAAACTCTCACTCTATTGATTTTAACATTAGTTGCTTTATTTTACTTTCGTTCAAAAGCTTAGAATTAAATTAGGAATTTGAATCAGAAAAATAGTTTATGTGCGCGCGCAATATCATTATTAAATCCCCTTCGGAGAATTAAATTACATACCGATATCTAGGAATTTAGCTAGACATGAAGAAAGAAACAAACAAATAAAAACAGTAGATTAAATTAGACATAATAAATAAATAATTAAATAAGCGTATAAAAAACCTGGAAATAAAATTCTGAATAAACTTGAATTAAAATAGGTGGAAATAACCGGTACAGAATTCTTGACAGGAATGTGAAAACAGAATTAAAATCGGACTCCCGATGTGGAAGTACCGATACAGTTAACGAAAAGAAAAATACAAACTGACTGAAATAAAGGAAAGAAAAGGCGTGTAAAATTCTGAATTTGAGCTTCCTATTTATAGAGGATTTTTGCCTCTACGATCCACAAAAGTAGGAATGGATAGGCTTCACTTGATCTCATCCATTTGGCCGTACGATTAGGAAAAACAGTTGATCAGACGCGTGCTTGCTCCCCACGTTGCGCGAAATTCAGTTTTGCTGGATCCTGGAATCTGTGGCGGGCGCCACGAAGCTGGTGGCGGGCACCAGCCCAATTTGTTGGGTTTTGTTGATTTTGCTTGTTCGCACCCCCTTTTTGCTCGGTTTTTTACCCTTTTTGCTCAATTCTCTTCTCCGACCTATTTTATTCGACATTACTGAAAACAAAACAAATACCAACATAAAAAGACATAAATGAAATAAAAACATATGAAAATGCAACTAAAGTTTACATAAATAAAGCTAAAAATACGATATGATTTCGTGTCATCAATGCTGGAATACCTCCCAAGTGATCACTTCCTGAGCAGCCTCTGCTATACGTTTTGCACTCTTCCACCAATATTCAGCATCACCGCGTGATTGATATGCGGCATAAGTTACTTTTGACTCCTCAGGATAGCGGACAGCTTCAAAAATCCTTTCCATTCCTTGCATCCACAAATCAGCATTCTCTGGATCTATTTCTCCTTTGAATTCAGGTGGGTTATGGCGACGCAATTCCTTGAGCCATCTGAGTCATAGGATTTTCAGGGTGTTCAGCCATTGTTCCCTGCATGCACAAACTAGTAAGTATTCTCTTTTGAAAAATACTCATAGGATGCTACGACATGATAGATCATAAACTACCCGACACTGATCAGCTTAAGACACAACCAGCAGGCCGGATAGGACCGAACTGCTCTGATACCAACTGTAACATCCCGATTTTTTTTTTTTTGAAAACAAGAAGGTACAAATCTCAAAGATAAATGGGAAGTTCCCGTGCTTTGACTTTAACTTATAATAAAACAAATTTGTTTAATTAAGCTCTCTTAACTAAATCCTCAAACACAATAATTAAACACAACCACTACTAGAGCAAATGAATGACAAATCAAATATAATCCAAAAATATAACCATTAACAAGGTCAAAACCAAATGAAAACTTTGGACATAATGAAATAACCCAACATAAATAATCCCAACAAAAGAAGTTTATCCAATTCAAGTCTAAAACACGGAGAAAATCCTAAAGCTGATCAATATAAGTCGTATACTAACGTCGGACTCAAAACTCCTCCCAAGAGCTTCGCGGTCGACAAAATCATCATCTCTGCCTAGAATCATCACATCTAGTCTCCACCAAATGAATCATCTCGGGATAGTGAACTAGGGTCATCATCTGATACAAAAGTAAGGGTCATCTCCATATCTCAAATATAACACAATAAACATGCATATATAGACATATAATTACAAAATAACAACACAATTAAACTAATCATCCAGTTCAACCACACCATAGAAAACACAAAAGCAATATGTCAAGAACACCATGAAGCCACATGTTAACAATTTAACGGTTGACAACATACAACACGAAAGAACAACATTGAATAGCTCACCAAGTCCTAGTTGTTAATCTATATGATAACTAATGTAATCTATATGATCCGGATATCACCACTCCGAAGAGCAAAAAGTCCCACCCAGACACAATACCCCACCTGGGTATGAAGGTCCAGTACCCCACCCGGATACCGAACCACACCAACACCAATGAATGAATGAATACAGCCCTCTTAGTCAATTACACCAAACTAAGAGGCACCGTTAATAACCAATTTCACCAATCATAAACACAACCTGATCGGCAGCACCCATTAGCATAATCCACATAGAACCATATAATAAACTCACAACAACAACACCATCCACAACAGTACACCAAGTAAACACATTGCAAATAGGAAATTAAACACATGGAGTGATGCCCTTACCTTAGCCACATCAATTATTAACTCTTAACGCAGCGGTCTTCACTTCACTATCTCTAAATTAACCTTCACAATTAAATATTAACTCACTTAGGTTCAAATCTTACTCACTCCTACTTTTTACTCAATACTATCAGGTTTGACTTATATATTGTTTACCACTACTTAATTATTCCATCAATGATAAGCCCCTTTTTAATAATTATGACTACCAAGTAACATGTTACTGTCATATTTTAATTATCTATAAAGCATGGCTACTGTGAATATACCACTTCCAATGCTTCTAAAATAAATGTCTATTTTTAAAAGCATCATTTACTTAATCAACTAAGCCATATATCAATTCCAACTTTTACCTATCTATCAGACTACATGATTTGGATATTAGTCTTCAAAAATAATTACTAGGTTCATAGGCCAATCTTTGGATGAATATACGTTAAAATACTGATTATTAAAAATAGAATGCATAACCCAACAAAGCCACCAAATCTCTAAAACTTATAAAACTCCATTTATCATACGTATTGTGCTATACAACCTACTAGAAAAATTAGTTAAATATGTTCTAACCCAAAAATAAAGTAACAGGTTGCAAATTGTGATATGGTTCCTTAATTTGAGTTTGGAAACTCACTACTCACTAGACTATCTCAACATCACTTAAGAAAAGAAAACGGAATACTCCATGAATTCTAAGACACGACAGGTGGTCCTTCCCCCTCTCACCAGCATAAGTTCGATAACCAATAGAATAAAACAGAACAGCAACACTAAGAGCGCAGGTACCATAATAATAGAATTTCAAAAGCCTCTAAATCCCATTTGTGGTTGTTCCAAACCCTTAAGTTTACTATCTATTTCAACTACACAGTGATTACAAATAGATTATCAAATTCTACCGATTGATTAGGAATAAATTGAGGATTAATGAAAGTATAAGCAAATTCTTACTTGTAGTGATAGATTTGGAGGTTGACTCCTATGAGTGGGTTCACCTTCTTCTTTCTAATAGCTCTACCTCAGTTGTTTTTTTTTTCTTTCTCTCAGATTTTCTTTCTTAAGACGTGAAGTTAGACAAGAAAACTGATTTCTAATAACTCCTCTAGTAACCTATTTCCTAAATACAAGGGCTAGTGGAATAGAAAGGTGGAACTCATGATATCTTAAAAATAGGGGAAAAGTTATTATAGTTTAATTCTAACTTTTTCTATTATATTTATTATTTTTATTTTATGCTCCATCACCTATAATTGCTTTTCCTCCTAATTAGAAACAAATATATTGGAGCATAATGAAGCAATATTTATCAAATAACTTGTGGAAAGAAACAATCAATGAAAATCACCAAAACACATTAAATAAATTATTTTAACGTAAAAAAAAATATTAAAATACTCGAGTCTTACACTCTACCCACCTAAAATAGTTTCGTCCTCAAAACTGACCTTGGAAAAGAGCTCTGGGTGTTGCTCCCTCATCTTATCTTCTACCTCCCAAGTAGCACCTCCCGTGGCTTTATTCCAAATGACCTTCACCAAAGGAATTTTCTTGTTTTTTAATTGCTTGATTTTTCGGTCATCGATCCTTGCAGGTGGCACTTCAAAAGATAAGTTATCATGCAATTCCATAGTATCAGGTTCAATTACATGGGACGGGTCTGATATGTACTTCCTCAGTTGCAAAACATGGAATACATCGTGAATTTTGGATAGTACCGGTGGTAGTGCAATTTGATAAGCTACCGGCGCCACTCGAGTGATAATCTGATACGGTCCAATAAATTTTGGGGTCAACTTTCGGGACTTTATAGCTCTCCCAACACTTGTAGTAGGTACCACTCTAAGAAAAACATGGTCACCCTCTTCAAACTCTAATGGTCTGCGACGTCTATCGGCGTAACTTTTCTGACGGTCTTGCGAAATCTTCATCATTTCCCTTATCTTGCGAACCTTCTCCGTAGTCTTTTGTACCATCTCCGGCCCAACAATCATATTCTCTCCATTCTTGTACCAACACAATGGTGTTTGACATTTGCGTCCATACAGGGCCTCATATGGTGCCATCCCGATACTGGCATAAAAACTATTGTTGTATGTAAACTCAACCAAAGGCAGCATATCGTCCCAATTTCCTCGGTCATCTAAAACACAAGCTCGTAACAGATCCTCCAATGATTGATTTTTCCTCTCAGTCTGTCCGTCAGTCTGTGGGTGGTGAGAGGAACTAACACACAATGTGGTTCCCAATGCCTTGTGTAGTGCTTCCCAAAGGTGAGATGTGAACTTCGGGTCTCGATCTGAAACTATGCTCGAAGGCACACCATGAAGCCGTACAAATTCTTAGCAATATAGATCTCCATATACTTGGGTATTTTGTAAGTAGTCTTCACTGGTAGAAAATGAGCAGACTTAGTCAATCGGTCCACAATCACCCAAATTGAGTCATTCTTTATTTTTTTGAAAAAAGAGATGATTATCTAATCGCAAGATATACAACAAGAAATTAGACAATCGGAGAAAACAACGCATACGCAAGGCCGTCTCATTCTCATTTGAATTTTTATTATGATTTTCAAAGTTTTCTTTTTAGAAAGATGAGATTAATTAAATCGCTTGGTATAGACCAAGAAATTTAATAATCGGAGAAGGAGAGGCATACGCCAAACCGTCTCTTTTGTATTTGAATTGTTGTTATATATTTTAGAGTTTTTTAGAGATGAGATTGATTAAATCGCTCGAAATACACCGAGAAATTCAACAATCGGAGAAGGAGAGGCATACGCCAAACCGTCTCGCTTCATTTGAATTATTATTATAATTTTTTTAGAATTTTAGATGGATGACGATTAATTAAACCGCAAAATATACACCAAGAATTTTAAATAATCGGAGAAGAAGAGGCATACGCCAAGCCATCTCTTTTTCATCCAATTTATTATTTTAGGTGTGTTGAAGTTTGTTAAATAATCGGAGAAGAAGAAGAGGCATAATCGGATTAGAATCCTTGCTTTATTTTCTGAATTTGTTGTTTTTGTTATCGGATATAATCAATGTAAACAGATTTACTTCTTAATTTCAATTTTTGGCCGCGTTTTTTTTCTTTTTCTTTACTGCTTTTATTGTTTTTTTTTCGATTTATTTTTTGTAAATAATAATAATAAAAAAAAAGTGCAAAAAGAAAATTTAAATAAAACAAAAAACACAATAAATAAAATAAATAAGAAAAAAAGTCGAAAATAGGGTTTGAACCCATGACCTCACACATGCACCACTTTTCTCTAATTCTAACTACCAATCCAACCACCTTCTCATATTTGAAAAATAGTTGACTTAATAATTAAATAATGTGGTCAAAATTTGGGGTATGACAGGTAGTCCCACAGCTGATTTTTCTGTTGGTAAGGGGTTGCGGCAGGGTAACCCTCTTTCCTATTTTCTGTTCTTAATAGTAGTTGAAGGTGTGTCAGTTTGGATGTGCGGAGCAGTGGCAGTTGGTTAGTTCTCCGATTACAAGGTTGGCAATGATGTTTTATTTCACACACTCCAGTTTGCTGATGACACCATTTTAGTTGGTAATGGATCTTAGAGTAATCTTTGGTCTATTAAAAGAGTGGTGAGGAGCTTTGAACTTATTTCAGGATTGAAAGTCAATTTTCTTTAGAGCAAAATTTATGGCCTGAAATTGGAGGATGGTTTTTTAAATGCCGCTTCGTCTTTCCTTCCTTGTAGGGTGGATTATATTCCATTTCGATTTCTTGGTATTTCGGTTGGGGCAAATCCACGTTGTAAGGCCACTTGGAAACCGATTTTAGAGAACATGAAGAGAACGTAATGGGAGTGGAACGGGTTTGTTTATGGGGCGGTGGTTTGAACAGTAAGAAGATTTGTTGGGTTAGTTGGGATAGAATTTGTCAACCGAAGGAGAATAGTGGGCTAGGTATTCAAAATCTTGAGCTTTTTAATTCCTCCCTTTTGTGCAAATGGAAGTGGCGGTGTTTGAATGAGAGAGCGGTGTCGTGGATCCAAATTTTATGTTTTCGTTATGGGTCTCTGGCTGGAAATTTTTTGTATGGTAACGGTGCCAGGAGCTTAAAAATGGAATCCATTTGGTGGCGGCACTTATGGAAGCTCGGTAGCGTTTTAGAAGGGAATTGGTTTAGTTCTAATGTTCATTTTTTGGCATGAAAAATGGTTTGGTCCAACTGCTTTAAACATGTTGTATCCATCTTTATATCATTTATCAAATCAACAAACATATTGTGTCGGGAACATGGGTTGCTGAGTTCAGACACGTTGGGTATGTAAGTTGTCTTGGAAGAGTGTTTGCTGCTAGAAATTTTGAGGGGTATGGCGTTGTGTGTTGGGAAAGAGGACCATCGTAAGTGGATACCGCACAAGGCTAGTGTTTTTTCGGTACATTCTTGTTATTTGTTTTTGTTGAATAGATTCAGTTTGGTCGTCATCAATTCAAATACTAAGGGGGCTTTGAAGCAGTTGTGGTTGAATAATGTTCCGTCAAAGGTGGGTGTCTTTGGTTGGCGCTTGTTGTTACAAAAACTACCGAATAGGATAATAATTGTTATGTGTTTTTTGAATGTGATTTTTCAACCCTAATATGGGGTCATATTTACCAATGGCTGGCCATTACTGAGGTTCTGTTTGTTGAGGTTGGTCATAATTTTTTGTCGTTTGGCAAGATTGTTCAGGGACGCTGAAAGGTGAAGGTTAGGCACCTTATTTGGTTGACGACGACGTGGTGTATTTGACAATTGAGAAATAACATTACTTTCAAAGGTGCTAGTGCAAATGTGCATTCTTTGTTGGATCAAATGTGGTACATTTCTTGATTTTGGTTCGTTGGGCGGGTAGGACATCATACTACTGTTACTTATTCAGATTGGTGTGGGAACCCTTTAGATTGTCTTCTTAATTTTTAATTGTTTTGTTCTTTAAGTTTAAAGGGTTGAGTACCCCTTATTCCTTATAATTCAAATCTTTTACTTATAAAAAAAAAGTGTAAAATACAAATTAAATCTGTTTTTCAATTAAGAAAATTTTATTTTAGAAATTGGCGCCAACCCACTATAATATACGAAAATTTCAATCGTCCCCACCCCCCCCCCCCCCCCCCCCCTCCTAACTATCTTATTTGCCCTTATTAATATTATTTTGTGATCTAAAAACCGAAATGCATTTTAGAATCCACGTCCCAAAATTAGCCAATTCCACCCCCCAATTGGTGTATTTCGTGACCTATTTCCCGAAATGTATTTCAGGATACACGTTCCGAAATACACTCATATGCCCCCCCAACACTCTCTCGCCCCCCCCCCCCCAAAAAAAAAAAAAAAAATCATCCTATTTTGTATAAAACGGTTTCATAACTCATTTTTCGGGTTATACGTCCCGAAATGACTCATTTTGTATAAAATCATCCTATTTTGTATAAAATGGTTTCATAGCGCGCACTTCGTGATATAGATCCAAAAATGCATTTCGGGATCTATATCACGAAGTGCGCGCCCGGTCATGGGGCATTAATTGATGCGTGTTCTGCAACAACTTGCCTATGCTTCGTGTTATACATCCCAAAATTAGTTTCGGGTTCTAGATCCCAAAATAGTTTTTTTTTTGCTCAAATTCAAGGGTATTTTAGAGTTTTAGGGGGTTATAGAGAAATGTGGGGGGAGCAAAAGAGAAATTTTCATAATATAGGGTTGGATGAGATTTTAATTTCAACCCTTTACCTTTAGTTAACTAGTTCCTCCCGTAAAACAACTTTTCTAGGTCCCTCCTATGATGAATACTGTTTTGTTTCCCATTCTAACAAGGCAGCTCATTCATACTTCATAGTCAACATGGTAGCTGCTTTTATCCATTATTCTTAAACTGGACCCATCCGAAAAAATTGTTTTCCCCACAATGATTATAGGCTTTTTTAAAAAATCTATTTAAAAATAGATTATGGGCCCGTTTGTTATAGATTAAAAAATAAGTGATTTTGACATTAAATAATTTATAGATTATTTTTTAGAGATTTTACAAAAAATCAGAATCTATTTGTGTTTATTTACTATTAAAAAAATTATTTTTTATTAAAAAATAATCGTTAACTTGTTTGGATGCAACCATATAAAAGTGATTTTGCATCACAAAATTACCATAAAGTACAATTATCCAAATATAATTTATCATTTAAAATAAATATATGAAAAATACTCATCTTCTTGTTTTTCATTATGCTCATATGACTTTATATGTATAGCTAGAAATAAAGCTAATTTTTAAATTTTATCTTCTAAAAATAACAAACTAATCCTATAAATTCTGAACAGGATATTATTGGAATATTAGAATAATATTAAGGATATTTTTGTCTAAAATTTTTTGACACTTGTTTTCTCTTTCCTCTAAAAAAAATCTATAAAAAAAAGCTACTAATATCAACTTCAGATTTTTAGCAGTTTTTAGATTATTTTCAGATTCTGATTATTTTTAAAAGCTATAACAAACAGATGTTATTTTCTTAAAAGTGATTATTTTTTAAAAATAAGTGATTATTTTCTAAAAAAAGCTATAACAAACGGGCACTATATGTTTGGCCTGACTTATTTCCTACTTTTTTCCTTCTCCTTAAAAATAGTAAAGAAAAAAAAATTGTGTTTGACTCAATTTCTCTGTATTTTTTACTTCTTTACTTTATTTCTCTAATACTTTTAAGGAGAAATATGGCTAAATTCAATTTTATACTTCTTTATTTTGTTTACAAAAATTGAAAAGTAGAAAATAAGCCCGGCCAAACGAGTAGTACCGTTTGTTATAGCTTTTTTTAAAATATAATCACTTATATGAAAATAAAATTCGTTTGTTATAGCTTTTAAAAATAATCAGAATCTGAAAATAATCTAGGGTCCGTTTGTTACGGATTAAAAAATAAGTGATTTTGACATTAAATAATTTAGAGATTAAAAAATAAGTGATTTTGCGATTAAATAATTTGAGATTATTTTTTAGATATTTTATAAAAAATCAGAAGCTATTTTGTGTTTGTTTACCATTAAAAATATTACTTTTTATAAAAAAAATAATTTTAACTTGTTTGGATGCAACCATGTAAAAGTGATTTTGCATCACAAAACTACAATAAAGTATAATTATCCAAATATAATAGTATATATAAAATAAATATATCAAAAATACTCAAGTTCTTCTTTTTCATTATAGTTATATGACTTCATATATATAGCTATAAATAAAACAAATTTATAAATATTATCTTCTAAAAATAACAAACTAATCATATAAACTCTAAACAAGATATTATTGGATTATTAGAATAATATTAAGGATATTTTTGTCTGAAAATTTTTTACACTTGTTTTCTCTTTCCTCAAAAAAAAATCTATAATAAAAAGCTACTAATATCAGCTTCCGATTTTTAGCAGGTTTTAAATTATTTTCAGATTCTGATTATTTTTAAAAGCTATAACAAACGGATGTTATTTTCTTAAAAGTGATTATTTTTTAAAAATAAGTGATTATTTTCTAAAAAAAGCTATAACAAACGTGCACAAAATTATTTAATGTCAAAATCACTTTTTTTTTTATCCGTAACAAACAGACCCTAAGTAAATAGTAATATATAATGTAGATGCATTATTTTCAGTCTTGTTGATTTGACCTAATGGTTAAATTTGTTAGACTACACGGCTATCACATAAAAGGGGGGGTTGAATAAGCGATCCAAAAACAATTATGAGTTTTAAAAATTTATGGCACGCGGAAGCCCACTGGATCGGTAGTCTACTTTACACCTTTCGACAAAAGAATGTGTAGTATAGCCTTGGAGCGATTAATGATAAAAACGAATGCTTAATCAAAGTTTCGAGAACACGTAATCAAATAAAATTTGTTTATTAGTTTGAAAAAGTTCACACAAAGTATTATATGATCAAAGTACTCTATTGCAAGCTAAGTACAAAACAATGGAATTTTAGCAAACACTTGGTGTTCGCTAAATTTCACGTTTATTCAAATTCACAATTAAGCGAGAATTAAAGAGTAAGGTTAGAGAAGACAAACACAAGATGATCTGGGAGTTCCCTAGCGTTCGTGTCGTCCTCGTGTTCGGTCGGTACGACTCCCCCCAATTTGTCAAACAGACAAGTTGAAATTTTATAGAAAAATTCTCAAGTTTACAACAATGCACAAATCTTCACAAATACAATACACTAATACAAAAGACTCGGTCTTCCTATATCCGTCGTAGCTTCTATGAAATCTATGCAAACCTCAACACAATCACGACTTCTACCTATGATTTCAACGATTGATCCTCACACCATTCTTTACCCCAAGAAACCTTGTGACAATCGTCCAGCTGATTACCTCGTCGTATTGTGTTGATCCTTCAAGCAAGCACGCTTCTTGAAACCTTGATGAGAATCCCCTTAAAGCCAATTCAACCCGAGCACGATCTGATTCACCGCGATACGTCTCGAACGTTATTCTTCAATCAAACTAGAACTCCATGATCAAACTCATATTCAACCTTGAAGTAATTGCAAATTCAAGAAAGATGAAGAACTTGATATTAATCCCCTTTTGATCCAAAATTTTCACAAAACTCTGATCAAAAGTGTTTACCAATTGTTTCTCATTGTTACAACAAAACCCCATGTAGCTATTTATAGAGAAAATAGAATGGATTAAATTTAGGGACAATTTAACTGATATGTATCGATACAAGCGTTAATTTGTATTGATACAAGTCCCTGACAGCGTACAAAAATTGAAGTTTTCCAGTTATGTATCGATACAACATTGAATATATATCGATATATACACCAGTAAGATTAAAAATCACAATTGATATGTATCGAAACATGAAGCATGTATTGATACATGATGTTCTCTCTGGTTTCAAGAGAGGCTGAGGTGTATCGATACATGCAAGCATGTTTCGATACACAAGAGCTTCTCTGTCTCTTTGAGAACCACTTTGTATCAATACAAAGAAGTTATGTATTGATACAAAAGCGTGATAATCAGCCTGAACAAATTTCAGAATATTTGTATAGATACAAATGAATTGTGTATCGATACAAAATACCTATAATTTGGTTTTTCAAAGTTTAAAAATATTTTTCGCTGTCAAGTCAATTATAATGTTACCAAAATGTATTCTACTCTATTTTCAAATGTTTTGACAATTATTAAAACGTGGAGGGGAACTGGTGCATTTACATTGCTGAGAGATGATTTTGCAGAACAGGTGAGGAGCTCTTTATATAGGAAATTTAATGGGCTTGGACGTTGATAGAAATCTATTTGAACGTGTGCAAGGATACACAGTCAATAGTAGCAAGTAATAAGTAAAGAGTGTATCGATCCCAGAGGGAATAGTTTATGGGTTGTGCATTCCAAGTTCATTCAAAGTGTGTTTTAGTCTATTGTTAAGGTAACAACACATGATTGGTTTTTGATACAATAAATTAAATAACAGTTATATAAAGTGATGGTTGAAAACAAAGATAAAAGGGTAGCTAAAATCATGATCCATTTAATACATGAACGAAGCATAGTGAATGATAACTACTGTCGTGCATCCTGTGAGCAAGCTTGCCTTGTGGTGTATGTCTGCAACGTTATATATTAAAACAGGGTATGAGGTGACTATCTATGTCTAGGTCACACTTAATCCCATTAAAGTTTAGAAAAATGCTTGCTTGTTTGGTATCTCACTAAGACCCTAACTTATCCATAAGAAAAGGTAGAGATTAAGTGTATGCTCTCATTTAACCTTATTAACTTTATATTTTCCATTAACATGCTAGATGTTTCTACACATGAAACTTGTATTTAAATCTAAGTTGATCAGTCAAAGAAATAAATGTATATTCATAAAATCATAAAGTTAAAAGATGACACAGTAACAATCATTCATTCACATAAATACTTCATTCATTATATTAAACTTCACATAATTTCAACTACAAAAGAGTTTAGCTCAGAGTGAGCATGGAAACAACAAAAATAATAACAAGTAAAGTAGTGATACCCATTACAATGCAATAGATACTCCTACAGACACTGTCGTGCCTACCGTTATCACTGGTCGTCACTTGAGTAGCCGGAACGGCGCTGCCTCTCTTCTTCTTAAGATCCTTTCTTAGGGTTTTCAAGCACACCAAATATGAATTAGGGTTGTGTATTTATAGGCATATCCTTCTTGGATCGGATGCAACCTTAAATGATGACATTTGGCCCAAGGAATAAAGGATATTCCTTTTGCAAGGACCACTTAATCATAGTACAATCATTTGTGATGCTGACAACTGGCAAGCCAGTTGTGATCCTTATCCTTAAAAGATACCTCCAACGATGTTGTACTACAATCCCTTATTTTGTCTGCTTGTGGAGCTTGACTTGTTGACTTGTACTGATCAGAATGCCTTGACAGTAATTACCAGTAGATGTCTTTGATAACAATCCAAAACTAGATAACATGCCTTGACATAAATTGACTCTAAACTAACTTTTTCTTCACCAAAATTACATAATTATTCCTATTACATAATTCTAGACTCGAAACTAATAAAACTAATGAAAGTGAATTAAAACATGGTTTGATCACCATATTGGCAAGAAATAACTTATGAATAAAGGCTTAAATTCTCCACTTTTAGTGAGTCATCAGACGCGTGCTATCTTGCCACGATGATGCTCATCGTGTCACGATTGGTTAAAATTTTCATCTTAGTAGATTGTGTCAATCGTGGGAGATCGAGGGAGATCGTGGCTATCGTGCCACGATGCACCTGCATTTTGCCTAGTGAATTGCTGATTCTTGAATACGACTCATTTTCTTCACCTTTTTGCCTCTTTTTGTGTGTTTTCCTTACTTTGTTGCTTCATTATTGAGTAACTCCTCTTTTAGGCTTTTTACATGAATTGGCAATTGAAATATTACAAATAGTACGCAAAACAATCTTAAATACTACGCTAAAATATTATATAATTGACTGTCATCAGTATATATACTTGAGTATCGAGAAATTGGGTTCAACATACCACATCCATGCCATAATGCAACATAATGTGAGCAAAGAAGGAGGCAATGAAAAATAGTTTTATCGCCATTATAATAGTAAGTGAAAGTCAAAGAAACATGAACACCTATATGTGCCAAAACTTTTTTAGCCATAATAGAGCGATGACAAGCTTGGCAAATAAAAAATTACACGCTAGCTACCAGAGCTAGTTCCAAATCCAATTCTAGATGTCTTAAGAAATCTCCACTTCATTATGAGTGTGAGTGCATATGCATCTTTTCTCTTGTTTTTGTATCGGTACATATAATTGTTGAACCGACGCATCTTGTTAAAAACACATGAAAAAAATTCTCTTCTTTTTATAAACATACTGATTTTAAAATTTATATAAAAGTGATCAATTTATATTTGGAAATAAGGGGCAGATGTACCTGTTAAGCGATGAGAAGAATTTATGAAACTGCTTAAACAAATGCCTTGTCTTCTTCTATCCCTTATCTCTCTGAATATTTTTCTACAATTTGTGAAATCATTAGAATTTTCGTAGGCTAAAGTTGTGTGAATAAATTATGTGTTTTGATCAATTGCATGAATTCAATTTACTATACTTAGTCTAAACCTAAAGTACATTAAAACTCATTGATTAGGTGTTGTTTAATTGAATCCTTTTGATTGAGCAATGTACATTGAAAGTATGTACATTAAATATTTGTTAAACCTCCTTGCATAATTTCACATGTTTTGTCTAGTGAGTTTGGATATAGAACGCATTGTGCATTTAATCAATAAACTGCGTTTGAGTTTAAGTTATATTAAGTCTCGATTGTGAATCTCAATAACCAAAGCTCAAATCTCTCTATCTCTCTCTCTCTCTCTCTCTCAAGATAATTGTGATAAGTATTAATCACATTTATCATCATCGTACGTCCAAATTAAATAATTTGTAAATCAAACGGTTTTATTATTTAAGATTTTTCCAATATCGGTTTAAATAGATGATTGTCATCTAAACAAAAATTTTATATTAAGAGACCTATTCAAACATCACCCCCCAATCCCCCTCTTTCTTCTCTATTCGCACACCTTTCCATCTAACAAAAGATAGTAGTTAATTGTAACCACTACATCTGGAATATTCTCCATTTAAATTCTACATGTAGAATTTGTTGGTAATGTTTTGCTAATATTGTAATATTTAATCTAATCATAAGTCTTAAACATAATTGATCATTATCATTCATTAATATTCATTTTTAATATAGTCATTTTTAATATAGTACATGTTACATTTACATCAAATTTATTACTTTAATGTGTCTTTATAATATTAATAAAAAAATATTACACTTTTTTATTTGGATATCTAACAATTGATCAAAATTAAACCGCATTAAATTGTAACAGATCAGATCAATTTATTTTATTTAGGCATACAAAACTAAAACGAACCACACCTAATTTTATCTTTAGAATTGATAAATTTTTGTACTCAAAACCGATCTAAACCATATCGCGAACACCCCTAGTTTAAGCAATATCATCTACGCATCGCAACGATCAAACTTGAAATACAAAAATTGAGAGTACTAAAACAAAACAAAAATGAAAAAAAAATTAAAAGCATGAAATTAAGTTATAATTTATTAATAGTTTGATTTTAACGAAGGCATACAAGAAGACATAATCATTCATATTACTATTATTTATTTATGAATGATTTTTGTTATATTTTATTATTATAATCTTTGTCTAGGTCTTTTTACCTAGGGTATGCTTGTTGTTATGTATCCAGACCTTAAATACTTGAAGTTTTACTTCAATTTCATTACAAAACTCCTCAACAATTTTTTCATCCTTCTGCTGAATTTTCCAACCCAATGTCCTAGCAAAATCGCACATTTTCTCCTTTTGTTCATGAGTGAACTTAGTCCTGAACCTCTTCTTCGAGTTCGACGGACCTTCTCCAAAACAATTGATAGGCTCAACAACATGATGAATATGGACATTTTCTTCAAGATCCTCCCTCGAGATGTGGGCCCCATTTGACAAAGTTAGAGTTGGCGTAGTCGTGGTCCCACTTGATGCTCCAATCACATGATGGTTACCATTTAATGTATGATAATATGTTGTGAAAGGTGTTGGAGCTTGAGGCTGACACGGGGTATTGATCGGAGAAGTTGTCATATCTTCGGCAACAACAACGGTTTCTTTTCGATGAAAGTTTCTATGACAATTACAAGCTGCACATTTTAAAAACTCAATGGTACCTTCGTCTCCAGCGGGTAAAAACTCACAACAACCATCAAGAGAATAACCTCCTTTGCTGGCATCGTGGTTCTTTAAACATTCCTTAAAGTTTGAGTTGAAGCTTCGAACATTCATCTGAGATTTTTGGATTTGGGTTGGTATTTTCACTTGTGATGAGTTAATCGTAAATGTGTCACCTTCAGCACTCATCACCATCTCTTCATTGTTTTCCTGAATTTCCATTTGCCCAGTTAGTAAGAAAAGGCTCGAAATGAAAACAAAGAATGGAGTTGAAAACAACATAGAATCCCCTTTGGAAGAGTAACAATGTGATGTTTTTTTTTCTTCTTGTTTTTGTTGGTTTGATTTTTTTCGTAATAACATTTTGCTGCATAACTTGTCTTTAAATAGGCACTTTTGTCATAGATACATAAATTATTGAATGAATCTAAAAAATGAATTGTTTCTTCGAAAAAAAGAATAGAGGTAGTACTAATTTTGTTTGACTTCACAATTTTTTATTTTATGAATTAAATGCAAACTTCTGTCATCAAAGCGCACACCTTTGTTTGCTGCGGTTTTTTCGCTGGGTAATTAATGACAAAAAAAAATTGACTTTTTTTCACTAGGTAATTAATGACAATTTTTTTAGTTTTCATCACCTGCATTTTGACTAATTCGGTTCGGGGTGAGTTCTAGCATCAAATGGTTTCAGCTTCTTCCAAGCACAATTACGGGGATCGAACCGTGGTTCTCCCTACCACATCTAGCGCAAAATCGCCACTAGATCAACTAATGTTGGATATCAATTAATGACTCTCTTTTTTTTATATGGAAAATGATAAACATTGCCCTTAGGGCAATGGTTAAGATTACAAAAATAGTAAAAAAAACTCTCGAAATTTGTGTTTTATACTTTTCAAAAACAAAAAAATACAATTTCCAATGCGACTATTTCTTGTTTTGGTAACCTTAACTAGTGCCCCAACCTTAACTAGTGCCCCAGACCCTTTTTATATGTATATGAAAAAAAGTCATTAATTGATATCAGTTACTAGTCAATTATAAACTTTTATACTTACCAAGACAACTACTAAGTTTTGATACATGTGATCATAGTTTTAAAACTTGGATCGATGTTGACTCGATCAAAGCACTAGGTCACTGGTTCACTTTTCGGACCAGTGAGTCATTGGTTGGACCGCTTGACTGTTTATCCGTGTCTATATAATTTTTTTTAAAAGTATCCATAACTTATATTTTATTAATGATTTAATAAAAATATAGTCAAATAAATCAACAATATACTTATTTTTTGGTTAAAATCAATAAATATATAGAAAGAATTTATCAAAATTAACATTATAATTATTATAGGTGATAGTATGAGATTATTTTTATGTTTATTTAGTTTTATTTTTTTAATTATTTGAATATTTCTTAATAAATTAAAGTAATACAATTTACTGTTAAAAGCAAAATAATAATAATAATAATAATAATAAAAGTTAAAGCCGTACAAATTTATTAGTGAAAGAAAAGAAAGCAATACAAATTTATTGGTATGACTATTATAAAAAAAAAAATCGGTGTGGGTGACTTATAGGATTTTTATTCCAACAAATTAAGTGTCCGTTTGTTATACTACCTCCGTTCCTTTTTACTTGTCGTTTTAGAAAAAAAGACCAAAATAGGAGGGGTATATTTTTGCACCTCATTTTCCTAGTATGCCCTTTTTTTAAATATATCTTATTTTTAATCCACCAATAAATTCTTACTTTTTCACAAACATTATCTATTTTCAAAAAAATTGTAACAAACTTTATTTAAAAACAAACAAAATTTGTATACAATAAAAAAGATTTTATTATTTCAACAAAAACAATTATACAAAATTTAGTCAATAAAATAAAATAAGGAGGAGGATATAATAGGCAAAATATAACCTAAATTGCTAAAACGACAAGTAAAAAATAACAAATATTTTTTTCTAAAACGACAAGTAAAAAGGAACGGAGGTAGTAGCTTTTTTAAAAAAATAATCACTTTTTAGAAAATAACATCTATTTGTTATAGCTTTTAAAAATAATCAGAATCTGAAAATAATCTAAAAACTCTTGAAAATTTGAACCTGATATTAGTAGCTTTTTTTTATAGATTTTTTTTAGAGGAAAGAGAAAATAAGTGTAAAAAAATTTCAGACAAAAATATCCTTAATATTATTCTAATATTCCAATAATACCCTCTTCATAATTTATAGGATTAATTTATATATAAAGTCATATGACTATAATGAAAAATAAGAACTTGAGTTTTTTTCATATATTAATTTTTTATGATATATTATATTTAGATAATTGTACTTTATGGTAATTTTGTGATTCAAAATCACTTTTATATGGTTGCATCCAAATAAATTAAAGATTATTTTTTATAAGTAGTTTTTTTAAAGGTAAACAAACACAAAATAGCTTCTGATTTTTTGTAAAATCTCTAAAAAATAATCTCTAAATTATTTAATGTCAAAATCACTTATTTTTTAATCTATAACAAACGGGCCTTCAAAATCATTTATTTTTTAATCCGTAACAAACGGACCCTTTTTTGTAGAGATTTTGAAAAAAATCTAAAGTTGTTTTGTGTTTATTTAGAAGGGAAATTCTTTTTTTTTTGTCAGGTAGCCTAGCGGCTTGAAAATCACCTTTTAAAGGTGAATAAGTGGGCATACAGGTTCGAACTCCGGTCCCTGCACAAATGTGCACAATGTCCAACCAATTGAGCTAAGCTCATGGGACATTTAGAAGGGAAATTCTATGGTACAATAGATAAATCATCATGTACCGGTACAATAGAAGATTTAACCAATAAAAAACCAGCTTTTGTCCACATCAGCATTTTTATATTATATTTTAAAAATTAAATTTTTGAGAACATACTCATGGTTCTTGTTTTTCAAAAAAAATAGATTTTTAAAAAATAAGTTGGAAATAGCTTTTCATTTTGGACCCAAAAATAATTTTTTTAACAAAATGATTTTGATAAAAATCTGAAATAAACACATCAAAAATAAAATAAAAAAAGAAAAAGAAAAAAAAAAGTGATTTTTTTCAAAAAAGTGATTATGACAAAAAAGTGATTTTTTTTTTCAAAAAAATAGATTTTTCTCAAAAAAAATCTCTAACAAACGCACTCTATATTATGACAATAATATATATATATGGGGCTGCTAACTTTCTTCTATATAAGAGAAAGTTAACAAATCTCCTCCCACATATTTTACTCACGCACCCCCATATATACGGGGGGCGCGCGAGAAATGGAGGTGGATGGAGGGCCCACGAGAAATGGCGGGCGGGTGGAGGCGCGCTTGAAATTTCTATATATGAAGGGGCGCGAGAGTAAAACATGTGCAAGAAATTTCTATATATATAAATTTGGTCCCTCAATGATTATATTATGAAAATAAATCATCTTTAACCATCTTTATATAAATTTAATTTATATATTAGTATATTATTTACAAACAAAGTATAGCAAATTTGACAGGAAATATATTCCAGCCAATACAATTCTATTTTGCTTAGTTCAGTTTTGGTTTAACCTGACATGAATTAGAATGATTTACACACACGCACACCCATGACACAGATATATATATATATATATATATATATATATATATATATATATATATATATATATATATAAATCACAATGTTCTCAAAATAATGTATTTTAATTAAATCGTAGAACAATAAAATTGAACATAGTTCTATAAACTTTTGAATAGGAATTTTATATCAAACCAGGAATTGATAATATAGTAGCTGAATCAAATAATTGACACCCTTTTTTTCACATCACTTACATTTCTTTTCCCTCATGTTATGCAATAACACTTCTCTCAAATCTCAACTGCCAGTCACTAAACCAAAAATAATATACCTGCAGCTGACCTATCAGCCCATGTTATGCAATAACATCTCTTAAATGCAAGTCACAACTAAAAATGCAAATTCAAATCTGACAAGGGGAGTAGGAGATCTCGTGGAATCACCTTTCATGTTTCAATGATCAACTAAACTAGATGTACTCTTGAAAATCGAAGCGTTTTCGACACAAGGATAGCTAAGCACGGTACCTTTCTCTCTCCAAGTACTCATTTATGAAATTAAAAACATGCATGCAGAGAAATTAAGTATTATACTGATGCTGGCTTTCATTATGCATAAGATAGAACTTCCAAAAATCATCTACAGCTAAACCATTTAGGCAATACAGCTATGTCACAATTATCTGAGACCAGTTAGTCTTTACTTTATCTCATAACGTTAGTGCGCCGCTTTCAAAATTGGATGTATATTGCCTGAACTGCTGAAGTGCCAAAGCAATTCAGTTAAATAAATATGTAGATGAGTTCACTTTAAAAAGGCGAAGCAAAACATGTGGAACTGCTTAACCTATAAGAACCACTGTCAAAGCAGACGATAGTCACAAGAAATAACATAGAGCAACATATGTACATTGATTTAACGCTGTAAAAGGGAAAGCTCTTCCACATAACTGTAAATGATGTAATGCCACTTCAGTCAATTTCCCCTTTCCTATTCATCAAGTCATGATAATAAAGTAGTACGCACATAGGTTGACCAAGAATACAAAATATGAACCAAAAAATCATATTTCCAACCTGGCGTGAAGAAAATAAGAATTAAAAACCGATATAACAAATTATTAATAGACTTAAATTCTTGAATAGCACACTTCAGAGACATACCATTGAGTTTTTGTATTTATTTTTCAGGTAATTAGTGATCAAGACCAAAGGAACCTAGAAAGAACACAAAACATTCATCATTACATATCAGCTGATCTAAAATACAAAAGATATCATATTTATCAACTACAACTGAAACCGCAAAAATTTGTATAGAAAACATTTTCTTTCACTCGACTGTAGAAGAATAGAAACTATTACTTCAGATTTTCATTCCTGTTCGAGTGAAAATTAAATGTTTTGGGGGTTTGGTCAACAAAAAGTAAATTTTATAATAAAAATAATAGTTGAAGATCATTAATATCCAACTTCAATGTACAAACAGAAGGAGAATGTGGCACTAAGCCTTTACCTGAAACATAATTCCAATAAAAGCCCACAGCTTGAACATGTGGCAAGGAACAGCAATGCATAACTACACTCAGATGAAAGAAAATTTATGAACAAAGTTACTAAAGGTGGGAGTGGGACAAATGAAAGGCTTCATTGAAAACATAACTATAGAATTACAATAAATAACTCAACTAAAGAAAACATTATAACTACACGGGTAGAAACTTGTAGAATGTATAACAGTTTGCAGAATGCCATAGAAGAATCCATTTTTAAGATATCAGCCTGTAGTATCAGTATCATCTAATGGTTATGATGTTAACTATTATCCCAATATTCACAAATTGGATTTCCTTGATCTTCTATGAAAAAGCCATGTCATAGGTTAGACATCCCAAAGAAGGGTATGATTGAAGGGGTTATTAGTTAGAGTTAAGAGTGAAAGAGTCATGCTCATTATCTAAGAAAGGTGAACCATACGCCTCATGGGAATAAAGTTCCCTCCTTTTAAAGTACAAAAAAAAAAGAAGAAAAAAAAATGGGGAGATGCAATAGATGGAGAAATAGACAGAGAGATGAACCACGCACCTCATGGAAAACAGCAGAAACCAGAAAAGCAATCAAAGCAGCAGCACCCTGTATAGGATGAAAATCACAAACACACAGAGAACTAAGAAAAACAATAGATCTACATTTTAACAAAAGATAATCCAATCCAAATAAATAATAATGTTATTAATTGGTGGCTTAAAGCAAAGAAAAAAAATTGAAGACAACGAGGTTAGCACATTAGTAATAAAGTGAGCTCCACTTTCTTGTTTTGTCAGGTCAATAGTAAATACAAATGCATGCTCGGTGCCTAGTAACAAAACAGAAAATGCGAAATTTGAATAGTTTGTATCAGTAGAAAACTTATCGTCGATACTCAAATCTTTAATATTGGGGAGGGACAATTCAGCTAAGGTAAAAGTAATGAACAGAAAAAATAAAATATGAAATGGGGTTGGATTTTAGGAAAATCACATGTTAAGAGAACTTAATTTTCCATAAAATTGCACATGTTCATGATTGATTTAAGTAATGGAAAACATTAACTTGCTTGATGTGGAAAAAAATCCGAAAAAAGTTCATTCCTAATCCAAACATGTCAAATTATACAAGTAATGCATGAAAAGTATGTATATAGCACTATTAATGTTTACATTATAATTTATTTATCATAGAGAAAGAAATTACTTTGAAGACAAACTTGTCGGTTGTGTCTAAAATATGCTTAGAAAGTATTGCTCAGAGTACATTCAGCAAGATAGGAGGATGCTAGGTTACCTTTGGTATACCAAACCTTATGCAGGGAAAATACACGTGACGAACCATCCATTTGTGCACTGGCTGCAAAATGAAGGAATCCACTCAGACTCAGTTGAATAGTAATGGATTAGAACTACACAATTTTTAAAAATTCTGATATGTTCTGAAATCTGTTTCCAGAACCCTATATATACTCACTAAATGCTGGAAAAAGGTAAGCCAAAAAGTTGTAGATGAAAAATTGAAAATACAAACTTACTTTCTGGCTTAGATAATATTTTAAAATAACCTTAGATATCATCCATTGATAGAGTATTATGTGTGTACGACTAGGATTTGTGTAGATTTTCTAAAAATTCTAGTCATGTTAGTTTCTAGAATATTCCAACTCTGATGCAGTTCCTGTTAAATAATGTCAGATGGTTGGGATCTTGGGGAGTTACAATTCTGTTAAGGCTTGTTAGTGGCTTTCGAGGCAAGCTGCAACTCTGTATAAATACTACTATAACCTCACAGATTATTTAGGAAAAATCATTTAGAACGATATAATTTCTCTGTCAAATCTCACGCCGATATCAAATATACATTTAAAGTAATTTCATCCAAAAAAAATTACACCAGCACATAATTTTGCAGAGGCAAGACTGAAAAGGGAAACGTACCATATTCCACATCCTCCAATACTGATGACAGCAGCAGCGTAAATGCATTCAACAAAAACGGGTCATGGTTTATTCATGGAAGTATAGTGGCTAAAAATACCCAAGAACACACCAGGAAAAAGAGCTCACCTCTTCAACTGTTTGGGCATTCCACCAATCTTTGTAGAATTCGCGATCACCGAACCGTAGAAGCTCCGCAAGTATATTTAACCTATATTCCAACATTAGCTCTAAAAAGTCAATGTCGTAACTATTAATATGAAAACTATCAAAGCAAAGTTTTACTTTTAATAATTTACATAAATAAGACACACAAATCAGAACATAATAGGTAGTACTTCTGCATGCAAATACAAGTCTAAACTCTTTCATAGCAGACTAATTTTAAACATGAGAAGAAAGAAGAGACGGAAAAGATAGAAGAACAAGATATCCTCATATCTCACGACGAAAATACTCCAGCTAATCAGTAAAAAATAAAATAATAAATAACTCCGCATTTCATAAGTGTTGAAAAATCAAGCAATAACAGACACATAAATGCATAATCATTTGATCATCGTCAGGAAAGCAGGTAGTTGTCGTGCCTATTGCTAGATCTGACATGGTACAATCTTCGCAATGAACACAACAAACTAGGATTATGATAAATCAATTATGGTGAGGGAAGGAAATTTTATTGTAATGCTTTTTAAAGAGAATATATAAAAACCCAAACAAAGAGGAAATACACACCAAAGATGGAAAAAGCAGTAGAACATGCAGAGCCAAACATAAACATTTGGAACAGAAAGCTTCAGAATTCTCTCAATGGCATATAGAAGGTTTCCCTTCAAAGGATGTTGTGAGTTCTGGACAATAGGATTCATATACTGCAAAATCATTTTGGAAAACAAAACAATATCATCACTCAGAATATCTGCGGATAATTGAATAAAAAATTGATGGGAAAACAGACTGAAATGACAGTTACATTTATTAACAGCTACTTCTTACTTGTTCTATTATAAATCCCATAACTCCTGTAAATATTATCAGTTTGAGAAGTTGTCGACAGACCCAACTCTTTCGAACCGAAGGTGTACGAGGATAGCTTGGCTACAACATTAATTCATCACATAAGAAACATAAGTGCAAAATACACGAGTATAATCAATATCATAATTTTCTCTCCGAACAAATTTATCACCAATCACTTGGTGAAGTTAGTGTTTTATCCTTCCATGTATAAAGGGAGAAGAGGAATTCATGGAAATTGGAAAGTAATAAAATTATATTTATACTGCTGTGAATATATTATAATCGATAAAACAATAACCCATATTTACATTAATATTAGAATTATAATCCTAAAAAAAGAGAATAAAGAATAAATCATGAAAATAAGGAAATTAAAAAGGCAAATTTATAGCGGTAAGATATTTAAAAATATTTTATGATAGAATAAGGGTTTGGTGAGATATTTTGGAGATATTCTAGCATTCGACCGCATAACACCTGTGGAAGGTATATTTGGACAAGCTGAACTGCATCACAGAAAAGGGTAAAACTAACACATATGACATAAGAGTTGGGTTCAGAATAAACAGTGGGATGAATTGATTTGCTGATCAGAGACAAGATGTGGAAGAAGAACGTAAGAAAAAAAACACTGATAACGAGAGAACGTGAGAAAAATGGTGTGCAAAAGATTCTGACGGGGGACCTATCTCCAACTAAAAACCTTAAATACATTCCAAACCAAAAATATAGCCATAATAAGGCCATAAAAGAGTGCATTTTATGTGCTTTAATCAGAAAAAGTAAATGCATGCAAATGTCAATAGAAGGCAACAATGACCAAATAATTATAGACGCGAGAATTACATACATCAACACTTAGGTTAAAAAACTTTGTTACCTGGTAGCATAAGGTAGGAGCAACCATGAAGTATGCCAAACTGTTGAAGCTCACACTATATGGGCACTCCATATCAAAAGTATCAGGCACTGTTTCTCCCTATACCACAGGTAACATGATTGAATAAGGTAAAAAAAATATAACTTTTATCAGACACTCATTTGAACAAATTATAGCATAATGTGACCATACAACAAGAAGCCAAAAACAGAGGATTGGAGAGGGAAGCAGAATGGGTTTATTATAACAATTAGGAAGTAAAACAGTATTTTTCCATGTCATTAAGTCTTAGAACAGTATAACAACAGACTACAGTATGATCATGTAGAATCTTCCTGTTCAAAAACTAAACATTACACAGAACGTATAGCATAACCTCTTTAAATATATTTGTCAAACAACTAAACACTACCTTTGCTATCTTTTCATTTGAAACCGTAACTGCTCTCAAGTCATAGCTTGTATGCGCATATGACACCAATTTTAACCACACGATGCAAGTCAATAGCATCAATGTGGCACCTGATAAAAAAGCAGAATCACACCTGCACAGCAAAGCAACAGATTCATAAGATATCTATGCTATACTGATATCCATAAAATGACCAAAACATTTGATTATAGATATTATGCCCATCAAGTATACATTTTTTTTAGTGCCCCTCATAAGGCAAATCACTGTTCTAAAAAAATGCACAGATGTGGTCAACTTTTATGCTCAAGAAACATAGGGTTTCATTTCTATCTAATCGTTAGTAAGAACTTGTATATGCTACATGAATGTCTGACAATTTCATTTATCACATGGCATGAATAAGTATGAAGAAGCAAAAGGTTTCAAAAATTATTTGTTTCCTTGACATTGCCTTCTGCATTGCTAATTATAATAATTTGAAAGATAACTTATACATTGTAATACGAAAATGAGGTTCCGCAAACGGCTTTGAAACTTTTCTCATATGATGCAAAAATAATGTTTAAACATTCATTCGTAGACAATGACATAACTGAATGACTGGAACATGTTTATCAACTGAAGCTCATACGTTTAAATCTTAAAAAATGACATTAACATATGATACATAGATGTGTGATCACAATTATCTGAGAAAGTCTAGATAGATAGCCAGGAGTCACCATTAATGTCTATACTGACCTGAGGATTACTAAAACTGGATAGATAATTGCGACAGTTGTAATTACAATATGTAGTAGAACTTCAACCTGCAACATTCAGGTCAATATGCTCATGCATGTTAACTATTGAAAATTATGTGACTAAAAATATCACACCACAATTAATTATGCTCTGAAATTGTTGTTACTTGCACAACAATCAAGGAACAAACATGGTCACCGAACACTTATTTTCCCCAGGACATGAAATATAATAAAAGCTTACAAGGGAAAATCACTTACTGGTTCAGAAATACTCTTTTTCTGTGCTAAATTTTCGACTACAAAGGCAGCAAGTGGAAATATTGCAAGACTAAGACTGTGAAAGAAGCATAAATACTGTTACAGAATGTCAAGTTGATTATTTAGTATGTCAAAAATAAAGTTATTCTTAAGAAGATCACAAACTCATTACCAACACATGAAGAGAGGCCAATCCCTGAAAGATTTTGAACTAAACCAAAAGCCAGACCTAATCAACCATCCATACTGCACAAAATATAATTACATATAAAAATAAAAATTAAATTAGCAAATTAAAACCAGTTACACAAATGGGAAATTCAAATTTTGCAGGATATATATAGATGGGTAGATGTAGATGGGTAGATGCTGTAGTATACGACAGAATTCCCCGTCGAAACCCATGATTATGTACATGGCTTCCCTTCCTTGTCTAAATCAAATATCGATTAAAATATATTCTGAAACATCCATTAGAAGGAATATACAGTCGTGGGGTCTCAACGAAAAACCATGTCGTAACATTTAGCATTTCAGTATATAGATACACATTAGCAAGACTAAGTGTATGTTTGGTTTCAATTCTAGAGGGGCTAGAATTGATTCTGGATGTGTAGAATTGATTCTGACATGTTTGGTTTCTGTAAAGTAGAATTGATTCTGCCTCCAGAATTAATTCTGCTTGAAGCTAGAAATTGTAGCTTCTAGCTTTAGAATTGATTTTTACACTGAAATTTACTCTTCAACTCACTTTTAGTTGAATGTATCCAAACATAAATCAATTCTACAAAACTCAATTATAATAAAATCAATTCTACCAAAATCAATTCTATCTAAACTCAAACCAAACATACCCTAAAAGTTAGAAGCAAACCTTCATTAGATTCTCAATGATAAGCCTGCTGTTCACCGCAACTAGCACCACAATACAGAGATTGAACAGTCCCGCATGACTCTGTAATTCATTGATTAATAGTTAGTAATTAAAAGAAATCACAATTGTAGAAGATGCAAAACAAAAGTACAGTGTAGAATGCAAACCAAGAAATTAATCAAAAGTTGTACCATTTCATTTAATGAAACACATATATTAATCAATTAATCATACTGTATACAAAAAGAAACAAGTACTCCCTCTGATCCAAATTATAAGACAAATTTTACTTTTTAAGTTCAATCAAAAAGTGGTGAACCTAGTCCATAATATAATCCACATTCATCACTTTTTTAATGAATGTAAAAAATAACTTTTCTCTTATAATTAGGACTAGAGGAGTAGCATACAACCAAGAATGAACACTAAAATCTATAAAATAAAATATATTTTAAATTATAAATTAATATTAAAAATAGCATATAACAGTTTAAAATGGTTCGGGTTCCAACATCAAGTCCTTTCAACCTCCTCCCATACACAGTTGCAGAGGATCAAACTGTGGTTCTCTCATCCATATCCATCTCCAAAAACCACTAGACTAACTAACGTTTATAACTTTCTAAACTGCAAATCATCATCAACTCAATGATACTTAATTATTACTATTACTGTTACTTATTTATATTACAAAATTGTGAAAGCTTTCTATATCAGCAACAAAATGCCATTAGTTACATTTAATTTTTCTTTCTTAATCGTTAATTAAGTGAATTTCGAAGCACGAAACAAGCCATGCAAAACTGAAATCAACAAACAAAGCAAAAAAACAACCTGTCGAAAAATATTGCCGGAGCTAAGAGGACTCTCTTTGATTCTCCGGTGAGCAGGAACCGACGGACGATAAGTGAATTTGAAATCGGTGAAATTTTGATTATCATTGCCATTATTCTGAACCGCATTATCAATTTCTGCATGATCCGTTTTTCGATCCTTAACCTCTTCGTTATTTTTACCGTTCAATGAATCGTCGGAGCCTGAATCTCTAACCGCATCTTGTGCAGCACTTTCGGCGTCGAAAAGGCCTCCTCCGGTTGGTCTTCGCCGTAGAGAAGAGTGTCGGAGATCTGAGTCGGTTTGGTGGAGTGTGGTTACGGTTGTGGTGGTTGCAATAGTTTCCGGTACATCGGAAATTGCCATCAGAATGATGACGCAACCTGACGGTGTGAAATTAAACTAAACTCGTTTTTGTTCTTTCTGTTTTATAACAGACAGAGAGAGAGAGAGGAATCAATGAGTAAAGATTCGAAACGAGGTCGTGTGATTTTTTTTTGAAGACACATAACTTATCTCATTTCATTCATAAGAATATTACAAATACATGTTGGAATATTGATAAAAATACGGAAACTAGCTAAAGATGGAGCCACCCTAACAAGATTATGGGCAACTTCATTGGCTTGTCTCATAATGAACCTAATATGAGAGTTCGTAAGGGTAGTTACTAGCAAACGTCGACAATCACTAATAATAGCACCAAACTCGGATATATAAGTTTTGTTACTATAAAGGCTATCCACCACCTTCTTGCAATCCAACTCGAAATCCATATCGCCTAGTTGCAGCTCATTGACCCACTTAAGAGCACTAAGTAGACCCATAGCTTCGCCGACTTCCACCTCTAAGATTGGTGAGAACCACTCGCTTCTTGCTAATACGAACTGTCCTTGATCATCTCGAATACAAATACCAATTCCCACTTTATTTTGAGATTGTGAAAATGAGGCATCAATGTTACACTTATATCTTCCTGTGCTTGGTTTTGTCCACACAACTTGTTGAGAGTTTGAGTGCACTATTTCAGTTGCTTCTCGAACTTGTTGGGCTTGCTTCCAACTCATGAGAAAGCTTTGAGCTCTTTCCCATACCCCTTGATGCGTTTCGACAACATTATTCCATACGTGCTTGTTTCTTCGCTGCCATAAACTCCACATCATAATGCTAAAGATTTCTTGCTGAACAGAATCAAGTCGTTGTAAGATCGAAAAGACATTATCTGCAACTGTTTTATTTATATCAATTATGTCAGCCAAGGTTAACCAGAACCCGGTAAGTTGCCAACATTGGACACTCCTAGGGCAGCTAAAAAACACATGCATAGTGTCCTCTTCTCCTGCATTACAACCTACACAATTCAAAGGACATTGAACACCCCGATTGGCAAGTTTAACACGTGTTGGAACAATGTCCCGAGCAACACGCCATAACAGATTTTTCACTTTGGGTGGTATTTTTGCACGCCATATCAAGCTCCAGCTACTTGTGATGCCATGTCTTTCCCAGAAACCTGCACGATTCAGACACAAATTATATGCACTACGTACTGAATACATACCATCGTGTTCAAATCGCCACGTCAGCTGGTCTTCGCGGACAGACGACAATAAAGGGGTCTGTAATATGTTTCTAGCATCTCCTGCGTTAAACAGACCATAAACAAGTTCTTTGTTCCAATCTTTGCTATCAGACAACATCAGGTCCTGCACTCTCAAGTCAGCCACATCAGGTGGAAAGTCAAGAGGTTTAACGAGGGACAAACCAACCCGAAGCCAATTTTGCTCCCACACCTGTATTTTCTCTCCCGTGCCAATACACCATTTCATGCCTTCTTTCACTACAGACATAGCATTCCAAACACTCCTCCAAACATAACTAGGATTATGCCCGATACTCGCATCAAAGTAATCACACTTCGGAAAATATTTAGCTTTGAGTAATTTTGTGATTAGCTTACTTGGATTAGTAATCAAGTTCCAAGCTTGTTTACCGAGCATAGCTAGATTGAAAGCTTTTTTGAAACCCATGCCTCCGGCGTCTTTGGGAATTGATAGCCTTTCCCAAGAAAGCCAATGAAGGCCACGAGAAGTATCGTTGCTACGGCCCCACCAAAATGCGTTAAGCATTTTTTCGATATCATCAATAAAGGTACTTGGTAGGAGAAAAATACTCATCACATAAGATGGAATAGATTGCAACACAGACTTAATCATAATTTCTCTACCGGCTTGAGAGAGATGTTTACTACTCCAAGAATTGATCTTCCTCCAAATTCTGTCCTTGATGAATTTAAATGTAGCTTTTTTGTTTCGACCGATCATGGAAGGTAAACCAAGATACTTGCCAGTACCTAGAACCTGTGTCACTCCAAGATCATTAGCAATTGCTTCCTGAACATCTGATAGAATGTTCCTGCTACAAAAAAATTCAGATTTTTGCATATTAATAGCCTGACCAGAAGCTGCTTCATAAACCGTAAGAATATTCTTGATAACTGCTGCTTCAGTCAAATTAGCTCTAAAGAACAGAAAGCAGTCATCGGCAAAAAGGAGATGAGATATAACCGGAGCATTTCTACAAATTTTAATGCCATGTAAATCCCCTCTACATTCAGCTTGTCGGATGAGCGCCGATAAACCTTCAGCACAAAGGATGAATAGATAAGGCGATAGAGGATCCCCCTGGCGTAATCCTCTACCGGGGATTATAGGCCCCACCTTATGGCCATTAACAATCACTGAGAAATCTACCGTCTCAATACAAAGCATAATCCAATTGATCCATTGTTGAGAAAAACCCATCTTCATCATCATCTCTCTCAGAAAATCCCAATCAATACGATCGTATGCCTTGCTTATGTCAAGCTTGAGCGCTACATCGCCTTTTTTACCTCTAGTCTTTGATTTCATATAATGAATAATTTCTACCGCTGCCATTGCGTTGTCAAGGATGGATCTTCCCGGCACAAAGGCCGATTGACTATCTGAAATGCATTTGTCAAGGACTGTCTTCAGTCGGTTTGCAAGGACTTTCGCCACAGTCTTGTAGAGAACATTACATAAAGATATAGGTCTCCAGTCCTTCATAGAGATTTGAGACTCACCCTTTGGAATAAGTGCAATATTTGTAGAATTAAGATTCGGCGGAAACACACCGTTTTCTAACCAAGAGCATCCTGATTTCACTATCTCGTCCCCACACAGATTCCAAAACTGTTGGTAGAAACCGGGATTGAAACCGTCCGGTCCGGGGCACTTGTCAGCTTGCATGGAAAAGACAGCATCTTTAAATTCTGCACTAGTAAAAGGTGCAGTGAGAGTGGCATTGTCTTCTGAGGAGATACATGTGTTAAACGAGGTCGTGTGATGTAGAAATGAAATTTCGGAAAAGTGGCAAAAAATGTCAGAAATTTTTTTTTTTTTTTGGTAACGTAACTTCAGAAAATTAAATTAAGCTCTAAATTTTTTATTTTGTTTACATAAAATGTAGTTACAAAGTTTTTGTGGTTCTGATGTGTAAAAAAATATTCTATGGTTCCGTCAAATAAACAATGGGACTAAAAAATTTCTAATGAGTCCAGAAAATGTTCACATGTTTAAAAGGTTCAATATTTTGCAGACTGAAAAATAAAATCAATATTTTTATTTTAATAAATTAAACTCTAATTTTTTTTTGGGTAATTATTTATAGATTAAAATTAGAGAAAAAAATGAGGCGACTAAACCCAAAAAAGATGGGGTTTTGCTATGACGAGGAAGAAGTGGTATATGTATGTTTTTTTTTAGGCTTAAACGTCATTTTAGTTCCTGTATGTACGCGAAATTTTAATTTTAGTCCTTGTATGTGATTTTACTCCAAAACAGTTAAATCACCACTTTGCAGAAATGAGTCCATGGATTAAACTCTTATAAGTTATATCCGTCATCACCACTTTGCAGAAAATGGTCACATGTTTAAAAGGTTCAATATTTTGCAGACTGAAAAATAAAATCAATATTTTTATTTTAATAAATTAAACTCTAATTTTTTTTGGGTAATTATTTATAGATTAAAATTAGAGAAAAAAATGAGGCGACTAAACCCAAAAAAGATGGGGTTTTGCTATGACGAGGAAGAAGTGGTATGTGTATGTTTTTTTTTAGGCTTAAACGTCATTTTAGTCACTGTATGTACGCGAAATTTTGGTTTTAGTCCTTGTATGTGATTTTACTCCAAAACAGTCCCTGTATCGACCAAATTTTTTGTTTCTGGTCCTTAAAGCAAAAATCTGCAGGAAAATCTGCAGGAAACTTGAGAATTTTCTTGCAGATTTTTGCTTTAGGGACCAGAAGTAAAAAATTTGGTCGATACAGGGACTGTTTTGGAGTAAAATCAGATACAGGGACTAAAACCAAAATTTGGTATACGTACAAGGACCAAAATGATGTTTAAGCCTATTTTTTATAAGAAAAAATAGCATTATAAAGAGCACAATGTGTACTCAACTCTTACAAAGCCAAAGAAAACAATTAAATTCTTTGGAAGCATGCTAACGGATTACAACACCAATCCGCAAAAGTTAAATTAGCCGTAAAATAAGAGCGGCCTACAAACCAAAACCACGAAAAAAACCTAATTTGCTCAAATAAAGCTACAATATCAACAACAACCCCCCTTAAAATACAATTGTTGCGTAGGCGCCAAATACAACAAGTCGTGGCTAACCAAATGAAATGACGAAGCAGTTGCTAGATTTGCCGGTAACTAATGGAATCAAAAGAGATAAAGTGCGTCACAACCGCGGCACAAGGATCACTAGCAACACCCATCTATTGAAACACAAGTAGCCAAACTTGAGAAACATAATGACAAGAGAAAAAAAACATGTTGTAAGTCTTCCTCCTCCGTAGAACAAAAAACACATCATCTCTCAAGATGATCGATAATGATTCCCCTGCGATACAAGGCTTCTCTAATCGGTAATTTTGCCAATAGCAATCTCCAACCAAATACGCACACTTTCCCTAGTGGTATATGTATGTGTTTTTGGTACTTGCATATGTATCTGTGATAATCTATAAATTACACTTTTGATTTTTTAAAATTAATTTTATTTTTCATTTTTTTTTAAATATTTTTTTTTAATTTGATCCTATAAATTATAAATGTTAGACAATTTTATTTTTTAAAAAAAAAATTAATTTCATTTTGATCACATAACTTATAAATATTATATATTTTGATCTCGAACAATTTATTTTTTTATTAGAGATTAAAATATTTTAATCTTTATACCTCAAAAGACCTTGTCCAACATTTAAAATTGTTCACTACTACAAAAAATGCTATTATAGCGCTTTTTTTGCCTTTTATAGCGCTTTAAAGCGCTATTGACGCAGCCGCTATAATAGGTCTAAAGCCTATTATAGCGCTTTCAAAAGCGCTATTGCAAATAAAAAGCGCTATAGTAGTGCTGTTCATAAGCGTTTGTCAACAGGATTTTATAGCACTTTATTAAAAAAGCGCTAAAAAAGGTGGCAGGTTTAATAGCGCCCAGGTGGCAGGTTTAATAGCGCCCGCGTCAAAAGCGCTATAACAGTTAATCATTTCTATAGCGCTTCTATGAGAAGTGCTATTGTAAATTTGTTTTTTCTAACCTATTTATAGCGCTTTACAAAAAAACGCTATTGTAAATCTATAATTTCTAAACTATTTATAGCACTTTAATGAAATGCGCTATTTTAAATATGTTTAATTTTTTTTAATACAACTTGAAGCTTAGTGTTTCTTTTCTATGGCACTAAAATCTAGCAAATTATATAAAACACTTTTCCAATTCCAATATATCACGAATAATATGCTGAAATAATATTCAAATATACATAGATATCTCTCTCAACAAAACAAACTTATATGCTAATACAAAGATCTTATAATCTCAAAAAGTTGAGTAGATAACTCTCACCACCAAAACAAACTTATGCTCGTATACTACGCTAATACAAAGGTCCTATGATCCTCAACCATAATCAGATAATTACCAACACAACAAAATTGGTTTACTATACAACCTGGATGAACAATTACTTCCAAGCAGACGATTTCATGCAAGGTAATGGGTTCATAACACCAAAGCAATCAAATTAAAATTATCCTAAGCACTTCTCTAAACTTTTCCAAACCAAGCCAGCATATCTCATGTTTTTAAGAAGCCTCTGAAAAATTAAAAAGAGAATGCAAAAGTTTAGCAAAACAAGTTTAGAAGCAGCTTATGAATATTCATATACATGATAGATAAGCATTTTGATGCATTTTTTTAAACCACCAACTATTTGAAACTATGATACAAACAATTGCCAAAGCAATACCAACCAATAACATAAAAATACCAAGTTATAAATTTGAAATGAAACTATTTGAATTTCATAAAGAGTGTACAAGTACAAATAAATAAAATAATATATGAATGAATAGATAACCAAAGTCATTAAAAGGTTATACAGTATAAATTAGTAAACTATAGAACTAAAGAACATTAATAGAGCATGTTTGTAACACTTACCAAATCCAATGTGCCATTCGTGACTACTAAGTTATTTGAAGGTTGATGCATCCTTTTCCTGCACAAAAGTTCACAGTGTAATTAATAAACAGAATAATATTCTATAAACTAAAAGTATGACTTAATAAAAGAACAAGTAGATTCTAAACATCATTTACTACAAAAATTTTAATGGAACAGAACAACTAAAATGATATGTTTCATTGAGATCTTGACCACTTGAACATGTGAAGACCAATAACTTACAATAGTGTACCACCAGATAGAGTTGTGCCTTTAGACTTTGTGGCCAGTATAACAGAGAAGTTTAGTGCCAAATCTTGGGATCTGAAAATCCACCTGTAGGTTAAGAAATTGATTAAGAACTACTATTACAGATTTAGAAGTGGACACATAACCGGAGGAAACTTATGACTGATTTTCTTGAGCTGCTTAGGTTTTTTGTCAAGAAATTTGGTAAATTTAATGGAATTCAAGGATTACTTGCAGTGAAACAGAGATAAGCATACCCAATGCACCAAACCATGCTTCCCAACACAGTATCTAAAACAATAACAGAAATCCATTATAAAGGTCTAACAACAAAAGAATAACAGAAATCTCATTATAGTTCAGTTATTTTTAGTTCGGTTCGGTGGTACTGTTCGGACAATTAGACTCGCAATTATTTTGGCAACATACTATAGCTTATTTGATAACTACGTAACGCATGTATCTTCCAAACAAAACAGCAAAACTACAACAACGCTAAACTAAAAAAAGTTTCAAAAATTGATGATTATAAAATGTCGAGAAGCACTTACCACTAATTTCTATAAACTAGAGATTAGCTCAACTTCTCTGTTTTGCTCTTCTGGTGCGTAGCTCCTCTGTTTTGCTCAACTTCAAACCAAAGAATATCTCAATGATTAGACAGCCTGTGAAATAAAAAATTATGACCAGGCTTCGGTATTAGAGGTCACAAGACTGAAATTGCTGAACTGAAATTAAAGGTGATACTCTCCTCATTTTGGTATCAGTGCTTTGTAAAATTTGAAGTATTAATAAAATTATAAAAGGACAAAAGAGACTTCATAGTGTATTCTTTAAAGCAATAACCTATAGAGATGGTATGGTTTTTAGTTTCACAACTCAACCACACAGACACGCACACACACATTACTTGCGAGAAAAGAATGCAAACTTAGTTACACCATAGTTCATATTCCTTGTTTATTTAACCCAAAAAATCCTTAGCATATACAAATACAAATTATATATATATGCAAGTTTCACACAATTTCAATTAATGGTTAATTACTTTCAAGTTTAGTCTTTTAACAGATTGCTTGTATGTTTAACTATTCCAAGGGCCTTTTATTTAAATTCTACCATGGTTCTACGTTTTGTTTCATTTTCTATTTTGCAAATTTATGTTTACTTTCTTTAATTCACCCATGAAAATAATCACAAAGCATCTAGACATAAATTTACAAGAGAAATGCCTCAATTCAATGACAACTTAAAAGATACATCTTCCTCAGAGAATTAATAAAAACAAGTACATAGCCAAAAGCTATGGTTACAAGTACATAAACCAGAGAAAATAGAGTATCCAGCCAAATGCTATGGATATAAAGGTGAAAGCCAGAAAAAGTAAATTATCTCAAATTTAATACAAGCTGAATAGGACTAGGATTCAAAACCAAAAATGAAACATCAATGTGTTAAGCACAAGTGTAACAGTGTCAACTAGTTATAATTTATACTAAATAGATAAAATCTCAACTAGATGTGAGACTGAGCAGTGAGATAAAAACTCAACTAGATAAAAACCCTATCGATGAAAATTTTGGGTTATTGGGCTGATTCTAAAGCTAATAAAAGATACATCTTCATAAGAGAAATAATAAAAACATGTACAAAGCCAAAATCTATAAAAATCAAATCAATCAACTACCTGAAAAATTTTCGATTCACTGTTGAATTTTAAAACATCGACAATACTTAAGCACTAGTGATTTAGCATCAAACAAACAAAGTGGTCAAATCTGAGATACTTTTGCCTTTTCGACTTGCAACAGTTTGATAATTTTTTTGATGTTTTAACCTCTAAACCACTTTTAACCATCCACCATCTGTTGAGACCGCCCCAGCACCCAGGCCAAATAAAGAAGAGACTCAAATTCCTAATCTTAATGTAGTATACCCTTTATGTAGAAAATATGAATATGGTAAGGCAAATATAATATACCCTTTTTTATTTCTTGAACAAAGAAAAGTACAAACCTGAGTGTCAATATCAAATGTAGGTGCAATAATTAAACTCTAAACCAATGTATTAAACATCAGAAGATAAACCAAAATACATAATTTAATTTCAATTTGGCTATCAACTAACCTACCCTTAGTTTCTCTATTAGAAAGTAACAATTTTTTTAACCAACTACAAATATATAATTCAATTTCAGTTTGGAGTTTGCAGCTATAAACCAAAATCATGTCATTCATAATTTGGCATATGATGATGACATTCAATTTGCCACCTACTTCTCCAAATCGTGTCATACAACAAATGAGTGTTGATTGAGTGTGCACTTATTCTTCTATTCCTCTCCCTCACTAATTATTAGTTTTTTTTTTGAAGCGACCCTCACTAATTATTAGTAACTAAACTAAGATTTTGAACACAAGAGAGTTGAAGTATAATCTAAGTCAATACTCCACTTATTCTGCATATGAATCATTTAGAATTCCAGAGCTTATCAATTAGATGGTAACACAAACAATTGATTAATTTGGCTTTTTATGCGACAATATTTGAGAATCACAATTTAATATCTCCACTAAAAATCATAATCATAATTGCAAACACACAAACATGTTGAACAACACCGCCACTACAGATTAAAAAATCAAAGCTAAATACCAAACACACAAAAACAACTTTGTCTTCTAATTTAAATCAAATTTGGAAATTCAATTTTCTCAAACTTCTACAATGTGAGCATACCTCAATACCTCAATGACGGTAGCGGGTTGTCTGAGTTGTGAGAGCACGGCGACGAACGAACACGACTTCTGAAAGTTAAATTGGAATAAGGTTCTTGGACAAAAGAGGATTTATTGGTTATGGGTTAGGGTTCACGCCTTCACGGCAGTATCTGGGTTCTTGTAACTTCGATTTCTCTGGGAAACGACATCTCTGAGTTCCGATTGTTTTAAATTCGATTACAGAAACAATTTCTCTGGGTTTGAAGCTAGAAGACAATTGATTTCGTTTCTAGGGTTTGAGTTCAATGTTGGCTGGGAAGTAGTTTGCAGATCCTGGGTTGGAGAATGATGGTGGAAAGAGAATGATGATAAGCACGCAATTTTTATATATCTTTTTTTGTTTTGTCAGGTTTTTTATTTTTACTATTATTATTTAAAAACCAAGGAGACATGGGTTCGACACTTAGCTGGAACAGTTTTTAACATATTACTTTTATTTATTATGTAAAAAGCGCTATTATAGGCTACGAGCTTTAATAGCACTTCTTCAAAAGCGCTAATATAAAGCTCCGCGTTTGTAGCTTTCATAGCAGTTTTAGAAAAGCGCTATAATAGTATAATTTGGTTCAAGGTTTTAATAGCGTTTTTCTTAAAAGTGCTATAATAATAGCTCCGGTTTATGTTTTAATAGCGGTTTCTAAATAAGCGCTATTAAATAGGCACTATTAAAACTCTTTTTTGTGGTAGTGGTTTATGAGACTAAAATAAAATAAAATAAAAATAACTTAAGAGACAAAATTGTATAACGGAAGAGAAAAAAAAAACTTAAAGTATGTAATGTAAAACATACCGTTTAACTTAAAGGACTAAATTTCGCTTCAAAAAACAACTTAATAGACTAAATTTGTAATTTAACTTTTATTAAAAAATTTAGAGTTAGTGGAATGGTGATCGGTCGAAAGATGTATAGGGAATATACTTATGGTATCATTTCTTTTTTTTAATTCTAACTAGTAAAAGACCCGTGCGATGCACAAGTCGCGTAATATCCTAACTAAAATTAAAAAAATTAGTTTGAATATCAAAAACAAAACAAAAGATATAATTACATTCAAAATAGCACACAAATTATTAGTTACTTGTGGATTATATGTGCTTACATATGTTGGAAAAATTGTTATGTTCCAATACAATAAAATTTGAAAACTCATGAGTATTTTAAAATATCAAGATTTATGTAGGATTTCTATAAATTAATATTGGGTAATAATATATGCGCAAACAAATATTTTCATGTAGAGTTTTATGTAAATTATATTTTTATATGTAAAAACCCGTTAAATATATTATCGTTCCAGTCGTGAGTTTTATTTGGTCATGAATTTCAAAATGAACTTTTTATGTCTCGATATGATAAAATTTGAAACTCATGAGTATTGTCAAAATTCCAACATTAATGTAAAAATTTTAGAAAATATTTGCTTATTTTTACAAGTTATGTAAAATATTTCTTTATATGCAAAAACTTGATAAATATATTACTGTTCCCATTGCCAATTTTAATTGTTTATAGATGTTAAAAAGAATTTTTTATGTCTCAATACGATAAAATTTGAAACTCGTTAGTATTTCCAAAATTCTAACATTTATCGTAGGATTTTTAGAAAATATTTGCTTATTTTACATGAGAAAATTCGTCGATTATTTACATCACGCTCGTTGCAAATTTTATGTACGTATAAACGTTGAAATAATTTTTTTATGTCCTAAAATGATAAAAATTTAAAAGCTCGTGATAAAAATGTTTTTGACTTATTTTCGTAAAATTAAGTGTAAATTACATTTTATTTTCTTTCTCTTTCATTTTTTCAATAAACAACTATCAATAAATTTAGTCAAAAAAAATAACTATAAAAAAAAAATAACTTTTACATCTTTACAGGCAACTTATTTAAATAAAAACCCACGAAACAACAATTCTAATTCTCATATTTTAATTTTTTTAATAAATATTTTTTTTACTTTTCTTATAATTTGGGATGGAGGGAGTACACTACACCTCCCTTCATTGTATGCTACTGTATTTTTTTTAATGGAAGGAATACTCCATACACTTGATGAGAGAGTTAGTATTAGTAATAACCAATTTACCATGCCATTGAAAACTGCAAATAATAATTAGGCCTATACCAATATTCCATACCAATTTACTACCTACTACCTACTATCTTCATTAAAACGTGATACCCATAATTAACTACTACTAATGATTACTATCACATCTAAATGAAATTTTAAAAGTTAAAATGACAATAAGGGACATGAAAATAAGCCATTAATTAGTAGATGTAAGGATAATTATGGAAATATAGTGGTAATTAAAATTCTTATATTAGAAGTAGATTTATAAAAGTAGAATTAGATTGCATGTAACCTATTTGGGTTGGTCTGGTGGTATTGGTTTGGAACTTAGGAGTGTGCTCTTCCTTGGGGTCTCATATTCGATTATCTCCAGATGCAATTTAAGTGGATTAATTTATTTTCTTCAAAAAAGAGAATTAGATTGCATGTTATGCAACTATAATGTATTTCAACTGCCCAATTTTAAATTCATGGTATAGATTATTTTGTACTGATATTTGTACTTATTTGGTTCTTTATGGTCCCTAGTTTGGGCGTGGATTGAATTCGCGACGGTGGACCCTTCGACTCCATCTGCTCATTTTTCACAGTTTGATATGGAGCAGGAGGTGATCGGGAGTAGAGATCATTTATGCAGCTCATCTGGCTGGTTTCTGTGTGGGTTATTTGGACCAAGAGAAATCAGCGTCATTTCAACAATTCAGCGGAAATGATTTCACATTTGTTGGACTTGATCAAGCGGCATTCGTTTTGGTGGTTGATGAGTATTCAGGGATACGAGTTAACCTACATAGTTGGTGGGTGAACCCTTTGTAATGTTTGGGATTGTGATTTTGCCGATTTGTTTCAGTTTTTATTAACTTTTGATGTAAACACTTGTGACCTCTTTTAGCACACCATGTGCTGGGCTTTTCCTATATATATCATTTTAGCTTGTTAAAAAAAATGGTTGAGGTTTACTATTGTGTTAAATTGTGGATTTTTTTTTAAGTGGATCATGGTCCATGAAAAGTAGGACAATATGTTCTGTGTATTCATTTTATGAGAGTTTTTAGATCCCGATTGAGATTGTTCTATATTAATTGATTGTGTAGGTGGTGGTTGCTGCTTTTCACTGATCAGTTTTTGAAGGTAGTTTTATTGTTTTATGACAATTTTTGATCTCGAAATGACTATCATACTTGCAGTTGCTTTGCAGGGAGTTTGGTATTTGGATTGTTTATATGATGACATTTTGTTCTTCTTCCGGTTTGAGTGGCTTCGTTTGATCTAAAGTTCTTGCTTCTAGGTGGTTAGCTTAAAAGGGCTTAGATTCCCAAATGCCGGATTCTCTTGCTATATTTAATAGTTGAAGGTCAGTATTATTTGTATCAGTCTTGGAGACTGATTTTGAACTGTTTTTGGCTCGAAAAAGTCAAATTTTGCTTGTTGCCGTTTGTTGCAGGGAGTGGATGTACTTGGATGTTTTCATGTTGGCGGTTAGTTTATTCACCATATTGATCCGAGAAGATTCTTTTGAAAAAATATTTTTGATTATCTAATTTAGGATTCCTTTAGCGTTTCTTTTTATTTTTTCCTTAAGGGTTAGGTTTGGTCCACCGTCTTGTACTTGTTTTTTTGCTCTTTGAATAAATTTTGTGAGTTTTATATAAAAAAACACTTTAGTAGACTATTTAGGAGTTTATTTAAAAAATAATTTAATTGATATATTTTGTCAATGTGAAATTATTTTACAAATGCATCAAATTATATATTGATACATCATGTATTTTATTTAAAAACACATGGTGTGTCACATTCATTAAATGATGTTACAACATATGTAGTGGATGGATGTATAAAATAGTTTTACAACTTTTAAAAAAGATTTGTAGTTTTGATAAAGCGGTTTTATTTAAAAGAAAAGTATGAATTTTATTGCATGGACATCGCACATTATGTGCATGGACTAAGATTCAAACTCTAATACGTCTACTAATTCACTTTTAAGCGGTGAAATTTTAGCCACTAGACCAGTTGATAAAAAGAAATTACATGTACCAAAAAAACAAGAATAAAATATTTTACATTTGTTAATCAGTTGCAACTATATATTCTGCCAAGTCACCTGGCTTCTTTCCACATTTTTTATATGATACATGAAAATTTAAATTTCTCTTAGTGTAACATTTTTTTTTTATAGTTTTCACCCTTTGGTTTCTAGAGGAAAGGAGCCTAGTAATTTAGAGTTCGACCGCGAAGTAAGTAAAACCCGATCAAGAAATTATTCCATCCAAAAATAGTGTAAATTTAACTTTCACTTTTAATTCTTTTAAACTCTTTATTTAAATGAGTGTTTACATTTAGAAATTAAGAGTGTCTAAAAGTGAATAATATCTTTAATTTAGCATTAAATTTAAATTTGTCTAAAAAAATGAATCTAAAGAACATACTAATAAAAAACTAGTGACTAAATAGAAACTTTGGAATATGTCGGCATTATAGTTTATTTTATATTTTGTCTTTTCTTTTGGAGTGTGAATTGGGATTGTTTGTTAGTGATTGGAGATATTTAAGAAGATGGAAGAAGCAGCACTCGTGGATATTTTGAAGGGGAAAGTGTCAATGCAGTGAGGAAATGGGGTAGGAAGGTTCCTCCATCGAAAGAAGAAATACGCGGGGGTCATAATTTTATATTGACACGTTAATTAAAATTAAAATAACGGTCGGTTAAATATGTTTTTAGTTCCTATAAACATCTCATTCTTCTACTTTTAGTCCCTCTTAATTTTTTTCCCACTTTTTGGTCCTCTAAATATTTCCGATCATGGTTTTTGGTCCTTGCTTTTCACTCAACTATGTGTACGATTCAAATTATTTAACGAGGTTTTGTGATCATGTTTATAATATTATAAAAATTACTCAAACCAAAATTCATAATTTTTTAACAAATGATGAATTAACTATGAATTTTTAAGCACAAACACTTCAAAAATTCATATTTAATTCATCACTAATTAAAAAAATTTAAATTTTGCAAATCAATTCAATTTTTAACATACTAAACATTACTGCAATACATAATTCCAAGTTTTAATTAGTATATATGAGTTGACTTAAAAGTAGGGACCAAAATTCATATTAGAGAATTTTGTAAGGACCAAAAAGTGGGAAAAAAATTTAGAGGGACTAAAAGTAGAAGAGTCAAATGTTTATAGGGACTAAAAACATATTTAACCCTAAAAAAAATAAATAATTATTTGTCGAAAAAAAAAAGTTTACTCTTAACTGTTATTTTTTGTGTAGGATTCGAAATTTGACTTTTATAATTTTTTAAAAATGAATAAGTGAATATATTAAAGTTCTAAGTGTCACGTACAATATTTCTATCAATTGAGTTAAAATCACGGTTACTCCTGTAAATGTTTCCTTACGTCATGACCATAACTTTATAAAATTAAAATCAGAGAGAGAGAGAGAGTGGAATACATAATTGCTATTAATTGAATGTATAAAATTAATTTACATTGTTAATATGCATATTCTTTTTGTCAAAAAAATATTTAATAAATTTGATTTAGTAATCATATTGATCCGAGTAAATATAAATCATAATAATAAGTAAATTTTGTTTAGGAAAGAAATATATATACCAAACTATGCAAGACACATCTAAATTAAGACCTCCCTAATATAAAATTGGCCAAATACATATATACATCAACTTTTTTTGACCAAAATTTGCTTACATTTGAGACGAGAGTAGCAATTCTTTTAATTTTTTAGTTTATACCACATAAGTCTTTTAAGTTATTTTTGTAACACAAAGATTCTTTAAATTTTCGATTTGTATCATATAAATCTTTAAGTTTTTTTGTAATACACAAGTCTTTTAAGTTTTAAAAGTATAACACATAGGTCCTTTCATTTATCACTTAAATTCACATGATAAATATAACTTGAAAGGACCTATGTATTACAAAAAAAACTCAAAAGACTTATAGATACATTTGGCCTATAAAAATTGAGTTTACTGAATATGTGTTATAAAATAAATTATTTTTACAATAACATCCAATAAATTTAAACATAAATAAGTGAAGTGTCTAGGGATCAAGCCCTGACTCCTTAGATATAAAATGTCTATGTCTCTACCTATTGACATGATCTCAGGGACCATCCATGTATATACTATTTTCTCATAATCCACTGAAGTTATTAACTTTCACCTAAAGCCAAATTGATGGGAGGAATCCAAATTTGAAGATAAACAACTTTCAACTAGTCTTTACTTACATTGCAAATTAAGGTTTTTTTTTTTTGGTATAACATTGCAAATTAAGGTTGATTATTAATAAAATAAATATTTTTTAAATAATATAAGGTTAATTTTAAAAATTATTTTATTGTTAGGTATCAATTGAATTAATTAAAGTAATTGATTTATTACTTACAAATTATCAGCTTTGAGAATTCAAAACTCAGTAAGCCGACATTGTCAATGTACCTCACTATAAAAAACCAAACACACCCATGGCAGTAATGTTCATTACAAATGATGCTGAAGCCTATGTTCATAATATTGTGCAACAATAAAGAGAATGAAATGTTCTAAATAATTAATAAAAGCATAATATATGCAACGCTTGACTGGAAATTGAGTGTCCTATGGCTCGCCGCCGCCAATAAACAAACAAAAACTTATTGGGCGCAGCCATGCCAGACAGAGATTCAAGCTTTGTTTACATCCAAAATATCAAAACTATTTCAGCATATATTAGAATTAGAAATCATAATAACTAAGACTTTAGATTTAAATAAAAACTTGCTTGTTAGAAAGGCGCAAAAACGATCAACACACCAATTCAGACAATAATGAATTCCACGATGAAAGTACTTATCACTTAGGATATTCAGACTGAAAATGTAAAATAAATTACTACACCTATTAAAAAGGTCCAACAAGGTTTCAAAACAGAAATACAACAAATGGGGCAAAAAGGTGGGAAACATTACATAACACTTACTTCAGAAACCAACTTCCCTCTTAGTATGATAGAAGAAAAAATCTCATCACAGAAGTTCAGCAACATTGGAAGGCAGCTCCTCAATTAAGACATTGTAGAACTTCTGGATGTCACTCAGCATTCTTTCATCATCTGTTGTCACAAAGTTAATGGCAACACCCTTCCTACCAAACCGACCACTACGACCGATACGATGGAGATAGTTTTCAGGCTGTGTTGGAAGATCATAATTAATAACTAAAGACACTTGCTGCACATCAATACCACGGGCAAGGAGATCAGTAGTAATTAAAACACGGGAAGATCCTGAACGAAATTCACGCATGATAATGTCTCTAGTATTCTGGTCCATGTCTCCGTGTGTTGCTGAGACTGTATGGTCACGGCTTCTCATCTTATCAGTCAGCCAATCAACCTTCCGTCTGGTGTTAACAAAAATGACACTCTGAGTGATTGCCAATGTCTCATAAAGATCACAGAGTGTGTCGAGCTTCCATTCCTCTTTATCAACATTGACATAAAATTGCTTAATACCCTCCAATGTGAGCTCATCACGCTTCACAAGAATCCTCACAGGTTTGTTCATGAACTTCCTTGTGATCTCAAGCGCCTCAGGAGGCATTGTAGCAGAGAAAACCCCCACTTGAATCTTAGATGGCAACAGCTGGAATATATCATAGATCTGAAAGTAAAATGAAGGTTAAAACATGTATGCACTAATTCTTTTAGGACATTAAACCAATAGGCAAATAAAAATCAATAAAGATTAAATCTTCCAAAATAAATGAAAGGGAAAGCAATAAATTGGTATAAGAGTGTCTGTTTAAGGGCAAACACTGATATTGATAGGAAAGTGAGCTTCAGAATATATATTCCCATAGGAAAGTGATCTTCAGAATATATATTCCCATGATTCATACAAGTTCTAAAACAAATCCAAGGTGTTAATTTAAATTTTAATAGGCAAATAAAAACTTAAACCTTCAAGATAACTCAAAGGAACTTATTCCAATGTTATAATTTTGCTACTGACAATTGGAGAGTTTGTTTCAAGGCATGCAAAAACATGCCCAGAAAAATCAAAGGTCTTAGTAATTTTATCATTTAAAGGAATCTAATCTATCTATATTAAAGCTTGGGAAATATCAGTTATTTTAAAATCCAATGAACTATAATTTTCCACTTCTATCCCATGCTGCACATAATTTTTCAACCTTACTTTGATTTGTCGAAATATCAAATACTAGCCAGACAAATTTATGAATTTCAAATAAGAACAATATTCCTAAAAGTAGAATTCCCAGAAACAGCATACCTGAGAATGTTTTTCTATACCAACAAACTCCCAAAGAAATTCACGTATAGAAAAAAAGCGATTCTATATCTTAAAACAATTTAAACTGTTCAAAATAAAAATATGGAAATAAAATTGATTTAAGGAAGAAACTATATGGAAGTGGATAAAAGAATTGAGTTAACCATAAAAAAAAGTGATGTGTGGGTATTCTATATCAGAAACAAGAAATAAAATCGGCGTATAACAAATTGAAAATTATAAAAGGAATATATATTAAAAAGCACCTGATCTTTAAAACCACGAGAAAGCATTTCATCAGCTTCATCCAATACAAACATTTTGATGACATCAGGACGAAGCGACTGTCTGCGCAGCATGTCAAATACACGACCAGGGGTACCAACAACAACATGAACACCACTTGACAGAATGCGTTGGTCTTCACGAACACTGGTTCCTCCCACACAAGCATGCACCTTCACACCTAGATAATCTCCAAGTGCACGCATAACCTTCTCAATCTGTTGAGCAAGCTCACGAGTTGGTGCCAAGACCAATGCTTGGCATTCTGTCACACTGTAGTCAAGTTGCTGCAGAATCCCAGAGCAGAAGGTTGCTGTCTTTCCTGTTCCAGACTGAGCCTGTTGTATAACATCAAGTCCCTTGCAAAATGGAACTATTCCACGTTGCTGAATAGCTGATGGCTTCTCAAAACCTAAAATACAAACAGAAGTAGTTTAAGGATTTGGCCATAAATTTATATATCAATAAATGAATCAGGTTGGTGAAACTTATCGTTTGCAAAAAAATACAGCTGAATAAAGTTACAAGCAAAGTGGCACAAAACCGGATAAATTAAAATCAAACGAGCCCAAACAATTACAATTTAATTCTAATTAGATGAAAATATTACCATTTGGTTTAAAAGTTGAAGTTAAAGATATGAAAATAAAAAAAGGACACAAGATTAAAACGTACCATATGCGTAAATGCCTCTGAGAAGATTCTCTTGCAGGCCCATAGCATCAAAACTATCATAAACTTCATCATAAGATGTGAAGAAGTCCTGAGCATCAGTTGTCAGTCTGTATCAAAATCAAATAAATATAATTAGAATAACATTATCTCATTACATATATGCATCTTAAATTAGACAAATACACGACCAATAACACCGAATAAATACGAACAAAACATAATGGTATACTTCACTTCAAAACAATAACAAATCACTGAGAAGGGGAATTTCTTACAACTCATTCATTTTGGAATCAAATTGCTTAGCATCGAACTGTGAACCTTCTGGTGCAACGCCTGCCATGACTGCAAGATGAAAACAAATAATATTACATCAAAATTTCTAAAATCACTAACTCAATTCAGAAGAAAAAGAATTAGTTTCAAAAAAGATTAAATTTTTACAATATAGCATGTAACATAAAAGACAAAACCTATAATGGTATATAAAGTAAATTAATCCTTTTTCACCCTTAAAATTTCTCCCCTCCCCTCCCCTCCCCCCTATATAACAAACAGATTATTTGTCACCTTAAATCATCTTAACAAAACAAATTACTATAAAATAAAACAACTCGCCTCCCTCCTCCTTTAAACCGAACCAGACACTTTTAACAATTTTCAATCTACCTCAAGAAAAGTGCATACTTTTTTGTATATTAAAAACTCAAAGTAATTTATTTCAAACTCCATACATGCATAAATGTTAACAAAACATTAATTCTACTCATACAAAGGAAAAACACGCTTCAACAAAAAAATATAATATGTTCTTAAATTGAATGAATAAAATCGCTGACACGCTTCAACAAAAAATCTAACCTAAAACAAAAATTAAGCATACATAACTAAATCTAATATCAATCGATAACAATCAAACTTCGAAAACATTAACACAGTTTTCAAACTCAACAAAAAAAAAATTACAAAAATCCAAACAGATCCAAAAGTGAAAACCACAATAACAACTAAATCGATTAAAACAGAACAATACAAAACTCAGAAAACGATCGATACAAACATGAAAATAAACAAAAAAAAACGATTTTTAGAATCGAATCGGAAAAGACGAAAGAAAGAAAAATCAACCTTAAGGAGAAGAAAAAGTAGTTGATCGGAGAGAAAAAGCTTGAAGAAGTTTGTTGAAGAGAACGATTAGGGTTTCCAAAACTCCTCAGATCTAAGCCGCGGAGTTGAGGAAAGAGAGAGAACGAAAGAGCGTTTTTTTTTAGTTTGCGAAAAGCGAGTGAGTGAGAACTGTGTGAGATTAGAGAAGATTATAGCACAAAAAAACACACCCTAGTTTGCGTTTGGTTATGGGAGTGTTTGTGTTTTTACGTATTTATCCTTGACCCGGCATCTTTCCACTATGGGTAATAGGTCAAACCGACTTATGATTTTGAGGTTGTTTGTAGATTTGGGCTGTAGCCCACTACCACAATTTCACACAATAGATTTTTTTGATGAAATTTTTTTTTGTGGAATTGAATCATGATTTTTTTTTAAAGTTTTCGTTGTTTTAGTTCAGCGTTGTGTTTGTTCTTCTTCTTGTGCGATGTTGTGTTTGTTTGTCGTTTTGTTCGGTGTTTGTTGGTTTTATATGTCTTAGTATGGAGTTCGTTGATTCAAATTAATGTATTCACATCAACTCATTATAGATCTGATGAGGACTTGGACGTCAATGCTGCAGATTTGAGAGTATTTTTGGTTACTTTTATTTGTCATATTTGTAGGTACTTTCATGTTGTTTGTTGTATGCTATTAACCTAGGTCATGTAAGATTGTCTGTAGATTCACCTTTTTCCATTTGAAGCAATCTTGAATTTGTAATGATCTGTGTATTTTATAATTTGAATGAATGAATATCGTTTGGCCTGACTTTACTTTTAAAATCTTTTTATTATACTAGAAGTTGAACATGTTTTTTACTATTTACAAGCCAAAACCCTACCCCCCCTTATGTCATTTGTGATTCGAGCGTGATGTGTGATGTCATGTGCATGTGTGTAGAGCTGGCAAAACGGGCTACCCGGCCCGTGACGGGCCAGCCATTCACGGCCTCGGGCTAAAAGACCGGGATTTTAAACGGGCTCAAATATATATGTCCAAGCCCGACTGTTTCTTCTTTCAATTCTATAATTTATCTTGTTTTTTTGACAAAATAATTTATCTTTCACATACCATTAATGAAGGATAATTTTGTAAATTAACCCATGATTTATCTTTTCCATACAACAATGATTACATTTCTTAATTTGTGTGATATGATCCAAACGACTTATATTTTGATATGGAGGTAGTAGTAACTATGTATAATTGTTGGAGATTTTTTTTATATATTTTAAAATTTTATTAAATAAACGGGCTACCCGCGCCCTGGACGGGCTAGCCCGGATAGAACACGGGCTTTATCGGGCTCAAGCTAAAAGGCCCGAATTTTAAACAGGCTCATTTTTTATGTTCAAACCCGCTTTTATTTCGGGCTTTTCGGCCCGACCTGACCCATTTTGCAAGCTTTACATGTGTGGACCAATGAAATTCAGTTGAGTGTTATTTTAGAGCCTAAGTGGCTTTCATCTTAACCCTATTTCCTACTTAGTCAATGGTTGTTCAACCCTAATCCTACTTGGCCAATGGTTATGTTGCATTTGGTTTGTGTAACCACCTCAATCTATGGATGTGGCGCATGACTTCTATAATGATCAAATACTTTTTTGTTATACAAGCAAGTGCATCATTCATGATACCACTTCCTTCCATCATTCCTTCTTAAGCTCTTTGATTGGTCACATTTTTTCATGCAAGCAAGGTGGTTTCACATGGACATGGTTGATATTGTGACATCATGTTATTGTCCCTTATTGGCCATTAGTTGCTTCCATTAATATTCTCAAACAAGTATTGGAAAAATAAATCAGTCAATGCATGTCATCCACCCTACACACAATTTCATTTTATTTCTAGCCTTCCCACACTTGCAATTTCACTATATACTAGTATAACTGACCCGTGCAATGTACGGGTTAATATTCAAATTTATTGTATATGTTATTAAAATTAAAGTAGATTAGTTGAGATATTAGTTTTTTTAATTTAAGATTTTTAAAATTTAAGTTAATTAATGAAATTTTTGTCAAATAATTTTATTTTTCCAATTACTTGTGAAATTAATTTTATATTTCTATTATTTAAATACAAAAATAATATATATTTAAGGATTTTAAAGAGATAAAATAGGGTGGAAAGTGATCTCCCGCTCCCCGTTTCAAACAATATCATGTTTCATTTCTAGTCCCCATTGAAACTACAAAAAAGATAGGTCATCTATTAATATATAAGTATAAAAATATTGATCATCGTGTAAATTATAAAATCAAAAAACATTCGTATTAATATGAGTGTAAATATAAGTCATAGTATAAAAAATAGATTTTCCGTATTAATATGTGTATACATATTTAAGTTCCTAAAAAAAAGTCTTTCATCTCGTATTAAAACATTCGTAGAAAAAATATAATTCTATAAAAATTAAAAAAAAAAAACCCGTACATGAGTATAAATATAGCTCCTACAGAAATTATAAAAAAAAGGATATAGTCATCGTATTAATATATGGGTACAAATATAAATCCTCATAGAAATATACGTTCTCGTAAAATTATAAAATAAAGTCTTCGTATTAGTATATGGTTTTTATTTTTATATTACGTACACGTTCATTTAATATTGATTTTATTCAAATATTAATATAAGTGTAAATATTTTTTATAAGCAATAAAATAAAATTTAGTTGTTGGTCGAAACGTGTGATTTTATTCAACTATATATTTAGCTTGTCTAATTGCTTAAAAATTAGAAAAATGTTGCTTGAGGGAATCAAGGGAGTATATGAAGTCTTGGTTGCTTGCCACGTTGGATGATGATCGAGAGAGAGACATCCGTAATTATATTATATATTATATAAAGATATTATATAAAGATAAAGATAAAGATAAAGATAAAGATAAGATAAAGAAGTCATTTTCCATCAAACACCATCATACCACAATTTTCTATGGCCTCCAACGAACCAACTTTGCTTCTTGATCCTACTTTTGCTAATAGTGGACATCCAAATTGTGATGGATTAAGTGGTTTTGTGGATGAGCAAATTTGCTTCCATGCAAACCTATCACATGGAATTTGATGCTCACAATGTAAGTCCAATGAAACTCTTTGGTATTTATTTAGAGTTTATGATTTATAATATATCTTGTTTTTATTGTCGTGAAGCCCAAGATAAGCTGATTACCTGTGCTGACTCAAGGATATATATATATATTGTGAACACTAACTTAAAGATCAATTATGTCGTCTTGAAGAATATAGTTTTTAGGGTTTTAAGTATTGTTCATTGTGAGCTTTTGCTTGTGTCATCTTGATGCACGTATAAGGACTGCATTTTATTGAGTTGTATCTCTGTATTCTAAAGCTTTTGAGCAAGGAGTTTTTGTACACCACTCTAAGTTGTGAAGTGTGAGTTGAGTGTTAATTGTTAGGAGTTTGTCTTCATCATTTTGATTGTAATATTTAGAAACAAAATCGTCTGTATTATGTGGTAGGATGTGAGATGAGATTATCATATCTAGGGATACCTAGGTAGAAGTATAACTCGGGTATTGGTGAAGATCTAAGTTGTAAACGAGGAGTTTGCTGATAACTTAGGGATAGCATTACACTAAGTTGATTTCCTTCCTGGCTTGGAGCCCCCATATTAGGTGACATTATAGTGATCTGAGTTAACAAATAACTTGTGTTATGAGAACGACTAGGGGAAGATATTTGTAAGCCAACTGTCATGATTACATTAAACTCCAGCTTAGTTTTCCATTCACGAGACAAAAACTTATGGATGTCGGAAGGGAATTGCAAAAGGGTCTTTGGACTTGTATTATAATTCATAACTTGTTTTACAGGTCAGTTAGGTGTTGTAACATTCTAGGGGTGTAAGCGGATCGAAAAAAACCGATTAAATTGATGATCCTAACCAATCCAAATCGAAAATAAACTGAATTTTATGGTTCGGATAAAAAACCAAACCAAACCAATTGAAAACCGAAGTGGTTTGATTTGGTTCTCGGATCCAGTTTTCAGATTCAATGGATTAACCGAACCAAACCTGTTGGCATTTTTGTATGTTGGCTATAATTTTGCAAAAACTCATTTTGTCACATGCTCCAGGACATGTTGAAGCATCTGAGTATGTTGAGCTCTGAAGCTTTTGGCACGTGCGTGTTTTTATTCTTGGAAGATATTTTGAGAAGATTTGTTTTAAAAATATATTTACCAAGCTTAGCTGGCATGACAGAACGCGCCTTGTGTCACAAGTAATCTCTTGTGTGTGAAGATTTAATTCTAAAATATAATTCCTATATTTTAGGATTTGGTTTATTTTTATTGGATATATTTCTAAAGTCTTCTATTCTTTAGGAACAAGCAAGCTGCGTGAAGACTCTATATATTCAGATGCAACACCTAAAAGTTAAGTGAAGTCATTATTTACAAAAAGGAGTTTTTAGGTTTTAGGGTTTCGTGATTAAAGCCTTGTGCTTTAATGTGTGTACTCCTAAGCTTTTAAGCATGAAGTTGTTTGTGTACCACTCTTAAACTGTGAAGTACGGAGTTGGTTGTTCTTGTGTACCACTCTTAAACTGTGAAGTACGGAGTCGGTTGTTCTTGTGTTCACTAAAGCGTGTGTTGTTTATGTATTAAGTAGTGAACTTGTGAGCCTTCCTTGTATCTGTTGTAACCCAATTTTGGACCTATAAATCCGATTCGCATTTCATACAGCATAAATACGAGAATATACATGCACTTTGTTACACACATTTTATTTACGTATTTTTTTACATTTTATTATATTTTCACTATCTTTTTGCAATTAAGTCTTTTTTCTAAATATTTTGTTTTTTTGAAATTGTTCTTTAATTAGCGTAAAAGTTTAAAAATATCAAAAATAATGTTTTTTCTAATTTTACGTTCATTTTATATTTCATTTTCATATATTTCAAAAATATGAAAAATTACATTTTATTTCACTTCTACACATTTTATTTTATTTTATTACCATTTATATTTTATTTTAAAAACATATGCCAAGAGGAGGAAAGAGTAGAGCACAAGTTGTTCTATCTCTATGACTCACCATTTCATATCATTCTTATCCCTTTATCATTTTCTTAAAAAAATCAAAAACCATTTTCTACCTTAACCAATCAAATTGCTCCACCTCACCCTTTCTCATCATTATTCTATTTTTTATTTTTCTTTTTAATCAAATTACCCTTTTCTATCATTTTTACCCAATTATCTCACATTTTATCGTTATTCCTCTTCTATCCCTTAACCCTAAATTTTTTTTATCTATAAAAGAAACCTCACATCACACTCATAGACACACATTCATTCATACCAACTCCCAAAAAATCTCTCAATTCTCTCCACTCCTCACTAATCAAAAAATAAAAGGAAAATAGACAAAGGAAAAGCAATTCACGTTTTCCATTTTTTCAAGTAAACAACAACATACATTCTTCCTTCATTTTTCTCAATCAACTCCAAATTCAACAAAATTCATCAAATCAAATCACTACATCTCTATTCTCTTGATTCCATTGTACCCATAACCAACCTCAAATCATCACAAAACACAATCAAAACAAAAACCAGTAAACTACACTTCTTCCTTATACACTTCTCACATATTTCAAATCAACTCCAAAACTCATAAATCTCACCAAAAACGTGAAATCAATTGATCAAATAGCATCATATCATATTCAGAAACACAAAACAACAACAAACCGCAAGCAAATCGACCTTCAAACACCAAACCAAAACACAAATCGGACCAAGCTTGAGGTAACGATTTTGAGCGATTTACAACTCCGTTTTCGTTGATTCTTGGCCCATTGAACTCGCAAACACACAAGGAAACTGATGCATATATCAGTTTTCCAAAATTTTGCGGATATTTCATTTTCACTTTTATAGATCTATTTTTCGTGCGCACGTTTTTCTTAACTGAAGCATTATTTGTAAAAACTAATTATGTTTTCGGAATCTATGCAACGAGTACTATAAAAATCACTATTCATTTGTTTGATTTGATAAAAAATTGATGAATGTGATTTTGGGAACTTGAAGCTCGTTCTTTGTTCTTCAATGGAGTCTTTGGCTTCATTTTATCACAAGGAAGAACAAGGACCATAGTATACACCGTGTTCTGTAACTTTAAATCGCGTCCGCTTGATTTGCTTACTTGAATCTAACACGTTAGATCTGTTTTATTTTTTGGTTGTTTGATTTGTTTTGATTTGATCATGTGGTGCTGATGCGAGGGTGCACGATGAACTTCGGTGAGTGCAAAGCACCGAATCTGAAGACTGGTTCAGGATCACCCTGGGGTGAACCAAATTAAACCGGTCTCGGTCCGGTCCGGTTTTATTTTCTTTTTTTTTCTTTCTTTCTTTTTTTTATTTCTTTTCTGCTTGCTATTTACACCTTATTTCCTTTAATATACCCCTTGCTTCTTTTACATATTATTCCTCCTTTTTTTTTCTTACATCCTTTTTTTGTTTTATTACGTTTAGTTTTTATTTTAATTGATACCTTTATATTTTGCTTCTCATGTACTTTTTTTTTCTTTCTTTTAGTTTATTATTTCATTTTTTTTTGTTTAGTTTATTCCCTTTTATTTAGTTTATTTTACATTTATGTCATTTAATTTCTTGCATTTTTATTTTATGCCATATTATTATTACATCTTGTGTGTTATGCTTGAGTTTTGGATTTGAGACTTAAACTTGAACCCAAGCTTAATTGGAGACGGACCTAAAAAAATATAATAGTAATAGAATTTGAACTTCAGGATAGTTAGCTTAGTTAGTTTTAGTTTATTTTTTATATTTCGACGGACTTGTAATTTATTTTATGTTCTTGCATTTTCATTCAATTGTTGCATTCATTCATGTTTATTTTTCGCAAAAATACCTTAGAATGTAATTAGGCAAAAAATGTAACACCAAAGTGGATGTAGAAATTGCATCGCATGCATTTTATTTTTTTATCGCTTTCCGTCAAAACGCTAAAAAACAAAGGAAACGTGAACTTTCATTTCCAAAGAGGTACGACTAGTAATTTCCATTGAAAAAAAATAATAGAAAACAAACAACATCTTCTCTCTCTCAAATAAAACTTCTTTAGTCTAAAAACACTTTAAATTTTGTCATAACCTTCTCTTCTCAATCCAATCTCCACTTGCACACACAATTCTATCTATACTACTTCTCTCCCATTTCTTCACATTAAAAATAAGTAAAAAAGCAATAAATTAGAGGTTACTATAGGATACTATAGGCGCTTAGGATGCTAATACCTTCCCTAGGTGTAACTAACCCCCGAACTTAGAATTTCTTTTTTAAAGATTTTCGATACTTTCCCCTCTTTGGAAATGAAAGATCACTGCAGTGGTGGAAATCCCAAAATCCTCGCAACAGAAAAATGGCGACTTCATTGGGGATCCTCCTTAAGAGGGTTAAACCCACCTAGTTTATTGCTTTCCTAAATGCTTAATTGATTTACTTATTATGTCATGGGTTTTATGAGAGGTGAGACAAGCACAATACCCCTGCTTGAGAGAACAAAATAAGATAAGATTTTTTGGTGTAGTCATAACATTGCGTTTGAAGTTAGTTCTTTGCGCGAATGCATGTGATACGACCACGATCGAGTGGAGGGTTTATAGAAGTGGTGTGGTTGGCACGAGTCAATTGTGTTGGCTATGTCATTTTTGTGAATCCCGAGAAGCTTGAGGACCTCTTTAGATACATTTAACTCATCTTGCCTTTTAGGATGTAGTGCGGTGGTTGAAATCATGAGTCAATTATGGTTTTGATTGTTATGCGAGACTACGCTCAAACGAGGCTTCTCCGATGGATATTTCAATGTGCCATGAGTCAATTGTGTGCGCGTGGTATTCACTTGGAAAGTTGTAGACTTTGGGAACTCTTTAGAACCCGGTTACGATGTGAAGAAAAACCATAGTTCATACCTTTTTGGACGGTTCACCTTTTAACTCCAACCTCATGTTCTCTAAACCAACCATGTTTGCTTATGTTTGTGCTTGTTGCATCATCACATCTCATTCATCCATGCATCCTTAAAAAAAAAAAACTTCTTTCAATTGATTTTCAAAGGATTTAAAGGGATTTCTTTACAAACCTCACAATCATCATGGAACTTGAAAAAAAAGATTGCTTTGAAAACAGAAAGAAAATTCTTTTGATCATACACAACCAAAAAATAAGGTCCTTCATGATTTGATATCCTAAAATTCCTTTGAAAATCAAAATCAAAACAAAAGAATTTTTCTTTATCATGCATCATTTTTTGCATTCATGGTCTTCTCCAAAAGGTCTAAGTTTTGTGTCTTTTTCTCAGTGATCCGATACGGTTTTCAAAAGTCAACTTGCAAGTGCAACGCTCGTGTTAATCAAGTGAAAAGAATGGAAACAATTGAACAAGATAACCTTCGTCTCCGTGAAGAAGTTGCTACACTCCAGTCAACTGTGGATAGGTTGATTACTATGATGGATACTTTGTTGAATGCACAAAACCAGGCAACTCTGCCACCTCTTCCTTCTTAGGCTTTGATAAGTGCTATTATAGAAACTTATAACTTCAACGAGAACTTTCATCCCCATGTTTCTGGTATTCGGATTCCTACTTTGAGTTACAATGCAATGTTGGCTTGCTTCCAGTCTTGGTCGTTTTGTCTGTTTTGTCAGCAAAAATTCACAACATACATACATACATGCATGCATACATACATACATTCATTCATACATATCATTTACATGTGCCATAAACATTTACATCAGTCACATATTGTTACATCACATACAAATTTTTGTCTCTTTTGTCTTGTCTGTATCTACAAAATAGAGTCGGGATGGGCATGTTGTTCTTTCCAATTAGAGTGTCAGCTTAGGCAGATTAGTGTTCAACTCTTGTTTCAAAATTCCCCACTCGACTCCTCTCTTGTGGAAGATGGTTGTTTCAGTTTTTCCTACAACAAAAGGAAAATCCAGTGGAATTCATTCGTCAACTGAACACAAGGTCTTGTTTATAGTCTCCCTCCGGTTTGATCCCGGATTGGACATCATTCAAAACAACAAGTGACAAGCTATCCACACAAGAAGCTCGTATTTTACCAAATACACTTTACTTTTCCTCAAGTGGTTTCATCCCCAGTGAATCATATCAAGATACATACCACAAAAGATTATACAAGTCTTTTCTTTCTACAGATATAAATACAAAAGATCATACAAATCTTTTCTCTTTACACAAAGACATACAAGTCTCATACAGTTCAACCTACCTATGTTACTTTTTGAAGTACTCCGTAGAGTTGTTTTCTCCCCAAGTGGTTGGTATTACCTTTTTCACATCACTGTCAGTCGGATGATAGTTGATTTTCAAATGGTTGTATGTCAGTGTACAACATTCCAGCTGTCGGTCAGTCGATAGTCTGTTGATTTAAATGTTGTGTGTCAGTGCATAACATCTTTCCTATCGGTCAGGCGATAGTTTATTGATATCAAAAGTATTGAATGTTAGTGTACAACAATCCAGCTGTCGGTCAGTCGATAGTCTGTTGATTTAAATGTTGTGTGTCAGTGCACAACATCCTTCTTATCGGTCAGTCGATAAGTCTTTTGATATCCAATGGTCGTATATCAGTGTACAACATTCCAACTGTCCGTCAGTCGATAGTCTGTTGATTTAAATGTTGTGTGTTAGTGCATAACATCTTTCCTATCGGTCAGTCGATAGTTTATTGATATCCAAATGTTGCATGTCAGTGTACAACATCCCAGTTGTCGGTCAGTCGATAGTTGATCTTATAAATGTTGAGTGTCAGCGCTAACATTCTTACTGTCGGTCAGTCGATAGTTGATATTATAAATGTTGAGTGTCAGTGCCAACATTCTTTACTGTTGGTCAGTCAATAGTAAATGTTTTTTAGATGGCTGTATGTCAGTGTACGTCATTCCTACTGTCGGTCAGTCGATAATTCATATTTTGAAAATGTTGTGTGTGAGTATACAACATTCTGGCTGTCGGTCAGACGATAATCAGAAACACTTTTCCCTAGTGTTTGCTTAAGTTCCCAGTAGAGTTTATTCTCAATAGAACTCAGGGTATATCTTATTGTTTTTTCCAATCGGGCCATGTTCTGATTTTCTCCTGTGGAGTCTCAACTGTTTCTTTCTTTGTCTATCTTTTGTAACATTCGTACAAATTCAAAAAAAAAGAAAAAAGTCAGCATTTTGCATACATTTGCGTCATGAGAATTGCTAGAGGATTTTTAGGTCAAAAAATGGTGCACGTCTTATATTTAAGTCTCTTCAACCCCGTCTAGACAAAAAAATACTTTTTCATCTCTCCTGTTGAAGAAAACTTAAATTGGGGCAGCTGTTGTACCCTAATTTTGGACCTATAAATCCGATTCGCAATTCATAAAGCATAAATACGAGAATATACATGCACTTTGTTTTATACATTTTATTTACGTATTTTTTTACATTTTATTATATTTTCACTATCTTTTTGCAATTAAGTCTTTTTTCCAAATATTTTGTTTTTTGAAATTGTTCTTTAATTAGCGTAAAAGTTTAAAAATATCAAAAGTAGTGTTTTTTTTCTAATTTTACGTTCATTTTATATTTCATTTTCATATATTTCAAAAATATGAAAAATTACATTTTATTTCACTTCTACACATTTTATTTTATTTTATTACCATTTATATTTTATTTTAAAAACATATGCCAAGAGGAGGAAAGAGTAGAGCACAAGTTGCTCTATCTCTATGACTCACCATTTCATATCATTCTTATCCCTTTATCATTTTCTTAAAAAAATCAAAAACCATTTTCTACCTTAACCAATCAAATTGCTCCACCTCACCCTTTCTCATCATTATTCTATTTTCTAATTTTCTTTTTAATCAAATTACCCTTTTCTATCATTTTTACCCAATTATCTCACATTTTATCGTTATTCCTCTTCTATCCCTTAACCCTAAATTTTTTTTATCTATAAAAGAAACCTCACATCACACTCATAGACACACATTCATTCATACCAACTCCCAAAAAATCTCTCAATTCTCTCCACTCCTCACTAATCAAAAAATAAAAGGAAAATAGACAAAGGAAAAGCAATTCACGTTTTCCATTTTTTCAAGTAAACAACAACATACATTCTTCCTTCATTTTTCTCAATCAACTCCAAATTCAACAAAATTCATCAAATCAAATCACTACATCTCTATTCTCTTGATTCCATTGTACCCATAACCAACCTCAAATCATCACAAAACACAATCAAAACAAAAACCAGTAAACTACACTTCTTCCTTATACACTTCTCACATATTTCAAATCAACTCCAAAACTCATAAATCTCACCAAAAACGTGAAATCAATTGATCAAATAGCATCATATCATATTCAGAAACACAAAACAACAACAAACCGCAAGCAAATCGACCTTCAAACACCAAACCAAAACACAAATCGGACCAAGCTTGAGGTAACGATTTTGAGCGATTTACAACTCCGTTTTCGTTGATTCTTGGCCCATTGAACTCGCAAACACACAAGGAAACTGATGCATATATCAGTTTTCCAAAATTTTGCGGATATTTCATTTTCACTTTTATAGATCTATTTTTCGTGCGCACGTTTTTCTTAACTGAAGCATTATTTGTAAAAACTAATTATGTTTTCGGAATCTATGCAACGAGTACTATAAAAATCACTATTCATTTGTTTGATTTGATAAAAAATTGATGAATGTGATTTTGGGAACTTGAAGCTCGTTCTTTGTTCTTCAATGGAGTCTTTGGCTTCATTTTATCACAAGGAAGAACAAGGACCATAGTATACACCGTGTTCTGTAACTTTAAATCGCGTCCGCTTGATTTGCTTACTTGAATCTAACACGTTAGATCTGTTTTATTTTTTGGTTGTTTGATTTGTTTTGATTTGATCATGTGGTGCTGATGCGAGGGTGCATGATGAACTTCGGTGAGTGCAAAGCACCGGATCTAAAGACTGGTTCAGGATCACCTTGGGGTGAACCAAATTAAACCGGTCTCGGTCCGGTCCGGTCCGGTTTTCTTTTCTTTTTTTTTCTTTCTTTTTTTTATTTCTTTTCTGCTTGCTATTTACACCTTATTTCCTTTAATATACCCCTTGCTTCTTTTACATATTATTCCTCCTTTTTTTTTCTTACATCCTTTTTTTGTTTTATTAAGTTTAGTTTTTATTTTAATTGATACCTTTATATTTTGCTTCTCATGTTCTTTTTTTTTTCTTTCTTTTAGTTTATTATTTCATTTTTTTTTGTTTAGTTTATTCCCTTTTATTTAGTTTATTTTACATTTATGTCATTTAATTTCTTGCATTTGTATTTTATGTCATATTATTATTACATCTTGTGTGTTATGCTTGAGTTTTGGATTTGAGACTTAAACTTGAACCCAAGCTTAATTGGAGACGGACCTAAAAAAATATAATAGTAATAGAATTTGAACTTCAGGATAGTTACCTTAGTTAGTTTTAGTTTATTTTTTATATTCCGACGGACTTGTAATTTACTTTATGTTCTTGCATTTTCATTCAATTGTTGCATTCATTCATGTTTATTTTTCGCAAAAATACCTTAGAATGTAATTAGGCAAAAAATGTAACCCCAAAGTGGATGTAGAAATTGCATCGCATGCATTTTATTTTTTTATCGCTTTCCGTCAAAACGCTAAAAAACAAACGAAACACGAACTTTCATTTCCAAAGAGGTACGACTAGTAATTTCCTTAGAAAAAAATAATAGAAAACAAACAACATCTTCTCTCTCTCAAATAAAACTTCTTTAGTCCAAAAAACAAAATTAGTCGCACGATAAGATTTAAGTTTTACTTTTCAAAACACTTTATATTTTGTCATAACCTTTTCTTCTCAATCCAATCTCCACTTGCACACACCATTCTATCTATACTACTTCTCCCTCTAATTCTTACTACTTCTCTCCCATTTCTTCACATTAAAAATAAGAAAAAAAGCAATAAACTAGAGGTTACTATAGGATACTATAGGCGCTTAGGATGCTAATACCTTCCTTAGGTGTAACTAACCCCCGAACTTAGAATTTCTTTTTTAAAGGTTTTCGATACTTTCCCCTCTTTGGAAATGAATGATCACTGTAGTGGTGGAAATACTAAAATCCCGGCAACAGTATCACGTTGATACATGATAAGGACGTAGGCTGTCTGTATTGTTAATTGTGAGATTGCTCCTAAGCCTTTAGGTACGGAGTTTGTTTCTATGTTTGAGAGTGTTCTCATCTAAGTATTTGTGTATTGAACTTAATGCCAGTGCAAAGATCAGTGAACCAGAGGCTGTTTGCGTGGAAGTCTTCAAACTAAGAGGAAGTAAGGCGGGGCGCCTTTGATCTAGGAGTTCCTAGGTTGAGTTGCACGGGTAGTTGCTAGGTGAGGAGACGTAAACGGGGCATTTACTGAGGTCTTTGAACTAGGGCTATTTTAGTGGATTCCTTCCTGGATTGGTATCCCCCAGACTAGGGCAGTTGCGCCGAACTGGGTTAACAAACACTTGTGTTATTTATGTTTATGTCCTTTATTGTTTTATGTCATCTGTTCTGTGCGTAGATGCAATAGCAATTGCTAAAGCATCTTACTACTGACTGCCAGGAATTTCAATTGGTATCAGAGCATGCACCCTGTTCTGTGTGTGTGGGTGAGCTCTAGGGAAAATATTTATGGCATAATGGACAAGAAAGGAGGATTGGTTAATATGACATCTTTTGTGGACACTGAGAAACCTGAGTGGTAAAGTTATTGTCTCAACAAGCCAACATATGAAAAACCCTACTATGGTAACGAGGCAATCTGCTAGTGTGGGTTCTAAGAAAGGATGGATCAAGATTATTCTTCATGCTTTCATGTCAACTAGGAATAAAAGTTTAAAGAGAAAGAGTCCACTTACAAGTGACTCTAATCATGATGTGGCAAAAGATGCTCCAACATCTATGTTTTCTGCACATAAAAAGACAATCAACAAGAAAATTCCACTTATTGTCTCTGATGTTTCCATAGATAAAGTATTCCTCCACTCCATTGCAAATTTACAGAGGTGGAAGTTTGTGTGCACCAGAAGATAAACCATGGAAAGAGAACTGGTCAAGGATGTTAGACTACATGGCTACGCTCAAAATGTGACGAGCAAAGCGTTTCAAACAACAACTACGGTTTTTCGTAAAATAATCAAGTAAGCGCGGAAGCTACCTAGATCGGTAGTCTATTGCACCTCGATCAAAGGAAGTGTAGTAAAAGCCGATGGAATGAATACGATACAATGAATGCAATTCGAATTAACCAAGTCAATCAATTTCAAATTACACTTATTCTATTTGAATTTGAGTCACACACAAATTGTACAATTGCAAATCCAAATAACAAGTGAAGTGAATAACTAATTGGAATGTAAAAGAGATAAAGGATAGAAAGATACACAAGGGAGTGATCACGGAGTTCCCGACTTTCGTACGTCCTCGCAGTCGGCCGGTACCTCTCCGCCCACCTTATCAAACGGACAAGGTGAGAGTTTTACTTCGGAAAAACTCTTTCAATGCACAGTTTACAAACGACTCAAATATGTAAGATACAGACGCTAAACCCGGTCTTCACCATCTTCAACATAAACCCGTCTTTGTAAATGTGCAAACCCAATTCGATCTCGTCTTCAATATTCGTTCCCAACGATCAATCCTTCACGCGATCTCCAATCCAAGAATCCGTGATGATCGTCCGAATAATTCCCTCAACGAACCGAATTGTAACCTTCAAGCAAGCTCTTGAAACCGGATGAGAAACCCAACCTTCAAGACTCAATCAACCCGAGCGACGAATTCTGATTCACCGCGAATTCTCCTCGAACATTATCCTTCGAATTCTTCAAATCAATCTCCAATTGAACCCATACTCAATCTTCGATTTGATAGAAGTAATGAAGGAAGATGATGATTGCTCTTGAATGATCCTTGATACAAAACTCTCAAACAATCTTGACCAAAGAACTCTTCAATACTAGTTTCTCATACATACAACAATAACACATAAAGCTATTTATAATGGAAGTAGAATTGAGCAAATTTAGGCACAATCTAACAGACTTGTATCGATACATGCATCAGTGTGTATCGATACAAGCAGTTGACAGCAGGAAGGTTTGTGTTCTTGTATCGATACATCCACGCGTATGTATCGATACATACACCAGAAAAACAGAAATTGACTGATATGTTTCGAAACACAAGGCTCTCTCTGACTTCAGGTGAGTTTGCATGTGTTTCGAAACATACAAGTGTGTTTCGAAACACAGAGACTCCTCTGACTTCAATGAGAACAATTTGTATCGATACAAATGTGCTATGTATCGATACAAATGCGTGATAATCAGCCTGAACATGTTTCAGGACATTTGTATCGATACAGACTTACATGTATCGATACAAAACACCTAAAAATTGATTTTTCAAAGTTTCAAAATAATGTTTTGCTGTCAAGTCAATTTCAATTGTTGCCTAAACATATTCTACTCTATTTCCATGTGTTTTGACAATTATTAAAACTCGGAGGGGAACTGGTGCATTAACATTCTCCCCCTTTTTGATAATTGTCAAAACTATTGCATAAGCTAACTAAGCCTACCTAAGATGCAATTTACAAATATGCTACAGGTCTGGGTAAGTCTCTTTATATTGTTGGTGCTACGACCTCCTATGACTTTGACACTTATATTCTTGATCAAACCATAAAGTATGCTAAGTGTTTGGATGTGAAGATGCTAATAGCATTTCCCACGCTGCTCTATAGTATTGTTCTTGATCAGCATCTTGATATTTTGATAAGCTCTAATGTTGCTAGTAAGAGGGAATCTCCTCTCAAGTTGCATTGTAGAATATCTGAAGGGACGCATGTCTCAGATAATGCTGTAACATCTGACCAGAAAACTTATGTGATGGGTCATTTGAAAGTTGAAAGTCTTGGAAAGAGAAAGAATGAAAATGTGTTTGTAAGGATCATAAGTGACCGTGGGAAGAAATTTGAAGATGTCAAGTTATCTGATTTCTGCTACTCTGAAATAATTACTCTCGGTTACTCTACCAATAGCATAGCTTACAAAATCTTTAATTCCATAATCAATGCTATGATAGAATCTATATATGTAGAAGCTTTGGATAAAAAGGGTATTGATTCTCCTTCTAAGATTGTACATGAGTCTCCAACCGTAGGTTTAGAAGATTCTGATAATGTTGTTGTTGATGGTGGTGCTACCACAAAGACCAGAGAGAATGTTATTCTGGAGACAAAACAGAAAGATAATTCAACTATTGTTGCTTCTGAAGATGTTGTGCATCAAGAAGGTACTAACCTTCCTGTTGCTAATGCTGTAACGGATGCTAGTGCATCTGATGTTTCAGACACTGCAAAGATTGCAGAAGAATTTGTGCCTGGTGATAATATTGAGATTTCTCAAAATGATGAAAGCCTGAAGACTGATGAAGTGGAAATAGAGGATCACACTCTCTGATCCACAAACAGGTACACACAACGAGGAACTTGATATTGAGATTTTGTCATCTGTGGACAAGATGGTGAAGAAGGCTCCTGAACCTAGTATTGTTGGAAGGTTATGGAGTAGATCTAAAAGAGAACCCACACCATCACCAAAGCCAACAAAGAAAACTAATGGTTTTGATGGCTTGAAGCCTATGAAGTATGGACCTCGAAGAACAAAGAAAAGCATGTTCCATCTGTTGAGCCTAAGAAGAAGGATTTGAAAAGAAAACATGAGTCATCTGATGATAGTGACTTTGTGGTTGAAGAAGATGTTGTTGAAGATGCTGGCACATTTGACAAGTTAGTAGACACAGGGAGAAAAAGAGCTAAAAATATTTCATCTGTTCCCCTGGATAATGTGTCCTTTCAGCATGAGGAAGGCGCCTCTAGATGGAAATTTATCTGCGAAAGAAGGGTTGTTGTTGAAAGAATTCTGAATCAAGAACTTATTAAACTACAAGAACTCATGGAGTTATTGAAGCAGCATGTTTAATGAAGACTGTGAAAGGGTTGGGAAAATGCCATGTCAAGCTAGTCAGAGAATTCATTGTGAACATAGAAACTGACTATGATGATCCTATGAGTCCTGAATATAGGCAGGTCTTTGTGCGAGGCAAATGTGTTAAATTCTCACCTGCAGTGATCAATGAATATCTAGGAAGGAATGTTGAAGATGAAGCTGAGTTGGAGGTGACTCAGAATCAGATCTGCAAAACCCTTACAGGTGATCTGGTAAAAAAGTGGCCTATGAAGAATAATTTGTCTGCTGCAAAGCTCTCTACCAAGTATGCTATACTAGACAAGATTGCAACTGCTAATTGGGTGCCAACTATCCATTCTAATGATGTGTCAAAGGGGTTGAGTAAGTTTATCTATGCTATAGGTACTAAATCTGCTTTTAATTTTGGTGATTTTATCTTTTATCAAACTATAGCTCATAGGAAGATAAATGCTACAAAAATTCTTATAGTTTTTCCTACCTTGATCTATGATATCATTCTGCATCAATATCCTGAGATATGTAATCAATCTGATGAGTCTAGTCAACAAGAGTCAGACTGAACTTTTTCTAGACAAGTCACATGCTACAGACATTGCTCTAACATCTGCCAAAGGCACACCTGCCATGCTAAGCAGACAACAAATGATTTATGATCTTAAGATTATGAGTAAAGAACTGGATGACAAGAAATTCTCGGTGGATTGTGTTACTCAAACTCTAGAAACTGAAGAGTTGTTTGCACATGACGACAGAGGTGATGATTTGGTGGTGGAAGACTCCGAGGATAGTGTTGATTTTTGATCTTATGTGTTACTTCTGATCTCTTGCATCTGATGTTATGTTGCTTTTATGGGTTAAGCCCTAGATTTTCTATGCACCTGCATGTGCACTTGGTTGTAATATGCACCATGTGGTTATGTTCCTCTGACCATGACGCCTGCTTATATGTGCATGAAGTGAGGGGGAGTATTATAAGTTTGATTATCTCCTATTATCTACCTGTTGATTATCTAGAGGAGGAGTAATAGTCTATATTATATTATTAATGTGTATGATGCATGAAGCTCTAACAGATGCTCCGACATCTAACTTATAGTAGTAATGGAGTTTATGGTGTGTGTATGCTTGTTTTGAAGGGGAGTATGTGCATCTTGTGCGATGACGCATGTTGTGTGATGCTGACCAAGTATAATTATTTTCTACTATATTCTGCTGAATGCATGATTTAAGGGGGAGGAATTTATTATTCCTAGTCCTTAAGTTTGATTTGTCTTGAAGCTTCTGCTTTCATCTGGGAATCCACTGTGAGAGGTTAACTCTCTCTATTCACACTCTATAAGGCTAGTTGTTCTTATATCCGCTGTGCATACCTCTGATATATTGTTGGCCAAAGCATTCAAGTAATGTCTTATCTTCTTAGATGTGTATTGATGTTGATTTGAAGATCATTTTATTATGCATGTTGGTCAAAATTGATTTTTGTCAAAGATTCTGGTGTTGAAACTCCTTCTGAATAATATTGATATGTATGATCCTTCCAGAATCTTCATTAGTCTTGTCATTTAAACTGTTGTTAACTCTACAATAGTATGTGAATGATTGCATGATGGACGACTAATTTTTGGAGCACCGGAATAACTCTGATAATTGAAGAATGGTGCTGGTAATGAATGACTATGCTCTGAAAAACTTCAATTGTTATCACATTGTTCAAATTGAATGAAGTTCGAAATACTACTCATGACAATGTTTTGCCTAAAGTTTTGGTCTATGAAGTGCAAGTATACATGAGAAGTAGTAAGTCCTTATGCTTATATGCTGATCTGACATATTGAGGGACTTTATGCTAACATGGTAATATATTTGATGATACTTTACTCGTTTGATTGATGATCATGCTACGAAGGGTGATTCTCCACTTATCCTGCACCACAAGCAATTCAGCAAGTATCATGCTTCAGACATTGTTGGAACATCTAAGAAAGGATATGATAGCTAGGTTGAAAGAAACCTGCAAAGCTTTGAACTTGAGGAAGCTTATGTTGTTGCTAATCATGAGACAGTTACACTATGAAGTATCTAAGATGACATGTTGTTCTTTATAAGGTATTTCATCTTCCCATTGCATGTTGTTGCTATATGAGAAGATGAGTTGAAAATGAACGTTCTGATGAAAGGAAGAATTTTATATTGAAAGAGGATCTCTACAATATTTCACTCTGAAGCAAGTATGATGAAATGAAAGAAGGGTCACAATCATAGAAATATGGGTGGCTTGGTCACATTCATAGCAATATGGGTGATCAGTTAAGTTACAATCATCAGAATATGGGTAACTTACATATGCTTCTTTATGGTCACTCTCATAGCAATATGGTGGCCTAGTTAGTTACAATCATAGTAATATGGGTAACTTGTACATGATCCTTTATGATGCATACTGTATTAGGAGAAGCTAGTTTTCACATCTACATCATTATTCTCCATCTTCTAATCATTATTATTTTCTCAACAACAAGAAATTCTTCTACTACTGTAGTACGCAAGGTTCTAAGAATGAAAGGAGGTTCACACTCTATGATAGATGCGCCTATCACTGACTATGTAAAATCATAACTCTGCACCTTATACATTATCCATGCTCTTCTCAATGGTATGATATCTTCTGGTTCTTAACTATGTGAATCTGCTAGCCTTTTACTTCTGAGATGTTCTGGTATGATATGCTATGTTTGGCAAAATTTATATCTAAAAAGAGGGAGTAGTAGTAATTACTTCATGATCTTGTTAGTTGTTACTTGTTATGATGTTAGTTGTATGATGTTCTTGCTGATGCTGCATCATGTTACACGGAGTAGGAATGTATTGTGTTGGATTATGCAGTTGTGGTTATCTTAGTATGCTGATAAATGGAGATGCTATGATATTGTCGCAAGTGTTCTATGGTGCAATGTGAAATTGCAGAGAAGATTTATTAGCATGTTTCGTTTGTGTTTCCTTGTCTTGTGTTCTTTGGATGTTTATGCTACTCTGGTATATGTCTATTTCAAATTCTCATATGAAGTTTGGTAATATTTGTGGCTAAAAAGGGGGAGAAGTTAACTGATATTGGCTGATATGTTTGAGGTTCTAGTTGATGTTGACACATCTTTCTATATGGTGATATGGAGTAATTTATTTTGTTCTGCCATGTATTTCGGGGGAAAGTTGTTTCTTTATGATATGCATGAGGTATTGTTCTCAGAGGGAGTGCTGATGTTGAATGAGAGTGTTATGCTTATGCTTGCATGACAATGTTATATAAGATGTTGAAGCATTTAGTTTTGTGTGAAGCACTGTTTGTAATGAAGTGTATTTTCTCTGATGTTTTTATGTGAGGCCATTTTCTGTCATCCGCTGCTGTATGCCTCTGATGTTTGTGTCTTCAAGCTTATTTTTAAGCACTTCTATTGGAAATCTACTATTTGAAGATGTTGCTTGTTCTTCTTCAAAGTTGCTATGTTTTGATTGATTAGAAGGAATGTGCTATGTATATCTCTCTAGCTTTCACATGCTGTTCAAAAAGTGTTTTAGCCAAAATTTGCCAAAGGGGGAGATTGTTGGCGTTTTTGTATGTTGGCTATAATTTTGCAAAAACCCATTTTGTCACATGCTCTAGGACATGTTGAAGCATCTGAGTATGTTGAGCTCTAAAGCTTTTGGCACGTGCATGTTTTTATTCTTGGAAGATATTTTGAGAAGATTTGATTTGAAAATATATTTACCAAGCTTAGCTAACATGACAGAACGCGCCTTGTGTCACAAGTAATCTCTTGTGTGTGAAGCTTTAATTCTAAAATATAATTCCTATATTTTAGGATTTGGTTTATTTTTATTGGATATATTTCTGAAGTCTCCTATTCTTTAGGAACAAGCAAGCTGCGTGAAAACTCTATATATTCAGATGCAAAACCTAAAAGTTAAGTGAAGCCATTATTTACAAAAATGAGTTTTTAGGTTTTAGGGTTTCGTGATTAAAACCTTGTGCTTTAATGTGTGTACTCCTAAGCTTTTAAGCATGGAGTTGTTTGTGTACCACCCTTAAATTGTGAAGTACGGAGTTGGTTGTTCTTGTGTACCACTCTTAAACTGTGAAGTACGGAGTCGGTTGTTCTTGTGTTCACTAAAGCGTGTGTTGTTTATGTATTAAGTAGCGTGTGTTGTGTATGTATTAAGTAGTGAACTTGTGAGCCTTCCCTGTATCACGTTGATACATGACAAGGACGTAGGCTGTGTGTATTGTTAATTGTGAGATTGCTCCTAAGCCTTTAGGTACGGAGTTTGTTTCTATGTTTGAGAGTGTTTTCATCTAAGTATTTGTGTATTGAACTTAATGCCAGTGCGAAGATCAGTGAACCAAAGGCTGTTTGTGTGGAAGTCTTCAAACTGAGAGGAAGTAAGGCGGGGCGCCTTTGATCTAGGAGTTCCTAGGTTGAGTTGCACGGGTAGTTTCTAGGTGAGGAGACGTAAACGGGGCGTTTACTGAGGTCTTTGAACTAGGGCTATTTTAGTGGATTCCTTCCTAGATTGGTATCCCCCAGACTAGGGCAGTTGCGCCGAACTGGGTTAACAAACACTTGTGTTATTTACGTTTATGTCCTTTATTGTTTTATGTTATCTGTTTTGTGCGTAGATGCTGTAGCAATTGCTAAAGCATCTTACTACTGACTGCCAGGAATTTCAAAACCGAACTAAACCAATATATAGTATTTGGTGGTGAACACCACATAAGACTTATATTTTAAATTTGATGGTAAACTTCATTCTATCTATGGTTACATATTGTATTTCAAAATTGTTACTACCTCTGTCCCAAAACTATTGTCCTTACGCATACCAATGCATAATTTGAATCATTAATATCTTTAATTTTCATTCATGAAAAATTATAAAAATTTAATATTGTGAAAGTATTCATTGAAACAAATCAAACAAGATCTTATTTGCTAATATTTGTCTTTATATATTAGTAGAAAAATGCAGTCAAAATAAATTTCAAAAGTCAACAGGGACAATAGTTTTGGGACGGAGGGAGTACTGTTTACTCGATTTATGTTATTATTGTAAGTCGTTTGAAAAATAGAGCTTGAAATATATATCGTTGGAAAAATAAAGCTTGAAACATATCGTTTGAAAAAATAATAGCAGAAATTTCACTGGAAAAACAAAATGTTGCAAATTGAGTATAATATCCGATCCAAACTGAACCAAACCAATAAATTTGGTTCAAATACATCTTTGAAAAACACGCAAAACCGAACCAAGTCAAACCAATTGAGAGTTCATTGATTCAAACACTAGATTCACTCAAAACAGATCCAAACCGATCTGCTTACACCACTAGAACATTCTACCTAACATCCTCAGTGTTGGAACATCACGTTCAACACCTGATACTAGTTTACCTGAATTTCAATTGGCATCAAAGCAGACACCCTGCCTATTATAGGGAGAGCTCCAAGGAAGATGAATTCTGGAAGTACTGACAAGGAAATAGGTTTTGTCACTAGACCACCTCTGTTGAATGGAACTAACTAAGATTGGTGGAAGTCTAAAATGATTATGTTTCTCAAATCTTTGGATAACAAAAACATGGAAATCTATTTTGAAAAGGTAGAACCACCTATGATTACAGACAAATAGAAGTACTGGACCATGGAAATATGTTTGACTCTTTAGGTGAAGAGATGCTACAAGAGAAGTTTGTTAGACCACTTGGCTAACACTTAGAGGGAGGGGGGGGGGGGGGGGGGGGGTGAATAAGCGTCCCGAGATAAAACTTACGATTTTTTAATCGCTATTGCAAGCAAAGTCTCAAATACTTGAATTTTAGCGAACACTTGGCGTGCGCTAGAATTCAAGTTTCACAATTCACAATTAAAGGAAATTTAAAAGAGTAAGGGATCGAGAAAAAAAACAAAGGTGATCTGGGAGTTCCCTGGATTTCGTGTCATTCTCGTAGTCGGCCGATACGTCTCCCCCCAACTTATCAAACGAACAAGTTGATCAAACAGACAAGTTGAGCTTTTCACTAATTTCTTCGAAAATACAAATGCACAATTCACAAGAATACAATACACAAATATACGAGACTCGATCTCCCTATATCCGTCGTCGCTTCAATGCGAATTATGCGAACCTCAACACAATCACAACTTCTACCTCTGATTCCAACGATTGATCCTCACACCAATCTTGACCCCAAGAAACCTTGTTACAATCGTCCAGTCGATTACCTCGCCGTATTGAGTTGATCCTTCAAGCAAGCACCGCTCCTTGAATACTTGATGAGAAACCAATCCTTCAAAACAATTCAACCCGATCACAATTTCTGATTCACCACGAATTGCACCGAACGTTATCTTCTAATTGCACTAAGAGCCCTTGATTGAACCCATATTCAACCTTGGAATTGATTGAGAATTGAAAGAAGATGATGAACTTGTCTTGAACGCAATTTGATTCAAAATTACTCCAAAATTCTGATAAAAAAGTGTTTTCGAAATGTTTCTCATGATTACAACAAAACCCCATGTAGCTATTTATAGAGAAAATAGAATGGAGCAAATAGAATGTAGCTATTTATAGAGAAAATAGAATGTAGCTATGTATCGATACAAGTCCTTGACAGCGTATAAAAATTGAAGTTTTGTATGTATGTATCGATACAACCACAATTATGTATCGATACATACACTAGTAGAATAAAAAATCTTGTTTGATATGTATCGAAACATGACTTTATGTTTCGATACAAACTGTTCTCTCTGGCTTCAAGAGAGACTGATGTGTATCGATACATGCAAGCATGTTTAGATACACAGAGGCTATGTATCGATACATCAGTGCTATGTATCGATACAAATTCGTGAACATTAGTCTGAACAAATTTCAGAACATTTGTATCGATACAAAGAAGTATGTATCGATATAAAATACCTGTAATTTGTTTTTTCAAAGTTTAGAAAATATTTTTTGCTGTCAAGTCAATTATAATGTTACCAAAATGTATTCTACTCTATTTTCAAGTGTTATGACAATTATTAAAACATTGAGGGGAGCTGGTGCATTTACATTCTCCCCCTTTTTGATAATTGTCAAAACTATTTGCATAAGCTAACTAAGCCTACCTAATATGCAATTACAAACAGCGACACGATACAAACGCAAACAACAACAAAGCTAACCACTAGCGAAGCTCCCCCTGAGTTGATGCCAATTTGCGTAAGAAGGTTGAACCGGATTCAAAAACAAACTCATAGCTTTTATCCTTAGCTTATGCTTGCAATTCTTCTCTCCCCCTTTGACAATATAAAAAAGAATACAAGAATATACACGTGAAAAATATCGAAATTCGAGAAAATTTTAAAATTATAGTCATATCATGCACTTACATTTGTTGAAATGCACTATATGATAGAAATCCAGATCAAATAATTAAGAAAAATATGTCAAAAGGTATTCTAATGATGAATAAACCAAATTATGACAAACATGACATGTAGAACAACAAGCCAAACCAATAAACATGATTATCAAAACATCGACATTATAAAGCATTTAAACATATCATACGGACGGATAATTATCACCAATCATGCATAAACCATTATACAAAAACAATCCATACAACCAATTTGAGATATTAAAGTCATAGAGTTACAACAAACAAAAAGTTGTTCGAAAAAAATCTTTATGACTCTATACAAACATATATGTATGAAACACATATATTTACCAAGGTACAACCATTATCAATGTACCAAGACAAAACATTTACATTCATTATGCATAACTAGTCACAACATGATACACAAGCATATACAAGCAAGAATGTCAACTAATATATCATTTCATTGTGATTTTTGTCAAATCCCCAATTTACGCATGTGTGTCCAAAAAGACTTATCAATATCTTTAGGCAAAGTTTTTGGAAATGGAGGATTGGACAAATATCGCAACAAAACTACATATTAATTTTGAATGTATGTATATGAACAAAGAACCACAAAAAAAAATGAATTCAAAGTAAAGGAATATGGAATAAAGTTGAGATAGGAATCTTCCCTTGAGTATCAAGCATTAGAAGGTGATCAAGCTCCACAACTTTCATGAATATTAAGCCAAATCTTTTCTCATCCCTTTACACCTTTGTATGTCTTGAGCGCTATTGTTATCGGTGTCTCTTGTCAATGGTTCAAGACGCTTTCTTATAACTTTAAAAATTTGAAAGAGGTCCCCAATCTTCATTGGGTCCTATGTGGTTAGTGACACAACTATTGGTGGATTTAGGTATCCATTGCATTTTGCCTTTAGGTACCAAACCTTTTCTAGCTTGGCACTTGACAATGGTATGACCTTTATCACAACAATAGTAACAATCAACATTGGAATGATCTTGTGACTCAAAAAATTTCTTTAGGGATTCATTTTCTTTTTAACAAATTTGTCATTTTTAGAGGGCCTATTTCTAGGCTTGTTAAAAATCTTTGGTACATCCTCAAAAGTAGTTTTTGGCACAAGGGCTTCGTCTAATTTGGCTTGAAGGGTTTTCACCTCTCCTTGCTAAATACAACAACCATCACAATCATTCTTAGATGACATATGAGCCTTGTCTAATTTGGCTTGAAGGTTTTTCACTTCTCCTTGCCAAATACAACAAGAATCACAATAATTTTTTGATGACTTATTTTCAAAATCATCTTTTGAATTAACCACGGTAAGTTTTAATGCCTCTAATTCATCTTATAATTTTTCAATTTGTGATTCTAGGAGGGAAATCACTTTGCTCCTCTTAGCCAATTTCTTAAATGCATTAACGGCTTCACCATATAGTTTTTCAAAAGCATTTTGAAGTTCATCATATGAGGGATTATCATTAGAGATAGAGCTAAATCACTTACTTGACGTTTGTGATGTTTCTTACCTTTACTAGGTGAACCATTCATGAGTATCACATGAGCGCGTTCTTCATCCTCTTCACTGGAGCTCTTGGACTTAGATCCATCTTCGCTTGAACTATCCCAAACAACATAAGCTCTTTTACTCTTGTGAATTTTCTCAGAGGACTTTCCCTTTCGTTTGTTATAGAATGGACATTCCGGTTTAAAGTGTCTGAATTTGCCACATTCATAACACTTTCTATTAGGCTTGCTCTTCTCATTATCTGCTTCATCCCTTGATTGCTTTCGTGACTTGGGACCACTTTTCTTCGAAAATTTTATACCATGTAATTTTGCTTACTTGTAAAATCTTCGAACAAATATATCCATTTCTTGGTCATCCCACTCTTCATCACTTAAGCTATCACCATATTGCTCTTTACCTTTGGATTTAGAACATGAAGCTTTTAGAGCAATTGACTTCATTTCCTTCTCTTTTTATTTCTCCGTATACTTCTCCTTTTTCAATCATTTCTCATGCTTCTCTAGAGCCATGAGCACATGTTCGTGCTCCTCAAGCTTTCCAAATAGTGTAGTTAGGCTCAATTGTGTAAGATCATTCGCCTCCTTGATAGCGGTAACATTGGGCTGCCAAATCCTAGACAAACATCTTAAAATTTTGTTAGTAGCAGCTCCGTTTGCAATAGGACTTCCAAGACCATGTAACTTATGTGCGAGTTTTATGAATCTTTGTTGCATATCCGCAATGGATTCACGATCACGCATACGAAAAAGTTCAAACTCTTGTGTCAAAGTGTTTATTTTTGATTGCTTGACTTCATTAATACCCTCAAAGTGAGTAATTAATGTGTCCCACATTTCCTTTGCCGAACTACAATGCGAAACATGATAAAATTGTTCAATCCCTAAAGAGGAGATTAATATGTTTTGTGCTTTCGCATCATAGTTCACTTTCTTTTTATCATCATCATTCCATTGTGTCATAGGCTTGTTTGTGACCACACCATTTAGATTGGTATTTGTCGGAACAAATGGACCGTTCTCAATGGTGTTCCACACTTCACTATCAAAAGAATTGATGTGAATTCTCATACAAAACATCAATTATAATGTTACCGAAATGTATTCTATCCTATTCTCATACATGGAGGGGAACTGGTGCATTTACATTCTGCCCGTTTTTGATAATTGTCAAAACTATTGCATAAGCTAACTAAGGCTACCTAATATGCAATTACAAATAACTACACGATACAAACGCAAACAACAACAAAGGTAACCACTAGCAAAGCTCCCCCTGAATTGATGCCAATTTGCGTATGAAGGTTGAACCAGATTCAAAAACAAACTCATAGCTTTTATCCTTAGCTTATGCTTGCAATTCTTCTCTCCCCCTTTGACAATCTAAAAAAGAAGACAAGAATATACACGTGAGAAGTATTGAAATTCGAGAAATTTTTAAAATTATAGTCATATCATGCACTTACATTTGTCGAAATGCACTATATGATAGAAATCCAGATCAAATAATTAAGCAAAATATGCCAAAATGTATTCTAATGATGAATAAACCAAATCATGACAAACATGACATGTAGAACAAAAAGCCAAACTAATAAACATGATTATCAAAACATCGACATTATAAAGCATTTAAACATATCATACGGATAAATAATTATCACCAATCATGCATAAACCATTATACAAAAACATCATCTCCCCCCAACTTGTCAAACAGACAAGCTGAGATTTTATAGAAAAATTCTCGAAAATACAAATGCACAAATCTTCACGAATAGAATAAACGAATATAAAAGACTCGATTTTCCTATAACCGTCGTAGCTTCTATGAAATCTATGCGATCTTCAACCCAGTCATGACTTTTACCTCTGATTCCAACGATTAATCCTCACACCTTTCTTTAACCCAAGAAACCTTGTGACAACCGTCCAGCTGATTACCTTGTCGTATTGTGTTGATCCTTCAAGCAAGCACGCTTCTTGAATCCTTGATGAGAAACACCTTAAAGCCAAATCCGCCCGAGCACACACTGATTCACCGCGCTACGTCTCGAATGTTATTCCTCAATTACACTAGAACTCCATGATTAAACTCATATTCAACCTTGAAGTAATTGCTAATTGAAGAAAGGAAAAACTTAACTTTAATCCCTTTTGATCCAAATTTCCACAAAACTCTTGATCAAAAGTGTTTTCAATTAATTTTGATAGTTTCTCATGATTACAACAAAACCCTATGTAGCTATTTATAGAGAAAATAGAATGGAGTAAATTTAGGCACAATTTTGTTGTGGCAAATGTGGGTTAAGTCCCACATTGCTTAGAAAAGTGGAGGTTGAACACTTTATTAGTGGGAGGACCCATAAACCCATTGCCTTAAGGTTTTGGGTAAGAGTGTGGTGTCAGACTCACTTGTATCGATGTTGTTGAACCCAATGTGGATGATCCCCCGGTTGCCCCCTCGTGTCCCAATAGTGGTATCAGAGCCGATGGTTATAGATCGAGCTCCTTGTGTCGTAAGTCTTCCTGACAAAAGTGGTCAGGCGGCGGGTCCTGATGTGCAATGGCAAACGATGGTGCAAGTGTATATGGTTGGAGAAGGTTCAACTTGAGGGGGAACATAAAAGAATTGAAGGACTCACACTTGAGGGGAAGATTGTTGTGGCAAGTGTGAGTTAAATCCCACATTGCTTAGAAAAGTGGAGGTTGAACACTTTATAAGTGGGAGGACCCATAAACCCATTACCTTAAGGTTTTGGGTAAGAGTGTGGTGTCTGAGTCACTTGTATTAATGTTCTTGAACCCAATGTGGATGATCCCTCGTCTGCCCCCTCGTGTCCCAACAAATTTAACTGATATTTATCGATACAAGTAATGATATGTATCGACACAAGTCCTTGACAACGTACAAAAATTGCAGTTTTTCAGTTATGTATCGATATAACTTCGAATATGTATCGATACATACACCAATAAAATTAAAATCAATACTGGTATGTATCGAAACATGAAGCATGTATCAGTACATGATGTTCTCTTTGGTTTCAAGAGAGACTGATGTGTATCGATACATGCAAGCATGTTTCGATACACAGGAGTTCCTCTGGCCCCTTTGAAAACAATTTGTATCGATACAACAAAGTGATGTATCGATACAAATGCGTGATAACCAGTCCGAACAAATTTAAGAACATTTGTATCGATACAAATAAGTGTGTATTGATACAAAATACCTGCAATTTGGTTTTTCAAAGTTTTTAAAATATTTTTCGATGTCAAGTCAATTATAATGTTACCAAAATGTATTCTACTATATTTTCAAGTGTTTTGACAATTATTAAAACATGGAGGAGAACTGGTGCATTTACATGTATAAACCGCAACTCTCGCTTATTTGGCCTACACCTTAAATAACTCTCTCCCTCGTGATGGAAATGTATAATTAAAAACTGATAATGTAAAACTCATTAAAAGAGATCATAGAAACTAACTACCGAACCCTATTGGCTCCTAATCCTACATCCTGAAATAATAAATTAGCTAGACATAACTAAAACTAAAACTAAGAGCATAATAAATAAAAAGACAGAAATTAAACTAAACATAATAAACTAAAACAGAAAATAACTAAAAGCAATCAAATAAATAAAGACAATATATAAAGTAAATAAAAGCAATAAAAATAAAGACAAAACAAAATAAATAAAATCCTGAATAAATAAAAAGAAGACTTCGAGTACAGACACCAGAACAACAACTAAAACAATTACAAAATTGAGATTATATAAATCAAAGAACAAAAGTTCTAAGTTTATCTCTCAATCACTCAAATGAGCAGTAATTGTGGTGTGTTTCAAATGTGACGAGAAGGGACCTATTTATACTAGTTGAGCACTTCAAAAAACCAAATTTTGCCCGATGTGCGACTTTGTGCGTTTGGCTTTTAAGCCACACGATTGATCTTGGGAGGCGGAAGGGCATGCGTGTGCTGACAGGGACGTCTTGTTGCACAAGAAGGCCACGCGGAGGGATTAGGTGTAACACCCGGCGCAAGCACAAAATAATATTGCAATGAAGCCGCCACCATATTTTATTTATCCCATCAGGGGAAAGGAAAATAATGATAAAACCTTTAAGAGTTGGGTTCGGGAGTTGGTTACATGAGGAGAAGACGTTAACACCCCCTCATATCCGTTGTACTCAACAGGAACCATTTGAGGAAATTGGTTTGCATAAACAGAATAACCGTATAAAAAGATTACATTACCGCATATTAAACAGAAAAAGAAAAAAGAGTTTTTTATTATTTGCCTTGACGAGAAAGGCTCTCGCTCCTACGTATCCCCCAAATACAATGAGGAAGTCAAAGCTCACGTAGTTCTTCCTGAAAAAAAGTTTGTTTGTTGGTTGTTTTTAATGAACAATGCTTATGTCGCATTCCACTGATAGGACAATTTGCTTGTGTGCTCGATTGAGGCTTAAGCATTTGTCTATATCAGGGGAATGGATAAAACATCGCCCTTTTAAGAAAAGAAGTGAAAAAGATTTGACTGCGCGAAGCAGTTGAAAAAAAGAGTTGACTGCGCAAGGGCAGGAAAAATAGATTGAGGTGAGTTGAATATTTTTAGAGTTTTTAAGATTATTCAGTGAATGAGAGTAGTCCACCATCTGAGATGTATGTCACAGACTGTCCTACCCGAGCCGAGCAGGATGTACGTCATACTCCCTCTTTTTCATTCAGTTTTTAGAGTTAAATAATTAAAGCGAGAATAGGCCACCATCTGAGCCGTACGTCACAGACTGTCCTATCCGAGCCGAGCGAGACGTACGTCACACTCCCTCTTTTCACTTTAATTAACTAACTGGCGGCTTATCGATTAAAGCGGGGATAATCCACCATCTGAGACGTACGTCACAAACTGTACTATCTGAGCCGAGCGAGACGTACGTCACACTCCCTCTTTTCCACTTTAAGTGAAAAGTCAATTTTAGTTTTTTATTTAGATAAAGAAAAAGAAAAGAAACCAAGTCCAGAGAGATCACAATTCAAAATTTAGAGAGTTAAATAACTTGATAATAATAAATAGCATTGTACGAATGATAATTATATCTATCGAAGGATAAATAGATTTATCGAAGATAAATAAATTAATTGAAGGATAAATAAATTTAACAAATGATAAATAAATTTACCGTTGATAAATAAATTTATCGTTGATAAGGAAGGTGCAAACCTGAATTGATGCGTAGAAAATAGCCAAACAGATCCAGCAAACAATAGGACCAAAGCCCAATTTAAGTTCCAGCAAAGGGGGTGTAAAAAGCTGCAGCATATATGTGCTAAAATCCAACACACTCCTTGAACTGGACCAGACCGAACCGGTTTAAACTCAAGTGAACCGGACCCAGTTCAGCACAAAAAAATGCAAGTGCCAATCACATAGAGACATGTGGCAAAGGGGGGGGGGGTTCTTCAACCTCATGAACGTAACATAACCGACGCCATGAAAGCTTAAATTAAGCTTCAAGTTCAAACAACAATTCATTCAAACGGTTACCGATTCGCACAAATGAATACTCTATTTCATAGTATTTCTCACGTAGATTCCAAATCTACCATTGGTTTTCTCAATCGGTGTTTGTACAGAGAGAAAAAGACCACGCAAGTTTAGATTTAAAATTTCAAAACAGTGTTTCGGCGAGTTTTCGCGAAAACTAAGAGAATAGAAAGCTTCAGAAGGGTCTCAAGCATATTAATCCATGGTCATTTACCTTTTTTGTGACTCGGTTTGGACGAATCGGCAGTTCAAAGTTTTCGTTACTTTCAAGCTCTCGGTTCACACACTTCTGATTGTTTTCTCGCGATTCCGACTATGGATTTGGATTCAGGAGGGTCGAATTAGTATAAAATGAGTGTTTGATTTTGAATTTTGGCAAGTTTTTGGGTCGTCGGAGTTTGGCCGGAAAATGTAATTTCGGCGGTGGCCTGCCGGAAAATTGTTGGTGGAGGAGGGAGGAAAGATTTTTTTTGATTTTTGTGTATTGGGGTGTGTGTCCAACGTTTGAATGGATTAAAATAATATATATAGTGGTATATTTAGGGTAAGTGGTAATTATGTAATAATTGTGTAATTTGGAGTTAATGAAAATATTAGTGGAAAATGATAATAAAAATAAATTGAAATGATTATGAGGTGGAGATGGTGAGTTGTCAAAATCTAATTGGTTCATGGTAGAAAAATGCAAATAAAACTAATAAAATAAGTGGAAATGCAATTAACAAAAAAAATGCACTAAATATATTTTTTAATTATCGAAAATATGGAGACAAAAATGTAAAATCAAATAAAATGCTAACGAACTAATTTTATTTATTTTTGCTATTTTCTCATAAAGAGGACAAATTGTATAAAATTGAAAAGAATCAAAAGCGAACATAATTTGTAAATATTTTTGGGCATTTCTTATAAAAATAAGAAATAATTTGCTTAATATAATATTTATTTAAAAAAGTGAAAAATTAGGGTATTACTTTAGGCATCTGCTAGTGCAGGGCCAATGGCCGCATGTGATTTCAGCGGCGCGTGTGGTGTGGGCTCGACTGTGTTTTCGCGTGCTTTTTGTGTCTTTTTGGTCAAATTTTCTTCATTTTGCTCAATGTGTAGTTTTTAGCTGCTTCCGGGACAATTGACTGAAAAACATAAAATACCAACGTGATACAACAAAAATGTGGAAATAAATAATGAAAACATATATTAAATTAACTAAATAAATAGCATATTTTCCGGTGTATCAAGCTCAGCATCTCTTTGAATCTCTCTCAAGCATCAAACAAAGTCTCATTTTCTCCTTGCCTAAATGAGGTGATTTCATTCCTCTTCTTTGCATTCTTAATAGGAGAAAAATATTTGGCTAAAAACTTCTCAGCTAGAGTATTCCAGGTAGCAATGGAATTTATCTCTAGTGAGTTCAACCAACTTTCCTTAGTGAGTAGGGAAAGAGTCTCAGTTTGAAAGCATCATCAGTAATTCCAGGAATCTTAAAATTGCTTGCAACCTGTAAAAATTGTCTCAGGTGCAAGTGAGGATCATCAGTAACAGCTCCACAAAACTGTCCAATTGTTTGCAACATTTGGAGCATCATAGGCTTGAATTCGAAGCAAGTTGTTGTAATCTCTTCTCTAACTATACCAGTGTTCATAGAGTTGTGGTCAAACACTGCATAATCTCTGAAACTTCTCCCTCTGTCATTAGCAATGCCTATAATATTAGGATTAGGAACCTCTTGTGGATTGACTCCTCCTGGTGGTGGTTGTGCAACCATGGTTACTTCTCCTTCTCCTTCTGAACTAGAGCCGAAAGCTTGAACTTGTTCAACTGTTTCTTCAAAAACGAGACCAACACCACTGTCTTGATTGTGATTGCCTCTTAGATTCTTCCTAAGAACTATGAATGTTCTTTCAATCTCAAGATCTGGTCTGTACTCAAGGGTGGGCAATCTACACATGCAAAGTCAGAGCACACCTGTCTTGACACTACTTGACAGAAAAGATCAAATAACAACAATAAACTAAAAAGTAGACAAATGAAAGTTGGAACTTAAAACCATGTGTTGGTGTTTTTGTGTTGGCCTCATTTTTGGAAAAACACAATGTGGAGGATAATGTGTGCACATTATTGAAGATGTGAAGAACAATGTGCGCACATCATACTACTCCGGAACTTTTGATTATATTTACCCGTCATATCTTTCTTGAAGATTTGTTTTGTTTTTGCCTCGCTTGCTTGCAAGCTAAGTCGCGCGCGTTCCATGAACCATCAGAGTTACTCGTTAGCCTAATTTTATTTGTAAAAAGTATTTTCCAAATATGGGAATATATTTTATATGGTTCATATTTATGTTTCTTGGGTCTGAATTATTACAAGGAATTACTTGAAGCCTAAGACAAGTCTGAAGACCTAGAATATTCTGAAGACTATATATATATATATATGTGTGTGTGAAGACCAAACCAAATATTCATTCAAGCCGATATTGAAGATTAGAGTTTTTAGGGTTTGAGTCTTTTTGTTCATTGTTAATTGTTATTTGTGAGCCTTAGCTGGTATCACCTAGATGCTTGCTTAAGGATTGTGTTTATTGAGTTGTAATCCGAAGCTTTTAAGCAAAGAATATTGCTCATCACTCTAAGCATTGAAGTACGAGTGGTGTTTATTGTTTGGGGAGTGTTCTCTAAATCTTTGTTAATTGTTAGTTATAGATAACACTGGTCTGTGTTTAGATTGGGAGAGAGATGAGTTTCTCTTACCTATGGGGTACCTAGGTAGAAATATAGCACGGGTAATTAGAGAGTTCTTAAGTTATAAACCGAGGAGTAAGCCGGATAACTTAGGAATAATGTTAAGCTAGTGGATTTTCTTCCTGGCTTAGTATGTCCCCAGATTAGGACGTTGGACCGAATTGGGTTAACATTTCTCTTGTGTTATTTATTGCTTTTATTACTTGTTAGTTTATTGCTTGTAATGCACGTCTGGTTAATGTCCGCACATTATACCGCACATCTTTTCTGAGTATACCAGAAAATTCACCATGCTATTCCACGGCAACGATGCCAAAAATTTGGCAGCATTTGGAATAATCATGTGCAAGTATACACAGTCCAAAGTAGCAAGTAAAAAGTAATGTGTGTATCGATCCCACATGAAATAGGCTAAAGGTTATACATTCCAAGTTCATTCAAAATAGTGATTAGTTTATTGAAAAGGTAACAAAACATATTTGGTTTCCACAATAATTAAAATAGAAAATATTAAGAGTGATGGTTGAAAACAAGTTTAATGAGTGAGTTGAAATCATGATCCATTTAACACATGAACGATGGAAGGTGAATGATAACTATTGTCGTGCCCTCTGTGAGTAAGCGTGCCTTTTGGTGTATGTCTACAACGTTAGATATTAAAATGAGGGATGAGACATTCCTATGTCTAGGTCGCGCTTAATCTCATTAGAGTTCAGAAAACACTTGCTTGTTTGGTGTCTCACTAAGGCCCTTAACTTATTCATAAGAAAAGGTAGAGAGTATATGTCTATACCTCACATAACCTTAACTTATTAACTTTATATTTTCCATTGATATGCTAGATATCTCTACACATGCAACTTGTATTCAAATCTAAGTTGATCAATCCTAGATCTAAACATATATTCATAAAAGCATAAAGTTAAAGATGACAATACAACAACCATTCATTCACATATATAAATGCATCATTCATTATATTAAACTTCACATAACTTCAACTACAAAGAGTTTAGCTCATAGTGAGCATAGAAACAACAACAATAATAACAATTAAAGTAGTGATAATCATTACAAAGAAATAGATACTTCTACAGACACTATCGTGCTTCCTGTTATCAATCGTTGCCTCTTGCAACTTCGTAGCACCGGCGGCACAGAAGCTCTCTTCTTCGTCTCAGATCTTCTAGGTTTTCAAGCACACATTTTTAGGTTTAAGGACGTGCATTTATAGGCAAATCCTTCTTGGATCAAGCGAAACCCATAATGGCAAAGACTAGGCCAAGGGAATAAAGGATATTCCATTTGCAAGGACCACTCCAATCATAGTACCATCATGTGTGATGTTGCCATCTGGCAAGCCAGTAGTCATCCTTATCCATAAAAGATGTTTTCACCAAAGCTGTACTACGTTCCCTTCTTTTGTCTGTTTGTGGCGCTTGTACGGAGCTCAATGTCTTGACAATCATTATCAGTAGATGCCTTTGATAACCATCAAAAACCAAATAGACATGCCTTGACATAAACTACTACTAAACTAACTCTTTTTCATTAAAATTACATAATTATTCCTAATACATAATTCTAGACTCAAAATCAAAGAAAACTAATGAAACTGAATTAAAACATGGTTTGATCACCATATTGGCAAGAATTAACTCCTGAATAAAGGCTTAAATTCCTCACAAATAGTGAGTCATCAGGTACCAATGTTGAACTAGAAAAGGAGGACACGGTCTATGCCTTGTATTCAATATAGATATAGGGGCAAAGGGGTAATTGTACATGCATATATCATCACAAAAAGGTTATGTTTAGATTACATGATATTTCTCGTGACGTGGGTAGCAGTGATGTGTTGCAAGATACAACTCATTGTTTATTGTATTAAATATGTGATTTAATATGATTGCCAACGTTACAGAAACCTACAGGGTCACACACATAAGGACAATATAATATTAGATTTAGGTAATTAAGGAACACGGAAATGAAAAGAAAAAAATGAAGGAAAATATAGATAGTTTAAGCAGCGGAATTCAAAAAAAATTCCTTAGTTTGATCCTTACGAATGAGCATGATATGAGTTTTAGGGTTTTTACCTCTTGTAGGGAAGAACCTTTGAATCACAAACAAGATGATCACGAGCGTTGATGAAAGTCACCCACGCCTCTAACTAGTCCACACGAACAATCACCTTCAATAGAGTGCTAGCCCTTTATGTTTGAAGGCTATGCAAGAATATTGAGAGACAACAATTATTTTAGGGTTTTCCAACTCTAAAATATTCTTGTGCTTTTTTGGTGTGTGTTGAGCTATGACAAGAGGTCTCTATTTATAGATATTTCTTGTCTTATGAATCACGACAACTCTTGTCTTGTGCTCCAAGATATTTCTTGTAGGGCAAAGCCCAACAAGAGAACAAGGACTTAGGGCTCGCGCTCCCCATGAGTGGTAGCACTCATGTGCGCACCCTCCCACCATATCTTATGGTGTTCTTCGCTCGTTTAAATTACCGTGATACCCTTACCACTTTGCACATACACCGTACCTCACGGTGTTCCTTTAATTATCTCAATATTAGACTGTCCTTATGTGTGTGACCCTTGTAGGTTTCCATAACGTTGGCAATTATATTAAATCCTTTATTTAATATAATAAACAATGAGCGGTATCTAGCAACACATCATTGCTACCCAAGTTATGAGATATTAACATGTGATCAAATCATAACCTTTGTCATAATATATGCATGTACAATTACCCCTTTGCCCCTTATGTCTATATTGAACACAAAGCATACATAGTGTCATCTTTGTCCAGTTTAATATTGGGCCCATGACATTTATCGTGTTATGCAGGATTGGCAAATTCCATCAAGGTCACTACTGTCCCTCAACATGCTTTGTGAAGTACCCATTAACTGCCTTTATGGTTATCTTGTTACGGACAACGTTAGATCAGCAACAAAACACTTGACTCCAAATCTAGAGTAGAAAGTGGTTTCAGGTCTAAGGGTGGTTTACACCATTATCATCATGAGAGTAACTTATGACACTTTGCATATAGTACTCTCATAGCGGGTCAATCCGGTACAAATATTACTCTTAATCTTTTATACCTATGTCAAGACTTGATAACTCTTTATCCTATGATCCATGAGATGCGATCATCAGTCTATCTTCATAATAGTCTTTTATGCTCTAAGGTTATCCCTTTTCACCTTAAAGCTCAACTACGGATACTTTAAGAATAGCGTCCTTATGTTTAATGTAATCTCATGATTAAGTCACACTTAATATTAAACGGTCTTTCTATTCTAGGGACTTCATTATTTTGGACTCTTACAAACATAATAAAGAAATGCCATATATATATATATTTAAACTCGTAAAGCAAATACTATAGTAATAGATTGGCTCTTAGGGCTTACTCCAACAATCTCCCACTAGCACTAAGGCCAATCAAGTATTCTCTAATACCTATAGACCTTAGTATGCCCATCACGCTTCAACTGCACTAGAGGCTTTGTAAGTGGATAAGGAACTACTTCCTATGTTGGTATCTTATGTATCTTCCAACGTTCTATTTCGATCTCTATCGAAATATAGAAGTGTCCAAGTATATTCATGAATCGTCGGTGAGATCTATTCTCAGGTGTTCTTGCAAGATTAAACCATTACCATCACTAAATGTGATTAATGAGAATTGCAACACCGGAAACATAGCTTTAGCTCAATCATGAGCCAAACAATCCAATCCTAAACACTCAACTTATGTAATTGAAACATACATATTACGAAGCTTATCTTTATAGCCTTTTAATGCTTATATTCAAGCATGGTATACAATACATTGGTATGGAAACTTCAATCATTATAACTTCCTTATAATGATCCTTTCCACTCCTACTTATTTCAAGAAAAAGTCCTTAGTTCCTTTAAGGTCTTTAGGGATATTCTTGAAAGTTAGTTAGTGTCACACATTAACTTCAATTTAGGTACTTTACTGATTGTCTTACAATCATGTGGTGTATCAGATTTAGTACATATCATGATGTTGATGATTAATCCTATCTTCCAAAGGATATGAATTATTTTCACGTGCCATTTTCTCATTCAATGAGATATGATATTGTGCTTTAGACAAAATCAATCATGTGACATGCAACAATTTCACACATTAAGTGTCTCAACACTTCGCTAATATATGTACATAGGCTATTCCTAACTCCTTAGGAATTTTCACTTAAATACATAAGTTATTCCTAACTCTTTAGGAATTCTTGTCTAAGTATTTCATCAAGAGTTATTTCCTTAACCATGTCTTACATGTATAAGGAAAATAGTTTTTGATGATTAATATGTCATCCACATATAACACCAGTTTAATTTTGTAATTACTCCCACTAAATCCTTGTGTGCACAAGATTTATATTTGTCCTTCATTAATTTGTTTTCTCAAAACTTCATAAAAGGAACAACTAATAATTAAATTTCTGAGAGCTCTATTTAATCAAATTAGATAGCTTATAAGTTGTATACCTTTCTAGTATCCTTTGGATCAACAAAATCCTACATATATGTCTAGTATATTTATATGAGGTCATTCCAATTAAGGAATGTAATTTTGTTATCCATCCACCAAAACATGTAGTACAACATTTAGTAAAACAATCAAATAGATATTAAGTTTTACTATTAATTACATTTAGGGTTTCATCATAATTTGCATTATGATTTTGTGTGAAATCTTTAATGATCAATCAAATCTTAAAAGATATTCTCAATACCATCCATATCAATATTCAATAAGAATAATCACTTTCATCGTATAAGTCTTACTCATCTTGATGACATAATCATTATCTACATAAGGTTAATGTATGTGGTTTCTAATTAAGATTTCGCGCCATTTAGCCACTTCTCAGAATTTAGACCGTCTTACGACCTTTTAGAAAGTCAAAGCTTCATCGATCATGAAAACCATATCACCTTGTTGAGTCATAATCCAATCAGACTCTTTATCCATGTGATATGTTAGACTTATCTAAGGTTTTGTGCAACTCAAATCAATGGTCCTTCAACAACCTTGAGGAACCAATTTATGTTCCCATTCCAATAAATATGTTTTGTAGTACTTGAATGTATTCAAGTTCTATATCACTCCCACTGTCTCTCTTAGAGACACACTCCCACTAGAGGAATGATTCAAACCTAGCAACAAAACAACTTTTGTCTTTTAGAGTGATATAAGATAAATATCCCTAAGAATACTTCCACATATTTATTCATTTAATTTGGATTTAAATTTATCTAATAAATTTCTGATCTAAAATTTCATAAAGGCAAACTTAGTGCTCTTACCCCATATCGCATATGGTGTCTTTATGATCATCTGAAAAGGGGAACCAATTGTGGGTAAAGATTAACTATAAGAAGAGAGATTTTAAGAGTCAATGATGTATTTAAACTATCTTAAATCAAGTCATGTCAAACATGAAGCGATAAATTAGTTATTTTGCACCTTAATTAAGTATTTACTGATCTGACTTATTCATATGACTTAAATACTTTTATTGAGTTCTATTTTCTTCATTGTTTAAACTCTTTGACAAATTCAAAGATTTCTAATTTTTGTCACACACATTTCCATATTTAATGATTTTAATCATCAATGATAATGAAGCAAAATAAGCTCAATATATCAAACAAATATGTTTAGTGGTCGATATACATCTCATGCATATTGCTCAATTTGATCATGTGTTGTTTTATTGACACATCAAATATTTGTACTAAACAATAGAAATCTTGATATATATATATATATATATACAAGATCCAAATCTTATTTGGCTCTTGTCATAATTGTTATAGACTAGTCTTATCAAGATCATGGAACCCTAGTCCATTACTTGACTCTGAGCAATATTATAGAAGACTTTGTTTAAATGATAGGACAATCGTTTGTCTTATTATTTAAAGCTAAAATTCATATCTTGTCATTACAAGATACTTCTATCACTATATGGAATTCAATAACAATTATTGTGTCCATTTCAAAATCAATTTTAAGTCATATCAAGATTATGGAACCCTAGTCCATTACTTGACTTCGAGCAATAGAAGATTTTAAATGATAGGACAATTGCTTGCCTTATTATTTAAAACTACAATTTATCTCTTGTCAATACAAGATATCTAATTAATACTTCTATTACTAGATGGAATTCAATAACAATTATTGTGTTCCATTTTGAATTCGATAGCATAAGCTTTCATTGTCAATGAAACAATTTTCATTCTAGACATAAGTTGACTTAATCTTATAGTCAATGTTCTAATTCTTTAAACATCTCTATTTTCTTAAAATTGAGATTCAACATCTTTGTATCATATACCTTTGTAGAAATAGAAACTTTGACTTTTCTATAACAATGTGTATAATATTGAATTCTACTTTATTCCATTTAGTTTGACTCTTCCAAGAACTAATTACGGCATTCTTGTTTCAATCAATGGTCTAACCATTTTAAAATAGTCGTTCTCCTTTGGCAACCAGTTTTGTTCTATTCAAATAAGAGAAATATAAATCTTATTTATATTATATCTCAAATTTTATTAGCGTAGATAAATTCTCATTCAATTTTAACAAATTCCGGTAGATATAGAAATTCATGAATTTATCTATATCTATCCATTGTAATTCGTTTAGATTGAACCTATGACCAACTCCTTGATCTATTGAGAAATCCATCATACTTTGAAGTTCTTTCAAAAAGATCTTGCTTTATATGATCATATCATTCATTGTTTAAAAGTATGAAGTATTCTATATCTAGATGTAAACTTGATACTTCTAACAAGCATCCTTCTTCAATCTAGTTATAGTAGGTTGTTAGAATTTAGTTCAAGTTCTTATAGTACTTCTTGCATTTGAGAACAATTCTCATTTGTGTACCAATTCAGAAACTGTTTTCTGAAATCCTCGTCCTTCATAAGGATAATATATATTTTGTATTGTATTTTAATTTCAAAGATATGTAAGATATTTGTATTATAATTCAATCCTTTAATATGGTCTTTTATTAAAAGGCTTCCACTATTTTACTCAAAACAAATGACCCTCATCATTTGATTCGGAAAATCCCGTTGGAAGATTTTCTAGTGGGTCGAGATCCATATTTCACTTTGTCTTAAGTCCACGTAGGCGGATTACACAAGACTTAGTTATTTAGGTAGGAACTCCTTCCAATTGCATCTCATACAATTCTCGAATCTATCAATTGGATGAATAACTCTTTATTCGAATTCATCATATGAATTATTCCTAATTTATGCTTCTAAACTTATATAATCTCATTATATTTTGTTTAGTTAAGTTTGACCCAAATTTTAGAAGTCGGATATTACAATTATCCCCTCGCACCTTACTAATGTAAAACAAGCACCTTCGTGTGGGCGAAACCTACATTGTTCGATACTAGTCTTGATGAGTTCTAAAACTTGGAAAGCATAAACTTAATATTCACATATTTTACTTGATAATGAAAATGCACCTCGCGTAGGCGAAACCTACATTTTCCTCATTAGTCTCTTATGTGTCTCTTGAGGGATTTTTATTAAGTTATGATCTCACCGGCTTGTTTAACATATTTAACGCTCTCACATGCATCAACATACATACATACAATAATATAGAATGATATGATTATGGCCTCCTAACGCAAGTGTCCTCTCAAGCCAATGAGAGAACCCTAAACTAGCCTAACGATGACCTACTTCTCCAAGCATCATCTTCATGGCTGTTCTCCTTTTGTTCCTATGTAATTCTATTATAATGTTACATCGAAGAATACTCGTTTTACATACGAGGGAGTGATAAGAGAGGAGAAATTACATCAAGAAATTTAGAGAGAGGCACGACACGCATGCCGTATTTAAAATCCCAAATTAAAACAAAAGAGCAATCTAAGGCCATAATTATCAATCATTATAAAACAATAATAACAAACACACTTTATTATTATCATTGGTTCAAGTTGGATTACTTAAAATTAAATTTTGAAAATTGATCACGTTGTGCACATAAGGCGAAATCGTGTCACCATGACCATCATCGTGTCACGATTCAGCAGCTCAGAAAACAGAACTTTTCTGTCCTGAACATCGTGTCACGATGACTCTCATTGTGTCACGATGGTGCATCGTGTCACGATGACTGTCATCGTGTCACAATGGTGCTGTTTCAGAACCTTTCTGTTCTGGCCATCGTGTCACGATGACTCTCATCGTGTCACAATTTCCGCGAATTCTGAAGCAATTTTTCAGCATAACACAACCCTTGTGTTGTCTTGAACCTTAATGCAACCACTTCATGTCGTCAAAAATCACCATGAACGAACATCAGTTTGATTCATCACCATATCAATGTTTCAGCAATCGAAGGTTCTGAAACAATTAACACGGATCGTTCAATACTAATAACGACTACGTGATTTTAATGGATGTGTCGCACCGCGAAAATTGCCCGAGCGTTTAGGACACTCGGAATAACACAGAGTCGCCATCAAATTTTATTTGTTAAGGAAAATATCGATAAAACCTTAAAAACAATGGAAAGACGGTCGTCGCAACCATCCTTGGGTTCGAGAGTTGGTTATGCAAGGGGAAGGTATTAGCATCCCTCACATCCGTTGTACTCATCGGGAACCTCCAAATTAATTCTAGGGTATTAATGCTTTTAAGAATTTGTTTACATGTTTTTTATGTTATTAGAAATTTATTTTATTTACAAATATTTACAAGAAAGAGAAAAACTAAGTTTTTTATTATTATGCTTGACAAGATGTAGAATCTTGCTCCTACGTATCCTCTGGTGCAATGAGGAATTCAAGGCTACGTAGTTCTGGGTATAAATTGTTTGTTGGTGTCTTTTAAAGAACGATGTTTTAATCGAATTCTAGTGGTTAAACTCAGCTTGTATGCTCGCACGATGGAGGCTTAAGCGTTGTTTGTATCACGTTAGAATTGATTGCAAACATGTTCGTTTTATGAAAAAAAAAGATTTTTAATTTGTTTTTTTATTGGCCCGAAGGCGAAAATTTAGTTTGATGTGTTGGTATTTTTTTTATTTTTTTACTTTGAAAGAATTGTTCTTTATTTAATGAGCGGGAGACGGATATTGGTAAACGAAGAGTGCACTAGGCCACCAATTATCTGGGAGAAAAATGTATGTACATACATCCTCTCTTTTTTAATCCAAGCCTTAGGATAACTTTCTTAGTGGATTACAAATCATTGGTAAATTAAGTGTACACAAAACCACCAATAATTCGAGAGAAAAACGAAAGTGCATTCGTCCTCTCCTTTTTAACCCACTTTAAAAGAACTCAAATTCTTATTTTTTAACATTTTATAATGTAATCCAATAATTAAAAATTAACTAAAAAAAATTAATTAAATTAAATGAATTAGATTAATTAAATTAAATGAGCAGAAAAACATTATTAGCAGCCAGGGGGGTGCAAATATTATTCCGAGTATTATACACATGGAGGGAACTGGGCCCAATTTCCCACTAGAGGCCCAACACGCGCCCAGCCACATGGGCTGTTTGGTTATTGATCAATAGAGGAACACCGTAGCTGCTGTGGGCGCGCGCCCAGGATTGCAGGGCGGTTTATATGTTCTTAGAACTCATATTTTTCTCATTTTAACAAAAAAAAAATTCTCTCTCTTCCTTCTCTTCTCTCTCACCCGCACTCTCTCTCTTCTCCATATTCTTTCTTCACATCATTTTTCCAGATTTTTTTCCAAAGCCCCAAATCAGCCCAAAATTCTTTTTCTAACACTTTCTAACACATGCAAACACAAATTAAAGTCCCCAAAACACAAAATGAAACCCCAAAAATCCAGATCCGAAAATCAATTTTTTTGTCTAAATCCCCCTTTTTATCTAGTTTCAATAGGTATCAAATTGGGAACAAACATAAACACATGAACAAGAACAACACAATAACAATCCAAACCGAAATTTGAGTTAAGAATTAAAGCAAGCATGTACAACCAGTTTGAATGATCAAGAGGGTTAAAAATACCGACCTGGAGTGCCGTGACAAAACCGCTGTGTAAGTACTTCCTCTCTCGTTCTGTTTCTATTTCGTTTCGCGTTTCCGGTCTCGTTTCGGTTCGAGTCTGACTGTTCTTCTTTTTTTCCTTGCTCGCGAGATGCTGCTGGTCAGGTGAAGGAGGATAGGTTCTGTGTATTGATTTTCTACAGTATGTAGAAAATAAATCCTTTTGATTTAGGGGCTGTGTGCGTGAGCTTTTTTTTCACTGGGTTCTCCTTTTATAGGGCAGGATTAGGTTTGTTAAAAATGTAAAGAATCTCTTAGATTTGTTTTGACAAATTTCCTTCAATTTTCTGTTGATTTGTTGCAAGAATTTAATTCAGTGCAATTTTGTTTGCTCGATGCTTAAGGGCAGGAATTTGGTCCAAAATTATGTGTCTTTCAGATTTTTTTTCCTTGCACGCGGTGGAAACAAAATCTCTCAAAAATATACACTTTCCTTTTTTTTATTTTTTATTCTTGGTCACAGCAAAAGCCCAATAATAATAATAATTATCTGATCAAACAATCATATTTTTATATTATTTTAGAACCGTCTGGACACAAAAATAAAAAAAACAGCAAAAGAAAAAAATTTAATTTGAAAGAAAACCCAAAATTGGCTCTTGTGGGATTCAAACCCATAACCTTGCACTCGTACAACTTGCATGCACACCCCCACTGCCAACCCAACTACTTCCTCATTTTGAAAATTAATTGAATTAATAATCATATGTACTAAAAGGGAAGGGTAAAATTTGGGGTATGACAGGATGAAATATAGTATATCAAATATACTCTATTTGCATCAAGTTCTCTTGTATCACATACAAGACTTGATCAATTAAAATTTAATTCATCAATTTTATCTTGTTTAGGTTTTAATCAAATTAAAACGTGATATAAACAAACATCATAATCATGGTTTTGTAAGTGGCTCTGATACCACTGAAGGAAAATAGAGATAGTTTAAGCAGCAAAATTCAAAAAAATTTCCTTAGTTTGATCCTTACTGAAATTCCAGGCACACCAAGCACAGTGCGTGATACAGTGTGCTAAACACTTTATTCAACAGTTTACGTAATAAAGTAAAATAAATAAAGACAGAAAACAAATAAAGGAGACACAATATTTGTTAACCCAGTTCAGCACACAACAGCAACCTAATCTGGGGGATACCAATCCAGGAAGAAATATCACTATAATAGCCCTAGTTCTAAGTTACCAGCAAACGCCCCGTTTACAACTTATCACCTAGGCACTACCAATGACTCTTCAACCTAGGAACTCCTAGATCAGAGATCCCATCTCTCTCTCTTACAACCTTACAGACAACAAGGATTTTATCAGCACAGATACAAATACTTTTGTTGGAGACACACTCCTAAAAACTACACACTCGTACCTAAAGGCTTAGAGTGTTGCAACCACAATAAACAGTCCTAACTCCGTACTTCACAGCTTAGGAGAGGAACACAAACATCACGTTACATAAAGAAGAGACACAGTCCTAAACTTGCATCAATGAGATACAAGAAAGGCTCACAAATAAACACACACGCAAAAACCTAGAAAACCTAGAGAACAAAAGGCGTGAACAAATCTCTCAACAGAATGAGGTTTAGCAACTCCTTTAAATAGGCAGTAGACGTTCTTGAGGCACAAGTAACTTGGGCTTCATATTTGATCCAACCTAATTTCTTCATAATAAATAAAATATATCTTCTGAATACATAAAATATATCTTCTTCAGAAATAAGCTTCATGGAGATTCTTGATAAAAATATATCTGACGTGAATCAGAAGCAATAAAACGCGTCCTGCAAGATATGGAGAGAGAAGACGGATATTCCTTAAAAATATAAAAAGGCGCGCGCGAGCTTGCCAGTGTTATGATACAATGTTGAAGCATTATATCGCACATCTTGCTATACCAAAAATGCGGCCAATACCAAAGGACTCAACACTTACGAATGAGCATGATATGTGTTTTAGGGTTTTTACCTCTTGTAGGGAAGAACCTTTGAATCACGAACAAGATGATCACGAGCGTTGATAAAGGTCACCCACGCCTTTAACTAGTTCATACGAACAGTCACCTTCAATAGAGTGCTAGCCCTTTATGTTTGAAGGCTATGCAAGAATATTGAGAGAGAGGAATTATTTTAGGGTTTTCCAACTCTAAAATATTCTTGTGCTTTTTTGGTGTGTGTTGAGCTATGACAAGAGGTCTCTATTTATAGATATTTCTTGTCTTATGAATCACGACAACTCTTGTCTTGTGCTCCAAGATATTTCTTGTAGGGCAAAGCCCAACAAGAGAACAAGGACTTAGGGCTCGCGCTCCCCATGAGTGGTAGCACTCATGTGCGCACCCTCCCACCATATCTTATGGTGTTCTTCGCTCGTTTAAATTACCGTGATACCCTTACCACTTTGCACATACACCGTACCTCACGGTGTTCCTTTAATTATCTCAATATTAGACTGTCCTTATGTGTGTGACCCTTGTAGGTTTCCATAATGTTGGCAATTATATTAAATCCTTTATTTAATATAATAAACAATGAGCGGTATCTAGCAACACATCATTGCTACCCAAGTTATGAGAAATTAACATGTGATCAAATCATAACCTTTGTGATAATATATGCGTGTACAATTACCCCATTGCCCCTTATGTCTATATTGAACACAAAGCATACATAGTGTCATCTTTGTCCAGTTTAATATTGGGCCCATGACATTTATCTTGTTATGCAGGATTGGCAAATTCCATCTAGGTCACTAATGTCTCTCAGCATGCTTTGTGAAGTACCCATTAACTGCCTTTATGGTTATCCTGTTACGGACAACGTTAGATCAGCAACAAAGCACTTGACTCCACATCTAGGGTACAAAGTGGTTTCAGGTCTAAGGGTGGTTTACACCATTATCACCATGAGAGTAACTTATGACACTTTGCATAACTTTGCATATAGTACTCTCATAGCGGGTCAATCCGGTATAAATATTACTCTTAATCTTTTATACCTATGTCAAGAATTGATAACTCCTTATCCTATGATCCATGATATGCGATCATCAGTCTATCTTCATAATAGTCTTTTATACTCTAAGTTTATCCCTTTTCACCTTAAAGCTCAACTACGGATACTTTAAGAATAGCGTCCTTATGTTTAATGTAATATCATGATTAAGTCACACTTAATATTAAACGGACTTTCTATTCTAGGGACTTTATTATTTTGGACTCTTACAAACATAATAAAGAAATGTCATATTTATATTTAAACTCCTAAAGCAAATACTATAGTAATAGATTGGCTCTTAGGGCTTACTCCAACAAGAAATAGGTGAGAGAGAGGATGAGAAGAGAGAAATATGTGAGAAATAGAGTAGATTTGATATATTGTTTGGTATTAGAGAGAGATGAGAGAAATAGAAGAGAGAGAAATGTGTTTAACTTTCAAAAAGACCAAAATATCCTTGAATTAAAATCAATATACAATTTTATATTATTAAATTATAAATTTCAATTTAAGTAAATATTTTATCTTAATTCAGTAAAATTAAATTGAAAAATGTATTATAATTAATTTTTATTTACTTTTTACTTTTTAATGGACTTCACTGTTACTTTAAAAACAAACCTACTGTATAAAGAAGAATGAAAAAAATGTTGGATCCTTGAACATATTGAAAAGGGCAACAATGGAAATGAGAAAGAACACGTCAGTTAGCTGCATTTCTTCTCATGTATGTGAAGAAAACAAAAAGGTGCTTGGACCCACATTTATTCTCTCTCGTCTCAAAATCATTGTTGCTCCAAACAGAAGAAATTGCTTGTTTGTCTCATAACTCTCTCTCAGCAACTTCTCTCTCAGCAAACTCTCCTTAAACAAACACACCCTTCGTGAGAACGTTCTCAGAACGTTCTATAGTGTAGTATACACAAAGTAGTACCAATGAGCATCAAATCAAAGTACATTGAACAATTGTAGATGAGTTTGCATGTTCAAGTACAAAAATTGTCTGGGTGAGAGATTGTTCTGGAAACACTCTCCCAGTTCTGGGTAACTTCGTCTTAAGAGTGAGTTATATCTTGATCAATACAAGCTATCAAATGCAGATATGTACAACTATAACCTCTGCGTACTCCTGTTTATATTGTCCTTGCAAGTACATAATCCATTTGTCTTATGTGAGAGAGACATGGGAGAATGTTCACTAAATGTACCTTCAAATGTACAAGACAACTATGAGTTCAGGGTCAGTATAACCACATCTCCGGTTGTTCATTGGTGGAGGCAAGGTAGCTTGATTGCTTTGTCTTCTTGATAAATTCATTTCATTCCTTATACATGACAAACAGAGAATGTTCTCTTGCAACCATTCATTCTTCACCAAGAGTGACTTCTTCACTATAAAGAATCACGAAATAAAATATGGGGCAAAGTTATTTCTTGTCTCTAACCAAGTTGACTTCTGATAGTTCAGAGATCGTTCTGAGAATGTTATGCTGTCTCATAAATAGTTCAACCTTTGAAATGATTTCTTCTTCAAAGTTGATCTTTGTTCTTTTTTTGAACTAATATGGATATTCTTGAGCAAAATGAAGATGTTCATCATGATAACATTATATCATAAGAGTTGGTAATGTTTATCTTCGATAAAAGAAGATAATATCTCTTTTTGCCAGTCAACCTTAATATCTTTAGGTGTTGCAAAAACTTCCATCAATTTCTCTTGATGTTTTGCACACAATGTTTCTTGTTCAATGAATACATTTAAGATTCTATAGTGGACGCGTGAGTGTATTCATCATGAGAAATATCACATTTATGCCTTCCCTTTTGGTTAATTTCATATAGAGAGTAATATAGACTTTTATGCCTTTTGCATAAACTCTCATGGAAAGTCATTCCTAAACATTATGATCTTGAGAAGCTTCATAGGATGAAACTTTGAGTAGATATTGAAGATCAAGTGTATGCATCATTTATTTTGATATTATTTGCATTGATAAACTCTTAAAGCATGTAACACAAAAACTCAATGTGAGTTTTGTCACACAACATCAAATACATTATCGTAAAGTTTGGATGCAAGTTTAGCCATCATGATTCTTCAACTGTGAACCTCATATTTTTCCTTGTCGATATAATACATGATATGAACCTTGTGAATATGAGGAAACTTAATAACCATGAAGCTCATCATTTTCTTGTTTAAACCTTCAATGAATTCTTCTTATGATTCAAGACTTTAGAATTCCTCATGAAACTTGTGATGCTACTGTTGTCATTATCTGATTCTACTATGATTCTTTCATTAATGAGTAGATAAAATGCACTTGTAGTTATAGTGGTTTTTACCTTGTCCACTTTTGTCATTCTCTACATTTCAACAAAACTCAAGTGCAAACATCAGTAGATCACAATTCATAAAACTTAACATTTATTTCATAAGGTTTGTTGTCATTAAAACATGTATCCAAGGGATTTTGCCTCAACAAGTAAAAACCACGGGTTATGCGGATTAAAACTACGGGTTTGCCAGCAATTTTTTTTTTAATTATGCCTTTTACCACTTATAAATTATAATTGGGTCCATTTCCAAATTTAATACTATTGAAATTATTTTATTTTTTTAATCAGACTATTAAAGTTCTTATTAAATATATCATTTATGTTTATTTTATAGATTTAAGATGTGTGTGGAGAAAAAATGACGATGTGAATCAGTTGAATTTGATTTTGGTTTCATTACTAGCATCTAGAAGATAGATAAACTCAAATATGTCACAAACTTTTTTTTTATTTGTTACTTACAATTTTTTTTTACTAGTACAATTTATATGTTAGTAACATAAAATTATTAACAAGTTTTTTTAGCTTTATTATCCAAAATAAGTTTTTTTTAGCTTTTAAAAATAGTTTTTATAATATCAATATTTTATTTTATTTTTGAAAAAAGTTATCTTTTAATTTATTTTGCAAAATAATTTTTTAATTCATTTGTTGATGACCTTGTTCATCCTATTTAATGTGTGAATTTATGCGGATCAGATTAAATAGGACAACCAACGTGCATACCAAGTTTACTAAAAACTCAAAATATACTTTCTATATTCTGCATATGCATAATAATATGAGAATATTGTCCTTATTTGTATAGAATATTTTTTCTTCCATTGACATTATACTTTTCTGGTTTTGTCCCGTTGACATTAGAGTATGTTTCGTAAATAGAAAAATTTAGATACCTAATAAATATTTGACATAAATATGATTAACATGGTATTTCTAAATTCATTTTTTATCAACAATAACGGATATGTTTATTTTGTTTGTGATAAATCACATAGACAAAGAAATAAATACCATCATTGCTAATTACAATTTTTCTCAAAAACTTATGCTCTTAGAATAATATAAATACTCATTATTTCTCTAATTCTAACACAATCGTTCTAGCTTACCACACTTGTTCTTACTTTTTATCACTTCATTTTCTAATATTAGTTCTTCTTCTTATTTCAAAGATGAAATTCGTGTTTGCTCTTCTTCTAGTGTTTTTCATTGTTTCACCTAGCATGTGCTCTATAGAAGGAAAGTCTAATATTTCAAATGATTTCAATGTCCTGAAGTATGGTGCTAAGGGTGACGGTCTTACCGATGATTCAAATGTATAATATTTTTGTTATCGTTTAATTTTTTTAATGCAATTATATTTTCATATATATTTTATCCATGAGACAATTTTTTTGCAAATCTAATACAATTTTCAAACTTTTTGGTAAATAAAAAAGGCTTTTTTGAAAGCATTTCAAGATGCTTGTAGTTCAACTCAAGGCACCCCAACAATCATCGTACCCACGGGCATATTCTTGACGCAACCTCTGTCGTTTGAAGGTCCATGCAAATCCGAACCCATAAATTTTATGGTAAGTTATAAATAAATAAATCAATTACGCATATTTACATGCATTATGACTATGGAGAATGTGTTACATCCTATTGATGTATACCTTACTTCATATATCTTGTCAATCTTACTTTTTACCTCATGCATTTATCCTATAATAAATAAATACTTAATTAATTTTCATTTAATTGGGATTGTTTTTGTTTGACTCTTATTTATTAATATTAGAGTTAATTAACCTAATATTATTATGATCAAAATTAATACTATATGATAATATATAAAAAAATACTATTTATTTGACAGATTAGAGGAACAATCACTGCTCCCCAAAATCTTGAAGATTGGAAATGGTCCAACAAGCATGATCAAAAGAATACATGGATCACATTCAGTCACATTACTGGTCTTGTTGTCAATGGAGGAGGAACAATTAATGGTCAAGGTGCTTCATGGTGGGACCAAGACCAAGATGACAGACCAACTGTAAGTTAATTTCATGTAACTATATAATATATATATATATATATATATATATCATATCATATGACAATTAATTAAAATAATTATTTGATATAATATATATTTGTATGTGTAGACTCTTCGTTTTCTTGAATGTAATAATGTAAAACATGGCCCAATAAAACAAATGAACAGCCCAAGAAATCATATAAGCATAACTGGATGCAAAGATGCTTTAATAACCGATGTTCATCTAATTGCGCCTGAAACTAGTCCCAACACTGATGGAGTTGACATTTCAACATCAAGCAATATAGTCATTGAGCATTCAACCATCTCTACAGGTTCAATTCCAAATTTCTTCTCTATCATTATATATTTTTGTTAATCATATGATCAAAATTTAATCAATAAATTAATTGGGCTTTTCTTATTTATTATTTATTATATAGGTGACGATTGTGTTGCCATTAACACGAATTCCAAACTCATTCGCATAACTAATGTTAATTGTGGACCTGGTCATGGCATTAGGTTAGTTGTTCAATTCAAATAATGTTAAGTTTTAAATTTTTGTATTATGTTGTTATTTCGTCAATATTCATGAAGCGCTAACCTCTTTTGGGTGTGTTGGTTAATTTATATATAGTGTTGGAAGTCTTGGAAAAGATGGAGAATTTGCGAATGTAGAAGATGTACATGTTTCGAATATAACCTTTACAAGAACAACAAATGGTGCTAGAATCAAGACATGGCAGGTAAGAATTGATTATAGTTAATACTTTGAGTCAAAAAAATAATAGTAGTAGTATTGATGTTTTTTTTGCATTGTTTGAATTAGGGAGGATCTGGGTATGCGAGGAATATAACTTATGAAGATGTTAAACTTGTTGATGTGAAGAATCCTATAATTATTGATCAGAAATACACTGACGTTTTATTAAAAGCTGGAGGCGGAGCAGTGAAAGTTAGTGATGTTACTTTCCGCAACTTCATGGGAACATCAAAAGATGAAACTGCAATTGAACTGAATTGTGCCACTATTGGGTGCAGTAACATTGTACTTGAAGAGGTTGACATAACTGGTTTTAACGGAGAGAAAGCAACTTCAACGTGCATTAATGCAAGAGGGACATTCTCTTCATGCACTCCAACTGTTGGATGCCTTCGCCATTTATGAAAAATTGAAGATGAAACTAAAAACCACGTGATCCTTAAAATGTCAAGTATTAGTCAAATAAGATTTTCACGATTGTAAGTGACCCATGCCAGGCAGGGGTAATATTCATTACTAATTTGTATTGTGATGCGTGACTCTATTTTTGTATAAATTTTAAAATAATGAGTAGAATAAAAGGGTTATGATCTGTTGATAAAGTTATATCATTTACTACGTTTCAAAATCATAAGTTCTACTCTCTCTCTCTTTATATGTTATTTGGACTAAATTTTATTGATTTGGTTTGTTTATGTTAATGACAAACTTTAGAGCTATTACGGTGTCACAAGTTATGTTCAAAAATTAGAGATTAAAAAAAAGTACAACCGATAATTTTTTTATAAAAGAGTGAAAATCAAATTCGGCCTATAAAAAAATAAAAATTAAAATGAAAGTAAGAAGTACACAAAATGGGATCTAATGACCAGACTAAGTTTTTAAAATTTAATAAAAGAACAAAAAGAAAAATGAATCCTATAAAATAGAAATTTATTAAAGAAAGACAAATATTGACAAAGGGAAAAACTAATGGGGTTTGGAACACCTATTAGTTACAGAGGAAAAAAAAATAGGACTTAAAAGAAAAATTAAGAGAGAATGATAATAATAAATTAAATGGGGGGTTAAACTATTTTATAAGTATAATTTAATAGTTTTTTTTGGTAAAGGAGGGAAAAGAGCCCAAAAGAAAAATGTAAAAGAGATTAAACAAATATTTCTAGGCATACATGCATGGACGAGCCTGTACATGACATAGTGTGGCTATAGCTACACCAGCCCAACTCAAACTTTTTTCAAAAATAATTATCATAATATATTTTACAAATGATTTTAAGTTATTCTGTATACATATTTATTCAAATATTAGTTTAGAGTTTATTTATTGATGATTTGTAAGACTCTTGATATACATATTACTTCAAGTATTAGTTTTAATATTAATTCATGGTCTATTTTTGTATTGATTATTTCAAATCTTTTGTTATATGTAAAGTTTTTTTTTTCTTTTTTGCTCATGTATATAGAATATTATTTTAAGTTATATAGTTTAATTTCACAATAATCAACTTTCATTTTGTTTGTCAAATAATAGTGGATAAATAATTGAATTTATAATATTGAGTATAATTAGCAATTTAACTAACATATAAATATAAAATGACATAATACTTAAGTAAAAAACTTCCCACTTCATATAAACATGAAATAAATAATTGAATTTTTGAATAGAAATTTTCTAATTTGTTGTTGTTCTTCTTTTGGTTATATGTATTAGAAGTAATATCATAAATTATTTGTTGTTTAATAGAATTATTAAGATAATTTTTTTAGTAGTACTTAAAATTTTTAGCTCCACCAAATATTTTAGTCTGGGTTCGTCCCTACATACATGCCCTAAATATATCATCACAAAGGAGTTGTTGCAACTGATGAGGAGGAGCCTCCAATAATTGAAGATTTATATGATCTATAAATACGCTATGATTTTAACAAGCCAATCAACACTCTTATTTCCTTTCTGTCGAGTATGTTTAATTTTCACATTCCATCTAAGCTTAATCTACATCCTTATATGATCAACCAAAGTCAGAATATCCCCATTAAATTTGAAGTCGTCAGAAAGCTTGTCAATCAAAATATTTGAGTCACTCTCCACAATAAGATGTTCCTTCCAAGCTATGTCCCACATTTCAGCATGTAACCTGTTCCCAGGGACGGATCCAGACATTACATACTGGTGTGACTAAACGTGAAAAAAACTATGAACTAAATTAGCAATAAGATCCTTTTGAATCTTAGGTGCTGTAACACCCGGCGCAAGCACAAAATAATATTGCAATGAAGCCGCCACCATATTTTATTTATCCCGTGAGGGGAAAGAAAAATAATGATAAAACCTTTAAGAGTTGGGTTCGAGAGTTGGTTACATGAGGGGAAGACGTTAACACCCCCTCATATCCGTTGTAATCAACGGGAACCATTTGAGGAATTTGGTTTGCATAAACAGAATAAACCGCATAAAAAAATAAATTACCGCATATTGAATAAAACAGAAACAAAAAAAGAGTTTTTTATTATTTGGCTTGACGAGAATACGATCTCGCTCCTACGTATCCCCCAAGTACAATGAGGAAGTCAAAGTTCACGTAGTTCTTCCTGAAAAAAAGTTTGTTTGTTGGTTGTTTTTAATGAACAACGTTTCCACTGATACGACAGTTTGCTTGTATGCTCAACTGAGGCTTAAGCGTTTGTCGGTATTAGGGGAATGGATAAAACATCGTACTTTTTAAGAAAAGAAATGAAAAAGATTTAAGTTGAAAAAGAAAATTGACTGCGCAAGGGCAGGAAAAGTAATCGTGGGTTGAGTGATTTTTATGATCAGGATATTGTTTAGTGAATGTGGATAACCTCGATGTCGCAAGTCATCCATCAAGGACGAGGTTATCCAAGCAGAGACAAGTCATTCATCAAGCCCTACTTTTTCATTCAGTTTATTACCGAATTAATTAAAAAGGCGAAAATAAACGGAAGCAAGTCATCCGTCAAGCTCCTTCTCATTCTTACTTTTTAATTAATAAGTATTTTATTTTTTTTAGAACAAAAATAAACTCAAAGTCGCAAGTCATCCGTCAAGGACTAGTTTATTCTCATTCTATTTCTTGAGAAAAAAAGATTTTCACCAATTCAGATCAAAGAAACAAAAGAAAAAGAAAGGGTAGAAGATGAGAAGGATGCAGATGAATGCATATGAATGAGAGATAACGATGATGCTGAACAGTTATAATAGCGCGAAATTAAATCATAGAAACAAGAATTTAATCAACGAACATCATTTAAACAATTATTTGAACTTAATTAGTTAAAATAAAATAAGACGGAGGCAAGTCATCCGGTAGGCTCCTCCTCATTCTTTTTTAACTAACAAGTCTTTTCTCACATTTTTAAAAATTCCGGAATAACGATAAATTAAACCACAAGTCATCCGTCAAGGGCTATTTATCATTATTCTATTTATTTGCATAAGAGTTTTCAAATAAATGAAAAAATGCAAAATTAGTTAAATAAGCACTTATCTCAAAAGTGCTTAAGCTCTTTTGAAATAAGTACTTAGTTTTAATAAGCACTTTTCCTTTTAAAAGTCACAAAAATTAGAAAATTAAACCTTCCATCCCTACACTTAACTTCTCACCCCTACAATCTATTTAATATTCCGATTTTACTCTTTTTTATTTAATTTTTTTTTCACACTTTGGAGCTCACCCCTACATGAATTCTATTATCTACACATTTTTGTTTTTATTGACCAATTTTATTTATCACTATAGTATTTTCATTAAACTTAACATATATTTGACTTATAGTGACAGACGACAGACATCAGTGTCACTAAAAGTCAAAATATGTTCATTGAACTAATTTCGACAGAAACCGGAACAGTTTTTTTAAAAGTTATCCGGTATATGTTTTCATACCGGAACAAGTATTTGAAAATTCAGTGTTAACACTTAAAATTACAAGAAATACAACTTGTAGTGACAGACAAAACTGTCACTAAAAGTCGTAAATCTGGTGTTTAGTGACAATCGCGTCTGTCACTACAAGTATTTCTTGAAATTTTAAGTGTAAACACCGGAATTTTCAAATAAGTATTCCAGTTTTCGTCAAAATTAGCTCTATGGACATATTTTGACTTTTAGTGACACTGTTGTCCGTCACTATAAGTCAAATATATGTTAAGTTTAATGAAAATACTATAGTGATAAATAAAATTGGTCAATAAAAACAAAAATATTTAGATAATAGAATTCATGTAGAGATGAGCTCTAAAGTGTGAAAAAAAAAATTAAATAAAAAGGGTAAAATTGGAATATTAAATAGATTGTAGGGGTGAGGGATTAAATGTAGGGGTGGAAGGTTTAATTTTCCAAAAAATTATGTTAACAAGAGTTCATGAGTAGAAATAAAAAAAAAAAACCAGCAAACATTAAAAACTGAACTAGGCCCAAATATGAGAGCCCAGTTGGGGGTGTAACGAGTAAGAGGGGAGTGTGGGAATGAATCTTGGCCAGATCCAACCAAAGCGCGACACGTGTCGCACTAACCCATCATCTTCTACATGGTAATGTGTCAGTGACTCGGTGAGTTGCAAAAGCCATTAACGAGTCCGTGACTAGCTCGGTTTACAACAAACAACAACAATATCAAACGATCACCGATTCGCACAAATAAATAGTTGATTTTATAGTACTCTCCGCGTAGATCACGAATATGCCATTATTTTTCACAATCGGTGCTTGTATAGGGAGAAAAAGACCACGCAAGTTTAGATCCAAAATTTCAAAAATGATTTTTACGCGAAAATGAGTAAAACTAACGATTGAAATAGATTTATAGATGATCCAGAAGCACGAATTGATTGTTATTTACCTTCGATTGTGAGCGAAAGGGCCGAATCGGAGGACTTAGTTTCTTGCCGATTTGGGAGCTTTGAAACACCCACTTCCGGTGGTTAATTGGCGAAAAAAACTGCAGATTTGGACTCAGGAAGGTCGAAATACTAAGTAATGAGTGTTTGATTTTGGGTTTTGGTGATTTTTTGGGTCGCCGGAATTTGGTTGTTGGTTGCCGGAAAATGGAATTCCGGCGGTGTTCGCCGGAAATGTGTTGGTGGAGTAGGGAGGAGGGACTAGTTTCCTTTTTCTGATTTTTTGGTGTATTGGTATATGTGTTCAATGATTGAATGATAAAAAATAGTATATATAGTGGTAGAATTAGGTAGTGTGATATTTGTGTAATAATTAACACTTTTGAGATTAAGGGGAAGTTAATGTAAAAAATGCTAATGAAAAATGGTTAAATGGTTATGAGGTGGCACAACGTAATTGGTTCATGGAGAATATATTTCCTTAATGATTAAAATGCGATAAATAAATATAAACGGATGAAAAAAAAAAAAGAAATTCATTTTTATGATTTTGAACAAAATTAGCGATTGGCGTGAAAACATTATTTTTTAAACAATTTTTGGGCGTTTCCTATAAAATAAGAAACAATTTAAAAATAAAATATTTATTTTAAAAAAGTGCAAAATTAGGGTATTAAAGCTACCCCTATTTAATTATCTTATACTAAAGTGCACCAATGACTTGCGTCCTTGTGTGCTTGTAGTAAAAGGTAATTAAATACAAATGCCCTAATTTTGTGATGTGAAAGTGATGTAATGAGATGAATGCTGATGGGATATGAGGGTAGAAATCATACCTAGGGCAATTAGGAACTGAATACCTGAGAAAGAAATGATCGTCTCCTGTCCGGGTGCTTTGATCTTAGAAATGAGTCGTCTCCCGCTCGGGTGCTTTAACTCTAGAAAAAAAACTAAACAGATCTTCTCCCGCCCGGGTGCTTGGATCATGAAAAGAAAAACTGAATCGGCACCCGCCCAGGTGCTTGAATTCAAAAATAAACAGAGGTGTCTCCCGCCCGGGTGCTTTAACTCCAAAAGAAAAATAAATTGATCTTCTCCCGCCCAAGTGCTTTGATTCAAAAATAAACAGAGTTGTCTTCCGCCCGGGTGCTTTAACTCCAAAAGAAAAATAAATTGATCTTCTCCCGCCCGGGTGCTTTGGTTAAAAAATAAACAGAGTTGTCTCCCGCTTGGGTGCTTTAACTCCAAAAAAAAAAAGCTGATCTTCTCCCGCCCGGGTGCTTGAATCTTGTAAAAATAAAACTGAATCGTCTCCCGCCCGGGTGCTTTGATAAAAAAAATAAACAGAGTTGTCTCCCGCATGGGTTCTTTAACTCCAAAAGAAAAATAAGCTGATCTTCTCCCGCCCGGGTGCATTGATCTTTGATTGCCAGTGAAGACTGAACTTCTCTTTGATTGCCAATGAGAGCTGGACTTCCTTTGATTGCCAATGAGAGCTGGACTTCCTTTGATTGCCAGTGAAGACTGGATTTTTTTAGATGAACGTTGAAGACTGAATTCCTTTTGATTGCCAGTGAATATTGGAGTTTTCTTGATTTTCGGCGAACTTTCTTTTGACTTTCAGTGAAGACTGAACTTCTCTGTTTTTCAACAAAGACTGAATTGAGATGACAGCGAAGACTGTACTTTTTTCTAGTATTCAGCGAAGATTGAACTTTTCTTAATTTTCAGCGAAGAGTGAATTGAGGTGACAGCGAAGACTGTACTTTTTCTAGTATTCAGCGAAGACCGAACTTTTCTAAATTTTCAATGAAGACTGAACTTCGGAGATGGACAGTGAAGACTGAACCCTCCATAACATCCAGTGAAGACTGAACTTTCTTTCTAACTTTCAGCGAAAACTGAACTAAGATAACAGTGAAGACTGTACTCTCCATAATTTTCAATGAAGACTGAACTTAGATGACAATGAAGACTGCATTTTTCTGATTTTCAGTTAAGACTGAACTTTCTGATTTCTAGTGTAGACTGAACTTCTGAGACGGACAGTGAAGACTAAACCCTCCATAACATACAGTGAAGACTGAACTTTCTTTTTAACTTTCAGTGAAGACTGAACTAAGATAATAGTGAAGACTGAGTTGTTTTTTATTTTCAGTGAAGACTGTGTCCTCCTGGATATTCAGTGAAGACTGAATTAAGATAACAGTGAAGACTGTGTCCTTCTAGGTATTCAGTGAAGACTGGACTTTTCTGATATTCGGTGAGGAACGAGCTGAGATAGCACTGAAGGTTGTACTTTAATTTTCAGTGACGACTGAACTGTCTTGATTTTCAGTAAAGACTAATGTTTGTATTGGAGTATTTTGCTTGAATTGGAGGTATCTTTGAAGAACGTAACTCACTAGGAGAGAAAGTTATATTCTGCCATGACTTTAACAAAACCTTGAAATAACTGCTTGATAATTGTCTTGCTGAGAAACATGGTTCATTAATCAACTTGGTGGAGATGCAGTGTGCTAATTTCATTGGGCATGTTGTGCATAAGTCAACTTTATTGGGGAAACCGATTTAACAACCGACTTGCTGAAGATGCGGTGTTCTAACCAACTTATTCAAATATTAATATAAATATTAGTTTAGAGTTTATTTATTGATGATTTGTAAGACTCTTGATATACATATTACTTCAAGTATTAGTTTTAATATTAATTCATGGTCTATTTTTGTATTGATTATTTCAAATCTTTTGTTATATGTAAAGTTTTTTTTTTCTTTTTTGCTCATGTATATAGAATATTATTTTAAGTTATATAGTTTAATTTCATAATAATCAACTTTCATTTTGTTTGTCAAATAATAGTGGATAAATAATTGAATTTATAATATTGAGTATAATTAGCAATTTAACTAACATATAAATATAAAATGACATAATACTTAAGTAAAAAACTTGCCACTTCATATAAACAAGAAATAAATAATTGAATTTTTGAATAGAAATTTTCTAATTTGTTGTTGTTCTTCTTTTGGTTATTTGTATTAGAAGTAATATCATAAATTATTTGTTGTTTAATAGAATTATTAAGATAATTTTTTTAGTAGTACTTAAAATTTTTAGCTCCACCAAATATTTTAGTCTGGGTTCGTCCCTACATACATGCCCTAAATATATCATCACAAAGAAGTTGTTGCAACTGATGAGGAGGAGCCTCCAATAATTGAAGATTTATATGATCTATAAATACGCTATGATTTTTACAAGCCAATCAACACTCTTATTTCCTTTCTGTCGAGTATGGTTAATTTTCACATGCCATCTAAGCTTAATCTACATCCTTATATGATTAACCAAAGTCAGAATATCTCCATTAAATTTGAAGTTGTTAGAAAGCTTGTCAATCAAAATATTTGAGTCACTCTCCACCATAAGATGTTCCTTCCAAGCTAAGTCCCACATTTCAGCATGTAACCCGTTCCCAGGGACGGATCCAGACATTACATACTGGTGTGACTAAACGTGAAAAAAACTATGAACTAAATTAGCAATAAGATCCTTTTGAATCTTAGGTGCTGTAACACCCTGCGCAAGCACAAAATAATATTGCAATGAAGCCTCCACCATATTTTATTTATCCCGTGAGGGGAAAGGAAAATAATGATAAAACCTTTAAGAGTTGGGTTCGGGAGTTGGTTACATGAGGGGAAGACGTTAACACACCCTGATATCCGTTGTACTCAACGAGAACCATTTGAGGAATTTGGTTTGCATAAACAGAATAAACCGCATAAAAAAATAAATTACCGCATATTGAACAAAATAGAAACAAAAAAAGAGTTTTTTTATTATTTGGCTTGACGAGATTACGATCTCGCTCTTACGTATCCCCCAAGTACAATGAGGAAGTCAAAGCTCACGTAATTCTTCCTGAAAAAAAGTTTGTTTGTTGGTTGTTTTTAATGAACAACGTTTCCACTGATACGACAGTTTGCTTGTATGCTCAACTGAGGCTTAAGCGTTTGTCGGTATTAGGGGAATGGATAAAACATCGTACTTTTTAAGAAAAGAAATGAAAAAGATTTAACTTGAAAAAGAAAATTGACTGCGCAAGGGCAGGAAAAGTAATCGTGGGTTGAGTGATTTTTATGATCAGGATATTATTTAGTGAATGTGGATAACCTCGATGTCGCAAGTCATCCGTCAAGGACGAGGTTATCCAAGCAGAGACAAGTCATTCGTCAAGCCCTACTTTTTCATTCAGTTTATTACTGAATTAATTAAAAAGGCGAAAATAAACGGAAGCAAGTCATCCGTCAAGCACCTTCTCATTCTTACTTTTTAATTAATAAGTATTTTAATTTTTTTAGAACAAAAATAAACTCAAAGTCGCAAAAAGTCGCAAGTCATCCGTCAAGGACTAGTTTATTCTCATTCTATTTCTTGAGAAAAAAAGATTTTCACCAATTCAGATCAAAGAAACAAAAGAAAAAGAAAGGGTAGAAGATGAGAAGGATGCAGATGAATGCATATGAATGAGAGATAACGATGATGCTGAACACTTATAATAGCGCGAAATTAAATCATAGAAACAAGAATTTAATCAACGAACATCATTTAAACAATTATTTGAACTTAATTAGTTAAAATAAAATAAGACGGAGGCAAGTCATCCGGTAGGCTCCTCCTTATTCTTTTTTAACTAACAAGTCTTTTCTCACATTTTTAAAAATTCCGGAATAACGATAAATTAAACCACAAGTCATCCGTCAAGGGCTATTTATCATTATTCTATTTATTTGCATAAGAGTTTTCAAATAAATGAAAAAATGCAAAATTAGTTAAATAAGCACTTATCCCAAAAGTGCTTAAGCTCTTTTGAAATAAGTACTTATTTTTAATAAGCACTTTCCCTTTGAAAAGTCACAAAAATTATGTTAACAAGAGTTCATGAGTAGAAATAAAAAAAAAAACCAGCAAACATAAAAAACTGAACTAGACCCAAATATGAGAGCCCAGTTGGGGGTGTAACGAGTAAGAGGGGGGTGTGGGAATGAATCTTGGCCAGATCCAACCAAAGCGCGCGACACGTGTCGCACTAACCCATCATCTTCTACATGGTAATGAGTCAGTGACTCGGTGAGTTGCAAAAGCCATTAACGAGTCCGTGACTAGCTCGGTTTGCAACAAACAACAACAATATCAAACGATCACCGACTCGAAAATAAATAGTCGATTTTATAGTACTCTCCGCGTAGATAACGAATATGCCATTATTTTTCACAATCGGTGCTTGTATAGGGAGAAAAAGACCACGCAAGTTTAGATCCAAAATTTCAAAAATGATTTTTAAGCGAAAATGAGTAAAACTAACAATGGAAATAGATTTATAGATGTTCCAAAAGCACGAATTGATTGTTATTTACCTTCGATTGTGAGTGAAATGGCCGAATCGGAGGACTTAGTTTCTTGCCGATTTGGGAGCTTTGAAACACCCACTTCTGGTGGTTATTTGGCGAAAACAACTGCAGATTTGGACTCAGGAAGGTCGAAATACTAAGAAATGAGTGTTTAATTTTGGGTTTTGGTGATTTTTTGGGCCGCCGGAATTTGGTTGTTGGATGTCAGAAAATGGAATTCCGGCGGTGGTCGCCGGAAATGTGTTGGTGGAGTAGGGAAGAGGGACTAGTTTCCTTTTTCTGATTTTTTGGTGTGAAATTCCTGGCAATCAGTAGTACGATGCTTTAGCAATTGCTACAGCATCTACGCACAGAACAGATAACATAAAAATATTAAAGGACATAAACACAAATAACACAAGTGTTTGTTAACCCAGTTCGGCGCAACTGCCCTAGTCTGGGGGATACCAATCCAGGAAGGAAATCCACTAAGTAAAACGAATTCAAAGTCAAACTCCTCGTTTGCACTTCTCACTTCCTAACTACCCGTTTAGACTTCTACCTAAGAACTTCTAGATATGAGAACCTCTGCTCACTTCCTCTCAGTTTGAAGACTTCCACGCAAACAACCTCTGGTTCACTGATCTTCGCACTGGCATTAAGTTCAATACATAAACACTTAGATGAGAACACTCTCAAACAAAGAAACAAACTCCGTACCTAAAGGCTTAAGAGCAATCTCACAATCAACAATACAAACACCCTACGTCCTTAACATGTATCAACTTGACACAAGAAAGGCTCACAAGTTCACTACTTAACATATAAAACAACGCACACTTTAATGAACTCCAAAACAACCAACTCCGTACTTCATAGTTTAAGAGTGGTACACAAGAACAACCAACTCCGTACTTCACAGTTTAAGAGTGGTACACAAACAACTCCATACTTAAAAGCTTAGGAGTGCACACGTTAAAGCACAAGGCTTTAACCACGAAACCCTAAAACCCTAAAGACTACATCTTGTAAATATTGGCTTCGCTACTGACTTTATGTTTTACACATGTATATATAGAGTCTTCAGCGCAGCTTGACTTGTTCCTTAAGAAAAGGAGTCTTCAAAAATATATCCAATAAAAATAAACCAAATCCTAAAATATAGGAATTATATTTTAGAATTAAGTCTTCACATAAGAGATAACTTCTGGCCCAAGGCACATTCTGTTATGCCAGCTATACATGATAAAATATATTTTTAAAACAAATCTTTCCAAGATATATTTCAAAAATAAAAACGCGCGCGCGCCTAAGCTTCAGGGCTCAACATACTCAGATGCTTCAGCATGTCCTAGAGCATCTGGTCCAACATCTGGCTAGTTAGTGTTTTACCAAAAATGATGTCAATACAAAAACACCAACATGGTGTATTGGTATATGTGTCCAATGATTGAATGATAAAAAATAGTATATATAGTGGTAGAATTAGGTAGTGTGACATTTGTGTAATAATTAACAATTTTGAGATTAAGGGGAAATTAATGTGAAAAATGCTAATGAAAAATGGTTAAAAATGGTTATGAGGTGGCACAACGTAATTGGTTCATGGAGAATATATTTCCTTAATGATTAAAATGCGATAAATAAATATAAATGGATGAAAAAAAAATGAAATATATTTTTATGATTTTGAACAAAATTAGCGATTGGCGTGAAAACATGATTTTTTAAACTATTTTTGGGCGTTTCCTCTAAAATAAGAAACAATTTAAAAATAAAATATTTGTTTTAAAAAAGTGCAAAATTAGGGTATTACAGGTGCAACCATAATTTTTTTTGTATTAGAAGAAATAGCAAAGTCATTGAAAATTCACACACATAAAACCAAAGGATTGAGATTCGAACCCTGATCATAGACTTTTCAGCCATGCAAAGGATTGTTATATGTACCCGGATCAATAACTGTCTATGTACACCATAATCAATCTAGACATATAAATCAAACAATTTCAGAGTTAGGGTTAACCCATTAAAAAATCAAAATATAACAAAGAAAAAAAAAAAATCAATTTTGTAGTCTTAGAGTTGATAAGAAAAATGAAAGTCAATGAATCTAAATAACATATCAAGTAAGATCTATTAAAATTATTTAATATGTTGATCACTCTATCACGTCGTTCAAAACGTCCAAGCGTGTTAACAATCTAAATGACACAGAGTCGCCACCGAAGTTTTATATTTAAAGTGAAACATCGATAAAATCCTTGAAGAGTAGAAAGGAGGTCATCGCAACCATCTCCAAATTCGAGAGTTTATTATGCAAGGGGGAGGTATTATCACCGATCTCATCCATTGTAATTAACGGGAACCTTCTAATTAGATTTAGGATTTAAAGAGAATTTTAAAAAATTGTTTGCATATTTTTTTTATTATGAGATTATATATACAAGAGGGGGAAAAATTAGTTTTTTATTATTGTGCTTGACAAGAGTTCGCTCTTGCTCCTAGGTATCTCACGATGCGTGGAGAAACCAAAGTTACATAGTTCAGGGTAGAAAATGTTTGTTGATTGGTTGATTTTAGGGAAAGATGTTTTAGGTCACATTCTTGCGGTTAAGCGAGTAGCTTGTATGCTCGCGCGAGGGAGGTTTAAGTGTTTGTTGATGACACGAAATCATATCGTATTTTTAGCTTAGTTTATGTGAACTTTAGTTGCATTTTCATATGTTTTTATTTCATTTATGTCTTTTTATGTTGGTATTTGTTTTGTTTTCAGTTTTGTCAAATAAAATAGGTCGGAGAAGAGAATTGAACAAAAAGGGTAAAAAATGGAGCAAAAAGGGGGTGCGAACAAGCAAAATCAGCAAAACCCAACAAACTAGGCTGGTGGCGCCCGCCACCAGCTTCGTGGCGCCCGCCACAAATTCCAGATCCAATTGAAACTAATTTTTGCGCAACGTGGGGAGCAAGTAATCGTCTAATCCGTTTTGTCCTCCTAATCGTACGACAATTGGATAACCTGAAGGAAGCATATCTCTTCCTATATTTTTGGATCATACGAGCAAATATTCTTCTATAAATAGAAGGCTCAAGTTCAGAAACTTTTACGGATTATTTTCTTTACTTTTCAGTCAGTTTATATTTCCTGCTTTGTAAACTGTATCGGTATTTCCACATCGGAAATCCGATTTCAATTCCGTTTTCACTTTCCTGTCAAGAATATTATTCCAATTAATTCCAGCAACTTTAATTCAAGTTTTCAGCAGATTTTATTTCCAGGTTTTTATGCGCTTATTTAATTATTGATTTATTATGTCTTATTTAATTTACTGTTTTTGTTTGTTTATTTCCTTTATCATGTCTAGCTAAATTCCTAGATATCGGTATGTAATTTAATTCTCTGAAGGGGACTTAATGATGATGTAGCGCGCACACACATACTATTTTTCTGATTCAAATTCCTAATTTAATTAAAAGCTTTTGAACGAGAGTAAAATAAAGCAACTAAGGTTAAAATCAATAGAGCGAGAGTTTGAGGTTTTAACTAGATAGTAGAAAATTGATATTAATCTTTGAACGAGCGAGAGCCACGTTAGGATTAATTAGAACTAATTGATTTTCAAAATAGACTTTCGAAGTTAAGGTGGTAGAAAAGTGACAGTAAAACTCCTAGCATAGAAAGTATGGTTTTTATCAACAAAACGAGAGTGTGAGGTTTAAATCTTTAAATTGAGAAAGTTCTTCTGAAAAATAAATCCTTTTTGCGCGCTGTTAATTTATTGAATTCCTGAAGGTTAATTAGTTACATACCGATATCTGCTTTATAATTAATTTAAATCTTTAATTTAAATTCTCCTTCTTAATTCATAACAATTCTAAACCCTAACTCATCATCCTTAGATTTACAATGTAACGACAGAATTACGGTAGGTCAACTATTGGTCTTTGTGGTTCGATATCTTTTAAAACTCAACGACGAAACTGTGCACTTGCAGTTATAAAATATTTTTGATACACAAATCGTCGATCAAGTTTTGTATCGCGTTAGAATGGATAATGTTGAGTTTTGAACATATATTAGCCAGATGTGTGGTTAGTTGCTTATGATCACTAATGATTGGTCAGATGTTGTAGCATATGGAACAACATTACGTGATCAGCCAGCTCGCGCCAGCTCGCGCGTTTATTATTTTATGCAATCTTTTACAAGATTCGCTTTGGTTTTTCTTTTAACCTTACTTGGTGATTAAGTCACGTGTTTCTGAAGAAGTCTAAGGCGGTCTTGCCTAGATATATTTTAAAAGGTGATATTGATTTATTTTTGAAGAAGATTTCTTGTTCTAGAAGATTCAAGACTTGGACCTTACAACGTCCAAGGGATGTCTGAAGCCCAAACCTTGTGCTACTCAAGTAGTATAAATATATGTAATGACAGACCCTAAAAGTCAAGTTAAACCGTGTGTGTTCTCAAAGCGTGTGTTTAAGGTATAGTCTTCTTTGTTTTTATTATTTATTTGTGAGCCTTGCTTGCGTCGTAACTGATTCAAGTAAAGGACTGTGTTTGTTAGAGTTATAATTGTACTTTTCCTAAGCCTTTAGGTATGAACTAAGTTTGAGTCGCAAGAGTGTGTCTCTTGTCCAAAGAAAACATATCAAGAAAAGAAAAGTAAAAGCAACGCTGAGTGTGTTGTTTAGGTTAGGAGTTGTGACGGGGTCTCATATCTAGGAGTTCCTAGGTAGAGTTATCACGAGGTAGGGTCTAGGTGCAAGACAAGTAATGAGGCTACGTGGGCCCTTACACTAGAACTATTATAAAGAGTTCACTCCTGGATTGGTATCCCCCAGACTAGGGCAAGTTGGGCTGAACTGGGTTAACAAACCTACTGTGTTATTTACTTTTCAGCTGCTTTTAATTCACATTTTATTTGTGTTATTGTTCTGAGCTAGACACGCGCTCGGACACTTGTGCTTACATTGTTCACAGCGTTTGTCTGTCTGGTAGCCAGAATTTCAATTGGCATCAGAGCAGGCACCCTGTTCTGTTTAGGGTGAGCTCTAGGGAGGTTTTTCTGGCAAGAATCGACAAGGAAGGAGGACATATGAATAAGCCACTACTTTTGGTTGGTGACTCTAATTATGACAATTGGAAGTCCCGTATGACAATGTTTCTGAAATCCATGGACTACAAAACATGAAGAGCTGTTATAAAAGGATGGGAACCTCCAGTAGTTACTGATAAAGATGGTGCAGCCACCACCACACTCAAACCTGAGGAAGAATGGAGCAAAGATGAGGAGGCATTAGCTAATGCAAATTCAAAAGCCTTGAATGCTCTATTTAATGGAGTTGATATGCATATTTACAAGCTGATCAAAATATGCATTGTTGCCAAGGAGGCATGGAAGATTCTTCAAATTGTTCATGAAGGTACATCTAAGGTGAAAAGATCAAGATTGCAACTTTTGCTAGTAAGTTTGAGAGCTTGAGAATGAAGGATGATGAAAGCATTCAAGAATCTCACATGACTATTCTTGATTATGACAATCAATTCGATGCCTTGGGTGAGAAGATATCTGAAGAAACTCTAGTAAGGAAGATGCTTAGGTCCCTACCTAAGAGATTTGACATGAAGGTCACTGCAATAGTGGAATCCAAGGATATCTCAGATTTAAAGATGGATGAGCTAGTTGGTTCTTTACAAACTTTTGAGATGTCTGACAATGAGAGATATGAGAAGAAGACAAAAAGCATTGCCTTTGCTGCTGAAAAGACTGACCAACAAGGTGATATGGAGGCTGATGAAGGTATCTCTGAAGCCATGGTAATGTTGGGAAAACAATTCAGTAGAGCTTTAAAGATGGACAGACGTCTTAAGACATATGCTCCGGACAACAGTCGCAGCACAAATAAGAATGTCAGTAATCAGAAGAAACCTAGAACTGATGACAAGATGAATCAAAACAAAGGGGTTCAATGTCATGAATGTGAAGGGTATGGTCATATCAGAACTGAGTGTACGACATTTTTGAAGAAGCAAAAGAAGGGAATGATTGTTTCTTGGTCTGATGAAGATGAATTAGAAGAAGATCCTGAAACGGTCAAACATGTGGTTGCTTTAACAGGAGTATGTGCATCTGACAGAGATGTTTTTGATGGAGAGCTGTCCCTTGAAGAATCACCTGAAGTCTACAATGAGTTACTTATCAGAAGTGAACAGGTGTGTAAGTGTTGTACCCCAATTTTGGACCTAAAATCCGATTTTTATTTTCCTATATTAAAATACCAAAAAATATCTGTTATAAAAAATTTATCCTCGCATCCTTTCATTTTTCTCCACTTTTCTTTATACTCATTTAGTTTTTATTTATTATTATTGTTTTCTTTATCTTATCACACTTTCATTAAAAATTTCTATTTTTTTACTATTATATTATTATTACTCACCATTTTCAATATTCATTTTATCATCATATTTCTTCATTTTTATCTTTTATTATCATCATTATATTCACCATTATTATCATCAAAAATCTGTTTTCAAAAAAAATGTGTTAGAGTTTCTTTTCTTTTCATTTTTAGTTTATTTATGCCTTTATTTATCATTTTATTTAAAAATTCAGTTTTGCTTATTTATTTAATAGAAAAAATATAATCATAATCATAAAAAGAACAAGGTTATTTTAATATTCCCTTTGTTTCCTTTTTTTTTTTTTTTTCTTTTCGGTCATGTCCTTATTATTATTATTGTTATTATTATTATTATCATTATTATTATTATTATTATTATTTGTTATTATTATTATGGTTACTATTATTATTCAACAAACACATCAAAAATTTGAAAAAAAGCATCTCAACCAATGTCTGCAAATCACAACAACAACAATGACATCCCTTCTGTCTTTTTCCCTCATCAGTACCATTTTGCAAACCAAAAATCTGAAACAACAAAGAATTTTGTCCCATTTTCTTCTTTTATCATCTAACCCTAAAAATCCAACTATATAACAGAAGCACAATTCACAGAATAAAAAAACATTTTGGAAGAACAGAGCGGCAGCAAGGGAAAACACAAAACATCAACTCACCATTTTCCATCATCAAAACAGAAAACAAAAAGCAAAAAACACATTACTCACTTACAAGAAAAAAACAAAAAAATCAAAACAAAAAAAACCTAACCCTAACTTGATTTCTTCACAAATCAGTGAACGAAATCAAACTCTCACAACAAGCTTCCATCATCACGTATTCCAGAACCTCGCAAACAAAAACCAAATCATGGATTAGAGACAGAAAACAGAAACGAGAGTAGAGGAGAAGAAGGAGAGTACGAGCTTGAAGGTAGAGACGAAATCAAAGGAAAAGGAAAGGAGACTTACTAGAAGTATCACTGCTTGGAAGGTAACTCTTCAAATCTTTTTTTTTTTTTTTCTTCTCATTCATATGCATAACCATATAAATCTAGGCTTCAAATCTCTGTTTCAAAACATGTTGAGTGATAATTTGTTGTTGTTTCGTTGATTCGAATTCCAATCGCATGATTATGTCTGATTTTGGGGTTAGGGTTCGGTTAGATCTGTGAGGGTCGATCCGGCCATTTGCTTGCTTGTTTGTGATTTTTGTTGCCGGATTCGTGTTTAGGGGTTGATTTAGTGTAGGGTTCATGTTTTGAGTTTCTTGATTTGAACAAAAAAGGGTTAGGGTTCATTTTGAGCTTGGTTAAAAATGGTGAGAAACAAAAACAGAAGAAAAGAAGAGAAAGAACGAGAGAGAGAAGAAGAAGAGAAAATCTGAAAAAATTAACCAATTTGGGAAAAAAAATAACATATATTCCCCCTTTCTGATTTTCTCAGCGCCCCCCCCATTTTACTTATCACCTCCCCCCCACTCTGATTTACTCCGCGCGCCCCCCAGCCCTTCTCGCGCACCCCCACATCCCTGATTACTCCGCGCGCCCCCCGCGCCTTTGAATTGGTTTTGTGATGCTGGGCCTGCTTAGGCCCAGCTCGCCCCCTCCCCTTTTTTTTTTTTTTTTTTTTTTTTTTTTTTGGCTTAATTTGCTTCTTTTTTTAGTTTTTTTTATTTATTTATTTTTTCCTTTTTTTTTCATGTTTATTTATTTTTGTTGCATCCATGTATATGTATATTTTATACCTATATGCCTTAGATGTTTTGCTATTGAAAATAATCTATGAAAATCTATAAAAACTTGAAAAAAAAAATTCTTTTATTAAGTGTTAAAATTTAAGTTGATCTTTTCTCTTTGACCTTTCACTTTTCTTTTTTTTATTTATTTTATTTATTTATGTTTGGTTGAAACATAAAAATCATAAAAATGAAAAAAATAGTTAATTATAATGCGACGTTAGTGTTACTTTTATTTTAATTTTGCTTGCTAGTACTTGATTGTGTGTTTTTTTCTTTTAAAGGAGTTAGTTTTTTTTTTATGCTATGTATGAGAGTGTTAAGTTTATATATATATATATATATATGCGCAACATGTTTGTGTTATCTTCGCTTTGTGCAAATCTCATGAATCTATGACCTTTTATTTATTTAGTTAACTTTGCTAACTTGATCATGTAAATATTTTTGTTAAATCTTTTATGCTATTTTTAGTTTGACTAAGTGAAAATTTATATTCAAAGTGCTTTCCTTTCTTTGCTATCTATATGTGATATGTGATATGCCTTATGTTCTTTTCTCTTTGCATATGTTAGGGATAAAACCATTTTCATCATATGCATGCTCATGCATTTTTTTAACATGTTACATTTTTACACTACAATTCATACTCTACACTACAATTTTCACATAACATGTTTCACTCACATTTTACATGCATACATGCATACATGCATTTAGGTTAGGACTTTTAGCCGTCAAAAATGCGCGTTTAGGAACGATTTTTTATTTATTAAATTATCGTTAACATTGGCATTAATATTTAAGGGCCATCTTCGGCCTAAATTCTTTTATGTCTAATATTTGTTTTTTAAGTGTGTTACTACTTGATTATGGCATGATTTGATATGATTCTAAATGCTTTGAATGATGTTTTTACTTGTTGTCAGATGTGTATGTTTTGATTTGAATATCTTTTAGGTATTACAAGTGCATGTGTCTAGGTTTTACTTTGTTGAGACTAAAAAATGCAAAAATTCCTTTTCTTCCTCCGTCTCATTTTTACACACACCCCACCTTTATTTAAAGTTACTTTGCTTTTCTTATATGTTGCTTAAGTGCATTTCATTCTCATATTTATTTTTGCACTTGCACTTTATTTTATTTATAGCTTTTATGCATTGCATTTATTTATTTATATCGTTTATTATTTATTCGCTCAATTCGATATGGTTGTAAATATTAATTATTCAATTGGGTTGTAATAGCGTAGGACTTTATTTATTGCTTTTTATTGCTTTCTTAGCTTACACTACACACACTAAGCCATAAAAAATTATTTCCAAGCGAGAGAATTTGTAATCAAATTTCAATTGGTTATGAGATCTCTCGCGACAAAATCTCTTTCCTACCCGAAGTGCGATGTTTGAAAAGGTGATAAAAAGCGTAGGTCCATTTAGTCGCAACGCCATTTTATTCTACAATGCTTAATCTTTTTTCTTACACAACAACAATTACTTCTTTTTTTTTCTCTCACAAGATCTTTCATAACCTTTTTTACTCAACAACAACATTTTACAAACACAACAGTTACACTACTCTTTTCTTTTCTAACAAAATTTGAAATCTTCTCTATCTTTACTCTTTTAAATAAAATCACTAGACTTTTATCATTCTTTATTTCAAGTTTTTTTTAAATATTCATATAAACATTGCAAGAATTCAATCGTTCTCTTTACAAAAAGGGAACGGTTTAGTGTGTTTATATTGAATATTTAAAGGATGAAATTTAAAATGACGCTAGTCTTTTCTTTTTCTTTCTTCCATACAACTTCTCCCTCCATTCTTAAGGCATGTTTAGATAAGCACTAGAAGTTTATAAGAGGGTACCATGGGATACCATGGGCGCTTAAGGTGCACACACCTTCCTTTTGCGCAATTAACCCCCGTATCTAGAATCTCTCTTAGGTTTTCGATCTTTTCCCCTCCAATTGGAAATGAAAAAAATCAACTGTAGTGGGGTATGTCTCAAAAAACCCGCAACAGTAAGCAAAAAGGAATCATTGCTCTTTTGAAAGATGATAATAATAGACTACTGCAAATGAACTCAGATCTCAATGATGAAGTTGCTTTACTCAAATCAAAGATAGATAACATGAACAAGCAACTAAGGATGCTCAACAGAGGTGCTGACAAATTAGATGAGATTCTGGAGATGGGATAGAGTTCAAGAAACGTTAAAGGTATAGGTTTTGACTACAGAGCTATGCCTCATCAGAGACAATTTGTACCAGCTATTAGTATTTATGATCCAACTATGTCAAGACAGATGCCCTTACATCAAGCAAGACAACAGGCGACTAAACACAAGTCCAGACGAAATGGTAGATTCTGTGATTGGGTGTGTCACCACTGTGGAAGAAAGGGACATATTAGACCTTTCTACTACATATTACATGGCTCTCCTGAAAGAAGGTACTCATCAAGACCTGAGCCTGTTGTGAAGAACATCAAGAAGGAATGGAAGAAAAAGAATGATCAATTCACAAGCAATGCTGCTAGTGAGACTGCTCAACTTGCTCACACATTTTTAAGAGCCTCATCTAGAAGTGATTGGTATTTTGACAATGGGTGTTCCAGGCACATGACTGGAGTATAACAGTATTTGACAGATGTAGTGCCACATGCTACCAGCTTTGTAACCTTTGGGGATGGATCCAAGGGAGAAATCAAGGGTATAGGAGCACTGGTGAATGGAGATCTACCAAAACTTGATAAAGTTCTTCATGTAAAATGACTAACTGCCAATCTGATCAGTGTTAGTCAGTTATGTGATCAAGAGTTAAAAGTCAACTTTACAAAGTTTGAATGTTTAGTGACAAATGCAGAAGGTGACACCCTGATGAAAGGTGTGAGATCAAAAGACAACTTTTACCTATGGGTCTCACAAGACAAAACTGTGATATCTGCCTGTTAAATAGCAAAAGAAGATGAAGTGAAACTGTGGCATCAAAAACTTGGACATTTGAATCTAAGAAGCATGAATAAAGCTATTGCTGAAGGAGCTATCAGAGGTTTACCAAACCTTCAAATTCAAGAAGGAAGTATTTGTGGAGAATGTCAGGTGGGTAAACAAACCAAAGTGCCTCACCAGAAGCTACAACATTTGTCAACATCTAGAGTCCTTGAGTTACCTCACATGGACTTGATGGGACCTATAGAAGTTGAAAGCCTATGTGGTACAAAGTATGCTTTTGTTATTGTTGATTATTTCTCCAGATACACATGGATCAACTTTATTAGAGAAAAGTCTGACACATTTGAGAAGTTTAAAGATCTTTGTCTACAACTTCAAAGAGAGAATGAGTGTAGCATAGTCAGAATCAGAAGTGACCATGGGAATTAATTTGAGAATGGCAAGTTTTCTGAGTTTTGCACTGCTGAAGGAATATTTCATGAGTTCTCTGCACCTATTACTCCTCAGCAAAATGGTATAGTTGAAAGGAAGAACAGAACTTTGCAAGAATCAGCTAGAGTCATGTTACATGCCAAGAAACTACCTTTCTATTTTTGGGCTGAAGCCATGAACACGGCCTGTTACATTCATAACAGAGTAACATTGAGAATAGGTACATCTACTACTTTATATGAACTATGGAAGGGAAGAAAGCCAACAGTGAAATATTTTCATGTGTTTGGTAGTAAATGTTATATTCTAGCTGATAGAGAACCAAGAAGGAAGATGGATGCTAAAAGTGATGAAGGAATTTTTCTGGGTTATTCAAATAACAGCAGAGCCTATAGAGTGTTCAACTCCAAAACCAGAACAATGATGAGTCTATAAATGTTGTGATAGATCACTATGGTAATAATGTTGTGCCACATGATAGCACATCTGACTCAGCAGGTGACACTCAGGGGGAGACAAAAGATGAAGACATAAATGTTGAAAATTCTGAAGAAACTAGTTCAGAAAATACTTCTCCCAACAAAGGGCCATCTATCAAAATACAGAGGAATCATCCTATAGATCAAGTCATTGGAGATCCAAATCAATGGATCGCCACTAGAAGGAAAAATAATGAGATTGCAAATTCTTGTTTTATATCAAACTTTGAGCCTAAGAATGTCAAGGAGGCTCTAACTGATGAGTTCTGGATCAATGCAATGCAAGAAGAATTAACTCAGTTCAAGAGGAGTGATGTGTGGGATTTAGTTCCTAGACCAGACAATGTGAATCTCATAGGAACAAAATGGGTATTCAAGAACAAGTCAAATGAAAATGGTACTATCACAAGGAACAAAGCCAGACTTGTTGCTCAAGGTTATACTCAGATTGAAGGAGTAGATTTTGGTGAGACTTTTGCACCTGTAGCTAGATTGGAATCCATGAGGTTGTTATTAAGAATAGCCTGCATCCTCAAATTCAAACTATATCAGATGGATGTCAAGAGTGCTTTCCTCAATGGGTACTTAAATGAAGTTGTCTATGTGGAACTGCCTAAAGGCTTTATTGATCCAAGTCTTCCAAATCATGTCTACAAATTGAAGAAAGCCCTATATGGGTTCAAGCAAGCTCCTATGGCTTGGTATGAGAGACTTACTGAGTTCTTGGTAACTCATGACTACAAAAAGGGAGGCAATGACAAAACTTTGTTTGTAAAAGATGAAAGAGGAAAGCTAATGATTGCACAAATCTATGTTGATGACATAGTGTTTGGAGGCATGTCTGACCAGATGGTGGAGCATTTTGTTAGGCAAATACAATATGAATTTGAGACGAGCCTTGTTGGTGAGCTAAATTTCTTTCTTGGTCTTCAAGTGAAACAGATGGAAGACACTATCTTTATCTCTCAGAGTAAGTATGCTAAGAGTATTGTCAAGAAATTTGGTATGGAAAATGCTACTTCTAAAAGAACTCCAGCTCCCACACATGTGAAACTATCAAAGGATGAAAAAAGTGTAGATGTTGATCAAAGTATGTACAGGAGTATGATAGGAAGTCTCTTATATCTCACTACAAGTAGGCCAAATATTACATTTTTAGTTGGAGTATGTGCTAGGTACCAAGCTGAGCCAAAGATGAGTCATCTGACTCAGGTAAAGAGGACTTTGAAGCATGTCAATGGTACCAGTGATTATGGGATTCTATATACCCATGGGAATAATACTTTGTTGATTGGATACTGTGATGCTGACTAGGCTAGAAGTGCTGATGATAGAAAGAGTACCTCTGGTGGATGTTTCTTTCTGGGCAACAATCTTATATCATGGTTCAGTAAGAAGCAAAACTGTGTTTCTTTATCCACAGCTGAAGCTGAGTACATAGCTGCTGGAAGTAGCTGTGCACAATTAGTTTGGATGAGACAGATGCTGAGTGAGTACAATGTCAAGCAAAATGCTATGACATTATTTTGTGACAACCTGAGTGCAAATAATATTTCTAAAAATCCTATACAGCACAGCAGGACTAAGCACATTGACATTAGACATCATTTTATTAGAGATTTAAAGGAAGAATAAGTCATCACTCTTGAGCATGTTGCAACTAAAGAACAAGTAGCAGATATTTTTACTAAAGCCTTTGATACTACACAATTTAAAAAATTAAGAGGGAAGTTAGGTATCTGCCAAATTGAAGAATTGTAGCAATTAATTTATTGGAGGCGTGCAACAGTTACTTTTTCCTATCTCAACCGCTTATTGCACGCAAGTCTAAGAAGCCAATCTCAAACTTCCTTAAGTGTTATTCTTACACATTACAACTTTACTTTTTCATACTCTCAACTTCTCAACTTCTCTCTCGCCCGTTTCAACATCATTCACATTTTGTTACTCTCTTGCTCATTCAAACAACTAATCACCACCATGTCTGATTCAACTTCTCAATCCACAATGCACGATCAATCTTCCAACATTCCATCCGATCATGTTTCTGATCTCGTCACTCAACAAGCAGATCCTGCGAAGGTTATTACAAATGCTCAACCACTCGCCATGATTTCTAGTCTTGGTGTGGTCACACGAAGTGCTAAAGTACCAGTTTCGAGGAAGAAGAGTACCAGAAAAGTCTCTTTGTCTTCTGCGAAGAATAAGGGTTCTAAATCTAAAGGTAATACATCCAAACCCTCTACTGTTCAGTGTGTAGGTTTAAGCATGCATGATCTCTATTGTAAAGAGAATCTGTTTGTTTCAACTGTTGTGGAACCAAGTGTTGACACTTCTGTTAGTAAATCTGATGATACCCCTGGTGAGGGTAATGTTATTGTTGATACTACTACTGAAACCCTAGGTTCTGATAATCCTAGGATAGATGAAGATTTAGTGGATGATAGGGAAAATATTTCTGTTGACAAACCATCTAAGAGAACTTGTGCTAAACAAGATGTTAGTTTGGTTGATAATCCTATTGCTGAAAAATCAGCTGGTTTTACTGAGAAGCAGACAGATGCTATGCTAGATGCTCACGCATCTTTGGCACAAGCCAATGTTGAGACCACTGTGCTCCCAGACACCCCTGCTACTAAGAGTGTTCATTAAGAAGGTTCACCTGAGCCTCACACTGCAGAATTTGAGACTCAGCAAGCTGAGAGTCCTGACAATGTGGTTATGATTGAAGAAGAAGAAGGTTCAGAAGAAAATGTTGTGGAGGAAACTCATGTTTCTGGTGTAGCTCGTAGGACAAGGAGCAAATCTAACAAGAGTACACCTACTGTGGTTGAAAGTGCCCAAGAGGGCAAGAAGAAGAAAGCTGACACTGGGAAGAAGCCCATGTATGGTCCCCCTAAGGGTTGGAGCAAGGCTGTGCCTCAATCTGCTCCAGGGAAGAAGAGTTTGAAGAGAAAAGATCCTCCCACTAGTGATTCTGATTTTGAGGTTGCTGAGAGTGATGTTGTCACTTCTGGAAAGGCATTTAGAAAAACCATTAAGGGTATGAAAGTACCTTTATCTATACCTCCAGCACCTCTGGATAATGTGTCTTTCCATTTGGAAAGTGGTTCTGCTAGGTGGAAGTTTATTTATCACAGAAGGCTTAGTTTGGAAAGAAATTTGAAGGAAGATGTGGATTTGCTAACTAATGCTGGTTTATTGAAGATTGTGAAGAATATGGGTTTTTGTTATGACAAGCTGATCAGGGAATTTTTAGTAAATGTGTCTGAAGACTGTGATGATGTTAGGAATCCTGAGTACAAGAAAGTTTTTGTTAGGGGCAAGTATGTTAATTTCTCACCTCTGGTTATAAATGATTATCTTGAGAGATCTACTGAGGAGACTCCTGAGTTGGAGGTGACAGATGATACCATCTGCAAAGCTATCACAGGTAATAAGGTCAAGCATTGACCTAAAGATTTGTCCTCTGCTAAGCTCTCCCCACTGTATGCTGTGTTGAAAAAGATTGCTGCTTCAAATTGGACTCCAACCACTCATTCCAATTATGTTGCTTCTGGGTTGGCCAAATTTATCTATGATGTTGGTACCAAAACTTCATTTGATTATGGTGCCTATATTTACTATCAAGTTCTGGAGCATGCTAAATCTTATGCTATCAAATTTCTCATTGCCTTTCCCACACTGCTATGTGGTATTATTCTCCAGCAACATCCGGATATTTTGATTGGGACTGATAAGCCCTGCAAAAGGCCAAGTCCTCTGTCTATGGATTGCAGGTTGCTGTCTGTGACAAATGCTACTGATGAAGTTGGTACTTCTGTCCAGTCATTTGGTGTGCTCAGTAGGAAACAAATGATTGCTGATCTTACTGAGACCAGTATGACTCTTGAGGCCAGAAAGTTGAAGATAGATATGGTAATTGCAGCTTTGAAGGCTGAAGAGGAAGCTGAAGGTGAGGATAATGAGGAAGTTCAGGAAGAAGAAGGAGGAAAAGAAGATGCTTCTGCTGCTGGTGACACTGAGGAGATGTCAGATGACTCTGATGAGTCTACCTCTGTTTAACTCTGATATTTTCTGAATTTCCTTTTTAATGTTTTGTTATGTCCTGGATTTCTAATGCACCTCTGTGTGCTTATGGTTTGTAATATGCACTATGTGATATTTATCTGTTTCTGCATTTCGTAATGCATGGATTATGTTTGCCAGAATTTGTGGCTAAAAAGGGAGAGTAATAATTTGTGGAAGCTCTGATACGTAGCTCTGATACGTTTTGTTGAAGATCTGAGAGATGCTCTGACATTTGTCGTATGGTGGTGTGTGTGCGTGCGCATGTTTGTATGCATATTTTGAGGGGGAGTAGTTTATCTACTTATCTCTGCTTGTGCTTGTGGAAATTTATTTTTTCCAAAGGCATTTATTTGAACTCACTATGTGAGAGGATGTTTTCTTTGAGGCTAGATGTGTTCTCTTCTGGTGATTGCCTCTGATTCTACGTGTAAGTTTTTCTTGGCCATAGAGTCGTTCTGAAAGTGTTCTCACTATCTAGTGTGTTTCTTATGTCTATGGTGGTTGAAGGAAAATTATGTTTTATCTCTCCAAGAACTGGCTTTCAAATGTTTTAGCCAAAATTTTGCAAAAGGGGGAGATTGTTGAGTTTTGAAGATTGGCTACAATTGTGCAAAAACATATATTAGCCAGATGTGTAGCCAGCTGGCGCGTTTATTATTTTATGCTATCTTTTACAAGATTCGCTTTGGTTTTTCTTTTAACCTTACTTGGTGATTAATTCACGTGTTTCTGAAGAAGTCTAAGGCAGTCTTGCCTAGATATATTTTAAAAAGGTGATATTGATTTATTTTTGAAGAAGATTTCTTGTTCTAGAAGATTCGAGACTTGGACCTTACAACGTCCAAGGGATGTCTGAAGCCCAAACCTTGTGATACTCAAGTAGTATAAATATATGTAATGACAGACCCTAAAAGTCAAGCTAAACCGTGTGTGTTCTCAAAGCGTGTGTTTAAGGTTTAGTCTTCTTTGTTTTTATTATTTGTTTGCGAGTCTTGCTTGTGTCGTAACTGATTCAAGTAAAGGACTGTTTTTGTTAGAGTTGTAATTGTACTTTTCCTAAGCCTTTAGGTACGGAGTAAGTTTGAGTCGGAAGAGTGTGTCTCTTGTCCAAAGAAAACATATCAAGAAAAGAAAAGTAAAAGCAATGTTGAGTGAGTTGTTTAGGTTAGGAGTTGAGACATGGTCTCATATCTAGGAGTGAGGCTACGTTGGTCCTTACACTAGAACTATTGTTGAGTCTTTGGTATTGACTGCATTTTTGGTTGATAAACCATTGTGACAGGATGTTGTATAAAGTGCTTTGAACACTTGCAACATACTATTGTGACAGGATGTTGTACAAAGTGCTTTGACACTTGCAACATACTGGTCTGCAGGCGCGCGTGTTTTTCTATTTAAGGAATATCCATTTCTCTTTCATGAATTTTGGATGGCGCCTTTAAATGCTTCAGATTATTGTCAATTATATTTTTATCAAGAATCTCTTTGAAGCATATTTCTGTAGAGAATCTCTCTCATTTATTATGAAGAAATTAGGATTGGATCAAACATGTGAAGCCCAAGTTGCTTGCTGCTCAAGAACGTGTACTGGCTACTTAAAGGAAGTGGTAAACCTAATTTTTCTGAGAGACTTGTTCACGCCGTTGTTGTTTCTAGAGTCTAGTATTCTAGGTTTTGCGTGTGTGTTTTGTGAGCCTTTCTTGTGTCTCATTGATGCAAGCTTAGGACGTTTACTCTCGAGTTGTATTGTTCCTCTCCTAAGCTGTGAAGTACGAAGTAGGTATTGTGATTTTACAACACTCTAAGCCTTTAGGTACGAGTGTGTAGTTTCTAGGAGTGTGTCTCCAACAAAGTGTTTGTATCTGTGCTGATAAAATCCTTGCTGTCTGTAAGGTTGTAAGGGAGAGAGATGGGATCTCTGATCTAGGAGTTCCTAGGTTGAAGAGTCATTGGTCGTGCCTAGGTGATAAGTTGTAAACGGGGCGTTTGCTGGTAACTTAGAACTAGGACCACTATAGTGATATTCCTTCCTGGATTGGTATCCCCCAGACTAGGGCTGTTGTGCGCCGAACTGGGTCAACAAATACTGTGTTCTTTTATTTGTTGCTTTTGCTTACTTTGTGCTATTTGTGTATTACTTCTGTCAAAGTGCTTAGCACATCGTGTTCGACACCTCCAAGTGCTTAGCACATCGTGTTTGACACTTTGCGTAGCGTGCCAGGAATTTCAACTATTATAGTGAGTTCACTCCTGGATTGGTATCCCCCAGACTAGGGCAAGTTGTGCCGAACTAGGTTAACAAAACTACTGTGTTATTTACTTTTCAGTTGCTTTTAATTCACGTTTAATTTGTGTTATTGTCCTGAGCTAGACATGCGCTCGGATAGTTGTGCTTACATTGTTCACAGCGTTTGTCTGTCTGGTAGCCAGAATTTCAGATAAAACATTGGTCGTTTGTAAAAAAAAGTTTGAAGTTTGATTTTGTATTTTGATTGCACAAGGGAAAAAATTGATTTGATGAGTTGAAGTTATTTTAAAGAGTGGAAGACGAACAATCGGTAAAAGAAGCGTGCGCTAAGTCTTCGATTATTCAAGAGATAGACGAATATACATTCGTTGATCTTCTTTTTAGTCCATGTTTTATTTAATGATTATTATCGGAAGACAAATAATCAGCCAACAAGTGTACTCCAAGCCTTTAATCATTCGAGAGACATACAAATGTACATTTATCCTCTATTTTTTAATCCATTATGATTTTATTAAGTGTTTCAAGACATTTTATTATTTTTGACATTTTATACTACATGTGAATTAAATTAAATATAGATTAAATACATTGAAAGGGTAAAACAAATTTCAAACTTAGTCATTCACTTGATGACACGTGGCAATCACTAATTTTATTTTTTATAAACATTATACTAATTTTTAATATATTTTCATTAAAATTCAATATTCACTATTATTATGAATAACAAAAATTCAGAAACAATCAAACAAAATCAAATTTTATTTTATTTTTGACAATTTTGAAGGATGACATTTAGTTATTATAATATTTTAAATCATAAAAGAATTATTATTTTTAAAATATATTCATTTTTTTATTATTTAAAAAACATATTGTACTATAGAATTTGCTTGAGTAAATATAGAGGACGGGGCTTTAGAGATAAGCCAAGAGATGGAGCATCAACAATGCTGAAGGGAAATTCAAAAAGGTATCCACTCTCTTCATTCTAAATCTAATGTCTCATTTCTTCTACTATCCAATTTGGTTCTGAAAGTGTTCTCACTATCTAGTATGTTTCTTCACTATTTGGTTCAACTTTCAGTTTTTATAATGTCAAACATTGCTATAATCTTCTAATAACACAATGCTGTTGAAAAAAGACGGCGAAAAGGCGTCTCTAATTTTTGCTTCTCTTTCCTTCTACATTTTCATTTGCTTCCTTATATATTCACAGGGTTCAAAACTTCAAATATGACGAATTTTGTGACGAAATAAAACAACATACGACGAAATATATGTAAAGCCAAACAAGGTAATTGGTAGCACCTTCCTTTTTTTCTTCTTCTCAATCAAGATTGGGTTTTTCATTTTCATGTAAATCCTTGAGATGTACATTGATTTTGAAATGTCATATAATGGCAAGCAGTGGAGAGGTCATATATTTTCCCTCATTCAACAAAAGATAAAAATCGAGTTAGACGTGGTAAAAAAAAACGAGTTAGATAAATCGTATAGCAGCACTTAATTACATCAGAGGCCAATAACCTCTCTTAAGTTCAAATCAATTCTACGGTTAATTAACTGCTGCCACTTTCATTGATAAGATCACCACTTGATGTTGTAGAGTTTGCAATTTAGAAATCATTTCTAGACTAGTAGCCATCATTAATCAGAATAAAATGCACCACATCCTTATAATAGGTGGCGTGGCGGCTGTAAATATAGCTAGGGTTTTGCAGTAGGAAGTAAGCCTCCTACCAGCTTATTTTCTATAAAAAAAATGGGATCATGCTAATTACACAACTTGATGATGTGGTCTATTGAAATATAGGAAAAATAAGTGGCACTATGAATTTTTTCAAATAACACATTAGTATGATATACACACCAGCATGTTCTAATACCCGATGTGGGACAGAAGAATTTTATTTTCAATTCACACATAAATGCGTTCTATGTTCTAATAGAAACGAACTGTAGCAACTCTGTTATCAAAACATCCTGTGTTCATTGTTTGCATTTTATTCTTGATTTTTTCTCTTCTGTTACTAAGTTGTTCCATCATCAACAAAGGCTAAAATCCATAATGAAAAATAGTTTACCTTGTGGGTAAAGAAAATTTGATCCTATTCAGAAGTAAATACACAGATAAAAATAAAAACAAAAACTTAATGGCAATAATTATTTATCATCAAATAAGCTTAGTAGTTAGCTTAGCACCAAGGTTTTAAATTGCGGACCGCATCACGTGATGCGGCCGCAATATTGCGGATGCGGTGTGCAGCGCAACCGCATCGGACCGCAATTGCGGTGTGAACTGAAATCATAGCTGATGCCGCATCAAAACCGCAACGCAACTGCATTTTAACCGCAACAGACCATAAGAGTCCTTGTTCATCGTTCTTTTTCAAAAAATAGAAGAAAAAAACAAAAAAATAAAGCATCTATTTCATATTCATAGAGAATCTCACAATTTAGGATGTATAATGTTTGTTTTATTAGAGTTAAATTTATATTATTCATAAATCTGATACAATACACTAAAAATGAATTAAAATTTATATGAAACTAAGTATATAAGAAATTATAATAATTATATAAATTTTCTATATTTGGTGCGAATATAAAATTATTTCACGCTGCAACGGCCGCAATGCTCGTCGCAGCAAACGCAATGACTGCAACCGCTACCGCATCCGCGGCCGCAACCGCAATTTAAAACCATGGTTAGCACTTAGCAGTATAATATGTAGAAAAAGAACCGTTTAGTTCCATTACATCTTTGCATTTTCTTTCATATTCAAGTTTAAACTGGAGCACATAGTATTGACAAGCTAACAAAGGACAACCGTCACCAACATCTACCAATCACTTATGACTTCAACATTTGCCGAGGGTGAGTTTTGAAGCAAAAAGTTCAATGTTCCTTTAGGGGATGGCATGCGGGTTTTTAGTTGAAGTGACTTCAAATTACACAAAGAACGAAATTCAACCTTCAATAAATCAGGAACAAAGTAGAGAACCTAATCAATGAGAGATGATTGTGAATTAGAATCAATTTAATGCAAGTCATATTTTGTGACAAAAATTATAACTAAAACATAAAGGAAGCATACTAAAAAAAATAATAAAAAGAGAAAAGAACTACTAATATTTTCTCAAACCAAACCTGCCATAATATACCTCAAGAGTAGAAGGAGTGATTATCAATGATTCGATATTAGTAAGCTCAACCAGCCAACTAAGTAGATTCAACGAATTCTCTGTAGAATTAACCAAACTCCATACATTAATGTTTGCATGTTTGACAGAAGAGAGATTGCTCTTGCTCCCACACAGAGGAGGAACATCCCCGAAACAATCAAAGACAACGGTGCAAAGACTTGGAGTAGATAACTCAACTTTGGAATAGTTACAGGGATCTACTTTTATAGTTAAATTGGCAAGAGTATCACTTAATATGCAGAGGTTATGTCCACCAAGAACTTTACATCGTTGAATGATCAAACTATTTAAACGGTTTAATTTCAAAAAAGGCTCAGCACGACCATCATCGCCAACACAAAAGGTAAATTTCTCTAGAGACAGACTGGTTAACTCTGGCAAATCAAGAGAATTAGGAAATAAAAATCCCTGACAAGTTTTAAGGTGACCAACACAAAGATTAAGAGAGGTTAAAGTGCGACATGAAAAGATACAGGTTGGAAAGTTTTGAAAATTACAGAGGATATTGAGTCGGAATTGCTGGACGTTGTGTGAAACTGCGTACTTACAAATCCTTATGATTAGGCGAGGGTCCACTACACCACCACTGCACTGAAAATCAAGGGAGTGCAGTGCATTTGATGCTTCGCGATGAGACAAAATACTAGACACAAATTTAAAAAAATCCTTGTTATTACGGAATGTAATGTTAGATTGGGAAGATGTTTCCAGATATTCTTCCATCTTGTGGACATAATGCAAGTTTGAACTGCGTGTTTGGTGTGCACAAAGGAGAGTATGTGAATTAAAAGGGAATCGGGTAAATTACTAAGCCGATCTTCTTTTACATGGTCATCATATTTTTGTTTTTTTGTTCGCTTCATTGTCTCTGAACCTACCTGTGTAGTAATTAGTAGCAAACGTTAATAAGTAAAGTGTCTGCTATTCCTATCAAAATCAAATATTTCTAGCTTCCTCTTAAATAAATAATTAATTAAAATAAGTAGCTAAACTAATTTCTAAATCAAGTAACAAGGCTAAGATATATATAACTAAAATCATAACCTAAAGGAACATACCGATTATTATGAAATAAGAGAGATATTTGATTTGTCAATCTTAGAAGGACTCAACCACATGCAACTAACAGAGACAACAATTTCATTCTTGCCCTATGACTTCAGAGACGACGGCGATACGCGTGCATAAGTAAGAACACATAATTTATTTATTTATTTATACAGACTTCAGAGTTTACGCTATTTACATTCTTGCCCTCTAATTTCCAATAAGACTACAATATTGCTCTCTTCTTCACTAGTATATTTTTTTTTTTGAATCAATCACCAGTATATTTTTAATTTTAAGTAAATAAGCATTTTACCTTAGTATATTTTTTGTTGTAAATTTTTAGCGAACCTACACTAAAAACTCATTTTAAATAAAAATTGATATACTTTATTTTTAAAAAAAAATATATTTGAGTACTTTAACAAAATAAAAAACAAAGTTTTTATAGAATAAAAGATTATAGAATTTTTTTTAAAAGTAAATTAGAAAAGACCTTCGAAAAATATTAGTAACACAGGTTTTTTGAGGGGATTTAGGGGGGTTATTGGATTAGGATTTTGAGGGATTTTAATGGATTTTGATGAATTTTAATGGATTTTAAAAGTCTTGTGTTATTCAATCAAGATTTTTTTTTTGTATTATAATTTTCAAAAAATCCTGTGTTAAAAATCTTGATTGTAAAATATCTTTTAAAAAAAGTCTCTCAAAATCAATATAATCCCACGAAGTCTTTTAAAATCTTCAAGACTTTTTTTGTCAAAATAATCCCTCGAAATCCCAATCCAATAACCCCCCCTTAAGCAGCCCGTAAATCAGTGTGCCAATTTAACCAAAAGAGTGTGCAGAATTGTCATAACAAAACTAAAACAACGACACAAATCATTTAGCAAGGATTCAAAACCGCTGCTAAATAACATAACTATAAAAAAAATATTTATAAATGGAGCATGCTGTGACCCTTCCCTGCCCATGAGCAGCTCCGCCTCTGTATGCGACTTTAAAGAATTGCACAAGATAATTTTATCAAGATTTTTATATAGTTCTTGAAGAACTTTAAAATAAAATAAAAATTAAAAAATTATGAATGACAGTGGCCACTCTGTAATTATTTCGAGCGTTAGTACGCATAGATAATTTTTGCAACGTGACAATGGCCAAATATGATTGACCACGTGACAGACCATGACACAATATCAAAGTATCATAATTCAAGGCGAATTTGATATATAAATTGACAGCATTTATGTTAGTTGTGATAAACAGTCTCCCTTACAGTTAAAATTGAATGTCACATGCCCAATTGTGATTGGTCACATGAGAGGAAGTGACATGGACTCGACCAATCTAAATTCACCGTGAATTCTATAAATAGGTGCCATGTATAAAAAAAATTCATTCTCATTCTTCCCCATTCTATCATTTTTTTTTACTTTGTTTGTTGTTTTTATTTTGATTAATTTGGTGTAAATGTATGCAAGGTCAATCGTCAGTTAGTCTTATCGCTCCCACTGGTGTTGTCTAGTCACCATGGTATTAGGAGCGATATGGTAATGATGAATATGGCAACCCAAACAAGTGAGTGTACAAACAGAGCCAGCCCGAAGTATTTAGATGCCTTGTTCAAAAATTGAAAATAGGTCTTTGATAATAAAAAGTGCAAAAAAGTTCAAAAAAACCGATCTTTAATTTAAATTACAAGAAAAATTTCCCTCCCACCCCATTAATATCCATTCACCCCTACATATCATGCAAGATTCCAATTTTACACCTATTACTATTAAAAATTTTATATATTTTTGTACACTTTTGAAGTTCACCCCTACTTCGGTTATACCAACATAATTTACTTTTAGTGATAGGCAATATCACGTCAGAATGAGTTCTATGTATGTAGTTTGGACTTTTAGTGACAGACTTGTCTGTCACCACAAGTCAAATTTCTTGTGGCCTACAATGAAAAACACTGAAATTTTCAAAAAAGTGTTCCTGTATGAGCATATGTACGGAATCAACTTGAAGAGTATCTTGGTTCAAGTCAAAAGCACCGTTATTCACGCATTTTGGTGTTTTAGTGACAGATTTGTCATTCACTAAAAGTCAAACTTCTTCATGTAAAAAACACCAGAATTTCAAAATGAATATTATGCACGCATTTTGGGCATTTTGGCTTACTCTGAAATTGTTCCAGTATGAAAAATTAAACCACATTTCTTTGAAAGTGTTCCGTTTCACGTTAGTAATAGTTGTATGCCCAAGTTGTTGACTGTTAGTGACACTTTTGTCTGTCACTACAAGTTAAATAAAAAAGGATAAAATTGAAATGTTGAATAATTTGTAGGGGTGAAGAGATAATTGTATGGATGGGAGGGAAAATTTTCAAATTACAAATAACGTAAGCCTACTAACATTAAAAGATTCATATTCTAATCAATAACAACATAATACTTTCTGACTTAAATTAAACGAGTCATATGGTAGGAAAACAATTCATGATAGGAAAATTCTATATGCGATATATGGTAGGAAAACAATTCATGTCTTTCAAAAAGTTTAATATATCTATAGAATCTCATCTTTCTTTCACACAACATATTTTTTTTATTTTAGTCAAGTTGCCTAGTGGCTAGAAATTTCATCTATAAAATGCAATGTCCCCTACCAACTGAGTTAAACAAATTTTTTAAGTAACCGTAATTAATAATCTCTCCATTCCAAATATAATGAAAAATTGATCAACCAAAATTAATGTATCTAGTCCAATTTTTTAACCAAATACATTAATTTTATTTGAAAAAATTTTATGCTTAAAAATAAACATATGATTTTTTTTGAACAAATCAAAATGAGATATATATAAATACCAAAAGTCACGGAGCCCCCTTGAGCACAAGTTGTGCTAGAAACAAACTGCCAAAAGTTTACATCAAAAAGAGTGAGCCAAAAAATTAACAACAAGAAACATCAATCGATACCCAAACAAAGAAGCGGGTTCGACCACCAACAATGATAATTTGCAACCAAACCTATGCTATGTGTCTTCAACCACCAGAAGGAATGACGTTTAACCTTTTCCAGAAGAATTAGAACAGAGTTAGCATAATTTTTGAATAGGCGATGATTGCGTTCCGTCCATATAACCCAAACACAAACCAACCAAATGAGCTGCATAAAAGATCTCTGATCCCGACGGCCACCTACTGAGAATGTAAACTTAGTAAAGTGGACAGATGGAATATGAGAATCCACCGATGAGAAACCAATTCAGAACTGCACTAGAGGCCAGAGAGAACCAAAGACGTCACAGGTAAAAAATAAATGAACTTATAATTGTATTTAACTACAAAATATTGTTAGTTTACATTTTTTTAAGAGATGTTAATTCTTCTTTTGACAATAAACCGTAAAGTTGCTTATCAAATTAAAATTGTGTTTGCTAATTCTATCTTTTTAACAAAAAAAAAAAATTCTTACTCGGTAAATTAATAAACTCTTTAAAATAATAAAGTTGTCCGGTCCCGACTTGGGCCAGTGAAAAAAATTGAAAAATTCGATAAAATAATAAGATAATAATTTTTCGAGAGATCCCTTTGTAATTTTCGGTCTCAAGAAAATCATAAATTAATAATATGGCAAACTTGTGAGATATGGTGTTAATACTCTATCCCATTCATGTAATTTATATATGGTAAACTTGTTTAAAAATACATTGAACTCATTTGTTCTTCTTGTTTACATCAAAAGTCATTATTGATTTCCAATGCATATTACTAAAGCCATTATTGATTTCCAATGCATATTACTAAAGTCATTATAAATTTACAAGTCATTAAAAACTCTTTAAATTAATAATTATTAATTTATAGATAAATTAATAACTCTCTAAATTAATAAATTTATCCGGTCCCGACTCTATTAATTTATAGAGATTTTACTGTAATAACAAAATCATTATTTTTTTATACACATATTTAAATTTTAATAAACATATATAAATATATACTTACCAAAAAAAAACATATATAAATATTTAAAGCCCTCTAATTTTTTGAGACCCTGTGCAATGACTCACCCTACATACTCACCAGGGCCGACCCTAAGTGCAAAGGTGGAAACCAGTATGTTCAAAATTCATGTGGTAATAGAAAAATAAGTGGGACTTTCGGGGCAAACTCTCCCATTTAACTCCTTAATTTATGTTGGGGGGGGGGAAGATTTTTAGTTACAGGGAGAAATACTTTAGTTACGAAAGAGCATATACGATGTAATTGTTCTCTCTATCTAATATAATTTTGACTTAATTGGACTTTTGGTCTTCCTATTTTACATGTTTTATAATTTTGGTCCCTCTATTTCAAAATCAAACATTCTAACCCCCCTACTTTCATTTTTTCTTTGTAAAACTAGACTAAAATTAAACAAATTCAAAACCATTTAATATATTATTGAGACATTTAAAAATTAATGCTGTTTAAAAAATCACACAAATTGTATTATAATTCTTAGAGAAATTAAGTTTTATTTGTAAAACTAGACTAGTTCTTTGATCTTCTTCGTGTGATATATAAGTTGTGTTTTTCTTTTTTTTGATAGGCTGATCTATAAGTTGTTGTTTTGAATCTTTGGTAGACATGTTATATAAAATATCTAATTTGCTGTGTGTCGGATATAAGGGAGCTATTATTTTGGATAAATCACTAAACGTCTAAACATATATGCATATCTATACTCCCCACTAAAGATAAATTTAATTTTAACAAAAGAAGCAAATTTCAAAACTTATAGAATATGCTTCCTGAGGCACACTAATTTGAACATTCTAAAGGCTTAGATCCTATAACAACTACTCCTACATATCTTCAAACCCTAGAATCAATCATGTTAATCATCAAGAAATACTTTAGACATAAGCGGAAGCGTACCTGAGTTTAAATTCGGCAAAGATGGTGATCAAAGGTCACGGATATGTGTGATCTTCCAACCGTAGAATTCCTTAGGACTCCTTGAATCTCTTCTGATGGGGATGAAGAGAAAACCTGATGAGTTTCACGTTATTCTACAATTGGGGACCATAACCCCTATAAATAACCTTAGGGTTATTTCTTATCTTTCAATATTCTAATTTGGCCCCTCATCAAAATAGATATTGACTTATGGTATCTACACAATAAATTACCTTTCATGATATTTATGCTTTTAGCCATAGACTTATATATTATTAATTAGACCACTTATGCTTTGGCTAATTACATAATAGCCCTAACACATGTAATATTACGTTTGTGACCCAAAAATCCTAACAATCTCCCACTGGTCACATATGTAATTATACACATGTGTTAGACTTTATGAGCTCAAAATTCGCCATTATATTCCTTAAGCATATCCAAATTATCTCGTCCATTAGTCATGCCAATATATAGAACCAAAGTGATTTTCGTTATATCAATCATAACTAAACCCATCAATGATCACCAATAGTGACACAACTAAATGACATAGATCCATCATGAAATGTGTAGCATGAAAATCACATGAAGTTGGTCTGTATATGTCAATTTTCAACTGGTCCTCCTTAATCCTTAGTGAGAACAAACCTTAACCAAAGTCAGAGTGTAAAAATACCAAAACTTTATTTCTGCAGAAACTATTCTTAAACCTTACTTGAGTTGAAGTATGTCTTTATCTTAAAAGCATCAAAAATAACAAACTCCCACTAGAACTGAATATCACTTACTGACTTGACATCCATACGAGCAATATGCTCATCAAGTCCTTTGGATGAAAAACTTTAGTAAGCGGATCCGCAAATATGGAGTTTGTACTGATATGCTATATAGACAATTATTCACTCTGAATTTAAATTTAACAACAAGAACTTTCTCTTGTTATTGAAAATAGAACTACTGATTTATTGTCACAAATTACTATAGTGGTCTTTTAATTCTTTATCCACTATGAGCAGCTCCGTGACAAAATTCTATGATCAGATGCCTCATGATACATTATCTTTGCATCCAACAAAATCGGAGTCATCATACCAAATGATCTCAAATTGGTCTGACCTCCAATACATGAGCATGTGTTCTTTAGTTCTCTTTAAGTACTACATGACCCATTTGACTACTTTCAAATGGTCTAATATTAAATTACTTAAATACTTTTCGAACATCCTAGAAATATACGCAATAACCAAATGCATACAATCTGAACTTTTATTAGACTCCACACAACTAATGCATATGGAATCTTCTGTATTTATTTTTCTTTAAATTTATTCATAGGACACTGATTGAGATAAACTTCTCTCCCTTAGCCACATGGTTTACTAACTTGTCATGGACATATAAAACCAAGAAAATATACTCTCCCACACAACTCATGGTATATACAATCATCAACCAAATTCACCTCAAAACCAAACGAGATGACCACTTGATGAATTTTAAAATACCATAGTTGAAATGTTTTCTTGAATTCATAGATGGATTTCTTAAAATTTGCAAACCATATACTTTGAATCTTTTGAAACAAAATTTTCCGATTGCATCATATACATTGTTTCATCAGTGTTACCATTTAGAAACGTTGTCTTTAGATCCATCATATGTAACTCAAATTCTAAATGCATCATTAATGCCATAACATGTCTAAAAGAGTCTTTCGAAGAAACCGAAAAGAAAGTCTATTTATAGTCAATGCCTACATTTAGGTGTAAACCCCTTTGTGACAAGACGAACTTTTTATCTCTCCACATCACCTTACGAATCCCTCTTGGTCATAAATTTTTATTTAAGCCCAATGAGTTTCACACCTTATGGTAATGAGAAAAAGATCCCAAATGTCATTGTCATTTATGGACTTTATCACTTTATTCATGGCATCGATCCACCTTTGAGAGTTAGAACTTTCCATTGGTTGATGAATTTTGATCCATCATTCCAATGTTAACCTCATGTCCTTGAAGAAATACAATACAGTCTCTGATATTGTATTTCTCTTTTCTCTCGTGGATCTCCTAAATAACATATGTTCTTGAGGTGTGAGAGTTTGTTCTTCTGAAACAATTTCTTGTATGGGGAGTTAAACCTTATGGGAATATTAATATATCCCTCTTCAAAACAAAGATCATAACCATATCTTCCCTTGCAAACTCGACATCCTCAAAGAACCGGTATTTCCTGATTCAAAAAACCAAACTTAATTGTGGGATCATAAAACCTGTACGTTCTTTTCATAAGGTCTTGCTTTAACTGGACATTAAGGACATATGCTGCAGTTTTAATTAAAACATGAAAAATAAAGAAATAAAAAAATATTGGATGTTGTTCACCTGAATTGTTAAATCAACCATAGTATTTACCACCACTGTTAAACTTAACTCTTTTGATTCTTTAGTCGAGTTGAGAATATATTTGAAAAATTAAAATTTGTTTTTTTTTAAACAATTTTTTATTTTTAAAATAAAGTTTGTTACATTTAACTATCTAAACAAAATTTGTTACATTTAACTAAATATTCAATACTTAGTTAAAACAAAAGATAATTAACTAAAAAACTCAATAATTAGTTAAAACAAAAAGAGCAAAACTCATACTCCAAAATAAAAACAAAAAACATTACCTATATATATATATATATGTGTGTGTGTGTAAATCCTTGTTGCTGCCAAAATTCTAATAATAAATATCATTATTAAGACACTAATATTAATTAAACATGAGGTTTGATCACCTATGGCAGTTACATTTTATACCACTTATTATAAGGTATGTTTCAATTGAAGAAATAATCTTCCTTGATTGACATTATTCCTACAAGAAGCATTTAAGTCGTAAACATCATCTAAGATTCTATTTTCACCATTATAAAACACATCAACTTGCGGTTGAGACAAGTTAAGACTCGCAATATTGTCATTACCATCAGATTCTACAGCTTCGTGAGCTTCGTGCGAAGTTTCATCAGCTAATTTTGTGTGGGAAAAACATTTGAGACGCCAACATTCGAGACTCCATTTTCATCACCATTATAAATCACATCAAGTTGTGGTTTAGACTAAGGTTGTCAAAATCACGATTTTGCTTTAAATCAAAAGAGGATAGTAAAATCGCAAAATCGTAAATTGCAATCAAAATCGATGGATTCTACTCAATTAATTTTGTTGAATCGAAAAGGGAAAGCAAGATCGTAAAATCGAAAATCGCAACTAAAATCGGTGGATTTTACTCATATAAATAAATAATATTAAATGTATATTATAATAGTGTATATCATGTACTCAAAATAATGAAATTCTAGATGATAAATCACTAAAGCACTATGATAGTGCATATCATGTACTCAATTTTGACCCAGTTAAACAGATTAAAAAAAACAAGCCAAAATCGGTAAAATTCCTTCAAAATCGCAGATTTTATTGGAGTTTTGTGATGCTGTGCGATTTTACTAGGATTTTGCATAAATCCATTTGATTTTACGATTTTACTCGCGATTTTGCTAAGAATGAGTTTAGACAACATAAGACTCACAATATTGTTGTTATCTTTAGCCTTCAGAGCTGCATTTGAAGTCACATCATTTTATAAACTATTAGCTGAATAATTTTTCCAATTGTGTGGAAATCCAACTGAGAAACGGCAACATATATATATATATATACCTGTTGAAAGGCATTGTATATTATTAATTACCAGAAAATTAATTGTGTCACTAACAGGCAAAATCACACACAAATGCATTGAACGAAGATTAGTGTATTTGGCTCCAATAACAGAATTTATTAGACTCTAAACCTCGTGTATGTGTGTGTTTCTAGTTTCCCATAACAAATTTTGCAAAACAAATAGGTGTTTGATTTCTACTAAACCAAAGTGGTTCATACATAGATAAACCTCGTGTAAGGTGTGTGTGGAATCCTAGTGTGTTTGAAGCTATAAGTTAGAGCTTCAGGCTGATACACTGTGAAAATGGAAGCAAACACACTTGGAAAGGTAACAGTAAATTTTACTTTGAATTAAAAACTTTACACTACTTTTTGTGTCAAATTTTCTTTGAAAGTCAAGCATATGAACGTGAATGAATTTAACTTCAAACTCAATTAACCATAACCTAAGAATTTAAGTGGTTGTTTTGACTCACTTTTATGAGAGGCCAAAAAGTGACTCTAAACACTAATGTTGATTTGTTTTGAATATTCTCAAGTAGAATCCTTTTTCCCTTGAGAATGAATTCTAACTTGTGGCTAAATTTTGTAGCTTGTGTGTACAAATGTGATTTTACTCTCAAATTATTATTCAATCACTTTTGCTTGAGTGTATCTAAACATATCATTTTACAGACAACTCAATTTTAATCAAAACCAATCCAATCAAAATCAATATTTCCTACCATAGAACCAAAGACACTAAATATATTCAAAATAAACTTTGACAAAAGATAGTCCAACACTCCAACCAAGTCTAGGAAGAAAAGGGTACCCTACCTCGGAGGAGAGGCGTTAGTAAAACTGAGGATGATTATTGTGATGCCATCTTTAGAAATGAAGTGGCAAAGTATACTCCGCTCTAGAGAGAGGCTAGTTAACGCTGGCAAATCAAGGGAACTAGGAAATAATATCTTGACTCTCTTAAATCAAACACCCCAACAACTCCGATTACTTCTCTCACACCTTCACACAAGTGGAATTCCTAAGTTAACATTTAAACTCCAAACCTAAAACCAAATGGACCAATTTAGCTAACACCCCACTCAACCTTGGCCCAAGTTTTTGTTTTCATTCAATTTCAAAACTCTCATAACACATCCCTTCAATAATATAAGCTAATCACTTTATAGTTTATACATCTAAAATTGGTTTTTCAAACTACAACACAAAAAATTTAAAAATAAAAATCAAAAAACCTTACTTTGATCACTTTAGGGTCAAGTTCCTTATTACTTTGATAACTTTAGTTTTGCTTACAGGTCGTTGTTAGGGTCAAGTTCCTTACCTATTTTCAAGACGATCTTTAATATTCTCGTATTAGTTGGCATAAGAGTTTCGGCTCTTGAAATCAGATTTTTTTATCATCTGTTTTATCATGTTCAAAAAAAAAAGTTTTTTTTTATTTTATATTATTGAGTCATATTCATTGTTTTATTTCTTTTAAGTCAATTTTATTTTACTAAAGTGTATTTTGCCTGCCGTAACTTGATGTGTCTGAACAATGAGACTTGATTTTTAAGTCGAATTTCTTTCAACATCCGAGCTATAGTCAAAACCTTCCAAAAAAAAATTTTTCCCCGTTTCTAATGTCGAGGTAGTAGATAGACATATTAGGTGGAATAATAATAACTACTCTTGTACTATTCTGAATGTGGATGGAAGTTGTCTCGGTTCTCCTGTCCGAGCTGGATTTTGCAGAATTATTAGAAACACATTCGGTCATTACCTTGCATGTGTAACACCCCGTTTTTCATAGCCCACAAGTGGGTCTTTTTTTTTAAACAACAACAAATACTTTCAAATAGAACGTTCACGATCGCCCTTAAATTAAATCAGAGTAAACCCTTTTCAAAATAGCGATCGAGATGCAATGCCTCTTTTATAAATCATTTTCATAAGAAAAGTTTTAAGAATAAAAACCAAACACTATGTCTAAACATGCACAGTGGCTCTGTTTATTATAAATAAACCACAATACACTTTCTGAGTATAAATACAGCAGACAAATAAATAAGAGTAAATGAGACTCTGAAACAACCACCCCTAAGCTAATCTTTAAACTCTAACTGAAGATGATTGGGTGACGAAGGCCCACAAACAACTTCAAGCCTCGCCGCTTCTCAACGCGGTACAAGTGAAGACCTAAAAATGCTCGTAGAGGGTCAACAACTAAAAATAACATATAACCAAAAATACACAGCGCAAGATACACAATACATGGCATCATTTACACATTTATCATATGAATCATACATCATAGAAATTAAGTTCACAGATAATCTATCAATCACACACAACAATATTCAAATTCACAATTAGCCTATCAATGTAGACTCTATATGAAATGTGACGCCAATCACATGATCGTCATATGCATGAATTCCGGAATTTAACCTCTCCGAAGAGAGTCGTAGTCTCATGAGGACACCAATCACTGGCTGTCGCACACCTACTAAACCCCGCAGGGCAATCAATAAAATCTCGAAGGATTTAGAGTGGACACCAATCACTGGCTGCCACACCCCGTGGCCCATCACGGTCACCACATATTGGACTCAATTAAATCCTGCAGAATTAAGGTGGACACCAATCACTGATCGTCACACCCCCATGGCCCATCACGGTCACCATGTATTATGAAATGCATGATTATACGATACCTCTTATCTATGCCAATGCATCTATCACATACCAATCACTGGCTATGTAATCAAAATCTCATGTTAATACATATATTCACAAATCATATGTAAAACAATTAATTATCATGTACAACAAAATATTCAATCATGTACATGCATCAACATTTAATATTATTCAATCATATGCAATTCATAACCACAACCCAAACATGGGTATAAAATAGCATGTTCTCAAACAAGTTCTCTTCACGAGAATACATCACAAAACAAACATGCTCATAATTCACATTGCATCACATCAAGCAAATACACATATTCACACAACAATTACACATGCATAAAAATCACTCGATATTTTGAGGTATATGAAATCGTTAGAAAGTGCCCCTACCTCAGCAAGCTTCCAACATGTTTAAGTTACGCTATGCGAGCAATATCCGTCTCTCTCGATGAAGTCCCAGATCTGGCTAATCCTCTTAACCACTTTGTTTATGTCAAAAGCTCCACCAAGTTACAAAGATCAATTCCCATTCCAAGACTTTCTCCTAATTTCTCTTAGATCTCTCACAAAAATGGTGTTTTTGTGTGTGTTTTATATACTTAGAAAAAAAAAATTAAAATGAAAGAAGAGAAGAAGGAAGCAGGTTCGGCAAAAAGAGAATGAAGGAAGGAATTGATCTAATGCCATTCTACATTTATTAACTCTTAACAATTCTAGGCCTTTAGATTAAATAGTGTAAAGCTTGATCATTGAATCCTAGCCATCAATCTAAAACTTGGTCACTAAGTTTCTTCTCAAAATATCTACTCTTGCCACCTCATCTCTCTCAGTTCTCGCGTTCGCTCTTAAACGAGTTGTATCTCACGTACCGATTGTTAATGCACCAGTTCCCCTCCAAGTTTTAATAATTGTCAAAACACATGGAAATAGAGTAGAATATGTTTAGGCAACAATTGAAATTGATTGACTTGGTTAATTCGAATTGCATTCATTGTATCGTATTCATTCCATCGGCTTTTACTACACTTCCTTTGATCGAGGTGCAATAGACTACCGATCTAGGTAGCTTCCGCGCTTACTCGATTATTTTATGGAAAACCGTAGTTGTTGTTTGAAACGCTTTGCTCGTCACATTTTGAGCGTAGCCTTGTAGTCTAACAAGTGGTATCCGATTCCGGTTGATTTTTTTTAATAAAATTCAGCGGATTTGTGCCAATTATTAGACAATATGGCTTTTGCACCAAAAGGGGCGTACAATCGCGCTCCAATCTTCAACGGCGAGCATTTCGATTATTGGAAGAGTAGTATGAGGATTCACATCATTTCTTATGATGTTGAAGTTTGGAACATCATCATCAACGGTCCCTTTGTTCCGACAAATACCGATTTGAATGGTGTTGTTACCAACAAGCCTATGGCACAATGGAATGACGACGATAGAAAGAAAGTAGGTTATGATGCGAAGGCACAAAATATTTTACTATCCTCATTAGGGATTGACCAATTTTACCATGTCTCGCATTGTACCTCGGCAAAACAAATGTGGGATACATTAGTCAACCACTTTGAAGGAATTAATGAAGTCAAGCAATCAAAAATTAACACTTTAACACAAGAATTTGAACTTTTTCATATGAATGATGGTGAAACCATCAATGAAATGCAACAAAGGTTCATAAAAATCACACATAAATTGCATGGTCTTGGAAATCCAATAGCAAATGAAGTTGTTACTAACAAAATTTTGAGGTGTTTATCTAGAAAATGGCAACCAAAGGTCACGGCAATCAAAGAAGCCAATGATCTCTCTCAATTGAGCCTTACAACGCTCTTTGGAAAGCTTGAAGAGCATGAGAGTGTGCTCAATGCCTTAGATAAGCATGAGAAAGGATCCAAGAAGGACAAACATGTGGAGAAGGAAAAAGACAAAGATAGGAAGTCCATTGCTCTAAAGGCTTCCGTCTCAAAGTCCAAAAAGGTTGAGCAAGAGGAAAGTAGCTTTAGTGACGACGAGTGGGACGAAGAAGAAATGAATTTATTTGTTCGAAGATTTCATAAGTATGTTTCAAAACATGGTATAAAATTTTCGAAGAAAATTGATCCCAAGTCACGGAAGCAATCAAAGGATGATATAAAAAAAGAGAAGAGCAAGCCTAGAAGATTGTGTTATGAATGTGGCAAACCCGGACACTATAGACCGGAATGTCCACTTTATAACAAACGGAAGGGAAAGTCCTCCGAGAAAATTCACAAGAGTAAGAGAGCTTATGTTGCTTGGGATAGCTCAAGCGAAGATGGATCTAGGTCCAATAGCTCAAGTGAAGAGGATGATGAACGCGCTCATGTTGTACTCATGGATGGTTCACCTAGCAAAGGCAGAAACATCACAAACGTCAAGTAAGTGATTCTAGCTCTATCTCAAATGATAATCCCTCGTATGATGAACTTCAAAATGCTTTTGAAAAACTATATGGTGAAGCCACTAGTTCATTTAAGAAATTGGCAAAGAGGAAGAAAGTAATTTCTAACTTAGAGTCACAAATTAAAAAATTACAAGATGAATTAGAGGCATTAAAACTTACCATGGTTCCTTCAAAAGACGATTTTGAAAATAAGTCATCAAAGAATGAATGTGATTCTTGTAGTAATTTGAAAGGAGAAGTGAAAAACCTTCAAGACAAATTATACGAGTCTCGCATGTCATCTTGGAATGAATGTAATGCTTGTAGTGTTTGGCAAGGAGAAGTTAAAACCCTTCAAGCCAAATTAGCCGAAGCCCTTGTGCCAAAAATTCCTTTTGTGGATGTGCCAAAGATTTTTAACAAGCCTAGAAATAGGCCCTCTAAAAATGACAAATTTGTTAAAAAGAAAATGAATCCCAAAAGAAAATTTTTGAGTCACAAGGATCATTCCAATGTTGTGTGTTACTATTGTTGTGATAAAGGTCATACCATTGCAAAGTGTCAAGCTAGAAAAACTTTTGTACCAAAAGGCAAGATGCAATGGATTCCTAAATCCATCAATGGTTTTGTTACTAACCACCTAGGACCCAATGAGAGTTGGGGACCTATTTGCAATGTTTAAAGTTTTAGGAAAAGGTCTTGAATCATTGAAAAGAGACACCGGTAACAATGGCGTTCAAGACATACAAAGGTGTAAATGGGTGAAAAAAGATTTAACTCAATATTCATTAAAGTAGTGGAACTTGATCACTTCCTATACTTGATACTTAAGGGAAGATTCTTATCTCAAACTTTATTCCTATCCTTTACTTTGCATTTATATGTTTGTGTGGTTCGTTGTTCATATACATATAATTTCAACTCAATATGAAATTTGGAATGATAGTTGTCCAATCCTCCATTTCCAAAAATTTTGCTCAATGATATTGATAAGTTGTTGAGACTCATATATAAAAATGGGGATTTGACAAAGATCAAGCCAAAAATCATATTAAGTTCATTCATGTTTGTATATGTTTGTGTATCATGTTTTGACTTATTATGCATAATGGATATAAATGCTTTGTCTTGGTACATTGATTGAATTATGAATTTTTGCTTTAACAAGTTCTTGTCACTTTCATAATCCTGTACCTTGGTGAATATATGTGTTTCATACATACATGATAGCTTAGAGTCATAAGGACTTTTTTTCCAAACATCTTTTGTTTGTTATAACTCTATGACTTTAATATCTCAACTTTGTTGTATGGATCTTTTTGTGTATAATGACTTTTGCATGGTTGCATGTTTTTTATTCATCCGTAGAATATGTTTTGAATTGATTATAATGCCGATGTTTGATAATCATGATATTTGGTTTGGCTTGTTGTTCTACATGCCATGTTTCTCATGATGCTTTGTTTCGTCATTTGACTATATTCGTGCATATTTTGCTTAATTATTTGATCACGTTATGTTTATCATATAGTGCATTTCGACAAATGTAAGTGCATTATGTGACCTATATGGTCTTTATTTCGGAATTGATACTTCTCATGAGTTTCTTTTCTTCTTTTTGATAATGTCAAAGGGGGAGAAAAGATTGGCAAGCATAAGCTATGGTTAAAGCTTTGAGTCTTCGGATCCGGTATTCCACATTTGTGCAAGACGGCATCAACTAAGGGGGAGCTTCGCAAGTGGTTAGCCTTTTGTTGTTTGAGTCTGTAACTTAAAGCTATTTGTAAATTGCATCTTAGGTAGGCTTAGTTAGCTTATGCAATAGTTTTGACAATTATCAAAAAGGGGGAGAATGTTAATGCACCAGTTCCCCTCCGAGTTTTAATAATTGTCAAAACACATGGAAATAGAGTATAATATGTTTAGGCAACAATTGAAATTGACTTGACAGCAAAACATTATTTTAAAACTTTGAAATAATCAATTTTTAGGTGTTTTGTATCGATACATGTAAGTCTGTATCGATACAAATGTCCTGAAACATGAACAGGCTGATTATCACGCATTTGTATCGATACATAGCACCTTTGTATCGATACAAATTGTTCTCATTGAAGTCAGAGGAGTCTCTGTGTTTCGAAACACACTTGTATGTTTCGAAACACATGCAAACTCACCTGAAGTCAGAGAGAGCCTTGTGTTTCGAAACACACCTTTGTGTTTCAAAACATATCAGTCAATTTCTGTTTTTCTGGTGTATGTATCGATACATACGCGTGGATGTATCGATACAAGAACACAATCCTTTATGCTGTGAGTTGCTTGTATCGATACATACTGATGCATGTATCGATACAAGTCTGTTAGATTGTGCCTAAATTTGCTCAATTCTACTTCCATTATAAATAGCTTTATGTGTTATTGTTGTATGCATGAGAAACCAGTATTGAAGAGTTCTTTGGTCAAGATTGTTTGATAGTTTTGTATCAAGGGTCATTCAAGAGCAATCATCATCTTCCTTCATTACTTCTATCAAATCGAAGATTGAGTATGGGTTCAATTGGAGATTGATTTGAAGAATTCGAAGGATAACGTTCGAGGAGAATTCGTGGTGAATCAGAATTCGTCGCTCGGGTTGATTGAGTCTTGAAGGTTGGGTTTCTCATCCGGTTTCAAGAGCTTGCTTGAAGGTTACAATTCGGTTCGTTGAGGGAATTATTCGGACGATCATCACGGATTCTTGGATTGGAGATCGCGTGAAGGATTGATCGTTGGGAACGAATATTGAAGACGAGATCGAATTGGGTTTGCACATTTACAAAGACGGGTTTATGTTGAAGATGGTGAAGACCGGGTTTAGCGTCTGTATCTTACATATTTGAGTCGTTTGTAAACTATGCATTGAAAGAGTTTTTCTGAAGTAAAACTCTCACCTTGTCCGTTTGATAAGGTGGGCGGAGAGGTACCGGCCGACTGCGAGGACGTACGAAAGTCGGGAACTCCGTGATCACTCCCTTGTGTATCGTTCTATCCTTTATCTCTTTTACTACACTTCCTTTGATCGAGGTGCAATAGACTACCGATCTAGGTAGCTTCCGCGCTTACTCGATTATTTTACGGAAAACCGTAGTTGTTGTTTGAAACGCTTTGCTCGTCACATTTTGAGCGTAGCCTTGTAGTCTAACACCGATAAATTTTACGGAAACAGAAAATTCTACCGTAAACAATTTAATTAAAAAAATTCATGATTTTTCGAATAAATTTTATTCCGAATAAATTTTTGCTCCTTAGCTAAGAAAAATATAATGAGGTCAAATTATCATTACAGACGATATATAAAGTCTCAATTTAAAGTTTGACGAAAATCGGAAATCGTAAAATTTTGAAACAGCAGGTATATCTTGCCCGTTTTCAAAAAAATCGAAAGTAATTTATTTTCGAAATTTTGACGAGACAAAAATGTTTCTAAACTCATTTAAAGCTTATAAAATCATTGTACTAAATTTTCAAATGTTAAACTAGCGCGCAGACGCAATCTCAACATCATTTAAGTTAAAACAGACTATCAAACAAAAACCTATAAAAACAAATAGCAGAATATTAATTAATATTATCAAAAATATATTCTCTACTACAGTTCTACGGGTCTTACAGCAAGTTTCTCAGGTTTCATTCATGGGTCTTCTAACATTTTACTTGCAGAATTGTCTGCTATCTACATGGGTCTCTTGCTGCCCAAAGACATGAGTATTGATGAACTTGTTTGTTATTCAGACTCGCTACACTGTGTCAACCTCATCAAAGGGTCACATGTTAAATATCATCTTCATGCTGTGTTGATCTAGGATATAAAAGAATCACTCTCTCAAACTAATGTTTCCCTTTATCACACTCTCAGAGAAGGGAATCAATGTGCAGACTTCTTCGCAAAACTTAGAGCTTATTCATATGCCGACTTCTTGACTCATAGCTCTCCTCTAGAAGGCCTCCATGATCTTCTTAGGAATGACACAATGGGACTTTCTTCCTTCGTGAATAGTTTCTCTTTTTAGTTTTTTTTAGCTTCAATACCAAAAAAAAAGTGTATTTTTCCTCGATACAAATTTATCTACTCCTTCAATTTCCAAAAAAAAACAAAAAAAAAAAGATTTTCGTTAAAAAAAAGTGACAAAACAGAATTCTGTTAAAAAAAAAAAACAAATATTTGCATAAAAAAACAAAAAACAAGGGGTAATAGAAAGGTTTACGGCAAACACAAATTGGAAAAAGTGTCAATCTTGTTTCTTTCATCTATTATCACAATCAAGTTTCCATTGTTGTTATCCTCCAAGGTCTTGTTTTTGTGTTCTTAATCGATCTATTCTATTGGTTTATTTTCTGTTGATTTGAATTATTAGTTCCTTCTTGTTTCTTGTTGTGTAGAATCATCCCAAAAGTTTTTCTTAAGAGCTCATAAGGAAAAGTTGAGTGGTAAAAGTGTTAGAAGTGCCACATTGACTAGAGATATGATATTGATAGCCTTTATAAATGTAGTGCATACCTCAATTCTCAAGCTAGCTTTTGTGGTTGAGTATAGGCCATCCAAATTCTAATATGGTATCAGAGCCTATTCTATATCCATTTGTTGTTTGTTGTGGAGACCTCCCATATTTGGGACTGTTGATTCCACGTTACAGCTTGTTCAGTTCTGAATGTGAGGGGGTATTTTAGAAGTCTCACATTGACTAGAGATATGGTATTTGAAATTTCTGGCGTTAAGTAGTAAGATGCTTTAGCAATTGCTACAGCGTCTACACTTAACACAGATAATAATAAAAGCGATAAAGAGCAGAAACGTAAATAACACAAGTGTTTATTGACCCAAATCGGCGCAACTTGCCCTAGTCTGGGGGATACCAATCCAGGAAGGAATCCACTAATATAGCCCTAGTTCAAAGACCTCAGTAAACGCCCCGTTTACGTCTTCTCACCTAGCAACTACCCGTGCAACTCAACCTAGGAACTCTTAGATCAAAGACGCCCCGCCTTACTCCCTTACTAACAACACGCACACAGTGTTGTTTACAAACAAAAAAATAACTTATGATGGTGAGAACACACTCAGACAAAGGATTAACTCCGTACCTAAAGGCTTAAGAGTAATCTCACAAATAACGGAAACACACAACCTATGTCCTTAGCATGTATCAAGATGATACAAGAAAAGACTCACAAAGTTCACTAGGAAAAATAAACAACACACGCTTTAGTGAACACAATAAAATTCCCACAAATCCTAATTAGGTTTTACACAAGTATATATAGAGTCTTCAGCACAGCTTGACTTGTTCCTTAAGAAAAAGAGTCTTCAAAAATATATCCAATAAAAATAAACCAAATCCTAAAATATTGGAATTATATATATTTTAGAATTAAATCTTCACATAAGAGATAACTTGTGACCTACGGCGCGTTCTGTTATGTCAACTATGCATGATAAAATATATTTTTAAAACAAATCTTCTTAAGATATATTTTAAAAATAAAAACGCGCGCGTCCAAACAGCTTCAGAGCTCAACATACTCAGATGCTTCAGCATGTCCTAGAGCATGTGACAAAATGGGTTTTTGCAAAATTATAGCCAACATACAAAAACGCCAACAGTATTGATAGCCTTTATAAATGTAGTGCAAATCTTAACTCTCAAGCTAGCTTTTGTGGTTGAGTATAAGCCTCCCAAATTCTAATAAAAAGACAAGAGTGGTGAGATTATCAAAGGGAAAAAGCCAAAACAAGAGTGATACACGAATGTTTTTTTTTCCCGCGTATAAACACATGAGAGAGTGTTGTGTGATGATTTTATCTTTGTTTTTTTCGCAATCACTTCTAACCCATATTTTGCAGCAATTTAATCATGAGTGGAGGAGGAGAAGACAATGAAGTTGATCTTAAATCATTTGTAATGTCTGACAACCAATAATTCCAGGAGATAGGAGGCGAAGAGTTGAATCAACAAGAGATAGCCGTGTGGGAAGCAATAAAATGACGATTCCTTCATTCAAAGGTAAAAATTCAATTCAAGACACGCAAGCACAATCACTAACGAAACATAAACACATTGACCAGTTCCAAACAACACCAGCACCTAAAAAACACAAATTCATTACACACTAAGCTCAGAGCCTTAACTCTCACACTCACACTAAACTCATAGTCTCACTAAAATGAACAAAACTCAAGTCATACAAAGCAATAAATATGAATAGAAACACATGGAAGAATGATGACACGAAATCATATCGTATTTTTAACTTAGTTTATGTGAACTTTAGTTGCATTTTCATATGTTTTTATTTCATTTATGTCTTTTTATGTTGGTATTTGTTTTGTTTTCAGTTTTGTCAAATAAAATAGGTCGGAGAAGAGAATTGAGTAAAAAGGGCCAAAAACGCAGCAAAAAGGGGGGTGCAAAGCACAAATTCGCGCAGCCCACCAAATGAGCCCAGCAAAAAGGGGCAAATGCCCCCAGAAGCTGATTTTTGCGCAAAGTGGGGAGCAAGCACGCGTCCGATACGTTTTAGTTCCTGATCGTGTGGCTATTGGATAGAATCTAAAATGAGCTTATCACTTCCTAATTTGCTGGATCGTAACCAGAAAAATCCCTCTATAAATACCGGATCGAATTCAGTTCTCCGCAGGCCTTATTTTCTTTACTTTTCAGTCAGTTTTAGTTTCTTGTTACAGTAATTGTAACGGTATTCCCACATCGGGAATCCGTTTTCAGTTCTGTTTTCACTTTCCTGTCAAGAATTCTGTACTGATTATTTCAGTCAAGTTTATTCAGCATTTATTTCCAGGTTTTTTTATGTCTTTATTTAATTATTTATTTATGCTTTATTTAATTTACTGTTTTTATTTATTTATTTATTTTACCATGTCTAGCTAAATTTCTAGATATCGGTATGTAATTTAATTCTCCGAAGGGGATTTAATGATGATGTAGCGCGCACACATACTAAACTATTTTTCTGATTCGGGTTTCTAATTTTAAAACTCCTATGCTTTTGAACGAAAGTAAAATAAAGCAATTAAGGTTAAAATCAATAGAGCGAGAGTTTGAGATTTTAACTAGATAGTAGAAACTTGATATTAATTTTTGAACGAGCGAGAGCCACGTTAGAATTAATTAGGACTTATTGATTTTCAAAATATACTTTCGAAACTAAGGTGGTAGAAAAGTGACAGTAAAACTCCTAGTCTAGAAAGTATGGTTTTTATCAACAAAACGAGAGTGTGAGGTTTAAACCTTTAAATTGAGAATGTTCTTCCGAAAAATAAACACTTTTTAGCGCGCTATTAATTTATTAAATTCCCGAAGGTTAATTAAATACATACCGATATCCCGCTTTTATTAATTAATTTATTTTCTTTAATTTCTAAAATTCTAAACTAATCCTAATATTCAATAGCCTTAGATTTACACCGTAACAATAGAAAAGCGGTAGTTCAACTATTGTGCCCTGTGGATTCGATATCTTTTAAAACTCAACGACGAGACTGTGCACTTGCGGTCATTAAAATATTTTTGATACACAAATCGTCGATCATGTTTTTGGCGCCGTTGCCGGGGACCAATTTAGTCGATATCGTAACTCCGTCGTTACACCGTAGAGACTAAGGCAATTTTAAATTTTAAATTTAATTTTTGAAAAAAAAAAAACAATTTTAGGATAAGTCCTTCGATCTTAATTTAATGTATAACTCAAATCCTTTTTATAATGACTATCCTCAAAATTTCAACTACCCCAATCATAACTTCTGTAACTACCAGCCTCAACCGTCCCCGTACTTCGAGGGACAATACCCTAACTCTCAGTACAACTACTATCCCCAACATTTCGAGGAACCGGAAGAGTCCGTGAGTCCTAGCTTATTAGCAGTATTTAACGAATTTATGGAAACCTCCGCTAATGCTAGGCTAGAGCGAACATTCAGAAGATTTATGGAATCACAAACCCTCGTAAACGAGCAAATTAATGAAAACCTAAGGAAATTGAATGATATGGTCGACTCTGCTGCGTCCCACTCTGAATTGTTGGAGACTCAAATCTCCCAGCTCGCACAATCAGCCTTAGGAATCTCCCAAGAGAGACATGTAGATGTTGTAGCAAACATTAGTGAAACTGAGATTGAAATTCCTAAGGAGAATGAGAACGAGGTCGTCGAGGATTTAGGTGAGGAAAAAGTTGAGATTGAGAAAACTTTACCGAAACCACTCCAAAGAGAGGTTGTCGAAGAGGTAGAGAAGGAACCACTTTGTGTTTTTCCTTCTACCTATAACCCACCTATCCTTATTCCCCAAGGGTTAGTAGAGGCTAGAGTAGACCATAAACCCCAAACATGTGGAAAGGAAAAAATTATAAAAATCAACACACATGGGGTTGAGGGCGATAAAACAAAGAGAAAATTTGGGGAAAGAAAGTTTAAGGGAGTCATTAGTGCAAAGAGGATGAGGGTAACACTCAAAGAGGCGAGTGAAGATACTAAGTCAAAAGAAAGAAGGACAACTGAAATTGAACCAGAACCCCCGCCTCAAGCTAGAAAACATTCTTTTCCTCTAAAGCATAAAATAATAGAAGAGGGCAAGGAAGCTGAACCGCCCTATAGGAGGAAAAAGAGAAAGAGTGAAGGGTATGTGAGAGCACTTGATAAGTGGCCATGGAAACCTAAAGCTATACAAGGTAAGGGGATTGAGGTAGATAGAGCTAAGATCCAAGTAATAGAAAATCTACCTCCCCCAAAGTCTATACGAGAAGTCCGAAGCTTTCTAGGACACGCTGGTTTCTATCGGCGATTTATTAAGGACTTCTCCAAAATCACAAAGCCCTTAACCGGGCTGCTAATGAAAGATGCCGAGTTCATTTTTGATGAGGAGTGCCTAAGGGCATTCCAACAATTAAAAGCAGCTCTCATTTCTGCACCCATCATGCAGCCACCTGATTGGAGTCTACCATTTGAGATCATGTGTGACGCTAGTGACTATGCTATAGGCGCGGTCTTAGGTCAAAGGAAAGATAAGAAACTTCATGCTATCTACTATGCTAGTAGGACCTTAGACTCTGCGCAGATGAACTACGCCACCACAGAAAATGAACTCCTGGCTGTTGTGTTCGCAGTCGACAAGTTCCGTTCTTACCTAATAGGTGCCAAAATCATTGTCTACACCGACCATGCGGCCATTAGGTACCTTGTGAACAAAAAGGATGCCAAACCAAGGCTCCTAAGATGGATCTTGCTCCTTCAAGAATTTGATTTAGAGATCCAAGACAAGAAAGGAATCGACAACACAGTTGCGGACCACTTGTCAAGAATGGAGGGAATGGCGCTTAAAAAAGTGCCCATAAATGACGACTTCCCATATGAGAGACTAGTAGCCCTTATGGAGAGTGTCGCCTCCGAGTTCCCCCTAATTGATGACAACACTGAAGTCGTCAACTCTGTCTGCATAAGAGTCTCACTACCTTGGTACGCTGACTTTGTTAATTACTTAGCAGCAAGAGTCCTTCTGCCAGATTTAACTTACCAGCAAAAGAAGAAGTTCTTCAGTGATCCGAAACATTACTATTGGGATGATCCTCTCCTTTTCAAGAGAGGAGCCGATGGAGTCTTCCGTCGATGTGTCCCCGAGGATGAGGCGCAAAACATTATTTCCTATTGCCATTCTGCGCCATATGGGGGACATGCAAGTACTTCCAAGACTTGCGCTAAGATTTTGCAAGCCGGCCTTTATTGGCTCACTCTTTGGAAAGATGTCCACACTGCCATCCGGAGTTGTGATCAGTGCCAGCGCACTAGTAGCATCTCTAGGCGCGATGAGATGCCTCAGCAAGGCATCCTTGAAGTGGAAGTATTTGATGTATGGGGGATAGATTTCATGGGACCATTCCCAACTTCTTTTGGTAATAAATACATACTAGTGGCTGTTGATTACGTGTCCAAATGGATCGAGGCTGTTGCCTCTCCAACTAATGACGCCCAAGTAGTGATTAGACTGTTTAAGAACCAGATTTTCCCTAGGTTCGGTGTGCCGAGACTTATCATCAGCGATGGTGGCTCCCATTTTATCTCTAGGATTTTTGAAAGGCTACTATCTAAATATGGGGTCCGACACCGTGTAGCAACTCCTTACCACCCACAAACAAGTGGGCAAGTGGAGGTCTCCAATGGGGAGATCAAGCAAATCTTAGAAAAAACAGTTGCAACCTCTAGGAAGGATTGGTCCTTAAAGCTAAATGAGGCACTGTGGGCATATAGGACAGCCTATAAGACCCCAATTGGGACCACTCCTTTCAAACTTGTCTATGGCAAATCATGCCAACTACCAGTGGAATTAGAGCACAAAGCTTATTGGGCTATTAAAGCCCTAAATTTTAATTACACCACCGCCGGTAGGAAAAGGATCTTAGATATCCATGAGTAAAAATAGCTTAGGCTAGATGCTTATGAGAATGCTAGAATCTATAAGGAAAGAACTAAAAAATGGCATGACAAGCGTCTATCTAAGAGAGAGTTTAAAGTAGGAGAGCTAGTACTTCTTTTTAATTCAAGACTTAAACTCTTTCCCGGAAAACTTCGCCCCAAGTGGTCAGGCCCCTTTACTATTTCTAAGACATATCCTCATGAGGTGATTGAGATAAAAAGTAACTCCAGTGATACATTCACAGTTAATGGACAGCGGTTGAAACACTACAATCTTAAGGATAGCGACACTACTTTTGCAAATTTCAACCTATCCGCCCTGTCCGCTAAAACGTGAACTAAGTTCACCCCTTTGAAGTCGAGCTAACCGACGTTAAACAAAGCGCTTGGTGGGAGGCAACCCACTGATTTTGAGTCTAATGTTTTTCTTTTTAGTCCATTTGATGTTGCAGGTAATAAAAAGAAAGCACGCTTGACGACTTCATAGTTGTGAAAGCTCTTTGCTATTCAGGTTCTATTCTTCCAATCTCACCTTTAGTCGTTGCATTGGGGACAATGCTCGATTTAAGTGTGGGGGAGGAAGCTTTATCGCTTTCCTTTTTTACTTTCAGTCATTTAGTCTGCATGCATAATAAAACATTCGGATAGTTCACTTAAATTGAGTAGTTTTTGCGTGTTGGTTTTGTTATTGTCTGATTTTCCCGTTTCTTGAGCTATACCAAAAATTTTCTTGTGAAAAGCAAAGTGTTGAGTTTTGATGCTTGATATTGGTCGGATGAAAGTATATAGGTTGTTTGCACTATCTAGGCTATTTTGTGAAATTTGGGTAACGGTTAGATAAAATCAATACCGTTTTAACACTTTAGATTCCCAGAAATGTGTAAAACTGATTTGAGTACTAACTTTGACAAAGCTTTGAATTTGAGTTTTAATGAACCCTTAGTAGTTTATTTAGCAGTCGGCACCATCTCAAGGCAAAAACTAAGTGGGAAACCGACGAATATAAGTGAATGATCTTGAAAATAAATGTTTATGAATACTATTGGTTGATTCTTTGAAATAATTGATGAAAATTCAACAAATGTTGAAACATGCGAAAATAAAAAAATACCATAGTATAGAAACTCATTAGTAGTTGGTTCAGAGGTGTCTGATTCTGAACTTGGTAGGGCGAGTTACAATCCGATCCCCCGCAACTGCGAAGTGGGTAAAACAAATAGGGGTTACCAAACTTATGTTATCAGCACCCCTCGCTATATGATGATCATAATCACTAACAGGTTTCCTACCATGGGCGTGTACGAGATAACGGGCTTAATGTGATTGCGCTAGAATGAAAAGGGTAAATGAAACTTAGGTGAGAGGTAGAGTCAAAAGGAAATACTTCAGGTCTGTTTTCATATAATGGAAGTCTCTTGTGTCATTACGGTGTTTTTGTTATTTGTACTGTTATTTGATCTTCATGGCTTAGCCGACAACCACGTATGAGTAGGATGATCGTGTCATGTGTTTTTACTTGTGCTATGCAATTCACTATTCTTTTATGCTTGAGGACAAGCAATGGTTCAAGTGTGGGGGAATTTGATGACACGAAATCATATCGTATTTTTAGCTTAGTTTGTGTGAACTTTAGTTGCATTTTCATATGTTTTTATTTCATTTATGTCTTTTTATGTTGGTATTTGTTTTGTTTTCAGTTTTGTCAAATAAAATAGGTCGGAGAAGAGAATTGAGCAAAAAGGGCCAAAAACGCAGCAAAAAGGGGGTGCAAAGCACAAATTCGAGCAGCCCACCAAATGAGCCCAGCAAAAAGGGGCAAATGCCCCCAGAAGCCCTTGGCGGGCGCCACCAAGCCCAAAACCAGTGAAACTGATTTTTGCGCAACGTGGGGAGCAAGCACGCGTCCGATACGTTTCAGTTCCTGATCGTGTGGCTATTGGATAGAATCTAAAATGAGCTTATCACTTCCTAATTTGCTGGATCGTAACCAGAAAAATCCCTCTATAAATACCGGATCGAATTCAGTTCTCCGCAGGCCTTATTTTCTTTACTTTTCAGTCAGTTTTAGTTTCTTGTTACAGTAATTGTAACGGTATTCCCACATCGGGAATCCGTTTTCAGTTCTGTTTTCACTTTCCTGTCAAGAATTCTGTACCGATTATTTCAGTCAAGTTTATTCAGCATTTATTTCCAGGTTTTTTTATGTCTTTATTTAATTATTTATTTATGCTTTATTTAATTTACTGTTTTTATTTATTTATTTCTTTTACCATGTCTAGCTAAATTTCTAGATATCGGTATGTAATTTAATTCTCCGAAGGGGATTTAATGATGATGTAGCGCGCGCACATACTAAACTATTTTTCTGATTCGGGTTTCTAATTTTAAAACTCCTATGCTTTTGAACGAAAGTAAAATAAAGCAATTAAGGTTAAAATCAATAGAGCGAGAGTTTGAGATTTTAACTAGATAGTAGAAACTTGATATTAATTTTTGAACGAGCGAGAGCCACGTTAGAATTAATTAGGACTTATTGATTTTCAAAATATACTTTCGAAACTAAGGTGGTAGAAAAGTGACAGTAAAACTCCTAGTCTAGAAAGTATGGTTTTTATCAACAAAACGAGAGTGTGAGGTTTAAACCTTTAAATTGAGAAAGTTCTTCTGAAAAATAAACACTTTTTAGCGCGCTATTAATTTATTAAATTTCCGAAGGTTAATTAATTACATACCGATATCCCGCTTTTATTAATTAATTTATTTTCTTTAATTTCTAAAATTCTAAACTAATCCTAATATTCAATAGCCTTAGATTTACACCGTAACAATAGAAAAGCGGTAGTTCAACTATTGTGCCCTGTGGATTCGATATCTTTTAAAACTCAACGACGAGACTGTGCACTTGCGGTCATTAAAATATTTTTGATACACAAATCGTCGATCAAGTTTTTGGCGCCGTTGCCGGGGACCAATTTAGTCGATATCGTAACTCCGTCGTTACACCGTAGAGACTAAGGCAATTTTAAATTTTAAATTTAATTTTTGAAAAAAAAAAACAATTTTAGGATAAGTCCTTCGATCTTAATTTAATGTATAACTCAAATCCTTTTTATAATGACTATCCTCAAAGTTGTCAAAACATATAAGCAAGGAATAGAACCACATAGTACTTATTACAAACCAGATAGCACACATAGGTGCATAGAGAATCCAGGGCTTCACCCATAAAACAAAACATCAGAAAAACAAACATGAAAATGGAGCATTAAAACTCATCACTTCCTTCAGAATCTTCCACCACTAGAGCTTCATCATGAGCAACCAGCTCTTCAGCTTCCAAAGTCTGAATCACACGATCCACCAAGAACTTCTTGTCATCCAGAGCATTACTCACAACCTTGAGATAAGCAATCATTTGCTGTCTGCTGAGCATAACAGATTTGCCTTTGGCAGATGCTAGAGCAATATCTGCAACAAGTAGTTTTTCCAAAAACCTAGAGTCTAAAGTAATTTCTGACTCTCTCTTAGCAGCCTCATCAGTAGGAAAACACAACTCAGGATATTGTTGCAAGATGATATCACAGATTAAAGTGGGAAAAGCAATAGGAATTTTTGTTGCATTGGTTTTCCTATGAGCTATAGTTTGATAAAAGATAAAATCACCAAAGTTCAAAACAGATTTTGTACCTATGGCATAGATGAACTTGCTCCTCTGGACACATCATTAGAATGGGTAGTTGGCACCCAATTAGCAGCTGCAACCTTGTTCAGTATAGCATATTTTGTAGAAAGCTTAGTAGCAGACAAGTACCTCTTCATAGGCCACTCCTTGACCAGATCACCTGTAAGGGTTTTGCAGATATGATTCTGAGTTACCTCCAACTCAGCAACATCTTCAACACTCCTGCCTAGATATTCATTGATTATAGCAGGTGAAAATTTGACACATTTGCCCACACATAAACCTACCTATATTCAGGACTCATAGGATCATCACAGTCAGTTTCTATGTTCACAATGAATTCTCTGACCAGCTTGACATAGCATTTACCCAATCCTTTCACAGTCTTCACTAAACCAGCAGCTTCAATAACCTCCATGAGCTCTTGAAGATTCAACAAATCATGATGCATGTTCCTTTCAACAGCTACCCTTCTTTTACAGATAAACTTCCATCTAGAGGTACTTTCCTCATGATGAAACGACACATTGTCTAGAGGAACAGATGGAACAGTCTTTGCTCTTTTCTTCTTCCCTGTATCAACTGGCTTGTCAGATTTGCCAGCAGCTTCTACAACATCCTCTTCAACCACAAAATCACTGTCATCAAATGACTCATGCTTTCTTTTCAAAGCTTTCTTCTTAGGCTCAGTAGTTGGGATGTGCTTGCTCTTTTTTCTGCTAGGGCCATATCTCACTGGCTTCAACCCATCGTATATTTGGATTTCTTGGTTGACTTTGGTGGTGGTGTAGGTTCTATTTTAGATCTACTCCTTAACCTCCCAGCAATGCTAGGTCCAGGAGCCTTCTCCACTATTTTGTCCACAGTTGACAAAATCTCAACATGAGGTTCCTTGTTCTGTGAACCTGTTTGGGGATCAGATAGAGTGTGATCCTCTATTTCAAATTCAGCAGTCTTCATGCTCTCATCATTCTGAGAGACCTCAACAGAATCACCAAACACAGTTTCATCTGCATTCTTTGAAGTGTTTGAGACATCAGATGCTCTAGCATCAGTTAAAGCATCAACATTTTCAGGAAGGTTAGTACCTTTGTGGTAGCACCACCATCAACAACAACATCATCATAATCTTCTAAACCTAGGGTTTGAGTTTCTTGTACTTCTTCAGTAGAAGATTCAACATTCTTTTCACCTAAATCTTCAAGATACAGTTCTTGCATATCATGAGATTTGCTACATCTAGATTTAGACTTAGACTTCTTCTTTTTCCCTTTTGATTTCATAGATTCAGAGGGAAGAACACTTACCGACTTCTTCTTCTTCTTCGATTTGTCTTTCTTTGATTTTGCGGTAGTGTCGGGAGTGACAACAGATATAGGTTTTGCGACAACAATCATAGTTGCAGGTTCTTCTTGCGGTGGGGAATTTGATGAGTTTTCTTTGACCGGTGAAGACACAGGAGTAGACATGATTGTTTTGAGAAAGTAATGGAATGTGATAAGTCTGAGAGATGTGTAGTATCAGTCGAAAACGATGATGTAGAGGGACTGATCGTTTGAGTTCTTGAAAAGTGAGGCAATGATTACGGCAAAAGAAATTAAGAAAAAGGAAACTATTCCTTGAATAGTGTGCACCCTAATTTGATAGGAGGGAGAAGCAGTTGCACGCCTTTTAAAAAAAACTGCTATTGATTTTCAAATAGGAAAATTCCCAATTTGCCCATCAACTTCTCAAATTGTGTTGCATCTAACGCCTTTGTGAAAATATCAGCAAGTTGTTCATTTGTTGCTACATGCTCAAGTGTGACAATCTTCTCTTCAACAAGATCTCTAATAAAATGATGCCTTATGTAACACCCGGCGCAAGCACAAAATAATATTGCAATGAAGCCGCCACCATATTTTATTTATCCCGTGAGGGGAAAGGAAAATAATGATAAAACCTTAAGAGTCGGGTTCGGGAGTTGGTTATATGAGGGGAAGACGTTAACACCCCCTCATATCCGTTGTACTCAATGGGAACCATTTGAGGAATTAGGTATGCATAAACAGAATTAACCGCATAAGAATTACATTACCGCATATTGAACAGAAAAGTGAAAAAGATTTTTTATTATTTGGCTTGACGAGATTACGATCTCGCTCCTACGTATTCCCCATGTGCAATGAGAAATTCAAAGCTCACGTAGTTCTAAAAAAAGTTTTTGTTAATTGTTTTAATCGAAAAATACTTAGGTCGCATTCCATTGGAACAACAGCATGCTTGTATACTCAACTGAGGTTTAAGCGTTTGTATGTGTCAAAGGAATGGATAAAGTATCATTCGTTTAAGAAAAGAAGTTGTAGATTTATTATTAAAAAAAAGTTCATTAATTAAGATGAGAATAGTACGCTATCCACAATGTGCATCATGGACTGTACTATACAGGCCGAAAAAAGTGTACACCAGACTCCCCCTTTTTATCTTAATTAATTAAATGTTCATTAATCAAAATGACAATAGTACGCTATCCACGATGTGCATCATGGACTGTACTATTCAGGCCGAGAAAGGTGTGCACTAGACTCCCTCGTTTTCATCTTAATTAATTAAATGTTCATTAATCAAAATGACAATAGTACGCTATCCACGATGTGCATCATGGACTGTACTATTCAGGCCGACAAAGGTGTGCACCAGACTTCCCCGTTTTCATCTTAATTAATTTAAGAAAATTATTGAATAAAATGAGAATAATACACTATCCACGATGTGCACCATGGACTGTATTATTCAGGCCGAGAAAGGTGTGCACCAGACTCCCCCTTTTCACTTTAATCAATTAAATGTTCGTTAATCAAAACGAGAATAGTACGCTATCCACGATGTGCACCATGAACTTTACTATTCGGGCCGAGAAAGGTGTGCACCAGACTCCCTATTTTCATCTTAATTAACGAGCCATTATTTAGTTACTTTTTAGAAAGTTTTCAAAGTTCAATGTTCAAACAGATCACAATTCAACATCCAGATAGTTAAATAACTAGATAATAAAAAAATAGCATGGTATGAATGATAAATAAATTTATTGAATGATAAATAAATTTATCGAAGGATAATCAACTTTATCGAAGGATAAATAAATTTATCGTTGATAAATAAATTCATCATTGAATAAATCTATCGTTGCATGAAAGGGGGTGCAAACCTGAAATGGGGTGTATAGAAAATAAAACAGATCCACTTAATTAAACCCAAGGCCCAATAGAAACAACCAGCCCATTCATGAGTCAAATAAAAACCGAACCGGATTAGTAAAAAAAACCGAATGAACCGAACCGCTCCTAAAATGAACCACTCTTGAACCGGACCAACCACATAACGACACGTGACAAGGGAGGTTCATCTTCAACCTCACGTCCGCGTAGCCATGGATGAAGCTTGGTCACCACACGAAATGCAAACGGACACCGAATCGTGCAAATGAGTAGTCGATTTGATAGTATTTCTCACTTAGATTCCAAATCTACCCTTAGTTTTCGCAATCGGTGTTTGTGCAGAGAGAAAAAGATCACGGAAGTTTGGATTCAAAATTTCAAAACGGTTTCCGGCGAGTTTTGGCGAAAACTAAGAGAATAGAAAGCTTCAGAAGGGTCTCAAACGTATGAATCCAAGTTCCTTTTCCTTTTTCGCGACTCAGTTTGGCCGGATCGAAGATTCAAAGTTCTCGTTATGTTCAAGCTCTCTGTTCACGCGTTTCCGATAGTTTTTTCGCGATTCTGACGATGGATTTGGACTCAGGAGGGTCGAATTAATAAGGAATGAGTATTTGATTTTTAGTTTTGGCAAGTTTTTGGTTCGCCGGAAATGGAATTCCAATGGTGGTTTTGGAATTCCGGCGGTGGTGCCGGAAAAGTGTTGGTGGAGGAAGGAGGAGAATATTTTTCTGATTTTTCTTGGGAGTTTGTGTCCAATGATTGAATGATAAAAAATAGTATATATAGTGGTAGACTTAGGTGGTGTGGCATTTGTGTAATAAGGTGTAGTTTTGTGATTAAGAGGATAATTAGTAAAAGGTGATGAGGTGGCTCAATGTAATTGGTTCATGGTGAAATATTCTTTTGATGATTAAAATGCGATAAATAAATATAAACGAATGAAAGTGAAATGGAATATATTTTTATGATTTTGAGCAAAATTAGCGAATGACGTGAAAATATTATTTTTTGAACTATTTTTGGGCGTTTCATATATAATAAGAAACAATTTAAAAAAAGAAATATTTATTTTAAAAAAGTGCAAAATTAGGGTATTACACCTTATATCAATATGTTTAGTCCTACTACGTGGAATAGGATTTTTAGAGATGTTTATGGCACTCAAATTTTCATAGTATAATGTCATAGCATTTTGTACCACATTGTACTCCTTCAACATTTGCTTCATCCACTCCAGTTGAGAACAACTACTACCAGCTGTAATATATTCTGCTTCTGCAGTTGATAGAGACACAAATATTGTATCCTCCATTTGTTTGACTTGGAGTCCAAGAAAGAAAGTTAGTTCACCAACTACACTCATCTCAAATTCTGACTGCATATGCTGCACGAATTGCTGGACCATCTGATCAGACATTCCACCAAAGACTATATCATCCACATAAACTTGTGCTATCATCACTTTATCTTTCTCTTCTCTCATATCAATATGTGTAGTCCTACTATGTGGAATAGGATTTTTAGAGATGTTTATGGCACTCAAGTTTTCACAGTATAATGTCATAGCATTTTGTACCACATTGTACTCCTTCAACATTTGCTTCATCCACACCAGTTGAGAACAACTACTACCATCTGCAATATATTCTGCTTCTGCAGTTGATAGAGACACAAATATTGTATCCTCCATTTGTTTGACTTGGAGTCCAAGAAAGAAAGTTAGTTCACCAACTACACTCATCTCAAATTCTGACTGCATATGCTGCACGAATTGCTGGACCATCTGATCAGACATTCCACCAAAGACTATATCATCCACATAAACTTGTGCTATCATCACTTTATCTTTCTCTTCTCTCACAAACAAAGTCTTGTTATTTTCACCCTTTTTGTACCTATGAGTAACAAGAAATTCAGTCAACTTTTCATACTAAGCTCTAGGAGCTTGCTTTAGACCATACAAAGCCTTTTTCAATTTGTAGACATGTCTGGAAAGCTAGGATTAACAAAACCTTTAGGCTGTTCAACATAGACTTCATCATTCAAGTACCCATGGTGGAAGGCACTTTTAACATCCATTTGAAATAGTTTGAACTTTAGTATACATGCAATCCCTAAGAGAAGTCTTTCGGATTCAAGACATGCTACATGAGCAAATGTCTCATCAAAGTCTATCCCTTAAATCTGAGCATAGCCTTGAGCCACCAGTCTAGCCTTGTTTCTAGTTATGGTCCCATTATCATCAGATTTGTTCTTGTAGACCCATTTTGTACCTATTACATTCACAGCTTTAGGCCTAGGCACAAGATCCCACACTTCTTTCCTCTTGAACTGATCAAGTTCTTCCTGCATGGCATTAATCCAGAATTCATCTATAAGAGCTTCCTTGACGTTCTTGGGTTCAACTTTTGAAACAAAATATGAATTAGACACCACATCTCTTATTCTTCTTGTAGCAATGCCTTGGTCAAGTTCTCCAATGATAAGCTCTTTTGGATGATTTTTCTGAACTCTTGTAGATGGACCTTTGTTAAGTTCAGCACCACTTGGTTCACAATCACCATCTTTCTTTTCAGTTTCAGATACCTTTCCCTGTTGATCAGATGCTATAGAGATTGTTAGAGCATCATATCTCTTATCTTTACTAGTTACCAAGCAAGTTGACATGCCAACTTCTTCTTGAGGTTCCCATAAGTAACAATTATCTTTTGATCTCACACCTTTCATTAAGACTTTTCCCTCTTGATTAGTGACCAGCCATTCAGATTTTGTGAAGTTAACTATCAACCCTTGATCACACAATTGACTAATACTAATTAGATTAGTTGTCAAACCTTTTACTAGCAAGACATTTGTAAGTTTAGGTGCACCCTCTTTGACCACGTTTCCTATTCCCTTGATATCACCTTTAGCACCATCACCAAAAGTAACAAAGCTTGTTGAGTAGGATTTTATATCAACCAGAAAGTTCTCAATTCCAGTCATGTGCCTGGAACAGCCACTGTCAAAGTACCAATCTTCCTTAGATGTTGCTTTTAGAGATGTGTGAGCAATGAATGCAACAAGATCATCTTTAGCTTTCCATTCTTTCTTAACAGACTTTCTAGGTTTAGTTTTGTTAAACTACGTGGTTACGCTTTCAAAGTGGCGAAAACAAGCGTTCCGAAAATACAACACACGACTTTTCGGATTTTAAACGAGTGAGCGGAAGCTACCTAAATCGGTAGTCTATTTGCACCTCGACCAAAGGAAAGGTAGTATAGCCAAGATGATATAACGATGATAATTCGAATACAACAACAAATATTCGAATTCAAGCAATTGTCAAATATAGTTTTTCCTTTAAAAACGTTTACACACACAATTTGCGGTATCGAATTGTCTTATAGCAAACAAAGTAATTAAACGATAATTTTGTCAAACACTTGGCATGTATGACAAAATCGCGTTTGTGAATTAACAACAAATCGTAAATTAAAGAGATAAGGGATTAGAGAATGACACACGTAGATGATCAGGGAGTTCTCTAGCTTTCGCGTCGTCCTTGCTATGGGCCGGTACGTTTCCCCCCAACTTATCAAACGGATAAGTTGAGACTTTTATTCGAAAATCTTTATATGAATGCACAAGTACACAATTGATACAATATGTAAAGATATAGACTCTATCTAATGATCTTCACCAAAGCTCCAACTTGTGATTGTGCAACCCCAATTCAATCTTGACTTCAATTACCGTTTCAAACAATCAAACTCTCACACCTATCTTGAACCAAGAACTTTGTGATGATTGTCCGGATAATTCCCTCGTCAAATTGTATTGATCAATCCAAGCAGCACTTGAATCCGGATGAGAAACTTTATACCTTCAAGACCCAATCAACTCGGATGTAATTATGATTCACCACGAACTTACTCCGAACGTTATCCTTCAACCTCTTCTAAGAAACATCAATTGATCCCAAACTCAACTTCAATTTGATAGAAATGTGAAGGAAGATGATGATTGATCTTGAATCCTCTTTGATGCAAAATACTCATCAATCTTGATCAAAGAAATGTTTACCAATAGTTTCTCACACTTACAACAATAACTCATAAAGCTATTTATAGAGAAAATAGAATTGAGCAAATTTAGGCACAATCTAACAGACTTGTATCGATACATCCATTACTGTGTATCGATACAAGTAACTTAACAGCGTTGGAAAAACTGAAGTTTTGTGTACTTGTATCGATACAACCATGTGTTTGTATCGATACATACACCAGTAAAAACAGAGTTGGACTGATATGTTTCGAAACACAAAAGTATGTTTCGAAACACAAGGCTCTTACTGGTTTCCAAAGAGTCTTCATGTGTTTCGAAACATACAAGTGTGTTTCGAAACACAGAGGCTCATCTGGACTCCAGTGAGAAAGATTTGTATCGATACAAATGCGTGGTAATCAGCCTGAACAAGTTTCAGGACATTTGTATCGATACAGATGTATATGTATCGATACAAAACACCTAAAAATTGGTTTTTCAAAGTTTTAAAAAGTGTTTTTGCTGTCAAGTCAATTTCAATTGTTACCTAAACATATTCTACTCTATTTTCACGTGTTTTGACAATTATTAAAACTCGGAGGGGAACTGGTGCATTTACAAGTTTGATGCACCTTACTGAGATATCCATGAAGCATGAAACAAAATGGTTTTATATGCCCTTTTCTCCCACAATAGTGACATATCCATGACTTGACCTTGTTGGAAATGTTTCTTTGAGCGGTGTGTACCTAGTACTATGATTATACTTCTTCTTCTTGTTAAGCTTCTCATAATTAAATCCAACACCTTTTGGCCTACCTGGACTTTGCTGAATCAAAATCTCATCTAATTTCTCAGTACCATTAGTCATTATAGAAACAAATTTCTTTTGCTCTTTGATTTTTGAGTTCAATAGGGTCACCTCTTCTTGAAGCTTAGAGATAGTTGTTAAGTATTTTTCTTTTTCATCCTGGAGTTGAGATATGATCTTCTTCTATTGTTCATTAGTTCTGTACACTTCTCCATTTCTAGTACATAGCTCCTTGTAAGAAGCTGCCAACATATCAAAGGTGAATTCTTCATCACATGATTCTTCATTAAAGAGACATACTCCTGTCAGAGCAGTGATGTGCTTTGTAGTCTCAGACTCAACTTCCTCCTCAGAACTATCCTCATCAGACAAAGTTACAAACATACCTTTCTTCTGCCTCTTCAGATATGTTCCACATTCATTTCTAATGTGGCCATAGCCTTCACACTCATTACACCGAACCCTTTTGCTTTGAGCAGGTTTGTCATCAATCTTTGACCTTCTTTGTAAATTTGTGTTTCTGTTAGAGTCGTATGATCTACCCTCAGCAGATGTTCTAGCATTTCCTCCCTCATTGTTCGATCTGGATATTCTGTCCATGGATTTGAGAACTTCGTTAAATTGTCTTTGAAGCAGCTTCATAGCATTTGATAGGCTTTCATCAGTATCTATGGAGTTTTCCACATCATCTTCGTCAATGTTTGAGGCAAAAGCAATACTTTTATTTTTCTTATGTGATCTCTCATTGATTTTCAACTCAAAAGTTTGAAGAGACCCAATCAACTCATCAACTCTCATATCACCAATGTCTTGTGCCTCCTCTATTGCACATACTTTCATATCAAACCTTTTAGGTAACGACCTTAGAATCTTGCAAACTAGTTTCTCATCAGATATATTTTCTCCCAAAGATTCAAATGAGTTAGCATACTCCAGCACATTCATATGAAATTCATGAACACTTTCTTCTTCCTGCATCTTAAGATTCTCAAACTGAGTCGTTAGAATTTGAAGTTTTGATTTCTTTACCTTGTGAGTACTTTCATGAGCAGTTTTCAAAATATTCCAAGCATCCTTGGCAACAGTACATTGCTTAATCAGTCTAAACATGTTTGGATCCACTCCATTAAATAATGCATTTAAAGCTTTGGAATTTCCAACTGCTGCAGTGTCTTCAGCCTGAGACCATTCTTCTTCAGGTTTGAGTTCATCAGTATCAACATTATTAGCGTCTTTCACTTTGGGATGATCCCATCCTTTGAGTACAACCTTCCAAGCCCTTCCATCTAGTGATTTCAAGAAAGCCGTCATACGAGACTTCCAAATATCATAGTTAGAGCCATTCAACAGGGGTGGTCTGTTCACCATTCCTCCTTCTTTATCCATTATGCCAGAAATAGTTCCCTGGAACTCACCCAAACAAGCAGGATGCCTGCTCTGATACCACTTTTAGGGCACGAGGGGGGCAGCCTGGGGGATCATCCACACGATGACCAAGAGCATTGTACAAGTGAGTTGGACACCACACTCTTACCCAAAACCTTAAGGCATTGGATTTATGGGTCCTCTCACTTATAAAATGCTCAACTCTCCACACATTTTTTCAATGTGGGACTTTTTCCCCATACTACTCACACTTGACACTTCTTGAGTTTCAACACTCCCCCTCAAGTGTGAGTCTACCACATTGCTCCCCCTCACCGTTGATACTTTACTTTTCTCAACGGGTCATTACTTTTTAGCCGTCCCTTTCTCTGAACCGAGGCTCTGATACCAATTGAAATTTCTGGCGCTCAGTAGTAAAATGCTTTAGCAATTGCTACAGCGTCTACACACAACACAGATAATAATAAAAGAGATAAAGAGCAGAAACGTAAATAACACAAGTGTTTGTTGACCCAGTTCGGCGCAACTTGCCCTAGTCTGGGGGATACCAATCCAGGAAGGAATCCACTAATATAGCCCTAGTTCAAAGACCTCAGTAAACGCCCCGTTTGCGTCTTCTCACCTAGCAACTACCCGTGCAACTCACCCTAGGAACTCCTAGATCAAAGGCGCCCCACCTTACTCCCTTACTAACAACACGCACACAGTGTTGTTTACAAACAAACAAACAACTTATGATGGTGACAACACACTCAGACAAAGGATTAACTCCGTACCTAAAGGCTTAAGAGTAATCTCACAAATAACACAAACACACAGCCTATGTCCTTAGCATGTATCAAGATGATACAAGAAACGACTCACAAAGTTCACTAGGAAAAATAAACAACACACGCTTTAGTGAACACAATAAAATTCCCACAAATCCTAATTAGGTTTTACACAAGTATATATAGAGTCTTCAGCGCAGCTTGACTTGTTCCTTAAGAAAAAGAGTCTTCAAAAATATATCCAATAAAAATAATCCAAATCCTAAAATATTGGAATTATATTTTAGAATTAAATCTTCACATAAGAGATAACTTGTGACCCAAGGCGCGTTCTGTTATGCCAGCTATGTATGATAAAATATATTTTTAAAACAAATCTTCTTAAGATATATTTTAAAAATAAAAACGCGCGCGTCCAAACAGCTTCAGGGCTCAACATACTCAGATGCTTCAGCTTGTCCTAGAGCATGTGACAAAATGGGTTTTTGCAAAATTATAGCCAACATACAAAAAAGCCAACAGTATTGATAGCCTTTATAAATATAGTGCAAATCTTAACTCTCAAGCTAGCTTTTGTGGTTGAGTATAAGCCTCCCAAATTCTAATAAAAAGACAAGAGTGGTGAGGTTATCAAAGGGAAAAAGCCAAAACAAGAGTGATACACGAATGTTTTTTTTTCCCGCGTGTAAACACATGAGAGAGTGTTGTGTGATGATTTTATCTTTGTTTTTTTCTCAATCACTTCTAACCCATATTTTGCAGCAATTTAATCATGAGTGGAGGAGGAGAAGACAATGAAGTTGATCTTAAATCATTTGTAATGTCTGACAACCAATAATTTCAGGCTTTAAACATGAGATTGGATAATTTCCAACCCCCTAGCCGAACTAACAGCCGAAGACATCAAAGTTCAAAGGGGGAGGAGTATCCCAATGGAAGAAGTAATGATAGGAGGCGAAGAGTTGAATCAACAAGAGATAGCCGTGTGGGAAGCAATAAAATGACGATTCCTTCATTCAAAGGTAAAAATTCAATTCAAGACACGCAAGCACAATCACTAACGAAACATAAACACATTGACCAGTTCCAAACAACACCAGCACCTAAAAAACACAAATTCAATACACACTAAGTTTAGAGCCTTAACTCTCACACTCACACTAAACTCATAGTCTCACTAAAATGAACAAAACTCAAGTCATACAAAGCAATAAATATGAATAGAAACACATGGAAGAACTGCAGGGACTAATAAGTTCCAGAGCCAAGTAAGCTATTATAACATAAATTATAACAATTCCACTAAATAAAATTCATGTAGTTGCCCCCTTTCAAATAAAGTTATCAGTCACATTAAAAACATCAATGTTTGGATCTTCATTTAGAAATAATTAAGAAAGTTTCATTAAGTGACAAACTACAAATTAACTAAGAAGAATCTATGGACATGCAATTAACTAACCACAAAAAAAGGAAGAATCTTACATAGTTGGAGCTGTTGAAAATAGTAGTTGTAAATAATGGTTCTACCGTACAGTTAGCTCTTTCTAAGTTCCTTTTGTTCACTTTGTATTAAACTAAGTAGAATAGAATAAGGGTTATTCGTACTAGAACTTATACATACTAGAAAGAAGAGCTAAAAGGAAATAACAAGCACAACACCCACACACGGATGAACAGTGCACAACACAAACAAAAACAAACAACCACCCAACCAAGCCGCACAAAAAAAATAAACAACACTAACAAAAAGCAAACAAAACACGCCCTGCACACAAATGATACCAAGCTTCGTAGAGAAGATTACTTGTACCTGTAGTAGCTCGGCGAGAAATCGTAGAAGAGTGATTTGTGGTTGGTGAAGAAATAAATTATGTTCTTTTCACTTATTAGAAAGGTTGGGTAGAGATTAATGAGTAGAAATAAATTGAAGGAGAAAGAAGAGACATGTAATGATGATGATGGGATATGTAAGTACAAATTACTACAGCGCCAGAGAAAGAATAGCTCGGAGAAAGAAGAGACAAATCTTTCGAATCTCTCCATGATGGATGGTCATGGATATGAGTATACTTCATTCAATTAAATTTTATCTACTTCTACAGCGTCAGCTCAGTGTTATTTAAGAGTAATTAATTTTTTTTTGTCTAAGATGAAATGGTAATCTATTGAAATTAAACAATTCACACAACTGCGGGTCCTCTTTTTTTTGGTACATCAGAAATATAAATTGCTCCCGAACCTTGGACCTCCCCTTACCCAACTCATATGTCTTCCAACTCTTACCACTTGAGCTATCTTACAGGGACATATCGAAAGGTTTTTTCAATTGAAGTCATCTAAGTTGCTTTTTTCAATTGGTAAGATATTTTATGTGCCACAAATAAAACGGTTTAGTACTTGTAAAAAATAGATGTATATTTCATTTAATTTTTTTATTCCTTAATCATAGTCTTGAGTTTAATCTCATTAATGATATCAACTATCTTAAAATATTATATTGGCAGTTATTTACAAAACAATAGACATGTTTCACACACCAAAACGACGAACAAAGACACGCAAGCACAAGCCCTAACGAAATGTAAACACGTTGACCAGTTCCAAACAACAGCAACACCTAAAAAACACCAATTCAAAACTCACTAAGCTCAAAGTCTTAACTCTCACAGTAACACTAAACTCATAGTCTCACTAAAATGAACAAATTTCAAGTCATACAAAGCAATATATATGAATAGAAATACAAGGAAGAACTGCAGGGACTAATAAGTTCCAGAGCCAAGTAAGCTATTATAACATAAATTATAACCAATCGACTAAATAAAAATCATGTAGTTGTCTTCTTTCAAATAAAGTTGTCAGCCACATTAAAAACATCAATGTTTGGATCTTCATTTAAAAATAATTAAGAAAGTTTCATTAAGTGACAAACTACAAATTAACTAAGAAAAATCTATGGACACGCAATTAACTAACCATAAAAAAAGGAAGAATCTTACATTGGAGCTGTTGAAAACAGTAGTTGTAAATAATGGTTCTACTGTACAATTAGTTCTTTCTAAGTTCCTTTTGTTCAATTTGTATTAAGCTAAGTAGAATAGAATAGGGGTTATACATACTGGAAATACATACTAGAAAGAAGAACTAAAAGGAAATAACAAGCATAACACCCACACACGGATGAACAATGCACAACACAAACAAAAAACAAAACAACCACCCAACCAAGCCACACAGCAAAGAAATAAACAACACTAACAAAAAACAAACAAAACACGCCATGCACACAAATTATACCAAGCTCAGTAGAGAAGATTACATGTACCTGTAGTAGCTCGGAGAGAAATGGTAGAAGAATAATTTGTGGTTGTTAAATAGCTCAGAGAGAAATTGAATCATTTTTCATTTATTCTTATTACCATTTTATCACTATTTTTCTATTAATCTATCCTTAAGCACAAAATTACACATTATTACACAAATACCACTCACCTAATCCTACCACTATATATATTATTTTATCATTCAATCATTGGACACATATCCTAATACACAAAAAAATCAGAAAAAAGAAATTAGTCTCTCCTCCCTACTCCACCAACACATCTCCGGCAACCACCGCCGGAATTCCTTTTTCCGGCGGAGAACCACCACCAACCACCACCACAAAAAATTACCAAAAATGCAAACAAACACTTGATCTGTACTATTCAGCCGAACACGAATCCAACCTCCAATTCCTCAAAAAACGAACGGAAAAGCTTTAAAATCGAGCTCGAAGTCACAGTAAAGTCAAGCATTTTGATCTAGTCCGTTAGAGCTCCAAAACAAGGTGGTTTGTTGCTCGTTTTTTTATCCTGGGATTGATTCAAGCGTTTTCCAGTTTCTATTTTTCGTGTTTGTTGCGTTCTTGTACGATTTACTTGATTTTTGGTTTGGAACTTATCGTTTTGTTTTTGCATTTTTAGAGCTGTAATCGTTAAAATTAATTTGAGATTCGTAATCCTTGTTGAATTCTAATCAATTAGATATATTCACTTGTTGTTTTTGGTGATCGTAGATGAATTTGGAGGGTGACCGGCGGTGAACTCATTCTTCCCGTCCTCTTTTTTTTTCACGTTGTTGAAGAAGAAGATAGAAGTTGGACGCGTGGCGCGCGCTGAGTGGCCAGTGGGCCTTCTCGCGCATGCCCCCTAGTTGGTGTGTGGACCGGTTCGGGTTAGGTTTGACCCGGATCCGGTCTGGTTTATTTTATGACTTGGACATGGGCCTCTGCATATGGGCCCAGTTTCAGTTTTTTTTTAATTGCTGCTTGCACCTTTTGTTTACTGCTGCACATCACTGCAATATTAATTAATTTTCTTTTGTAACTTTGTTTTTAGAGAAAAGGTGCTTAAGTGAAATAATCACTTATTAGCAAAAGTGATTATTCTCTTAATCACTCTTGTGAATAAATGATTGTTTAAGTAGGCTATTATTATAAAAGTGATTATGCACATAATCACTTATATAATAAGTGTTTATTTCCGCTGCGGCTTATTTTAATCAGTTGATTTCTGCTTAATCAATATTTGATGCTTGGTGATTTAACTCGTGTTTGTTTATCTAGCGTGTGATTTAATTGTTTATGCTCTATTTCCCTCGAGTTATTTAATTCTTGCATCGTCATTCATTTTTATCGTGGATATTATTATTAGTCATGCATTATTCATACTGTCATATGCATCTCTCATATTCTACCCTTTCTTTTTTCTTTTTTTCTTTACTGACTTGGAACTTGAAAGCTTCTTTTTCTAAAAAAATAATCAAGTAATGATTCGTTAATTAAAGTGAAAAGGGGGAGTCTGGTGCACACCTTTCTCGTCCCGAATAGTACAGTTCATGGTGCACATCATGGATGGTGTACTATTCTGATTTTGATTTTAACGAATATTTAATTGATTAAAGTGAAAAAAAGGAGTCTGGTGCACACCTTTATCGGCCTCAATAGTACAGTCCCTGTTGCATATCTCGGATGGTGTACTATTCTCATTTTAATCAATGTTTTTCTTAGTTAATTAAGGTGAAAAAGGGGGAGTCTAGTGCGCATCTTTCTTGGCCCGAATAGTACAGTCTCTGATGCACATCTTGGATGGTGTACTATTCTCATCTTAATTAATGTCTTTTCTAATTCAACTTGAGTGGTAAAAGGGGGAGTCTGGTGCGCATCTTTCTCCGCCCGGATGAGCCCGACCCTTGATGCACATCTTGTGGTAGCGTGCAATCCCCATTCACTCAACATTATTCTAAAAAACTCTAAAAAACATTCAACCCGTTTCAACTCTTTTTCTGCCCTTGCGCAGTCAACTCTTTTCCAACTGCTTTTGCGCAGTCAAACTTTTTCAACTTCTTTTCTTAAAAGGACGATGTTTTATTCATTCCCCTGATACAGACAAACGCTTAAGCCTCAGCCGAGCATACAAGCAAACTGTCGTATCAGTGGATTACGACATAAGCGTTGTTCATTAAAAACAACCAACGAACAAACTCTTTTTTTCAGGAAGAACTACGTGAGTTTTGACTTCCTCATTGTACTGGGGGATGCGTGGGAGCGAGATCGTAATCTCATCAAGCCAAATAATAAAAAAACTCTTTTTTTGTTTTCTTTGTTCAGTATGCGGTAATCTTTTATTTTATGCGGTTATTCTTATTGATGCAAACCAAATTTCCTCAAATGGTTCCCGTTGAGTACAACAGATATGAGGGGGTGTTAACGTCTTCCCCTCATGTAACCAACTCCCGAACCCAATTTATGAAGGTTTTATCATTATTTTCCTTTCCCCTCATGGGATAAATAAAAGACGGTGGCGGCTTCATTGCAATATTATTTTGTGCTTGCGCCAGGTGTTACAGTATGCAAATTTGAAAAAATGTTCACTTTATCTTGAATCTGTTGTGTTTTTGGGTTTTGTTATAAGCTCCAAGGGAATAAGTGTGGATGAAGAGAAGGTAAAGACAAATAGGGAATGGCTTGTTCCTAAGAATGCAGTGAGGTAAGAAGTTTCCATGGTTTAGCAAGTTTTTATAGAAGATTTGTAAAGAATTTTAGTTCTATTGTTGCACCTTTGAATGAATTGGTCAAAAAGAATGTTGTGGTCAAGTGGACTGATGTGCATGAAAAAGATTTTAATTTATTGAAAGATATGTTACTAATGCACATTTGCTTTGTTCGCCTAATTTTGATAAAGCATTTGAAATAGAGTGTGATGTTTTTGGTGTGGGAATATGAGTTGTTTTAATGCAGGATTCTAAACCAATTGTATTCTTCAGTGAACAGCTCAATGGAGTAGCATTTAATTATTCCACTTATGACAAAGAATTGTTTGCTTTAGTTAGAGCTTTGCAAACTTGGCAACACTACTTGTGGTCAAGGGAATTTATCATTCATTCTGACCATCAAAGTTTGAAGTTTTTGAAATCTCAAGGTAAGCTTCTAAAGAGACATGCCAAGTGGTTGGAGTTCATTGAGATGTTTCATTATGTGATCAAGTACAAGAATAGTAAGGACAACTTAATGGCTGATGCTTTGTCAAGAAGGTATGCATTACATACTTCTTTGCAAACTAAGTTACTTGGTTTTGAACTTATAAAAGTTTTGTATTCTAATGATTCTGACTTTGGAAACATATGGGATTCTTGTTCTAAACATGCATTCGGAGACTATTATATGCATGATGGTTTCTTGTTCAAGAAAGATAAATTGTGTGTGCCTATTTGTTCTTTGCGTGAAATGCTTGTTAGGGAAAGTCATGGTGGGGGGTTAATGGGACATTTTGGTATGAAAAAGACTTTAGAAAATTTGCAAGGACATTTTTATTGGCCCAAAATGATGCATGATGTGCAATCTGTTTGTGTTAAATGTGTTCCATGTAAACAAGCTAAGTCTAAAGTCATGCCTCATGGTTTATATACATCTTTGCGTGTGCCTAGCCAACCTTGGACTGATATTTCAATGGATTTTGAGTTGGGTCACCTCGTTCTCAAGGTGGAAAGGACAGTATATTTGTTGTTGTTGATAGGTTTAGTAAAATGGAACATTTCATTGCACGCTCTAAAACCAATGATGCAACATATAACGCTGATTTGTTCTTTAAAGTAGTTTCTTTGCATGGGTTTCCAAATAACATAGTAAGTGATAGAGATGTGAAGTTTCTAAGTCATTTTGGAGAACATTGTGGAATAAGCTAGGAACAAAACTCTTGTTTTCTACAGTTGCACATCCTCAAATGGATGGGCAAACCGAAGTGCGGATGGACAAACCGAAGTGGTGAATAGAACACTTACTACCCTGTTGCATGCTATCATTCAAAAGAATTTGAAAAATTAGGAGAAATGTTTGCCGCATGTTGAGTTTTCTTATAATATAAAATTCCATTCTGCTACTTCTTATTCTCCTTTTGAAATTGTATATGGTTTTAATCCTTCGACTCCTTTGGATATTTTACCTTTGCCTACTAATAAGTTTGTTAATTTTGATGGTAAGAAAAAGGCAGATGCTATTAAAGAGTTGAATGCACAGGGTCAAACAAGCAAATAAGGGGCATGTGAAAGTTACTTTTGAACCAGGAGATTGGGTTTGGGGTCATATGAAGACTGAACGATTTCCAAATCAAAGAAAATCCAAATTGCAACCAAAAGGAGATGGGCATTTCCATGTTGTAGAGAAGATCAATGATAATGCATACAAACTGGATCTGCCAAGTGAATATGGCAATATAAGTGACAATTTTAATGTAGTTGACTTATCTCTGTTTGAAGTAGGTAATGGATTAGATTCGAGGACGAATCCTTTCAAAGAGGGAGGGAATGATGGAGATGCATCCAACTCATCTGAAGATCCTTTGCTCGAGATAGAAGGTCCTATGACTAGGTCCAAGACTATGAGGACGAATCAAGCTTTACAAAGTCTAATCATCAAGATCAAAGAAAAAGAAGGTCGATATCCATCGGAGGCTGAATCAACTTGGCTCAATATCTTACAATTAGATGAAGTTGCTTTGAGCCCAACTTGAAGCCCAATTTTCATGCAAAGAAAATAATGTTATACTAAATAGAAAATAATTAAGTCCAATTTTCTTTATTTTTTTATGTAATTTTCTTTTTTGTCATTAGGTGAAATTTTAGACGACTTTTAGTTTCATCCTAGGCACTTTAAATGCTTCCTAGTGGTGCACTAAGTCATTATAAAGACTAGTGAGAATTTATTTACATGTTAGTGTTTATTTTAGTGATTCCTAGGATGAATGTATGGTGGTGGACAATAAATCCTACTATTTAAGGATATGCTATAAAAAGGAGTCTCATGTATTTCTCAAAACACAACTTGAATAATAACAATTTGAGAGCTAACTTTTCTTTTATTCTAAAAAGAACTTTATAGTGTTGGTTCTACCGGCAGGTCGCGGTTAGGGTCGCACTTTGTTTGATAACTTTGGTTCTACCGGTAGGTCGCGGTTAGGGTCAAGTTCTTTATTCCTTTGATAACTTTGCTTCTACCGGCAGATCGCGGTTAGGGTCAAATTCCTTACCTCTTTTCAAGACGATCCTTAGTATTCTCATATCACAAGGGGTACAATGTTTAACATTTACCTAATATTTTTATTTCTCTTTATTTAATTAGAGGTATTTTCATGAAAAGTTAACCAATGTACCTTGAACTTTGAAAATACTTTTATTAAATGGGACAACAAAATCTATAAAAAAAAAAGTCTTATATATTGGAATTGGTACTATAAAATTTTATTACATTGACAAAATTGTCCTCAACTATAATTTAGAATTTATTCTTTGTTTTACTTATTCAATTTGAAATTATCCTCAATAATGTCCATCACACTCTTATATATTGTAGATATAAAGTTCGGTAAAGAGAATTGACTTTTTATTTCTTATATTGCAATTTTACTATTCTCTAAAAACTTAGAGATACCTAGGATGCCAAACTATAATAAGAACATCCAACCTTCCACCACAGGGGCATCAAGGTCTATTTATAACCGCTTCATGCATGGGGTGTGGGTGAGTGGGGGGGATTTTTTTTCTTTTTGCTTTAAATAATAATAAAATTTACCTTGTTTGGAACTGTTTTTTTTTCTTCTAATAAGCAAAAGAATGAATTATAAAGAGTATAAGAGGTATTCAACTCTTACAATTCATAATACAAAAAGTCTTTAGAGAAGGATAAAACAATCAAAAGAATTATTACACCACTCTGAGTAAGTTTATTTCCTATATGGCCTATGAACCAAAATCAAGAAATATATACAATTTGATCTACCAATGATGCCATACTAAAACCATGTCCTCTAACAATAACATTATTCCGCAATCGCCAAATACATCAAGTTGTAGCTAACCAGACTAGGTGACGATACTTTGCTTTGGACTTGCCTCGAGCCATATCACCAAACAACAAAAAATGATGCCAAGTAGAATCCCAAGGAATAACATATTTGTCCAACCATGTAAAAATATGATGTCATACCTGAGACGTAATATTGCATAAAAAGAAAACATGATCGATGTCTTGTTCTCCGTAAGACAAAAAGCACAGCGCTTGTCGACCGAAAAATAAGGTAACCTCTTTATCAAACAAAACAACTCTAGTTGGTAATTTACTTAACAACAATCCCCAACAAAAAATGCTCATTTTCGACGGTATTTTATTCTTCCAAAGTCTCTTCAAAGCCATGCTCTGGTCTGAAACCTCTCCATGCACACACCATCGGTTCAATAGAAATGACTAACACGATTGAACCGTATAAATACCAGCCTCATGAAGAATCCAACGGGGACGATCCGGCCTATCCCTATTCAGAACCAACCCACCCAGCAGCAGCATCAACTCGGATTGATATGTTTGATCCTCGGTTGACAGTAAGACTGTCCAAGAAAGCCTCCAATGCCACCGCAAACCCTCCTAATAACCCATACAACCGATGGTAGCATCTTGTTGGCCTGACAAATTAAACATAGAGGGTTATAACACATGTAATGTGGAAGGACCTAACCATTTGCCTTTCCAAAAGTTGATGTCCAAACCATCTCCAATAATGTTACCGACATTAGTGCCAAACCAATTACCGTCCATAGTGTTACAAAGCTGCCAAATATAACGCCACCAAATTGAGGCATGATTTAAATCCCTAACACCCTCTCCACATAGAAATTTTGCCGCTAACTTACCATAACGGAGCTTGAGAAGTTGTAGCAATGGAGCTAACTTTTCATTTAGATACCGCCATTTCCATTTACACTATAGAGAATCATTAAACAACTCTAAATTCTTAACACCCAAACAACCTCGGTCTTTCGGCCTACAAATGCTATCCCAACTAACCCAACATAATTTCTTTCGATCTAAGCCACCACCCCACAAGAAAGAACACTGAATACTAACCACATCTTTTAACACACGCTTAAGAGCTTTGAAAAAGGAAAAATAAATAAAGAGAAAGACTAGAAACTACTGAATTGATGAGGGTAAATCTACCACCAATAAAAAGGTGCCGACCATTGCAAGAACACAATCGTTTCCACATAGTATCAAGAATAGGTTGCCAAGTAGATTTTCTCCTTGGATTTGAACCTACCAGTATACTAAGAAAGCGAAAAGGTATAGATTCCACGCCGCAATAAAGAAAAGCGGAGGCTACTGTTGAATTGTTTTAAAATTTAGGCCTTGATTGATTTGATTAGATGCTACTAGGTTTTAAGGAATATCATAGAATTTGTTATGGGGAGTTTATGTTAAAGGTTTGATAACTTTTTACAACTTAAAGTTGAGTTCTTGGCCGTAAGAGCTTGCAAATAGGATTCACAATCTATGCTCTTTTTCCTTGATAATTTTTGTTTATGCTTGGTAATTAGAACTTTAATTTGCTTGGCACTCTTTTATATATAATTTCTAAATTGATCTTTTGTTGTGATGACTTTTGAGCTGTGAAAAGAAAAAAGAGAAATAAATGAAAAAGTCGCCAAAACTATTGCAATTGCTCAATCTGAATTCATGGTTTTACTTTGTGTTTTGCACAATTGATGTTTTAGACTTTTACATGGTTTTTTAGTGTGTAAACACTTATTAACCCTATTTTTAGCTTCCTAAATCTCATGAATCATGAAATTTAGAAATATTAGCAAAAGACGATTGAAAATTTCTTTTTTTTTTTGTTTCTCACTTCACAAGAATCATCAAAATCTACACTTTATTATTATATTATCATGTAAAATTGAAAAGTTGCATAAATATTTTCCTCTTAAATTTCAAGTTTCCCTCCAACCCTTTATTGATCAAACTTAGAACCTCCAAAGCTAAGGGACTTATGACTCAAACTTGAGCGACAAAGTGTTCTGCTAAAAGACGACGCAAAATCTTGCCGGTAGCTGTCTTAGGTAAAGAATCAGTGATGAAAACCTTTTTGGGGACTTTAAATGATGTGAGATTCTTCTTGCAAAATGTTAGCACCTCTGCCTCATCAATGATAGATCCTTCTCTTGGTATGATTGCACAATGTATCTGTTCAAAGGTAAAAAGATATTAACATCAAAATTTCATGACATTGAAAGCAATATACAACAATCTTTTGCTGAGTAAATTACCAAATTGGTCATTGTCTATGTATTAATAAGGACTAATTAATATAATTTGAGATATCGATAAAGTCTGAGACTTATTAAGGCCCCGTTTGACCCGGCTTATTTTCTACTTTTTTTCTTCTCTGTAAAAATAGTAAAGAAGGAAAAAATTATGTTTGACTTCATTTCTCTTTATTTTTTGCTTCTTTACTTTATTTCTCTAATACTTTTAAGGAGAAATATGGCTAAATTCAATTGTATACTTCTCTATTTCGTTAAAAAGAAATTAAAAAGTAGAAAATAAGTCAGGTGAAATGAGGTCTAAAAAGTGACTTACAAATACATAAACTAATTCGGTGATTTGTTCATTTTTTTTTGCCATTGCATAAGTGTCACACTCATACAAGTGGATTACGAGTTGGTGCTAGGTGTTAGAAGTTTTCCTTAACGAGGAGAATGAGAGAGACTTATCAAAGGGCTTTATAAAATATGGTTTCAATACACGAAAATAAGAGAACACTAATTTCTTGTTACACGGTATTGTGGAGAAGCTACTTTGTTTGGCTAAACGGTGTTATAAAAAACGAATTGAATTCTTAACCCGAAGAATTTTCTTGTACGCCACAACTTTTAAAAATAAGACATGTGAATATAAGATTAAGATTTAAGGGCATGTTTGGATGCACTTTAAAAAGTTTAAAAGCAATTGTTCACATCCCAACTTATCTCATCGTGAAAATTTAGAAGGTGAACTTCGACGGTAATGTGGTTTTTGCTACTGCTCCGCAGAACCAAACATACAAAATGTATTCTCAGTTGTTCTTTTTAACACATTTTATCTTTTAAGTAAAAGACTTGAGTTTGATTTCTTTTATCTTCAATTTAGAAGATAGTCAAACTCAAAGATTAATCTCATATCATATACACACAAAAAAATGTCATGGATATCTTGGAGCGATCATCGGTATCAAGTATATTGATTTAAAAAATAAATCATAAACTTTATAAAAATAAGTGTTAGGAAATGTATTGGAAACTTACTAGATCAATAGACAATAGTTGGGTGAGACATATCAAATATGTGTGGACATTAAATATCAAAAGTATATTTAAGTAATGTTTCTCCGTTCAATAACAGTTTAATGAATACAGATTTTATAAAATAAATTATTAAATTGAATATTAAATGTTTATATCATATAGAGACTAATTCAATAGTTGGGCGAGAAATATGTGTGGACATCGAATATTTGTACTTAGTACTAGTATTTTTTATTTATATCTTTTGAGGTATATAGTTCAATTATATGAAAATGCACATGTGTGAATGAACCTAAAATGAGAAAAAGACAAACCTCTTCACCATATTTCTGATCTGGCACTCCAAATGCAACGGCCTGTGCTACGTCCGGATGTGATAGAAGAACAGCATCCACTTCTATTGGTGATATTTTCTCTCCTAAATTTTTTGTAATAAAATAAAATCCCCTCCATTAAAAAAATTCTTAAAATTGAAGGATAAATAAATTGAAAATTATTTCAACAAAAACTGAAAATGAAATATTTGTTATACCGAATAAATATAATAAAGTATTTTAAAAAATTCTTTAATTTGTTTTGTATAATAAATCAAATTATGAATATGCCTCTTGGGAATTTATTATGTTTTTGTTTTTTTTTATCTCTTGTAACGAAAAAAACTCAAATATGAATAAAAAACAGTATTTTTAACTGTTTTTGTAAAAAAACAACATTTTTTACTGGTGTACAACAATTTTATTACCTACCTACTTTCTCCCAACATGTTTATTAAATCAAAACCTAAAAAACATCATTGTCATTTGTCACACATTAGCGGATACATAGTCAGCTAAAATAATGTCTGCACCGTTAAGATTAATAATAATTTATAAGGAACATGTAAATAATCTCGTGAAATTAAGTTAGTTAATAGAATATTTGTACGTAATATACATGATCGAAGTTTAAACTCTAATATACCTATTTATTTACATTTAAAACTGAAAACTTTTTTTTTGTCAAAAAAAAACTGAAAACTTTTAGAGCTATACTATGTCTATGTCTAGTATCATGTTTTTTGATATTTTATTTTTTTAAAATCAATTATAATTTTTATCAGACAGTTTAGTGGTTAAAATTTCACTCTATAAATAAATAATTTGTGTATCAAGAATCAAACTCCAGTTCTTACACATACAAATAATATACACTACCATATCTTTCTATCAACCAAATTAAACTCACGAAGATATTTTATTTTTTAGGGCTTGTTTGGTTGGGGAGACATAGAGAAGAGAAAAATTGAAACACGGATTTCAATATATATATTTAGACTATTTTATAATCCAAATACATACATTGATTTTCGTGTTCAATTTCTCTCTTCTCTATTTCTCTCCAACCAAACAAGTCCTTAAAGAGTAGATACCCAACTAAACCCCAAATATAAAAACAAATCTATAATTTATAATAATGCAGCCAAAAAAGTATAGTAATTAATATAATAAGCCAAAAATAGATCTAGACAATAAAGCCAAAAATAGACACTGTACCTCCTCTGTTTATGAGTTCTTTGATCCGACCCACAAGATGCAAATACCCATCAGAATCAAAGTAACCAATATCACCAGTATGAAACCAACCAAACAAAAAAGCCGTTTTATTAGCTTCATCATTATTCTTATACCCTTTGGTAACATTTTCTCCTTTAATACAAACTTCACCATTAACTCCAGCTTCCAAAACTTGACCCGACTCATCCAATATAACCATTTCTTGACCCACAGGTTTTCCAACTGACCCGGATTTGTGGGTGCCATCTTGTGGCAAAGGATTTGAAGCCATTAAATGAGTGGCCTCAGTCATAGCATAGGCCTCTAAAACTGGTGCTCCAAAGGCATCCTCCAATCGACCTGATAAAAATATAATAATTAGACGAAATGATAAGTCATTACAAATTATGTATAGAAATGCATATAACAAAAGTAACACAAACCTAGTATGACCGGTGCCAACGAAGCGCTACAGCTTCGTATAAACCGAAGTCTTGGGTAAACTGGTTCAGGGTTATTTAAGTGACGATCAAGTATAATCTGGTGTATGGTAGGAACAGCTGTGTACCATGTAGCATTGTATTGAATCATGTCTTTCCAAAACGTTGAAGCTGAGAATCTTCCTACAGCCGGTAAAGCCACCGCACCACCAGCACCGAGTGAACTCAATAACCCGGCAATTAACCCATGAACATGAAAAAGCGGAAGAACAATCACCGTCGAATCTGACTCATTGAGTCGATAAACAAATTGAATGTTTCTAACTGACGAAACTAAGTTGTGTTGAGTCAGTGGGACGCCCTTAGGACGACTCGTGGTTCCTGATGTGTGGAGGAAAAGTGCCACGTCGGATGGTTCGTTAATAAGTTCAGAAACCGAGATATCCGAGCCAGGATTTAACTCTGACTCGGATTTGTTCAGTGAGAATGAAAGTTTGGTTTCTTCTTCGGTTTTAGTTAAGGAAACTGAGCCGAGTTGAATTTTGAGCTTTGAAGCTGCAGCTTGAGCTGATTCGTTACCTTCTAACGGTGTTAATAGAAGCTTTGATTCGGAGTCTGATAAATAAAACTCGAATTCCTCAGAGGTGTAAGCGGCGTTTAATGGCGCCGCCGTGGCTCGCACTCGAATAACAGCCAAAAATAGTATAACATACTGAAACCAAAAATAAAATAATTAACAAACAATAAAATATAAAGAAGTTAATAAAAATAGTGTACTTGGAGTTTTCAATAACTTTGCAATTTTGTACAATAAGAAAAACGAAATTTATTAATAAAAATAAACTTGATTTTCTATAAAAGCGAACCTCGATGGTGTTAGGGAAGGTGAGAGCAACGACGTCGTTTGGTTTGATTCCGGCGGCGATGAGATGATTTGCGGCAGATTCGACTAATTGATGGAGGCGGGAGTGAGTGAGGTCGAGTTTTCCGGCGACGGAGATGGCTCGTCGGGAGGGGAACTTTTGGGCGACAGATTGGAGGAGTCCGGTGAGGGTGGTTGCGGTTTCCATTTTTGATTTAAATGCTCGGCAGCCAGATACGATAAAAACCAAAAAGAAAATCGATCGCAAAGAACAAAAGTGAAGTGCAGAAAAAACTAGAAAGAAAATTGGGAATGTGCCACAGAATAATTATAATACTTTTTTTTGTTTGTTATTATATATAGAGGAACGTGGTGGCTATGGCATCTATGGGAAAATTGAAAATAATAGGGACGTGTGGTGGCGGTGGCATCTATGAGAAAATTGAAATTATTGGAATCTTCTTTATACCAAATTGTATATATTGTATGAGAGGTCAGATTATTTGTGTATCACGTGTACAGTTCATAATTTTTATAACAAAATGCTATACATGGCTGTCGCTCCATGATCCAGACTCGAGCTATATAGTTAGTGGTGTTTATCGGTTTGATTTCATAGGGTTTAGTTATTTTGATTTAGCGGAAAATTTTGTCAGGCACAAACATATTTTTTTTAAGGTGTCGGTACTTGTTTGGAGACTTTTGTGGGATAGGTTACTAACAAAGACAAATTTGATTAGCAGAGGCATTATTCTACCATAGGCACAATATTGTGTAACTGGGTGTGGCGCGATCGAGACGGCTAGTCATTTATTTTTTACTTATAACTTTTTTGGTTCTCTGTGGCCATTGGTTCGATCATGGATTGGATTATCGTCAGTGGACTTCCCTATTCCTATTGCCCATTTTTCTCAGTTTGTGTATTTAGTGGGAGGTCGTTGGGATAGGAGGTCTTTTATGCAGCTCGTCTGGTTAGTCTGTGTGGACCGAAAGAAATCACCGTGTTTTCAAGAATTCAGCATCCCCGATTATGCAGTTGATGGTAGGGCGGGTTACGATCCGATCCCCCGCAACTGCTAAATGGGCAAAGAAAATAGGGGTTACCAAGCTTATGTTATCAGCACCCCTCGCTATATGATCATAATCACTAACAGGTTTCCTACCATGGGCGTGTACAAGATAACGGGTTTAATGTGATTGCGCTAGAACGAAAAGGGTAAAAAGAAACTTAAGCAAAAGGTAGAGTCAAAAGGAAATACATCAGGTTTGTCTTTGTATGATGGGAGTCTTTGACCAACAAATTGGTTTTGTTTCATTGCGGTGTTTTTGGTATTGTTAACTATTATTAGAGTAGTCGCGTCATGTGTTGAATCCATGCTATGCAATTCACCTTTTTTATGCTTGAGGACGAGCAAAAGTTCAAGTGTGGGGGAATTTGATGACGCGAAATCATATCGTTTTTTTAGCTTAATTTTCATGAACTTTTAGTTGCATTTCATATGTTTTTATTTCTTTTGTCTCTTTTTATGCCGGTATTTGTTTCTATTTTATTTTTGTTGAATAAAATAGGTCGGAGAAGGAAAGTGAGCAAAAAGCACCAAGAATGAAGCAAAAAGGGGGGTGCAAAGCACAAAATCACGTAGATCCAGCCCAGAGGGGCATTTGCCCCCATCAGCTATAGGTGGCGCCCGCCATGGGCCTGTGGCGACGCCACAGGTCCCAAATTGTGAAAAACAACTTTTCCTGATCGTACGCAATTGATGGCAGTCTGATCTTGTTTGGTCCAGCTTATCGGATAACTCTCAAGCATTCTCCTCAAATCAAGCTTATCTTTTACTTATTTTTAGGATCGTACAACAAGAGTTGTTTTCTATAAATAGCAAGACGAAAAACAGGATTGCTCTCCTCTCTCTTTTTACGTCCTTGTACATAGTTTAGTTTTTAGGCATTTTCTTACTTTAATAACTATAACGGTATTTCCTCACCGGGAATCTGTTACGAATTTTAATTACATATTTGCATCAAGAATTATGTACTGGCTTTATTTCCAGTATTCAATTCAAGTTTCTATTCAGTTATTTTTCCAGGTTTTTATGGGTTTATTTATTAGTTTAATTGTTATGCCTTATTTAATTTACCGTTTTTATTTAATTGCTTCTTTTCCTATGTCTTGCTAAATACCTTGATATCGGTATGTAACTTTAATTCTTCGTAGGGGATTTAGTAATGATTCAGCGCGCTAATAATTAAAACTATTTTTCTGATTCTGGTTTCCATTTTTAAAACAATTTATTTAAGGTTAATATCAATAAAGCGAGAGTTTGAAGTCTTAACCAGATAGTGGTTTCTGGATATTAATCTTTGAACGAACGAGAGCCACGTTAGGGTTAATTAGGACTAATTGGTTTTCAAAACATACTTTCAAAATTAGGTGGTAGAAAATTGACAGTAAAACTTCTAGTGGAGAAAGTATGGTTTTTATCAATAAAACGAGAGTGTGAGGTTTAAATCTTTAAACTGAAAACGTTCTTCTGAAAAATATATTCTTTTACGCGCGACGTTGATTTGCCGAATCCCTGATGGTTAATTAATTACATACTGATATCCCGTCTCTTAATTTATTTAAAAAATCTTTAATTCTAAATTTTAAAATTCTTCAAATCCTAAAACATTCTATAGCCTTAGATTTACACCGTAAAAACAGAAATACGGTATTCAGCTATTGGTCCCTGTGGATTCGATATCTTTTAAAACTACACGACGAGACTGTGCACTTGCGGTCAAGATCAAAATATTTTTATACACAAATCGTCGATCACCAGCTTGCTGCCACACCTCCTTCGCATGATTACAACTCACAAACAAGGGCCATTCGTTTTCGTACGTAGACTCTTGTAGGTAAGCACCCTCTAACAATCCTCCATAGAAATTTTTTTACTCTCTGCGGCATTCTCAGTTTCCATATGCTGATCCATTTACCCGAAATTTTATACTCTTCATTATTAATTAAGGTATTCATTGCAAACCTGTATGACGACTTAACAGTATAATTTCTGTTGGTTGTGAATCTCCATATGCGTTTGTCCTCCTCCTCACCTTGACCTGCTGTCATATTTTTTATTTCCTCTTTGTCTCTGTTGTTTAGCATGCCTTCTATGATATCCCATTTCGAATTTTGGTTAGCATGATTTATGATGTCAGCTACTGATATATGCTCCATGCCTTGCATCATTGGACTTGTGACATATGCAATATCTTTAGCTCTCAACCATTGTTCTTTCCATATGTTAACAGACCTTCCATTTCCAATACGCCACCGGATTCCACCTTTGACTAATACCTGTGAAGTGTAGATGCTACGCCAAATAAAACTTGGATTATCGCCTAGACGGGCCTCCAAAAATTTACTTTGTGGAAAATATCTAGCTTTGAATACTCTAGCAACAATAGTATCTTAGTTAGTTTATAAATTCCAACCTTGCTTCCCCAGCAGAATGACTTTAGCATCCTTTGAATCTCTTCGCCTAAAGTGGTTGGTAAGAGAAAAGCGCTCATGAAATAAGTCGGAATTGATTGTGCAACTGATTTTATAAGCACTTCTCTTCCGGCTTTTCATTTTTATGATGTGTATTTATGCATATTTCAACTATGTCTTTATCTATATCTATACCTATATATAAAGAATATACATGAATTTTAGTTGAATTTTTTATTTTCACAATTACCCTTACTAAGTGCAAATATATGTCAACACCTACTACAACTATTTGTAATTGCATTAATGTAATCATTCTTCAAAAAATCACCAACTATAAGGTTTTTTTTATAAGCAAATATAATACAAAGGAGTACAAGGGGTACTCAACCCTTACATAGTTACGCAAATACAATCAAACACGTTGAAAAAGAGCCAACGGATCAAGGCACCAATAAAAGAAAGAAATACAAGACTTGCGACCATACCGACCACTAAACCAAGCCCAAGAGGAAGTCATGATGTCATAAAAAAGAGAGGACGCATTCGGAGTACAACCGTTAAAAATCACCTTGTTTCTGAGATTCCAAATACACCACGTAGTCGTTAACCAAATCAAATGTTTAATTCGACCACCTTTTTTGTTTTAACAAAATCCTCAAATTTCATAAAATGAGAACAACCATCAGCACTTGTTGGTAAACTCTAAGGTGTTACTACCTCCGGTCCTTAATATAAGAAAAAAATTGTTTTTTAGATTCATTGTATTTCCAATGTATTTAACCTATAATATGGACTACATACATTGAAAATTCAATGAACTTAAAAAACAAATTTTTTTCTTATATTAAGGATTGGAGAGAGTATATGGGAACAAGCACTGCAACAATATTGTTACACCCACTGAAAATCATGGTAGGTCATTCTTCATTAATTGGCATATCTATTTTTCATGCCATCATTTCTACTCTTTAAATAATACTAACATACTTTAATAATTTTTTAGCCACTTTTATCTATAATCATATATATATATGTAAAGAAGATACATATGAAAATCCGATAATAACCCTGCTTAAAAACTTGCCAAGTGTCATTTTTCAGTAAAAAACGGTAATTTCACACTACCCTTGTCCTTTTTAAGATTAAAATAAAAGGTGAATGCTAAAATTCATTGTGTAAAAGTATTATCCTGTTTTGGACTATTGAATGATTCTATTGTCCAACAGAACAAACCAATATTCAATGCATATACTTGTCTTTGTCTCTCACTTTAATTCAAATTCACTTCTACCCTCTTTTCTCTTTTCATTCTCTCTCTCTTCCTACCTACTCTGTTTTATGCAACAAAACAGATCTCATTTCTTCAAAGTAGAAGAAAACATGTTTCCTTCTTTTTTATTTCTATCTCAATCTCTACTAACCCAACTTTGATCTTTTGAATCATTAATACAGAATTTTGCGTCTTTTCACCGTTTGAACCAACATCAAGTTTACCGGTAGGTTCTTCGATTTGATTTTTTAGGCTTCTTTTGATCTCTCACGTTAATTTGATGATTTGTGTTATTTTTAATGTTTCCCGTTGTTGAAGTTTAGTACCATGAATTTCTGTTTTTGTTTCCTCCCAAATTTTAAAGTTTTCTCTTCATCTCCAATAATGATTTGATGATTTATGTTTTTTTTTTTTGTTTAGGGTTGTTGAAGAGAATGATTTATGCACACCAATAAGGAGGTCAAATCATCAAACTTTTCTTTCTCACCATTTTTATAGCTTTCACTTAATCTCAAATGATGATTTGAAGATTTGTTTATTTCTATTTTCTATGTTGTTGAAGACAATGAATTTAATACACTATTAAAATATTGTTTGTTGTCATTTTTTAAATGAAAAAGGTATGAAAATTCTTTACTTTCTCATATATAGGTTAGAGTTTCACATATTGGATGCATTTCAAATTGAATTTCATGTTGCTTCTTTTCACCTTCATATATGTACTCTACATGTTTGATAAAATGTTATAATGAATTATCATAATCATTAACTCCATTCATAAGGTTATTTGTTTTGTTTTAAAGCTTTCTCTTCATCTCCAATGATAATTTGATGATTTATGTTGTTTTTTTTTTTGTTTAGGTTGTTGAAGAGAATGATTTATGCACACCAATAAGGAGGTAAAATCATCAAACTTTTCTTTCTCACCATTTTTATAGCTTTCATTTAATCTCAAATGATGATTTGAAGATTTGTTTGTTTCTATTTTCTAAGTTGTTGAAGACAATGAATTTAATACACTATTAAAATATTGTTTATTGTCATTTTTTAAATGAAAAATGTATGAAAAATCTTTACTTTCTCATAGTGTGTACTTGTCTCTTATATTGGTTGTTTTTCTTCTTTCAAATTTTTAAGTTTTCTCTTCATCTCTAATGATAATTTTGATGATTTGTGTTGTTTTTATTGTTTATGGTTGTTGAAGACAATGAGTTTGACACACTTATTTTCATAAAATGCTATATGCAAACCACATGTTTGATAAAATACTACAACGAATTCTCTTCATTAGCATCACAAAGTGTGTACTTGTCTCTCATATTGGTTGTTTTTCTTCTTTCAATTTTTTTAGCTTTCTCTTCATCTCTAATGATAATTTTGATGATTTGTGTTGTTTTTATTGTTTATGGTTGTTGAAGACAATGAGTTTGACACACTTATTTTGATAAAATGCTATATGCAAACCACATGTTTGATAAAATGCTACAATGAATTCTCATCAACATTAGCATCACAAAGTGTGTACTTGTCTCTTATATTGGTTGTTTTTCTTCTTTCAATTGTTAAGTTTCCTCTTCATCTCTAATGATAATTTTGATGATTTGTGTTGTTTTTATTGTTTATGGTTGTTGAAGACAATGAGTTTGACACACTAATTTTGATAAAATGCTATATGCAAACCACATGTTTGATAAAATGCTACAATGAATTATCATCAACATTAACATCACAAAGTGTGTACTTGTCTCTTATATTGGTTGTTTTTCTTCTTTCAATTTTTTAAGTTTTCTCTTCATCTCTAATGATAATTTTGATGTAGATTTCATATTTTTCATATATGTAAATCAAGTGGTAGAAAAATGCTACAATGAATTTTTATCAACATTAACATCACTATTTCATGTCTCTTATATGCAAACCATATGTCTCTTATCAATGTTAACATAACTATTTCAATGCAAATTATGTCACTTTTGTTGTTGTGGATTTTCATCAACATTAGCATCACTAAGTTTAATTTTTTCTGTTTATTAACTCTTTTGTTTTAACATTTTTTTTTTGTATTTTAATTTGCTTGCATATGTATCGGAAGATTATATATTTGTATGGGAATGAAAGTAAACACAAGAGAAAGAAGAAGAATACACGGGAGGAGATAGAAGAAGAAGAACTACGCGGGTAAATGATTCTTCCCTAATGGAATATAATGATTTCGAGACTTATAATATTCTCATGGTTGCATACTCACTTTATGTTTCTTTTCAATTTTATCACTTCAGGGCCAACTCACTATTGACTTGAATCAACTCCTTCAATACCAAGATATCAGTCCCTTTGTTTGGAGAGGAGATTAGACCTTGCAACTACTTTTGGTAGAAGTGTATACACAATTAAAAAGTGATACAAGATTGATAATAGCATGAATTTGGTAAGACAACACGATAGTTTCTATTTATTTCACTGAAACTTATTGATTGCATACTTACATATAGCTAATGAGATGGACCACTTACATTGCTTACTTTGTACATATACTTGCAATTTTTACACAATTTTTTGTTTTAGTAAAATTGGTCCAAAGTTTGTATTTTTATTATTGCTACTATTCTTTTGTGCGTAAAATTGGTCCAAAGTTTGTATTTTTATTATTGCTACTATTCTTTTGTGCATTTTATTAATGCCCAATTTTAGATTCTCATAAGGAAAAACCATTTGGTCCAACATTTATGTGAGTACCTCCCTGATTCAACCTTTGTTTTATTTATCGTATTTATTTTATCGATTGATGCATTATTCCTTCTTTTTCTTACAAATATGTTATACTTTTGTACATAGTCGGTTAGAGCATTTTGTTCATACCTTATTAATGTGGATTACATGTTAGTTTTGCTTATATTTTCTAATATTTTGGGTTCATCCTACTTCTCTTTTTACATTGTATTGTTAAAGAAAGAGAGTTTGTCACAATAAAACAAATCATGTCTTTGAGTTGTTTCATGTTGTCTAAAACTTCAATTGTGCAGAGATGTAGGATCACAGTGTAGAGAAGTTATCAATATGTGAGGATCAATTATTCCCGACTCTCCAAAGAGGTAGGAGAGTCCAACCCAGAGATGATTAAGATGCATACCCTTGCAAAGAGGCCCGGACAACATCATATCACTGATGAACCAAATTCTCCAAAACTTTGTCACCAAAGTCATTAAGAATATCAAAATGGAACAACCTCCAGTCTCAAAGATTAATATTTAAACCATGGAGTAGAATATACTTGAAGTTTTCTTTTGGTTTATATGTCATCTTATTGACAAATATATTTTCTCTTTCATTATTTCATTATGATGGCTTTCAAGTTAAATTGTATATCGAGACACCGTAATATGTTACTTATTTAAGTTTCCAATCCTTCAAGTCTATTTTGGTTTATATGCCATCTTTTTGTATCATATCTAATCTTTTTGATTATGATGGCCTTGAGGTTCAATGTTTGTAATATTAAGAAACAATTACATTTGGGGTATCTCAGATTCCCCTGCTTCCTATGAATATCTTGAACATCTATAAACCATAATCTAATTATCTATTTATCACTACTGTTATATCAAATTTACATGAATATAGGTAAATTATTGTTTGATACTTAGATGTTGAAAATGAAACAAGTTGCCACAATTTCAATTATGAATATAGCTTAAATAGTATTTCAGGCTTTTACTAAGATTGAGTCATAAAAAACCCTCATAGTGTTTCATCTTTTTTCAAATATTTAGACTAAAATTTCTGATGTGGTAGATATGCTTCATGCTCAATCAATCATATGCTTACTAATATACCAGAAAAATAGTCCTTCTAAACTGCAAATGGACACATTAGTATCCTTTAAAGAAGAGAAATGATTAAACTATTCTACTTGGTACTTAATCTTGATACATTCATTATTATTTCATATAGTCCCTTCATGCTAGGAGCCAAACCAAATTAAACAGACCTCATTACCTAATATGATTCACTTTTGACTCCTTCAATAAATTCTTAGTCTCTAAATTTTAAACATTCAACATTTGCTGCATCACTAAGATTGTCTATTTTTTTAGATAATTTTTATGTGTTTATATTTATACTCATATATTAGCACGATAATCTAAATTTTATTATTATTTCTTTTTTTTTTGACCAATTTATTATTATTTCTTAAGAATCTATGTTTTTACTCATAAATTAATAATACAATTGTCTATTTTTTAATGATTATTACGTGTCTATATTTATACTCATATGTTAACACAGAAAACTAAATTTTGTGATTGTTTTCTAAGATCTATATTTTTACTCATATATTAATAATATTGCCTATTTTTTTATGCATATATTAATAAGATTGTCTATTTTATTGATAATTTTTGTGTGCCCATATTTATACTCATATATTAACAAGGGAAACTAAACTTTGTGATTGTTTCTTAATGATCTATATTTTTACTCATACATTAATAATGTTGCCTATTTTTTTTGACATATATTAATAAGATTGTCAATTTTTTTTTGATAATTTTTACATGTCTATATTTATACTCATATATTAACACGGTAATTTAAATTTTTTGATTGTTGAGAAAATGATCTATGTTTTTACTCATATATTAATAATGTTGCCTATTTTTTTACGCATACATTAATAAATTGTCAAATTTTTAATGATGTTTACGTGTTCATAATAATACTCATATGTCTACACGGAGAACTAAGTTTTGTGATTGTTTTTTAAGATCTATATTTATACTCATATGTTATTACGGGCACTAACTTTTTTATTATTTTTTCAATTTATTTTTTTACGCATATATTAATAAAAAAGTAGTATATTTTTTGTTAATTTTGAATGAGTTTATATTTATACTCCATATATTATTATGAGGACCTAACATTTTTTTATAGATTCTTCGAGATCTATATTTTTACGCATATATGAATAAAATTGTCTATTTTTTCGTAACTTTTACGGAGTCTATATTTATACTCATTTGTTATTACGGGCACCTAACTTTTTTGATGATTTCTTCAAGATTTTTTTTTTTTTACGAATATATCAATAAAAAAGTAGTAAACTTTTTTGTTAATTTTGACGGAGTTTATATTTATACTCCATATATTATTATCAGGACTTAACTTTTTTAAAAGTTGCATCGAGATCTATGTTTTACGCATATATTAATAAAATTGTCAATTTTTTTGTAACTTTTACGGAGTCTATATTTATACTCATATGTTATACGGGCACCTAACTTTTTTTATTATTTCTTCAAGATTTATTTTTTTACGCATATATTAATAAAAATGTAGTATATTTTTTGTTAATTTTGAAGGAGTTTATATTTATACTCCATATATTATTATGGGACCTAACTTTTTTTAATAGATTCTTCTGGATCTATATTCTTACACATATATGAATAAAGTTGTCTATTTTTTCGTAACTTTTACGGAGTTTATATTTATAATCATTTGTTATTACGGGCACCTAACTTTTTTTATTATTTCTTCAAGATTTATTTTTTTACGCATATATTAATAAAAAAGTAGTATATTTTTTGTTAATTTTGAAGGAGTTTATATTTATACTCCATATATTATTATGGGGACCTAACTTTTTTTATAGATTCTTCGAGATCTATATTTTTATGCATATATAGATTCTTCGAGATTTATAGTTTCTTCAAGATCTCTTATTCTACCCTAAAATGTTTACGGGAAACTAAATTTCCACCTCCGACCTATTTTAAGATGTCTATTTTAGTAGAATTTATTAAGAGACCTATTTTACGGGAAACTAAAGAGACCTATCTTAAAATAAAGTTTTCCTTAAAATTCTACTGAAAACTTCTAACCTAAAATGTTTACGGGAAACTAAATTTCCACTTACGACCTATTTTAATATGTCTATTTTAGTAGAATTTATTAAGAGACATATTTCACGGAAACTAAAGAGACCTGTCTTAAAATAAAGTTTCCCGTAAAATTCTACTGAAAATATCTACCATAAATGATTACGGGAAACTAAATTTCCACTTACCACCTATTTTAATATGCTTATTTTTTTACAACTCACTTCTGAATATGGAGCGCATAGTGAGACCCAATGCGTATTCCCTAAACAAAATTGATGTCATGATGTTTAATATATTAACTAAGTTAATGTCTAATTTGTGTGTTTTGCCAATTGTCTATTGTGATGCATTTTTTATTTCATCATTTTAATTTAATCTTTAACATTTTTGTTAAATACATTTGTTCATAATCTATTATTAATAATAAAATCTATAGAAATTACCGTTACTAAATTAAAAGGTCGCGCGCAGCGCGACCCCCATGCGTATGCGCACGGGTACTGGACTAGTAATATATAAAGAGGATAGGAGATTTTAAGATGGTATTTTTTATTCTAATATTACCCTTCAAAAACTTGCCTTTGTTAATTTTTTCTTACACGATAAAATATAACTACATTTTGTTAGTTTCTTTTTACCAACACTCACTATAAGAAATTTAAAATATAGTCACAACAAAGTTTTGTGGATAAAGGTCAAAAAACTGTAGGTATAGGCCGCAAAACCTATACTGACTGCAGTTTGGTTCCGTGTACTTTAACTATGTTGTATCCACATAAATTACCGTGACAATAACCTATAGCTACAACGTTTTCAGCCATTGGACAAAATCTAAAAGCTATACCTACAGACATTACCAACTATAGTAAATCACTTTACCCACTGATTTGTCCGTTGGTATAGGTTCGAACGTATTTTAATAAATAATAATAATAATAATAATAATAATAATTTATCAATATGCATCTTTTGTACACATCAAGTCATCCATAGTATAAAAAAGAATTTCAATTATATTAAAAAACTAATAAATGTTACAAACATCTCAATCCAACACAGTACATTAAAACACCAACAATGTCACATGGCTATATCTGCCAAAATTGAAATTCCACGAAATAAGTTGGAGCAGAACAAAATTGGTACTAACATGAAAGCAAAATGACACCATTGTTTACTTCGAATCAATCCCAAAATTACAACTTTATAAAACTAGCAATAGTTGTTTCAAAAAAAAAAAAATAGCAACGGCTTACGCTGTTTACTTCTAATCTCTCTCTTCAATCTTTGTTGGTGTTTAGACTTAGAGAATCCATTGAGTCGGGGGCATTAGAAGCATCCTTCCAAGACATATTTACTGATTGTGCATCTTTTCACTCATCCAAAAGAAATGACCCACCTCCAAGCTGAAACATATCACAACTTATACCTTTATGCCTTCATATCTATCTTTGTACTCCGAGGGACATGGTGTGCTTATGGTCTAGGAAGCCACCTTCCATAAGCATATTTTGTTCATTTAGGACACTTGCATAATCACCAAACACACCAAAGAATATATTGATAAGAATACATTCAAAGAAACAAATTATTAAAAGCAAAAAGATTGATGCATGTTAATTAAAAATTTATAAACCAAACATTGTGAAGAAGATGTATTTTTTGTTGGCCGATTATGCACCTTAAACAGAGCCACTACCTGAAACACAACAATTAATATTACAAACTCATTTTAATTGATGTTTTCATAATATTTGATATATAAACTTGAAGAGTAAAATAAAATATACATGTCTTGCAACTCGTAAAATTTTATTCACATCTTCACCAACAAATCAAATTACATTATCTAAAACAAATTTGTTGTGACAACTTACATTATTTATCATATAGAATGCACAATTGGAAATTCTCAAAGATTTTATGGTTAAAGAAATACCAATATTTCTCTCTTTCCTAGTACTCTTCATATTAGAGTCATCCAACTACTTTCAGCCATTTCTTCCAAGCAATCAATATATCTTAAACCTGAAATATAAGATATCGTGGCATTGTTTGTCATGTGCTTCTCAAGTTCTTACAATATTACAAGAAATAAGCATAGTTTAATGCTTAAAAACAAAACAATTTTAAAAAAAAGTAAATAGGTTAATACCTCCTGTAAAATATGCAAATTTTACAATAACCCCCTGTAAAAAATTTTTTTTGAGAATTCCCCCTGTAATGTTTGAATTTTTGTAATACTCCCATGAACTTTATCAACCATAATAAACCCCCCTCTAAAATTGTATTTTGCGACGGTTAAAAACCCTCTCAAAAATAAAATTTTGCAGCGGTTTTTATTTGCGGCAGTTTAAAATCCTCGCTAAAATTATATTTTGCGGGGGTTTTATTGTGGTTGATTGAATCCGGGGTATTGCAAAAATTCAAACATTACAGGAGGAAATTCTAAAAAAAAAAATTACAAGGGATATTACAAAATTTGGATATTTTACAGGGGTATTAGCCTATTTACCCAAAAAAAACCATTCCACAAAAACAGAAAGAAAATATAAAATAGCATAAGAATTCAAGCAAAACAATAAATGTAAAAATGTCAAAGTATATATAGGAAACAAATATTTCACATAATCACATTCCATAACCTGTCAGTGCTTTATCATTCTCTGGTTATCCATTGATATAATTAATATAACAAAAAAAGGATTTGAAACAATGACATGGAAGAAGAAGAAACTCACCTTACTTCTAATTTTGAGATTAACCAATATTGTGTGTTGATTTTTGAAGATTGACTACATTTTGCAAAAACATGTATTAGCCAGATGTGTGGTAAGTTGCTCATGTGATCACAGTTGTTTGGTCAGATGTTGTAGCATATGGAACAACATTAAGTGATCAGTTATCTCGCGCCAGCTAGCGCTTTATTATTTTATGCAATCTTTTGCAATATTCCCTTGAAGTTTATTATAACCTTGCTTGCAGGCCAAGGCGCGTGTTTCTGATGATGTGTCTAAGGCGGTCTTGCCTAGATATATTTCCAAAGGTGATATTGATTTATTTCTGAAGAAGATTTCTTGTGCCAGAAGATTCTAGAGTTGGACCTTACAACGCCCAAGGGATGTCTGAAGCCCAAATCCGTGCTACCCTAGTAGTATAAATATATATAATGACAGACCGTAAAAACCAAGCTAAAACCGTGTGTGTTCTCAAAGCATGTGTTTAAGGTTTTAGTCTTTTTGTTCTTTGGTCTTTATTTGTAAGCCTTGCTTGTATCTTCCTGATTCAAGTGAATGACTGTTTGTTAGAGTTGTAATTGTGACTTCTCTTAAGCCTTTAGGTACAGAGTAAGCTTGTGTCATAAAAGTGTGTCTCTTGTCCTTGATTAAACGTGTGAATTGAGAACAACGTTGAGTGTGTTGTTGGTTGGAGTTGAGACGGGGTCTCATATCTAAGAGTTCCTATGTAGGGCTGTCACAGGGTAGGGTCTAGGTGCAAGACAAGTAGTGTGGCTACGTTGGTCCTTTCACTAGAACTATTATAGTGAGTTCACTCCTAGATTGGTATCCCCCAGACTAGGGCAGTTGCGCCGAACTGGGTTAACAAACTTACTGTGTTATTTACTTTTCCGTTGCTTTTAATTTACGTTGTTATTGTGTTTTTGTCCTGAGCTAGACACGCGCTCGGACAGTTGTGTTTACATTGTTCATAGCGTTTGTCTGTTTGGTAGCTAGAATTTCAATTGGCATTAGAGCAGGCACTCTGTTCTGATTAGGGTGAGCTCCAGGGAGGTTATTTCTGGCTATAATGGACAAGGAAGGAGGACTTATGAACAGACCACCACTTCTGGTTGGTGACTCAAATTATGATGACTGGAAGTCTCGTATGACAACGTTTATGAAATCCATGGACCACAAAATATGGATATCTGTTTTGAAAGGATGGAAACATCCAGTAATTATTGATAAAGATGGCGTAGCTACCACTGCACTAAAACCCGAGGAGAATTGGAGCAAAGAGGAGGAGGCATTAGCTAATGCAAATTCAAAGGCTTTAAATGCTCTATTCAATGGAGTTGAATCGCACATCTTCAAACTGATAAAAAGATGTACTACTGCAAAGGATGCTTGGAAGATACTTCAAACTGTTTATGATGGCACCTCTAAGGTGAAAAGCTCAAGGTTGCAACTTTTGACTAGTAAGTTTGAGAACTTGAGAATGAAGGATTATGAAAGCATTCAAGAGTTTCACATGACAATTCTTGATTATGACAATCAATTTGATGCCTTGGGTGAGAAGATATCTGAAGAAACACGTAAGAAAAATGCTTAGGTCCCTGCCTAAGAAGTTTGACATAAAGGTCACTACAATAGAGGAAGCCAAGGACATTTCAGAATTGAAAATGGATGAATTAGTTGGTTCTCTACAAACTTTTGAGATGTCAGCAAATGAGAGATCTGAAAAGAAGACGAAAAACATTGCTTTTGTCTCTAATGCCGCGAGACTGATCAACAGAGTTATATGGAGGCTGATGAAAGCATCTCTGAAGTTATTTGGCTATTGAGTAAACAATTTAATAAAGTCTTGAAATTGATGGACTGACGCCGTGAGACTTATAATTCGGACAACCGTCGCAGCATCAATAGGAATGCCAACAATCAGAGGAAACCGCAAACTGATGACAAGATGAATCAAAGTAAAGGGGTCCAATGTCATGAATGTGAAGGATATGGTCATATCAGGACTGATTGTGCAACATATCTAAAGAAGCAAAAGATGGGGATGAATGTTCCTTGGTGTGATGAATCAGAACAAGATTCTGAAACTACTAAACAAGTGATTGCTTTGACATGAGTGTGTGCATCTGAAAGAGATTCTTTTGATGGAGAGTTAACCTATGATGAACCGGCTGATCTTTACAGGAAGTTATTTATCAGAAGTGAAGAAATTTAAAGAACTTCAGTAAGACAAAAGAAGACCATTACTCTCCTGCAAACTGAAAAGAACAAACTATTGGAAGTGAACTTAGATCTCAATAATGAGGTTATTTTACTTAAATCCAAGATTGACAACATGAATAAGCAACTGAGGATGCTAAAAAAAAGGTACTGATACTCTAGATGAAATTCCAGAGATGGGACAGAAACCAAGTGACTTTAAAGGTATAGGCTTTGACTATAGATTTGTGCCTCATCAGAGACAACCATCAGTGGGACAATTTATACCATCTGTTGGTACTTATGATCCAACTATGTCAAGACAGATGCCTCAACATCAAGTAAGACAACAGACAACTAGTTATAAGCACAGACGAAAAGGTAGATAATATGATTGGGTATGTCACTACTATGGAAGAAAGGGACATATTAGACCTTTCTGTTTCAAATTACATGGTTACCCGGACGAAACTTATTCATCAAGACCTGAGTCTACAAAGAAGAACATCAAGAAAGAGTGGAAGCAAAAGAATGACAACCTCACAAGCAACATTGGGGACACTAGCAGAACAAAATCAGAAAGTGTTGAGACCGCTCAAATTGCTCACACATCTCTGAGAGCATCATCTAGAAGTGATTGATATTTTGACAGCGGGTGTTCCAAGCATATGACTAGAGAAAAACAGTACTTGACTGATGTGATGTCATATGCTACCAGCTTTGTGACCTTTGGTGATGGAACCAAGGGAGAGATCAAGGGCATTGGAACACTGGTGAGTGAAGGTCTACCCAAGCTTGACAAGGTTCATCATGTGAAAGGACTAACCGCTAATCTGATTAGCATTAGTCAACTGTGTGACCAAGGACTGAATGTTAATTTTACTAAGAGTGAATGCTTGCTTACCAATAATGAAGGTGACATCATGATGAAAGGTGAAAGATCAAAGGACAATTGCTACTTATGCGTCTCACAAGACAAAACTGAGATGTCTACTTGTCTAATAACCAAAGAAGATGAAGTGAAACTGTGGCATCAAAAATTTGGACATCTGAATCTCAGAAGCATGAAGAAAGCTATTGCTGGAGGAGCTATTTGTGGAGGAATGTCTGGACAGATAGTAGAGCATTTTGTTCAGCAAATGCAATCTGAATTTGAGATGAGCTTTGTAGCAGAGCTAAATTTATTTATTGGTCTTCAAGTGAAACAAGTGGAAGACACTATCTTTATCTCTCAAAGTAAGTATGCAAAAAATATTGTCAAGAAATTGGTATGGATGAGTGTAATACCCTAATTTTTCACTTTTTAAAATAAACATTTTATTTTGAAAACTATTTCTTATAAAAGAAATACCAAAAAGAATTTTAGAAAATTAATATGCTTGCATTTTTATTTCTTTTCTTTTAGTTTTTTTTAGTTAATGCAAATTATTTTTCCTTTTTTATAAATAAAAATATTAAATTTAGTTTTCATCTATTTTTATTGAATTTTAGGCTTTATTTCCACTTTTTATTTTATTTGCTTTTTTCTTACAAATTTATTAGAACTATTTGCATCTTTATCTTTTAATACGTTTATTTTGTATTTTTTTAACCAATCATATAATGCCACCTCACTTTCTTTTTTTCCATTTAATCATTCATTTTCTCTTCAAAATCAATTAGATTTTTAACCCCATTTCTATTTTACATTTTTTCCACCAAAAACCCATTTATTACAAAATAACCCCAACTTTGGGCTGCCAGTATAAAAGAGAACCATTTCTTACCAAACCCTAGAATTGAGAATCACTATTCACAAATTTCTTCTTTCTCTCTTTTTCTTGGCCGCGCTCTCATTACCCTCTCAAACCCTAGAATTTCTTCATCCAAATTCATCACGAAATCAACACCAAAACCACAAATCATCATGACATAAAGTGTTAAATGTGAACTCCTCTATCCGTTTCATCTCAAATCGCAACGAATCGCACCAAAAACGGCTCCGAAATCAACGAACCCGAGACCTTGCAACGCGAAGTTGAAGAAGTTGGTGAGCTCGCGTGATTCCGGTTCCTTTTCTCTTTGATTCGTCAGGATTCATGACAAATATATGTATATAAACTCTCTGTTCTGTTGATTTTGACTTAACTGAATGATGTTGGGGTTTAATAGGATTCACGTTTTCGGATCTAAAATTTAAACCGATCAATTCCGTTTTTTTAAGCGTTCGTTCGCAAAACTGATGAAAGATTCATGATCTATGTTTAAAACCGCATTGAATCATTTATCTGTTTGTGTTGTTTGATTCCGTTTCGCGTACTGAGTTTTGGATCTTAAATCGGTTCATTTGTTTCGATTAATACACGTTCGTTATACGCAATCTGTGAAAACCAATGTTAGATTTGTGATCTATGTATGAAAACGATTCGTTTGTTCATCTGTTTGGGTGATTTGGTTCTGTTTTTCCTGAGTTGAATTAGCGGCCGAACTCAACTCGTGAGCTTCAATAGCAGTGGCTGAGTCACTGAGTTAGTGACTCGGCCGGTTGAGATGGAGGGAGAGGAAGGCCACATGTCAGCCTGCGATTGGCTGACACATGTATTTTGTTTTTTTCTTTTTCTCTGGGTTATGAACCGGACCGGGTCGGATTGGAACAAACTGGGTCAACCCGGCCCGTTTTCGTATAGGTTGAGGTTTGGGCCTGCTTATTGCCCATTTGTTTTTTTTTCTGATCTGCTTCTTACACCCCCTTCTCTACTTTCTACGCCCCCTGCTGGGCTGAAGCTGTTTGGGCTTTTTGGCCCATTTATTCTTCTTTTCTTTTCCATATTTCTTCGTTTAAATTCGTTTTTTACGTTAATTTAAGGACTATGCTATAATTTGATGTTTGTTTCAAGATTAATTGATGATTTAGTGTATTTTTATATTGTTGTGTTTGTTACTACATCTCTCATGCATATCATATCCATACGCACTCACATCTTCATCTGGTATTCTTCTATCTCTAAAACTCTCTGGACTTAGTTTCTTTCTTTTTCTCTTTCTAAATAAAAATTAAAACGTTGACTTTTCAATTAAAGTGGAAAAGAGGGAGTGTGACGTACGTCCCGCTCAGCTCAGATAGTACAGTTTGTGACGTACGTCTTAGATGGTGGACTATCCCCACTTTAATCGAAAAGTCGCCAGTTAATCAATTAAAGTGAAAAAGAGGGAGCTTGACGTACGTCCCGCTCGGCTCAGATAGGACAGTCTGTGACGTACAGCTCAGATGGTGTCCTATTCTCGCTTTAATTAATTAACTCTAAAAACTGAATGAAAAGAGGGAGTGTGACGTACATCTCGCTCGGCTCGAGTGTGACAGTCTGTGACGTACGTCTCAGATGGTGGACTACTCTCATTCACTGAATAATCTCAAAGTGCTCTAAAAATACTCAACTCACCTTAATCTCTTTTTCTGCTTTTGTGCATATATATATATATATATATATAGGTTGTTAACTTTGACTATGTGGGTCGAAGTTTACAATGTTGCCTCATAACTAATTATTGGGGGGTTTGAGGTGCGCATGGGCATGTGAGTAGCTGGAGGACGCTCTAAGTAATTACATGTGGATTAACATCGCTAACTTTTATTCACGGTCGAAGTTAGTGAATATGACCCACATATAATTACAAAGAGGTACATGTGGGCGGCTTATGAGTAGCTGGGGGTGTGCAAAGACAATGTTGATGCAAAGTTATTACAATTGGGTCATACATTACCAACTTTGCTAACTTTGACCCACGATCGAAGTTGGCAATCCCATATATATATAGTTCCTCTTATTCACATGTTAATATTTTTGTTCTCTTCGATAACTAGCGCTTCCGTGCATTGCACAGGCTTAGAGTCACTAGTATCAGAACACATACAAAAGTCTAGTTTAATTCTCTCTAATTCCATCTCCTGTGTTTTCTGCCTCTCACATATAAATAACAGACAAAAGTGTAACAAAACACAAACAGGACGCATACATGTAAAACTAATAAATTATAGAACATAACACATACATTTCAGCAACACAACATATAATTATAGCAATATAAGTGTAAAACTACTATAGTACCTGATTGTGTCGATGTCGGTGATACGATGATACAACAAAGTCGCATAATTCAATGGCTAATAACAACAAAGATAGCAAATAGAAAAGCAGAAAAAATAAGAGAAAGATATAACATATACTATTATTCTATTTCAATACAAAACACTAAAAACTATAGAGCATGTTATCAATTAAACAACTTGAACTTTCATCAATTATGAACATATATTACACTTCAACTATGAGTTAAACTTACAATTAGAAAAAGGGTTAGATATAATAAAATTACGAAAGATTGATTTCCTGCTACACAAATCAAACCAAAATTGAGGAACAATTGAAACTAAAGCTAATTATAAATTTAAAGAACAACAAAATCAATCAGAATTTTTATTTGGGATTTGAAGAACAACACACAATTTAAATTAAAGCTAGCCACAAATGTAAAGAACAACAAAATCAGTTTTTATTTTGTCTTAATGTTTGCTTTTCATATTGTGTTTGTTTTTGAATTGTATATTTGTCTATGATTGTTTGAGTGTAAATTAATAAAGTGTGTGCACACAATTTGAATAAGCTTACAAAACTAACTTTTAATTTACTACTTTTAAATATTAAAGACGAAGGGTTTTTTGTTCAATTAAAAAATATGCGTGTTACTAATTTACACTTTCATATTTTTATGTCAGTGTAATATATATATATATATATATATATATATATATTAAAATTATTAATGAATTGACAAAATTATTTCAAAAAGGTATTAGATAATTTATTATCATTTAATGACATTACTTATATTAGAATTATCTTTGAATTGACCAAATGATTCTATATTAATTTTTTATCCATGAATTATTTTATTCTATATTATCTTCAGACAATATATTCTAAAAACATTGCATTGGTTCTAAAATGTGTATATATATTATTGTCCCAACAGCCTAAAATTTATACTAGAATTCTCTTTAGCGAAGTTGTCACTAACAAACTTATCATGGCAATGTCAAACTTAATCTTGAGTATGTTCTTTACTGCTCTGTTGATTTTTTCAACTTTCACTCATAATGGAGAGGCCTCAAACACTCCACATATTATATTTCCACCACTAATCAAGCCCGGTCCCCCGATTCCTGCTTACCCATATAGAAGAGGTTGCAGTCCAATAAAACGTTGTCGAGGTGGACCATCACCTAAAGAGATGAAAGAAGAAGATAAACAACAATAGAAAATATGACTTATCATGCATTTATACCGGTTTCATATCAATAGTATAAAAAGAAGAATAATGTTGAAACCATTATCTACAATTAAGTGCGATTAAATTTATTTTCTAGTTGTTTTTTTTATATATAAAATGAAGAAAAAAAATTGATCTAGTTGCAAATAATTCAACTCATAGTTCACAACTAGGTATATTCTGTGCGCAACTTTCGAAACTAATCTCTCGAATCGAGTAGGATCATCAATTATTACACAACGTAACTCTCCTTAGAAAGAATTTAATACTATTGTATTCTCCGACATAATTTTGATCTAATGATTTTTGGTTAAGTTGAAAGAGATATCTTGTGATCTAATTTGAATGTTGTTTGGGTTAATTATTTGCACCATATGTATCATAGATGTATGTTATATGACTGGTGGTGCTGTCTGTTGCCTAAATATTGTTGGCTTAAATAATCAATTAGTCCCTGTAAGTTCGTGTGTTTTTTTATTTTAGTCCCTGTATGTTTTTTTTTTAGAATTCATCCCTGAATGTTAAAATCATTTTGGTTTTACTAAAATCCTCAGTGTTGGTGTTTTTGTATGTTGGCTATAATTTTGCAAAAACCCATTTTGTCACATGCTCTAGGAAATGCTGAAGCATCTGAGTATGTTGAGCCCTGAAGCTGTTTGGACGCGCGCGTATTTATTTTTGAAATATATCTTGGAAATATTTGTTTTAAAAATATATTTTATCATGCATAGCTGGCATAACAGAACGCGCCTTGAGTCAGAAGTTATCTCTTATGTGAAGATTTAATTCTAAAATATAATTCCTATATTTTAGGATTTGGTTTATTTTTATTGGATATATTTTTGAAGACTCCTTTTCTTAAGGAACAAGTCAAGCTGCGCTGAAGACTCTATATATACATGTGTAAAACTTAAAGTCAGAAGCGAACCCATTATTTTACAAAAAAAAGTGTTTAGGGTTTTAGGGTTTCGTGGTTAAAGCTTTGTGCTTTAACGTGTGTACTCCTAAGCTTTTAAGTATGGAGTTGTTTGTGTACCACTCCTAAACTGTGAAGTACGGAGTCGGTTGTTCTTGTGTACCACTCTTAAGCTATGAAGTACGGAGTTGGTCGTTTTTGTGTTCACTAAAGCGTGCATTGTTTTATATGTTAAGTAGTGAACTTGTGAGCCTTTCTTGTGTCACGTAGATACATGTTAAGGACGTAGGGTGTTTGTATTGTTGATTGTGAGATTGCTCTTAAGCCTTTAGGTACGGAGTTTGTTTCTTTGTTTGAGAGTGTTCTCATCTAAGTGTTTATGTATTGAACTTAATGCCAATGCGAAGATCAGTGAACCAGAGGTTGTTTGCGTGGAAGTCTTCAAACTGAGAGGAAGTGAGCAGAGGTTCTCATATCTAGGAGTTCCTAGGTAGAAGTCTAAACGGGTAGTTAGGAAGTGAGAAGTGCAAACGAGGAGTTTGACTTTGAATTCGTTTTACTTAGTGGATTTCCTTCCTGGATTGGTATCCCCAGACTAGGGCAGTTGCGCCGAACTAGGTTAACAAACACTTGTGTTATTTATGTTTATGTCCTTTAATATTTTTATGTTATCTGTACTGTGCGTAGATGCTGTAGCAATTGTTAAAGCATCGTACTACTGATTGCCAGGAATTTCATTTGGTATCACAGTAGGTCACTCTACCTGTTCTGGTTTTAAAAGAGTGAGATCAAGGGGAAAGTATTTTCTGGCAATATGGACAAGGAAGGAGGATTAGTTAATAGGACATATTTTGTGGACACTAAGGAAAGTATTTCATATTCAATTCTTGGAAGAGAATTCAAGAACATGTTAATGAGAATTGAAAGGAATCAAAGGTCCAATGTCAAACACTCTGCCATGTTGAATGTTGAAGCATCTGTTAAAACTCAGCTCAATTCACTCAAGAAAACAAATCATGAGCGTGATGCTGCACGAGATGTTGAAACATCCTTGGATCAATCTTGACAAAATGCTGAAATTGTCCAAGGTATATTAGATGATGAGGTACTTCTCGGAAGAGAGTTTAACATAATTATGAAGAAGCTGAATAGAAGACCTAATGTTCAAGACATCTCATCTGATGAAAAATCTAACCAAGAAAAAGGTGTACAATGTCATGAATGTGAATGTTATGGACACATCAAATTAGAATGTGCTACCTATTTTAAGAAGCAAAAGAAAGGTAGAAATGTTTCCTGGTCTGATAAGTATGATTCTAAAGAAGAAGAAATTGGACTATGCATGTTTGATGTGGGTAAATTTGGTGATTCTTCTAATAATGAGAAGTCTATCTTTCTTGGTAAGCCTAACACGGATAAATTTGATGTTGAAGACCAAGATACTTTTGATATGAAGAATCATGAGGCTCCTGAGCAGCCTACTTCAAAGATTACTAGTGATATTACTAAAAGGCTGAGGAATCCAAGTGGTAAAGCTATTGTCTCAACAAGCCAATCTATCACAACCCCTACTATGGTAATGAGGCAATCTGCTAGTGTGGATTATAAGAAAGGATGGAGCAAGATTATTCTTCATGCTATCATGTCAATTGGGAATGAAAGTTTGAAGAGAAAGAGTCCACCTACAAGTGACTCAAATCATGATGTGGCAGAAGATGCTCCAACATCTATGTTTTCTGCACATAAGAAGACAACCAACAAGAAAATTCCCCTCAATGTCTCTGATATTTGCATAGACAAAGTATTCCTCCACGCCATTAAAAATATACAGATGTGGAAGTTTGTGAGCACCAGGAGATCAACCATGGAAAGGGAACTAGTCAAGGATGGGCTGAAGAACAAGGAGATCATGGGTCTCATTGATTTTGCTGTTTTGAAGAGAACTATAATATTGCTGGATAGCTGTTATGAGGACCGGGTGAATGAATTCTTGATAAATATCCCTGAGTATTGTGATAATCTTTCTAGCAAGGGGTACATAAAAGTCCATGTAAAGAGTAAACGGGTTAACTTCTCATCTATCAAGGCATTATTAGCAGCTCAGGCTGAGATTGAGATTAATGACAATGCCATATGCAAGACCATCACTGGTAATCAGGTCAAAGTTTGGCCAAAGAAGGACAAGTTGTCATCTAATAAGCTCACGGTGAAATATGCAATTTTGAACAAGAATGGAGCTATCAACTTGATGTTCACTTCTCACAGTTTTGACATAGCTACAGGTCTAGACAAGTCTCTTTATATTGTTGGTACTAAGACCTCCTATGATTTTGACACTTATGTTCTTGATCAAACCATAAAGTATGTTAAGTGTTTGAATGTGAAGATGCTAATAGAATTTTCCACGCTGCTCTGTGGTATTATTCCTGATCAGCATCTTGATATTTTGATCGGCTCTAATGTTGCCAGTAAGAGGGAATCTCCTCTCAAGTTGCACTATACAATATATGAAGGGACGCATGGCTCAGATAATGCTGTAACATCTTACCATAAAACGTCCTATACCATGATCATAAAAGAGGTAATTGCTTATGTGATGGGTCCTTTGAAAGTTGAAAGTCTAGAAAAGAGAAAGAATGAAAATGTGTTTGTAAGGATCATAAGTGACCGTGGGAAGAAATTTAAAGATGTCAAGTTCTCTGATATCTGCTCCTCTAAAATAATTACTCTCGGTTACTCTACCTATAGCATAGCTTACAAAGTCTTTAATTCCATAATCAATGCTATGATAGAATCCATATATGTAGAAGATTTGGATAAAAAGGGTATTGATTCTTCTATTGAAATAGTACAAGAACCTCAAACCCTAGGATTAGGAGATTTTGCTAATGTTGTTGTTGATGGTGGTTCTATCACAAAGACCACAGAGAATGTTGTTCTGCAGAAAACACAGAAGAATGATTCAACTGTTGTCGCCTCTAAAAGGGATGAGCATTATGAAGGTACTTACCTTCTTGTATCTGATGTTGTATATGATGCTAGAGCATCTGATGTTTCAGATACTACAAAGAATGCAGAAGAAATTGTGTCTAGTGATACTGTTGTGATCTCTCAAAATGATGAGAGTATGAAGACTACTGCAGTAGAAACAGAGGATCATATTCTCTCAAACTCACAAACAGGTACACAACATATTGAAGTTGATGTTGAAATTTTTCCATCTATGAACTAAATGGTGGAGAAGACTCCTAAACCTAGTATTGCTGGGAGGTTAAGGAGTAGAGCTAGAAGAGAACCCACACCACCACCAAAGTCAACCAAGAAATCCAAAGATGCTGATGGATTGAAGCTAGTGAGGTATGGCCCTGGCAGAACAAAGAGCAAACACATTCCAACTGCTGAGCCTAAGAAAAAGGCTTTGAAGAGAAAACATGTTTCATCTGATGACAGTGACTTTGAGGTTGAAGAGGATGGTGTAGAGGATGCTGGCACATCTGACAAGCCAGTTGATACAGGGAGGAAAAGAGCTAAGAGTGTTCCATCTGTTTCTATAGACAATGTGTCATTTCATCATGAGGAAGGTGCCTCTAGATGGAAGTTTATCTGTGAAAGAAGGGTAGTTGTGGAAAGGAACTTGCATCATGATCTATTAAATCTCCAAGAGCTCATGGAGGTTATTGAAGCAGCTAGTCTAGTAAAGACTGTGAAAGGGTTAGGTAAATGCTATGTGAAGCTGGTCAGAGAATTCATTGTGAACATAGGAACTGATTGTGATGATCCTATGAGTCCTGAATATAAGCAGGTTTTTGTGCGTGGAAAATGTGTTAAATTCTCTCCTGTAGTGATCAATGAATATCTAGGCAGAAGCTTTGAGGATGTAGCTGAGTTGGAGGTGACTCAGTATCAGATCTGCAAAACCCTTACAGGTGATCTGGTTAAGGAGTGGCCTATGAAGAGTAACTTGTCTGCTGCTAAGCTCTCTACCAAGTATGCTATATTGAACAAGATTGCAGCTGTTAATTGGGTCCCAACTACCCATTCTTCTGATGTCTCAAGGGGGTTGAGTGAGTTCATCTATGATGTAGGTACAAAGTTTGTATTTAATTTTGGTGAATATACCTTTTATCAGACTATAGCTCATAGGAAATCTAATGCTACAAAGATTCCTATTGTTTTTTGGCTTAAATAATGTTCAGGTCCCTGTAAATTCGCATTTTTTTGATATAAGTCCCTGTAAATTTTTTTGTTTTAAATAAGTCCTTGCAATTATATGTTTTTTTGAAATTAGTCCCTAAAGTCAAAATCCGCAGGAAAATCAGATTTTCCTTCAAATTTTCCTGCGGATTTTGAATTTAGGGACTTATTTCAAAAAATAAATAATCGCAGGGACTTAATTAAAACAAAAAAACTTACAAGGACTTATATCAAAAAAATGCGAACTTACAGGGACCTAAACATTATTTAAGCCTTGTTTTTTTATCTACCTTGATCTGTGATATCATTCTGCATCAATATCTTGAGATATGTAATCCATCTGATGAGTCTAGTCAACGAGGGTCATACAATACTTTAGATCCAAGGTTTCTGGACAAGTCACATGCTGCAGACATTGTTCTAGCATCTGCCAAAGGCACATCTGCCATGCTAAGCAGACAATAGATGAGTTATGATCTTAAGATTATGAGTAAAGTTCTAGATGACAAGAAATTCTTGGTGGATCGTGTTATTCAAACTCTAGAAACTGAAGAGTTGATTGCTCCTGATGACAGGGGGTGATGATTTGGTGGTGAAAGACTCTAAGGATACTGCTGACTTTTCATCCTATGTGTTACTTCTGACTTTTTGCATCTGATGTTATGTTGTTTTTATGGGTTAAGCCCTGGATGTTCTATGAACCTGCACGTGCACTTAGTTGTAATATGCACCCTGTGGTTATGTTCCTCTGACCATGTCTCCTGCTTATATGTTCATGAATTGAAGGGGATTATTATTAGTTGTGCTACTAAAGTTGAAGTTTGAAGTTTATTATTCTGATACCATATCAGTAGTTAGTAGTTTGGTTTCTTGAAGGTTGAAGACTATTCCTTTGAAGTTTATTGCATGTATGCTTGCTATGATTTCTGTGATTGCTATGCTTTCTGCTATAGCTATCTGCTATGAAGACAGGGGGAGTGAAGTATGCTTTGTTTTATCCCTTATCTGTTTAACTCCTATCTATCTGTTGATTATCTGAAGGGGAATATTATGTGTAGTATATGTCTCTTGCCTATCTATCTATGAGTGGAGTGATTGTGCTTATTTTGAGGGGGAGTATATGCATCTTTTGTGATGATGCATGTTGTGTGATGATGACTAAGTAGAATTAGTTTCTACTACATTTTGCTGATTGCATGAGTTAAGGGGGAGGAATTTATTTTTCCTAGTCCTTAAGCTTGATTTGTCTTGAAGCTTCTGTTTTCATCTGGGAATCCACCGTGAGAGGTTAATTCTCTTTATTCGTACTCTATGAGGCTAATTGTTCTTATATCTGATGTGCATGCCTCTGATATATTGTTGGTCAAAGCATTCAAGTAATGTCCTATATTCTTAGTTGTGTATTGATGTTGATTTGAAGATTATTCTATTATGCATGTTGGTCAAAATTGACTATTGTCTAAGATTCTGGTGTTGAAATTTCTTCTGGATAATATTGATATGTATGATTCTTCCAGAATCTTCATTAGTCTTGTCATTTAAACTGTTGTTAACTCTACAATAGTATGTGAATGATTGCGTGATGGACGACTAATTTCTGAAGCACCGGTATAACTTTGATAATTGAAGAATGGTGCTGGTAATGAATGGTGTTGGTAATGAATGACTATGCTCTGAAAAACTTCTATTGTCATCACATGGTTCAAATTGAATGAGGTTCAAGATACTACTCCTGACAATGTTTTGCCTAAATTTTTGGTCTATGAAGTGCAAGTTTACATGAGAAGTAGTAAGTCTCTATGCTTATCTGCTGATCTGACATATTGAGGGACTTTATGCTAACATGGCAATATATTTGATGATACTGTACTAGTTTGATTGATGATCATGCTAAGAAGAGTGCGATTCTCTGCACCACAAGCAATTCAGCGAAAATCATGCTTCAGACATTGTTGGAACATCTAAGAAAGTTGTAACCGGACATATGTCAAGAAAGGATAAGATGGCAGGGTTGAAAGAAACCTGCAAAGCCTTGGAACTTGAAGAAGCTTATGTTGTTTCTAATCATGAGACAGTGGAGTATCTAAGATGACATGGTGTTCTTTGTAAGGTATTTCATCTTCCCGTTGCATGTTGTTGTGGTATGAGAAGATTGGTTGAAAATGAACATTCTGATGAGAGGAAGAATTTTATATTGAAAGAGGATCTCTACAATATTTCACTCTGAAGCAAGTATGATGAAATGAAAGAAGGGTCACAATCATAGAAATATGGGTGGCTTGGTCAAAATCTTAGCAATATGGGTAACTTGTACATGATCTTTTACGATGCACATTGTTTTAGAAGAAGCTGGTTTTCATATCTACATCATTATCCTCCATCTTCTAATCATTATTTTTTTCTCAACAACAAGAAATTCTTCTACTACTATAGTACGCTTCTACTACTATAGTACGCAAGGTTCTAAGAATGAAAGGAGGTTCACACTCATTGATAGAGGTACTATCACTGACTATGTAGAATCATAACTCTGCATTTTATCATTATCCATGCTCTTCTCAATGGTATGATATCTTATGGTTCTTAACTATGTGAATCTGCTAGTCTTTCACTTCTGAGATGTTCTGGAATGATATGCTATGTTTGGCAAAATTTATATCCAAAAAAAAAGGGGGAGTAGTAGTAATTACTTCATGATCTTGTTAGTTGTTGCTTGTCATGATGTTAGATGTACTTGCTGATGTTCTTGTGTTCTTTGGATGTTTATGCTACTCTAGTATATGTCTATTTCAAATTTTCATATGAAGTTTGGCAATATTTGTGGCTAAAAAGGGGGAGAAGTTAGTTGATATTGACTGATATGCCTGAGGTTCTACTTGATGTTGACACATCTTTCTATATGGTGCTATGGAGTAGTTTATGTTGCTCTGCCATGCATTTAGGGGGAGAGTTGTTTCTTTATGATATGCATGAGGTATTGTTCTCAGGGGGAGTGCTGATGTTGAAGGAAAGTGTTATTCTTATGCTTGCATGATAATGTTATATCAGATGTTGAAGCATTCAGTTTTGTGTGAAGCACTGTTTGTGATGAAGTATATCTTCTCGGATGTTTTTCTGTGTGAGGCTATTTTCTGTCATCCGTTGTTGTATGCCTCTGATGTTTGTGTGTTCAAGCTTATCTTTATGCAATATTATTGGAAATCTACTATGCAAAGATGTTGCTTGTTCTCCTTCAAAGTTGCTATGTTTTGATTGATTAGAAGGAGTGTGCTATGTATATCTCTCTGGCTTTCACATATGGCCCAAGATTGTTTTAGCCAAAATTTGCCAAAGGGGGAGATTGTTGGTGTTTTTTTATGTTGGCTATAATTTTGCAAAAACCCATTTTGTCACATGCTCTAGAAAATGCTGAAGCATCTGAGTATGTTGAGCCCTGAAGCTGTTTGGACGCGCGCGTATTTATTTTTGAAATATATCTTGGAAATATTTGTTTTAAAAATATATTTTATCATGCATAGCTGGCATAACAGAACGCGCCTTGAGTCAGAAGTTATCTCTTATGTGAAGATTTAATTCTAAAATATAATTCCTATATTTTAGGATTTGGTTTATTTTTATTGGATATATTTTTGAAGACTCCTTTTCTTAAGGATTAAGTCAAGCTGCGCTGAAGACTCTATATATACATGTGTAAAACTTAAAGTCAGAAGCGAACCCATTATTTTACAAAAAAAAGTGTTTAGGGTTTTAGGGTTTCGTGGTTAAAGCCTTGTGCTTTAACGTGTGTACTCCTAAGCTTTTAAGTATGGAGTTGTTTGTGTACCACTCCTAAACTGTGAAGTACGGAGTCGGTTGTTCTTGTGTACCACTCTTAAGCTATGAAGTACGGAGTTGGTCGTTTTTGTGTTCACTAAAGCGTGCATTGTTTTATATGTTAAGTAGTGAACTTGTGAGCCTTTCTTGTGTCATGTAGATACATGTTAAGGACGTAGGGTGTTTGTATTGTTGATTGTGAGATTGCTCTTAAGCCTTTAGGTACGGAGTTTGTTTCTTTGTTTGAGAGTGTTCTCATCTAAGTGTTTATGTATTGAACTTAATGCCAATGCGAAGATCAGTGAACCAGAGGTTGTTTGCGTGGAAGTCTTCAAACTGAGAGGAAGTGAGCAGAGGTTCTCATATCTAGGAGTTCCTAGGTAGAAGTCTAAACGGGTAGTTAGGAAGTGAGAAGTGCAAACGAGGAGTTTGACTTTGAATTCGTTTTACTTAGTGGATTTCCTTCCTGGATTGGTATCCCCCAGACTAGGGCAGTTGCGCCGAACTGGGTTAACAAACACTTATGTTATTTATGTTTATGTCCTTTAATATTTTTATGTTATCGGTTCTGTGCGTAGATGCTGTAGCAATTGTTAAAGCATCGTACTACTGAATGCCAGGAATTTCACTCAGGAAATTTTGAGGAAAACTTGCAAATTTTCCTGTTGATTTTAGTTTTGGAGACTAAAACCAAAATAATTTTAACATTCAAAAATTAATTCTAAAATAATATCATACAGGAACTAAAATAAAAAATACGCGAACTTACAGAGATTTAAAGATCGTTTAAGCCGATATTGTTTGACCCTTTTGCAACTGATTTATTATAACATTTTGGCCTTTTGATTATTGCATTGGTTTATTGTTGTGAATTTTGTAGGCCCATTTATTTTCTTTCTTTTAACAGAATATTCCCATAACCAACCCAAGGAATTAAATATACTGATTTTATCAGTTTTATATATATACAGGGGCGGACCCACATATAGCCCAGGGGGTGCAGGTGAACCCCCTCAAATTTTCCAATTTATACCAAATGTCATATGCTTTTTACCAATTGCACCCCCTGGGGTTTTAATATTGCACCACTGCACTTCTCTCTCACCAAAGCACGTACATTTAATGTGTTTATTGTTGATATATGGAAATTCTTTCTCATTAAGACACGCGCATTTAATGTGTTTATTACTGATATATTGAAATTAAGTTAAAATATTTTCACAAAATGGCATGAATGGGTGTTGAACCAATGTCTTCTTGATAGGATTTTTAATCATCCCACCACTAAACCAAGGAAGTTAATGTGATACAATGATTAAACGTTTTATTTTTAATAACAGATACTGTCGATTTTGTTAGGTTGAACACCTTCACCTAAATTCGAACTTAGAGCCTTGTAATTGGTTGTAATTTTCAATCATACTTATCACTTGGTCTAACAAACAAAACTTAAATTACTTTTATTTGAAGTTATTTTGTAGATCGTCCACATGAGTAACGTTCAATTTGTAAGGATATTGCAATATCTAGAAACCGAACGCCGAACATAAAATTCTTCATTTATTTACCGCAAAGGTTGAAACTCTGGTTACTAAATTGTTTGATAAAAAAATTTTGCACCCCCTGGTCTAGGGTCCTGGATCCGCCACTGTATATATATATATATGTGTGTGTGTGTGTGTGTGTGTAGGTTGTTAACTTTGACTATGTGGGTTGAAGTTAACAATGTTGCCTCACAACTAATTATTGGGGGGTGTGAGGTGCACATGGGCATGTGAGTAGCTAGAGGACGCCCTAAGTAATTACATGTGGATTAACATCGCTAACTTTTATTCACGATCGAAGTTAGCAAATATGACCCACATATAATTACAAAGAGGTGCATGTGGGCGGCTTATGAGTAGTTGAGGGTGTGCGAAGACAATGTTGATGCAAAGTAATTACATTTGGGTCATACATTACTAACTTTGCTAACTTTGACCCACGATCAAAGTTGGCAATCCCCTATATATATATATATATATATATATATATATATATATATAGTTCCTCTTATTCACATGTTAATATTTTTGTTCTCTTCGATAACTAGCGCTTCCGTGCATTGCACGGGCTTAGAGTCACTAGTATCAGAACACATACAAAAGTCTAGTTTAATTCTCTCTAATTCCATCTCCTGTGTTTTCTGCCTCTCACATATAAATAACAGACAAAAGTGTAACAAAACACAAACAGGACGCATACATGTAAAACTAATAAATTATAGAACATAACACATACATTTCAGCAACACAACATATAATTATAGCAATATAAGTGTAAAACTATTATAGTACTTGATTGTGTCGATGTCGGTGATACGATGATACAACAAAGTCGCATAATTCAATGGCTAATAACAACAAAGATAGCAAATAGAAAAGCAGAAAAAATAAGAGAAAGATATAACATATACTATTATTCTATTTCAATACAAAACACTAAAAACTATAGAGCATGTTATCAATTAAACTACTTTAACTTTCATCAATTATGAACATATATAACACTTCAACAATGAGTTGAACTTACAATTAGAAAAATGGTTAGATATAATAAAATTCTGAAAGATTGATTTCCTGCTACACAAATCAAACCAAAATTGAGGAACAATTGAAACTAAAGCTAATTATAAATTTAAAGAACAACAAAATCAATCAGAATTTTTATTTGGGATTTGAAGAACAACACACAATTTAAATTAAAGCTAGTCACAAATGTAAAGAACAACAAAATCAGTTTTTATTTTGTCTTGATGTTTGCTTTTCATATTGTGTTTGTTTTTGAATTGTATATTTGTCTATGATTGTTTGAGTGTAAATTAATAAAGTGTGTGCACACAATTTGAATAAGCTTACAAAACTAACTTTTAATTTACTACTTTTAAATATTAAAGACGAAGGGTTTTTTGTTCAATTAAAAAATATGCGTGTTACTAATTTACACTTTCATATTTTTATGTCAGTGTAATATATATATATATATATATATATATATATTAAAATTATTAATGAATTGACAAAATTATTTCAAAAAGGTATTAGATAATTTATTATCATTTAATGTAATTACTTATATTAGAATTATCTTTGAATTGACCAAATGATTCTATATTAATTTTTTAACTATGAATAATTTAATTCTATATTATCTTTAGACAGTATATTCTAAAAACATTGCATTGGTTCTAAAATGTGTATATATATTATTGCCCCAACACCCTAAAATTTATACTAGAATTCTCTTTAGCGAAGTTGTCACTAACAAACTTATCATGGCAATGTCAAAGTTAATCTTGAGTATGTTCTTTACTGCTTTGTTGATTTGTTCAACCTTCACTCATAATGGAGAGGCCTCAAACACTCCACATATTATATTTCCACCACAAATCAGGCCCGGTCCCCCGATTCCTGCTAACCCATATACAAGAGGTTGCAGTCGAATAGCACGTTGTCGAGGTGGACCATCACCTAAAGAGATGAAAGAAGAAGATAAACAACAATAGAAAAATATGACATATCATGCGTGTATACCGGTTACATGAGTATAATAATTGTTATCTGTTATTTCATATCAATAGTATTAAATGAAGAATAATGTTGAAACCATTATCAACAATTAAGTGCGATTAAATTTATTTTTTAGTTGTTTTTTTTATATATAAAATGAAGAAAAAAAGTGATCTAGTTGCAAATAATTCATCTCATAGTTCACAAGCGTGTTAATTTGAACACTATCATTGTGAATAACTAATTGAAGATTAAAACACAAATAAACAATATACTTTTATTGAGACTTTTTTTGACCTTAGTAAACCTTATATCCAAATGTTCTATATTTTTTTATCATAGAAAAGCTTTTAAGAATATTATTTAAAACTTTGGAAGAGGAAGGCTAAATCATGATGTGTATTATTTTTATTTTAAAAAATGGGTAAGTTAATTAATTAAGAACAAATTTATTTTATTTTAACATTTTAGTGTTTTTTCTATATAAGAAAAATCATTCATGTATATGACACAATCTTTGTCTGGCTCACTACAAGAAATATTGCCTTTAGCGGCCATTTTAGCGGCAAAAATATGAAAAATCGGTCACCAAATCTATTAACGACCAAATCAGTACAGTGGCATAAACCCTAGTCGTTAGCGACCAATTAAGCAATTAAATATTAGTTATCGAAATAGTGACGGTTTTCAATGACGTATTCAGAGACCAAATTAGATATATTACATTTTTGACGTGATGTACGACACTATAAACATCGTACGGCACATACTCATTATGTTTGAACAAAAATGACATATTTCTACAGAACCTATCTTCTCTAGGACTTTGATCAAACCCAATCTTTTCCATCAGAGTTGGTTGATTTGTGTATACTCATCAAGATACAAATTTCTTCAGTTAGAAGCATAAATAAATTTCATTTCCTGCATAACAAGAACACACATCAGAGTACCAATTGTTCTTACATAATGTTATCATCAAAATAATTGGAGATTTGTTCTTAAACGACCTTTAATTTAACCAACATAGGGTTGGATGAGATCCATTTCGTGTACTAGATATGTCCCTAATTATAATAATACTCCATTAATTAAATTACGAAAATTAAAAAAGTGGAAAATATGAATAAATTTATTATAATTCTATTGATAGTTAATGTTGTTTTTACAAGTTTATCCCTTAAGAGACATAACTTATTTATATTTTATTATAGTAATTCATTTATGGGTGATTGGATAGGCTAGGACAACTGATAACTGTTATAGAGTAGTTAAAATGGGCTACATTGGTGGTTTCGGACTGGACCAAAAACTCTGAATGAAAAACAGGCATAAAAAAGACTACCCTATGCCGGCCTATACGGGCTAGCGGGCTAACAAGTAGACCCTTTTTTTAAAATAAAAACTCTAAAAAATCAATTTTATTGAGAAAGTAAAAAAAAAAAATAACTTTTCAAATTGATTAAAATTAAATCTAGATTCTCAAAAAAAAAAAAAAACAAATCTAGACATCACATGTCATATTATCATGGGAGTGGTTATGGTGCATAAGCTTTTTTCTTATGCACTGTGCATAAGTAATGAAAATTGCTTAATGCATCTCCAAATTGTTTTACACCTCTTAGATTACTTAACACACCCTCTAATTTCTAGCGCATCCCTAAAAATTTTGAGAGGCGCTAAACAATTTGGGGGTGCGATAAAAATTTGGGAGTCGTGCACTAGAAATTTGAGGGTGCACTAAGTAATTTGGTGTATTTATGCACCGTGCATAAATACTCCAGATTGCTTAGCACACCTCCAAAATTTTTAGTGTACCCTCCAAATTTCTAGCGCACTCCAGATTGTTTAGCGCACCCCTCAAATTTTTAGCGTTAGAAATTTGCGGGGTGCACTAAGCAATCTGAGAGGTGTGCTAAGCAATTTGGGAGTGCATTAAACAATTTTCATTATTTATGCATAGTGCATAAGGAAAAAGCTTATGCACCATAACCACTCCCACATCACTACATGTCATAACAAACATGTTTCAAGCAATAAAAATGACATTTTCTCAAAAAATAACTCATTTTATCAAAGAAAATTAATATTAATATATACATTTATATACATATATTAATATAAAAAAAATTATGCAGGCTAACGGACAGCCCACAACCCATGCAGATAAGCTTGTATTTTAATCGGATCTAAATAGGTTGGGTTAAAAAGTCAGATAAAGATTCAGATAGATATTTTATAATCTAAACTCTACATTTTTATAGGCTTGATGGATCAATCCATACAGACTAGTTCATTTCATTTTGACAGCTTATCCTTCTATAATTTGAGATTGAGAACAATTATTTGTAAATGTACCAGTTTTACTCCAAATTTTAATAATTGTAAAAACGCGAGAAAATATTATAGAATTCATGTTGGCATTAACTTAATATGACTTGACAGCGAAAATGCTTTATGAACTTTGAATAATCAATTTTCATGTCATTTGGATTGATACACAGAATATCTAGATCGATACATATTGTTTTACAACAATTTGTATCAATACACATAATATATGTATTGATACATATGTGCCATAAAGAAATTGTTTTGACTTAAGCTCAATAAGTATCGATACACACTTGTATGAATCGATACATATCAAACCTTCTTTCAACAGAGAGCTTTATGTGTATCGATACACATATGTATATATCGATACACATCAAAGCCTTCTTTGACATAAAGCTTTATATATGTATCGATGTGCGTATCGATACATATCAGTCAAACTTCAAAAAAATTATGTTGTCATTAAAGATGTATCGATACATACTTAATGTGTATTGATACACTTTCGTTAGAAAGTGTCAAAATTTACTCCGATCCATACTATTTTCCCTATAGATAGCAACATGGGGTGAATTTGTAAAGGGTGAGAAACAAGTGAAAAACACAAAGTGATCTAAATTTAGGAAAATTTAGGATCAAAGGTGTATTGCTTCAATCAATCTTCAAACTCTTACTTGATTACTCTTTCAATGGGTCTAAAGAGGGGTTTCTTCTGATCGATTGATAACCTCCAAGGTGGACTGTGTGTGATCGGTCTTTTGTGTTGAATTGGAAGCAAGGGTTTCTCATCGGTATTCATCAAGATTTGAGAACATTCAATTTCTTGAGGTTTCAACATGTTGGCGGAGGATCCCGGATAATCAATTGCAAGAGTTCTTTGGGTTAAAGAATGGGTGTAGTTTGAATTATCGCAATCGAGGGTTCGAGTCAAGAATCGTGTTGAAGGTTTCGCGCAAGGGTCATCGAAGCTACATTGAGTGAGAAGATAGAGTCTTAGATATCTCGAGTATTGTATTTCTTGAACATGTGCTTTATTGTAATTCAAAGATTTTCTATATAAATCTCAATTCCGATTTGTGCAAAATTGGGGGAGACGTACCGGCCAAAGCGAGGACGAAGAAAGCTAGAGAACTCCCATATGACATGTTGTTTGTCCTTCTTTCGTTAATCTCTTTAATCATTCTTTAACTTTTTAATTGATTTTATTGATTGGAATTTGATCAACAACGTCGCACACAAGTGTTCGATCAAATTCCAATTCTAAGTTTTGCTTGCGATACTCTAGAACTTGGTCGTATAACTTATTGTAAAAGTTTTGAAAATGATAAAAATTGTTATTTTGTATTGATTGATCAAATCACATTGAATTAATATCGATTTATTGTCAATTATTCAAGTGTGAATACGACTTTTCCTTTGATCAAAGTAACTGCAAAATAGACTACCAATTTGATGAACTTCAATATACTTAAATTTAGAACATTCTTAAAATTATTGAAACCAACTAAATGCATGCAAAATCAAAATGATATGCTAGTGTTAGCATGAGATGCATACTCCATAAAATGAAAAAAAATCAAATTAAGAAGGAAAAAGATAAGCTAATTAATAACTTATGCTAAAATGTGAAGCATGCATACATGCATGATTCAAGTGACAAATGAAAACACAAAATCTTATACCTTTAAGCTTTTTGTCAACATGATACAAAGTTGATAGCTTTTGCAATTTTCCAACATTAACACAACTATTGTTTCCTAATTCAGAGTTAGCTTTTCTCTTTTGACCATAGGAGACACTAGCATCATCAAGTCTTTTGAAAGGGTATTTTATCTCAAATGCACTCTTATCAAAGATTTGTACCTCAAAATGGGAATTTCTTTCATATTTGAAAACTATAAGATGGCCATGAGCTAGAGAATGATACTTTGCAAATTCTTTCCAACCCTTTTCAAACCATATTTTGCCATCACTTTTTACCAAACTTAATTTCCAATTAGCACCATTTGGAGTCTTTAGATATATAGCATTTGGTAAACCTTCTCCATATTTCTTCACAAACTTTATTGGCATCATCTGTAAATTAATTACACCATATTAATATGTATGATAAAACTCATAAAATCATTTTTTGAATGCACGTGAAATTTTCTTACAAATTAAAAAAATTTAGTAAATTAGAAGGACCTATCCATAGTTTCATTAGGCCACGTAGACTGAAAATACATCATCCATACTCCATAGAGTTAGACCAAACCCAAATTTTTTACCAGTAAACTATTTTAATTTTTCCAAAATTGACATAATAAGGCCAAGTAGGCATAACAGGTTGGGTCAATTTGAGTTCAATCGTCCATTGGACCTCATCAAAATTGACAACTGTAAATTTAAACGAGTTATTTTTTTCACGCCCCCCTTGTCTTGCACGCGCCTTTTGTGGTTCCAATATAATTTTATCCCCTTGATAAAATGTTATTTAGGTATTTGAGACAACTAATACATACGTAGGACAAAAAATTATGTTGTGGTTTAGAGATAGACAAAAATCTTCCAAAAAACAATGGACATGAACACATCACACATGAACAATAAACAATGTGTATTTAGGCACTTTATTTGAAGTATATTGTTAGAGGGCATTCATATCAATATGTCAATGATCTATAAAAAAAAATGCCAATATGTGATGGTAAATAGATCTCATCGACCTTGTGACATAATAAAATGTTGCACTAAATAGAAGAAATGGATTTGTTCATGTTAGCTTAACTCAGTTGCTAAGGACATATTGTAATTTGCACGTATCTGTAGAGACTGAAGTTCGAACACTGGTATGTCAATTTATTCACTTTTAAGTGGAATTCTAGCCACTAAAAATCAATCTTGTGTCAATTTCTTCGAGTCAGATAAAAAGTAACATCATGGTAAATATAAGAAATAGACCTTTTCTCAATTTCAAGCCACATAAAAAGTAACATCATGTTATAATATACTCCATACACAACATGCATTTCAAAAAATAAAATAAATAAGCAAGATCGATGAATAAGAATCTAAAGACTTACAAGCTTTCCTTGATGAAGGGTTTCAGTAAGTATAATCTTGAAAAAGTGGATTGGCTTAACTTCAGGAGATTCACTAGCCATGAGCTTGAAGTGAGTGATCTTCAATGAAGTTCTATAATCTCTCGAAGGCTCTTTTATTTTTTTTATTTTATGGTAGTTATAGTTGAGATTTGAGATCGAATTTTATAATTAAAACTCTTTGATAACCCTACTTTTTTTTTTTTTTATATTCTTTGATTACCCTACTTTGTTCTCCAAACGCGTCAGCTTTAAGTACAGGATCAAAGCTCAAGGCTTCTTTGGGAACACAAACAAAGTAACATAAAAGCATTTAGTAAAAAGAGTAACTTTAATTTTTTGGTACAAAACATTTACTCAAAAGAAAATGTAACATAAAACCATAGCAGTTAGGAGTATAAATTTAAAAAGGGTTTGTTTTATTTCTTTTACACGAAAAATATAATAGTAATGGGAAAATTGTACACACTTATAAGATCTCCTCCATTTAAATAAGAGTTATTTAAAAGTCAAATAGTCTAGTGGCTATCATTTTATTTTTTTTTGTCAGGTAGTCTAGTGGCTAGAAATTCACCCCTTAAAAGTGAATAAGTGGGCATACTGGGTTCGAACCCCAGTCCCTGCACTTCCGTGTAATATGTCCAATCAATTGAGCTAAGCTCATGGGACTAGTGGCTATAATTTTAATTCTTAAAAGTGAATAAGTTGATATATTATAATTCAAATTTCAATATATGTACATTACGTCTAATATCTCTGCCGACTAAATTAAGCTCACATGAACTTATTAAGCTAACCTTCGATGTAGTGTATATTCAATTAATTAGAAGATAGAATAATTCTACATTAAAAGGTATAAATTATTTTGACATTTATTTTGAAACGGAATGACTTATTTGATTTGGACTTTTGCATCCCTTAATTAATTTAAAAAAGATTGACCATCATAATATACTTAGAGCTGTCAAAACGGGCTACCCGGCCCGAGCGGGCGACAGGTTCCATCGGATCGGACTAAAAATTCCGGATGAAATATTGGCAAAAAAAAGTGCCAGAGTCCGGCTCTTTACGGGCTAGCGAGCTTTCGGGTAGTCCTTCCCAATACTTTTTTTTAACTAACAAAAATCAATTTTATTGAAAAAAAATTAAACATTCCAAATTGATCATAATTAAATTTAAGTGTCACATATATCATAACAAACATGTTTTAAACACTTAAAAAAAGAGCAAGACCTTAGCTAATAATATAAACATGTGGGAGACGCCGGATCCCACATAAGGCCAGTTTTTTTACCGTTAAATCAGTCTATGATTTTTTATTAGAACGCCTGACTTTGACTGATTTTGACCCCTCTACAATGAAGGCTTTGAACACCCTGTGGTGTACGAATGTACCTTCGAAAGTTAGTTTTTTTGATTAGCGATTACTTATTGATAAACTACCGACTAGGGAAGCTCTGTTTAAGAGAGGGATCATGTCTTTTTTTCTGGAGCGGTGCTGCATTTTTTGTTTACAGGATTTTGAAGATGTTACTCATGTTTTTATTACATGCCCTGTTAGTAGTAAGGTTTGGATCAACATTTACAAGTGGCTAGGCATCAATATTGGTGGGTGTTAATCCGGTATCCCATCATTTCTTGGCTTTTGGTAAATTTTTCAAAGGTAAAAACTTCAAGCGAGTCCGGTACATGATTTGGCTTGCAACTACTTGGTACATTTGGAGAACTCGTAATAATGTTTTGCTTAGGGGTGATCGTATTGTTGTGTCTTCCTTAGTTGAACAAATTATCTATGTATCTTGGTTGTGGTTGATTGGTAGAAATAAGTCTGTTGGTGATTTCACTTTCAGTGATTGGAAATTAAGACCGCTAGAATGTTTTGATCGGTCTTAAGTTGTATATTTGAATTGTAAAGACTGAGTACCTCTTGTACTCCTTATAATTCAATGTTGTGCTTATCAAAAAAAAAATATGAAAATAGTACCAATCAATCAAAATAATATAAACTACGTTCAAATAATTATTCAAAACAGACTAAGTTCAAGTATGACTCGTCAAAAAAAAAAGTTCAAGCATGAGTAAAGTAACAATTTTTGGAAATTTGAACTTTCATTAAGTGAGCTTAAAATAAAAAAAATAAAATACTGAGAGGATTTTTTTTTCTCCTCCATCATTTCTAATGGGTTGGGCTAAATAAAAAACAAACATTTATGCGGAAATACAAATAGACATTATTCGTGCTCCATTTATTTTATTTTATTTATTATTATTTTTTTGGTTTAAACCACCAGTTTAATCTAGTTCGGGAGTCAGTTCTGGAATCAAGTGGTTCCAGCCCTTTCCGATCACAGTTGCGGGGGATCGAACCGTAGTCCTCCCTACCAAGTTCAGCGTCAATCACCACTGAACCAACTAACGATTGGTATTTGTGCTCCATTTATAATACAAGGTTCATAGAGACCTCATAAAGTTAAGATAACTACTTTTCGCGCCCCCAACAGTCTGGCGCGCCCCTGCGTTTCAATTTTTATCTTTTTGTTGTTCGCTGTGTAGCCGGCGAACTTAAAAAGAGTTTGTCGCTAGTTTAGGATGCGAGCGTCATTTGTTTCTTTGCTTCCATGGATTCAATTCATGGTGAAGAAATCATTGTCTATTCCACATCCACCTTGCCATCCTCTTCTCAATTTGTCTTCAATTCCATTGAGATTGAGCTTGTTGTTGTTGTTGTTGGTTCTTAATTTCCATGAAAGACGATCTCCTGCTGCATTTTAGAATTCTAGTCTATGTGCACCTTCATGGCTGGTTTATTTTCTTCCTCTTCAGATCACATCCTTTAACAATATAGTTTCTATTATTAGTGTCTGAGTTCGCCATCTAGATATCGAACGATGTTTGAGTTCATTATGTAGTATGCGAACAGAGTTTGAGTTCGTTAATTACATAACGAACCGTGTTTTTTTCATAATATTTTCAGTTATGGGAGGCGTAAAAGGAGCATACGCTGGTGATTGTTCATAAAAAAATTGCTCGCTACTTAGAGTGCGAACTTAAAAGATATTCTGGTCATTTTCGATGGCGTGAAAAAATTGTTAAAAGACGCGAAAAATAACAATCGGAAGTCAATAATTAATTAACTATCCATTACACAGTGTCGTGTGGGTTTTGGCAGGGGCCGTGCCACTTACAAAATTGTGGTGCACTGAGAAAATAACATAGAAAATAGTTAAATAAAATAGATATATAATATGCATATCATGTGTCCCCGCCAATGGAACGGTCTTTGAAAAAATAGTTAAAGGCGAGTTTGAGAAGATTTATAGGAAAAATTCTTTTTCACAAACGGCACCACTTTTATGAACGGGCATAACTTGTAGCTCTTTTGGCGAGGTTTGGGTGATTTGGAATGATGATAATTTTCGAGAGTGAAGGAGATGATACTTGCAAATTAAAATGATTAGCACTCCAATGCCAAAGACAACATGTGAAAGAGAGGTGGAATAAGTGGCGGAGCCACGAAAAAAAATTTGGATAGGCGACTATAATATAAATAGTTAATTAATTATAAAAAATTAAATATAAAAAGTTGATTATAATATTTAAATCACATATTCTAGTATACAAAAAGTTGATTATAAAAAAATTAAACTACACATTTTAAAATGATATTTTACTTAAACTGAGTTTCTCTTAAAAAATTATTAATTTTTCTATTCCTCATCTTTATTTTTCTATTTTACAAGAAATTAACAACAAACCTATCGACTAAATGCATATTTAGCAACAAACAAGTACGATCACAATCAACAAAAAAGTACAATTACACAATCGACAAAAATACAAGTCTTAATTCACAACACAAAACTGTGACACATTATTATATCTCCGAATTTACAAATGAAAGTATGCAACTGAACATAAACAAGTAAATAAAAAAGAAATGTTATTTGGACACTAATTTTCCAAAACACCAAACACCAAAGTATATGACTATTCATTTATACATACATATTCATTTTTTTAAATTTTTTTTATTGTTTCTCTTTCTCCAACCTAACTCAATCTCTCTCTCCCTTTTCCTTTTCTTTCCCTTTCACACAGCAAAACTCAATTCTTTCTCTCTCCCTCTCTCCCTCTCTCTCTCTCTCTCTCTCAAAAAATCAATTCTTCCATTTCAGCAAAAACCAATTCCTAACATGGTAGCGATTGAAATCGGCAACGATGATTGGTGGTGGAAGATAAAAAACGGTGATGACGGCGGTCAGAGAAAAACGTAAAATGCAGAGAGATCTGAGACGAGAGAGAGAAACGAAGGCGGTGACGGTGGTGGTCGGGAAGAAGACAAGGACGAGAGAGAGAAGGAGGTGGTGAAGGCTATGGTGGGAGAGAACTCAAAAGAGAAGTGAGAGAGAACAAAGAGAAAGAGATATCGGTGAACAATAAAAAGAGAGATGAACAGTAACCTGTCTTTTTTCATTTAAAATAGAAATGACCAAACTGTCCCTGGTGTTTATTGGTGTTTGAAAATTAAGTGTTCCAATAACATTTATAAAAATTCTTATATCAAAAAATTCATACATGCATTGAAATATTTCTATATAAAAAAATTTAAAAAAAAAAATTAGGGAGTGGGCTGCAGCCCACCCTTGCCCCTCCTATCCACCGCCTCTGGGTGGAGTGAATATGAAAATTTGGGTGAATTGTGTGTATCTTGAGAGTATATAATTCCACGTGTATTTATAGAAGAAAAGTTGTGTGCATTGAGAGTAATTCTACCTTGTTGTGTAGGTCCCACGTCTGAGTGACATTGAAAAGAATACTATTATGCAAGCGTCATTACGAAATATTTGTCTTGTATTACAAGGATGGATCCATTCGCAGTGTCTATCTAGAATAGAATGGTAGGATCACATTCGATACTGAGTGTATTTTCAAAGCACGTCCTTCGAAAATCATTATGGAATATTATTTTTAATAGATCTTAATAATATATCAAATGATTTTCAATTTCTGTTAAAAAATTTAATAAATGATTTATATGATATAAACTTTTAATTCAACAGTGAATTTTATAAAATTCATTTTCTTTAGAGTTAATTACCTTTTACCCCCTGTAAAATAGGAAAAGTTGTGTTTACCCCATGTAAATTGTTTTTGTTGCTTTTCCCCCATATAATACAAGATTATTTGCTTTACTCCCTAGTCAAAGTCAACAAAATATAATTGGTATAATCTGTGATGTGACATGACACGCGGCATTTTGATTTTTTTTAAAATAAAAGCCAACTCAATATTATTTTTTTTATTTTTTATTTATTTAATTTTTTTTATAGATTTGTTATTTAGCGGCAGTTTTTTTTTTATAATTTGTGGCGGTTATATTATAGTTAGCGGCGGTTTTATTATATTTAGCGAAGTTTTTGTTTTGTGGTGTTTTTAGTATAATTTAGCGGCGGTTAAAACCCTGGCTAAATAATATGTGCACTTTGCATAGTAAATTCTTAATTTGTGAGGGTTATTAACCTCTTTTATTGTCCTATAAACTTTTGTTCTAATATTAATAATCAAATATAAATATGAAATTTGACTTAAAAATATAACTAATTATCATGATGAAAAACATCTATGAAAACAAATAGACACACACTCTCAATACAATACAATATGCACTTTTTTTAGTAATTTATTTTATATACTGGATTAATATTTTAGCGGCTTTCCCCTAATTTATAGTCTAGCCCCACCATTAATTGGATGATGACCTTCATTTTTATTCTCCAAAACCAGCGTAAACCATATGATGCACAAACTATTTAGCGAGGGTTTTAAACCGCCGCAAAATATAATCTCCGCTAAATATAATAAAACATTTGCTAATTATAATATATCCGCCACAAATTATACTAAACCCATCACTAAATAAAAAATCTTTAAAAAAAATTAAAAAAAGTTGAGTGGCAGAATTTTATTTAAAATAAAAAATATAAAAAAATGTCACATGACATGCCACGTCATAGATTCTGTCAGTAAATTTTTTTTGACTTTGACCAAGGAGATAAAGAAAAAAATCTTATATTACAAGGATAAAACAACAAATTTCTTTTTACAAAAGGGTAAAGCTACTTTGGCTTATTTTACTGGTGAAAAATCATTAACCTTTTTCATTATAATGTTGTTCATAATTGATGCATTGTAAAAAAGTGGGTTAGGGCCTGAAAGAGAACAATTCAAGTGAAATATATATAATATAAGAAAAGAATATATTGTTTAAAATACTAAAATGCTCTCTTGCCCTTAAATCTTGTCACATGTCCAAAAATAATGGTTGAAAACTACCAATGATAGAATATACTTTTTTTGCTCAGAAAAAAAATATAACCACATTTTCTCATGATTTATTTGAATGGAAAAAAGAATGAAAGAAAATTACCAATAATAGAATTTTTTTATAATTTATTTGGTTAAATTTTAAAAAACTACCTATGATGTATAATAATTGGTAGCTTTAAAATTGTTAATGATAACGATTTTAAAATAATTATGACGCACAAGATAAGTTGTCATTGATAAAAAAATTTATAACAAAAGAGGGCTAAAGCCCGATATAAGGTGTTTAATTACAAAAAACTATTATTTACGGAATAAATTGTCCTTAATAAAAAACATGCAGAATAAATTTTTGTTGATATAATTGAAAAATTATTATTATTTAAAGGTCAAGTTTTTTCTAATTAAAACACGAACAAAAATACATTATCTATAGTACGTGTGCGAACACATGGGTATTTTGCTAGTTGACAAATAAAAGAGTATCATTATAGTTGCATCATAAATAATCGTTAGAACTTAGAAGAGAAAAATAGCAAAAATTAATGCAGCAAAAAGTAGGAATGACTTGCCAAGGTTAGGGTTATGTTATCGCATAACTTAATAAAATTTTACTCTGTAATTCTATATCCAAATATATGTGATTTTGAGAAAAAAATTGTACTAATTTATAATTCGCTTTATATTAATATGAAACATTTAATATTTTTTTTTGTGTTATACTCTTAAATTATTTGTTTCACTTTCTTCTTTCAATTCTATAAAGGAGCTTCTACCGATACTTGAAGTCGTTAAAATCATAAATTAATGATTATTTTTATGAATTAAAAAAACTATTAGTTGATTATTGTATTTTAGAGATAATAATAGCATAAGAAAAAAATATAATTTCATTGTTTATTACCATTGCACGAATATTTTAATATTTTTCAATAAAAAATTTGAATATTGACTATTATAAAGAATAAATTCAAACAATTTTGATTCTTATAATATCTTAGGTTAATTACCTTTTACATTACCCCCTATAAAATAGGCCAAAGTTGTTTTACCCTCCCCTTGTTTTTTTAGCCTATTTTACAGGGGATAAAATATAATTAACCCGTAATATCTTTAATGATAGAAAAATAATTTATTTTAAAAATATATTCATTTTATTTATTTTTTAATACATCATTTACAGATACATTTGAAATTGTAAAATGTACCATATAATTTTTCTAATTATATTTTTTAATTTGTGTAATATGGTCAAAACGACTTATACTTTGATAAGAAAGGAATATATAATAATATAAGATAGGAAAAAAGCTAACATATGTTTTTAAGGCACTTTTTCATGTACTTGTGAATAGTAATTTTAAATTAAAAATGGTACATTTTATCTTTTTAAAAATAAAAAATCATTTTATTCAAAATATAATTACTATATCTTCTATCATAACCCTAATGTATATGTCCTAAAGCATGAGTATGACCCAGTAGATAAGATATGTCTTAAAAGTCATTCATGTGGAAAGTGTTAACACATAGTACCAATTAATATTACCCAACTCATTTGTGTTACACTCACCCAACATCTTCAAATTGTTAGGCTATAGTAATTATCAATTTACCAAAAATATGAATAAAATGAAGTCACAAGGAAAGTGTTCACACATTTGAGGCACCACCTTCACTTGTCACTTAAACTCGTTTGAAAAGTGTTACTACATGCGTTTCTAAATATAAGATTTTGTTTGACCTCTACTCATACATTAATGCATAATTTTAATTATTAATATCTTTAATTATCTATAGTAAAATTTATAAAAATTTGATATTTTAAAAATATTCATTAAAACAAATCAAACAAAATCTTATATATTAATATTTAAATCTATACATTATTAAAAAGTACAATTAAACCATAATACAATTTCATACCAAAAAAAACCATAATACAATTTAATCAAATAAAATTTTATATTTAACGACGGCGCTACAACTTACAACAACTCATTTATGATAAGGGTTGCTTCACAAAAACTCCACCCAATCAAAACACTCCACGTGGCATTTGGATCATTGTTAAATATGTCATCAATCACAAACCATATATATCCCTCTCTGAAAACTCAAAACTGAAAAACAGAAACAAAAAAGCTCAACGACGAAGACGACGTCGTTTTTAACAACAAAACTCAACTTCAAAGCAGTTACTTAAAACGACATGGTTATGAAAACCACATAAACACAAAACGACGAAGAAATTCAATCAATCAAAGCAACAACAACAACAACAACAATGGAGTGCGTTGGAGCAAGAAACTTAACAGCAATGGCGTTTTGCTTAAGTCCTTGTTCTAGATTACGGTTAATGAGAAGAAGAGGAGTTTCAGGTAACGGAATTCGGTTGCGTTCGCCGCGATATTCGGCGAAATTGGAAGCGAAAGCGAAAGCAGCAGGTACTGGAAGTGAGAGTTGCGTTGTTGATAGAGAGGATTTTGCTGATGAAGAGGATTTTGTTAAAGCTGGTGGCTCTGAACTTGTTTTCGTTCAAATGCAGCAGAGGAAATCTATGGAAATGCAATCCAAGCTTGCGGATAAGGTTTTTGATTCTCATTCTGATTCTGATTCTTGGGTATTTTATTCTGATTGTGATTCTTGTTTATCACTTGTTGTAGTAAGGTAAGATAGCTAGGTGGATTGTTAGAATGAGCTGTGGAAATAAGTGATAAACGTGTGGCCATGAGCAAGGTTGAGATGATAGACATACACAAGTTTCTAGGACTTCCAAAATATCCTTCCCTCCATCCCTAATTATAACCCTAATTATAAGACATTTTAGAAAAAAAAGTATAGTCCTTAAATTAAATAGGGTCATGTTAACGTGCATCTTAATGACACATTTTAAGATACTCGAAATAGTAGTTTTGTCTTGAAATTAACAATGTTTGATTTTAAAAAATATAAAATGCACAAATTATAATGATAAAATTCTTTTAATAATATACTAACAAGTGCATCAAGAGCATATCTTAATATTTCCCAAATTAAATATAACTCCTACACAAATTATTAGGGGACATTTTTTTTTCCTACACGTATCCCTAATTAATACTCCCTCCGTCCCTTTTTATAAGACCCTATTTGACAAAATTGCACTATTCACTTATCATGTTTTGTCCGTATTTTTTTAATAATACAAAGATGTAAATATTAAAATATAAGATCTTGTTTGATATGTTTTGATGAGTACTCTCAAAATATCAAATTTTATAATTTTTACTACTAGATAATTAAAGATATTTGTGATCAAAATTATACATTGGCGTACGTGTAGTGGTCAAACAAGGTCTTATATTTAGAGACGGGGAAGTAGTAATAACTTGCATTGGATTCAGAAAAGTTAAAGACAATTTGGTAAAGTTTGCACATAAACTAAGTACAATAATTATACTGCCAATTTTAAAGGGACTTATAATAAGGGACAAATAGAGTATATTATTAATTATTTTTCTACTTAGATATTGTATATATTATACGTATTAAAATAGAATTTTATATTATTTAAATTGTATGTAAAAATAATTACTAAAAATCTATATACAAAGAAAAATTAATAAATACATGTGATTAATTGGACATATTGCACTTCGATCGGGGCTCGAACCCGGTATGCCCACTTATTCACCTTTATGGGGTGAATTTCTAGCTATTAGGCTACCTAACCAAAAAAAAAATACATGTGATTAAATAAAGGGTTTATATGTACCAAAAAAATAATTAAATAAAGGGTTAATTGGCCTATTATCCCTTAAATGTTGGCGAGTTTTACAGGGTGTAAACTAAAATTCACTCACATTTTGTAGGGGTAAAGTCTTTTAACCCTTAAATAAGATATAGAAAATGAACAACATTCTACAATTTCTAGTATCTAGAATAATGCAAATCTAGATAATATAAATCTTGAAGCAGAGAATTTAGAGAGTGAACAACTAAATAAGATTATTTAAGAATAAAATGTTTTGGTTGAAAACAATAAAAATGAAGATGATCATCATGATGAATTTTTTTTATAATGAAGCTGAATATTTTGATGATTTAGGTTATAATAATGAAAATGAACATATCCCTGTTTTTGTTGATGAACAACCTAGTTAGTCTATTCTATTAGAAATTAGACATGTATGATCCAAGAACATGAAATAACCGTAGCAATGACTTGAGAGATGAATTACTAAGAAATTGTCCTAAAAGAGAAGTGTCACTTGTGACTGGTCCTGATGATACTCTTGATAGGCATTTCACATCATCATGTTATATCTGTCATTGTTCTAATGGAGAAAAGCTAGAGAGCAATTGATTTGTTTATTTCAAAAGAATTGGATAGAAATTTTTGTTTTTGCTGCAAGTTACTCCATTTGCAAGTACAAGTCATAAAACAAATCACTTAGTAAATGAAGATTTTGATGACCGGAAACATTTATGAAAGGCTTAAGAACATGAATCAAGCCGTGCACACATGTCTTTCATTTGTTAACTTTCATTCACGAATACACCTTTTTTTACGGTTTGGCGATAATGTAATTGATCATTGGACTTTTCTTCGTTGTGTGTGTGTGTGTGTGTTTATTCACTTGAAAATTTACGGAAAATCACTCTTGCAGTTGCCACCTATCTCTATTGGAGATGAAGTACTGGATCTAGTTGTGATTGGTTGTGGCCCTGCTGGTCTTGCTCTAGCTGCTGAATCTGGCAAGTTAGGATTAAAAGTTGGGCTTATAGGTCCGGATCTCCCTTTTACAAACAATTATGGTGTGTGGGAGGACGAATTTAAAGGTATCATTCATGCCGCATCATTGTAATTACATTAACTTTATATCGGTATGCTATTTGTTTAGATTTTATCTTGGATAAAATGTTATAAAACATGTTAAACAATAATGTTTGTATGCTTAAAATTTCTGCCTTGACCTTTTGTTTATGAAGCATCGAAACAGTGATCTTAAAATTTTCTCACTATTACTGTCCTTGTGTTAGTATTGTCGAACAAATTTCATTTAAAGGGAATTTCTGTCTGCTTGATGATCATTGGATTCTTTGTTATGTTGATAGATTTCACTCTCTCCAGATTGGATTTTTATGCCCTGAAAAACAATATATATTTTCCTTTTCAGCAAGATCATATACTTCGCTTCCTTTAGTTGATATTACTCATTACCAAGTTCCCTTCATTATGATTTCAGGTCTTGGACTTGAAGGTTGTATTGAGAATGTTTGGAAAGATACTGTTGTATATATTGATGATAAAGATCCCATTTCTGTTGGACGTTCTTATGGCCGTGTCAGTCGGCATTTGCTTCACGAGGAATTGTTAAGAAGGTAAAACTGTAGGTGATATCTTTAGTATTACTATTATTTCTAATTTAACTTCCTCGTGAAAAATACTTTATTTACTTTTGTAGATTTGTGATTCATATTAATTTTCCCTAGGTGTGTCGAGTCAGGTGTCTCGTACCTTGGCTCAAGAGTAGAAAGGATTGTTGAGGCTAGCAATGGTCATAATCATGTTATCTGTGAATATGATATAGTAGTGCCCTGCAGGTACAATTTGCATGCTTTTATAATGTTTACACTTATCTATAATATTTTGAAACTTCCTCAAACTTTGATATGGCAGTAGTTTTATAGGACCGGGCTTCCCTTATTATATATTGAAACTTCTGACCTATTATTATAGGCTTGCTACTGTTGCATCAGGAGCAGCTTCAGGGAAACTATTGCAGTATGAGGTCGGGGGTCCGAAGGTGTGTGTACAAACAGCTTATGGTGTGGAAGTTGAGGTAGGAGGCTGACTGTGATTCTAGTCTTTTTTGTTAGACTAGTGTTTCTAGTGTCCTTCCTCTTATTACCTAAAGCTCTAGATGAAGCACGAACACTCCTCAGATTAGGCGTGTCTCAGTGTCAGACATGACGCGTGTATGACACCAACATGACACTGACACTTACAATTACATTTAATTATATCATTTTTTTCAAAAAACTTATATTTGTCGACGTGTTGATGTCCGTGTTTGTGTCCATGCTTCATAGGTCCAGATTAGTTCTGTCCTGCATAATATGATTGAGTTGTTGTACTGTATCATGGAAGCAGTCTGGTGACAAGATAATATTTTCACTATTTTGACTCTTTGTTTTCAATAGAGTATTGCTATTAATTCAAAATTTGTAGATATGTTTAAATCAAACCAATATTGAAAGTTCTTTTTGTTCTTAGTCTTTATAACAATATACAATTGTAATTCAAGCCTGTCTAAAGCCAATAAGTAATTGGTGCTTATATACAAAGTTCAGAATTGCAATATTAGAAAACAAATTTGATGATGAACGATTAAGATAAATTGTACCATGTTCAGGAAGTCTCTAAATATTAGTCTACCTTCTTCCTTTCTTGTCTTCGACAATGTAACATGTATGCTCTTTTTAAATGAAAATATTATTGTGTAAAATGTGACGGTAAGTGATAATGACGATTCGTGTTGTTATAATTTTAGGTGGAAAACAATCCTTATGATCCAAACATTATGGTTTTCATGGATTACAGAGACTATATGAAGAATAATATTCACAGTCTAGAAGCTAAATATCCAACATTTCTTTATGTGATGCCCATGTCTCCTACAAAAGTGTTCTTCGAGGTTTGCTCAATGTTTTCTCAGTGTAGTGTTTTTCATTAAGTATTAAAGTTGTGTTTGCATTTATGTAAAACTTGCATTTGCAGGAAACATGTTTGGCATCAAAAGATGCCATGCCTTTTGATTTGTTAAAGAAAAAGCTCTTTTCAAGATTAAATACGATGGGGATCAGAATTTCAAAAACTTATGAAGAGGTATATTACATACATATACAAGTTCTTCTAGTGCATTTGGACATATTTTGCATCTGATGTGAATTTTGAGTGTTATATTTACAAATTTGTGTAGGAATGGTCTTATATCCCAGTTGGTGGATCCTTACCGAACACAGAACAGAAGAACCTTGCATTTGGTGCAGCTGCCAGCATGGTGCATCCAGCCACAGGCATGACATGTCACGTTTTCATAATATGCCTATGCTTAATTTAACTTTTAGCTCTTTTAATATCGGATTTCATCCAATAGGCTACTCTGTTGTGAGATCGTTGTCGGAAGCTCCACAATATGCTTCAGTAATTGCTACTATTTTGAATGAGAGTAATGCAGGGGACATTGTTACTCGTGGAAGAATTAAGGAGAATCCGTCTATGCGAGGTAATCAAGTATTCCCGTAAGCTTAGAACCTTAGACTTAACCGTTAGCCAGTTCCTCCAAAATTACGAAAACTATGCTTTACTTTTATTTTTCTTCAAATAGTTCCACTATCTGAATCAAATTTGTGCATAATTTTGAGATGTGGATTTTGTGATAATTTAAAATTTGAGAGCTGACATTGTCAGATTTTGTGTGAATGGTTTTTGAATTTGTATGTGCCTTTAAATTTTCTTTTTCTTTCAGCTTGGAATACACTTTGGCCACAAGAAAGGAAACGGCAGAGATCGTTCTTTCTTTTCGGATTAGCCCTAATTGTGCAGCTGGACATTGAGGGCACTAGAACATTTTTTCGTACTTTCTTCTGCTTACCTGAATGGTATGGTCTATTTTCTCATTTTTTTCGTACTTTCTTCTGCTTACCTGAGTGGTATGCTTAGGAAATTGAAACTGGAACGCCAAAGAAATGACTCAAACCGTAATACCGATACTATGTTATTTGCAAAACGACTCCTGCTTTATTGTCAATACTAAAATCACCTTTGTAACGCATTCTACAAAGTTTGTATTCATGTTACTTGTTGGCATTATTGGTCAATTTTTTCAAACTTTGGTGATTGAAATTGCTCAAAAATGAAATGATGGTTAAATGATTTTTATCGCAGGATGTGGCAAGGATTTCTTGGTTCTTCTCTATCCTCAAAAGATCTTCTATTATTTGCACTCTACATGTTCATAATAGCACCAAATAACTTAAGAATGTCTCTAGTCAGACATCTGCTTTCCGATCCTACAGGGGCGACTATGATAAAAACCTACTTGACGATATAGTACGTTTCGATAATTTTTTCATCTTGTTAGATTACCCTACATTGGGAGACAGGTTAGATTACATTAGGAGCCATAATAGAGTTTGTAGATTATGTACATATGTTTATATTATTATTATTAACAATATTATTTTATGATTTTGTATCTTGTACTTTGTTATTTTGAATCTATGTATCTTGTATCTCTTTTAGTCATAGTACACTGAAAGATTGAAAATGTAATGTTTATCAGTCTTTGAGAAATGGAAAAAATCTAAACTTTTATTGTCTGTTTTATCAGTGTTTGTGTCGAATAAGGCCAAACAATTTCTTACTTTCACTGTTTCCTTTTGACAAATTAATTTCACAATTAAAATAAAAGTTTTTTTTATAAGTGTAATATATGATTGATTGGTTTGAAAAATTAGAGCACCGGTACAATAAAAAACATTTAACCAATAGAAATAAGTAAGTAATCCATATCAACATTTGTGTATAACGATTTCATGGTAGTATTCGAAGAATGTAAGCTGTGATGTCTCTTTGAAGATCAAGCCACTTTGGCAATGTTGTGATAATGTCATCTTATTCTGCTTCCTTTGCAGGATCAGAACAAGATGTCATCACAATTCACAGTATATGCAAGCGAAACGGTTGTATGAATTTATTAATGAAACTAAACGATTTTAAAACCGGGTGTTTATCGTGTTGGCAATTACATCAAAACCTCCAAAAGAATAGTATTCAAGAAGCATTTTAAACACATTCCTTCATCAATAAGAAAGCTTATTATTGAACAAAAGAAAAGGTTTAAGCACTTTCAAATTACTCTTTCAGCAGCATATCAAGTTTTTGCTTAACAGATAAGAATTCCTTTTTTACTTTTAAAATTGAGAATCTTAGCCTATACAAAAACAAAATAATCTTAACCTATAAAATTCCATCTGTGTAGGGTGTTACATAATGAAAAACCTATAGCTTCTGCCTGCAGTTTTAGACCCCATTGAAAATGGAGAATTAGCAGTGAATTATCAGTAGATCAGCCTTAGCAAGAAAACATCAAATATGATACAAATGTGCTATCACCTCATCCTTGCTGAACTCTTTGGTGCTAGTTTCGAACCGTGTACTTCAAACACGAAACATCACAGAAAATTTGATCACAAGGTTTAAGATTTTAAAATTTAAAATTTGAAGAAAATTGTCACAGTGAAATGCTTGAAGACACCAAATCTGCATCTTCTAGAAGTGTTGTCCCTCTTATGATTCTATGAAGTCTTTCATAATTCATACTCTTATATTCTAATTCTTTCTTTTTTAATTATGCTGCAAAACTTTCATTGCACAAACAATGTTTAATTAATTAGTCTTTCAGATAACATTCATCATTACCAAACAAAAGACACTGGAATCATAGGGCAACAAAAAACATAGATAACCAATCTGATTAATAAAACCATGCAACCATGCATAGCTAGGTAGCAGTTTCTTGGAGAAATTAAGTGCACCTCCCTCCCTCCCTAATTATAAGATTATCTTACAAATTATTTGTCCCTTTTAATAAGATCCTATTTCAATTTTCAAATATATTTATTATTTATTTGCATACATACTTTTATTTATTTTACCTTTTTTTCTATACTTTACAATAAATATTATAATAAAACATAAATAACTCTCTCTTAAGAGATAAACTTGTAAAAACAACATCTACTATATGAATAATGTATTACTACTTTCCAATTTCTTAATTCCCGTAATTTAGTCATCCAATCGATCTACAGATAAAATTAGGTTCGGTTCAGCTTTAGATGGATAACTAAAAAAATTTGATTCGATCCGATTTAATGTGTGTGGTTTACTTGGGATCTTTTCTTGTTTTGATACATAAAAAATATACGGTTAACTTTGGATCTAATTTCTGATATACAAATTGTAATTTTTATTTATTTTTTTATTTATTAATATTATAATCAATGAGATGATAAAATTACAATTTTAATGTAAAATATAACATGTACTACCTCCGTCCCAAATTATAAGACTTATTTTGACCACTGTACATTCGTCAATGCACAATTTTGATCACTAATATCTTTAATTGTACATTAGTAAAAATTATAAAAATTTGATATCTTGAAAATACTCATTAAGACGAATCAAACAAGATCTTATATGCTAATATTTACCTATATAAATTATGAAAAAAATACAGTCAAAACAAGATACATAAATGATGTCATTTAGTCAAAATGAGTCTTATATATTGGGACGGAGTAGTAACATGTTAAAAATTAGTAACATTATTGAATGATAATGATCAATTATGTTTAGTCTAAAAAAATTGCTAACCAGTCTAAAAATAAGTAGTGTAGGGCCTTACCTTTATAATATGACATAAAATTTTAAATCATGTTAGTCTAAAATTAATTTACATTGAAATTGTATTCATTAATCTGTACCCCTTATACTCATAGTATATACTTTAACTAATAATGTATCATGAAGTGTGACATCATTAGTAAAAGTGACATCAAAATTTTCTAATAATAGAAAGGATGTAACAAAATCAGTTAAAGAAGTGCTTGCTCTTTCTATGAGATCATAAGAAATGAAAAGAGAACTGAGATCCGATTTTGGAATTTTTGATGCAAAACATATTTTGTCCAACAAGATGAGAAAAGTGAGAAGTGAAAGCAAAAATTGAAAGCAAAAAAGTGTAATTAAGATCACAAGGTTTTTGAAACATATCATTGGAATAAAGTGATTATGGCTACAAAGGTTGAACGTTTAAGGAAAGATCCTTTTATTGATTGTTATTGGAACCGTGTTGATCATCCTACTTCCATATGGAACTCTGAAAATATTTTGATGTATTATCTACCAAACCTTATGCTACAAATATTAATCATTGTATTTGTTACTCGTGTAAATTTCTGGATCCTCAGACCCTTAAATCAGCCTCATTTTATTGCTGAGCTTCTTGTAAGTGCACATTTTTCTTTTCATTTTTCATTTTTTGTTTATAATATATATTTAATTTAGAGAGCAAGCCTCGACACAACGATTAGGTTGTTGTCTAGTGATATGAGGTTAAGTGTTCAAATCGTGAAAATGTTAGATACATCTATCTTTCTCTGACCTCCCACTCTCAGTGCCAGGTCTCGAACCGAGTTTCTTGAGGTTGAAGAGAAATCTCTCAACCAAGTGACCTCACCCTAATTGAGAGTTTGTATTCATTATTGATTCGGAATGGAACATTCGAAACCAAGGTTGAAATTGAAAATGTACTGTGCTTGAGGTATAGGGTGTTTATGATTTAAACTAAGTGTGACCACTCCTTATGTGGCGTGATATGCGCTCGGGTGTTAATGCTCCCCGGCTAGGTCTCATTCGTACATGTCATAATCTAGTTTTCTGTTGGACCTAAACTCGGGTCAAGTTCACTTGGGCCTCTCTGAGTGAAAAATGCGTGTGTTGCAAATGATCGTTAGCTCTTACAGTGACAATATAATTGGCACGTGTTAATTAGTTGTCTCTAAGATATTTTTCGTTGTCAGTAGTCTTATATATATATATATATATATTTAAAAGTGCATAAAATTGTATACAGCGAGCGATATTTTGTTTTCTAAATGTGTGTTCTTTGTTTTTTTTAGGCGGGTTTCATGCTAAACTTATACGTTCCCTCAAAAGATAACACATTTTTTGAATTGATTCTTCCTGTAAAGGGAATCCTTGGTTTTGAGACACTATCACAATTGGGTGTGATCTTCTATGTCTTTGTAACTGGCTTAGAGATGAATTTAGACACAGTACTAAGAGCAAGAAAAAAATCATCAAGCATTGCAATTGTTGGCACAATTATTCCAATGATATTAGGATTTGGAACATATTTTTTGGTTGAAAAATCATACAATAACCGCGAAGAAAACAAGGGTAAATTCAACACAATCTCGGCTTATTTATTATGGTCCTTAATTGTTACTGTCACAAGTTTTCCGGTGGTGGCTCACACTCTTTCAGATCTCAAAATTCTCTATACTGGACTTGGTAGAGTTGCATTAACATCAGCTACAATGACTGATTTTATCAATTGGGCAATGTTTATATTTCTTATACCATTAATTATTAATGGTACAAGAGGAATTGTATCAGTGATATTAACCATTATGTTTTGCAGTTTTTGTTACATTGTGTTACGTCCTCCGCTTAACAAAATATTAGTCGAAAAAACAGATCAAAATGATTGGGATCTATACCAATTATCCTATGTGTTAGTTGGTGTTATTATATGTGCAACTGTGACTGAATTTCTTGGTACACATTCTGTTTCTGGAGCATTGATTTTTGGATTAATTATTCCAAATGGAAAGTTTACAGAAATGTTGATCGAACAATCGGACGATATTGCAACTGGGTATTTGGCACCATTGTTTTTTGCAGGTATAGCTGAGAGAAGTAACGTGTTTCCAATTTTAGAGGAAAATTTATTCTTGGCTATAGTTATCATGATCTTATTAATTTCTATTAAGATTATGAGTACTATAATTTCTACAAGTTTCTTTGGAATGTCTACTAAAGATAGTATGGCTCTTGGATTACTTATGAATACTAAAGGGGTCTTAGCATTGATTATACTCAACATTGGATGGGATAGAAAGGTATTGATTTGTATATTAATATTTGATTGATTTTTGTTATATTATATAGTTCTCCCTCCGGTCTTAAATATAAGAGACAGTTGGGTCAACAAAAGTTGATGAACTTGAACCAGATTCATCAACTTTCGTTCTGTTGGCCCAACTACTGTCTCTTATATTTAGGAGGACTAGAGGTAATAGTATTTGTTAAAAGCTCGATTTTGTTACCCGCCCTTTTTTTTAATGTTTTTTCAGGTTGTGAGTAAAGAGGCATATACAGTTATGTTGTTTAGCATATTCTTTATGACAATTGTAGTGGCTCCAATCATCAATGCAATGTACAAACCAAGAATGACATATGAGAAAAACAAGCTAAGGACAATAGAGAATTTGAAAGCTGATTCTGAGATTAGAGTTATGGCTTGTGTACACAATGTTCGCCATGCCAATGGAATGATACACATTCTGGAAGCTTGCAATGGAACAAATGTTTCTTCTTTACACGTTTTCGGACTTCAACTTGTTGAGCTCAAAGGACGCGCAACTGCACTTCTAGTTGCACAATTAGACCAGCAAGAACCGTCTAGTTCCCTTCAAAATTGTTTTCCAAGCGGAGACCAAACATCGGAAACAAATAATTACACATCCAACCATATCACCAATGTTTTTGATGAATACTCATCCAACAATGCTAACACACTTGTGGAAAATCTTGTTGCTATGTCATCTTACACGACGATTCATAAAGATATATACAATTTAGCGTTGGAGAAACAAGTGTCATTGGTATTACTTCCTTTTCACAAACACAACAATGCGGAAGGTGCTCTTGAGGCAACTGATCTCACATTCAGAGACATAAATCAAAATGTGATGCACGATGTGCCTTGTTCAGTTGGAATCTTCGTTGACCGAGGTCATCATGCAGCATTATCCAAGACCAAAATGCGTATTCTTATGATTTTCATTGGTGGACCTGATGACCGAGAAGCCTTAGCGATTGCTTGGAGAATGTCTAAGCATCCGTGCACAAGGCTTACCATGATGAGGATTCTTTTGTGCGGTAAGGCTGCCGAGGTTGAATCAACGGGATATAGTGATGGACAAGAACTATTATCTGCTGTTATAGATACTGGAAAGCAAAAAGAGTTGGATGAAGAGTATGTTGGTTCGTTTCGACTTACAGCGGTGAATAATGAAGATACTATAAGTTATGTTGAAAGAGAAGTGCATACCGGTGATGATATTCCGGATGTGCTTAATGAATTAGATAAAATAGGTTTTGATTTATATATTTTAGGTCATGGAAGAGGGAAAAACTCTTTGGTTTTGTCAAATATGCTGGAATGGGCAGATTGTCCTGAACTTGGTGTTATTGGTGACATGTTGGCAACAAATAGTTTTGGTTCAAATTCTTCGATACTTGTTGTGCAACAATATGGATTTGGAGGTGTGGAGTTCAAAAAAAGTCATTGTTCTCGCCAAGGAAATTCGAACAATGATGATATTGAATCACTTTTCCCAAAAGCAGAATGACATCAATGTTTGTAGATTGATTTTGTGATTGGCCATGTCGCGAGATGCGAGATTTGAGTATGAATATTTTTTGAAATGGAATCAACTAATGACAAACAAGTTCAATTCTATTTGTACGCTTGTTCTTCAAACACAATGGATCGGCGAAAAAAAAAGAACGACTAATGACAAATTTATATTTATATGTATGTTTGTTCTTCAAACACGATGGATCATCGGGAAAAAGAAAGAACAAACTATTTAATCTTCCAAGAGAAGGGAAATGTCATTGTAAGACATAATGACTAATTCAAACAAACATTTTGATTTAGTTCATAGAATCAAGGATTTAAGTTGTAGAATTCATCAAGATGTTGTAGCTAGTTATTTGTTATATTTTGAATGTGCTAGATGTGCTAATCAAAAGTCTATTATGTTGTTGTACAATGTTACTTAGAGATTAACCCTTATCCATTTGTTTCATAGTCCTATAAAAAACTATTTCAACTTAGTTATTATTAGGCAATGTCAAAATATCTAATGCTAGCATTCCTTGTAACCATTACACAAGGAAATTCAATTCACATTAGAATTTCCACTACTTTTTGGAATTAAATATGACTTATAAAGTAAATTTTATGATTAAGATATATGATAATTGAAGTGAAGAGTTTTACTGAATATTGAATAGTAAAAAACTTAGCTAATTTAGCTTCTGATATTTACCTTTGTATTTCGTTGTTCCCCTGCTAATTTTTTCCCAAAATTATGCTCAACAAAACATTATTTATTGGTTTGGCATCCAACTCTTATAGTTTGCGTGACTTTTCTTTAAATTAAAAAGAAAACAAATGTTAAAGAGTTTAAAATCCTATTTAAGAAATTTAAATTAAAAAGAAAACAAATGTTAAAGAGTTTAAAATCCTATTTAAGAAATTTATCAACTTGATTGTATGAGTTTAATTTTAGCATTTCTATTTTAATTTATTAATTTAGAACCTCAAATTAGTTTTCCGCCACCTCAACAGTGATTGCCACTTAATCTAATTTGTTCCACATCATTAAAAATCTGATGTGTCACCTCTTATAATTCTTCACATTTTCTACTTCTTATTATTCACCTCCAAAACTCAATATTCTCTATCTACAAACCTCCTTTTATTACTTCTCCAACATTACATATAATATCCATTATTACTATTTCTTCATATTTTTTTCGGTTACTAATTAACTCCTCATTATTATGTAACCCAATAAAAGCTCCTAATTAGTGTATATTTTTCCATTGCCAAACCCGTTTATATTTTCTTATCACACTTCTAAGTTCTGACACCTCTCATATAGTGCATATTAATCTAACATCATGGTTTATATGATTTTTCTAATCTCTAGCACCTCTATCTTTCCATTTCAATTCGGTAATGAAAAATGCTAACATGTGTTATCATTTTGTTTACATATCACTAGACTCTCACCCGTGCGATGCACGGGTTTTGTTGGTATGCAGCATGTAATATACAATTAAATATTATATAGAAATTCAAGCAAGAGTTAATCAAATTATTAATTTGCATGAATAAAATTATATAGATTTAATAAATAATGTAGCAGTTTATTGATGTATATTCTGGAACACTTCTTTATAAAAAATATTATCAATTATGTCTATATATTCACCTTCATCGTCTGTTATTTAGTACCTTTAAACTCTTTTTTGAAGTAACTCTTGATAATGCAAATGTAGATACATATTAAGGAGAAAATAACTTCAGGAAAAAAAAAACACTTTCAAGTATTTAGGAATTGTAGTAAAGCAAGTGGTGGCGTTGACACATATGTATTGAGCTACATGCATAATTAATAAAAGGTGGCTGCATAATGATAGAAGATGAGCTCTACACCTAGGTATTGATATATGCACACATAATTAATATATGGTGGCTGAATATAATCAATTGAAAAGCAACTTGAACGGAAATAATTTTGCTAATAACTAACTTGAATAGAGCAGAGTTTATATATCAATCTATCTTATTTTCTGATTTAATAAGCATAATCACATGCATTTAGAAACAATAATGATTCCCATGGTTCTTGTCAAAAAACTAAAAAATGATCATAATTGTAAAATAGCAATAGTGCTTCTCAAACAAAAGAGTTTTCAAATAGATATAATAAACTTACACCATTATTCATCAAGACTTTAAGAATATAAAAAAATTACAACTGGAAGCACTAAAAACATAAGACAATTTACAATATTAAAATTGCAATATTAAAACTGACATGAATAGATAATTCAAAGGACAATTTACAATATTAAAATTGCAAAACATCTTCAATAAAACTTCTCCCACTTCACACGTTGAATTTTTGTTACTTTGGTAATAGATGAAGATACACTTTGTTCAACATCAATAACAGGAATTTTGTCAACACCATCGGACAATCTCTTTCCCAAGTTCTAGCCATGATGCCATGTTTTCACAATTACACGTTGCAAAGACTTTTTGCATGAGAAGGAACCAATATAAAAATTAGAAACAACAAAAACTTCTTCTCACACTTATCAAAATCTTGCTTCTCTTTGTCTTACTTCTTGGATCAGATTTTAAGTTAAAAGGTTTTAGCTATCATTTATCGTAAGATACATAAATTAGTAAACTTTATTATGCAAACAAACCATTTCATAGACATTTTCAAAGCTAAAAATTTTGACCTTTCTCTAAAAAAATAGTTAAACTAACTACCTCAAAGAATTAATAGAGAAGAAAGACATTGTTCAATTTCTAATCTAATAAAATAAACTGAATGAAAAAAACATGGTTGCACATTCAATTGTTATTAGAAACAAAATTCATTAACTATACAAAGTACTTACAAAGAATAGAACTAATGCAATTTGAACCTTTTTTTGCTTTATTCTTCAAAAATAAAGTACTTACAAAGAATAGAACGGAAAAGAAATTATAAGCTTCACTATGCTCACATAAAGTAGTATGAAGACACAATAGGAATCATAACTCATAAGCTTCTCACCCTCATCAACTTTTATCATTAACTGAATCAAAAGAGAAAATGAAGTTCAATAACACATTCAAAATAAGAAACAATATTTCAATAATTTGTAAAAATAAGTAACTATCATTAACAAAGAATGAAAATTACCTACCTATGTATTTCAATGATAAGTTAAACACCTTCACAAACTAATTTGGCTATAAAACCTCAAGCAATAAGTAATGACCTTCTATTTCCAAACTGTAAAAAATACAATCAAACAAAACAAAGATTTAAAACCAAAATGATCTACTTTGAAACCCTTCAAAATAATTGATAAAAAAGTTAAGAAATATATTGCACAATACATTCATTCATAATGCAAAAGGGGTAGATAAATAAATAGAACATAAAAGAAATAGATGAAGTAGAAATTAAAGCATCATAAATTAACATATCTATACAAAAAATTAGAAATTAGCAAAGGAAATAAGAAGTAAGACCTTCAATTTCGTTTTCCCCTTTTTGTTTTTCATAATCCCCTTTTCGTTAAGGTAATTTGATGTGCGGTGGTGGAGGGGAGGTTAGCGTCGTCGGAGTCCATCTAAATGTGTGGTAGACGGTTGGCAGTGGGTGGTGAGATGAATGACTGAAGCAATCATGGGACAACGGCAACTACAACTTGCAGAACGACAACAAAGTGAGGGACAATGACGTCCTGCAAAACAACGGTGGCGGAAAGGCGTTATTGAATGGATTAAATATTCCAACATAACATAACAGGACTAAAATACTCAACAAATATATATGATAAAATAGTACAACTTCACATGATGATAGTCACAACACTAATGCAAGCGTTATTGCAACTTTAATTGAACAAAAAATAGATAGTGATTAGGTACCCTTTGAAAAAATAAGAAGAGAAACGTTACCCATAGAAGCTTGAGTGAATTTATCATGAAGGTTGTTTATAGCCTCACCGGCGAACACAATTTTGTCGTAAAGCAGAAAGTGTTTTAAGAACTTCATCTTTGATCTGGATATTCAGAAAGTTGCAGCGGGTGGTGCAGTCACGACTAATATCGCGGCATAGCTGGAGGAAGTTCACTGTGAGAAGCTATAGAAAGCCAATGTCACATAAAATTGAAGAGATAGTTAGAAGAATACAAAAGATGAATTGAAAAAGCAAATAAGATGTTTAGAAATTGAAGAGATTTAAAAATGAAGTAGAAGACAAAGGTGGACGGCGAGAGAGGAAGAGGAAAGGTTGAATTGGGTTAAACATTTCTTTTTTACGATGTACTATAAATAATCAATCTAACTTTTCCAATGTAAACAATTAAGGATAAGAATAAATATAGCCTTCAACCAAAAAAAAAAATATAACCGGTATTGGGAGATGAAAAAGTATGCTTTTATTTTAAAAAAAAATTATGAAAAATCAGCCAATTAAATTAAGAAGTGATTAATGAGTTTTAGGAGGAAAAAATTAGGGTTAACTTGTTGCTAAACTAACAACATTTAGAAATAAGAGATTAGTTAAATATTGTTGACATGAACATGCTCTTTATTTGCAGGTTCTGTAAAGCGGGTGCCGAATCAACCAATGTGAGTGGACCTTTTTCATGTTACAAGGTTTAACATGTGTTAAAGCTTTTTCTCATATTTTTTAAGATTAGAAAGATAATATTTGTTAATTATTAAAAATCACTTGAATGATTAGAAATTTGTACATCTAAATTGTTTCTATAGTTTTTTTGTTTTTGACTAAATTGTTTCTATAGTCTTACTAATATAGAAATTGTTATTTAAAGTCTTAACAAATTTGTCATCTCATTTTTTTTTAGAAACAACCAAATATATAGCCAAATTACAAAATCAAACACAACACGATCAGCCATCTAAAGATCAATATCCATTAACAATAATCTAGGAAGGAAGACCTAGAAGGAACTCGATCTTGCAACCATTTGGACCTTCAAAAGTCAAAACTCTTTGATGTCATGATGTGCAGTCTACAAAGCACTAACACGGAAGCAAACACCGAATGGTAATAATTTGAGACAATTAATTAATTGAATATGATCACATATGTGCCAATGTTTGGACAATAGACACATTTTCACACTCTTTTCATCTGAAGTGTACTACATAAAGTGCATACCTATGATTTCATCTGAATTATCTTGATTGCACCAACCAACTTTCAACCATATTTACCTTTTTTTTAATTATTATGATCGTAAGGTTTTGGTCTATATTTTGTTTTATGAATTTTCTTATGTTACAAAATGTTTTTAACTACTCCTTAATTGGCCCATGAATATTAGACTACCTCACCGTGAAATTTTTTATCATTGACAAAATTTAGTGTATATATACATTTTGTACTAAAAAAATAAAAATTTAGTATACATTATTGCTCAATCCAGTTTCCATAAATAAGAGTATAGATATCTTATGTCTTTATCCCTTTTCATATGTCATTTCTATGATTGTGATGGGTGGTAATTATTAAAGATTTGATAAAATAAAATAAAAACCTTCCCCTATTTAACGTCCTTGTACATTCTTATACTCAATAAACATTGTTATAGTGGGGGAAATGCATAAGTATGGCCATCTAATAAACATAATATGATCACTTCCGTAAAAAAAATACATCATCACTTACTAATTATTCTTATTCTCTAAAATTTAATCTAAAGTTCTTGCCAAGAAGGCTTAAGCATAAGCACTATGAACTAAACTCCCAAGTTAATCAAACTCAAGTAGAATATAATTAAAAATAAACATGTTGATAATAAAGTAAAATATCAAACTTTTATATAGAAATATAGAATCAAACTTCAGCAATTCATTTTCAATGCATTACACACACACATGTTAATATTCAACATACGATAGTTGAGAATTTTCTATATTATTGTTCACACCGAACTAGTTACAAAACACTATCTTTTATACAAGTCCAAAGCCATGACAGATGGCTAGTTTTAATGTAAATAAATGGACATTTAAACTAATTAAATGGTAGAGTTGACTAATACTAATTACATTACAATGACAGCTAGCAATAAGTAAATAATATAGATAATACCCCCTCTCAAGTTGGACTTGGTGGAGTGTGAATATCACAAAGTTGCAACTTGGACAAAATTGATTGAAAAGATGTAGAGTGTAGAGGTTTGGTGAATACATCTGCCAATTGAGAAGTTGATGATACTGGAAGTAGATGAATTAACTTTGAATTGATCTTTTCTCTAATAACATGGCAATCCAACTCTATATGCTTACTCCTTTCATGAAAAGTTGGATTATGAGCTAGATAAATAGCCGATCGGTTATCACAATAAACAGAAGCTGGTTTTGAAAAATTGACTTGTAAGTCATGAAACAAGTAATTCAACCATTGTAGTTCACATGTCAAGTGAGCTAGAGCTCTATATTCAGCCTCTGTTGAAGATCGAGACACTGTACTTTGTTTCTTGGACTTCCAAGAAATAAGAGAGGAACCCAAAAGTACACAATAGCCAGTTACTGACCTTCGAGTATCAGGGCAGCAAGCCCAATCCGAATCTGCAAAGCCATGTAACTTGAGTTCACTAGAGGCAGAGAAGAACAAACCTTTTGCAAGAGCAGATTTTAGATATTTGAGAATTCTTTGAGCTACTTGATAGTGAGGAACTGTGGGTCTTGAGACAAATTGGCTTAAATGTTGAACTGAATAAGAAATGTCAGGCCTTGTATTAGTTAGATACAAGAGTCTTCCAATTAGCCTCCTATAAGAAGAAGCATCGGTTAAAGGAGTCCCTTCGATGGCTGCAAGTTTTGTAGAAGGATCAAAAGGAGTGGCAGTCGGCTTGGAACCAAGTGTTCCTGCATCTTCTAACAGTTCCAAAGTATATTTTCTTTGGTTGAGTAAAATTCCAGATTTTGATCTAGCTATTTCAAAGCCCAAAAAGAATCTCAGCTGACCAAGGTCTTTTATGCAGAATTGTTTATCCAAGAAAGTCTTAACAGATTGGATTTCAGAAATACAATTGCTAGCCAAAATTATATCGTCAACATACACAAGTAATGCAGTAAATGAAGTACCAGAAACTTTCACAAATAGAGAATAATCTGCCAATGATTGAGTATAACTGAAAGAGATCAATGCTGCAGACAACTTGGAGTACCATTGTCTGCTAGCTTGTTTTAGGTCATAAAGAGACTTGTGTAATTTGCAAACGTGAGATGAATGAGTGGTGGGATAACCAGGAGGTAAAACCATGTATACCTCCTCATAAAGGTCACCATGCAAAAACGCATTGTTGACATCTAATTGTTCAAGATGCCAACCCTTGATAGCAGCTAAAGAAAGGAGAACTTGAACAGTGGTTAGTTTGGCAACCGGGGAAAATGTGTCAAAATAATCTACACCTTCCATTTGAGTGTAACCTTGAGCAACTAACCTAGCCTTATACCTTTCAATTGACCCATTAGCATGATACTTTACCTTGTAAACCCACTTGCAACCAATTGGAACTTTACCGGAAGGAAGAGGAACCACACTCCAAGTATTATTCTTTGCAAGGGCATGTAATTCAATAGCCATGGCTTCCCTCCAACATTCTGATTTGTTTGCTTGAGTGAATGTTTTTGGTTCAGCTATGGAAGAAATAGTGCAACAAAAATGTTTGTAATTGGGTGAACAATTATCATAGGAAAGGAAAGAAGAAAGAGGATATGAAGAAATACCTGAAGACACATTGGAGCAGCTCTTCTTTGATGGAAGATTGCAATGTTAAATACCAAGGTAACTAGGAGGTTTGCTTTCTCTAGTAGATTTTCGAACCAGAGGTTCAGAAGTAGAATTAGAAACAGGATTAGAAACAGGAATTGCATGCTGAACTTCAGGGGCAGAAACAGGCGGAGACGGAGGTGCAAAAGCAAGTTGAAACTCAGGTTCAAAATTAGGCTGAGGGGACAGATGTGTTATAGGATCACCAAGGTCAACATGTGAAGGGATAGTAGGAGTGGTAGCTGGTTTAGTTACAGGAGTGAAAGGAAAATGATTTTCATAGAAAATAACATTTCTAGAGACAAACAATTCATTGGAATTGAGATCATATAAGATTGATCCCTTGGTCCCATCTTTAAAGCCAAGAAATATGGTCTTTCTAGCTCTAGGATTGAATTTTGTGCGATGGGCTTGCAAAGTAGTAGCATACGCCAAACAACCAAAAACCTTTAAGTGAATTATAGAAGGTGGTTCTTTATGAACAGCATGTTGGATAGTAAAATTCCACATAGTAATGGGAACATGAGATTGAAAAGCCAATGATCTAGAAACATTTAAAATATGTTGATGTTTTCTTTCAACCACCCCATTTTGTTGGGGGGTTTCAACACAAGTTTTATAATGAAGAATACCTTTTGATGAAAGAAAAGAAGTCATAGCAATAAATTCACTACCATTATCAGATCTAAGACATTTCAAAGTAGTATGAAATTGATTTTCAACATAAGCAATGAAGTGCTTCAAGTGTTGTTGAGTTTCATCTTTTGTTTTGAGAAATATTACCCAAGTGAATCTAGAGAAGTCATCCACAAGAGTAAGAAAATACTTGTGTCATAGAAAAGAAGGGGTTGAATAAGGTCCCCATAGATCAGCATGTAACAAGTCAAAAGGAGCTAAAGATTTTATTGAACTATGAGGAAAAGGCAATTTCTTTTGTTTAGCATAATGACAAGCATCACATGGTGGAGCATTTTTTATACAAGGAATGAAAGGAAATTGCTTAGAAATAATAGACAATCCTGAACTAGAAACATGGCCTAATCTCATGTGCCATACATCAAAACAATCAGTAAAAACAGAATTACAAGAGTTCTTATTGGCTAAGGAAGGACCAGCTGCAATCACATACAATCCTCCAACAAGGCTAGCTGTACCAATCGTCTTCTTGGTAGTGTTCTGCAAAATGTGACACACACAATCAGTGAATTGAAGGCAACAATTATTGGCACTAGTTAATTTTGCAACAGAGACAAGATTAACACAAAATTCAGGAATGTACAAAACATCGTGCAACACTAGTGTAGGTGTAAGTTGCATAGTGCCTGAAATAGAAGCAAATATTTGGTTGCCATTGGGCAGTGACACAGGATCAGGTTTAATGGATTTAAAACTAATAAAAGATTGGAAATGGAAGGAAATGTGATCAGTTGCACCGGTGTCAAGTATCCAAACAAAAGAATTCTTACCACTTGTCTTGTTAGAATCACAATTGTAAGCAAATGGATGTGTCATTACAGAATTAGATTGATGTACTTCGGACATAGAACCTGAATGTGATTGAGATTGTTGAATTAGAGTCAAAATGCCTTGAAATTGTTCCTGTGTGAAGCCACTAAATTGAGGGACCTGCTGCTGAGAATGTTGTTGTTGTGTAGCTGAAGCTTCCATTTGAGCAGAATTTGCTTGGCTTTTACCTTTAGGCTTATAGCCAGGAGGAAATCCATGAAGTACAAAACATGTATCAATGATGTGGTTGGTTCTACCACAATGAGTGCACACTCTATTATGCCCAGATGGACCCTTGTTAGATAAAAAATTCTTCCCTCTATTATGACCATTGACAGCATTATTTCCACTAAGATTGCTAGGATTAACAAAATTAGTTGAATTTCCTCTATTCCAAGAGAAACCAGAACCTGAATTGGATGAATTTTTAGAAGCACTAACAGCTAAAGCTGTGGCATTCTCATGAGCTTCAGCAACATTAGCATCAGTACCTAGTAATTCCCTTTCCTGTTGCAAAACTAAAGAAAAAACTTTGCTAACACTAGGCAAAGGATCCATAGCCATGATATGTGATTTGGTGTGAGTAAAACGCTCATTTAAACCCTTAAGAAAGCGAATGACATAGTCTTGCTCACGAAATTCTTTCATAGATGTATATCCACCACATGAACAAGCAATAGAGCACTTACAATAAGGAATTGGGCGATAATCCTCTAATTCATCCCAATAAACTCTCAAAGCAGTAAAATAATCAGATACATCAAGGTTACCTTGGCGAAATCGATACAATTCCTCTTGAATGTGAGAAATTCTGAAGATATCGCCTTGAGAGAATCGATTTTTCAGATCAGACCAAACTCCGGCGGCAGTAGAAATTGAGAGAATTGATTTTGCAATAGACTCAGAAACGGAACGATGAATCCATGTCAGAACCATATTGTTGCATCGTATCCATTGTGCAAACATTGAATCGTTGTTCGCCGGCTTCGAAAAAGTGCCGTCAATAAACTTTTCTTTGTTTTTGGAAATTAATGCCATGTGCATTAATCGTGCCCAATTGTGGTAGTTCTTGTTGTCCAACAATGGAGTTACAAGAACAACAGAAGGATTTTCATTTGGATGTAGGTAAAAAGGGTTTGAAGCATTGGTGAGATAATCTGTGTAATTTGAAAAAGCCATATATATGAAAGATAAATTGAATAGACAAAAGGGGTAAAACAATAAGAGAGAAAGAACAATGGCAGAAAAATCAATGGCGGCGGAAGCAAAGAAAACTTGCGATTGATACCATGTTAATATTCAACATACCATAGTTGAGAATTTTCTATATTATTGTTCACACCGAACTAGTTACAAAACACTATCTTTTATACAAGTCCAAAGCCATGACAGGTGGCTAGTTTTAATGTAAATAAATGGACATTTAAACTAATTAAATGGTAGAGTTGATTAATACTAATTACATTACAATGACAGCTAGCAATAAGTAAATAATATAGATAATAATACACACACACACACACACACACACACATATATATATATATATATATTCAAAAATATTTACAATATATATTCTTCTTATAAGAAAATTTACAATATTTTTAATTTCTATAAATTATTTTACGGATAATCAATTATATCCGCTCAACGAGCTGGCTATTATCTAGGACACTTTTTTTAGATATGTTTTCTTTCAATTTTTCCATTATGATGAGGAGTTTTTCAAGTTTTACATTTCAACAATCTCATCATTTTCCTTTAAAGGATATGACCGCTGCCAATATTTGTGCTACGACACACTAGATTTCAATTTTTATTTGACAAAGCCACATGCATTGTTGACCAATATTTAATTTGAGTTGAATTTTGTTTTTGTTCCCAAATGAATGATTTCTATCGGGATGGGCAAATATTAGCCATTATATGGTTGCTTTTGGCAAGTATTTTCTTTGCATTATGTCCATGGCAGAGAAAGAGTGATATAGTCAAAAAAAATGCAAGAACATATATTTGTTTTAAAATTCTTATTTTGTAAGCACAATTTTGTCATGGTTCATGAACAATATTTATGTCTTTTCGTTTTAAATGTATTGGAATTATTTCCTGATATTTATGTTCTGCTATGGTTCATGAACTTTGATATTTAACTATTTATATTTTATCTCATATGGATCTTTGCTTTAAAAATTCATAGTTGACAATATCATTAGAGTTGGATATTTTTTATTGTCTATTCATATCAATTTTGTCATCTCATTCTATTTTCTCTTTTCTCTGTTACTCTAATAAACTCTATGAAAAATATTTTGAAAATATATAACATTGAAGGATGCAGCTCCAACAACCATGACTGTACACAGTAAAAGAAATGCTCACAAAAGGATGACAAAAAGATATAACAGCTCATGCACTCTTAAATCTATCGTATATAAAATTAAACAACAAAAATTAAATAACATGCTACAGCAAACTTCTAATTGTTTTAGATTAAAATTTTAGAGTAAAAATCTATTTTAAATTTTAAAACTCTTAGATATAAGAATGTTGATCTTATTTCTGTTTTTGATGAAAAAAATAAAAATATATCAGTTACATTTCACTATTTCTACATACTCACTATTGTCATTAGTCTACATTCTATATAAAAAAAATTTAAAAAAAACTTGAGACAATCCATATGCTAAATTTTAAAAAAAAACCTTGAAACAATCCACGTGCTCCCGCGCAGCGCGCGGGTCTCAATCTAATTTTTATTTTAATTTTAAAGAAACTTCGTGCTAACTTTTAAGGTTGGATGTCACCCAAACATAAATTTGAGAAGAAATTTTGAGGTGGAACTATCAAATTACAAAGAAAAAAAATAGGAGATAAAATCACACAATTGTGATACTATTTTTTTTTTTTTTGAAACAATTGAGATACTTGATGAGTAAAAAATACTATAATTAAGTTTAAGGTAATGAGTTAATACTTAATACTCGTAAAATACACAAATTTTGCAATACCTCCTATTAAAACAATTGAGAATCTCTCTCTATAATAATATTTGATTTTTTGCAATACCCTTGAACTCAGTCAACCATAATAAAACCTTCACTAAAATTATATTTGACGGCTGTTTAAAACTCTTGTTGAAATTATATTTTGTGTCGGTTTTTATTTGCAGCGGTTTTATTTTACAGCGGTTATATTTATGGTTGACTGTGTTCATAGAGTATTGCAAAAAATCAAACATTAAAGGGGGATTCTTAAATTTTTTTTACATAAGGTATTGCAAAATTTGCATATTTTACAGGAGGTATTACCCTATTTACCCTTAAGTTTAAATTTATAAAGTGTCGGTCAAAATAATCAAATCTTTGCGAACTCTGAGTACCCATGCGTTCAAGTGAAAAGAGTAACAAAGACAAAATGTATGATCTTGTGATCAACTTCTTTTAATTTAATGCAATTAATTTGTTTTCATTTAAAGATTTCTGCATTTATTTTCATTCAATCATTTACTTTTCTTGCCTTTCAATTAAAGTTATTTACATTTTGTCATTTATATTTCCTTGCAAAACCAAACTTGTTCATCATAATTAATGAACATTGTTATTTTCAATCTTGAAACAATGAATGCACAAACATGTCTTGGGATTTATTAGTTGATTCCGCAAGCATTAAAAATTAGTGATTGTTTACAAAAAATCACAGTAAACAATACCCCGCTGGACTCAGTCAACCATTATAAAACCCCGCTAAAAATATATTTTGCGACGGTTTTTATTTGCGGCAGTTTAGAACCCCATTAAAATTATATTTTGCGGCGGCTTTTTTTGCGGCGGTTTTATTTTACAGCAGTTATATTTATGGTTGACTCAGTTCAAGGGGTATTGCAAAAAATCAAACATTAAAGGGAGATTCTTAATTTTTTTTACAGGGAGTATTGCAAAATTTGCATATTTTACAAAAGGTATTAACCCGTTTACCCTTCAAAATGATCAATCTATTAAATTTTATCTTGGAAATTACGCGGTGTTATTTTTTTAGTATGAACCTTCTAACGTTAGAGGAAGAGAACGTAGCAATCTAGAATTTGACTGCAAGATAAGTAAAATTTAATTAAAAAACTGTTCTCATAAATCGTAGATTCTCCGAAAATTTGTCCGTTGGTGAAACTGAATAACCACTTAAATTTAATATTTTGATTTAATTATAAGTGTCATTTAATTCAATATGCTACTCTTCTACTCCGTTCCTTTTTAACTGTCATTTGAGATTCGTGTGCATTATTCATATATTCTATTTTTACTATATATTTTTATCTGGTACATAGGCGAGATGACAAATCCACCAATAAACTCACACACACGTGGAGTGACCGGGGTTCGAACCCAGGTCATGGATGTCCAGCCTAGCAATTTCGGCATTTTCTACCGGTTGAGCTAGAACTTCTAGACACTATATATTTTTATTAATATATAAAAACAAATATTAATGTATAAGTTGTTGTTCAATCTGTTTCGATGAATACTTTTCAATATTATATATTTTTTTTATAATTATTTATAATATATAATTAAATATATCAGTGGTCAAAGATATGCATTGACATATGTAAAGCGGTCAATTGTGACAGATGAAAAGGAACGGAGGGAGTAACTCTATGTTTTTTTTGATCAAGTAGTCTAGAGGATAAAAATTCATCCCTAAAAAGTGAAATAAGTGGGTGTATCCTGGTTCCAACCCGAATTCTAGTGGATAAAAATTCACCCCTTAAAAATGAAATAAGTGAGTGTATCCGAGTTCGAATCTGAATCCATGTACTTTCGTGCAATATGTCCAATTATTTGAGCTAAACGAGTAACTCTAAGTTAATATCATCAAAGTAGAAATTAATTTGTCAATAAAATTTAACCCTCTTAAAGATTAAATTTGTTAGTAACTTAACCCCTACACAACCGTAATTACAAAATAAGACAGAGTAGTATTTGATTTGTAAACAAGAGACGAGCCCCTGGTTTCTGAACTCATTGGCACTTTTCGCCTGGCTTTCCTTGGCAGCAAGCCCAATCTCAAAAGAGAAGCTTCTCCACAAAACCCAAATCCACTTTTTTATATACAACTTGGAAAAAAACTATAATTAACTGAAAAAAATCTCTAATTATATAAGTCCATTTAAAAAAAATTAAATAAATATATTCTTAATATATTTAATTTGCTTTTAGTCAAAAATAATATATTTATATACCTCTGATTTATGAATGAGATGGTAAGGGATCTCTTGATAACTAGAAGTCATGAAATCAAAACAAACCCTAAAAATACAACAATGTTAAATTTTATTAAATGAGAGCTTTGTCAACATTTGTGATCTTACCCAACTTAAAGAATTAGTCTTTACAGTTGCACAAAAAATATCTTAAAAATTTGAAGGTGTTAAAAAAAAGTGTTAAAAGAAAGGCTTAAACGTCATTTTAATCCGTACATGAAATTTTGGTTTTAGTCCTTGTATCTACCAAAAATCTGCAGGAAAATCTGCGTTAAATTTTATTAAATGAGAGCTTGTCAACATTTGTGATCTTACCCAACTTAAAGAATTAGTCTTTACAGTTGCACAAAAAATTAATAATGATTCAAAAAATCTCTTAAAAATTTGAAGGTGTTAATAAAAAGTGTTAAAAGAAAGGCTTAAACGTCATTTTAATTTGTACATGAAATTTTGGTTTTAGTCCTTCTATGTGATTTTATTCCAAAATTGTCCTTGTATCGACCAAAATTTTTGCTTCTGGTCCGTAAACAAAAAATCAGCAGGAAACTTGAGAATTTTCCTGCAGATTTTAATTTAAGGGATCAAAAACAAAAAATTTAGTCGATACAAAGACTATTTTGAAATAAAATCACGTACAAAACTAAAAACAAAATTTGGTGTAAAATGAAAATCCAATCCTTCCTACCGCGTAAAAACCCACGGTTCCACAAACAAACAATAATAGTGTTATTTTATCTTTCCAAAATCCGAAAAGCATCCTTCATTCATAGTCACAGTCAAAGTCCCCACCCAATATAATTGCATTCACATTACTTCACACGCTTCATATAAAATCAATCTCCCAAACACACCTTAAACTCATACATTAATCTTTTCATCATTCAAACTTCAACAACCATTCAAAATTAAACCACTAAACAACACCGTCCATAATCACTTCTTACATGGAAATTGATTCTCCTCTTTCTTTTCTTTCCCAAGAAGACTATAATTACCTCTTTCAACAACACATCATTAATCCCAACAACAAAAAACGTACCATACAAGACATAGACCAAGGTGGTGGTTGCGGCGGCGGCGACGACGGCGAAAAAGAACAACAACAACAACACAATCATAAACAAAAGATACAACACAACAACAACGTTAATATTAAGGAAATCATAGCTTCACTCATTCTATTAGAACAAGAAGAAGAAACAGAAAAGAGAAACCAGTTAGAAGATTCTGAATATTACAAAAACATTTCAAATTTCAATTTCAACAACCAAACAAAAACAATGAACCATTACATGGAACAACTTCAAAATCATTACTCACAAATCGACCAATTACATCACACAACAACAAAAAAAGCTCGTCTCTCAGCTGTTACAGCTGCTTCTTCAGCAATTGCATCCTCTTCTGATCAACTCGGTTCGGTCCAAATTGGTTCGGATTCAAAAAATATTACTAATAACCATCCGAATCAGCGGAGGTTATGGGTAAAAGACCGGTCGAAAGACTGGTGGGAGAATTGTAGCAGAAGCAACTTTCCGGACGACGAATTCCGAAAATGTTTTCGGATGAGTAAATCAACATTCAACATGATCTGCAACGAACTAGATTCATCAATAACAAAGAAAAACACGACGCTCCGCGACGCGATTCCAGTTCGCCAGCGCGTGGCGGTATGTATATACCGTCTCGCTACTGGCGAACCCCTCCGGTTAGTATCAAAAAAATTCGGTTTAGGAATATCCACGTGTCATAAGCTTGTCTTAGAAGTTTGTGCAGCTATAAAAACAGTTTTAATGCCGAAGTTTCTTCGTTGGCCGGACGAAGAAACAATGCAAAAAACAAAAGAAGATTTCGAGGGTATTTTCGGTATTCCGAATATAGGTGGCGCAATGTACACCACCCATATTCCTATTATTGCACCTAAAGGAAATGTTGCAATGTATTACAACAAAAAACACACCGAGAGGAACCAAAAAACGAGTTATTCTGTAACGGTTCAAGGAGTGGTAAATAGTAAAGGCGTTTTTACTGATGTGTGTATTGGATGGCCAGGTTCAATGTCAGATAATGACGTTTTGGAGAAAAGTGCTTTATATGAGAGAGGTAAAAGAGGCAATTTAAAAAATATTTGGATAATCGGAAATTCCGGTTATCCACTTATGGAATGGGTTTTGGTGCCATATAAGCATAAAAATTTGACATGGACACAACATGGGTTTAATGAGAGAATTAAAGAAATTGAGAAAGTTAGTAAGGATGCGTTTGGTAGATTAAAAGGGAGATGGGGTTGCTTACAAAAGAGGACTGAAATTAAGTTGCAAGATTTGCCTATTGTTCTTGGAGCTTGTTGTGTTTTGCATAATATTTGTGAGATTATGAATGAGGAAATGGATGATGAGTGGAAATTTGATGTTTTTGATGATGAAATGGTTGTTGAGGATTGTGTTTGTTCTTTGGATTGTTTGCAAGCTAGAGATCAAATTGCTCATTATTTGTTACATTATGGTCGTGCTGGTACTGGATTTTTGTAGATTTTAATTTTCATTTTGTTATATTTTTTTGGCTTTGTTTAGAGTAAAATTGTAAGAGAGTGACATTAGAGTAAGATCTTTGTCGGGTTTTTTTTCTCTTCTAATAGTTAATAGTTTTTTTGAACAAAAATTGAAAACAATAAATAAAAAGTAGAAAAATCTAATAGTTTATAGTTTAACTCATACATTTCAAATGTGGAATAAAATACTAAAGTTCTAAATTCATGAGATACTATAACTCTTTTTTAGTCAAAAATAACTTTTTTGTATTGACGAAAAGAATATATACAACTATATAAAGATGAGTAAGTCATTGAATTGATCTTTGTCTTTATAAGTTATTTTTAAATAGATTTTTGGTTCTATTAATATTTTAAATTAATTCATATTTTTGTCAATTATTTTTTAATTTAGTCTTGAATAAATCAAATTAGTCTTAGTAAAACAGATCAAGTGTTAAGAGTTGTGAGACATGGGTTGAGTAAGGGGAGAACCAGATTCAAATTCTGGTTGAGCATTAATCTCTCTATATACTAGAAAAAGAATCAACCAAATTAAAAAAGTTTAAACACAAAATTGAAAAACATTTAATAAAAATAAAAGTCAAAAACTAATTTAAGATATCGATAATGTCATAAATCTATTGAAAAATAAGTTACAAAGACATAGATAAATTTAGTAGCTTACTTAATTGAATTTGAATTCTCTACGTTCAAAAATCATACAATTACTTACATTGGTGCAAATATGTGAAAAAAAAAAGAACGAAGAGAGATAATATGATAAGTGATAATAACAAATTTGAGGTTAAAAATAAATTAAATATATGAATATAAGATTTTAAAATGTAAAGAATCCAAATCCTACTAAATTATGATACTCTATCAGATCTTATTTATAAATAAAAATCATTTTATAAGTTTAATGAATAAATAATGTATAAGTATCATTTGTTTAATAAATTTAAAAAATAATTTTTACTTATAAAGTCGAAAAGATTATTAAACAAATGATATATAAATAAGATCTTATATATGGGATTAGAAATAGACCTCTGTCTTCATGAGCCTAGCTCAATTGGTAAAGGACATAGACCACTTATTCACCTTTAAATGGTGAATTTCAAGCCGCTAGGCTACCTGACCAAAAAAAAAAAAAAAAAAAGAAATAGACCTCTATATGGTGGTGTTTGTTTTAGTTTTAGTTCCGGCTATATACGACACCTATGTTTTTGTAGTTCCTCTTATAACGATCTCTGTTCGTCTTGTACGGAGATTTGTTTTTTAATAAAATTATTTGCTGGTCAAAAAAAAAACTTATAAAATATTCTATCCGTCACAAAATAAGTGTTCCAGTTAGTTATTTTTTACTATTCACATAATTTATTTTGACCGTATTTTTTTATTAATATATAAATGTAAATGTTAGCATGTAAGATGTTGTTTAATTTGTCTGGATGAATATTTTTAAGGTATACAATTTTTATATTTTTTAAAGATAAATAATTAAAGATATTAACGATTAAAATTATGTGTTGACAAATATGAAATGATCAACTATGACACTTATTTTGAGACGGAGAAAATATAGATAACATAATGTATGTTGTTGACATGTTTTCCTAATCCTATATTCGATGTCGAGGCAAGGAAACCGCGTTGTTTCTTTTCTCCCAAGTTGTATGGTGCTGCTGGAAATTTTAACAGCAGAAGTAGAAGTGCAGTGCGTGTTCTTCTTTGCTTCCCAGCATGGCAACAACTGTCCTAAAAAAGATTCGATTTAATTTGCTTTGCTTTTTGACTCTTGTCTTGTCAGCATTGTGTGCGTGTGGGGACTTGGAGTTGGGGTCACCCTATTTCTTCCTTGTTGATCGTTTCGTTATTATAGGAACCAACACAACACACAAGGAAAACTTGAATCAATTTTACTCTATATAGTATTGATATTGTAAAATTGATCAAGTATTGTATCAGACACTGTATTTAATATTGATATGCGTTAAATATTTTTTAATACGTGTTAAAGAAGTATTCAATGTTTAAATTTTGTTTTTAAAATAAAAATATACCGACACTTTTGTGATACTTGTCTGATACTTCCTAATACGTATCAGAGAAGTATTCGGTGTTAATATTGTATCCCTTCTTTAAAAATAAATAAAATGAAATAAAATGGATCTAAAATGGATTAAAGATCTAGTTAGTTTATGTTCGTTTCAAATAAAAAGATCTAGTTTATGTGCATATAAATTTTTAACTAGTGTCAAAGAAAGATGAAGAATATAAGAAATGACCGACAAAATTATAGAAGTATGACATTATGACTTGCTATTTGGATAGTACTTAAAGATATGCAATTCACTTCTTTTTGATAATTTTAATAACGTGAATGTTTCTTTATTATCAATTTTAGTTATGTTTATATATTTTGTATTCAAATATTTAATTTTTTATCAAAATATTCTAACCGTATTGTATCTTAAATTTTAAAATTTTCTTGTATCGCCATATCAGTATCGTATATGTGTCGTATCAAGTATCAGAGCTTCATAGATTTTACCTCCAATGGAAAAAAAGACTCAATTTTGTCTTTATTTCTAGGGTTGAGTATAGGCCAGGTCAGCCTACAGAGGCATACGGCCTAGCCTAAATAGGCTCAGGTCAGGCCAACCTATTTCTTTAAAGAGAGTAGGTCAAGACTTTTTCATAAGTCTATTTAGTTAAATAGGCCAGATCACATTCCATTAAAAAAGTCTTTTAGGCTTACTAGGCCAGTCTATTTAAATAAATATGAGTAATATTTTTACATTTATTATTATTATTATTATTATTAATATATATTAAAATTTATACTTTGATTACATTATAAGTTTATTAAATTTTTCAGTAGTTTAAGTTTATTAATGTAAATTAATGTTTCACATATATAAATGTATCATTATAAACTAAAATTAAAATATGATGTCATATATAGTCAAATTCTCTAAAATATCATGTTAAAAATCAAAAAGAAGTTTAATTTCATTAATTTATTAGCTCATTAATATATTTAAAAATAAATATAATTAATTATTTAAATATGCTCATGAGAAATAGGCCGGCCTAATAGGCTTGACAAAGTCTATCTTGGTCTAGCCTATTCTCAATCATATTTATTCCACATTTTCATATTATGAAGCATAAACTCATTAACGGTAAGATTATGCAAACCTTGTAATTGCAGTGATCGGACCCAGACTCCGTCTTTCTCTCTAAGCCAAGGTTCACTCATGACCTTTAAGTTTGTTCCCTTTCCAATAATCCACCTGTAGTCATTCATTAGAACATTGCAAGCTTTCCAAATACTTCTCTAAGTGTAGCTAGGATTATGCCCAAGTTGTATACAAATGAGTTGTATACAACATCTTTAATTATGAGGGAGCAACCGCAGATCATTCACTTTGGGCTCCGAGCAACTATACAAGTGAGTTGTATACAATATCTTTATTCAAAATTATAAGGCATTCAATTTTTCAATTTAATGTGCGACTCAACTTAACTCACTTGACACAACACTTTTATTTACGAGATTAAAGTATCCACCGCCGAACACAGTGACTATTTCCTTGCTAGATTGGAGGCTCCTTAAAAGGTGAAATTGTCATAAACATTAATGATCACTATATGATCAACTAAGAGCATCTAGATATCAAGGTAGGGACAAACATCTCAACTTAGTTGACATTCATATCCTTCCCCGTCCTACACCTATAGCTCATAATATTATTAAAAAAGGAAAATAAGTATATACAAAAACTGGGGGGACATAGACCTAACCCAATGCGTCCACACAAAAACGCGTGTAGGACAAAAATAGAAACCAACGTCTAGTCATAACAGACAAATTAGAAGTCATAGAAAACCACGGCGAATAAACTAACCGTCAACACGAAAATAGTCTACATACCCACGACTCCCTACAACAAGCAAGAAGTGTGTCCGAAATCAATGAATGATACAAATATTAAAAATCAACGTATGACAAAATAAATCTTGTTGGACAACCAAAGTAACCCAGAACCAATCAAAATTCGCTAAAATAACCATCGAACCTCTTAGTGCGACGAACGACAGTACGACACTATCGCCAACACGGCGTACCAACTCACCTAGTCCTTTCGAACATATACAGCCCCTTGGTGCGATGAGCGACATTACCGCCAACACGGTGTATCAACGCTCCTAGCCCTTTTGAGCTTTAATAAGTTGAGGCAAGTTTTGATGAGCTCGAATTGTGAGTGGTTTCCAACTAGACAGCACACAAAGATGATCTACCCAAACTGAATATAAAATTAATGACAAGGGTTGGAGCAGAAACCTCAAATTCTCAAACAGAGTTACTTTGTCTGTTCAAATGAATCAAAGTTTGAACAGTCATGGATGGTCCTCGCAACAACAACCGAACCTAACACATAACATTTTTTCACCTGGCGTGAAACAACCAGAATCGCAAAATCCCAAACAGCAGTGAAGAATCCCCTGGTGATGTCGCGAATCCAAAGGGAAACGATCGCACCACCACCATGTGTGTCTACATCGTGACGGGTTTGGAGGGCGAGGAGGTGCAATCGGGTGGAAAGCCGGAGGTTGGTGGCAAGGCTGAACGACGGCGGAGGAGAGCGGTTAGTGAAGAAAGAAGAAGGAAGGTTGGTTGTGGCGGCGGCTGAGATGCAAAAACCCTAACAGAGCCTTTTTCTCCTTTTGGATCTAATAATAATTTAAATTAATTCTCCCAAGGATAATTCTATGACACTATATTATATATGGTGAAGAAAATGTCTAAAAACAAAATAAAAGCAATTACATGTTTTTTGTTTTTTTTTTCTATTTTATTTTGTTTTTTCTAATCTACCCTTCAAGATTTGGGGTATTTATCTCATAATTACTTAATAATATTTTAACCGATATAAATTTTTATAAAATATATAGTTGGATTGAAATTTTATATCATTTTTTTGAACAAACTAAAATGATATATATATATATATATATATATAGAGAGAGAGAGAGAGAGAGAGAGAGAGAGAGAGAGAGAGAGAGAGAGAGAGAGAGAGAGAGAGATAGATAGATAGATAAAAGTAATCAACCTCTTCAGCACAAGGTGTGAAAGAGCAGGCCAAAAGAGTTTACATCAAGATCACAAAACAATAAAACCAAGAGCCGACAAACCGGCAATACATCAAATGCCCAAACACAACAAAGGGTTCACCCACCAACTATGTAGATGAATCCCTAAATCTGGATTTTAAGTCCTCAACCACCAAAAAGAATAATGTTTGATCAAATCCAGCAAATGGGAAGTCGACTGCGCCGAATTGTTTTAAAGGCGCTGATTTCTCTCTGTCCACACAACTCATACACAAACAAGCCAAATAAGCTGCATGTAAGATCATATAGATCAATTGTGTAAAATTTCAGACAAATTCAAAATCATTTGACATGTTATTGAGACACATCAAAATTAACGGCGTAATCTACCCTTCAAGATTTTGGGGTATTTATCTCTCAACCATTTAATAATATTTTAACAACCTATATAAATTTTTATAAAATACATCGTTGGATTGAAATTTTATATCATATATAGAATATTTGTGTAAAATTTCAGACAAATTCAAAATTATTTATTATGTTATTGAGACACATAAAAATTAACAGCGTAATCTACCCCTTCAAAATTCGGGAGTATTTATCTCTCAACCACTTAATAATATTTTAACCGATATAAATTTTTATAAAATACATCGTTGGATTGAAATTTTATATCATATAGATCATTTATGTAAAATTTCAAACAAATCCAAAATCATTTGATATATATATTTTGGGTACATTGGCACATAAAGTATGACTTTGTCTAAAAGTCTTTCTTAGTGTGCAAGTCAATGATAATACTATAAAGAATACAAATTTTATAAATTTAATTGAAAATTTATATCATATAGATTATTCATGTTAAATTTTTAAAATAATTGAAAAATTGTTTGATGTTATTAAGATCTATTAAAATTAATGATGTTTAATAAAAATTCTTAAACAATTAATTTTAACGAATCTCAATAATATATCACATGATTTTTAAATAATACGAACTTACAAAGACCTGAACATTATTTAAATCAATTTTCAATCTATTAGAATGGGCCATAAACCTATTAATAACCGGAAAAGAAAAATCATTGACTTAGACAAGTCCAATAATTAGAAAAAGTTTGTCAAAAAAAAAAATTAGAAAAAGTGTACTTTTAGTTAGTTAATGGTACAACTTTTTTTTTATTCATTGTTAATACTACTGATGTTTCTTAAAAAAAGTGAAAATAAATAAATTCAATCCCATAATGATGTTACATCAGACTCAACGACATTAAAAACCATAGGATTATTGTTCCAAACTACACAACTTAACCAACCATCATTCAACACTTGTCTCACATAGCTCCTTTCCCTTTCATATGTGTGTGTGTTTTTTTTAGAAGGTCTCTTTCTTCTTGTTCTTCTCTTTGTTTTTTTGTGACCATCATTTATCAAAGGAGGAGAAAAGAGAAGGGGTTTTGGTTTTGATTTTGGGCATGGAGGAGAATCACATGGTGAAGGAGGAAATAGTAGAGGTGATAAATGATGCAAAAAAAGAGGTAGAAGAAAATTATGAGGTGGGTCCCATTGTTGGTTGTAATGGTGAAGATGAAGAAGATGTTGTTTCTTCCTTGACTATGGATAGGGTTGAAGCTGCTAAGAAATTCATTGAGAATCATTATAGGTCTCAAATGAAACACATTCAAGAACGCAAAGAAAGGTAACAAAAAAACACCATGCACCCACTTTTTTTTTTACAGGTAGTATAGTGATTACAAATTAACCGATGGATAAATGAGCGTATCAACGTTCGAATTTTGGTTTCTGCATTATCATGCAATGTTTTTGTTTTGATTTTTTTTTTGTGTTGGTTGAGATTTGTTTGTTTCAATTTGCATGTTGTTGATTGATGGTTTCTTAATACTTTTCTCTTTTGGCCATTTGCTTTGTTTTACCTCCCTCCCTCCTTTTGTGAAATGTGTATTTGATATGGTGGAAGCTTTGGGATTTTATTAAATTGTTATGCCTGTGTGATATATGCATGCTTAATGATGTTGATTAATTCTAAATGATTTTGTTGATACCAATTTGGTTACAATTTGTGAGGAATGTGTAGCTTATTTTTTAATAGATTATTTTTTGGTAACAATGTTATTGGTGCGAATTGTTGACCGACTTTTCCAATCGGAACCTGGTCGGGCACCTTTAGTGAATTCTCTCCTCCCAACCACATTTTTTTTAATTCACAAGGCGCAAACCTGGGATATGAGTATAATCTTGGTTAATGTATTTGAGAACAAGGCAACTTTTCTAGGAAAATGTTTTCTTTTCTTTTTGAAAGAAAGTGAAATGTCTTTCAAGACAATTTAATTATGATTTTGAAGGAAATTTTTGTTCCTGTTCCTCAGCTGCATAGTGCTACAAAGTGTTCTTGAATATAATGTGAATTTGTGATGATATCATGAAAGTTTGAGTTTCAATGTATCATATCCTGATAATTCACATTCATCATTGATGTTCGCCCATACCCTACTGCTAAATAATGTATGTTATGGCCCTTCAAACAAAAGGCATGCAACTTTTATGCCATTGACATTCCTAATTCATTGACATTAGACAGGTACATATATGCATACAAAATGATTTCCGGTCTCATATTATATAATTCGTTTAAGGTTTTAGCACATGAATTCCGAAATGCAATTAATATCATAGCTTTCATAAAACATTAATAATGATTAATAGGAAAAAACAGTTGATACTTCATTGATATTGCAAAACGGCATATAACATGGGGCAGATGTAGTATTTTATGTGAAGCTTTATTCTTCCAAAATCCGTAGAGATTATTTTCTTTTTCTTAAAATCATGAGACTTTATCATTTGCAGGCGTTCGGTGCTACAAAAGGAGTTAGAATCTTTGCATGTACCAGAAGAAGAACAGATCAATTTACTGAAAGATTTAGAGAGCAAGGAGACCGAGTATATGCGGTTAAAAAGACATAAAATATGTGTCGAAGATTTTGACCTTCTAACCATTATTGGCAGGGGAGCTTTTGGTGAGGTACTGATATTCATATATTTTTTCTTCTTGAATTCATTTTACCTTTTTTTATACTACTTTCTATGATGAAATTGTGTGACATCTTATACTAAATGATTTCACAGGTAAGACTCTGTCGCGAAAAGAAATCCGGTATCATATATGCCATGAAAAAGTTGAAAAAGTCTGAAATGCTCAGCAGGGGACAGGTTAGTTTATCATATTTTGATTAACACTAAATTTTTGTTCTTTCCATCATGGTTCTAAACTTCAATTGCAATCGCGGTCTACAAACTTTGATATTAAGGAAAAATGCGGCCACAATTGCGGTTGTGATGTCGCTATAGAGACCTCTAAAATCTTTATATTGCAATTGCAGACCACAATGTAGAACTATGATTTCCGTTGTTTAACTTTTTATTACCAATATTGTAAATTTCTTGTATTATTATTTTTCAAGTTGCGCATCAGATTCAAACATTTTTTGACTCGTTGTGTTTGTTTCCGGTCATAGGTTGAGCACGTTAGAGCTGAAAGGAATGTACTTGCGGAAGTTGCCAATGATTGCATTGTGAAACTTTATTACTCATTTCAAGATCCCGAATACTTATATCTTATAATGGAATATTTACCCGGCGGAGATATAATGACTTTGTTGATGAGAGAAGAAACTTTGACAGAAAGTGTTGCAAGATTTTACATCGCGCAAACCGTTTTGGCCATAGAGTCTATTCACAAACACAATTACATTCATCGGTTAGTATTATTTCATTTTAAAAGGTACTTTGGTTTTATTATTATAAACTATATTTTGAATTTATAAGTTATTTGTCTTTCGTCAGGGATATAAAACCTGACAACCTTCTGTTAGACATAAATGGTCATATGAAACTTTCGGATTTTGGTCTTTGCAAACCACTTGACTGCTCAAATCTATCATCGATAAATGAAAATGAAGTATTGGATGATGACAACTTGAATGATACAATGGACGTTGACGGGTCCTCAAACCCAAATAGCAAAAATGGTAGGCGATGGAAAAGTCCGCTAGAACAACTTCAGCATTGGCAAATGAATAGGAGGAAATTGGTAAATTTTTTATGCTGACATTTAAAACAATTGTATTTCATACAAGAAATTAATATATGTTTGTGCTTCTAAACTTTTTACCTTCTTTTTCAATTAATATATATTTTCGCCTTATAAAAGAAAAGGTTAATTTTGATTGCATTTTACCATTTCAAACTTGTTTCATTTTCTTTCATGAAAATTCATCGACAACTTATCTATTCATTTCATGGCAGGCATTTTCCACTGTTGGAACTCCAGACTATATTGCTCCAGAAGTGTTACTGAAAAAGGGTTATGGTGTCGAGTGCGACTGGTTTGTTGATATTCTTTCTCATTTTGAATCGAATGCAAATTATAACGATGTGATACTTTCTTTCATATATTCAGTTGTTAAGAGTAGTGAAAAGCTTCTAGGTTCTAAGCTATTGTTTATCGCTTAAACTTAAGACACATCAATGGAAAAAAAATGATACCTAGTTTTAAAAAATCTCTACTATGTGTTCAAAATCATTGTTGTGACCCGCCTCGCGGATGAGGCAGTGACAAAATGGCCAATTTCTTTAATTAATCCGCCTCGCAGGCCTCTGCTGAGCGCCTCACATGTTGGGCAGTAGCCAAACCATTTTTCAGACTTTCGAAGAGATTTTAAGTCATTACTAATTTGAACTTGGAATCATCTGTTTTCCGACATGCGTTCTTGACTTGCTACAGGTGGTCTCTTGGCGCTATAATGTATGAAATGCTTGTCGGTTATCCTCCATTTTACTCTGATGATCCTGTAACAACATGCAGAAAGGTTTTAATCGTTTTTCCTTATTCGTCACGCCTTAAGCACTTCTTATTTAGGATTAATTTTCTTGTAAAATTCTTAATTTCGTTGTCTTATGTGCTTTAATCAATGGACAGATTGTGCACTGGAAAAATCACTTAAAATTTCCGGAAGAGGCAAGATTGACACCTGAAGCAAAAGATCTGATATGCAGGTTGCTTAGTGGTGTTCCACATAGGCTTGGTACAAGAGGAGCAAACGAAATTAAAGTGTGTAAGATGTGGTTTTCTTTCTTTTCTCCGCTTACAACGGATTAGTACTATATCATGTTATTCCTTAATAACACTACTGGTTCTTAATTGACAGGCTCATCCGTGGTTTAGAGATGTCATATGGGACAGGCTCTACGAAACTGAGGCAGCATTTAAACCACGAGTCATTGGGGAGCTTGACACTCAAAATTTTATGAAATTTGATGAGGTATAGGATATTAAGAAATAGGTGCATTATATAAAGTTTGACGGAGTATACATATACGTGCATGGATTTTTAAATCTTTTGCTTTGTCCTGATTCGATTACTTTTTAATTAATTGAAACTATCTTAATAGGTTGAACCGCCAAAGCCATATCGAACTGGATCCGGACCCATCAGAAAGGTAAAATTCTATTTACTTGTAAAAACATTAATCAACGTAATGTTATTCAGATTTCTCGGTATTTTTCTCTCTCTAACGGTGTAGTATACTTTGAGGGCCATTGGTTCTTAAGAAAATTATGTAAGTTGATAATCATCGGCATTATGTGGCTTTCCATTAGTTCATAAGCCTCTATTTGTTCTTCACTGTTGAATTCATTAGTTCTAGTTGTTTACCTTGACACAAATTTTCAAGGTTGTATTTATATAAGTTGATTGATTTTGTAGTATACTAAAAATCTTGAGTTTCTTGTATCATTTTTGTCTACAGATGCTCTTAACTCCTCAAGATCTTAGTTTTGTTGGCTATACATATAAGAATTTTGCCGCTGTCAAGGGGAAGCGCCACTCTATTGGTATGATCTTACTATTCCTTTTTCCCTTATCGCGTTCTAATCTTTTGACGACGTGTGCTATCTATTTTTAATGTTGTATTTCAACCTTTTTGTCGTCCATTTTCATTTTATTTGTGAGATCGGCATATTAATGTTATCTGCCAAGGAGAATGCTGAAATAGAGGGATACACAATGTGACATATTATTGTTATCGGGTTAATTGGTTAATATCTTTGAGGCTTAAACATATTTTTGTCCAAACAAATATACCAATTTTTGCTATAGTGATTTTTTGTTTTAGTCGCTGTTATTTTCTGTTTTGTATAAGTCTCCGAAACATAAGAAAATTTGCTTTTTAGTCACATATTACTAGATTATAATGAACAAATATAACATGGACTAAAATCAAGATAACAAAGTACCAAAAACAAATTAGTGTACAAGGATTAAAGGTAAATGTTATATTTGTAGGGACGAAAAAGATATTTAATGTTATAGTTATATTTAAACAATGTATTTAAATATACCTCCTTTCAAAAAAAAAATGTATTTAAATATACCTGCTGAACATTTCAGCGTATACAATTTTCATCCCTTGTAGCTAATGATATTCCACCACTATTTTGGACTTGATACAGAGAAGGGGGGAAGCCTGTCGCCACGATCATCAATCGACTCCACACAAAGTAATATTATGTTTATATTACTACTTTGTTTATATTATGTTTGAGAGTGTTAACAACACATTATTTTAACACACATTTTCTCTTTTATTGGTTAAAATTCATACAGACCGGACCAAATTATATGGATCCTATGTAAATTTGGTGTGATCTATATGAATTTTAACCAATAAAAAAAGTGTTGAAATGTGTGTTGTTAGCATTATTCATATTCGGTTATGTGATTCTAACCCACCCGTTTTATTGTAGGCGATTCTTTAGTAAACTATTCCAATTGATACAAAAACATAGTTGGTTGCATTGCACCCTATGGTTCTTGTGAAAAGTGGCCTAACCTTAAATGTTCATGACTTCATGTACATTATGACTTTGTTGTGTAGCAAACAGATGGAGATGCAACTTCTTTGCTGATGGTGTCTTTTTGCCTTAATTAATTTCAGTGCTAAAGACACATATCATGGATAACTTAGTAGTGTATAGGGATTGATATCTATGTTGTGTATGTACCAGGAATGGTTCACTTGTTGTGATATATTTGAAAGTTTTGAAGCCAAATTGATGTTTGTAAAATTGTCAATAGGTCATGACCATTGTAGATGCCCAAGTTGGTAAATTAGAAGAAATTTGTACCATCATTTGTGGCAATTTCTAATGACCCTTTTCTCTCAATTCTCCTTTTTGTAACCCCTTTTATTATACCTTGTTTGGAAATTTCACTTGCACTTCTAGCATAACAGCAAATAATTTTTGTAATGTTGACATATTGAAAAAATTGGTATCATTAGCAATTTTGTTATGATTTTGATTAAGGGTGTTTGTTTAGCGGTTTGGTTCGGTTTTAAGCATAAAAGTCATTCAAACTATGAGACAAAAATGCATGTGATTCGGTTTGGTTCAGTTGATTTTTAAAAATTCATTTAAACCAAAGTAAACCAAACCAATGCGGTTTAGATTGATTTGGTTTGTGCAATTTATTGCGATATAAAAAATATGATAATATTACCAACTTGTTACAAAATAAACATAGGAAATTCTATTTTACTGTTTGCATGTTTAATATGCATATACATAAATTGCATTTATATCTGTTTACACTGATTTTTGGTAAACAACCGCTAGTTTGCAATGCTTGAGAGACCAATTAGAGAATCTCGGAACATGTTTTGTGCATTCATTGTTTAAGTTTGAAAATAACAATGTTCATTAACGCAAATGAACAAGTTTGTTTGACAAAGTAAATTAAACGACAAGAAAAATAAATTGAATGACAAGAAATGTAAAAATACTCAAAGTGAGTACGTATTGACAAAGAAAAGTAAATGATTCAATGAAATAAAATGCAAAGAATGTAAATGAAAACAAATAAATTGCATGGAAAGATAAATTGCATTGAATTAATAAAGAGTGATCACATAATCATACATGTTTTCTTGTATATTCATTTCGATCGAACGCATGGGTACTTAGTATCTGAATTTGTGATGTGAATTACAACAAATGAACTAGTATTTATAGATAAATTCTATAACTATCTATTAACGACTATATAACATCCATTTGACAAGAGTCTTGCCACCTAATCTTCATTCTTGAATGCCAATAGTTGTCACGTTTGAATGAAGAGTTGCAATAGTTTGAATTTTGAATCTTCAGAAATGTTGATAAATTACCAAGTTACAAAACGTCTTTGAGTTCGAATGATCCTTGATAGCTACTCGAAATATGGATGACTTAAATCAAATCTTAATTTGCTGCTTGGACATGTGAATGCTTTCCATCTTCTGAAATTCATGAATATTCTTGTTATTTAAAATGTTCTTTTATTAAATACATTGCCTTTGACCTTCATGTAAAAATAAATGTTATGGAAACATTGATTTCCATGATTGAAGGTTCATTAATTATATTCAAAGAACATTTAGGGCATATTTTGACTTAACCAAAATATGGGCTAACAATATCCTAACTTTTTTTATGTCTTATAAAAAGAACTTATTTTTAATAACTCGATTTGGGTTGGACTTGCTAAGTTGGACTATATAATATGTGATTGCTACTAGTTGAGAGATTTAAGTTAGGTAATGTAGTTTGGTTTTAAAATTCTACCTGAGCATCACATAGGTAAGCATATAGCTAGTTATTGTAAACACACTTGCAATGAGTAGGTTTACATCTAGTAAAGATAATTCCAAACACCTAATCAATAATATATTGTGAGAGATGTTCTTGTTGATGTTCTTCGATGTGCGGGAATATCAGTGAAGAAAGAGACGTCCGTAAATTTCTTAACTGACCCATATGACAGGAGACCCAAATTTAGGCCAGCTAATGTTTTGATATATGGATGGGTAGGAGGAAAACATGCATGTGTTGACTTGACTGGAGTTTTTCCACTTGTAGAATTAGGGACTACGAGTTTCACTGTTGGACAGGCTGCTCTCAAGGCCGCTTCAAACAAAGTGACAAAATATGAAAAAGTGTGTTCTGACAATCAACATGCTTTTATACCTTTTGCTTTTGTCACTTTTGGCGTTTTGGCACCATAGGTTGTTAATCTTCTAAATATAGTTCAAAAAGTCATGCATTACAATGTTGTGTCTCCCAAATCTGTAAATGAGGTCTTTAAGCGAATTGGTTTTGCAATTCAAAAAGGAGTAGCGGCGTAGCTTGTTGCCCATTTATCTTCGACACATATGTAATTATTATATATATATATATATATATATACTACAAGAAAATTTTGCATTTGCTACCAACATTTGCGAGGAAATATAGTTCCTCGCAAATGTTTTGCATTTGCGAGAAAATTTCCTCGCTAATGCAGTGGGACCCAACGTACTGATGAGATTCCTGACTGTTCTGACATTGAAAAACATTTGCGACGAAACTATTGCGACTTTCCTCGCAAATGCTCGCCCGTTAGCGCGTGTTCCACACGCGTTCTGCGCGTTACAGACATGACCTGACACAAATGACATTTGCGACAAAAATATTTAATTTTTCCTCGCAAATGTTTGGGCCCACATTGAAAAACGAACGTTATGCAACAGCTCTTTTTGTACGCTCCCCCCTCTTCTCTTCTATATATATCAGTTACCACTCCATTCATTTCAACTTCTATTTCACAATCATCCATTCATTTCTAATATAATTTTTTTCATTCTTCTTCTCTCAAAAATTCTCTTTCACTCAAATTATATTTATCTACTTCTATTTTATCATCTCATTATTAATCAAGGTTAGTTTCATAAATTATGTTAATATTTTTTATATTATCTAAATCTTTGTTATTGTATATTTTTTAACACATTTTTTTGATTTTATTATTTAATTAGGTTGTTGTTGTTGTTGGATTGTTGTTGCAATATTTTGGTTCGGAGCTCTTTCTCATCTCATCTATCATCATATTATTCGAGGTTAGGACTTTAACTTGATTAATTTATTTTTAATTGTTGATTAATAATTTATTATATTATTACTTATTATTACTATAAATTAATAAATTTATAAAATTATTTTTGAAAGAAACACACCCACTATGTTTCAAAATAAAAACAACCCCATCCCTTAAAAAAAAATGTTACGCCCCCACCCACCCTTAATTAATTATAATTTATGTTATTATTTCTATTTATGTTAATTAAGTATATATAATAATGTTTGTCTTTTTAAAATATAAGTTAAATAATGTTAATTAATATTGAAAATATAAGTTCAATAATATTATGTATTAATTAGTTAGTAAAAATAAATTTGTTATAATATAAAAATGTGGTCTAATTGTTTTATTATTTAATTATATTTTTTAGGGTGATATAACTTAATGTTGCACAAGTTATATATATATTGTACTTTTCAAAATATGTTATATTTTAAGAGATAATTAAGAAAAATGACAAATTATAAATTATTAGTATTATTATTTATTATTTTAAATTAACAAATTAATTAAAAAATTTGAAATAAACACCTACTATATATGTTTCCAAATTGAAACCCACATCCCTTAAAAAAAATTAGTACGCCCCCCACCCATAATTAATTAATTAAAATTTATTTTATTATTACTTTTTATTTTAATTAAGTATTTTATTTAGGTAGTAAATTAGTTTTGTATAGTTTAATATATAATAATGTTAGTCTTTTAAAAATATTAGTTAAATAATGTTAATTAATAATCTTTTCATTTGATCTTTTTTAGGGTGATTGTTTGTTGTGCGTTGATTTGTTGGATCGGTTCATCCTTCTTCTAAACTCATCGGCATAATTATCTGAGGTAAGTATATATCTTATTTATTTTAAATAGTTATTAGTTAAATATATATGTTATTATGTGTTAGTTTGTTTTGACTAAAAAAATATTAGTGGTTAAAAATAATGTTAATTTTTAATTAAATGTATTGTAGTTTAAATTTAATATATCATAAATTTGACTAAAAAAAATTAGTTAGTAAAAATAGTGTGAAAATATTTTAGTAACAAAACTAGTTAGTAAAAATAATATTTTAGTCCAAATTAGTTAGTAAAAATTATTTAAATATGATGTTTTCTTATAATCTTTAATTTTATCTTTTAGGGTGATTGTTTGCTGTGCGTTGATTATTGGATTGGTGTCTTCTCCTTCTTCTAAACTCACCGACATAATTATCTGAGGTTAGTATATCTTATTTATTTTAATTAGTTATTAATTAGTAATATATGTTAATTTATGTGTTAGTTTGTTTTGACTAAAAAAATATTAATTAGTGGTTAAAATAATGTTAGTTTTTAATTAAATGTATTGTACGTAGTTTAAATTTAATATATCGTAAATTTGACTAAAAATATTAACTTAGAAAATATTTAAATGTATTGTTAGTAAAAATATTGTTAGTATAAATTTTTATATTTAATTAATATTTTAGTTTATAAAAAGATATTTTATAATTTATGAAAACAATTTTATAAAAAGATAGTGCTATAAATATATGTTAGTAAAAATATTTAGTTAATCGTTAATTTAGTTTAATGTATTAATTAATGGATAAAATATTTAATTAATGTATTGAACCTGATTAATTTTTATTATTGGAAACGACTCTAGATGGATGAAATTAGATCTCAACGAAGTTGGATGTACAATAGAAAATATCCGGGTATGAGGTTGATTAAAGCGAAATTTAAGGAAGGAGTTGAACAATTTATTGAGTATGCGATGTCACTAGAAGATTTTAGGACGGAAGGAGGGATAAGATGTCCGTGTATCAAATGTTTGTGTACATTGATTAAGAGTGCAGAAGATATCACGGCTCATTTAAGAAAAAATGGATTTATGACTGACTATTACGTGTGGAGATATCACGGTGAAGAAGAGCCGGCGGATATTAACACCCAGCAGATTGATGTCAATGTGCAGGCTTCGGGCAGTGAAGCGCATGCGGAGTGTGAAAACTTTGATATGATGGATGATATGGTTGGTGACGCTCTCGGGGTGAACCTGTCGTACGATGGGGGAGGTGAAGAGGAAATAATCCCGAACCAGAAAGCACTGAAGTTTTATGCAATGTTGGAGGAAGTGAATCGACCGTTGTATGAAGGGTCGTCTGAGTCGAAGTTATCGGTGTGCGTGAGGTTTTTAGCTGCCAAGTCAAACTGGAATGTACCTAAAGATTGCTTGGAGTTCTTTAACAGGTTGGTGTTGGATGTGTCGCATGTACTAGAAAATCTGCCATCTAGTTATTACGAAGCGAAGAACTTGGTGTCGAAGTTGGGATTGCAAGTTAAGAAGATCGACTGTTGCATTAATGGGTGCATGTTGTTCTACGACAACGAGTTCGGTACGAATGACGGCGATTTGGAGGAGTGTAAATTTTGCAGTGCACCGAGGTATCAGGTCCGTAGTAGTGATGTGCATCGTAAGCAGAAACGGGTGTCGGTTAAGTCAATGTTTTATCTGCCGTTAATACCGAGGTTGTAGAGATTGTTTGCATCGTTGGAAACTGCGAGCAAAATGACAACGCAACAAATTCAAATGAGATGCGGCATCCATGTGACGGGTTGGCTTGGAAACATTTTGATCAAACGTATCTTGATTTTGCGCATGATCCACGTAATGTAAGACTTGGATTGTGCTCTGATGGTTTTACCCCTTATATCGAAGCATTTGCAGCGCCGTATTCTTGTTGGCCAATTATTGTCACTCTGTATAATCTTCCTCCTGAGATTTAAATGTTTATTATATCTAATTAATAATTATATTTTTTTATTTCAGAGATATTGTACTTGGGAGCCTTCCCATGAAGAAATGGTCAAGGAAAACTGGAACAAAGCATGTGGTACCCGATTCTCACAAAAACTTTACACCGAAAAAAAGCGTTACTTAGATCGTCCAGACCAATATCGTCCAGAATTTATCGGAGAGAATGTGTGGGATAGATTTGTAGAACATTGGACTAAAGATGAGGCTTATCTGAGAAGATGTGAAGTCAACAAGAGAAACAGGGCTAATGCCAAGGGTACTAACTTGCACACTGGGTGATGTGTAAGCTTTTCCACTCATGCTCGACATTCTAAACATATATTTAATTTGTTTTTTTTTAATATATTGAATTATATATTTAAATATTAATCAATATTTTGTGAAAAATTAGGAACGTACTCTGGAGAGAGAACCTTTTATCAATGAGGTTTACAGAGAAACCCACACCAGCAGAACAAGAGACAATGCTTGGGTTCATCCAATATCTGAACAACTTTCGGTAAATTTATAATTTGATATATATTTTAGAATTATTTTCAAACATTTTTATTCATTCGCTAATTTTTTCTTACAATTTTTTTTATGTGTATATATATAGGCGGAGAATGATCGCTTAGCTAGCATCTATTTGTCTCAACATCTTGAGTATGCCTCCTACAGTCATTTACCACGTGAAGTTCAGTGTGAGCTCTGGAGAGAGGCAACCAAAGTACTCGGACTTCAAGGAAGAGAACATAGGTTCCCTGGTCTAGGGACGTTGGCCCCTATCTTTCATCGAGGAACCAACCTATATCATGTTCTTGGTCTTGACGATTGCCCTGAGCCAAGGATGTCTGAGTCAAAAATGTGGCAAAGATTTCAGAAGGAGTTGCAGAGAATGGATCTAGAGACTCAAAGATTGCAACAACAATTTGAGAAAGAAAGAGCCGACATAATAAGATGGCAGGAAGAAATGATGCAACATATACGTAACTCAAACAATCCTGCGACACAAAGAGCATCGACGTCATATCGGGGTGCTCCAAGATTTGAAGACGGGGACTTGGAAGAGTCTGATCCGGAAGAAGGATATTATGAAGAGGAATATGAATCAAATCCGGAGGAATGAAGAATAATGATATTTTATATTATGTAATTTTATTTGAATTTTAATATGGATAATATTTATTTATTTTTATGCAAGGAAAATATTTATTTTTATCATTTTAATTTTAATTCGAAATTTAGCTTCAGTTTTAACAGTGTAAAAAAATTGAATTACGATAATTTAACTTTAATTACGATAATTTTCTGCATAGAGAAACTAAATTTATGTATATATAGACGCAAAAATTAAAATTTTTAATTTCATCGTGAACTGATAGAGGGAAAACTAAACTTTTTGAAAATTACATTGGTACGGTCAAAAAATTGGAAATTCGAATTTTCGGTAAAATTTTATGGCGGGAAAAATTGAAATTAGAATTTTCGATAAAATTTATTGCGGGAAAAATTGAAATTCGAATTTTCGATTTATTAAGCAAAATTAATTTTTAAAATTTGCTAAAGACATTTGAGAGGAAATTTCCTCTCAAACGTTTTCTAATTTGCGCGTGGGACCCTTTACATTTGCGAGGAAAATTTCCTCGCAAATCAGTCAGAAAACGTTTGAGAGGAAATTTCCTCTCAAATGTTATTATATTATTTATTCTTCCATCAACTTTTCTATATATACCACACTATCTACTCTTCAATACTCATTCTTTCACACTTTTCTTCTTTCTCTTCAAACTCTTCAACCACTTTTCTTCTTTCTCTTCAATCTCTAAAACACTTTTCTTCTTTCTCTTCAAACTCTTCAACCATTTTTCTTCTTTCTCTTCAATCTCTTCAACACTTTTCTTCTTTCTTTTCAAACTCTTCAACCATTTTTATTCTTTCTCTTTAATTTCTTCAACCACTTTTCTTCTTTCTCTTCAATTTCTTCAACCCTTTTTCTTCTTTCTCTTCAACTTCTTCAACTCTTTTTCTTTTTTCTCTTCACTTTCTTCAACACTTTTTCTTCTTTTTCTACAATTTCTAATTAAAATCTTTTTTTCAAAACATTATCTACTAAACATCTTCATCATTTCAACAACATCTCTCACATTAACACTTTCTTCAACAACATTTATATTTTCTTTTCAACATCTCTAACACTTTCTTCATCTTTTCAACAACATCTCTAACACATTCATACCTAACACTTTCAACATCTTTTCAACTTTTATTTTTAATTATCATTTTATATTTTCAACATCATCTCTAACAACTTTTTCATCTATTATTTTTATCATTTCATTCAATTATTTTTTATTCATAATATATATCATATATATTTCTTTTCCAAAAATATAAATATCAAAATTTTAATCCAATTAAAATATTTTAAAACATATTTTAACAAATTAAATAGGAATTTATGATTTTTTTTATTATTTTGGCGAATTTTTTTAATTTTTTAATTTTTTTTTTGACATTTGCGAGGAAATTTCCTCGCAAATGTCTCTAGCGAAAATTTTGGCGCAAAATTTAAATTTCATTTTTTCCCGCAATAAATTTAAATGAAAATTTGAATTTCATCTTTCCGCAATAAATTTTAACGAAAATTCGAATTTCATTTTTTCCCACAAATTTTTTTTGCAATTTTCAAAAAAAAATTTACCGCCAATTTTAATATTGATTAAAATTTTAAATTTAATTTTATTTTAATTTTTAAAAATTATAATTATTTTAATTATAATTAAATTCGTGACTGATTTATTATTTTTAAAAAAAATTAATTTAATACATTTGCGAGGAAATTTCCTCGCAAATGTATGTGCAGACTTGTCAGAACGTTGTCGCGCACATGGATGCGTGTGAATGTCAGATTTGACATTTGAGAGGAAATTTCCTCGCAAATGCCTTGCAGAATGGTCTGACATCATTTGCGAGGAAATTTCGTCGCTAATGTCGTCCGAACAGCCTTTGATTTACCAACGACTGGTTTCTTCGCAAATGTCCTCGCAAATGTATATTAGTGACTAAAATTGGTCCATTTGTGAGGAAAAATTTCGTGAGAAATGCATAATTTTCTTGTAGTGATATATATACATTGAATTATATTAGAATTATGGATGTTCATATCTAAACTAATTCAAAAGCAAAACCGCAAATCAAACTAATCCATGAAGAAAACTGCATTTAATTAAAACCGCTTGGATAATTTTTATGCTAAACCATACGGTTTAGTTCAGTTTGCGGTTTTCATTTTAGAAAACTGAACCAAACCAAACTCATTAAATATATCATTGATGAAACCATGAATTTTGTAAAATTCGTATTTGTTAGTGTTATTTACAAATTACAAGTGACGCACCATGCACCACTTAAACAAGTGTTTCATGTTAAACAAAATGTATACACTTAAAATGGTAGTTAATTTTGAAAATGGTAGTTAATTTTACTTTGTAGATGATTAATAAACTATTATATCTTATTTTATTCATTAATCATCTCCTAAACATAATTACTTATGCATTTGAAAATGAACAGTCACTCACTATCTAATACCTATAGAGAAGACTTAGCTGCTGATTTTCAAGTCAAGTCATGCTAAATGCCAAATCAATGCCTAACTTTGTGATGCAGCTTCGCTCAACCCTCTCACCATTTTATACATCATTCAGCTATCAACTTAGGCTCCGTTTGTTTCAGATTTTTTTTATAAAAAAATCACATTTTTTATTTTATTTGTGTTTGTTTCAGATTTTTTTAAAAATCATTTTTTTCATCAAAATGAAAAGCTATTCTCAATGACTTTTTTCAAAAACTATTTTTTTGAACATTGCAAAGTGAAGTAAAGAGAATCAAAATAGATTTTTATGATTGTAAACAAACACAAAGTAACTTTGGATTTTCTTCAAAATCTCTAAAAAATTTTAAAAGCTTAAACAAACGCACCTTAATTTCTTCTGCGTTTGTTTGTGATTTTTTTTTTAAAAATCACTTTTTTCATTTTTGATGTGTTTGTTTTAGATTTTCATAAAAATCATTTTGTTAAAAAAATCATTTTTGAGTCCAAAATGAAAAGCTATTTTCAAGTGATTCTCTCAAAATCTATTTTTTTTAAACCAAAGACCATGTGTTTGTTCTCAAAAATGATATTTATAATTGTAAACAAACAAAAAATAACTTTAATTTTTTTTCAAAATCTCTACAAAATAAATCTATTTTTTAAAAACAATCTATTTCATTTTAATCTCAAACAAAAACGTTAATCTAATCTAATATATTTACAAACAAACACAAAATTAAGAATGATAAAAAGCAACACTTAGATTCAGAAAAATCAGTTTTACCTCAATTCTTGTGTCATATCATGACACAACCTTCATTGTCTGTCTCTTCTAGATTCACCGCAATTCACGTGTGACCTATATCATTCTCTTGATCAAAAGGGTATTCTCACTTTCATAGATGAAGAAGAAATTCAAAAAGGAGAAAAAAATCACACCATCACTTCTTCAAGCCATTCAATAATCTAGGATATTCATTGTTGTTTTCTCTAACAACTATGCATCGTCAACTTTTTGTATGAATGAACATGTCACGATCCTTGAGTGTTTTGATACACAAGGACGTTTGGTTATGCTGATCTTTTATGATGTTGATCCATCATAAATTCGCCACCAAACCGGTTCTTATGGTGATGCTTTGAAAAAACACGAGGAGAGATTTTGGGATGATAAGAATAAGGTGCGAAAATGGAGGGATGCTTTATATCAAGCTGCTAATGTCTTTGGCTGGCATTTCCATCACGGGTAGAGTTTTCAGGCAAATGTTAAACAGTGCATTCGGGTCATTGGTTAAACATATAAATAAGGAAATTCTGTCTTGAAACTTGTGCATTCAATGCATCGAAAACGCAAAAAACATATTTATTTTATCTTATATTTCCATTTTTAGTATGCTTAACAAGTGCCCCAGGAGCACTGTTTAGCATGACCCTTTCTTATATTCTCATACTACACTTTTATGCATTTATTTCTATTTTTTTATTTTTTTTTCTCTGCTAAATATGCATTTGTTTTAACTACCCTTCTTTTGCATGCCTAATAGTCCATGTGCGGTCTTAAATATAAGTAGAAAGGTGCATAAATTTAGAGATACGTATTACTACCTTTGTTCCTTATTGTAAGAAAACTGATGTATTATCAAGTATTTATTTATTATAGTCTAGATACATAAGTTTTATAATGAATCTAAAAGTACAGTGTCTTTTATAATAAGGAACGGAAGTAGTATAATTTAAGAAACATGTTCAAAAAAACAATATAATGCAAGAAACATTTTAGTGCAAGAGAAATTGCAGATACCATTTTAAATGAAGGAAACATAGCAAGTCAATCTCTGACTATTTGTATTTTATGTGTATAAATTAGTCTAATAATAAGTTAACTTCTTCATAAACTCATTTTTCCCACACAAATTGATTTCTAAGTAATAATCCAAATTGGTGGGGGGACTATTTTGACTGATATTTGAGGTTTTTAAGAACACAACTTGACTAAGGTATATTAACTCTAATTAATTTTGACTAAGGTGAAAGAACTAACAATTAATTCAGTGCTTCATTTTCATATAGTTAAATGAGATGATTTAGGTTAAAAGAAATTACTCAGACCGGTCTTGTTATTTATAACCAAGTAACTACAATCAAATCTTTTGAATAGAGGAATAAGAATCAACAATCTTAATCATTGAAATATTTACTTAAAAGTACATAATTCATATTCAGATCATATACATATTTTAACAGACATCATGTGTGCTGCTGTAATGTGTAGGTGCGAATCAGAATACAAATTTATTGAAAAGATCGTTGAGGAAGTCACTAAGAAGACAAATCGCACTCGTTTACATGTTGATGATAACCCAGTTGCGCTAGAGTCGCCAGTGTTAGAAGTGGCATCACTTCTAAAGTCCGATTCTGATAAAGGAGCTAACATGGTTGGCATTTATGGAATTGGTGGTGTGGGTAAATCAACATTGGCTCGTGCCGTGTACAACAAAATTTCTGACCAATTTGATGGTGTGTGTTTTCTTGCTGATATTAGAGCAAGTGCAGTAAATCATGGTCTTGTGCAACTCCAAGAAACACTACTTTCTGAAATACTTTGTGAGAAGGATATTAGAGTGGGAGATATTTAAAGAGGAGTTTCAATCATAAAAAGGAGGCTCCAAAGAAAAAAGGTACTTTTGGTTCTTGATGATGTCGACAAAGCGAAGCAGATACAAGTACTTGCAGGGGGGCAGGATTGGTTTGGCTCCGGTAGCAAGATTATAATCACTACAAGAGACAAACATTTGTTGGCTATTCATGAGATTCAAAATTTATGAGGTTAAACAGTTAAATCCTGAAAAATCTCATGAATTGTTTAATTGGCATGCCTTTAGAAACAACAGAATTGATCCATGTTATGGCGATATTTCAAGCTGTGCAGTTCCCTATGCTCATGGCCTTCCATTGGCTATAGAAGTGATAGGTTCTCACTTGTTTGGCAAAAGTTTAGATGTATGGAAATCTGCATTAGATAAATATGAAAGAATTTTTCATAAAGAGATTCTTGAAATTCTTAAAGTTAGCTATGATGATATGGATGAAGACGAGAAATGTATTTTTCTTGACATTGCTTGTTTCTTTTCAATTCTTATGAAATGAGCTATGTCAAAGAAATATTATACCTACATGGTTTTAAAGTGGAAAATGGCATTCAAGTGTTGACCGACAAATCCCTCATAAAGGTTGATGGCAATGGTTGTGTGAGAATGCATGACTTAGTTCAAGACATGCGCAGAGAAATCGTGGGGCAGGAATCAACATCGGAGCCTGGCAGACGCAGTAGATTATGGTCTGATGACGACATAGTTCATGTTTTTGAGGAAAATACGGTATGTTACAAATTAAAAACATTTCCATGCTTTTTATCTATTCTCAAATTTCAAATGTGAATGAAATTTATTACCGTAAGTAGAAAAGGATGTTAAGACTTAAAATTCCTAATTTCTTGAAATATGTAGATATTCCTAAACTTTACATTCTTTTAACTAATTATTTGGAATTGAAAGGGGACTGATACAATTGAAGTCATAATCATCAACTTGTGCAATGACAAAGAAGTGCAATGGAATGGAAAAGCTTTCAAGAAGATGAAAAATCTGAAAATTCTTATAATTAGAAGCGCACGCTTTTCTAGGGGCGCTCAAAAACTACCAAACAGTTTGAGAGTTCTGGACTGGAATGGATATCCATCACATTCCTTACCAGCTGATTTTAATCCTAAGAATCTAATGATACTTAGTTTGCCTGAAAGTTGCCTTATATCGTTCAAATCGCCCAAGGTATGTATTTTTTAAACACATTCTGCTGGTCTTAAACGCTACTGCGTGTTTCCTATAAAATCATCATAGTGCCATTCCATATTTGTTTTGTAGGTGTTTGAGTCCTTGAACTTTCTGGACTTTGAAGGCTGCAAGGTATTAACTGAGCTACCTAGCTTGTCTGGTCTAGTAAATTTGGTGGCATTGTGTCTTGACAATTGCACTAATTTAGTTACGGTTCATAAGTCGGTCGGTTTTCTTGATAGACTCGTGTTATTGAGTACTCAAGGATGCAACCAGTTAGAAATTTTGGTGCCCTACATCAATCTGTATTCTTGAGTGAATGCGAGAAACAAATTCAACTACCGGATAGTATTCGTATATTGCCTAAACTTGAGATTATAACGGTTTATGATTGTAGTGGATTTCAATTGTTTGAGGAGGATAAAGAAAAAGTGGATTCAGAAATTTTTCCAAAAGCCATGCTTGTATATAATGAAGGAAAGGGGACATTACTTGATGTATGTTCTCATAACATACGTGCCAATAATGCCATAGAAGTATGTAAACCTTCGTTCGTCAGTAATGATTTTGGACCCGTGTTTAAAGGGATTTTTGAAGAGAGAGTAAATTGGCATCAGAATGGAATCAAGGAATCATCGCTATGTTTTTGGTTTTGAAAGAAATTCCCTCAGATAGCTCTATGTTGTGCCTGAGAACCTCCGATGTATAAAGACAATATGGTATTGGATTTCAAGCTGTTCAGTTCATCATGTAACTACATATTTTCTGCAGGAAGGATATCAGACTGTTAGGACCCAAAATCAATAGAATAGTAGATAAGCAGTAAACTAGTATAGAAATGATGGAAATTGAGTGTATTATAGATGATAATTGATTTAGAGGTCAAATGGAATCTAAATCAATGAAATGGATACAAATAATCAACAATAAGCTGATTTAAGCTAAAAAAGAATAAGTGATTATGCAGAATTAAACTAGGCTCTTTGAGAGGCCAAAACTCTCCAATGATGCTGATCATCACAGCTTTAAAATCATACCCACTCTACCAATGCATGGAGTGCAATTACTTATAGCATTCTCAGATCCAGAAGATCCAATCAGAGAGTGACATGTGTCCCACTCACATGCTCTCCCTCACAATTAGATAGAGCTGACAGCTCATGATTGGAAGAGGGATCACCACCTCTAGATAGAGCTGACAACTCATGATTGGAAGAGGGACCACCTCTTTTGATCCTTATTTTGTATACTATTTGGTGTCTATCAATACCCCTCCCTTTTAAACTCTCATTGACCTCAATGAGGAAATTAGGAAACTCAGCCTTCATTTTGTCAATCAATTCCCATGAATTTTCAAAATCTGGCAACCCCTTCCATTTTACCAATATCTATAGCTCACCTTTCTCATTCTTTCTGTAGTCTAATGCCTCTTCAGGCCCCACTGCTAACTGCCAATCTTCAGCCATACATTCAGGGAGCGGCTGAGAATTTACATTAGGAGAGATTGCTTTCTTCAACAAGGAAACATGAAAAACAGGGTGTACTCTGCTATTAGGTGGTAGTTTTAATTTGTAAGCCACAGCTCCAATTCTTTCTTCCACTTCATAAGGGCCATAGAATCTAGGACTGAGCTTTTGGTTCATCCTCTTGGCCAAGTTCTTCAACTTGTAGGGAGCTATCTTTAAGTAGACCAAATCACCAACTTGAAAATCTACCTCCCTTCTATGTTTGTTAGCTTGAGTCCTCATTACATCTTGAGCTCTCAGCAACTGAGTCTGCATTTCTTTGATCATAGCATTCCTTTCATATGTTAACTTGTTCACTTCATCTATCGCTGAGCCATTGACATCTCCCATAACTAACACTTGTGGTTTCCTGCCATATACAGTCTCAAAGGGTGTGCTTTTCGGAGATGAATGGTAATTGGTATTATACCAATATTCAGCCCAGGGTAACCATTTAGGCCATAGTTTAGGTTTCTGACCAGTTACACACCTTAGATATGTTTCCACACATCTATTAACCACTTTAGTTTGCCCATCTGTTTGAGGATGATAGGCGCTACTAAATTTCAATTTAGTGCCAGCTTGCTTAAATAACTCAGACCAGAAAGCACTGAGAAATACTCTATCCCTGTCTGACACAATAGAGCTAGGAAAACCATGTAGTTTTACCACTTCTTTGATAAACAAGTCTGCCTCTTCTTTGGCAGTGTAAGGATGTGATAAAGGTAGAAAATGAGCATATTTGGTGAGTCTATCCACTACCACCAATATAGTATCCTTTCCTTGAGCTCTAGGTAATCCACCAATGAAATCCATGGATATGTCTTGCCATATCTGTGTTGGCACTGGCAGTGGTTGCAACAAACCACCAGGACTGAGAGCTTGATATTTGTTTCTTTGACATGTTTCACAAGCATCCACATAACTTTTTATAGTTTTTCTCATGCCAACCCAATAAACCACACTTGCTAGCTTTTTATAGGTTCTCAAATAACCAGAATGGTCACCAGTTGGGGTATCATGGAATTCATACAACAACCACTGAATTCTAGGTGAATTCTGTGGTAATACTAACCTGCCATCATGGAACAATTTCCCTCCCTTCAATTGAAATTTTCCATGGCTCAAAGGATTTATAGTCAGTTCCTGAATTATTTGTCTCAAGTTCTCATCATTCAAGACTTCTTCTTCTATCCCTTCCCATGCCTCACATTAGAAAGGTGTGAGAGTTGCATACTTCATTTTCCTAGACAATGCATCAGTCACTGTGTTTTCTTTACTTGGCTTATATTTTACTTCAAAATCATAGCCAATCAATTTAGCTACCCACTTCTGTTGCTCTCCACCCATAAGTCTGTTCAGTGAGGAACTTTAAGCTTTTCTGATCAGTATGGACTGTAAACTTCCTCTCCAACAAGTATGGTCTCCACTTTTGCACTGCCATGACTATGGCCATGAGCTCTCTTTCATATACTGATTTGCTTTGGGATCTATCAGATAAGGTATGGCTCATATAGGATATAGGTCTTTTTTCCTGCATAAGAACTGCTCCAATTCCCTTCCCTGATGCATTAGTCTCTAATATGAAAGGCTTACTAAAATCAGCCATAGCCAACACTAGAATGGTAGTCATAGCTTCCTTTAACTGATTGAAAGCTGACTGAGCCCCATCAGTCCAGCTAAAATTGTCCTTCTTCAATAATTGTGTTAATGGCCATGCCACTTTACCATAATTCTGCACAAATCTTCTATAGTAGCCAGTAAGGCCAAGAAATCCCCTCAACCCTTTCAAATCCTTAGGTGTTGGCCAGTTCACCGTGTCTTCAATCTTCTTAGGGTCAGCAGCTACCCCTCTACCAGATATCAAATGACCAAGATATTCAACTTGACTTTGGCCAAATGAGCACTTCTTCTTATTGGCATATAACTGATTCTGCTTGAGTACTTGTAAAATTTCCTTGACATGCCAATTATGATCTTCTTTTGACTTACTGTATATGAGGATATCATCAAAGAACACAAGAGCAAACCTTCTCAAATAAGGTCTCAGTACCTCATTCATTAAGGCCTGAAATGTGGATGAGGCATTGGTCAATCCAAAAGGCATGACCAAATACTCATAATGCCCTTCATGTGTCTAAAAGCTGTTTTAGGTATGTCACTGTCATGCATCCTAATTTGATGGTACCCTGATTTTAGATCTAATTTGGTAAATATAACTGCTCCACCAAGTTCATCTAACAATTCCTCAATGATAGGTATAGGGAATTTATTAGGGATAGTTACCTTATTTAGTGCTCTATAATCAGTACAAAATCTCCACCCTCTATTCTTCTTTTTAACCAATAGAACTGGGCTTGAAAAAGGACTTGTGATGTGTCTGACTATTCCAGCTTGTAGCATCTCTGCTACTATTTTCTCAATTTCATTTTTCTGATAATAAGGATATATATAGGGTTGAATATTTGGAATATCAGCATTTGGTTTCAGTACAATAGCATGGTCCTGAACTCTGGTGGGTGGTAGACCAGATGGCATATGAAATACATCATCAAATTCAGCTAATAATGTGGTCATATCCATTACCTCCATATTTTGCTCATCTTTGTTGACTGTCAGAGATTGTAGTATGAATCTTATTCCCTGGTCTGACAAAGCCTTGATCATAGTTTTCATAGAGGCTTGTCTAGTGCATAGAGTTGTGTCACCAATTATCATGTGACTTCTACCTTCTGATTTCCATTTTAAGCATAAATCATGGAAGTTGGCTTGAATATCACCCAAGCTAGCTAGCCAATCCATTCCCAACACTAACTCAGTTCCTCCTAACTCCATCAAATAGAAATGTTGCTTAAACTGCACTCCCTGAATTTGGAATTGCAATTCTCTACACACACCTTGATTCATCACCTTCTCCCAATTCCCTACTTCAATCACATAAGTTGGAGTTTCAACTAATGGAATGTCCAGTTCTTTCACTAAGTTAGTGGCTATGAAATTACTCGTGGCACCAGAATCAATGAAAGTTAGTACTGCTCTCTCTCCAATCTTCACCCACACCCTGAAGGATTTATTAGAAGTAAACCCCTCTCTACTTTGTATAATAACTGCATGGTGTTTAATTCTTCCTCCACCATTGGCTCTTCTTTCTTCTCAGTCTCTTCCCTCTCTTCCTCTTCACTACTACTGCCTTCACACAAGACTAACTTCATATGTTTGAGCTTACATACATGCCCACGGTTCCATTTATCTCCACATTTAAAACACAATCCCTTCATATGCCTCTCATCCAATTCAGCAGGGCTTAACCTCTTTCCCTTGAACCTATCATTGCTATCATTACCATTCTTCTCCATCTCTCTTCTTCTTCCTCCAAAATCTCCCGGATCCTTGAATTTGATGGTACTCTCCTATCTCTCCACTCACCCTTAACACCAATTCCCCTCTTCAATAGTGCATTGTTTTTCTCCTCAAGTAACAAAGCCTTATCCATTAAAGAGGACAGATCCAAGTCTTCATACAGTTTTAGCTCTGCTTGAATTTCTTCTTTCAAGCCATTCAGAAAGATAGCTTCCAACATATGCCTCTCATTTCTTCTGACTAGAGCTACTAACATTTCAAATTTCTCGCTATACTCCACAACAGTGGTCCAAGTGGATTCTGCAAAATTCCTGGTTGAAATCTGGGAATTAGTGCAACTTTGAACTCATCCCAAACTCTCAGAGGAGTTTGTTCTTCCCACCATTGAAACCAATTCAATGCCTTGTCCTCTAACGCAATCACTGCTGCGTCGAGTTTATCATGAGTTCTAACTCCACTCAAACGAAAATAACGTTCAATACGTACTAGCCAACTATAGGCATCATCACCTTTGAAGATCGGCATCTCCAATTTACGCCGATGGTGATGATTCTGATGACTGTTACTTCCGTGACGCACCGGAGAATTACGTGACAAAGTGCTACTGTCACTACCGGCATCCTCGTCGTCGCCATCATGTGGGTGTCGTCTTCCTACCGGTCGACCGTGACGACGTCAAGTTCGTCGTTGTTCCAACAACAACTAACGAATCTGCTCAACTGTTTCTTCTACGTTCGTGAGTCTATGTTCCATCGGATCCTTTGATTTTGCGTAAAATCAACGTAAACCGAGGCTCTGGATACCAATTGTTAGGATCCAAAATCAATAGAATAGTAGATAAGCAGTAAACTAGTATAGAAATGATGGAAATGAAGTGTATTATAGATGATAATTGATTTAGAGGTCAATTGAAATCTAAATCAATGAAATGGATACAAATAATCAGCAATAAGCTGATTTAAGCTAAAACAGAATAAGTGATTATGGAGAATTAAACTAGGCTCTTTGAGAGGCCAAAACTCTCCAATGATGCTGATCACAGCTCTAAAATCATACCCACTCTACCAATGCATGGAGTGCAATTACTTATAGCACTCTCAGATCCAGAAGATCCAATCAGAGAGTGACATGTGTCCCACTCACATGCTCTCCCTCACAATTAGATAGAGCTGACAGCTCATGATTGGAAGAGGGACCACCTCTTTTGATCCTTCTTTTGTATACTATCTTGTGTCTATCAATATGCTCAGATAGCTCTATGTTGTGCCTGAGAACCTCCGACGTATAAAGACAATATGGTATTGGATTTCAAGCTGAGTATACTCATAAATGGCAATAAGCAATTCAATTCATCATGTAACTACATATTTTCTACAGGAAGGATATCAGACTAAATACTTATGTGTGATTTAGTGTGCAAAGTGGAAAGATAATTTTTAGAGCATGAATGGAATCAAGTAGAGATTTTATGAGTTGAAATACCCTATTCCTTGTGGCTCCGAAAGGATAATGGCCAACCATGACAGATCTACAACAAGAAATCCAAGTTGGTCCCTCATTTATGTCTATGAAGATATCAAAGAGGATATCAAATTTATGTATGAGTTTATGGAATGCAAAGAGGTTCAGAGAAGAAAGGAAACACTAATGGGTTTTCACTCTGTGCTCAAGCATCATGGATTTAATTGGATTGGATTTTGATAGAAAAGGTCAAGTGTGATCTACTTTATATTTTCTTAAAATACTAAATGTAAACTCCATCTAATTCAATTGAAAACATGTTTAGTTGAATCAATATTTTATCTTTATTATTGTTACTTTGAGATTTTTATATTAGGTATAATTCATCCCTACAAAACTGGCTTGTAAGGTGAAGATTGTCCTCACTTATAAACACGTAAACATGTCATTTTGCAACTAATATGAGACTTCTTAACACACCCCCTCGCGTCCAGCACTATTGGATTTGGTACATAAATATAAATAGTGGATGGCCCGATCAGAAACCTAATAGCAGGCAGCCCAGCGAATCGTTGAGGAGACTCTGATACCATAATTCATTTTGAAAATTGATTTGATTAAAAAAAAATCCATTATTCAAATCAACCTTTCTTATTTTACCTTTCTTATTTTGACAGGATCACTACAAGAAAACTGGCATATACCGGCGGTTTTTTAAGGTGTTACCGGCGGTTTTGAACCCCTACTAAACACTTTTCTGGTGGTTTCCATAGAGCCCCTATATAGTCTGGCGGAATCGAATTTAGCGGCGGTTTTGGCAACCGCCAGACAAACTGCCGCTCTGTTTTAGCGGCGGTTTAAACCGCCACTATTTAGTTTTTGTACACTCATTAGATTGTGGCGGTTCCAAACCGCCGCTACTGTTATATTTTATAAAAAAAAAATGGTTTTCTGCCAATTATTAATAAATACATTCTTAAACTACTAAATTAAATTCTTAACTCAACTCAATTTTTTGATGTACCAAAAAATTAACTTAAATTCTTAACTTAAAACATGAACTAATACATATACAAAATAAATATGAATTTCTACATTTTGTATAAAGTGATTCAATCGCAAAAACATAAACGAACAATTATTTTTTTTTTTGATAAGCACATAAACGAACAATATGATAAAGTCTCTTAAGCAACCAATCCTTTTGATAAAATAGTTACATTGAGCTATTGAATTGGCTCTTAAGCGATCTTACAATTTTCTTGTAATATCTCCTTCAATGGTGGCATTGCACTTAAAGTGGCAGCTCGAGCACAAGTCAATGTGATAACATACCTGCTGCTGAAAAGTTGGATTGTTTTGACTAGCTTTTCCAAGAACCCATGCAGCAAGAGCCATAATACCTGAATCATCGTGATTAAGTTCTCGCGTAACAGCAGAAAGCCCCCCAAATTTGTTTAAATCTGACAGACATTAGAATTTCTGAATTATAGCAAATGGAAACAAAAGCAAGGGAAACTTTTGAACTAATGACCAGCCCCAATTCTAGCGTATATTAAAACTTTGTTGGGAAAGTGACGCATAAAAATAAATAACATATGTTCTAGTAAACCGTAATACAATCTTCCACTTTTCTTCCATTTGTTTTCACTTTTAAATATTTATGATCTGACATTCATTTCAATCTGTTTCCAAATTCATCTAACAGATATCAAACAAGAAGTTATACTGACAAAATTCTTCTAGGGAAAACAAGTACTGAAAATTTTCAAAAGCATTGCTTGAAAAAAAGCAGATTCTGAGATTTCTAAATTACTACTATAAAACATCTATCTAGAAATAGCTAACATATTAAACAAAGAGAAAATTGGATATGCACTAATAGTGTAAAATAATTTTACACTGTAAATTTTAAATTAATTTTGTCACCATGTATCTTGCCACATCATACTGTAAATTTTAAATTAATTATATGACATGAATGGATGCTGAATTCCCATTGGATGACAGTGTAAAATTATTTTACACGTCAATGCATATCCATTAAACTCTTAAACAAAATCAAACAATCGGCATATTATCTAAGTAAGCAAACATTATTGTAAATAATAATAGAAAGCTAGCTACCATTTGCATTATTTAACGGTTCAACAAGCTCAAGAAGCTCCAGCAAAACTCGGTATCCATCTTCCAAAGATGTAGACACATTATTCAAATCAGTTATCGCAATTTTCATCAATTCAAAATCAGAAAACATTCTTGTTTACTCCATTATTTCCTGTTTAAAATCCACAAACAATACACCATATAAGTAAACAACAAACACAAACACAAACACACACAAACTCAAAAAGAATTTGAATTACTTTGAGTTCAATTTGACGCTTTTGAAGTTCTCCGGATCATAATGACCTAAATCAAACACACACAAAGAAAAAACTAAGTAAATATATAAAAATAGATTTTCTTTTTTGTTTAGTAGAGACAGGGGTTACAGAACACAGTGACTAATCTCTCGCTGAATTGTAAATAGCATGGTAATTAAATTATTCTTACTTATAGCCCAATGCGACATGCTATCCATTGAAGAGAAGCCTCCGTTGGAGTCGGAAATAGTGGAATTCGGCGGGAGTAGATCGGATTCTTAGATAACCATAAGGAGTACAAAAGTTATTAGGCTAGACTGTTAAAAACTATTGACAGAAAACAAATTAAAATCAAATGGCTGGAAAACACTACAATCACTCAAAAATGACACAATAATCACTTTTTAATAAACTTACTAGCTATATAGCTCTCTAAAGATAAATAATGACCTTTTCATTTTGCAGTAAATGCTTGAGGTCAGATCTAAGGTATTTGATCCATCTTAGCTAGAAATTCTTATTATTGATCCTCCTTTCCTCTTATTTATTACATATCATCTAACACTGTCCAGTTAAATTTCCAATTCGCTAACTAACTAAAAGGGTTACATATCACAGATATTCCCATTAAGCTAAAATGTGAAAACATACACATTAGGTTAGCCATTACCTTTTGTTGAGACTTAACATATCTTTGACATATGTGTTACTTGAAATTCTTTCTAGGAGAATCACTATCATGCAGTAAAGCTTTGTACATCCCATTGTAAAAATCTCTTTAACAAAACTTGAAGCAGTGAAAACAAAATTCATTTGGTTTGCAAAAGCTTTTGCGTTGGCCTCCCATACTCGATATGTTAGCATACATCACCTTCCAATTCAGAAGCAGTCAATGTTAGAACAATGAGGGAAAAAAATACAATTAGAGAATTAAAAATTATGACCTATAGCAGCTACTCAAATAGAGTAAGTGATCTTGTCCAATTCAGTGCAATCCATTAGCATATCGACCACTTTATTCTAATTTGAATATAAAGTTTATAGTGATGTTTGGTGCCTCAGATCAGAAGCAAATGAGCAGGCACAAATATTTAAGATTTCCCTATCCTACAATAACATGCATACCAAGACTTATGACCAAGTTTAGTTCTTTACAACATTCTAATATGTGTAACTAAATAATCATCCATTGTTATCCACCACAATATTTATATCAACCGCGAAGGAAAAATGGAAAGACTCCACTAAAATGGAAATTGTGCATTATTAATATAGTAATTAAAAATAAAGTAATTAAAGTCTTTATACAAATTTTTGGAGAATACCTAACAAACAACAGGAGTCCCATCAAATCTGCACAACCCAATTGAAGAGCAGATCTTCTTTGGCCATGCCTAGCGAATCAAGTTTCCATAGGTGAAGTACTAACCAAAGACAAAGCACTAATTGGTGTCATACGAGTTATGTATCTATAACATAATATAAAAACATGTTCAGAACAAATTTGACACCAAAAATTATAAAAATTGAAAACACAAAATATAAAACAAGTACCTTGTAGAGTCCTCTCTTTACATAATCGCTAACTCTCTCTTCCTCAATTTCACAAGATTGATGTCTATCTAACTTGGTAGTTGGTACCATAAATTTGTCGTTCACTCGGTCCATCACTACACTTTGCATATTCTCTCACCAACTAGAAAGTAATTCTTCCTCAAAGGTCACCAAAGCCATGATTCAAATCAAGATAAGTATGACAATTTAACCCAGTATACATTTTATAAAACTACCTGCAACAAATATACTTCAATTGATAGACAAACTCTCATGCCAAAGCAAAAACAACCCCTCTTCCCCACTATCTCCATGCTCGGGACCGACGCCACTAACTCTAAAATAGAATACCAACAAAACTGATTCAAAATGCATATAGTAGAGTTTGGTGTGGATGCATCAACCAAAAACCAGAAGAAATGTTCCTCTGATCCTCTAGTTATGCTAGGGGAACAAACAAATAGCTTTAGTAAATCAAATTAAGTTCCTACATCATTTTTTCAACTCAATATTATTTTTATTTTTATTTTGAAAAGGCAAATGTATTAATCATAACAGCTTCTCAGTTACAAGGAGTGCATGAAAAGCAAAAGACCCTCAGACCCCAAAACAAACAGACCAAACAACAAAACAAAGAGAGGAGCTAGAAGTCCTAAAATAAAGAAAGGAACCTAAGCCTTCAAAACCAGTCAACCAAAAGCCACCTCACCCAAGGCAAAACACCACACACACCTCTAACCACCAAGACAAACCAAAACACCTACACCACCAGACCAACTCACCAAAAATTAACATATGTATTAACTTAAATGCATATTAGCCAACTTTTAGCCAAAAATTTCAACTCGAAGTGATGTTTTGCATGCATATAAGAACAAAGTTCATCAAAAGAAGCATCATTCTCATTCTCAAGATTAGGTACACAAATAATGCTTAATAATGTTTCAATGATAATCCCTATAACAATATATGTCCTTCTTTCTCTAAATTTCAGGGAACACAGTAGATTGAAAACCAATAAACTAATTTCAAATACCTAACTACTAAATATATAAACAAGTAAATAGTTTCAAATAACTAAGTACAAGTTTATGGAAAAAAAAATGATGAAAAACTTGGAAAAAATAACTAAAAAATTTAACAAAAATTAAAAACTGAACCTGAATTGAAGGATGAACGAAACTGAATTGAAGCTTGAGAGATTCTGAACAAGAGTTAAACCGAATCCAAGTTGAACAATTATGAAATTGAACGATGGTGAATGTCGGTTGATTACGCATGTTGTTACACTATGCGCCAGTTATGAACGCAGACGGCGCGGGGGTTGCAGACGAGGTCGGAGGAATTGCAAAAGGGGCCGAGGTCGGAGAATGGTCGTGAGATTAGGGTTGAAGATTTTTTTTGCGTTTTGGGAAAACAAACAAAGGGAGTATGTTGAGAAGATTAAGGACCTCTTTCAAACACTTTTGTTTTTTAGTTTTTAAAATGTGTTTTAAAAATTAGATTTTAAAAACTGTTTTCAAAAAGAAAGAAAAAAAAAATGTGTTTGGTTAGGTAATTTTCAAAAACAGTTTTCAAAACAAGAAAAAGAAAAAATTCATTTGGTAATCTATTTTTCAAAAACAGTTTTCAAAACAATAAAATTATAAAATTTATTTTTGTAACCTATATCTATAAACTATTGTATTTACAATAAAAAATGTGATTGTGACGAATTACACGCTATATTAATTTATTTATTTTGACTATTTAAGCACTATAATATTGAAAAATGAAAATATGAACTAATTTTAGTTTTTGTCCAAATGAATACACTAATTTTTGCCAAAACAACACCAACTTCATACATGTTAATATGAACTAACATAAGTATAAAAATCATGTATATTACCTGTGCAGTAGCGGCAAAGGCAGGGGCAGCAGCGGTGGCAAGCGCAGCAGTAGAAGCAGACGGGGTAAAATGTATACGGCGGCCGGTGTTGGTGTTCTTCATGATACCAAATTCTTCTAACCTGTTTAGTACCGACAAACACAACAAATTATGAATATCATGTAATTTGTATCATGAATCGAATTCTATATCAAGTTATGAATATCACGAATCGAATTTGTACACAACAAATTAACACTCACTTTTACAAAATCATTGAAAAGATGGTGATACTACAACTGATAGCTCACACTACAACCGATAGCAACTTAACAGTACCTAATGAATAGCTATTTCAAAACTAAGCACTAATAAGCTATAAGCACTTATGTAGTAAGCTATCAGCATACTCAACACAAATTGCAATTGACCAAAACAATTCTAATCTATTATCACAACTAAGCACTAATAAGCTATAAGCACTTATGTAGTAAGCTATCAAATTCTAATTCTAATCAAACAAAATCTCAAAATTCATTTACCATCATCACACCAAACATCCCTCAAATAACCCCACAAATGACCAAATACCCATAAACCAAAACAGCAGCATAATGTGAGAATAACAACAACCAATTAGCAATTGCAAGCAAGATCTGAAGCTAATTAAAATGGTATGAAACTAGGTTTAAGGAAACAAAAATCGACCATGAACATGAAGAATACTAACCTAGAATGGAAGAGAAAGAAATCGGAGCTAGGAATCATGGCTATGGAAGTGAAGAACGAAAAGCGACAAAGAGTGAAGAGAAAAAAGCATGGTGTTTCTATTGAGAGTGAAGAATGAAAAGTGACGAGAGTGAAGAGAGAAAGTGAAGAAGAGAGAAACATAAAATTTGATCAGTTATTTACGGTACTGCCACTCCGTGTGTTTTCAAAACTCAGAATGGAAAAGCAAAACACCAAAATAGTGTTTTCATTTTTTATTTTTAAAAACTGAAAATTAAAACAGTTTTACAAAATAGCTAAATTTAAAACGAGCTGCCAAACACATGTTTTAGTTTTTTAATTTTGAAAACTAAAATACTATTTTTAAAAACCATTTCAAACAGGCCCTAAAGCTTTCTGAGAATATGTGAGACAATGAGTTGAATTGAAGGTGGTGATTGAGAATAATATGGCTTTGTGAGAAAGATGATTCTGGGAGACTCAGCTGAAATTTTTGGGAGAGAGAGTATAAAATAAAAAAAGGTGAGAAAATACAGCGAAAAAAAAGTTGAACCGCCAGTAAATGACATAAACCGCCGGTTAATAAAATTAAACCGGCGGTTTTCGAAAACTGCCGCAATTATTATTATTTTCTGTATTACCGGCAGTTTTAACAAAACCGCCGCAATTCATGTGCCGCTATTTGCCTATTTTCTTGTAGTGGATTATGTTTGTTTTAGACGCCAATATTATTATTTTGATTTGAAACACTTTCAACATCTCAATTTGATGTGTTTATATTAGAACAAAGATTTAGTTCTGTCAATGGAAGATATCAATATCACGTCAAATGATACATGAGTAAGGTACAACTTAAATTCATTGAATATATAATAGTCGTAGTAAATAATTAAATGGTCTAGATTTTTCAATTGTTTCCAGTTTTCCCTTTTTAGTTTCACAGATTTTTCAATCAGTTATTCAACTTTCCAGGATTGTGATTGTATTGTGTGCTAAGTGGTTTTGATGCTGACTTGCATCTAAGGATGTTTTATAGGGCTTTGTTACCATGCTACAAGCTTTCCATATTGATCGCTCCTCTTGCAATCTGCATCCAGAAAATGTCAAGAGAAGGAGAAATGTTTCTGTTAAACAACTGAAAAATCGTTACTTCATTTTTCTTCAAGTTCTTTGTATCAGTCAATGAAGTTCCTTGCTTTCCTGGTTTAGCATGAAATAAATTTTGGATCAAAATAGGGAAAACAAGATTTGAAACTTGACTTTCATTTATCTAGTATGTGCATTTGGAAGAAAGCTAATCGAGACATTGCAATGAGCAGCGCCTATTTATTTGACATGACATGTTTCACCCTGAGTGGCTCATAGTCATAACTATTATATTAGCAACATGAGCTATGATTTTAAGTAGGGGGTTGTCGACCATTCACTCGATGCATTGATCGATAGCCCAGCAACCTGGCAAACGTCCAACATGAAGGTCGGCTATAGGCGGGTCGTCAATTTACATCCTGACATCTGGCAACCCTCTGGCATATAGGTCGGCTACATGCAGACCAACAAATGGGTTGGCTACTAACAACCCTCTAAATGACAACATCTCGGCAGATCATGACCTAACTGCTGAGGGCGATGGCCTGGGGTCCAACCACCAACCTCACAGATCCAAATCGTTGAACAAATGGGTGCTGACAGTAAAGAGTCATCTAATGGACCATGTCCCGGCAGCCTACATCCGGATATTATAGATTAATAGACTGTTTTAGCTGATCCATCATAGCCAATCAATAAGTTATGTAATCATATATTTCCCTAGTTACAAGCAATCAACCAAACCACAGTGAAATATTCAACAATTGAATTGATTCAGTGTTAAAAACAACAGCAAAAATTACAATGAAGTTTAGTTGTTACTTTTTTATTGAAGAGAATCGCACTGAAATCAACTTTCTCAAACACGGATTGGAGGCTTGGAGCTTGTGAAAAGGCACTACTATCATATAACTGATGTACAACAGAATTGTGGCGCAGTAAATTGTTGCTTCCTATTTTATACAGCAAACAACTTCATATGATCAGATTTATGAGCATGGTGACCGTAATAATGAAAATGTTTGATATGTTGACAACCTCTTGGAAGACTATGATGAAAGTTTGGGAAACATTGTGCCTACTTTCACAATGTGTGTGATGCTCATTAAAATTGAAATGAGTCAGAGGTACTTAATGCTTGTGGCTGCTTCTCCTAAATTTATGATGTTTTTCACAATGATCTGAACTCTTTTCATTTCTATGATGTGAATGTTTTTTTCTGTTCTGTTTGCTCATATCATGCTCAGGATGTTCAGAGCCTTCAGGAGTACCACTGTGTTTTTCATCGATTCTTCTACTTCGACTATTCTTTTTAACATCAGAATCATCGGAAGAATAAGAACACTCCGCTCTGCTCTTCTGACTTCCATACTTTTCTTTTATCCTTCTACTTCGATCATCCTTTTCAACATCGGAATCACCGGACGAATAAGAATGATTAACTCTGCTCTTCTGACTTCCATGTTTTTCTTTTATCTTTCTACTTCGATCATCCTTTTTAACATCAGAATCATTGGACAAATAAGAATGATCAGCTCTGCTCTTCTGACTTCCGTGTTTTTCTTTTATCCTTTTACTTCGACCATTCTTTTCAACATCGGGATCATCGGAAGAATAAGAATGCTCAACTCTGCTCTTCTGACTTCCATGTTTTTCTTTGATCCTTCTACTTCAATCATTCTTTTCATCATCAGAATCATCGGAAGAATGAGAATGCTCAGCTCTGCTCTTCTGACTTCCACGGTACCGATCATGACTATAAATTATGTTATGCGTTTGAGAATCGCAATAATTTGTTGATGAGTACTTATGGTTGTTCCTTTTATCCTTAGGTTGTCGTTGATGATTATGATCATCTGACTTATAATAACGTTCATCTCTACTCATGTGTTTTACGTGATAATCAGCAGGATCAGAATCCTTCTCATCAGAATAAGAATGACTTTTTCTGTTGTGTTTCCTCTCATGCTTTTGCATACTCTTTCTACCTCGATCATCCCTGTCACTATCAGAATCTTCAGAGGAATAAGGATGCTTATCACTGTTCTTGTAATTTCCATCAGGAGCAAATTTCTTATATGAAAAGGAATGCCTTTGTTTGCTATGTTCACTCCTACCGTGCCTAGGATGATCGTAACTTTTGGGTGAAAGTGAGTGCTCTCGTTTAGTCCTTCTACTTCGGTCATATCGTTCATTGGCAGAATCTTCTGAATATTCGTGTCTGCTCTTTCCATGATCTTTTTCAGAGACAGCAGAGTCTGATGAACTTGACTCTTTATAATCTCGCTTCTTCTTTTTTGCCTTAACCTTTTTTTTCTTAGATCTATTCTCTCCATCATCAGATAATGCTTCACTTTCTGAATGCACTAGCTGTGGCTTTTTGTGTTTCTTCTTTTTGGACTTTTTTGGTTTTTTGGATAAGTTGGTCAATAATAAATCAGGGATATCGCCCATGTTGAGAAAACCTATAAAACCAGCAGTAGTTATGGTTGATTTGGACAAACACCTAAGACGACAAGACATACAAATCACTTAAAAAATAAGAGCTGGTAGTACATAACTCCGTATTCGTCAAATAAGTCCTCTTCAGCAACTATCTGCTGGTTGGGATCATCTGGTTTAAACCCTCCACGAGGAGGGCTGGTTCCTGGCTTCTGCTTGAGCTCCCATTTTAAAGGCTGCATCATTCCCAAATGAAACAACAAAATCAGTATTACCGACTTGGGGGGGAGAAGGGATTCAGAATTCTAGATGTTCGCATCTATACTATATAATTTACATGTGACAAGAACATGCAGATGCAGTACCCAACATCAAAATGTGCCACTATGAAGGATATTCCAGGAAGGCATGCTAAACTTTAGTTTAGGCTGAGATACTCTGAAGTCAAGATAAAATTGTCTTGAGAGGTTGAATTTTCAATCTCTCCTTAATTTATATGGCCTGCCCTGCAGTGAGGAATTTTTCCTTTCTGATTTCTGAAATCTCTAATTTTTCATCCAAATTTGTATAAATCTGGCTTTAACCTATTTCCTTATATTCTATTTATCGGCATATCTATGATTCTATTCTATTTATCGATATGTCTATTTACAGAAGGAAAATAATTAATTGCTTTCTTAAATTCTCTCGCATTCAATTACAGTTTGCAAGTGATCTTAAGCTAATTAGAGATTGAGACCGACATAGAGGAAGACAAGAAGAAATGTTATACTTGGAAATGTAATTCTCATCAAATGTAATCAGTTTGTGAACAGATGTAAGCTGTCCCATTTATGATACAAAGCATGTTTTCTTATTAGGAAGTTGCGTATATTTGATCAGTTTGTAAACAGATTAGTCGCTGTGTAAGTGAATTGAATCATAATGTATTAATTATTTAATGGAACTGTGATAAAACAACTACTAAGTAACATTTATACTCACAGAACTAAACAAGTAAACTTGTCCACAAACAATAAAAGGCTATATAAACATTCAATTAAACGAAACTCTATGCAGGCATAAGTGTACCAATCCACGAAGTCAAGGACTAAATTACAAAAATTTCTCAAACAATAATTCAATACAAAGACTAGCTGACCTCAGTAAGATCTGTGTGGGCAAGAATAGCATTCAAAGGGTCATCTCTTTTCAATCTGCTTTCCTCGTTTGGCATTATAGCATCCTTCAAGGGACATTCACGATCGCCACATTGGTGATCATAGTTCCCACATCTTAAACATTTAACATTGCGAATTTCAACTCCAAAAGGTTTTGCTCTTGCAGCAACTCCTGTTTCCAGCCTAAAAAATATTCAGTTACTAAAAGTACGATTAATTTCACAATAACTCATGGGGTTTCACAACAGCAATTTTAATAGCAAAAGCACACTGGCAATTTGTCATGTCAGAATATATAGAATGGAGTTCCATTTTCCCAAATTCAGTAATACAAAGTAAAACATTTGTGGTAATCAGGCGAAACTGTATCCAAATATTATCTATCTACCTCCCAAAAAAGGGATCTAGGATGCACCACATACTACAGTTTTTAGTCACTATGAAAACCTATGAAACACAAAGAATAAGGCATAAAGAAAGAAAAAATGGAATTGTGGGTTCAGCCATGGAAGAGAGTGGTCCAACTATCACCTAAAAGACAAGGTGAAACTTCAAGAGCATGGTAGAAAGACCTAGTTTGTTTATAGTTTGTTAGTTAGAGAGTTTGACTACAATATATATAAATAACGGGAAGGATTGGATAGGGGAAGGGATTCATACTAGTTTTTTGTAACAAAGATGCATTTTTCGATCATTATGTTAACATGGCCGTTTTTTAAAGCAAAATGAAAGAATAGCACCCCCTTGTGAATATAGTACCTCTAATAAGTTTAAGCTCGCCAAGATGTTACATACCATATAAAAGGGAATTTTGCAAGTTTTTAACATAAAAAATGCAGTATAATTTATATATGGCGAATTAGTGTTAATCCCAGATAGTGTTGCATAACGCCAAACCCTTAAAATGATGTAGCGGTATAGCCAGATAGATGCTATTGCAAAGACTAAAAAGCAGCGTACAAAGTAAACATAAATACTCCAAAATCGAAAAATACACAAAATTAAAGAAACCATCATGCTTAATTGTAATCAACTTTGTCATTGTCCATCAAAATCAAGTTCTAAAAGTAATCAAAGAGCAGAACTTAACAAAATGAAGAACAAAGCATAGAAACAGAACAAAGAACATAAAATCAAAACAATCAGAACAGAACGTGGACACAGAAGATGCAGAACAAGAACGAAGAACCAGAACGAAGCAAAAGCAGAACAAAACAATGAAAATGAAAGATGCAGTAGAGAACACAAAGAACAAAACAGAGACAAGATGAAAGAAAATGTGGTAACTGAAATAATAAAGTATTAGGTCACCTAAAGGGTTTAAAAGGACAATTATACCTTTAAAAAAGACATTTTATAAAAAATAACGACATTTTGGAAACATGGCCCTGAAACCCTAATAGCGGACTTAGATGGGTTTCTAACTAATTTCAGATAGTACAATTATCCTTCTAATATGCAAAACAAAGAAACCCATCTAAGTTCTAACTAATCAGAAATGCTGTGATAAAAACTTATCCATGAAAGAAAACAACAACCAAAATAAAATAAAATACCAAACAAATTGAAACAAAAATTCTAATTTGACATACCTTGGCGCATTTTTGAGAACTTCGAATTCTTCTTCAGTTGGTAGAGCACGGCCAAAAACATCCTTTGGCCTAGGTTTTTTCTTCTCTCCTTGTGGCGACCTAGGAATTAAGTGAATCACAAACACATTCAATGACACAAGAAATGAAAGCAAAGTAAACAAAGCAAAGTGAGGATGAAGTACAGTGAAGAGGAAGGTCCATCAGTATTGGTTTGTTTAGGCTCCTTATTCACCATATCTTCTTTTTTCTTCTCATCATTCAGCTCTGCAGCCTTAGCACTTTCAGGATTGTAACCAGGAGGACGAACATACATAAAGCTAACAGCTTGCATAAGCTCAACCTATACACACACAAAACACAAATATGAAAAACCATATTGCAACCAACAAAGGAGAAACGAAGTAAGAAGAAAAGGGTCGGGTTCAAAATTGAACCTTTTCCTTGTCCTTCTTGGATATAAGTGATGTCTAGCGATAAAACTCTTGCTCCTGAGCATACTACAAAATGCAACAAAGGGTTGTGTAATTGGAATTACAATTGAATTAGGTAACTAAAAGGCGAAGGAGAAGCAGGAAAGCTACTTACCTCACGAGCAACTTCTTCAGTTCGACGTTCACGCTGAGCATGAGTTTGTTCAGCAATCCACTTACGACGTTGGTTAGGATACGATAAAGGATGCCACAGTTTTTTATTAAGAAAATTATGGCTCCACGCAGTACCCGATTTAGTCTTGTAATCAACCTCTCCTCCACCTTTGTCATCATTGAATCTTTTGCTTAGCCTCACACCTCCTCCTTCCTCACCCTCCATCTTCTCTTTCTCCACACCACAATTTCTAACAAACACTCTTCTCTAGTCTCAACCAATAACCTACAAATGAAAACAACCCATCAAAAACAACCATGAAATGAATCAATTTTAAGTACCAAAAAGGTTCAATTTTCACAAATAATGAGTGGGGAATTTTGTCAAACAAGTGGTGCGCAATTTTTTTCCTTAAAAAAATATGAAATTGGGGAATAACTGAATCGAAGAATTGAAATGGGAAAAGAACTAACCTTGAATTTGAATCGTATATGAGGGTTTCGCTGAGTTTCTTCTTCTTCTTCTTTCAAAGCAATCGTCAAAACCGAAAAGGGTTTTATGTTTTCTTTTCTGACGCGCAGGAATTGTGTTTGTTAGGCACGTTGATTGATAGATAGATTAGGCCACAATGGGTTTGTTTGAGATTAAAAAAAAAATAGATTTTTTGAAAAAATTTAAGCAAATGGAGAGTAAATGGTAGGTTTTTTTACTAGAATATTCCTATTGAAATATATCAAACTATCCCACTTTGAAAAAATATTAGCTGTTTGTCCCTGTTTTGGATTTTTGTACTCATTTGGTCAAAGGAAATGGCGAAATGTAAGAGGATGGTGCAGAACAACAGGGCCCACGCAAAAAGCCACATAGTGTGGCGAAATGGCACTCAAAAATTTAATTTCATTCATAATATGATGCAAAATCATAAATTTGTCAAAAAAAAATTTAAAAATTATTAACGACAACATGAGTTTCCATCATCCTATCAAGACTATGGGTATCCATCATCATCCAATCAACAATTTGAGAACATACTAGCACCCTATCAATTTCCACCACCACCACCACCACAAAGACAACAACATTTCGGTTTCTCAACACCACAACAACCACTATCACACCAACAAAAGGAGATTGTTGGTAATAATCTTCTTAACAATCTTATGAACACAAACCTTGAAGATCCAAGTATGTGGTCTCCAAATATGGCAGCTTCTTTACAACAACTCAATAATCAACAACAACAACAACAACATCAAGAACAAGAACAACCACAAAATGTATAAGAAGAATCACGTCGTGGACCACGTCGAACTGTTAGACCTCGACAATGTGGCACTTAGAGACATGTTGTTTTTTTACAATGTAATATCTTTTAAATTTTACTCTTTATTAATTTATAAAAATAATTTCAACTTTTGTGTTATTTTAATATTTTAAATTTTTTAGTTTATTTTATTTTTTCTTTGCCATATTAATTTATAAATATTATAAAAAATTTGATAATTTTTTAAATTTTTTTGAAAAATTTGTCATACTATGCACACAAAATAAAAGCCAAAACAAAAAAAATTAAAAAAGGAATAAGCATTTCGCCACACTGTGTGGGTAAATGCGTGGACCCCGATTCTAGCCCAATCTCTTACATTTCGCCACCTCCTTTGGCTAAATGGGTACAAAAAATCAAAACAGGGGCAGACAGATAATATTTTTTAAAAATGGAGCAGATTGGTATATTTCAACTCAAACTGGGATATTCTAGTAAAAAAACTGTAAATGGTAACCCTTGGAGATGGTCTTACAACACAAACCTTCATTAAAATAAAATAAAATGAAATATGTTAAAAAGATTGAGGTGTTAAAACAACCAAAAAAAATTAAAAAAAAAATGTTAATGAATTAGACGTCAACACAGACCGATCCACGTACAAACAATTCCTTGCGAAAACACATAACAAGCAACAAAGACTCTTTCAAGTCATACAGTTAGGAATCAATCACAATGATTAAAACCGATATTAAAAACTCCTCAAAACCTCTGTCTCAACAGAAGCAAACCCGCAAACACTAACAGCCACAGACCCCAACAAATCTGAAAAAGAACCAGGAAACGGATCTAGATAAGCTAGTCAGTTGCGACAAGTTTTTGACGATGAACAACATCGAGCCAAATCAAACAAACCCTCCCGCAAAGCACTAAGACCCACATCCAAAAAGCCACTACTCACAATGACAGAGAGAACATGGAAACAGTCAAGAACGAAAAAAAGCAGTGACCCCCAATCACACACTGCGATTGGGGTTGAGCCACCATAAAACACGCCCCAAGAGGGTTACAATACCAGATCTGCCACTCGTCTCACCACCATCACCAGAATCAAACCGACCCGCCAATCATGGCCACAAAGAATGGTTGGATTTGAAGGAGAGAGTTGGCGGACAGTGGTGTGAGAAGTCGCTCAAGAATGAGATATGTTTTCCGAAAAAATTTAAGAAATTTATTTTGTAGAAATTTGGAAAAAAATTTGAAGTTGTTTTGTGTTTGTTTATAATTATCTGCCTACTTCTTTCATTCCGAAATTTAAGAGAAAAAAAATCACTTTTTTTTGTCCTAAAATATAAGGAAAAAATTATTTTCAAAAATATATTTTTCCTTATTTTTCATAAAATTAAATACAAATTGTATTTAATTTTCTTTCTCACTCATTTTCTCAAAAAACAATAACTAATAAAAAAATAGTTTTACACCTTCCTATGCAACTTATTTCAAGAAAAGTTCTACAAAATATTTCAAATTTTCATGATTATGTTTTCTTAATGAGTGAGATTTTTATTTTTCCTTATATTTTAGGACGAAAGGATTATACTATTATTAATTTACACAGATTTTTTAAGGAAATAACTTTTCATGACAATTGTACATGTGGCATTTCAAAATGGTATCTTGCATTCACATTTAAAGTACACGTGGCATCCTCACAATAGTCCTAGTTTTACAATGATTTCACATTATATATAGCATTATTTCATTGCCACATTTAATATATATATATATATATATATATATATATATATATATATGGGCTGTTAACTTTGACCATGTATGTCATATTTGCTAACTTCGACTCATATGATCAAAATTAACATATATATAGGGGCTGCTAACTACGACCATGTGGGTCGTAGTTAGCAAGTATGACCCATGTAAAAAATACAAAGGGGTGGGGGTGACGCAGGGGTGTGGTGAGCAATGGGGCCGCGTAGAGAAAGTGTGGGGGGCGTGCGGAGTAGAAGTGGGGGGGCGCAGAGAAATTTACATGGGTCATACTTGCTAACTTTGAACCATATTTTGACCCATATGGGTCAAAGTTAAATAATATATGACCCACATATGATTACTTAGCGCCCGCATTGTATTCGCGCACCCCCCCCCCCCAAGCTATTCACTTGCACCCCATGTGTGCCCTCCACCTCTCTTGTAATTACATGTGGGTCATAATACTAACTTCGACCGACATGATCAAAGTTAGCAGCCCATATATATATATATATATATATATATATATATATATGTATATATGTGTGTGTGAAAAAAGTATTGTTATTTTTCGAGCCTAATAGGTATATTAATTCAATATTCTATTCCAATTTTTTCTATTCCAAATCATTTTGATATTATTATCATATTTTTTATAGTGCTGGTACATCACTTTTTATATTCTATATAAGACAAATACAATTATTATTAATATTATTATTATTATTATTATTGTTTTACATTTAAAAATAATTCAATGTTTTTTATTCTTAATTTATAATTCGTTGATTTGAATTCATTTTTTTATACGTTATTTTATATTAAAATAATCTAAAGCAAACATTATTTATCAACAACAACAAGCATGTTGTCTTCAAGAGAGTGTCAACAATTGTCTCAAGAAAAGGTAAACCTTAAAGTGCAAAACCAGGTTGTTTTTTCAAGAAGGGTATTCTTGTCTTGCTTACATTGAAATGTTTCACATGAAAGTTTCTTATACACCAGTCAAATTTTAGGTCTAGTATCTCTAGTAGCAGAATTTGTATTCGGTTTATTGATTGATGTAGGCTTTTCCCCAAAAATATTGACACATCCCGGTGAGGTCCATACTGTTATTCTACCTTCAACAAAGCTTCATCCCAGAAAAGGGTACATCACCAATGAAGCTAATAGTGTTTTTCTACCTCCAACAAAACTTCGATACATGTTGTTAATTGATTGATGGACTTACTTTCTAAGGATTGAACATCAATCCAAAGCAACAAGTGACAAACTTTTTATTCAAGAAGTTTCTATTTTATCAGATACATTTATAATTCCTCAGATGATTTTATCCCTAGCGAATCCTATCAAGAGATATTACACAAAAGATCATACAAATTTTTTCTCTACACAGATACATACATATTTACAATTTAATCTACTTGCGTCTCTTTTGAAGTACCTAGTAGAATTACTTACTTCCTAGGGATTCATATTACCAATTTTCACATTATTGCCGGTCGGACAATTGTCGGTAATATGTATGCGTTGTCTTCTTTCGGCAATCCATCCATTTGTAAGGCGGTGTACAATGTTCTTGTTTTCTTGGTCATATTACCAATTTTCACATTGTTATCGGTCGGACGATAATCGGTAATATGTAGATGTTGTCTTCTTTTGGCAATTCATCTCTTTGTAAGACGGTGGACAATGTTATGTTTTTCTTGGTCATACACTAGTGGGGTTTTCTTTATCATAACATTTCCCACAAAATTCAAAAAAAAGAGTCAACATTTTGCATCCATGTTTGCATCATAAGCATTGTTAGAGAATTTTAGGTCCAAAAGTGGTGCACGTTTTATATTTAAGTCTCTTCAATCCCATCTTGACAAAGATTTTAATCTTCAATATTCAGGTGAAGAAACTTAAATAGGGGCAGCTCTTGTACCTCAATTTTGGACCTACAAATCCAATTTGCATTTTTCATATAAAAAATATACAAAATTATATGTGTTTTATTACTTGTATTTTGATTTTCGTTTTCAAGCATATTTTTACTCTTATTCTCATATTTTTGTTATTTATCCACAATTTATTATTTTCTAAAAAACATAGTTTTAATTCCTTCATATAAAAATAGCATCATTTTCATGCATACGGTATTTTCATTTTCTTTACAATTTTGGTTTTTCGACAATTTTATTCTTTTTAGTGTATTTTATAATAAAATTACAAAAATGTCAAAATAATAATTTTTTCCTATTTCACTTTTATTTTATGTTTTCATTTTCATATATTCTAAAAATACCAAAAATATTTACATTTTATTTATCTCTAATTTTTATTTCATTTAGTTTTATCATTTTATTTAAAAAATATACCAAAAAAAAGAAAGAGTAGTGCACAAGTTGGACTCCACCTTCATGACTCATCAATCTTATCTTTTTTCCGTCTTTTTCCCTTTTAAAAATAAATCAATAAAATGTTTCATTCTTATCATAAAACATCTTTTACATAGACTAATTACATCTCGACACACAAAATCTTCCATATAATAAACTCATTTTTAATTTAACAAAAAATACAAAAATACTGTCCAATTTACCATTTACTCTCTTAGCCTCACAACTCTCAAGTTATTACAAACTATGTCACTTACCTTAATTCCTACCATATAAATACAATACACTCATTCCCTCAAAAACCCTAATTCTTATATATACACATTCCAACAAAAATCAAAGCACAAATTCTAAGAACTGATATGAAAATAGAATTTCGGTGCCAAAGGCGGCCGGAAACGGCCACCACCGCGTCGGAAAACACCACTATCCAAATTTCTAAACTTCTCCAAACTCAACAAGTTACATCACTAGCTTCCTCATCATCTTAGGAACTCAAATCCATCATCAATTTCACACAAAACAACTCACAAACACTCTAATCGGACTTCAAAATAAGCAAGGACTTTCAGTTTCGGTTTCCATCAAATCAAGCCCCAAATGAGGTAGTTTTCATGTGATTTTCACTACTGGAACACGTCTGAACCCTTTCCTATGGTCATTTTCATCCAAATCCGACAGAAATACATTCACAAAGTTTGAGATCCGTTCATGTCTTGCGCATGATTATGAGTTTATAGGTTTCTAATAGGAAAATAGAGGTTAGATTCATGTTCTACGCTGAAAAACTAGTGGAATGGTATCTCGTTTCACAAGCTTTAGTGCCTTGGAACTATCACGACCATTCCGCCACCGTATTCGAAGCTTTTGAGCTCGTTGGAGAATATGAAGGTCACGATGGACCTTGTTCGAGTTTAGTTAAATCGTGGCTGTTGGATTATTTTTATTGTTCTGATCAAGTGGCTGTTACATGAAGAACATGGTGAACGCGCGTACCATCATATCACTGGATCACAGGTTTCCCTTGTAGGTTGGGTCGGGTTTTGACCCATTCCAGACCTGGTCCAATATGTGATGTGGGTTGGGCTTTGTTGGACTATTTTTATATTTCTGCACCACATTGCTTCATGCACCCCCTCTAGCTGGGTTTACGAACTGGGCCTTGGGCCTATATTTTTGTTAGATCTAATTACTTCTGCACATCCCAACTTTCAAGTTTACACCCTTTACTCACTTCATTTATTTTTATTTGATGCTATTTATAAATTTATTCATGTCATCATATGCTTTTATTTAATTATATCATCTACATATATTTATCATCATCATGTTTTTTTTGTAACTTAATTTGATGAATGTTTGTTTTGGTTAATAGCTTATTTTAAGCTTATTAAGTCCAAATTTTTACACTAATATTTAAGGATCGTTCATGAGGTCTAAATTTTAATTTCTAGGTGTTCTTTTTTGAAATGGCAAAAATATTATTAAGACATTTTCTTCGACAAGATGACAATAGAAGCAAAAAGAATCTTACAAGAAAGAGAGCAAGGGAGAGGCAACACTCAACCCAAGCAAAAGAACGAAAATCAAACCAAATACAACAATCACAACCAACAGCTCGCACCAAAACAAACAAATGAGCAGAGCAACTAACGACCCACCACCTCTACAAACCGAAACGAGGAAAAACAACAAACAACACCAACCCACAAAAGCCATTAACGAAGTAGACAATCTCCCGGATTCCAACTCCATTCGTAAAATAAGCACGACGGCATCTTCAATCTCGCTAGACCCCATTTCCAACTCAACACCTTTATTTCCTCCAACAAAGCACTAGGCTCAAGGACTTTCCGTTTTGGGCCGTCCAAATGGACTAAATAGTAGTGTGCCAATTTAACACAAAGCCACACCTAAAGGACTTATTTCGCGCCATATTCCACACCACTTCAAACAAAATAGCTAAAGACGGTGGCATAACGAACTCCACACTTATCCACCTAAAAATATCATACCACACCGCCATAGCACACTAGCAATGTAAAAAAAGGTGCAAAGCTGATTCATGGGAATTCAAACAACCAACACAAACTCTTGGGGCATCCAAATGAAGGATCCCACGGCTCTCAAGGTTCACCCTCGTATGTTTCCTATCATAAAGAAGTTGCCAAGAGAAGGAAATTACCTTAAACGGGGCCGGACTCTTCCAAATATGCCGAAACACCCCCACCATATCATATCCTAACCCTAACCCTAATTTCTAGGTGTTTTATTAATGACTTTTTGCATAAGCTAGATTATCACTTATTTGCTTTTTCATAATATATGTTTCATGTTCACTTTATTATTTTCTATGCTTCTTTTCTATATGCTTTTGCATTTGCACATGTTATTACTACTTGTTTTTATAATTAGCTTATCATATAATAGTTGCATACATACATATTTATGCTAATGGACATTTGGATCATGCATTTTTATGATCATCTATTTTGTGCTCATATCATGTTTTTTTTATATTTCATTCTCATGTGTTAGTTTTTTTTTACTATTTGAACAATGTATGAATACTTTTATTATATATGATCTTGGTTATAAATGGTTGTTCAATATGTTCCTTGATCACATATGCTTTCATCCACATTTTCACACAACATTTTATTTATGATCTCGCTTATTTATTTCACACCATTTATTTTATCGTCTATTTATTCATTTTGTAAATGCACCAGTTCACCTCCGTGTTTTAATAATTGTCAAAACGCGAGAAAATAGAATAGAATACATTTTGGCATCACTAGAGTTGACAGTGAAAAAGCCTTTTAAACTTTGAAAAATCAGTTTTCAGGTCATTTATCTCGATCGATACATATTGTTTCAGGACAATTTGTATCGATGCACATAATATGTTGATCGATACATATGTGCCATAGAAAAAAAAATTGACTAAAGCTCAATATGTATCGATACAAACTAACTTGTATCGATACATATCAAATCCTTTTTTAATAGAAAGTTTTATGTGTATCAATACACATTTATATGTATCAATACATATCAGGCCTTTCTGAAACAAAGAGCTTTATATGTATCAATACACATTTATTATGTATCGATACATATCAGTCAAATCTTAAAAAATTTATGTTGTCATTAAATATGTATCAATACATATAAATATGTATCAATACACATTAGTTAAATTTTGCCCAAATCTACTCCATTCTATTTTCCCTTATAAATAGCATCACAAGGTCTTTTTGTAAGAGTGAGAAACATTTGGAAAACAGCTTTTGATCAAAATTAATGAGAATTTTGGATCAAAGTGTTCATTGCAATAAAGTTTTTCATCTTCACCCAATTCTCAATTACCTCCAAGTTGATAACTCTTTAAATGGGTCCAACAAAGGGGTTCTAGTTCGATTGGGTGATAACGTCTGTAGTGGATCGCGGTGAATCGGATCTTTCGGGTGGAATTGATCTCAAGGGGTTTCTCATTGGTATTTCAAGAAGGATTGAAGTATCGGTTCTTGAAAGTTCAACACGTCGGTGGAGGATCAGCAGGGTAAACGATAACAAGGGTTCTTGATTGAAGAACGGGGGAGGATCGAGTTATCATAATCGGAGGTTCAAGTCGAGGATCGTGTTGGTGATTGCACAAGTTTTCTAATGTTATAACGAGTGAGAAAAGATCAAGTATTTTAGATATCTCGTGTACTGAATTTTGTAAAACTTGTGCATTGTAATTCAAAGGATTTTTATTATAAAAAATAAGTTTTTTACTTAATGAAATTTATTATAGTGTCTAAAAAAAAGAACCATAAGTTATTAAGCATATATCAAAAGAAAACGTTGAGTGTGTAATAAAAATAATAATAATAGGAATAGAAAATAGAAAATAGGAATAGGAAAAGTCTCATCTAAGATCGAGGTTAATGATAATACCATTGAGATCGAGGCTGTGATGATACCAAAAAATTACTAATTAGCAATAAGCAAGATTTTGTGTGGTGATAGGAATAGAAAAGTCTCATATAGTTGGGAATTACTATAAAGGTATCAATGGTGCCCAAAATTATTCAGCTCATTGATTCAAAGAAGAAAACAAAAGGTAAACATAAAATGGGTATTATTGAACCGATTGATGATGATATTGCTGATGAGGTTATTGAGGTTAAGATTGAAGTTATTGATCCGAATCCGAACAAATCGCTTCTATATGTTGGTTATTTTCCTTCTGAATTTGATCCGGCTAAGCACCTGGGTTCGACTGATGTTAAAGTTTATCGAAACAAGCATATGACTGTGAGAGTTGAGCTTGTTGTTAGTCCTACTGAATTACACAGGTTAAGCACCCGGGTTGATTTCGTTGGAACGAATTACAGGTGAGACATCATGCTTGCAACAACAATCAAAATATATGCTTGGTGTCCTTGATAACAAAGCTAAGACACTTAAGATTGTGCCTATTGGTGCTAATATGGTAGGTAATTATTTTGTATCTGGTGATATTTTAGGGATTTCGTTATTTAGTGTGTTGTGTTGATTCGTTGGTAATGTGTAAGTATTCATAATGGAACGAAGAGTTAGAGGTGTGAAATATAAGGAGCCGCTTCAAACTGTGGAAGAGAAGAGTCCAAAACAGTTGGATGAGCATAGCGGAAGACCCATGCTCTTTCGAAAAAAAGAGGCATAATGCGATGGGATGATTTTACTTTTTGATTAAAAATTATTGCAGTAGTTTTCTAAGTTTTCTCCCATTGTAACCCTATCATGTTCCTTTGTTGAACGTTTGAAGGGTGCGTGCATTTGTTGAAATAAGCTGTGTAAAATATGATTAACGACTTTAGTCCATGAATTCTTGCTTATTGATTGTTTTCTTATTTCCCATTCAGGCTACATTTTGTCCATTATTTTATTTTATTACTACTATTATGAAAATGTATCATTTAGGCTTATTTTAAGTGACCATTTAGATATTATTTATAGGTAAGGATAATACTGTTGAATTTTTGTGATCGAGTCTTAAATTATCACTCAACAAGGTATGCCTTATATTTTTTGGAATTGTTTTAAACTAACTAATATTGGAATATTTATTATTCTGCAAAGTAATAAGTTGGAGGAAATCAAAAAAGATTACGAACCTAAAGCTAAAAATGTTGAAGTAAAAGAATCGGTTCATGCAAATAAAGAAGCTCATGTAACTCGCCATATACCACCGTATAATACTTCTGCAACTTTGTCAAAAAAAAAAAAATACTTCTGCAACTAAACCTAAAGAGGCTTATGTATTGGACCAAATCATCCTTCAGGAAGAATGGAATCACCTTCAAGACTTTTATTAGGCTTTGCTGAAGGAAGAATACGTCAGTCATTCCTCAACTTTTATTCGCAACAAGATCGACATATTAAAGAATATAGAGGTATCTATACACATATTAAAGAATATGTTTTATCAGTAACATTTCGTGAATTTAGATGATGTCGTTTGCAATTTTTCGGTGATCCCTCAAGTGATTGTCTTTTGAAGCTACCTAAATAATTAAACTGATTAGCTCAAAGTGTTGTGATATTTTTTGGATGTTGTTTGCAATTTATTCCGTCTTTACTTAGGTTATTTATGATTAGTCTTCTTGTCTTAGATAGACCACCTATGAGTAGCTAAGGTTCTTAGAGGTTAGGTCTTTAGGAAACTGATATAATATTATTTGAAACATGTAATCCTAGTTCGAAAAAGAATATATTTATTGCATCATTATTATACATCTATGATTTTCCAACATGTTTTATAATAGTTTGTTAAATAGATGTTTTTAATAAACTATAATTGAGGAATGATGAATGTCGTAACAGAGTCATCATTTCATACATAGGGATATCTACTCATCAAATAATAGTAATAAAGAAATATAAATATCTTGAGGATGTAAGGCTAATATAGGGTTAATAGTCACAAATTAATGCTTACATAAACATAGTGGTTTGATTGTCCTGCTATGATTTAATTGTAAAAGGTGATTTTGTATGAGAAATCACACCTTACTAAAATAGATTTAACCTGCCCATAGTATAATAATCCAGAGATTCTTAATAAGTCGCCAATTACCAAATAATGTTAGAGGAGGGACCAAAAGTCTAACCACAATTTAATTACTGATTTGATAGAAGTGATATCAATTCAACATTTACAATCAACTAAAGTGAAAATTTACATTCTGTCATTTATTTTCTGTCATTTAAATTCAGCAAAATAGGTTATGAAGTTGTTAACTTGGCAAGATCCATGTGAAGACGATATCTTTTATACTATAACCTGACGAAGAACTGGTGCACTTGCCAAAACACATTCAGATTCGTATGTGAAAGTACATCTTACTACATAGTTAATTCGATGTGATAATAACTAAGATTGTAAAGTAGATATAACATCATTTACCAAGTAGGCCTAAGGGAGAGAATCTATACTTAACGACTTTTCTTCCAACTTTTAACTATCTGAGTGTCAACTTAAATCAACTAAATCTAAACTAAACTAAAGCGGGAGCATTCACCTTAATAACCTAAATTCCAAAAAGAAACTAGTTATCTTGGTACAATCCATATGGAGACTATATCTTTTATATTATAACTCAACGAAGAAATGGTACACTGGCCACAATCTAGTCAATTAACGAGGTCGAAAGAAATATGAAATTTGCGTAAACAGGTCCCTTGTGCTCTTTATGTTTCCGTCATTTTTTTTTATTGTTGAAGTTGTTTGATTATACTAGACTTTTGACCCGTGCGAGCACGGGTTTTTTAAACGTCATATATAAAATTTAAATTAGTAAATGAAGAATTTGCAAAGAAACATTTGACACAATCACTTAAATTAGAATGTTCTTAGGCTAGAATGTTCTTAGGCTTAAATTATCATAATCATATATAAATTGAATAATATACCATGTCTATACTTATATTCAACAAAATTCTTACATATATTTAACTCATATAATTAGTATTAGATTGAGTTAAACTATCGCATTATTTGAAAAATAAGTCAAAAATTGATGGCTAAAATGTCACTTGACGATAATGTCATGGGAGAGAATCTCTCTCTTAGAGACAACCCCAATTAAAATAGATTTGGCCATACACAAACAAATAATTAAAAATAATAGTCTTTCAATTTAGTTTTTTTTTTATAGAGTTTATCATTTATTTACATTTCACTTAAAAGATAATTTTTTTAATATTTAAAATAGGTTAAGTTACATAGGCAGATTAATCAAAGGGAATAAATTAAACTTAATAGATCGATCATTTTAGTAACAAAAGGGATAACTTATAAAGCTTATCCAAACAGAGTTCATATATTCCTTAAATAGTGCAAAACAATATTTGGCATTAACATGCATGGTTCAGCAACACTCGCCATCGCCAAACATAGATTAGCATAACGTTTGAAAACATAATAAGATAAATTAAAGAGAAAATAACTGCAAGTTCACAACTTCAACTAATGGAAAAGCAACACTCCTAATGGTTCAGTTACACATTTGATAATAACAACCTTTGATAATTCTATGAAAGATCCATCTGAAGTTCACATGTTCTTGCTAGAACAGAAGCAAAACATTTCAACCATATTGTTCAATATATCAAAACCATAAAAAGCTACTGTACATAACTCATTTACCACTTCAATTAGAAAAATGGCAACTTCCACATAGCTTGAGGGGTAAAACTATAAAAAGTCCTTCTATTCTATTTTCTTTGGTCAAATCCTTTCTATTCACATTTACCACTTTAGAAAGAATGCATATTATTATTATTATTCCTCAAACATAAAAGATGAAATACGAATAAAAGAAATTTCAATTTAGTTATAGGTAAAATATATTACAAAATTCAATTAACACTTACACTATTGTAGTCAAAATTGAGTTGATAAGTTTGCATCTTAGACAAAATTGGTGATATAGTTGTGTTTTGGATGCCATCTATGCATTGGAGCTGTGAAAACAGAAAACATATGTTAAATTGGCGGATACGAAATTATAAGAGATAAATTCTAAATTCATCCAATTGAAATATTACAAATTAGTAATACATTTTGAATCACTGAAAAGTGCTTGTTGTTAACAATCATTTGATGTACTATAAGTACTATATAGATAGATCTTGAAGTTTCTCTGTCACAAAATACGCAGATGAATACGAAAAGCTAATATGGACGGTTTTGATTCATAGTATATTCAACAAAGAGTGCATTGTCATGATAAATAGAGATATTTGGTATTAAAGGTTCAATCATAAAACTCAATAGAATTATAGAATTGTGGTGTATATATATATATATATATATATATATATAGAGAGAGAGAGAGAGAGAGAGAGAGAAAGGATTGAAACACTATAAGATGGACTGTCCCAAATTGAGAATTGGTCGGTGATTTACTGATTATGAGTAAACAACTTTGGCATAAAGTAATATTCAAAAATATTAGAATGAACAATTTTAAGTGGATTGACTAATTGACTAATAAATAAGAATGCATGAACCATCATTGTAACAATAGTTAGTGGAGATGACAATTAATAAGAAATGAGGGGGAAATTTTAGGGTTAGATTGTTGCTTGAATTTTAAGCATCGTAACAAACATATAGAATAAAAGATTATTCATTCAATTGTCTGAAATTATTGAAAACTCTAAGAAAACTTCATAGTTTGCACACAACATGTTTGAAGAAAAGCTTCATTCAATTTCTCTATTACTTGTGCTTCATTGAAATTGTGAAATCAATTGCATTTAACTTGTGACATATTTTCGGATATAAAAGTGACAATTTGCTCTTGCATTGTAAATACAATATAGTTATCAAATTAATTATCAAATTGTCGTTACACTTGGCACATATAATCTTAATCATAAAGTTTCATAGGCTTAATCGCTCATACAATACAACTGATAGTAATGGAACATTTGTTTTACGCCTATGAGAAATCCAAGCTGCCAAAGAGGAAATATCCCAATCACAACATTGACGCAATGGAACAGATGTAAATCTTTACTGGTGGTATGAAAATGCAACATAGGATGTTTGTCGACACTTCAGACGGAGGTTTTATCAAGAAAAAGACAGATGAAGAGGTCAAAGAACTCCTCGAACAAATGTGCTAGAATGAGTACAATGCTAATAATGAAAGAAGTTCAAAGAAGGTCAGAATGACAAACATCGAAAAGGAAACCACTTATAATGTGGAAATTAAACTTCAAAAGAGGAAACTAACCAAGAAAGTATATCTAGACACTAAGGTAAGCAAGGTGCAAGAAACTTGCGATTTTTGTCAAGAAAATCATCCAAACAGCCATTATGTACCCGAAGAAAAAATAGAAGAGTTAAAGTACATGGGCAACTATGAAAAGCCAAACCCTTACTCCAACACCTACAACCCTGGTTGGAAGGACCACCCAAATTTTAAATGGAGTCAGAATACAACTGCAGAAGCTCAATAGAATCCGCCACCACGAAAACCTTCACCATTGGAGGAGACCTTGAATCAATTTATAACATAATTCAAAGCAATGCCAAAGTAATTTAGACTACGGTAACAAATAAGGTGCTTTTGTTAAGAACCTTGAAGCGCAGACAAGTCAACTGTCTAAGCTAGTTACTATGCCATCAAGTGAAATTATGGGACAAACAATGCTTCATGGCCTAGGATGTTGGGGCCGTCCGGGGTAATAATGGAATGTTTCTTAGGAACAACAACATTGTTGATGTTATTTTTATTGCCATTTTAGGGAGTTTTTGTAGATTTGGATTTCAAGCTAAAAATGGAGAAATTATTAGTTTCCATAGATGCCATTGATTGTACCTGATTGAAAGAATGATGACATGCCAAAAGTTAGTGTTAAGTGCTCTTTGATCAAGCAAGTGGGAGTATCCTGAAAGGCACTCCGATGCTTAAGTAAGTATGTGCGTGACGTGTGTAGTACCCGATGCAAACAAAATAATATTGCAATGAAGTCAAGAAAATAATGATAACACCTTTCAGAGATGGATCCGGGAGTTGGTTACATGAGGAGAAGGCGTTAACACCCCCTCATATCCTTTGTAATCAACGGGAACCATTTGAGGAACTGAATTGCTTTTACAAATTAACCGTGAAATTCTGGCAACCAGACAGACAAATGCTGTGCACAACGTTAGAGCAGTTGTCCGAGCACTTGTCACACAATAATAATAGAACGCAGCGTAGCAAATAAAATAAGCGTGACAGAATGATAAATAACACAGTAGGTTTGTTAACCCAGTTCGGCGCAAATTGCCCTAGTCTAGGGGATACCAATCCAGGAATGAACTCCACTATAATAGTTCTAGTGAAAAGCACAACGTAGCCTCACTACTTGTCTTTGCACCACGACCCTACCAATGGCTGCTCTACCTAGGAACTCCTAGGTATGAGACCTTGTCTCAATTCCTACTAACAGTACGGACAGCACTGCTAAACACACACTTGTTCTTTTGTTTGTATAAGAGACACACTCTAAAGACACAACTAACTCCGTACTTCCAAGCTTAGGAGCAGTACACCATTACAACTCAAACACAGAGTACTTGACTTGAATCAGAGAGATACAAGCAATACTCACAACTAACAAGAAAACCTAAAACCTTAAGACACACGCTTTAGTACACACACGGTTTTCCACACACAAAACTAGGGTTTGTGTTTACATATGTATAATACTGAGCAGTCAATGGTTTGGGCTTCAAAACACAGCTTGGACGTTGTCAGGTCCAGCTAACAATTCTTCATGAGCAAGAATATTGTTTCCAAAAATATATCAATATTAATTATGGAAATACACCAAGGCAAGACAACCTTTTACAACTCATTCAACCTACGCGTCTTGATCAGCACGCTAGGTTAAATATAAAACTTCATAGAATCTCCAGAAGATCTTGCACAGAAATATAGCGCGTGTTGGCGCGCAACAATCAGGTCACACAATGCTGTTCCACTTGCTACAACATTTGTCTCAGCATTTGGCTAGTAGTTGTTTTTGCAAAATGTAGCCAACATACAAAAACCCAACAATCTCCCCCTTTGGCAAAATTTTGGCTAAAACAATATATAGCCAGCTCTTGGAGAGATACACAGAATTTCTTCAGTCCACATCAGCACAAGTATTCACATATCAACTAAAACAATCATGGCATATAACGAAACTACTTCCAAGGGAACTCTTTGAATAAAGATAACTTGTAAATAGTATGAGAGGCATTCATCATCAATACTCATAATACGCCTAGCCTCACAGAAATAGCCAGATAAAAAGAACATATATATAGTGGGTTCATATAGAGAGATGAAAACATACTCTTGAATAGATAATTCCACAACATAGAGGAGATAATCAGATATAAGCGCTCCCCCTCAAAACATGCACATCCTCATACCATAAGTGCTCCCCCTCAAAACATGCAGGCATATAACATAACATACTTACTTCAATGAGACAAATGTCAAAGCATCTGTCCAAGCGTCTTCATGCATAATAATAACATAACAACTGCTAGAGCATGTGTCAGAGCATCTTCAGTCATAAGAAAAATAACTTCTAACATCTATTCTACTCCCCCTTTTTAGCCATAAATTCTGACAAACATCAATAATGCATAAGAGAAACCATAGAGTAGCACATCAGTTCACATAGGTCATAGAGTCACAGAGGCACAGAGAGGCCACAAATAGAGTTATTACAGACCATAGGGCACACAATGGTGCAAAGTAAATGAATAAAAGAGAAAAAAAATTACACAATCATTGGTCAGAGGCAGTCTCATCAGAGGCAGCTGACACTTCCTCAGTATCACCAGCAGCAGAAGCATTTCCTCCTTCTTCCTTGTCCTGACCTTGTGCAAGAGGCTCACCCTCAGCTGCAACCTCAGCTTTGAAGGCAGCTATAACCTTGTCAACCTTCAGCTTCTTAGCTCCCAGATCCAAACTAACCTCTGTAAGCTCAGCAATCATATCCTGCTTACTCATAATACCAGATGACTGGACAGAAGTGCCAGCCAAATCATCAGCTCGTGGCTGGGAAATCAACCTGCAGTCCAAACCAAGAGGACTAGGCCTTCTAACAGGCTCATCTGTGCTAACCAAAATATCAGGGTGTTGTTGCAGAATAACACCACACACCAGGGCTGGAAATGGAATAGGGAACTTAACAGCAAAAGATTTAGCTTGCTCTTAAAATTGATGATAAATGTAATAACCAAATTCAAAAGCAGATTTAGTTCCAACTGCATAAATGAGCTTACCAAGCACAGTGGCCACAAAATTAGAATGAGTAGTGGGGGACCAGTTATTAGCAGCAATTTTATTCAAGGCAGTGGAGTCAGTTTTGCAGAGGACAAAAGCGCAGGCCAGTGACTAAGCTTGTTACCTGTGATAGTCTTGCAAATGGTGTCATCAGTAACCTCCAACTCAGGAGTGTCTTCAACTGATCTTCCAAGATATGCATTAATCACTTGAGGAGAAAAATTGACACATCTACCACGAACATACACCTTCCTGTACTCAGGGTTTCTAGGATCATCACATTCTTCAGGTATATTGACAATGAACTCTCTCACCAGCTTGTCATAGCAGTGACCCAGATCCTTCACCGTTTTCATCAGCCCAGCAAATTCCAACACATCAACCAGCTCTTGGCACTTGAACACATCAGCCTTCAAATTCCTTTCAAGCCCAAGTCTTCTATGATAGACAAATTTCCAGCGAATAGCTCCACTTTCCAGATGAAAGGAAACATTATCCAGAGGAGCTAAAGGAATATCCAAAGGAACTTTCATTCCCTTGACAGTTTTTCTAGATGCTCCACCAGATGGGGCAGCATCTGTCTCAGCAATGTCAACATCAGAATCACTTGAGGGGTGATCCTTTCTTTTGAGACTCTTCTTTTTCTAATCAGTCCTGGGAGTCACTTTACTCCAAGACTTAGGGTCCGTTTGGATTGATGGAATGAGATGGAATGGGATGGAACGGGGTGAGATGGAGCTCTATTCCGTTTTTATGTTTTATAAAATATGAACGGAATGGAATGGAGTGGTATATGGGGTGATAAGGATGGAATGATACACAATAATTATGGTTTTACAATTTTACCCTCAATTTTATATTTTATAAGACTTTTCTCATTCTTATCTATTCTTTTTTTTTTTGCTAAACATTCCTATCTATAAAATAAAGGGTATAATTGGAATAAAAAAGTTATAACACATTCCATTCCGTTCACTATCCAAACAATGGAATGGAATATGTATTCCATTCCGTTCCGTTCCATTCCGTTCCATTCCATTCCATTCCGCTCCGTTCTATACCATCAATCCAAACGGACCCTTAGGGGGACCAGCCATGGGCTTCTTCTCAGTATCATCAGTTTTCTTTTTAGTGCCTTTAGCACTCTCACTAGTAGTAGATACAACTTTACCAGCTTTGCTCCTTGTCCTGCGAGCAACACTAGTAGCTGGAGTCACTTCCAAAGGTCTTACTTCAGACTCCATTTCCTCAACATTAACCACAGCAGTTGGTTCATCATTCACAGTATCAGCCTGACTAACATCTTTCTGAGTCTCATCATTCTGATCTTGAGACTTGGGGGAATCATTCTCATGAGTACTCACAATCACAGGAGTATTTGGTACACCCAAAGACTCCACATTGGCTTGTGCCAAAGATGCTTGAGCATCTGGCACAACAATCTGGACATCAACAGAAGAATCAACAGGATTCTCTGTCACATCAATGTTCTCAGCAACATTAGCATCATCAGCAGTAGTCTTGTCATTAACACCAGCATCAACATTATCAGCAGACAAATTTGATTCATTAACATTTAATTTGTCGTCTACCTTAGGATTAGCAGAACCTGGGGTTTCAGTGAACGCTTCAGTTCCCTCAAGGGATTTCTCATCAGATCCGTTGACTGAAGTGTCAACATTTGGTTCTACAACTGTTGATTTAAAAGGATTTTCCTTACAGTACAAATCATGCATGGTGAGACCTACTCGCTGAATAGTAGAAGTTTTCTTACCTTTAGATTTCGAGGTCTTCTTTGTTGCAGATGAAGTTGATCCCTTTCTAGTACTCTTTTTCCTTGCAACAAGCGCTTTGGGACGCTGTTTGATCGAAGTAGAGTCGGTGATCGTTGCAAGCGGTTGAACATCCATTACCACCGGTGAAGTGGTTTCTGGAACAGTGGGGGAAGTTGGATCGTTTGCGATTGGGGATTGAGTGTTTGTTGAAGTAGACATGATGATAGAGAAATTTGTGAGTACTTGGATGATTGAGAAGGTTGGAACAACGATGGGAGTAGCAAGTGGAAAGATGAGAAGTTTTGAAAAACTAGGAGAAAGGAAATAATGATGAATGCGTGTGATTGTTTTGTTTAAGGGAAGTTGGGATACTCTTCCTTGATTTGCGTGCATAAAGCGGTTGAGGAGGGAGAAAATAATTGTTGCACGCCTCCCATTAAATAACTGCTACAATTCCTCAATTAGGCAAATGCCTAACCGCCTTCTAAGCTTTTCAAATTGAGTAATATCAAGAGCTTTTGTAAAGATATTTGCTAATTGCTCCTTAGTTGAAACATGCTCAATAGAAATAATTTTTTCTTCAACCAAATCTCTGATGAAATGATGTCTGATATCAATGTGCTTAGTCCTACTATGTTGTATAGGATTTTTAGAAATATTTATTGCACTCAAGTTGTCACAATATAATGTCATAGCATCTGTCTTGACATTGTACTCACTCAGCATCTGTCTCGTCCACACCAATTGTGTGCAGCTATTGCCTGCTGCTATGTACTCAGCCTCAGCAGTTGATAAGGAGACACAATTTTGTTTCTTACTAAACCAGGATATGAGATTGTTACCTAGGAAGAAACATCCACCAGAAGTACTTTTTCTATCATATGCACTTCCAGCCCAATCTGCATCACAATATCCTACCAACATAGTACTCTATCCATGAGAATACAACAAACCATAATCACTGGTACTGTTCACATATTTTAGAATTCTCTTCACTTGAGTCAGATGGCTAATCTTTGGTTCAGCTTGGTACCTAGCACACACTCCAACAGCAAATGTAATATCAGGTCTACTAGCAGTCAAATAGAGAAGACTTCCTATCATACTTCTGTATAAACTTTGATCTACATCTTTTCCCTTGTCATCTTTTGATAGTTTGACATGTGTAGGAGCAGGAGTTCTTTTAGTGGCAGCATTCTCCATACCAAATTTCTTGACCATATTCCTAGCATACTTACTTTGAGATATAAATATAGTATCTTCCATTTGTTTTACTTGAAGACCTAGAAAGAAATTCAGCTCACCAACAAGACTCATTTCAAACTCAGATTGCATTTGCTGAACAAAATGCTATACCATCTGGTTAGACATTCCTCCAAAGACTATATCATCAACATATATTTGTGCAATCATAAGTTTCCCTCTTTCATCTTTCACAAACAGTGTCTTATCATTACCTCCCTTTCTGTAACCATTGTTCACCAAGAACTCAGTTAGCCTCTCATACCAAGCTCTAGGAGCTTGTTTCAATCCATATAAAGCTTTCTTCAATTTGTATACATGATTTGGAAAGGCTGGATCAATAAAGCCCTTGGGCTGTTCCACATAGACCACTTCATTCAAATACCCATTCAGAAATGCGCTCTTGACATCCATTTGATACAGCTTGAATTTGAGAACACATGCAATTCCAAGTAATAACCTAATAGCTTCTAGTCTAGCTACAGGAGCAAAAGTCTCACCAAAGTCTACACCTTCAATCTGGGCATAACCTTGAGCAACTAATCTGGCTTTGTTTCTAATGATTGTACCATTTTCATCTGACTTGTTCTTGTAAACTCATTTTGTACCTATGATATTTGTATTATCTGGTCTAGGAACTAAATCCCACACATGACTTCTCTTGAACTGAGTTAGTTCTTCTTGCATGGCATTTATCCAGAACTCGTCAGTCAAAGCCTATTTAACATTCTTGGGTTCAAAGTTGGAAATAAAACAAGAATTTGATACCTCATTATTTCTCCTTCTTGTTGTGATTCCTTGATTAGGATTACCAATGACTTGATCTATTGGGTGATTCTTCTGAACTCTGATAGATGGCCCTTTGTTATTAACTGTATTTTTAGAACTTATTACTTCACCATCTTCTTCATTGACAACTTCATCATCTGTCTCTTCTTGCAAGCCAGATGCTGTGCCAAATGTACTATCTTCTGGTGCAACATCATTACCTTTATCATCAATCACAACATTTGGATTCCATCATGGTATTAGTTTTGGAGTTGAATACTCTATAGGCTCTGCTATTTGTGGAATAACCCAGGAATATGCCTTCATCACTTTTAGCATCCATCTTCCTTCTTGGTTCTCTGTCAGCTAAGATGTAGCATTTACTCCCAAATACATGAAAGTATTTCACAGTAGGCTTTCTATCCTTCCATAGCTCATACAGAGTTATAGATGTTCCTTTTCTCAAAGTTACTCTGTTATGTATATAGCAGGCTGTGTTCATAGCCTCAGCCCAGAAGTGGAATGGTAACTTCTTGGCATGTAACATCACTCTGGCAGATTCTTGTAATGTTCTATTCTTTCTCTCTACTATTCCATTTTGTTGAGGAGTAATAGGAGCAGAGAATTCATGGAATATTCCTTCAATCGTGCAGAACTCAGAGAATTTACTGTTTTCAAACTCCTTCCCATGATCACTTCTGATTCTAGCAATACCACATTCCTTTTCACTTTGGAGTTTTAAACAAAGATCCTTGAATTTTTCAAAAGTGTCAGATTTCTCTCTGATGAAGTCAATCCATGTATATCTAGAAAAATCATCTACCATGACAAACGCATACTTCTTTCCACCTAGGCTCTCAACTTGCATGGGTCCCATCAAGTCCATATGCAACAATTCAAGCACTCTGGATGTGGTCAGATGTTGCAGCTTCTGGTGCGGCATCTTTGTCTGTTTTCCTATTTGACATTCTCCACATATATTTCCTTCTTGAATCTAAAGTTTAGGTAAACCTCTGATGGCTCCTTCAGCAATAGCTTTCTTCATGCTTTTGAGGTTTAAATGTCCAAGCTTTTGGTGCCACAATTTCACATCATCTTCTTTGGTTATTAAGCAAGTAGACAACTTAGCTTTGTCTTGAGAGACCCATAAATAACAGTTATCCTTTGATCTTTCTCCCTTCATCAGTAGATCACCCTTGCTATCAGTAACTAAACATTCATTCTTTGTGAAGTTGACTTTTAGACCCTTATCGCATAATTGACTAATGCTTATTAGATTAGTTGTTAGCCCTTTTACATGAAGAACCTTGTCAAGTTTAGGTAGCCCTTCACTGATCAGTGACCCTATACCTTTAATTTGCCCTTTAGCTCCATCACCAAAAGTCACAAACCTTGTAGCATATGGCAAGACATCTGTCAAGTAATCTCTATTTCCAGTCATATGTCTTGAACATCCACTATCAAAATACCAATCACTACTAGATGATGCTCTTAGTGAGGTACGAGCAATTTGAGCAATCTCCACGCCTTCAGATTCTGCTTGATTTGGATCACCAGTATTACTCTTCTGCTTCCATTCTTGCTTGACATCCTTCAGAATAGGTTCAGCTTTTGATAAATGAGTTTTATCAGGGTACCCATACAATTTGAAGCAGTAAGGTTTGATGTGTCCCTTTCTTCCACAGTGGTAACAAACCCAACCAGAATATCTTTTCTTTGATTTGGTATAGTTTATGGTTGTCTGTTGTCTCACCGGATGTTGGGGCATCTGTCTTGACATAGTTGAATTATAGGTACTAACAGACGGAACAAACTTCTTTACAGGCACAATTTTCTGATGAAATAGTGAATTGTAATTGAAACCAATACCTCTCGTATCATTAGACTTCTGTCTTGTCTCTAGGATTTCTTCTAGCATATCAGTACCTGTATTCAGCATCCTCAATTGCTTGTTCATGTTGTCAATCTTTGATTTATATAGAGCAACATCACCATCCAGTCTTGAATTTTCTTCTAGAAGTTTGTTTTTCTCAGCTTGTAGTATAGCAATGGTCTTCTTTTGCCTTATCACAGTGTTACCAACTTCTACACTTTTGAGCCATAATCCCTTATAACAATCAACCAATTCATCATAAAACATTTCACCATCGTGTGATTCAACATCAGATGCACATATTCCAGTTAAAGCAGTCACATGTTTAGCAGATTCAAATTCTTCTTCAGATTCATCTTCATCAGAACAAGAGACAATCATCCCTTTCTTTTGCTTCTTAAGATACGTTGCACATTCAGTCCTGATATGCCCATATCCTTCACATTCATGACATTGAACTCCTTTGCCTTGACTTGTCTTGTCATCTGTTTTTTATTTTCTCAGATTATTGACGTTCCTATTTATGCTGTGACTGTTGTCTGAAGCATGTGTCTTGGCATTTCTGTCAAACCGTTTGAAGGCTTTATTGAATTTCTTACCCAACATCACAATAGTTTCAGCTAGACTATCATCGGCCTCCATATCACTCTCCTCAGATTTAGAGGCAAAGGCAATACTCTTTGTCTTCTTTTCAGATCTTTCATTTGCAGACATTTCAAACGTTTGTAAAGACCCCACTAGTTCACCCATTTTCAATTCTGAGAGGTCCTTTGCTTCCTCTATGGCAGTAACCTTCATGTCAAACTTCTTAGGTAGTGACCTAAGCATTTTCTTCACCAGATTTTCTTCAGAAATCTTTTCTCCCAAAGCATCGAATTGATTATCAAAATCAAGCATTCTCATGTGAAAATCTTGAATGCTTTCATCATCCTTCATCTTCAAGTTCTCAAACTTACTGGTCAATAGTTGCAGCCTTGAGCTTTTCACCTTTGAGGTACCCTCATGCACAGTTTGGAGTATCTTCCATGCATCCTTTGCAATAGTACATTTTTTTATCAATTTGAAAATGTGCACATCAACTCCATTGATTAAGGCATTTAAAGCCCTTGAATTTGCATTAACTAATGATTCTTCATCCTTGCTCCATTCCTCCTCAGGTTTCAGCTTAGTGGTAGTCTCCCCTTCCTTACCAGTAGTAACAATAGGATGTTCCCATCCTACAACAACAGCTCTCCATGTTTTGTGATCCATGGATTTCAAAAATGTAGTCATCTTAGACTTCCAGTCATCATAGTTAGCATCACCAACCAAGAGTGGTGGTCTATTCATTAGTCCTCCTTCTTTGTCCATCTTAGCCAGAAATATCTTCCCTGGAGCTCACTCAATCAGGCAGGGTGCCTGCTCTGATGCCAATTGAAATTCTGGCAACCAGACAAACAAATGTTGTGCACAACGTTAGAGCAGTTGTCCGAGCACTTGTCACACAATAATAATAGAATGCAGCGTAGCAAATAAAATAAGCGTGACAGAATGATAAATAACACAGTAGGTTTGTTAACCCAGTTCGGCGCAAATTGCCCTAGTCTAGGGGATACCAATCCAGGAATGAACTCCACTATAATAGTTCTAGCGAAAAGCACAACGTAGCCTCACTACTTGTCTTTGCACCACGACCCTACCAATGGTTGCTCTACCTAGGAACTCCTAGGTATGAGACCTTGTCTCAATTCCTACTAACAGTACGGACAGCACTGCTAAACACACACTTGTTCATTTGTTTGTATAAGAGACACACTCTAAAGACACAATTAACTCCGTACATCCAAGCTTAGGAGCAGTACACCATTACAACTCAAACACAGAGTACTTGACTTGAATCAGAGAGATACAAGCAATACTCACAACTAACAAGAAAACCTAAAACCTTAAGACACACGCTTTAGTACACACACGGTTTTCCACACACAAAACTAGGGTTTGGGTTTACATATATATAATACTGAGCAGTCAATGGTTTGGGCTTCAAAACACAGCTTGGACGTTGTCAGGTCCAGCTAACAATTCTTCATGAGCAAGAATATTGTTTCCAAAAATATATCAATATTAATTATGGAAATACACCAAGGCAAGACAACCTTTTACAACTCATTCAACCTACACGTCTTGATCAGCACGCTAGGTTAAATATAAAACTTCATAGAATCTCCAGAAAATCTTGCACAGAAATATAGCGCGTGCTGGCGCGCAACAATCAAGTCACACAATGCTGTTCCACTTGCTACAACATTTGTCTCAGCATTTGGCTAGTAGTTGTTTTTGCAAAATGTAGCCAACATACAAAAACCCAACAAACCGTATAAATAGATTACCGCACCTTGAAAAAAGAAAACAAAAAAAAAGAGTTTTTTATTATTTGGCTTGACGAGAGAGGCTCTCGCTCCTACGTATCCCCAAAGTGCGATGAGGAATTCAGAGCTCACGTAGTTCTTCCTAAAAATGTTTTGTGGGTTGGTTATTTTTAGTGAATAATGCTTAGGTTGTATTCCACTGATACAACAATTGCTTGTATGCTCGCTCGTCGGAGGCTTAAGCGTTTATCTGTATCAGGGGAATGGATAAAGCGTTATCCATTTGAGAAAATAGTTGAAAAAGGTTTGACTGCGCAAGGGCAGTTGAAAAAGAGTCGACAACGCAACGGCATGAAAAGAGTTGAGTGTGTTGTGTTATTTTTTATGTTTTTGAGATTGTTCGGTTGAATGAGACAATCTGTTGTATCAAAACATACGTCAGGTACTGAATTATCCAAGCCGAGAAAGACATATGTCAGTCTCCCTTGTTTTCATTCAAATATTGATTGTTTACTGATTAAGGTAGTGAGACATATGTAGGGTACAAGATTATCCAAGCCGAGAAAAAACATGTCATTTTTCCCTTGATTTGCCTTTGTCGCGCCGCGAAAATTGCCCGAGCGTATAGGACACTCGGAATGACACAGAGTCGCAACCGAAGTTTTATTTTTAAGGAAAACGTCGATAAAACCTTAATAGTAAGACGGTCATCGCAACCATCTTTGGGTTCGGGAGTTGGTTATGCAAGGGGAAGGTACTAGCACCCCTCACATCTGTTGTACTCAACGGGAACCACCTAATTAATTATAGGGTTTAAGGCTTTTAGGGTTTGTTTGCATGTTTTTTATATTGTTAGAATTTTATTTTATTAACAAATATTTACAAGAAAGGGGAAAATTAAGTCTTTTATTATTATTGGGTTCGACAGGAATCTGAATCCTGCTCCTACGTATTCTCAAGTACAATGAGAAATCAGAGCTTTGTAGTTCAGGTAAAAATTGTTTGTTGGTGTTTTTTAGGGAACCATATTTTAATCGCATTCTAGTGGTTAAACGCAGCTTGTATGCTCGCATGACGGAGGCTTAAGCGTTGTTTGTATCACATTAGAATTGATTGCAAACATGTTCGTTTTATGAAAAGATTTTTCATTTGATTTTTAATTGGCTCGAAGGCAAAACTTAATTTGATGTGTTGAATTGTTTTTTAGCATTTTTGTGAAAAAGATTTGTTTTTGATTTGATGTATTTTAGAGTGGAGGAAGGATACCGGTAAACCAAGTGTGCACTAAGCCACCGATTATCCGAGAGAAAAATGAATGTTCATTCATCCTCTCCTTCGCGTCTTTTAAAAGAGTTTTAATGAATTACAAATGGTCGGTAAACAAAGTGTATACTGAGCCACCAATAATTTGAGAGAAAAACGAATGTACATTCGTCTTCTCCTTTTTAATCCAAAGTTTTATTAAAATATTTAAAATGAATTTTGTTTGTGGAAGACGAACAATTAGTAAACAAAGCGTCCGCTAAACCATTAGTTATTCGAGAGAAAAACGAATGTACATCCGTCCTCTCTTTTTTAATCCAAGTTGTCGCGGCGCTAAAATCGCCCGAGCGTTTAAGACACTCAGAATGACACAGAGTTGCCACCAAATTTTATTTGTTAAGGAAATTATTGATAAAACCTTAAAAACAATGGAAAAATGGTCATCGCAACCATTTCCAGGTTCGGGAGTTGGTTATGCAAGGGGAAGGTACTAGCATCCCTTACATCCGTTGTACTCAACGGGAACCTCATAATTAATCTAGGGTATTAAGACTTTTTAGAATTTGTTTACATGTTTTTATTATTATTAGAAGTTTTATTTACAAGAGGGGAAAAAAATGAGATTTTGTATTATGATGCTTGACAAGATGTTGAATCTTGCTCCTACGTATCCTTTGGTGCGATGAGGAATTCAAAGCTACGTAGTTTTGGGTACAAATTGTTTGTTTGTTTTTTTTAGAGAATGATGTTTTAATCGCATTCTTGTAGTTAAACGCAGCTTGTATGCTCGCACGATGGAGGCTTAAACTTTGTTTGTATCACGTTCGAATTGATTGTAAACATGTTCGTTTTATGAAAAAGATTTTTTAATTTGATTTTTAGTTGCCCAAAAGGAAAAAAACTTAATTGATGTGTTTGATGTTTTTTAATGTTTTATTTTGAAAGAGTTGTTTTTAATTTAATGAGCGGAAGACGAACATTAGTAAACGAAGAGTGCACTAGGCCACCAATTAAAAATTTCTCATTTCACCCCCTAATACTCTCTTTTTCCCCCCAAAATGATTTTTGTATGAGAGTAAAAAAAAATTGTATGAGAGAGTGCTGGGGGGGAAAAGAGAGTATTGGGGGGTGGAAAGAGAAATTTTCCCACCAATTACCCAGGAGAAAAATGAATGTACATACATCCTCTCCTTTTTTTAATCCAAGACTTAGGATGGTTTTAGTGGATTACAAACTATTGATAAACATAGTGTACACTAAGCCACCAATAATTCGAGAGAAAAACGAATGTACATCCGTCCTCTCCATTTTAAACCACTTTATTTATAGTAGAAAAATTAGATTATTATTTTTAATATTTTAAGACATTTAAATTATGTAGTTAAAATTAAAATAAATAAATACATAAATAAATAAACCTATCCAAATGCAAACGGTGGCTTATATACATGCATATATGATATTTAGAGTGCAATCACGATGTACTTTCTCTTTTAAATCTAGACCCAAACATTTTGGGACAAGTGGCTACCATTATATCTTAAATAACAACAAATAAGAAAATATTCATTATACTAAAATAAAACGCAAGGTAAAAACAGAGAAACGAAAAACGAACTCGTCTCCTTCTTCTTCGACTCAAGGCTTCACGATTGCAAAACAGAGACTGACGGTGGTGGCACGGTCGGAAGCAACGTGGTTAGAAGGTGAGACCGACGGTGTCGGAGCACACGGGGGCTGTTTGGCTGCGGCTGTGTGTGACTATTTGTAGCAGAATTTTTTGTGCTGAATTTGTTCTCTCATGGAGAATTGGTTGTGTGTGGAGGAATGAGTTTTGTTGTTGTGTGTAATGTGTAGAAAGAGCCTCTATTTATAGGTTTAGAATTAGGCTTTTAAAACTTGAATGAATCTTGGGGAGATTTGTTTTGTAAATTATTATGGACATATTTGCTTGATTTTTATGTTTGATTTGCTCTTATTTTATGTTTTAGTGTCTTTCTCCTTTGCATGCTCTCAAGACCAAAGATTTGGTTCTCTTTTATTTTAATTTACTTCTTTTTTATGTTTTAGTGTTAATTCTATTTTCTTTCTATACAAGTCTATATATTTCTTCTTCTTTTTATATATATGCTTTATTTTTATAATTTTGGACAAACAAAAAAAGTGATAATATACATTTTAACACTAATAACAATAAATAGAAAAAGTTTCTTATTAGAAAAATAAGTAAAAATTAGTTGGTATGATTAATGAGATAAAAAAATAAAGGTATCAAGTGGGGCTTGAACTCATGACCTTGTGCTACAATATTTCTAAATGTTCTTCTCACCACCATCTCAACTAACTTGCTGTTTTGAAAATAACTTGAGTTAGAAATTATATGTACTAAAATCAAAGGATAAAATTTGGGTTATGACAACTGCCCCTATTTAAATATCTTTTAACTTGTTAAAAGATAGTTAAATACCAGAAGACCCCAAAATTTTGCTTTGTGGATTCGAAAGATCGATCGTCACCTTAAAGGTGTTTAGATCTTAAAAGATATCCGTTTCCCGGAAGGGTTCTCAAATCAAAGGTAGGCATTGCCCCGTAGGGTTCCTAAACCTAAAAGGTAGTTATTCGTCACCTCGAAAGGTGCATCTATCCGAAAGGTTATCCTCACCTCGAAAGGTGCTTCTATCCGAAAAATTATCATTGTAACCTCGAAAGGTGCTTCTATCCGAAAGGTTACTGTTGTCACCTCAAAATGTGCTTCTATCCAAAAGGTCATTATTGCCCTGCAGGGGTGATTAAGAAGAAGTCATTGCCCCGGAGGGTGCTTCAACTGAAGGTCGGCATTGCCCCTTTGGGTGCCTGAACCTGAGAGATAATCATTGCTCCTAAGGGTGATTAAATTAAGAGGAATTCATTGCCCCGAAGGGTGCTTAAACTAACAATAGACATTTCATCTTAGGGTGCCTAAATCCTAAAGATAAGCAGTCGTTACCCCGTAGGGTGCTAAAAGAGTTAGGTTATCTCCCCGTAGGGCTTATATCTTAGAAATGATTGAATGATCACCGCAGGCTTGTGGCCGGGCAAAGGTTGAAAGATTGGTTGTCGCATGCTTGTTGGGCCAGACTAGGATAAGTTGATTAAATTGTTGCAAGCTTTATGGTTGGACGAAGAATGATGGACGAAATGTCTCTGGCCGATGTGCTAGGCAAAAACGAATTGTCGCTAGCATGCAAGCCGGAGAAATATTGAAAATGATATCGCCGCAAACTTATGGGTCGGGCAAAGGAAAATTGTCGCAAGCTTGCAAGCGGGACAAAGATTGAAAAAGATATCGCTATAGGCTTACGGGCCGGGCAAAGACTGAAAGGCACTTTGTCATGGGCTTCTGAGCCGGACCAAAATAAATTGATTTGTTGGGGATAGGGTAATATTATTCAACCGTCTTATACTAAAGGTTGATCCCTAAAGGTAGTCTATTGAGAGAAGTTTTTGGAAATATGCTTGGCTTAGAGCATTTCTTGTTTACGTTATGTATGCATGAATTATGCTCATGAATGTGGCCTATGCTATAAGAAATGTGTGATGTATGCGTGAAATGCAATGCTGGCAAAAACTAAGCTTTTAACTTGATTTGCCGAAGAAGATTGGATTTTTAATTTGCTGAGCAATGTTGAGATTTTGTTATGTAATGTATGCATACTTTGTGCAAATGCATGATACTATACGTCTTTTTGTTGATGCATGATGATGAGTTATGTACTGATTCAGATGTGTCCGTCTGCAAGATGATGGACGGCTAAAGTTGGTGAATGCTTTTTGTATCAAGTTTTTTTTTAGAAAAGATGGTCAAGTGTGGAGCTAACATGAACCCGATACTCATTCCGGACACGATGCTTGTAGATATGCGACATCGTTTGGTGAAGCAACTTGAAACCATGCAGAGGAGTTGCCCTGTTGTAAGGTGTCATGCCCCAGTTTGTTGTATCCTTGACATAATCTGCCCAAGTACGGTCTTGAAGTAGTTTGCCACCACCGAATGGAACTCTGCCCCTTGGTAAAATCCAAGTACTAAGATGGTTGGCTTCAAATTGAACCATAACTTTTTCTTATAGAATGACGGTTGCTCGTGATTGAAACTTTTTTATTAAAATGGTGACATTAATGCCATGTTCATGCAAGTTTTGAAGTCAAAATTGAAACAAATATTGATGAACAATGAATGTACATTGATTGATATGTTTGAAGTGTGAAAAGAAGATGTGAGAATGCAATATCAATTCTGATTAACAAAAATCTTCGGAGTCGGGTTAATGCAATCTTGTTATAGTATGCTTTCAAAGTAAACCTTACTTCAATTAGGTCTTTTGAGGGTTGTAGCGTGGTCTGGCTCACGGTTTTCAAAAGAAAGATTATTAGGCTAAAAAATTTATTTGGTCCCACCCATTCTTCTTGATGTCCTTCATTCCTAAATTCAATTAATTCAATAGATACATTCAGTTGTCAAGAGAATTGTTGAAAGTGATGTTTGAGGTTGACACTTGATCAAAGCTTCATTGATATTAGTTCTTTTTGAACATACTCTGATGAGATTCTTTGGAGTGACAGTCACTCTTCTTTGTTTGGGAATATGTTCCTTTTTTTGTAGTTTTTTTTGTATTCTCTCTCTTTTGATGATTGTGACTGCCATATAAATTGTTGTGAGTCTCATCACTTGACAACTTCTTCTATTTGAAGAAAGCATTGTGTTTAGACTTCTTATTTCATATGACCAGATGAATTGATTCTCTTGCATCAGAATGCATCATCAAACTTATTGAAAGACTACCCTTCCTAGGTTAAAATTAAGGGTTCAACAAATGTAGAAAAAACACCAACTTCAAGTTCAAAGGGGCTGACTACGCATTATCTCCTTATATCTCTAGTGTTTGGGAATTTGAAACAATGTCTTACATCATCAGCAAAAATTTTATTTGAAAGCATACTGCAACAATTTTGTTATTTTATTTTCTTCATTCTCTCTCCGACGTTTGTTTAAGCAATAAGAAATAATGAAAAGAAATATTAATTCAGTGGATATGAAAGATTATTACACACATCTTGTAAAAGAAGGTAGAAGATGGAAAAGTGAGTGGATATGAAAGAATTAATTCATAACACGCATGCTCATTTCATTATTGTCACAATTAAAAACAATTAAGTTCAAAAGCAAATGCACTTAGCAATAAAGGAAATTACAAAAATAGAATGGTCTAATGATCATTGGCATTCGGGGAATTTTTGCAGGCTTGATTCATGGTTTGACTGGGCAGAAAATTACTCTACAGGCTTGGACCTTCCTCTTTGAAGGAGAGTATTTTGCAGTCGATCAACTCTTGAATCTTGAACTTGAAGGCTTTGCAATTTTCAATGGTGTGACCCGATGCTCCTTCATGACAGTCACATTTAGCGTTCACATCATAATTTGGCGGATATGGTGGCACCATGGGCTTGAGAGGTCTAGCCCAAGGCCCAATTTGAGTTTCACCTAGGTGGGTGTGAATAGCGACTCATAAAGGTGTAAATACCACAAGCCCAATCCATGCAGTCGAAACCCATCTGTGAACCGGATCGGGTTGGTTCATCCCATGGGACAAACCAAAACCCAACTCAACAATCCAATAAGGCACGCGCTGGTCTATCGTGTTCCTCTCATCACCATCGTCTGATCATAGCAACCAAAAACCATCAGTTGCTCCTAATATTTTTGAACCAGTGAGGTGCATATCATGCACCTTTGTCTTCCCCAATCACCACCATCATCTTTGATGCGGTGGTTCTCTAAGTCGTGACTTACAGAGCGCGAAAACTTACGAATGACGACTTGATCTAACTCGTTTCGATCCTTTGAGTTCAAATCCAAACTCAATTTTCACGATAGCAGCTTGGATTGACGGGATCGAAACAAAAAGCCACTGAATCAGAATTAGAGGATTTTGCGTTGATTGATGGATTTTGACGAAAAGCATGATGGATTGAGGTTCAGAGGATGCCCAGATAAAAAATCATCATCAATACTCTTTATTTCGTGTTCCAATCGACCAAATCAAGTCCTCAAAGTTTTCTAGCCATTGGTGGTTTCGGACTCGTGCGTTTTTTTAGCATTTGTGGCGCGTTTTTGATGAAACTGATGATGGATTCATACTCAGGGAATGATTTGCAAGATATTGGTGTATTTTGTTTTAAGTTTTGATGAGTTTTGAGTTTTGGTCATGGTGGTTGTGGTTTTCCGGTGCGGTGTGGGCCGTTTTCGGCTGCCTCTGGCGCCAAAATAGAGTTATTCTAATCAACCTCTTTTTTTTGGGATTTTGTGTCCTGATTTTTTGTGGATGAATGAATGAATCATTGATGACTGTAATAATGGTATTTATAGACTCTATTTAGGTTAGTGGTATAATTTGTAATAATTTGAGAGTTGTGAGGGTAAGAGACTAAACGGTAAATTGGAGAGTATTTTTGTATTTTTGTTAAATGAAAAATAGGTTTATAATGTGGAATTGGTGACGTGTCATGATGTAATTGGCTAATGCAAAAGATGCTTTCTAATGGAATAAGGAATATGCTTTGTGAGGGAAATAAATTTTTTTTGATGCATTTTTATCTATTTTGTCCAATTAAATAAAAATGTAATGAATAAAAGTGAATGAATGGAAATAAAGTTAAATCCTAAACCTCAAATCTAAATACATTATTAAAACTCAAATCTTCTAAAGCTCAGAACCCGTTATACAAATAAAACCAGCCCAAATCCTAAAACAAACCTAAGGTGTTCACTCCCAAAAATCTCAATGTTTCGGCCACCACACCATTTATATCTCTTTCTGTTTCTATTAGCATGTTCCATTCCTCCTTGCTCATCAAAGAGATTAACACCCATTAACACACTCCTTAAACACACTCCAATGGTCTAATGTCATATCATCCATGTTTTTGTTTCTTTTCTTGGCTACCGGTTTCAATTTGAAAAGAAAAAAAATGCTGCTCATAGTTTTTGTTTTTGTTGCTTCTTCTTCTTCTACCAAAAGAAATCATGTGTTCATAAACAAAACATCACCGTTTTTGTTCATCCTTCATTCATACAAATTAAATCTTTCTTGTCTTACTTCACTGCATCTACCTTATTTTTATGCAAAGGTAATCACAGTACTCTTCATTCATCCATTAAAATTTAAAACAAACCCACAAAAATTGATCCAATTCAATCTAAAATAATCATATGATTATAATTTACTATAAGCAGAAACACAATAGAAGAGAAGAACAAATCTAAAGCACAAGTAAAGAGAAGAGGTTTTAATCTCAATCCCAATAAACAAACCCTAACCCCTCTCTTCTCTACCCCTTTCCATCTATCTAATCAAAACCGTCCCCAATCCCGTCGTCACTTCCGGCGCTCCAACGATACAATCCAGCTCTGCAACCTCACTGCGATTCCCTCAACCACAACTTTTCCACCATCACCGCCTTCTATTATCAAAATGATTATAATTTTTCGGATCCATTTGTTGGACGTTTCGAATTCACCAACAGCATTTTCTTGCCAAGGATGAGCAAAGGCAATCTAAAGTAACAAATTGATAGGCTCCATCAGATTCTTGGAGAGTGAAGAGGCGAGAATATCTAAATTACAATAAAATAAAAATAAAAAGTCCATTGACTTGTACAACCGGTTATCCGGTGAAGAATAAAAATTAGGAGATGATTTGAGTTTCTATTATTGGAGTGTGTTTAATGAGTGTGTTAGTGAGTGTTTTTCTAGAATTCTTCTCCATGGCAATTATTCCCCTTTTCAATTTGTAAAAAACACTAACCCTTGATTTTGATTTTGTTTTATGAATTGCAAAAATGTTGCAATTTATTTATAATATTCATTTTGTTAACGATGAAGAAGAAGAAGATTTTTTTATATTGATGTTAAATATTTTAAACAATAAAAAAAAATAACAAGATTAATTATAATAAAAATGGCATGGAGAATGAATTTTTAATTAACTAAAGCCACCTAAGTGTCTCATCATAATTGATTGAGAACACCACATCATCAAAATATGAAGGGGATTAAAATTATTTGTTGACTTTTTAAATAAGGGATCAAAAAGTTGATTTTAAAAATTTGGGGACCAAAGTTCCAAAATATCAAAATAGGGGCACCAAAAGTGCATTTAAGCCTAAAAATTGCAATCAAGAATTTCTGAATTTTGTTAAATCTATGCTATATAGTACTACCTCCGTTCTTTTTTACTTGTCGTTTTAGAAGAAAAAAAAAGACCAAAATAGGAGGGTGTATTTTTTCACCTTATTTTTCCTATTATGCCCTTTTTTAAATATATATATATCATATTTTTAAGGTTTAAACATTCTTTTGATCCCTGTATGTATATCAAATTTTGGATTTAGTCCTTGTATGTGATTTTATTCCAAAATAGTCTCCGTATCGACAAAACTTTTTGTTTTTGGTCCTTAAAGTTAAAACTCGCAGGAAAATTTTCATGTTTCCTGCAGATTTTTGCTTTAGGGACCAAAAGCAAAAAGTTTGGTTGATACATGGACTATTTTACAATAAAATCACATACAGTGACTAAAACCAAAATTTCGCGTATATATAGGGACTAAAATGACGTTTAAGCCTATTTTTAATCCACCAATAATTTCCTACTTTTTCACAAACATTATATATTCCTAAAAAATTGTAACAAACTTTATTTAAAAATAAACAAAATTTGTATACAATAAAAAATTCATATTGTTTCAACAAAAAAAACTTATACACAATTTAGTCAATAAAATAAAATAGGAAAGAGGGTATAATAGGCAAAATATAATCTAAATTGCCAAAACGACAAGTAAAAAGTAACAAATATTTTTTTTCTAAAACGACAAGTAAAAGGGAACCGAGGTAGTATTTTTTATATTATATGGTAAACGCTCACAAGCGCGCACATATGCGTGCGTACACACACACACAAACACACACACACACACTTTAGAAGAAACTAAATGAATTGAGGAATAGGCCAATTAGAATCATGCAAGTATTCACCTACTTTAGAGGAAATTAAATGGTAGGCATTGAGAGGAACTTTAATAATATAAAAAAAAACCTAAAATTAGACAACAAACAAAAAACAGACATTATCCTCGACTAAAACCCTAAGAGTGTGTATGAATAGAGAAATTTAAAATCCCAGGAATTTTGTGATTACATGGAATTGAAAGTCTTTAATCCCAAAGTTTTAATTGTGTTTTCTTGTAATATTGATATAAAACTCGAAAATTGATCGCCTCCTCCTCCTCCTCGAGGTCTCAAGTTCGGTTTTCTCTAGTGATAATTTAGGTGGGCTAATTTAACTTCTTAAAAAAAACGTTGGCAGAAAACATGAAAATCGATCGTGAATCGACCTTAAATCCAAAAATCAATCGAAAAACCTAAAATCAATTCAAAAACTAAAAATCGACAATAAACTTAACTCGAACCCTAAAATAGGACAAAAACCCTAATCAGGCTTGAAAACCATAAAACTAGCCGAAAACCCTAAGTTTATCCCTAAACCCGACCTAAACCCTAAAATCGACTAGAAGCCCAAAAATTGGTAGAAAAATATAAAATTGAACTTTAAACTTGAAGTAGATAGAAATATCTAAAATTGACCAGAAACCCTAAAATCGAACGGAAACCCAACTTAGACCCTAAATCTAACATAAACCCTAAATTCAACAACAACAACAAAAACAATCATAAATCGACCCCAAACCTGACCTGAACCCTACCCTCCATGAACTCTAAAATCTATTGAAAAAGTAAAATCAGCTAAAACAAAATTAACCCTAAACCCAACCCGAACTCTATTATCAGCAGAAAACCCGAAAATTGATAAAAAACTAAAAATCAATCATCATATATAATAAATTCAGCGGAAAAACCTAAAATCGACTCAAAACCTTATAATCGACACCAAATTTAGTCTGAAAACCCTACATTAAAATTGATAATCATAAATTAGCAGAAAAATTTAGAATCGACCATAAACCAGGCCTAAACCTTAAAATCAACTATATACCTTAAAATATGTAGAAACATCTAAAATCCACCTTAAAATCGAGCATAAACATAACACGGACCCTAAAGTCGACCCGAAACCCAACGTAGTCCCTTAAATTGACAAAAAAACCTAAATTTACATTGACTATAAACACTAAAATTGGCAAAATAAACTCTAAACCTTACCAAGACTCTAAAATCGGTTTAAAAAGTAAAATTAGCTTAAAACCGAAAAATCAACTGTAAACCCAACTTGAATCCGAAAATTAACGAAAAACTCAAAAATTTTCAAAAACCAAAAATCATCGGAAAAACTTAAAATCGACCCAAAACCTTAAAATCGATAGTAAACCAAATTTGAACCTTAAAATAGGTACAAAAAAAAAATCAAACATGAGATATGAAAGCCATAAAATTAGATGAAAAACTTAAAATTGGCCCTTAACCTAAAAGGGGTAACTCAAACCCTTATAACACAAGAGATAGTCATTACAAAGAAAGAAGAAAAACAAGGGGATCACAACACCAATTTGAAACGATAGAATCGACCGTAAACTCAGACTATACCCTAAAATCAACCCTAAAAACAGCAAAAACCCTTAAATTGACTAAAACGCCTATAATCAATAAAAAAAATATAAAAATAATCCCTAAAGCCTATCTAAACTCTACAATGCGTCAAAGTAGTATAATCAAGTTGGTGTTTTGTATGTTGGCTACATTTTTCTAAATCAATATTCGCAAGATGTTGGACCAAATGTTCCAACATTTTGCGTATAGTATCTTAAGTAGGAGTTTTTTCGCGTGGAGTCCTTTTGAAGAATTGCTTTGATTTTATCTCATTTTCTTGCAAACCAGGGCACACGTTTTTCTAATAGAACCCTAAGGAAGTTTGTAGCTCTAATTCCTTTGTAAAATATGTTGTCCATTTATGAAAACATATTATATGGTTCTTTTTTATGTGTGTTGGATCATGGATTATCCAGCGGATGTATGAAGCCCAAATGGCACATTTACCTATGCTAAACTGAAGATATAAATATTGTGTAAATGCACCAATTTCCCTCCATGTTTTAATAATTGTCAAAATACATGGAAATAGAGTAAAATACATTTGGGTGATATGATACTTGACTTGACAGCGAAAAACCTTTTAAAACTATGAAAAATAAGTTTACAAGTCATTTGTATCGATACAAATTTATTGGGATCAATACAAAAGCTCTGTAAAATGTTCTGGCTGAAAAACATGTTTTTGCATCGATACAACCACACTTGTATCGATAAAAACTGATCTCAAAGGGACAGAGGAGCTCTTGTGTATCGATACACATCAGTCTCTCTTTGAAACAGAGGGATCATGGTGTATCGATACACATGTATATATATATATATATATCGATACATATCAGGCAATCTTTAAACTAGAGAGCCTTATATGTATCGATACACATTAAATTTGTATCGATACATATCAGTTAAAATTACCTTAATTTACTCCATTCTATTTTCCCTTATAAATAGCATCATGGGGTCTTGTTGTATGTGTGAGAAACTATTGAAAAACAGATTTTGATCAAAATTGAGTGATAATTTTGGAACAAAGTGGATTGTGATCAAGTTCTTCATCTTCTCCCAATTCTCAAATTCCTCAAAGTTGATTACTCTTTGAATGGGTCCAGTGAAGGAGTTTTAGTTCCATTGGAAGATAACGTCCGAGTTTGATCGCGGTAAATCAGATCGTGCGGGTTAAATTGATCCCAAGGTAGTTTTTCATCGAGATTCAAGAAGCATCGTTCTTGAAGGTTCATTGTAACAACAAAGGAATCAGCTGGATAATCGTCATGGGGTTCTTCGTAGAAGGATAAAGTGAGGATCGGTTATCGCAAGCGAAGGTTAAAGTTGTGGATTGCATCGAGGTTCACTCAAATTCACCGAAGCTACGTCAAATGAAGAAAGGATTGAGAATCGAGTCTTGTTGTATAGTCTTACATATTGTATTCCTTGGAATTTGTGCATTTTGTAAAGAAACAAAGAGATTTTTAATGAAAATCTCAATCTCGTATTTTGACGAGATTGGAGGGAGACGTACCTGCCGAATACGAGGATGACACAAAAGCAAGGGAACTCCCATATCAAGCGCTTGCGTCTTTCTTCTAATTAAACTCTTTAATTTCGCTTTTATTCAATTGTGATTCGTTTGCGTTTGCGTAATTTGGACCGTATAACTTGTTTGTTAAGTTTTATAAACCGTTAATCTTGAATTACTCGATCACAACATCAATTGTCATTGTTGTTATCATCGTTCGTAAATTGGCGTATATACTACTTCTCCTTTGATCAAGGTAACATATTGTATGAAGTAAACCTAGAAGACCATTGAATCCGTCATTGAAGAATAGTTTCTTTAGGGTTTAAGTGTTATTAATTGTGACCCTTTGCATGTATCACCTTGATGCACGTATATGAGTTGTGTGTTATTGAGTTGTAACTTTGTACTCCTAAGCTTTTATGTATGGAGTTGATTGTGTACCACTCTAAGCTGTGAAGTATAGTGTTTTGTGTCATTGGAGTGTGTCTCTTATTTATGAACTTTGTGTTGGTTATACATTGGTTGCGTGTTGAGGGGAAGTGAGATATAAACTGTGGGTTTACTGAGGTCTTAGAACTATAACTATATTAGTGGATTTTCTTCCTAGCTTGGTAGCATCTAGAGTAGGTGTGTTTGTCACCAAACTGGTGCAGTGTTGGAACACTGCGTAAAACATATGTCACCATCGTGCCAGAATTTCAGTCAATATCCTAAAAAGCCAAAAAATCAACCTTAAACCCTAACATCGGGAGAATATCTGAAAATCAGTCAATATCCTAACAATCGACCCAAAATCCTTGTTGAACCCTAAAATCAACCATAAAATCTAAAATTGATATTAAACCCGACCCATACCCTAAAATAGGCCAAAATCCCTACATTAACCCTAAAAACTACTCCCTCCGGTCCTAAATATAAGAGAAATTTTGCTTTTTAGGTTCATGGAATGATTGATGTATTTGGTTCATAATATGGACTAGATACATCAATCATTCCATGAATCTAAAAATTAAAAATTTTCTTATATTTAGGACCGGAGGGAGTATAAAATTAGTTTAAAAAAAACCTTAATTCGATACTAAACCCGATCTAAACCCTAAAATCAACAATAAGCCTTCAAATTAGTAGAAAAAACTCAAATCCACCTTAAACCCTAAAATCGATTAAAAAAATCTAAAATCAGGTTGAAACCCCAATGCCAAGCCTAAATCCAACCTAGACCCTAAAATCGACCCTGACGTGGTTCTAGTAGGTGCACTAGTACTTTGTCACGTCATAGTAGAGATGAAATCGTCTGCATAAGGATTGTGCCAAGATAACTAGTTTCACTTAAGAACTAAAGATTTAAGTAAATATCTAAACTAAATGCGGAATTTAAATGACAGAAAATTAATTTCGAAAAATAAATATTGCGTTCGTTTTGTGTTTGTAATGGTTTGGTTAATGTCACTTCAATCAAAACAGTTAAATAAAAAGGTGGTTAAACGTTCGATTCCCTCATCTAGTTCTATTTTGTATCTAGCGTTATATTACATTTATCTTGATTATTATAGTCACGGCAGGTTAAAAAAGTAGTAAAGTGTGTTTTCACATCAGGAGAATCTACCAATGCGTTCATGTAATCATTAATTTGTGTATGATAACCCTATTTTGGCCTCTCACCCTCTAGATGCTCAGCGCTAACCTTAACTGTTATTGGTTGAATTGATAACCCTATGTATGGAAAAGAGACTCTGTTACAATATTCGCTCTTCCTCAAAACAATTTATTCAATACGTCTACTTAACAAATCGTAATGAAACATGGTAGTAAATCACAGACATATCATAATAATAATGCTTTAAATATACTCTTTTTCAAATAAAAAATACATGTTTTAAATATCACTAGAAGAGTTGATCTACTTGACCTAACCCTAAGAACCTTAGCTACTCGTAGTCATATTCTATCTAAGACAAGAAGACTAAACATAAAAATAACCTAAGTATCGTTGCTGAAGAAGTCACCTCCTATGGTGAAGATATGGCCTTCCTCTTAGAGCACCCTTAGATCCTATCTACTTTTTCGAAAAGTCGGTTCTCCCTCTTAAGTTGTGCTCTGGGCTGAGTTGAGATTTGTGTTAAAGTATGAGACATGGTCTCTGTGTATATTGTTTCAATAGGCTTGTATTGCGCGCCGTCGTGGCAAGATGCTCCGTGAATCTTCCATCGTGGCATGATGAGTCCCAACATGGCATGATGAATTTGGATATTCTTCACAAAACAAACTTCGACCAAGACTTGAAACTTATCTTCATGTACGATATGGCCAATATGGCACGATATGACCAATGTTTCATGATTCGATCCGAGCAAATTTCTTCATATTTTTTTTGCTCAATTTCGTCGATTTTCCTCATTTCTTGCTTCTTCGACGAGGTACTTCATTCCTTAGGTTTTTCTGTATACATTTTATCTATCAAAAGATTACTAAAAATCCTAAAATTTATACTAAAATACTACTAAAAACAACATTTAAATTCCTATCATCAACCTTAAACCCTAAAACAGTTTGTAAACCATAAAATCAACAATAAAATAATAATAAATCTTCCCTAACCCTGACCAGAACCCAAAAACCGGCAAAAAAAACAAAACATAAACCGTACCTTAACTCTACAATTAGTCGAAAAAGTAAATCAGCTAAATCAAAAAATCAACCTTATATCCAAACTCAACCTTAACATCGGCAAAAAACTCGAAAATCAGACAAAAAACCTGAAATTTGTTTTTAAATCTGCCTTGAACCCTAAAATCAGCCGAAAAACATAAAATCGACAGTAAACAAAACTTGAACCCTACAATAGACCAAACTAGGGGTGGACAACCGTCGAATGTGGGTCGAATTTGGTCCAAAACCCCCAATCCGATCGACAACCGGGGTTGACAAAAAGCAAACCATTTCAGTCTGTTTTTTACATCGGTTAATTTGGATGTTAGATTTCTCGGATGGCGTTTTGGTTGGATCGGTATTTTAGATTTCAAGAGATGAATAAAAAAAGTTGATGTGGCTTGAAGTGAAAATAAAAGATTAAACAGAGGCTTGAAATTGGATTTTAAAAAAAGAAAATGAGATGAGAGGACATAAGGTTGCTAAATTTTTTGACAAAGTTACTAGTAGGTGGGTGAAGTATAGCTGGCAGCGTGTGTCATAGATATGATACTAGCTACTAGTAGCTCCTATTGTAAGCCTATATCATAACAATAAAAAAAGAAAAGAATAAGCCATGTTCTTATCTGCTGCACTACAGTAATATATGAAGCTAAGTCATCATCTTAATGTGTTGCGGACGGGTACGAGTTTGCATGGATCCAGTTCTCTCATCGAATCCAGCCCACATTTATCCAAGTAAATCTGAATGGGTCAACCGCACAACCCACCAACCCGATCTGGCCCACCCGTTTTCTATTTTTATTTTCGGTTTTCACAATTTCGAATCGAGTTGGACCCATTTGTCCACCCCTAGACCAAACACCCTACATTAGATCTGAAATTCATAAAATTAGCTAAAAAGTCTAAAATGGATCCTAAACCCTATAATCGACTATAATCCCTAAAATAGGTAGAAAATCTAAAATCCACCTGAATTCTTGAATTCGATAGAGTAATCGTAAATCTACCAAAAACCCTAAAATCAACTAAAAACCCTAACATCGACTATAATCTCTAAAATCGGCAAAAAATAAAATCGACCCTAAACCTAACATAACCCTAAAATCAGCAAAAAAATATTAAATAAACCCTTAGGCCTTAACCCTTCTTGGACTCTAAATTCGGTCAAAAAATTAAAATCAACTAAAAATTCAAAAATCAACCCTAAACCATATCAAACCCTAAACATGGCAGAAAACCCACAAATCGAAAAAAAAAACCTGAAAATTGATCCTATATCTGTCTTAAAACCTAAAATTATCTGAAAAAAACTATAATCAACCCAAAATATTAAACCCAACTCAACACTAAACCCAAGTCGAACTCTGAAATAGGCAAAAAAAACTCGACATCAGACTTGAAAACCATAAAATTTGCTGAAAAAAATACAATCGACCATGAACCATTAAATTGGCTATAAGCCCTAAAATAGGTAGAAAAATTTAAAATCTACCTTAAACCCAAAAATCAATAAAAAAAAATATAAAATCCACCTGGACCCTAAAATTGACCTTTTCTCAACCTAAATCCTAAAATCGAGCAAAAAACCCTAAAATCGCCAAGAGAAAATTGACCCGAAACCGTAAACCTAAACTCGAAAATTGGTCAAAACTCGAAAATTGTTCCCTAATCCTCCTTGTACCCTAAAATTAATCGAAAAACCTAAAATCGACTGAAAACGTTAAAATCGATACTAATCCCGACTCGAACCGTAAAATTAGGGTAAAAAACCTAAAATCGACCCGAAGCCCGGCGTAAACCCTAAAATTGGCTTTAAGCCCTAAAAATCGTTAGAAAAATCTAAAATCCACCTGAAACCGTAATATTGACCCTAAAATTAGTTGACAAACCCTAAATTAGATCAAAAACCCTAGAACAAACCTGAAAAACCTTAAAATTAGGTGAAAAAACCAAATATCGACCCTAATCCCTACCTAATACCTTAAATCGACTATAAACCCTTAAATCAGTATCAAAATCTAAAATCTTATCTATTTCGAACCCTAATTTGATTGAAAAATCGGTATTCAAAAAATCTAAAATCGATTGAAAAATCTATCTCCCTTAAATCGATATCAAACCCTCCTTCGATTGAAAAATCTAAAATCAACCCGATACCCTAAAATTGTCCTTAAACCAGGAATTAAATTAAAAAAGCAAATTTGTTTTCGATTTTGAAAAAAAAAGTTCTCGAATTATATTTTCTATTTCGAAGAAAATGTTCAGGAAAGAAATAGGGTTGAATTTACATTTTTCGCTGAATGTAGGGTTCGGGTCAGATTTATGGTCGATTTTAGGGTTTTATGCCGATTTTAGGGTTTAGATTCAATTTTAGGTTTTTTTGGACAGAGTTTTGTGTTCAGGTGGGTTTAGTGTCGATTTAAGATTTTTTTTAACGAATTTATGAAAATTTACCATAAGAGATATTTTTTCTTTTTTTGGTTGACCATTTTTCCATTTTTTGATAATTACTATATGTGATATTTTTTTCTTTTTTGTTGTTGACCATTTTCATTTTTTTGATAATTACCATATGTGATTTTTTTTTTACTTTTTTTTGTTGACCGTTTTTCTTTTGTTGATAATTACCAAATGTTAATTTTTTTGACCATTTTGCTTTTTTAATAATTACCATATGTTATTATTTTCTTCTTTTTTTGTTGATCATTTTCCTTTTTTGATAATTACCATATGTGATTTTTTTCTTTTTTTTTTTGACCATTTTTCCTTTTTTTTATAATTACTATATGTGATTTTTTTTTCTTTTTTTGTTGACCATTTTTCCATTTTTTGATAATTACTATATGTGATATTTTTTTCTTTTTTGTTGTTGACCATTTTCATTTTTTTGATAATTACCATATGTGACTTTTTTTCCTTTTTTTTGTTGACCGTTTTCCTTTTTTTGATAATTACCAAATGTTATTTTTTTTGACCATTTTATTAATAATTACCATATGTTATTATTTTCTTCTTTTTTCTGTTGATCATTTTCCTTTTTTGATAATTACCATGTGTGATTTTTTTTTGTTGACCATTTTTCCTTTTTTTTGATAATTACTATATGTGATTTTTTTTTCTTTTTTTTGTTGACCATTTTTTGATAATTACTATATGTGATATTTTTTTCTTTTTTGTTGTTGACCATTTTCATTTTTTTGATAATTACCATATGTGATTTTTTTTACTTTTTTTTGTTGACCGTTTTCCTTTTTTTGATAATTACCAAATGTTATTTTTTTTGACCATTTTGCTTTTTAATAATTACCATATGTTATTATTTTCTTCTTTTTATTGTTGATCATTTTCCTTTTTTGATAATTACCATATGTGATTTTTTTCTTTTTTTTGTTGACCATTTTTCCTTTTTTTTTGATATTTACTATGATTTTTTTTTCTTTTTTTTGTTGACCATATTTCAATTTTTTGATAATTACTATATGTGATATTTTTTTCTTATTTTGTTGACCATTTTCCTTGTTTTGATAATTTCCATATGTAATTTTTTTCTTCTTTTTTTTGTTGACCATTTTCCCTTTTTTTGATAATTACTATATCTAATATTTTTTTTTTTTCTTTTTTTGTTGACCATTTTCCTTGTTTTGATATTTTCCATATGTAATTTTTTTTCTTCTTTTATTGGTTGACCATTTTTCCTTTTTTTGATAATTACTATATGTTATATTTTTTCTTTTTTTTATGACCATTTTCCTTTTTTGATAATTACCATATGTGATTTTTTTTTCTTTTTTGATAATTACTATATATAATATTTTTCCTTTTTTTGTTGACCATTTATTTTGACAATTTTTCTTTTTTGATAATTACTATATGTGATTTTTTTTTCTTCTTTTTGTTTGTTGACCCTTTTTTTTTTGATGATTATCATATCTGATTTTTTCCTTTTTATTTTGTTGACCACTTTCTCCTTTTTAATAATTACCATATGTGATATATTTTTTCTTTTTTTTGTTGACCATTTTTTATTTTTTGACAAATTACTAAATGTGATTTTTTTTACATAAATAATTACTTTATGTAATAATTTTTAATATTAGTATAAATTCTATAATCGAACAATAGTACACCATTGTTTGTCAATAATTCCAACTGAACAGACAAAAAATGTCAAAATCATTAGATCAAGCATCTATGTCTATGTCTGAAATCCTGTGTATAAGAATTTCTAATACTTTACCATTTCATATGTGTATAAAAAGTATAGTACTTCATTGATTTTTTTTATTGTTGATACCATGTAACTCTATACCATATTGACGAAAACACCCCTTACAAAACACGAATCCAAATTTTCCAAAATAAAAAACCAATGGGCAAAATAGTAGTTTCCACTCAACCCAATACATTGCCGATCAAAACACCAGAGGCACCTTTCGTTCACCATGGCTTCGTACGAACTTGGATTTGAAGCTTCAAGCAAAACCAAATTTTAACACGTTTTTTCAATTTTCCCCCAATTTTCAAAATTCTCAAAGCTATTTTCAAATTCAATAACACCATTGCATGATTCAAGGTATATTTCATGTAATTGTTCAATTTTTCATGTCAATTTCGAGCTTGCTATTGTTTCATTCATTCTTCAATTTCAACTTCTAGGGTTTTGAATTTTTAATTTGTATTGATGTTTAGCTTTATTAACATAGTTTATGCATTCAATTATTGGTTTTTTTTGTATTGATTATATCTTTAGGGTTTATTAATGTTCTTAGTTCTCTGTTTTTTTTTTAATTTTTAATTTCAATTTTTGAATGAACTGAGATTTATGAAGTAGAGGTTTGCATAAATTAAGCTAAAACATGTGCTACAAAAGTTATGTTGTTCATGATTTGATTTAATTTGGTTTTTCATTTGAAGAATTTATATACTGAAATTTGAAGATGAGAAGAAAAGAAAAGCTTGAGGTTTAACAAAAGACTAGGGTTTTTTGAATAATGAAATTTTAGATGAAAAGAAATTTTGTTTTTCGTACGATAATAAGTTGTATTAATTGTTGGAGCAATTGCTTTTTGAAGCAGATACAGTTAGTTGAAGTAGTATTTAGTTTGAATATAGTTTGTTGTCGGCTAAATCTTTGTAGAATTTGTCGTTATAATAATGTAGATTTTGTATTGATGTTGTGTTAAGCATTTATGATTGATTATTAAGATTTGTGTAAGCTAAGTTCGGTTGTGTATGAATTTGATTTATAGTTGTAATCAATGTTACTTGCTTCAGGCTTGAGAAGAACTTGCTTCAAGATTTTTCATTCAATAATCTGCGGTTTCAAAAGATTTGTACATTTATATCAGAAAGGGTTTCTAGTGGTGTTAATAAGATGAGATATAATTATATCACGTCTGATAACTTTTTTCCATGACATTTTTTTGCCAAAATGTTTCATTGTTTCTTGACTAAACTGTCACTTATATATCAGATAGCTAATTTTAACTTAGTAGAAGAGTCATTGTGCTATGAAGAATTTGTGTTAGCAGTGTTGAGGGTATATTCTATTGAATGAAATTTGATTTTCTGTTATTATTTTGATCCTTTCAGGTACGTTATCGAATTGTTCCCTTGCAAATTAGATTTGCCCTTTATGTGCTATAGTTCCACATCTGTGTCATGCAACACGCTCTGTTCTGTAATTTTTGTTTAAAAGATGTGGGGAAATTAGTGCAATGGCAGCATCCGCCAAGTTTGACGTATCTTCCACCAGCCCGGATAGACCATTGTACAGTGGGCAGCGAGGATCCCACATAGCTGCTTCATTAGATAGATCAGGCAGCTTTCGTGAAAGCTTAGAAAATCCAATTTTGTCTTCTCTTCCAAACATGTCAAGAAGCAGTTCTTCAGCAACAGAAGGGGATGTGATGAGCTTCTTCAGTTGTGTGCGTTTTGATCCAAAGTTGGTTGCTTTAGATCACAAGTCTAATCGTCCAATGGATTATAAACGACATGTCAGTGCTGCTCTTGGAATTTCACCAGATGAATCTCCTTCTAGTTATGCAAAAGGCAAGCAATTGACATCCCCAATAGCAGAAGATATCAAAAGGCTCAGGGATGGTTTACATGCAAACTTTAGGAGGGCAAGGTAGTTCTTTGAATCTTCTCTTACTTGCTTTGAATTTACAACTGTTTAATAACATTGTACAACCGAACAGGGATCGTGCTAAAATGTTCAGTGAAGCCTTATCTAGATTCAACAAAGATTTCCCAAACATAACTTCAAAGAAGAGATCTCGAGCAGAAACATTTTCTACTGACCGTTCTAGTTTTACATCAAGTGATCGGTCGGTCTTGGGCCCAACCATTGGCAAGGTTGGAGTTCATGGTCATGCAGCCATAGGTAGTTTTGAACATGACCAGCAAAAGTTGGAAGAAAGAACCAAAACTGGTGTTCCAAACAAGCGCACTAGAACTTCTTTGGTTGATGGCAAGGTATGTATGTGTATTGGTTTTCTTGTAGGTTGGTTTTCTTGTATGATGTTATATCTTTAGTTTCGTGCTGCCCTCAGCTTAATACTGCATGACAGTAAGTAATAATATATGACTATATATACACCACAAGTCATAAATTCCAAAAGGTTCTATATATCTTTGTGGGTGACATGAAGCCTGTTTAATGTTTGTCTTTGCATAAGGTGCCAACTAGAACGTTTCTCTGTTATTTGGTGGAGATACCATCTTTTGAGTAGAAATCTATTACTATAAAATTATGAGATTAATTACTATGCACTTTAAGTGTCATTTTTTTTCCACATGCATCAAAAGCTATTTTACAATAACAGTTTTTAAAAACTAAACCCAAAGCACAATCAAAGAAGCGCTAAATATTCTTTTGATTTTACGTTTTTATTTATTTAATATGGCATGTGAGTATGTCCTGTAGCTTTACAGCTTTCTTTGTTCTACTATTTATATAGTAACTTGGTATGCTTCAAACTCTGTTGAGCAAAACTGACTTGGGGCATGTTTAATTTTAGCCGGACATGCGGACTAACTCGCTCGTCAGAACATCTGGGACTGTAGATAGAGAGAAGGATATCCTACGAATTGCTAATAATGGTACAGTTCAGGGTGAGGAACGAAATTTTCCCATTGGAGGTGATGGTTGGGAAAAGTCTAAAACAAAGAAGAAGCGTTCTGTCATCAAACCAGATGGGTCTCCAAGTACAACATCGGCGAGACCTGTTAACATTTTCCTTGAAAATAAGCCAGGATTGCAGCAAAGACTAGCAACTGATGCTCGGTCAAAATTGAGTAACGATTCTCATTCTTTCAGGTATGAATGCATTTGTGTGCTTTAATTCTTTCATAAACAAATAATTAGCTTATATATGCTCTCTTGGCTCTATATAATAAAGTACTCCTATTATTTAGCGTGATGATAAATAAATAAATTTATGGTCTTTATATCTGAAAATGGAAGTTTTAGTAAAAATAATAAGACAATATAGATGGGGAATATTTATTTCTTACCTTTTCCGATTTATTTATTAGCTATAAATTTTATGCCTCAATATCCATGAATAGGTTATTATATAGCTCTGAACATCAAGTAGAGTGACAACTTCCATTGAAGAACCTTGAAATGAGATAGCATAATCCTTTACAGCAACATCCTATTTATACAGATGAGATTCAAGCATCTTACCATTAACAATAAGAATGGTAAAACCGCAACATGTCTCTCATTTATTTTTTATTTTTTTTGAAGAATTTTTTAATTATTGCATTTTTCCATGAAAGGAATAGAATTCAACAAATTACCATTGGTAGGATTCAACAAATTACCATATATATCCTAACACAATTGGTAATTCTTATTTTATTAGATATTTACCCAATTTGGTCAATTTATTATTTGGCCTAGACCACAGTTAACAGCAATCGTTGACAAATTGTTCTTTTTTCAATGTACTAATACATGTTTTCTTTTTTAATTCAATGTAAAAATTGTATTTTGAAAATGTAAATTTTAAATTGCATTTTTTTTTCTGGCAATTAGCTATAGTGACAATTTTTTACTGGTGTTATTATCTAAGGCCAAATAATAAATTGACCAAATTGTGTAAATATCTAATATAATAAGAATTACAAATTGTGTTAGGATATATATAATGTACTCATTCTACCAATGGTAATTTGTTTAATTCTATTCCTTTCATGGACAAAATGCAATAATTAAAAAATTTAAAATTTCTTCAAAAAAAAAAGAAGAAAAAAAAGAAAAAATAAATGAGAGACCCGTTGCGGTTTTTCCATTTTTATTTTTAATGGTAAAATGCTTCAATCCCATCCTTATAAATAGGCTGTTGCTGTGAAGGATTATGTTATCTCATTTCAAGGTTCTTGAATGGAAGTTGTCATGTAATTTTTTTTTTTTTTGTGATTGAAAATCATGTTGATTATCTTTATAGAGTAGCCTATTTATATGATACTTTCATGTTGATTATCTTTATAGTGTAGGCTATTTATATGATTCTTTGTGTAGGTCAAGGTTCTTCAATGGAAGTTGTCATGTAATTTATTTTTTTTGTGATTGAAAATCATGTTGATTATCTTTATAGTGTGGCTATGTTTATGATACTTTCATGTTGATTATCTTTATAGTGTAGGCTATGTATATGATACTTTCTTGTATCCTTGTGTAGGTCGGGTCTTTCTAATGGAACTGCTGGAGCTGGAAAATCAGAAGGCATCTCTCAACAAGCTGGGTTGGGCACACGTGTCTCTACTCCTAGAAATGACACTGATAGCAATTCAACTGTCAGTGATAGGCGGGACCGTCCTGTTAATTCAGACAAGGAGAGGGTGAATTTCAGATCTGCTAATAAGTAAGCACACTGCAGAGCCTTATGATTTATTTTTTTCAGAAAGAAAGCCCTTTTTTATCCTTAGCAATCTTTTCCCCTCTTCATGTTCAAATTGCATTTTCCTTGCTTTCTTTCTTTTGCGGGGTTGTTGATTTGCTCCATTTCTGTTTATTCGGTGATCCCTTTGAACGGTGATTATGTTAATGTTTATTAATCCAAGTTGCTTACTTTTACTTTTATCTTTCTTGAAGGATGATCTCTGTCCTCCTCTTCCTCTGTACTTTTAGCCGTCTTAATAATATCTTTTAAATATTCTATATTTTTTTTTATTGATGATTGATTTAGTCTTTATTTTTTATATACCCAGGGAAACTGTCCGTGATGAATATAATTCAACTAGCCCTAATTCAAGTGCAAAATTGAGTGCATCTATTCGGGCACCACGATCAGGTTCAGGAGTGGCTTCAAAGTTGTCGCCAGTTGTCCACAGAGCAACTGTTCCGAATGATTGGGAACTAACTAATTGTACCACTACCACCAAGCCCCCTGCTGGCGTGAGCACAAACAATCGCAAACGCGCAGCCTCAGCGCGGTCATCTTCTCCACCTGTTGCCCCTTGGCAGAAGCCACTAAAGAACTCCCGCACTGCCAGAAGAACAAATTTTATTCCCGTTGTTTCGAGTAATGATGATTCCCCTGTTTTGGATTCTGTATCTGATGCATCTGGCAGTGATCTTGGGTTAGGAGTTGCCATACGTTTGTCTGGCAGTTCTCCCCAGCATATAAGATTAAAAGGTGAGCCATCATCTTCAGCTGCCTTATCTGAAAGCGAAGAGTCAGGGGTGGCTGAGATGAAACCTAAAGAGAAGGGCAGGAAACCGGATGAGATAGACCAGAAACCTGTACAAAATGTTCAAAAGGTTTCTAACATGGTCCCTCCAATAAAAAAAAACAAGCTTGTATCCAGGGAAGAACATGGAGACAGTGTTCGGAGGCAAGGAAGGACAGGGAGGAATTTTCCTGCTACAAGGTCATTGGTGCCAATGACATCTGAGAATCTTGGAAACATAGGGACTGTAAAGCAGCTCAGAAGCACGAAACTAGGATTTGAGAAGAGTGAAAGGTTAGAATCCTTCTTTCTAAATCATCGCTACAGGGCATGTTTGTTTGTGCTTTTTCTTATAAAGAAAAGATAGCTTTTTTTTTGAAAGAAAATATAGCTTTCTAATTGACAATTTATTTTAAAATGTTAGAAAAATTATGCAAGCTTTTTCCCCTCAGAAGCTAAGCATAATAGCTTTTGAAAAAAGTTCTAAAGAAAGTATCATGAAATTGTTTTTAAGTTAATTGACCCTAGGCTATTTATTTGGGCACGGACTAATATCTTACTATGAAATCCAAGCAGCAAGGCAGGTCGTCCACCAACCAGGAAACTTTCTGATCGGAAGGCATATGGTCGTCAAAAGCACTCAGCTATTAGTGCATCAGCAGATTTCATTGGTACTGGTTTTAAGTGTCAAGAAAAAGATATTGAAATCAATTTTCCATTTGTAATAAAAATATATCATTATTCACTTTTGGTTTCATTGGTTCAGTTGGGCCAGAAGATGGACATGAAGAGCTATTGGCTGCTGTAAAGGGTCTTATCAACTCTGGTATCAATCTTACTAAATACTATCTAAATGTAATACCTAAATACCTATTATTTGATGGAATAGTTCTGAATTTTCTTATTACTGCAGGTCGTGCTTTTTCTAGCCCATTTTGGCGGAAGATGGAGCCTTTCTTCGGTTTGATAACTGAGGCGGATGTTGCTTACTGGAAACAAAAGGTGTCAATCCTTATCTTGTTAGTGATCATTATTGTACCTCTTTGTAAGAGTTTGTGTTGGGTCAAATGGCAGCATGACTCGTGTCCCTTATCCATGTTTAGAGCTTTCACATGTAATAAAAGAGCGCAATACAACAGTGCTTTAGATTGTGTCATTTGTCCATGATATTATTGCACTTGGGTTTGCCTTTGGCTAATTATTTATAAATTAGATTTAGTTTTTGATATAAATAATTAAATTCGTCTTTGGTCTTGAATCTCCGGATGTCGCCTGGAACTATGACATTGGCTGATATATGCTTAAAATTCTTCAGTTCTTGTATTGTTGTTAGTTATCATAATAGCATGATTTAGTTGATCCGGTTTCTTTAGACATACTTGTTGAATTATTTATTTGAACTTATTTAATAATTCATTCATCTTTCAGATAAATCTCGAGTCAAGCGGATTGATGCCAACTCCAGTTTCTTCAAATAGAGATGATTGTGAAGCTGTTGCTAATGGTTATGGGTCGATGGTTTGCGGAAGAGATATGGGACCAGATGCTCAAAAGAGTGCTGGAGCTAAAGGGGATTGTAATAGAATTCCCCTTTGTCAAATGCTGTTATCTGCTTTAATATCAGAGGAGGGTTCCAGTGGAAGTGAAACTCTCAAGTTTGAGGGATATGATACTCTCGAGACAAATGGGGAGTTGGAACTGAACCATTTGGATAACCACTCACCAGCTAATTATAACATCCCTAGTCATTCTGCTTGCAATGGTTATAGGACAACTCAGATGCCGGAACATGATGACACTAGAAGTGATTTAGTTGATATTCCATCCAATGGGTTGCATTCAAGCCAGAAGATTTCAGAGTTGGAATATGATGCCATGGATATGAATGACAAGCTTCTCTTGGAGCTTCAAAGCATTGGAATTTCCCCAGAACCCGTGGTAAGTCACTTTCCTAGTCACTTCTATGCTATTTTTCACACATCTCAGTGGGAAAATATGAACATTATCAGGTTTGGTTAAACTTTATTGGTTCTAGGTTATTCTGCTATACTTTCAGTAGACTACTGATCAATAGACCTAATGATTTTTGTTATTTTTTCTTCAAGAGGTTCTGTCTGTTATTGTTGAATATTGCATGTTTTTGGAATACTTATTGTTTTCTCTTTTATTTTTCTAGACTGAAATATCGCAAACAGATGATGAAGGAATTTGGGACGATATCACTAGGTTAGAGCAGCATTATCAAAGACAGGTACTAACTGATGCTGAAGATAAGTTATAATGTGTTATTTACTGCTAGTCATCTAAATGCTTTTTTGCCAATATTTTTTTTCAGTTATGTAATTTTTTTAAAACAGTGGATAATTTAAATTTTGATTTCCAAATTCATGTAAATATATAGATCAAACTTTTTTGATGCAATATGGATCAGGTTTACAACTAGACATCTGATTTATGAATTTAATTCTAAACTTTATGTATGTAAAGTTTATATTATATAATTGATGTTGTAATTTTGTTTTCATGTATACCATAGATTTCCAAGAAGAAACGCTTGCTAGAAGGGTTATTGGAATCTGCCTCAGTGACCAAAGAATGGCAAGAAAAGTAACTACACTCCCTAAATGTTAAGAATTTGCAGAGTTTAAAATTTTGTTTCTTATTGTTGATATGATATTTTGATTAACAGGGATTTTGAACAACGTGCTCTAGACAAACTTGTTGTGATGGCTTATGAGAAATACATGGTAACCTTCTTAACGTTCAATTTTTACTTTTTCTATTTAACCAGTTATACTGTTGTGGATAGCCCTAAATGAAGCTGCTGAAATGTATCGCATGCCCTATAAGTTTTGGTGATCCCAATCTCATTCTAGGACTTGTGTGGATCGTTGAGGCTATGAAAGCCTACCATATCATGCAACAGGAATTAACAACCCTCAACCATGAATTACACAATTTTTTTTTAATGTCAGGCTTATGACCCGTTTGACATATTATTTTAGTGTTTTATCTGAGAAATCAAAATCAATACTCTGCCTAATTATCTTATTTTTAAAATTATTAAAATTCTTTGGGGTAAGAATTGAACACTCGATAGCCAAATATAGATGGCATCATATTAGAAAATACTCATTATTTTATATTTAGGTTTCACGGCAGAGTAAATTGACAATAATTTCTTGGCAGGCTTGTTGGGGTCGTAATCCCTCAGGTGGGAGAAATACAAGCAGCAAAGTGGCCAAGCAAGCTGCATTGGGATTTGTTAAACGAACATTGGAGCGGTACCATCAATTTGAAGATACAGGCAAGAGCTGCTTCAACGAGCCTATATTCAAGGATATGTTCTTTGCTGCTTCTTCCTTGAGTATGGTTCGTCTATTAGATGTCATGGCGGCTGAATCTTTAAAAACAAATGCTTCTTCCCTTTCTCTGGAAGCAAGAACAGGTGTCTTATTCATTATCTTCTTGAATAAATGGTCTAATCTATTACTAAATTGTATCTTAGTGTTTTCTATGACCATCTTTGTCAAAATTTCACATGCCTTTGAGCCTTTTACTTATGCTTGTCTGTATAATCCTTTGTCTACTCTCCTTCTCCCTAATGCTACCTTAATAATGAAATACAGAGGCATCCTTTTTCCTAGCTGTATAGGTTTCTTTTCTCCGTCCCTTTGAGCACAGAGGATTTTGATTTTTAATTTGTATGTGTTTCTTTCTGCAGGTTCCATAAGTTCAAGGAAGAGCCATTCACAATTTAATCCGAACATGAATAATCATGATGTCAGTTTATCAGATGTTTTTCCTGTTATAAACAATTCATTTGAACAATCTAGTGAGAAGGAAGATATTTGGTCAAACAGGGGGAAGAAAAGGGAATTGTCCCTTGACGATGTTGGTGCTTCAAGTGCTCCGTCGGGTATTAGAGGTTCTCTATCGAGCAGCACAAAAGGAAAGAGAAGTGAAAGAGATGGAAAAGGGCAGAGCAGAGAAGTGGTATCCAGAAATGGAACTACCAAAGCTGGTAGGCCAGCATTATCTAATACTAAAGGAGAAAGGAAACCCAAATCAAAGCCTAAGCAAAAAGCAGCTCAGCATTCTGTTTCTGTTAATGGCCTCCTTGGCAAACTACCAGACCAACCTAAACCAGCATTGCCATCCGTTTCAAAATCGAATGAATTGCCTGCCAATAGCAACACCAAGGAAAAGAATGAGTGTGCCGTGGCTGAAGATGAGCACGAGCCTATAGATTTGTCCAACCTGCAACTACCTGGAATGGATGTACTTGATGACCAAGGTCAGGATATTGGTTCTTGGTTGAATATTGATGATGATGCATTGCAAGAAGATGGGTTTATGGGCCTTGAAATTCCCATGGATGACCTTTCAGACTTAAACATGATGGTTTAAAACGGCTTTCTATGTATATTACCGTTCATTATACCAGTGACAAAGGAAACAAAGTACTTTAAGTAATGACTAGTTACAGAGGATGGTCTTATGGCTGATCCTTTCCTTAATTAGGTTATATAGATTCTTTGGTAGATTACCCTCCCCCAAGTTTTTGAGTGACTTTCAGCTGTTTCGGATTTTGTTCGTTTTGAAGTTCATGACGTCCAGTGTAAAAATCTTTTTGTTCAAGTAACAAGTTAGTATTTCCAGTGATTATAAGTTAGCAAACATGTATCCTGGTTGTAGCTCTTATAGATCAGAGAACAAGGCCTTTTGTACATACATTTTATATTTTAATAAAATCAGCTTTCATTTATTGAAATGACTCCCCCCACCCCAGACACACACACACACACACCAAGTTTTTGGTATCTTGCAGATGAAGCTGTGAAGCAGTTTACCACGCTTCTCTCGCTGTTTGTGCAGGCTTTACCTGGAGGCTTTCAGGAAAATTGATGAATGTGTAAATATTATTATTTGCGGTTCATCAAATAATGAGTACTGTCTAATTCTTCTCTTTGTCCTTATGATTTATGTATATGGACAAATTCCTGTAATCTGTCATTATTATTCAGGTCTCAGGCTATCTAATACTTGATTTATTTGCTACATTTCTTAAGCTCTTGTATTGGTTTTCAAAGTAAATTTGATTACAAATTTTCATGATCTTTGTAACAATCTGTATGTAAAAGTTGAGCTCGGATCTTCTGTTGTCCTTCCAGCTGATTTTTCTGCTATTTGTTTTGTTGGGTAACTACGTCATTATTGCAGGGGCATCATAGGACACTTACCTCAAATGTTCTATAGACATGATCCTCCTTTTTCAGAAGTTTATATGCAAAGGAGTTTTATTATCAAACAAATGGAATTGAACTATTCCATTTTATATAGGTAAGTAAGCTTTGAATCTTTCTTGGCTTTCGTGAGTCGTGCCTCATTTTATTTCGAGTTCTTATCTCTGCATTGTTATCTATATTGGAAGTTGCTTTCCCTCCTATGTTCTAAGAAACCCGCAATTCTTTTGTTGACAATATTACCTCTCGTCGGATGGGCATATCCAGACAGAATTTTTCTGGATTACATAGCTGGACAGAATTTGTCTGGATATACACTTCCAGATCTTTCCGAAAGCGTGTGGTTTAAAACTTTTGATCTTCATCTCTCTCATTCCAATATACTCCCATTTTACTGTCACTAATATTTCCAATTTAATACTCAATCGAACTATACACACTATTTTGGCAAAAAAATACCTCTCACTATGCAACGTTATGTTATAATAAATTCCTCTTCTTTTTTGGCGTTTTTTTATTCTTCTGTGTACTGGTTTTGTCCAGATGTATACTTGCAGATGTTTTAAAACTCAAGTAAACATCCAGATTAGTACATCCGGAGGTAAGTTTTAAGCGTTCAGATATACACATGCGAACAATGTCAGAACACTAACATAAATTACATACATAATGCAGAATTATGTGATGGTATGGATGATATGTCAGTGACTCAGTGTCATCTGATGTGAAGCCAGACAGTGGACAAGTCATTTGTAATGAACCAATTGTTGAATATCATGATCTTAATGAAAACTTCATCACTAATCAGGTTTGCATATGAATATGACATTTGTGTTTATATGTTTCAATATAAGAACAACTTCATAATTAGTTGAATGTTTATTTAAGAAATTATGTTGGAAGTCAGTGTAAAATTAATTTACATTGCTAATGCATGCATATCCATGAAACTGTTTGAGCCTTCTAGTAAAAGGATTATGAGAAATTATTGATAAAAAAAAAATTGTTTTATGCACAACTTTTCACCAAAACACTCAAGAGAAGGCAAAATAATTTTTCAAAACACAAAGGCCAGAAAGAAAAGCCAGAGTTATCATCTCTTCCCACCGATTTTTACACTCTCCAACCATCATCCATTAAAAATTTGTCCAAGTTCTTCCATTCAAAAATTATGTTAATGTTCAATCATTCAAAAACTTTATAGAATTTTAATTTTTCTTCTTCAAATCAATGCTTTTGTAACCAGAGACCAACTTCAACAAAATCCAAAAATTTGCTGTTTACAATTTCTTGAGTTTTTTCTCTTTGATTTTGGATAAGGGTATGAGCCGAAAGTGTGATAGTTGTTTTTTTGATAAAGTAGTCTAATGGTTAGAAATTTCTTCTTCAAAAAGAAATATTTGTGTGTCTACATAAATATAGAAACAGGGACATGAAGTGATAGTACCACTTTTCTCTATCCTACACAAAACATGAGACAGAATAAACAAACTCAAAATGTTCAACGCAGATTTAATAAATTTTTATAAAACCATAAGAAATTCGTCGGTCATGATATTTTTATAATTAGGTTTAGCTATAAACAAAACTACAAAAGTTGAAGGTTAATTCACATCACTCATTTGATGTTAAGGAAAGTGTTACTATCACTCAAAACAAAACACATACATCAACTTTGTCCTTTTAAAAAACATGAACTTTAAAAACTAAACCACTCTTGTTAATCAATTTAAAGACACAAACATCTCCTGATTTGAGTCCACTTTCACTTGCAAACAAGGGCCAACCCGCCGAAAAACGACGGCCATTTGTTTCATCGTAACAAGGAAGCAGTTTCACATTCCATGATCTTTTTCCAATCTGCAGCTTAACATACTTCTCTTTGTTCTCAATAACACCTTTTAAACTTGGTACAGTCTGCATAACATAGTATTTTTAATAATCATAATGATTTATAACCACAATATAACATATATTTTATACATATATAGCACTGCATCAATTGATAATGGAAATGTTGTGTTTGAAACCTTACCAGCTGACCTTGTACCGGATGATTAGGCTTTATGAGAATTGTGAAAAATGGATTTCTTGAGATGAATTTCGCAGCTACTTCTTGAGCTTTAGCTTCTTTTGGCCAATTCAAGGATGAAGTTTTTTTAGTAGTTTTTTCAATCTCACCTGCATATATGTGTGGGATGTAAAATTTTAAGGATTTTCGAAATATACTTACGTTGTAACAAAATATATGTAAATGAAATCCATACAAAAATATATACCTCTAACTTTCTTACTATGCGGTAGAGGAGAACCTAATGGTGAACTTTGTCTATTCTTTTTCTTCCGATTAAGGCGCCATTCATCCAAAATCTCAACTGATTCATCATCACTATGATAAACATTAATAAAGCCCTTTTCATCCAGAATCTCATCTGATTCATCATCACTACTATGATCAACATTGTCATAATTTTCATCATCAGTGTGACATAAAAAATCATAGTCTATTTCTACTGCATTCTTGCCAAGTAAGAGTACATTGAACATTGAAGTTCCTTCTTCATACTCAAACACCACTAAGCTACCATCTCCAAGAGAGTAATTTTGAGTAAATTTTTTCCAACCTTTTTCAAACCAAATCTCACCATTGATTTTTTTCCAATACACTTTCCATTTAGTGCCATCAGGAGGCTTAATCAATACTGGATTTGATAGACCAATCCCATGTCTCCTTGTAAACTTCTTTGGTATTCTCTGTGAAATTAAAACAACCCCTTTTGATCTTAAAGTCTTGTAACTATCAAAATTCTACTAAAGTCTTGTAACTATCAAAATTCTTAATTTTAACAATTTATCTATTACTCCCTCCATCTCAAAATAATTGTCACAGTTGACCACTAAGTACTATTCACGTAATCTACTTTGACCGTAATTTTTTATTGATATGTAAATATAAATATTACTCCCTCCGTCCCATTATATAAGCATCTTTTCAAAGAAAGTCTAGTCCCAAAATATAAGCCCCTTTACAAATTACTAGGTGCATTTATTACTTTTTTCCCTTCACATACCCCTAATTATTACTACTAACTTGCATTGGAATACAAAAAGTTAAATTTCTACACATACAAACAAAGGACAATTTGGTAAAATTTACACACAAACTAGACACAATAATTACACTACCAACATTTCTTAATAAACGTGTTTTTAGTCAAGGGTGCTTATATAATGGGACGGAGGGAGTATCATATAAGATGTTGTTATAAAGATATTAAGGATTAAAGTTGTGCATTGGCAAACCTGAATTGATCAACTGTGACAATTATTTTGGGACGGAGTGAGTATAATAAAATTTATAGTGCTTACATGCACGTGTGAGTAAGAGTAACTACAATTTAATATATAAAAAAAATGTGAAATGAAAATATGACATGATTTTATGTGTTGTTAAATAAATAGGAATACTTACAAGTCTTTGAAGATTAGTTTGGAGGATGATCTTGAAGAAACGAATGGGAGAATTTGTTCTCATAGCCATAGATGGAGAGTAGAGAATAGTTGTGTCGTTTGATTGTGTATACTAAAATGAGTAATAATGATATCTAAGGTGGCAAGCAAGCATGCTATAACCACACCAATGACTAAATGGTTTTCTGAGCAAGGAAAGCTCTTCATTTAATAATTGTTGTGCTTTGCTAGTAAGAGTAATTAATTAAGCTAGACTAGATGCATGCGTCTTGTCATTGGTATTACATCTATGAACTAAATCGTCCGACTTTTCATATTTATTTAATGTTCACATTTTTATAAAGAGAGAAATAGGAGAAAGAGAGAAATTTATGGGTTTGTATTAGGGGTGTAAGTGGACTAAGAAAACCGATTAAACCGACAATCCATATCAATCTAAATCGGAAAAAACTGATTTTTATGGTTTGGATTTTATGATCCGACTTTCCATTTCTCTTTGCTAATTTTACTTTTCTTTCTCTTTGTTACGTCTACTTATTCATTTTTAAAAGGTGATATTCTAGACACAAGTTCTTTTAAAAAAAATATATATTTTATACATTAAATTACATTCAATATTGGTTTTTCATATTAATAAAATATGTATTTAAAAAAATATAATTAAGATGGATGATTTTTTTTTATGGACACATGCTAAGAAATTTAATAAAATTCATCTTCTAACACTAGCTAGAACTGTGCATTGAGTGATTTTTAAAAGTCAAATTTTGGAAAGTCAAAATAGTATTTTTCTCAATGCAAAAATTAATCAAATAATTTTCAATACAATGAAGAATCGACTCAAAAATATTACGACTATATAGCGCGCTAAGGAATATGTTGCCCTTACTAAGTGGTGAGCCACCATATATTCAATTGCTACTCGACAAACTTGACCTCAAAGTTTTGAGGTAATAAAAGTAAGGTTTAAACATATTTTTGGTCTCTGTATGTATACTGAATTTTAGTTTTAGTCTCTGTATGTGATTTTATTCCAAAATAGTCTCCGTATTGACCAAATTTTTTTGTCGTTGGTCCTTACCGTCTATTTCTATCCAAGTGACAAACATTTTGCCACATGTCCATGATGACGTGTCATACGTGGCATAAAAATGAAGGCTGACTGGATTAATTATGGAGATGGACCAAAACCAAAAAAAATTACATTATAGGGACTAAATCCAAAAACTTGAAACATTGAGAGAAATATAAAAACCTAAATCCCAATTCAATTTCATTCTCTCATTTCACTCATTTAATCGAAAATTTCTTTCTCTCTTCTCACCAATGTATTTTGTTCTTGGCTAAATTATATTACTATTTTGGTCCCTTAACTAAATTTTTGGTTTCATTTTAGTCCCTTAACAAATAAACGTTATGTTATAGTCCCTTAACTATATTTTTGTTGTCAAGTTAGTCCCTTTAAATTTTGTTTAAATAAGAACCTTTGGATCATGTAGGTCTATATATGTTATCATAAATCATCAACACCAAATTTTGTTTTCTTTTTCTTCATCTTCTTCATTATTTTGTTCTTCTTCATCTTTAACATTAACAACATTTCAACTCAAAAAAAAAAAAAAACAGAAACCAAAACCCCTTTCCCAAAATCAACTACTTCACTTCACCTCAAAAACCCCTTTCCCAAAATCAACACCAAACACTCAAAGCCATTCAAAAAACACACAGAAACAATACCAACAACTCAAACCCGAAGTCCAATTTCAAAGAAAAATACGGTAATTAATTGAGAACGTTTTTTACCACCAATTTCACGAAATCTTGCTTTGAAATTTTTGTCCCTCAACTTGCATGACTGTTTTATTTGAATACAAGCACCAATTGAAAAAACTAATGATAAATTTGGAATCTACATGAAAAGTCCTATGAAATGGAGTATTCACTTGTGTGTTTTGGTGTCCGTTTGAATGATTCGCGTTTTGAGTTGAAACATGCTTCCGAAAGATAGAGCAATTTTTATGAAGTGGTTATAGTTTGTGTGGTTTTGGGTGTGTGTTTAAGAAGATTTTTTTTAGCCAAGAATAGTAATTTAGCCAAGAACAAAATAGATTGGTGAGAAGAGAGAAAGAAATTTTCGGTTAGATGAGCGAAATGAAGGAATGAAATTGAATTGGGAAGTTAGATTTTTATATTTCTCTCAATGTTTCAAGTTTTTGAATTTAGTCCCTGTAATATTTTTTTTTTTTGTTTTCGGTCCCTCTCCATAATTAATACGGTCAGCCTTCATTTCTATGTCACGTCATCATGGACAGGTGACAAAACATTTGCATTTGGACCAACGGCAAAAAAAATTGGTCCATACGGAAACTATTTTAAAATCTCATACAAAGTCTAAAACCAAAAACCAAAAATATAAAAGTAAAGATTTAAAGTGAAATTACAAGACTAAATTTCGATGTGCCTATATGCCTAGAAGAAATAAGCATTCACCACCTTATAATCACTCTCAATCTCAAATATAACATTAGAAAGTACTCTGTAATTCCTTCTCCAGTTGCTACTTTAAGTGCCAATGCTTCTCCCTCCAAGGTGCTTAATCTTCCATGGATGAGGTTAGTTCCGGCAAGTACAAACCTCCCTCTATGGCCACGTAAACACCATCTCCCGGCTCCCGTTGATCCAGTTGCATCAGAGAAGCTAGCATCCACGTTACATTTCAAATAACCTGGCTCATGTGGACTCCAGCATGGTACTGCTATATGTCTACTGTGTGCTGCTGCATACTTGCTTGGCTTTGCTCCTCAAGTACCCCCTGTACAGTTGCCCATTCTTCCCACAATTGAGCTGCTTTAACCTCGACATGCTGAGCATTTATACTGTTGCTGTTTCAGACATGAGAGTTTCGATTTTATCCTCTGAGCATTCTTTGCATTCTCAGTACAGCAGAGGTTTAGAGGATAAAATCTTTTAGCGTTTCAGTCGCAAATTATCGTTGTTGTAGCACATGTCGTAGCCCCATGACATTCCATGCTTCCGTCACAATCAAATAATATATGCCATTTATCTTCCGGCTCCGCTATGCATATGGGACAATCGAGTGGACATATATATAAAGCAAACGTGCTAGTTGCGGAGCGGATTTTCCCAATAACCTCTAGTTGATGAGCGGCGAGAGATGAGAACAATCGCAAGACTATATAAGGCAAACTTAAGACAGGATCACTACTATATAAGGCAACAAGAATATGGTATGGTATTTAAGCCATGAGGCTCTCCCATCTATTGGGAGAGTCCCAATTATTATGATTTAAGCACACGAGGAGAGCCCAAACCAAAAGACTAACCCAATAAATGGGAGAGTCTCATAGCTTAAATACCGTATTGAACACTTTGATGTTCTTGACGTGGGACTCAACACATAGCTAGTTTAGGATTAAGAATTGATTTATTGGTTTGAAGTTCAAGGACCACTAGTACCGACTTAAATCATCAACCAAAAACAATCTTTCATGCATCCTTCAATTACTCTTCACTATTTAGGATTTGAGTGCGTAAATAAGAGGCTTACAAATCATCTTTTAAGAACAAATTATGTAATAATGATCATCATAATGTTTAGCAACAAGCACATGCATCACTACAAGACAAGTAGTAAATACTACTCCCTCCGGTCCTTAATATCAGAAGATTTTTACTTTTTAGATTCATTGAGAATCTAATGTATCTAGACCACATTATTGACTAGATACATTAGATTCTTAATGAACTTAAAAAGCAAAAATCTTCTTATATTAAGAACCGGAGGGAGTAAAACGTACTGTCCAAAAGCAACTAAAAAGACATTGTTGTGTCTATATAAATCTAAAAACATGGACATGAAGTGATAGTACCACTTGTTGGTCATGATATTTCAAAGTTAGGTTTAACTATAAACAAAAGTTGAAGGTTAATTCACTTCACTCATTTGATGTTAAGGAAAGTGGTGCTATCACTCAAAAAACAGATACATTAACTTAGTCCTTCTAAAAAACATGAACTTTAAAAACTAAATCATTCTTGTTTATCAATTCAAAGACACAAACATCCCCTGATTTGAGTCCACTTTCACGTGCAAACAAGTCCCAACCCGCCGAAAAACGACGGCCATTTCCGTCTCTACAAGGAAGGAGTTTCACATTCCATGATCTTTTTCCAATCTGCAGCTTAACATACTTCTCTTTGTTCTCAATAACACCTTTTAAACTTGGTACATACTGCATAACATAGTAATTGATTTTAATAATCATTATAATTTGTAACCACAATATAACATATAGTAGTATTTTATACATATATAGCACTGCATGAATTAATAATGGCAATGTTGTGTTTGAAACCTTACCAGCTGACATTGTACTAGACGATTATGTTCCATAAGAACTGTGAAAAAGGGATTACTTGAGATGAATTTTGCAGCTACTTCCCAAGCTTTTGCTTCCTTTGGCCAATTCAACGATGATGTTCTTTTAGTAGTTTTTTCAATCTCACCTGCATATATGCGGGGAATGTGAAATTTTAAGGATTTTCGAAATATCCTTGTGTTGTAACAAGATACTCCATACAAAAATATACTGTATACCTCTAATTTTCTTATTATGTGGTCGAGGAGAAGCTAATGGTGAACTTTGTTTATTTCTCTTCTTCCGATTAAGCCGTTCATCCAAAATTTCAACCGATTCATTATCACTATGATCAACATTAATGTCCTCCTTTTCATCCAAAATCTCAACAGATTCATCATCACTACTATCATCATCATCATCGGTGCACATGAAGAACTATAGTCTATTTCTACTCCATTCATGCCAAATATGAGTACATTGAAGATTGAAGTTCCTTCTTCATACTCAAACACAACTAAGGAACCAACTCCAAGAGAGTAATTTTGAGTAAATATTTTCCAACCCTTTTCAAACCAAATCTCACCATTGATATTTTTCCAATACACTTTCCATTGAGTGCCATCAGGAGTCTTAATAAATACTGGATTTGACAGACCAATTCCATGTCTCCTTGTAAACTTCTTTGGTATTCTCTGTGAAATGAAAACAACCTCTTTTTATCTTAAAGGTTTAACTATCAAAATTCTACCGATTCTAACGATTGATCTATATTAAAGTTGTACCCTTCAAGTAAAATGGCCAAAAACTAGTAAGCGTGTTGTGTTGTGTTCCGACAATAAACACGTTTCTATAAACTGTTTGGATTCAATACTTTTGAAATTCAAGCAATAGAACTCGTAGATCTTTTAACAAGAGTCCAAAGCATCATGCATGTGAATATAATTTTTTAAATATTAGGCTTTGTTATATATAAAGGTTTAGCAGTACAACTCGTTGATTGTCTACATTTTATTCACGCGTGTGTGTGTATATATATATATATATAGTAATTTTATATAAGTATAATATAAAAAAAATATTAAATGAAAATATGACATGATGGTATGTATTGTTAAATAAATAGGAATACTTACAAGTCTTTGAAGATTTGTTTGGACGATGATCTTGAAGAAAAGGGTAGAATTTGTTCTCATTGCCATGGATGGAGAGTAGAGAGTAATTCTCTTGTTTGATTGTATTACTATTACTATGAGTATCAGTCTTCTATAAGTAATGAGTAAGTTGAAGGTAGCAACTAAGCATGAGCAAAAACCAACAATGATTAATATGAAGAACTAGTAATTGTTGGGAAGTGCGAGTAATTGATTACTCCAGCAGTCCAGCTAGATGCATCTTGTCTTTCTTGTCATTGTTACTGTAGTCCCACTTTTTATAATCTTCACATTTTTATCTACATTTTTTTGGTACATCATTTTTTTATCTATTTTATTTTATTACTTTATTTAACTTTTTATTTTTTATTTTCACTACTAATATCCGGTACATTAGATCGGTTAATCTGGTTCGAGGTAATTTTTGGCTTCAGGTGATTCTAATATCTCTCAAACGCAATTGTGGGGAAGACGACATTGTGGTCCTCTATATATACTAAGTCTCATGTCAATGATTATTGAACCAATTAACTTTATAAGATTTACTGTACTTTTATTTTTCGAACACCACCAGTTTAATCTAGTTCGGAAGGTCAGTTCTAGGGGTGGCAAAACGGGTTTGATGCGCCGAACCGGCCTATATAACTCACTAATTTTAGCGGGTTGAATTGAAGTTTTGATCTCGATCTTTCTAATTGGCTCGTCTTGTTTGGCTTCATCCAACCTAATAAGAACACTTATTTAAAATTTAGATTTTTTCTACTCATTCATACGCGCTAAATTTGGAATTGCTTTCTGCTGCCGCTCTATCTCTTAAAATTTATGATTGCTTACTCCTTCTTGTCTCTACGTGTTTCTTGGTATTAGTTATGTCAAATTTTTTTATTATGTTGTTAGATTTGTTAATGAAGTATTTGTATTTGATTTGTATAAGTTTGAATTTCAGACAAATTTGTTTGTTTCTAAACAAAATTAAATAACATTAATATATATTTTTTGTAAGGGTCATGCTAAACAATGCCCTCGGCCTCGGGGCACTTTTGTTAAACATACTAAAAATAGAAATTAAAGATAAAATAAATATGTTTTTTGCACTTTCTATGCATTGACTGCACAAGTTCCAAGACATAATTTCTATATTTATATGTTTAACCAATGCCCCGAGGGCACTGTTTAACATTTTCCTTTTTTTATAATAGCACAATTGTAAAAGTTGATAAAAAAAATTTAACTATTTGGTGGGTTAGTCCACTGACTCGAATATCCGCCAATAAATAGGACAGAATTAACTCAGCCATCTAAATTAAATTGGCTCACCTCAATTCATTTTTTAGCTTATTTAAGTGGAGTGGACTTAAACCGGGCTAATTCTAACATTAACTGATTTCAAACGGCTGTGAAGATCAAAGTGTGATCTTCCTCATGTGATCTTCCTCGTCTAAAACATCCATAAAGCATACTCAAAACATTTAAATAACTTTCATATAATTTAAAAGAAATACAACTTCGAGCAAAACTAAACGATTTAGCAAGTCTGAAACAATTAAAGCAATTGAGCCTTTGAGTAAACAAAGTGATACTATCACTTCACTCATTTGATGTTAAGGAAAGTGGTACTATAACTAACACTCAAAAACAGATACATTAACTTTGTCCTTTTAGAAAACATGAACTTTAAAAACTAAACCATTCTTGTTTATCAATTCAAAGACACAAACATCTCCTGATTTGAGTCCACTTTCACTTGCAAACAAGGGCCAACCCGCCGAAAAACGACGGCCTTTTCCTTCGTTGCAATAAGGAAGCAGTTTCACATTCCATGATCTTTTTCCAATCTGCAGCTTAACATACTTCTCTTTGTTCTCAAAGACACCTTTAAAACATGGTACACACTGCATATGCATAACATAGTATTTTGAATAGTCATTATAATTTATAACCACAATATAACATGTACTATATTAATGGAAATGTTGTGTTTGAAACCTTACCAGCTGACCTTGTACCAGACGATTATGCTTCACGAGAATCGTGAAAAATGGATTGTTTGAGATGAATTTTGCAGCTACTTCTTGAGCTTCAGATTCCTTTGGCCAATTCAACGATGAAGTACTTTTAGCAGTTTTTTCAAACTCACCTGCATATATGCATGGAACGTAAAATTTTAAGGATTTTCAAAATACACTTACGTTGTAACAAAATACTTCTCCATACAAAAGTATATACCTCGAACTTTCTTATTATGTGGTCGAGGAGAACCTAATGGTGAACTTTGTCTATTCCTCTTCGTTTTCTTCTTCTTCCGATTAAGCCGTACATCCAAAATTTCAACTGATTCATCATCACTATCATCAACATTAATGTCCTTCTTTTCATCACCATCAACTGATTCATCATCACTACTATGATCAACACTGTCATTTTCATCATCATGAGTGTGACATGAAGAAACATAGTCTATTTCTACTCCATTCTTGCCAAACACGAGTACATTGAAGATTGAAGTTCCTTCTTCATACTTAAACACAACTAAGGAACCAACTCCAAGAGAGTAATTTTGAGTAAAATTTTTCCAACCCTTTTCAAACCAAATATCACCTTTAATATATTTCCAACACACTTTCCATTTAGTGCCATCAGGAGGCTTAATAAGTACTGGATTATTTGACAGACTTAATCTCCTTTTAAACTTGTTTGGTATTCTCTGTCAAATTAAAACAACCCCTTAAAGTTATAACTAACAAAATTCTACTAATTCTAACAATTTATCTATAATATATATATATATAAAAAATATATGTGAAATGAAAATATGACATGATGGTATGTACTGTTAAATATATAGGAATACTTACAAGTCTTTGAAGATCAGTTTGGAAGAGGAGCTTGAAGAAACGGTTAGAATTTGGTCTCATAGCCATGGATGAAGGGTAGAGAATAATTGCGTTATTTTGTTTGTATCAGTCTTTTATTAAAGAAAAAAAATTACTGTAGTAATGAGTACATTGAATGTATTAAGCAAGCATGCACTATAATACCACCAATGACTATATGGTTGTCTTGAGCAAGCAAAGCTATTTGTTGGGAAGCTACATTGAATGTATTACTCTCTCCGTCACAATTTAAAAGTTTTAATAGACTACTCACCTGTCCCAAATTATAAGTATTTATTCAAAATCTAAATCTAGTCTCAAAATATAAGCACGCATTAATTATTTTTTTTTCTACACATAACTTTAATTATTATTAGTAATCTATATTGGAATATAAAAAGTCAAATTTTTACGCATAAAAACAAATGATAATTTAATAAAATTTACGCATAAATCAAACACAATAATTATATAACCAATATTTTTTAATAAACGTGATATTAGTCAAACGTGCTTGCATAAAAAACGGAGGGAGTATTTAAAATCGCCACTACTAAGATTTTAATGATGGAACGACCGTACAAATTTGTCTCTCTACTTCCAATTATTGAGTGGGCATTGAAATCATTCACACTACTTCCAATGTTAAAAATACGGCTTCAATAGTTCAATTTGTTTTCAAAGTATTGGAAATACAAAAGGTCATTCAATGGGATAAATTTTAAAGGCTTAAACAAATACTACATCTGTCTTTAATTATAAGACCATTTTTTACCACTGTATGTACGCCAATGTACAATTTTGACCACTAATATCTTTAATTGTCTAATAGTAAAAATTATAAAAATTTGATATTTTGAAAGTACTCATCAAAACAAATCAAACAAGATCTTATATGCTAATATTTACATTTATGTATTATTAAAAAAATACGATCAAAACAAGATAAGTGAATAGTGCAATTTTGTCAAAAAGGGTCTTATAAAAAGGGACAGAGGGAGTACTTTCTCTGGTTCTATATATAAGAAATATTTTGTTTTTTAGATACATTATGAAATGGATGTATGTAAACAATATTATTATTTAGTTATATTCATTTTACAATGAATCTAAAAAATCAAAATGTTAGTATATAAGACATATAATGACTAAATTTTTTTGGTATGGTGACATATTATAACTAAATGACAATATTTATTTTGATTTGAATATATAAATGTAAATATTACTACCTCCGTTCCTTTTTATTTGTCGTTTTAGAAAAAATATTTGTTCATTTTTACTTGTTGTTTTAACAATTTAGGTTATATATTGCATATTATATCCTCCTTCTTATTTTATTTTATTGACTAAATTTTGTATAATTGTTTTTGTTAAAACAATAAAATCTTTTTTATTGTATACAAATTTTGTTTGTTTTAAAATAAAGTTTGTTACAATTTTTTTGAAAATAGATAAGGTTTGTGAAAAAGAAGAAATTTATTGGTGGATTAAAAATATGATACATTTAAAAAAGGACATACTAGGAAAATAAGGTGTAAAAATATACCCCTCCTATTTTGGTCTTTTTTTTTCTAAAAACGACAAGTAAAAAAGAACGGAGGTAGTATACAATTTCTTTAATACTCTTATTGAACAAATGAAATATTCATCTTCCAATGCAAGTGCAAATAATTTAATACAGTACAATCTAATTCTAAAATGCCCGTACATGAATATGAGCGGTTCCTTTTGTTGAGGTAAAATCTCAATTTGATGTTTTAAAGATAACAAACATCTTAATTATATTTTAAGTATAATTTTGGTTATTGTGTTATCTAACAAGTGCTTTTGAGTGATATTAAAATGATAGGTTTCATTGTGCAAAGCAAATAAATTAATATCAGCTCATGAGAATGATACAAGAAAGTTAGTCATCATTCTCTCATCATTCTCTGGCTCCAGCGTGTTTGTTCTTCAATGCCAAAGCACCTATTTATTTTAGGTGATAAATGAACAAGACAAAGGAACACTTTTCATGAGAATATTGCACAAGATCTCTACAGCAACTTATTTCATTATGGCAAGTCAAAGTGATTAGTATCTTATGGGACTTTCCTTCTTAAGCCATATCACATGGAGCATGTGCAAAGAATGTTCTTTGACCTCAAGGCATAATAAATTAATATCTGAAGTCAATATGGAAGAGAAGAACATAGACCAATGAGGAGAAGACAACAACTCTTTCACTATGAGTTGTTATGTACTTACAAAGGATTATTTAATGATCTTTCTCCAAGAAAGTAGTAGTCATTTCTCCAACAAAGGCTACACTCTATTTTATATCAAGGTTGTACTTGCAAAGTACTTTTCCAACATCCCTTGATCAGATCACAGCTGGTTGCTTGCATAGAAAGCTGTCCCCACATCATTCTCCACTATTCCATGAAGCTTCTCAACACAATTCTGTGAGAATGTTCTCTCATCATTCTCCCTGAAGCATTGTTCTCATATGACAGCACATTTCAACTACAACGGTCACACTTGTTCAGCAAGCAATGAAAGTACAATGCCAGCTCATCAAGACGCTCCTCTTGGAGAACATTTTCAGAACATTCTCCAGCTTACTCCAAGTTTGTGAGTAACGGCTAGTTCATTGTTCTCTGATTTTTCTACACATTCTCCAAGACTCCAAAGGCTCTCCAAACATCTATAAATAGCATGGAATACAGCAGGAGCATAGCAAGAGTTTGAAGCACCACTGATCATACAATACTTGTCTTTCATGCACAAGAATCTCACAAACTCTTTTTGATCTCTTTCACTCCAATCTTCACAATTGCATACTTGGATCAGCAATTCTTTTGAGTGATTTTCAGAGAGATTTTTATAGTTACCTAGAAAACTTTATAAACCTGGTTTGGTTTGTTGTTGAGCTTTAGATCCAAACACCTCTTTGTAAAAAGAAAGAACTTGCTCAAGAATACGTGACTATTTGTTGAGCAACTACCTTAGAAGGAAAGGTAGAGATCACCTTGGTGATAAGGTGGAAGATAAGCTTGTGATAGCTTGACAAAGTCTTGATCTTGGTTTAAGATCAAAAGAAGAATAATGGAAACCCTCACTTGGTGTGGGAAATTGGTCTAGCCCAATTATGGGTGAACCAGTATAAACTCTTTGTGTTATACTTTCCTTTATCTTCATACTTATGCAAAACTGACACACTTGCACACACTTGAATATTCTATGAGAATAATCAAAGAACGTTCTCTGCCATCTTTCATAGATTGATCAGAGAACATTCTTTCAACTTTCTCCAAGTCAGTTTTGATTCAATACACTTAACTCACAACAATATTCTGTGAGAATATTCTTTGAACGTCCTCTGCTTTCTTTCATAGACTGACCAGAGAACATTCTCTCATCTTTCTCTAAGTCTGTTTTGACTTAATTCATTACATTTAAGTTTGATTTATCATACAACTTATATTATTAACAAATTGAGTTCAATTTTAAAAGGTCACAATTCAAACCCCCCCTTTCTTGTGATAAACTTTGCTACTTCAATTGGCATCAGAGCTCGGTCTCTAAAGACTGAGCATCTAACAAGTGCTAGAGGAAAAGATTCAGGAAGGAAGTAATGGCTAAAGGCGCAAAGTTCATAGCAGAAGGAGGATCATCAAATAGACCACCTCTATTTGAAGGAGAAGACTATTATTATTGGAAAGACAAAATGGTGCTATTCCTTAGATCACAAGACAAGTACATGTGGTCAGTCATTGAACATGGAGAATATCAACCAACCATCATAGATAAAGATGTTACAAAGATAAAGACTCAAGATCAATGGACCACTCAAGAATCTGAAAGAGTGCTTCTAAACATCAAAGCTAAGTTATTTCTCAAAAGTGCTCTATCTAGAGAAGAATGTGATAGAATCATGGAATGCAAAACAGCAAAGGAAATGTAGGAAACATTACAAACACATCATGAAGGAACAAGTCATGTCAAGGAAACAAGAATTGACATTGGAATAAGGAAGTTTGAGATCTTTGAAATGAAAGAAGATGAAACAGTGGATCAAATGTATCGAAGATTCACAATCATCATAAATGAGTTAAACTCTCTTGGAAAAACCTACACCACACATGAGAGAGTTAGAAAGATCCTAAAGTGCTTGCCAAAGAGTTGGAGACACATTGTCATAGTTATCACAGAGGCAAAGAATCTAACTGAAATGAAGTTAGAAAATCTGATTGGATCACTCAGAGCTCATGAATCAATTCTCTTTGAAGATAAACCAATCAAGAAGAAAATGATTGCTTTGGATACTCAAGAGGAAGAATGTTCCAAGAATGATGAAGATGAAAGTGACACTCTACAAGAAGACAATGTAGAAGAATTAGCACTCATCACTAGAAGAATTCAAAGACTAATGATGAGGAAAAATCAACTCAAAGGAAGATTCCCAGCTAGAAGAAGTGGAATCAAACCTGAGACAGACCTAAGCAAAGTCAAATGCTATGGTTGTGAACAATTTGGACACTACAAGAGTGATTGTCCAAAAGCTAAGAAATCTCCTTTCAAGAAGAAATCATTAATGACTACTTGGGATGAGACTGATGAAGATGAAGAAGAACAAGAAGCCAACATGTGTCTTATGACAAAATCAACATTTAAGGTAACTCTTGATCCTTGTGCATCATGTCAAAAAACTGAACATTTATTTGATAACTTTTTATATGACTCTCAAATCACTGCTCAGAAAAATGATCAACTTAGAAATGAGATCACTAAGTTAACTTTAGAAAAAGATAAATATAAGACTGAGGTAGAAAAATTAAAAGAAACTATCATTTGCATGCAAGAACATCATAGAAAAGAAATTGATGATTTTAAATTAAAGTCTCAAGAATGTCATAAACTTCAAGAAGAGAATATCATTTTGAAACAAACTAATTTTGAATTACAAAATGATATAAGATGTTTTGTAAACTCCACTAAAACTTTTGAAAACATTATGAGTTCACAAGTAGGAGCTTTAGACAAAACTCGAATAGGTTTTAGAAACCATCAAAGTCAACAATTATATAAAAAGTTTTTTGTGCCACAAAAGAATTAGAAAGTGGCAAAATACAAATGTACTTTTTGTTATAGAAAAGGACATCTTGAAAAAATTTGTTTTAGAAAAAACAGAAAACTGAAATATGAGAGAAGTCTCCAGAGAGAACATTCTCAGAACGTTCTCAGAAGGCATCATCAGAATAGGAGAACATTCTCCTGACATTCTCAACAGGATTATTCTCAGAATAATCAGAGACAAGTGTATGATGATGAATCATTTGTTAAGAGTCATTCATATCAAAATGAAACAAGACCTTTTAAGAGGCAAACTAACTCACAAGGACCCAAAAGATTATGGGTACCTAAGACACTATTACAATCAAGTGCAGGAATGTCATCTAGCAGTCAAGAAAAAGCCATGGTACTTGGACAGTGGTTGCTCAAGACATATGACTGGAGATAAACATAATTTCCTATCACTTGATGAAAAGGATGGTGGTACAGTTACCTTTGGAAACAATGAAAAAGCTAGAATAAAAGGTAAAGGTATCATTGGTAAGATCAACTCTGGTAAGATTGAAAATGTGCATTATGTTGTTGGACTTAAACATAACTTGTTGAGCATAAGTCAATTATGTGACAATGGTTATGAAGTCATTTTCAAACCTCATAACTTGATTGTAATAGTACCTAAGACACTATTACAATCAAGTGCAGGAATGTCATCTAGCAGTCAAGAAAAAGCCATGGTACTTGGACAGTGGTTGTTCAAGACATATGACTGGAGATAAACATAATTTCCTATCACTTGATGAAAAGGATGGTGGTACAGTTACCTTTGGAAACAATGAAAAAGCTAGAATAAAAGGTAAAGGTATCATTGGTAAGATCAATTCTGGTAAGATTGAAAATGTGCATTATGTTGTTGGACTTAAACATAACTTGTTGAGCATAAGTCAATTATGTGACAATGGTTATGAAGTCATTTTCAAACCTCAAACATGTGAAATTAAAAAATCTTCTTCAAATGATATTTTATTCACTGGTTCAAGAAAAGGAAATATTTATGTTTTCTACTTGGATGAACTTCCTGTTGAATCATGTTTTGTCTCTCTTGAAAATGACAAATGGATTTGGCATAAAAGGACTGGTCATGTAAGCATGAAAACAATTTCAAAACTTTCCAAACTTGATCTAGTAAGAGGCTTACCAAAAATTAGTTTTGATCTAGATAAAGTGTGTGAATCTTGTACAAGAGGAAAACAAGTTAAAAGTAGTTTTAAACCAAAAGATTTTGTATCAACAAAGAAACCTCTTGAACTACTTCACATGGATTTATTTGGTCCTATCAAAACTACTAGTCTTGGTGGTAAAAATTATGGTTTTGTCATTGTTGATAATTTTTCAAGATTTACTTGGGTATTGTTTTTAAAACATAAGGATGAATCCTTTGAAGCTTTTAAAACTTTTTGCTTGAGAGTTCAAAATGAAAAAGAGTCCAAAATTATTTCAGTGAGAAGTGATCATGGAGGAGAATTTGAAAATTCTTTATTTGAATAATATTTTAATGAAAATTGCATATCTCACAATTTCTCTTGTCCAAGAACTCCTCAACAAAATGGTGTTGTTGAATGGAAAAATAGAACATTACAAGAAATGGCTAGGACAATGTTGAATGAATCAAATGTGGAGAAATACTTTTGGGCTGAAGCTGTCAACACTGCTTGCTACATTTTGAATAGAGTAACCATTAGAAAAATTCTCAACAAGACACCTTATGAACTTTGGAAAGAAAGGAAACCAAATGTGTCATACTTTCATATCTTTGGATGTTATTGCTACATCTTGAACATCAAAGACAACTTGGGAAAATTTGACTCAAAATCAGACAAGGGAATATTCCTGGGTTATTCTCTCACATCAAAAGCCTATAGAATCTACAACCTGAGAACCCAAACTGTTGAAGAAAGTATGCATGTCAAGTTTGATGAGTTTGAAGAACCAATAAATTCAAGTATCATCATTGAAGAAGAAGGTGAGAAAAATCCACAACTTTAAGAAGATCAAGAACCTTCAATGAACAATGATCAAGAACCACCACTTGAAGTTGATCAAGAATCATTACCAAATGTTCCTAAAACATGGAGATTAGTCAATCATCATCCACAAGATCAAATTATAGGAAACACTGAAGATGGTGTAAGAACTAGAAGAGCTCTTCAAAATTTGGAGAATGATCTCGCAATGATCTCTCAAATTGAACCTAGAACCATAGATGATGCTATTGTTGATGAATCTTGGGTTGGAGCTATGAAAGAATAATTGCAACAATTTGAGAAGAATAAAGTATGGAACTTAGTACCAACAATTTGAGAAGAATAAAGTATGGAACTTAGTACCAAATCCTCAAAACCATTCAATCATTGGAACAAGGTGGGTGTTCAGAAACAAGCTTGATGAAGATGGTAAGGTAATCAGAAACAAAGCTAGGCTAGTAGCACAAGGTTACAATCAACAAGAAGGTATTGACTATGATGAAACTTTTGCTCCAGTTGCCAGGTTAGAAGCAATAAGAATTTTACTTGCATATGTATCTCATAAATGTTTCAAACTTTTTCAAATGGATGTAAAAAGTGCTTTTTTAAATGGCTTTCTAAATGAGGAAGTTTATGTGCATCAACCTCCTGGTTTTATTGATGAGCATAAACCTAATCATGTTTACAAACTTACCAAGGCTCTTTATGGACTTAAACAAGCTCCAAGAGCATGGTATGACAGGTTAAGCACCTCTTTACTTGAAAATGGTTTTTCTAGAGGAAAAATTGATACTACTCTTTTTATAAAAACCAACAAGGAAGAATTGCTTATTGTTCAAGTATATGTTGATGATATTATTTTTGGTGCTACTAATAAAAAATGTGTGAAGCTTTTTCTAACCTTATGCAAAGTGAGTTTGAAATGAGCATGATGGGAGAACTTAGATTTTTCCTTGGCTTGCAAATCAAGCAACAAGAAGATGCCATTTTTATTAGTCAAGAAAAATACATCAAGGATTTGCTCAAGAAGTATAAGATGAGTGAAGCCAAAATCATGTCAACTCCTATGCATCCATCAACAAGTCTAGACAAGGATGAAAATGGCAAAAGTGTATCTGAAAAGGAATATAGAGGAATGATTAGATCTCTTCTATATCTAACTGCAAGCAGACCTGACATAGTATTCTCAGTAGGAATTTGTGCAAGATTTCAAAGTGCTCCCAAAGAATCACATTTAACTGCAGTCAAGAGAATTTTCAGATATTTGGTTGGAACACTAGATGTTGGCATATGGTACAAGAAGGGTACACATTTTGATCTAAAAGCCTATTGTGATGCCGATTATGCTGGTGACAAGTTAGAAAGAAAAAGCACAAGTGGTGCGTGTCAACTCCTTGGTGAAGCTCTAGTCAGTTGGTCATGCAGAAAGCAAAACACCATAGCAATCTCAACAACTGAAGCATAATATGTCTCTGCAGCAAATTGTTGCTCTCAAGTGATATGGATCAAAAATCAACTTGAAGACTTCTCATTAAGGTACACAAGCATTAAAATTTTATGTGATAATACTAGTGCTATTAACTTATCAAAAAATCTCATTCAACATTCTAGATCAAAACACATTGAAATCAAGCATCATTTTATACGTGATCATGTTAGTAAAAAGGAAGTTGAATTAGTTTTTGTGGATACTGAAAATCAACTTGCTGACATTTTTACTAAACCATTGGTTGAGGATCGTTTCAATTTTATCAAAGAAAATTTGAAAATTATCAAAAATCCCAATTCCTTGTGAAACACGTTTTTAGGAGAATAATCTGAGAACATTCTCTAAAAATTTTCATGACTTATGTGCTTGATTGCTTTCATTCTCGTCCAAGTCCTTTTTAAATGTTTAAGTGTTCAAAATGATAGTACATGATTATTGGGGAATGTAGTGTTTTAGTCTTCTTGTTGTACTCAAGCTATCTCCCTATAAACCTTTTTTTTAATAGTTAAAAGTACCATCATTATCATCATAAATAGTAGCCTACCATATCCTTTACAACCCACAACATAGGCTAGTATCTCTCTTTCCAATACTTTACCCACTACCTTTCTCTTTCAACTCAACCGTTCCATAATCCCTCTCTCTCCACTAACCAAAGTCAGTTTCTTCTTCTTCTCCAAAACCTCCATTTTCTTTTCTCAAAATGGCCAGAACCAAAGTTTCAGTTATGCTAAGAAACCGTACTCCATCACCATCACCCTCTCCTTCCCGTTCTGCTTCTCCTCCGTCACCACCATCACCACCACCTTCTGAAGCTCACTCTGACAGTGAAATGGGTCTTGAAGATCTTTCAAAAGCTCTCATTGTTTTTGTTCCTCAAAATGAAGAAACTATCTCTGATCATTCCCTGAATGTTCCCCAATCACCAAATCAATCTTCTCCGCTGCAAAAACCCTTTTCTCCAAATGAAACCGTTACTGAAAATCCCTCTTCTCCCAATGTCACTGTAGCTGCTGATGAATCCTTTAAATCTCCATCAAAATCTTCTTCTCCTAAACCTTCCAATACACCACAAGCTGAAGAACAAGTTCATTCTTCTCCTCCTCAAACCAACGAACCTGTTCAAACCTCCTCTCCGAAAACTGTTGAAATTCCATCAATTGTTGCTCTTGAACCAAACTGACCAAAGTCAAACTCTTCATCCTCCACCAAATCTTATTCTTCCCTGCATTTTTCCAGTCCATCTTCACCTACTTCAAACACAGTTGAAGAAGCACATAAAACACCTCTTGCTGTTTCAAAAGTCAGAAAAGTTATATCTTTTGATGCATGCAATGTTAGAAGATCTGCACGTATATTATCTGGCTTTGGCACGAAGAAGAACATTGTTATTAACAACACTGTCATCTCCATAACTGACTCTGATGAAGAGGAGAAACAACAGGAAACTCGTGAATCATCCCCTCCTATCATCACTCTCAAACGTACTGTTTCAACCACCAAACCTAAACCAACACCTTCCCCTGCAAAATCTGAGCTCGTTAAAGAAAAGAAGAAAAAGGAAAAAGTGGTTATTGCTGAGAAGAAACTAAGGCTTAGAAATGTGCCTCTAATCCACTCTGAACAAAGAGAAAAGTTCAATGACTATTGGAAAATTAAGCCTATAAGTGCTGGCAAGTACTTTGATTTTGATGAGCTGAAGAAAAATGGAGTAGACTTAACAAAATTCACTGATCCTTTGAACTGGACTTCTTTCTTCAGAATCAAAGAATCAATTTTCCCACTTTTGATTCAAGCCTTCTACTTTAATGCTAAGGTTAGCCCTGACAAAGACGTGTTAGTGTCTAACCTTAAAGGTGTTGAGATTAAGCTAACACCTGAGTTCATTGGAAGCTTGGTGGATATCCCTTGTGATGGAACCACTCTCTATGGGGGAGATTGGTATAAGGATCTAAATTTGAACAAAGATGAGCTTATTGTGGATATGTTCACAAGTGAAAGTGCAATGATGGCTACACCTACCTCTTCCAAGCTGCAATATGATTAAAAAATGCTTCACAATCTATGTCTGCACAACATCTTTCCAAAAAGTGGAAGCAAGGACAAGGTCACAGACAATGATATGCTGGTGATGTATCACTTGTTTAAAGGCAAGAGACTTTCACTTCCTCATATCATCCTGTAACACATGATGCATACTGCCCTGTCTGGTACTAGGAAAGTAGCCTTACCTTATGGAATGCTTTTGACAAAGATCTTTGAGGAATTTAAAGTTGATCTATCTAGTTGCACTAGTGAAAATGCATGCTCTATCTTTGGTGTTAAAAATCTTAGTCACATGAAAAAGGAATTAGAAGAAAATGTAGTGAAAATCACAGGTTTGAAAAGGAAAAGAGAAGCTACTCCTGAGGAGAATGTTGTTGGAGAACAACAAGAGAACATTCCTCAAGATGAGAATGTTGCTGGAGAACGTCAGGAGAACGTTCTCCCTGAGACTGAGGCTGCAGGAGAACAACTAGAGAACGTTCTCCCTGCTAAGGAAACTGCCTCCACTCTCTTTGGGGTTTCAAGTGACACTCTCCCTTCCTATTGGGACACATCACTTCATTTTGGATCACCTTTTACCAATCACCCTCCTAGGACTGGAAAACAGCTTCAAGGTTTCTTTCCCACTTCCTTAATGAATTCAACTTTGTTCTCTCCTGTAATGAAGTCTTCTCAAGGAAGCTTAGAGAACATGTTTAATGCTGATTTTGTGCAAAACTTGGTTAGCCCTGATAATCATTTCCAAGGAGAAAATTCATCCTAGTCACTACCTTTCATTCCTTCATCTTTTGGAACTTTGAGTACTTTCATTTCACCTGGTAGCACTGCTTCTGCTGAAGCTTGGGATAAGTTCTTAGGATACTCTCCTAAGTTGATTGGTGGACCATCCTACACTAGGCCTACTAAGCGACAAAAGTTGGAAAAGTAAAATCTTAAGCTTAGGAAAGATCAGGCCAAGATCATGGTTGCTTTGGAAATTCAGAACAACATGATGCAACACATGATGAACCAGCAGATGATAATGAAGAAATGGGCTGAGACTGAAGTTTGTCAAAAGTTTGGCATTGCACCACCCTTTGCTGACCCCATGCCAGAATATGATCCATTCCCTTCTCCTAGTGAATCATCATCATCCTCCTCATCTAAGTTTTAAGCCTTTTTACCTAGCCCCTTCTTTTTGATTTCTGACAAAGGGGGAGAATAGTTTGGGTAAACAAGGGGGAGTAGGAAGAAGTTTTAAATAATCAAGTTTTCAAGCTTTTCAAGTCTGCAAGAACATTCCCTGATCATTCTCTGAGTTTGATCTTTTTGAAATAGATATTATAGGAAGTTCTTTTGAACAAAACTTGTTATGAACTTCTAATAATATGTATTATTATATTTCTTGTCATGAATCCTTTTGTATTAATCCTTGTACTCTGATGATTGTTATTTCTAACTTTTGTGAGTTTATGGATTAATTAATATGTATGATTCATTTTATGTCTCAATTTGCATCATATCAAGTTTTTAAATTTTATTTGATTTATGAATGCTTGAATTGAGGGGGAGCTTGAAAAGATAAAAGCACAAATATTTCATATTACTTTAAGATTTGATTAAACCAAAATTAATCATTTAAAACATAATAAAGAAGTTTGACATCATCAAAAAGGGGGAGATTGTTGAGGCAAAATCCCAATTTGATGTTTTAAAGATAACAAACATCTTAATTATATTTTAAGTATAATTTTAGTCATTGTGTTATCTAACAAGTGCTTTTGAGTGATATTAAAAAGATAGGTTTCATTGTGCAAAGCAAATAAATTAATATCAGCTCATGAGAATGATACAAGAAAGTTAGTCATCATTCTCTCATCATTCTCTGGCTCCAGCGTGTTTGTTCTTCAACGCCAAAGCACCTATTTATTTTAGGTGATAAATGAACAAGACAAAGGAACACTTTTCATGAGAATATTGCACAAGATCTCTACAGCAACTTATTTCATTATGGCAAGTCAAAGTGATTAATATCGTATGGGACTTTCCTTCTTAAGCCATATCACATGGAGCATGTGCAAAGAATGTTCTTTGACCTCAAGGCATAATAAATTAATATCTGAAGTCAATATGGAAGAGAAGAACATAGACCAATGAGGAGAAGACAACAACTCTTTCACTATGAGTTGTTATGTACTTGCAAAGGATTATTTAATGATCTTTCTCCAAGAAAGTAGTAGTCCTTTCTCCAACAAAGGCTACACTCTATTTTATATCAAGGTTGTACTTGCAAAGTACTTTTCCAACATCCCTTGATCAGATCACAGCTGGTTGCTTGCATAGAAAGTTGTCCCCACATCATTCTCCACTATTCCATGAAGCTTCTCAACACAGTTCTGTGAGAATGTTCTTTCATCATTCTCCCTGAAGCATTGTTCTCATATGACAGCAAAATTCAAAGGCAACGGTCACACTTGTTCAGCAAGCAATGAAAGTACAATGCCAGCTCATCAAGACGCTCTTCTTGGAGAACATTTTCAGAACATTCTCCAGCTTACTCCAAGTTTGTGAGTAACGGCTAGTTCATTGTTCTCTGATTTTTCTACACATTCTCCAAGACTCCAAAGGCTCTCCAAACATCTATAAATAGCATGGAATACAGCAGGAGCATAGCAAGAGTTTGAAGCACCACTGATCATACAATACTTGTCTTTCATGCACAAGAATCTCACAAACTCTTTTTGATCTCTTTCACTCCAATCTTCACAATTGCATACTTGGATCAGCAATTCTTTTGAGTGATTTTCAGAGAGATTTTTATAGTTACCTAGAAAGCTTTATAAACCTGGTTTGGTTTGTTGTTGGGCTTTAGATCCAAACACCTCTTTGTAAGAAGAAAGAACTTGCTCAAGAATACGGGACTATTTGTTGAGCAACTACCTTAGAAGGAAAGGTAGAGATCACCTTGGTGATAAGGTGGAAGATAAGCTTGTGATAGCTTGACAAAGTTTTGATCTTGGTTTAAGATCAAAAGAAGAATAGTGGAAACCCTCACTTGGTAGTGGAAACCCTCACTTGGTGTGGGAAACTGGACTAGCCCAATTAAGGGTGAACCAGTATAAACTCTTTGTGTTATACTTTCCTTTATCTTCATACTTATGCAAAACTGACACACTTGCACACACTTGAATATTCTGTGAGAATATTCAAAGAACGTTCTCTGTCATCTTTCATAGATTGATCAGAGAACATTCTCTCAACTTTCTCCAAGTCAGTTTTGATTCAATACACTTAACTCACAACAATATTCTGTGAGAATATTCTTTGAACGTTCTCTGCTTTCTTTCATAGACTGACCAGAGAACATTCTCTCATCTTTCTCTAAATCTGTTTTGACTTAATTCATTACATTTAAATTTGATTTATCATACAACTTATATTACTAACAAATTGAGTTCAATTTTAAAGGGTCACAATTCAAACCCCCCTTTCTTGTAATAAACTTTGCTATTTCACCTTTTAGTGGTTTTTTTTTGTCCAAAATTTGGTTGTTAACTTACTCATTTTTTTTTTTGATAAAATTGTTAACTTACTCTTGTTACTAGATAATGTCATAAATTTATGAAAAATGTGCAGGTGACATTAATTTATTTATTTTTTGACACAAGGTGATTTTAAATATAAAAATGTGCATTATGGAAGTGTGAGTATTATCAGGATAGTTTTGGGACAACACAAATATTTTAGATTAATAAATTAGTAAAAATAAATTTTTTAGTTTCTGTAATTTCTAATATATGCCTTTAAAACATGTAATAAAAAGCAAATGTTAAATAGTATCTCTAGAGGCACTCTTTGTAACGCCCGTTTATTTTATGTTTGGTAGAGTTTAGAGTTCTATTTAATTGATTTATGTGATCATGTGATTTGTTTATTTAATTAAATGGTTTTATTAATAGTTATTAAGAATAAGATGGGAATTAGAATATTTTAGAATTAAGGGGGCGGAGGTGTAATTAAGAGGAAATAAAGGAATTAGTGGGAATTAATTAAAATTAATTAGAATGAAGGAGGTTAAGAAAAGGATAGTCAGAGAAAAGAAAAATCAGTTTCACGTGAAAACAGAGAAGTTTGAGAAAAAGGGGAAAAACCAAGAGCAAGAGAGAAGAGGCAAGAGGAGCTATTGTAATTCAATCAAACCAGGTAAGGGTGGGGTTTCACTTCTCTAATTAAGGGCTTAATTCTTCATGTTTGATTAGTGGTTCATGAGAAAGTGGGTAGAATTAAGTTTAGGGTTTAATTTGTGAATTTCCATGGAAACTGATGAATTGTGTGTTCTTACTATTAATTTTAATGTATGGATTGCTACTGGATTATTCTGTAATGATTGGTGTCGGAATTGTTGAGAATGATAGAGTTTAGAAAGAATAGGGTTGTTGGTAAAAAGAATAATTGTTGACGAATAGAGCTAATGAATTGTGCATGAACTGGAGTTGGATTGTTGTGTTTTGTGTCGCATTAACTTGGGTTATGTAGGAGTGAATTATAGGGCCAAGTTTGGTGAAAATCGGAGTTAAAACAAAGTTTTTGGGTAGAAAATATGACCTTCCCGAGAGCTGTACAGTGACAGCATCTCTGTTTCATGTTCTTGCGCATTTTCACACGTTTTCCGTTTTGAACTGGGTTTTGGTGTAAACATGAAAGATGTAGATAATTGTGTTAGATTTTTAATGGATTTTGTTTGACTTCAAAACTTTTTCTAGAACTTAAGTTATGGTAAAATTACTACACGTAGGTCACAGTGAAATTTCAGTTCTGTACCCGAATTTGAAATAAAAACTGGTATTGATCGGTACAGAATTGGCCTTAGTTGTAAACACAAAAGTTGTAGATAGTTGAATTATCGTTCCAATGACGTTGGTTTGACACAAAACTATCTTCTGAATAATTTTATATGAATTTTTGAAGTTATGTGACGAATTAAGAATTTTGTGGAGAGAAGTCCTTGTCAACGTCAAGGTTATCGAGTCGTAAGACATTGTTGTCTATGTTGTAAACCACGTTGGCCTAGTTTTGGCATTGAGATGTTGATGTAAAGTTGTTGTTAGTCGTCGTGTCGCATATTGGACGTTGGGGGCTTGATGCTCCGTATTCTAAGATGGGGGCTTGACGCTCCGTTTTTAAGATGGGGGCTTGATGCCCTGTAGCCGAATTAAGGCATTGGAAGTTGGGGGCTTGATGCTCCGTTTGGTACCACATGCATAAGAGTCTTGCATAGTGGAGTCGTGTCGTTGCATTTGTTGAGTCGAGTCGTGTCATGAGATGAGAAGAAGGATTTAATTAAGGATAAGATGATGAAGTTTAAGCCAATTTTTATGGTTTTCTTGAATAATGAATTATGAATTATTGATGAGATGATGATTATGTTGTTAAGTTGATTTATTTGTTGCATGATTTATTATGCTTTTAATTATTGAATTGTGATTTCACCCCTTCTGTTGGAATTGCCGCCTTGTGGGCAAGTGCAGATTTCCAGGACTAGCTGTTGATGTGAGTGGACTCCTCACGTGTCTAGGTGCTCTGATACGTAACGGGGCGGGCTTTGATTATTGGATTTTCCTTGTTACGTATTAGTTTTATGATTTTATGTTGAAAAATAATTATGTTGATTTTAATTACTACTATGAATCACGTTGAGACCTTATTGCCAAACTTTGATAGAACAATTGTTGGATAAATATTCTTATATTTCCGCTGCGATTTCAGTGAATACTGTTGACAGGATTGATTTAAATAAATAGAAATTTTCTTATTTATTACTTGAATGAAATGGTAGCGTAATACTCCGTTTTTGATGTTACTCTGATTTATTATTTCAGTTGCAATTTATTTATTTATTTTGGGAAACGGGTGTTACACTCTTTAAATCTTTAAATTAAATAGTACTCCCTCCATCTCATTATATAAGCATTTTTTCAAAAAAATTCTAGTTTCAAAATATAAGCCCCTTTACAAGTTACTAGGTGCAATTATTATTATTTTTCTTTTTTTTCTTTTTTTTTTTGAGTAAATTAAGAGCGTCTAGGCATCAAAAATGTAAATAGACATCCCAACTATGTTGGCACCCCTATATACACCTATCCTTTACCTATATCTCATAATAATATATTAAATAAGAAAAATATGTACAAAAAAGGGGAGGGGCTATACCGTACCCCAAAGAAAATAACAAATAGCAGTACCATCAATCAAAATGATAAAATGGTAGACCCAGCTTATCCTGATGACAAGCATCACGTGCAAAAGGCGGCACGACATCCCACCATCTGAAATCCGTAATAGAATGACCATGATTTGCTAATCGATCCGCAGCGACATTACCTTCACGAAATATATGCGTGTGAATAATCTGCAGACCTCGTGCCATTGCGTTATGCCAGCGGTTACGCAACCGCCAGGGGACAACTAACGGGTTATCAAAAGCTGCCAAAGCACCCAAAGAGTCAAATTATTATTACTAACTTGCATTGGAATACAAAAAGTCAAATTTCTACACATACAAACAAAAGACAATTTAGTAAAATTTACACACAAACAAGACACAATAGTTACATTACCAACATTTCTTAATAATCATAAAATTAGTCAAGGATACTTATATTATGGGACAGAGGGAATAGTATATCTATCCTTTAATTTAAGTAAATATTCTCTATTGCATACACACTTATTAAGAACTCAATTTTTCTTTTTATTTTATGTGAAAATTGTACATACAATTCCTAAATATCCTTGCATTGTTATTACTAGCAATTACTCCAACACAAACCTTATCATCACATGTTTTGGCTCTGCAGCTTTTCACTAGTGTGACGGCATGGGAAGATGGAACGGGAAGAGTGAGTGGCATACATGGTGAAGTGAGAATGAAGTTGTAGTAATAGAAATGAAGAGACTAAACTAGAGTAGCCATAGAGGAAAACAGAAAGTTGCAAATACTCCTTCCATCTCTAATTATAAAATCCTTTTTTATCACAGCACTTACGTCAATGTACAATTTTGATCGCTAATATCTTTAATTATCTAGCAATAAAAATTATAAAAATTTGATATTTTGAAAATACTCATCAAAACAAACCAAACAAGATCCTATAAACTAATATTTATATCTATATATTATTAGAAAAATACGGTCAAAACATGATAGATGAATAGTAAAATTTAGTCAAAAAGAATCTTATATCAAGGGACGGAGGGAGTAGTTATATAGGGGTATTTTTGGAAAACAAATATTAAATAGAGTTGAATTTGTTGACTTTTATTTATATTTGAGGCCAGAATATTTTGATGTTTTTTACTTATAATAAATAAGGTTGGAGGGAGTAAATTTTTATTAAAAAATTATGAAAATATGTGAATTCAACACATTAGTAAATGTGTCAAAAAAAAAAAGACACAATAGAAATTAAAATATTTTACTTTTTGAATAAATTATTTCTTAATTAATGGAATCCTTAAGGAGTATCTGGAATATTGTTTTGCAAGACCTAAAAAAAATATAGGTGATCTAATATATTTTCAAGGGTTAATAGGTATATACCCACTGTAAAGTACATAATTTTTGCAATACCCCCTGTAAAATATTTTTTTGAGAATGCCCGCTGTAATCTTTGCATTCTTTGCATTTTTGCAATACCCCCTAAACTTTTTTAAACATTACATTTTGTGGGGGTTTTGAACCGCCGCAAATAAAAACCGCCGCAAAATATAATTTTAGTGGGGGTTTTAAACCGCCGCAAAGAAAAAAACCCCGCAAAATGTAATGTTTGAAAAAATCCAGGGGGTATTGCAAAAATGCAAACATTACAGGGGGTATTCTCAAAAAAATATTTTACAGGGGATATTGCAAAAATCATGTACTTTACAGGGGATATATACCTATTAACCCTATTTTCAATAAACATTGCGCTAGGTAAGAAATAGACTGCCCTTAATAAGTGGTGAGCCACCATTTTCATTTGCCGCTTTGACAAACTTGACCTCAATTTTTTTGAGCTAATAAAACTAAAATCTTAATGTGAGAGATTACATGCCTAAGTTCCGATGTGCCTAGAAGAAATAACATCAACCACCACCTTAGTAGAATCACTAATATATAATAACATGAGAAAGTCTTCTGTTAATTCCTTCTTCATGTTCCAATGCTTCTCCCTCCAAGGTGCTTAATCTTTCTTCTTAATTGTATCCGAGTGCGAGTGGGTAGACATTCCTGGTAAATTCTCCATAACAAATGCTTGACTTTTGGAAGTACTTTAATCTTTCATAATCTATCCCAAGCTTCTTCACCTCTTTGTTGTTGTCTTGAGGCCTTTTCTTTCATACTGTTTTTATATCCATATTGAACTGAGAACATTCCATCCATTTTCTCACTCCAAATTAGTTTATCTTCTTGTATTACATCTAATAATGGGACATCAATAATGTTGTTCACTACTTGATCTTCTGAAAGTAACAATTTAATTTTATCAACATCCCATTGCTTAGTATGAGGTAGCATAGTTGTTGGATAGATAAAGTGTACACACCTTAATTTTGCTAAGCTTCTATGGTTCCACCCACAAAAGAATCTCTAGATTTTTTATAAAAAAAAATCATTTTTTTAAAAGCTTAAACAAACGCACCCTATATGACATGGAAGAATAAATCATTTTTATTGGATGTCAGTGTAAAATTGTGCATATTCATTTCGTTAGGAAATAATAGGACTGAAGAAGTAAAAATAAATAGGAGCTCAATTAACAATAAGAATATAACTTGAAAACTCCAAAACCGAAGAAAAAACCATGTCCGCCGTTGTCTAAACTGACAACCAAAGAATAATCACTATGTAAGATCTCTGTGTTGTAGTTTTGGGCCTCCAAAAAATGGAGGTCGAAAAAAAACATACTATGATTAGGCCCATTTCATATTAAATCCAAATAAAGTAAAAATATTTAATCAAAAAAAAATTTAGATAAAATAATAACACTTTTAATTCTCTATACTCCAATTCTTTCTCTTGTTTAGATAAATTTCATAACACTTTTAAAATACATGATGTTTTTTAAAATAAATATTGTATATTTTCTTTTGGTGCAACTTTTTTTAGTAAGAGTCAATTTTAATCATTTGTTTTGGACCTCCAAAATATCGAGACCAACACTATCTAAATGCCATACACACTATTTAGGACTTGAGTGCATAAATAAGAGGCTAGATCCTTTGAAGAACAAATTTTATGGTAATTAACATCATAATGTTTAGCAACAAGCACATACATTGCTACAAGACAAGAAGTAAATACTAAAACGTATTTTGTCCAAAAGCAACTAAAAAGATATTGTTGTGTCTATATAAATCTAAAAACATGGTCATGAAGTGATAGTACCACTTGTTGGTCATGATATTTCAAAATTAGGTTTAGCAAAAACTAAATAGAAAGTGGTACTATCACTTAAAAAACAGATACATTAACTTTGTGCTCTTAAAATACATGAACTTTAAAAACTAAATCATTCTTGTTAATCAATTCAAAGACACAAACATCTCCTGATTTGAGTCCACTTTCACTAGCAAACAAGGGCCAACCAGCCGTAAAACGACGACATTTTCGGCCACAATAAGGAAGCAGTTTCACATTCCATGATCTTTTACCAATCTGCAGCTTAACATACTTCTCTTCGTTCTCAAAGACATCTTTTAAACATGTTACAAACTGCATAACATAGTATTTTTAATAATCATTAAATTTTAATACATATATAGCACCGCATGAATTAATAATAGTAATGTACTAATGTTGTGTTTGAAACCTTACCAGCTGACCTTGTACCAGACGATTATGCTTCACGAGAATCGTGAAAAATGGATTGTTTGAGATGAATTTTGCAGCTACTTCCTGAGCTTTAGCTTCCCTTGGCCAATTCAACGATGAAGTTCTTTTAGTAGTTTTATCAATCTCACCTGCATATATGCGTGGAATGTAAAATTTTAACGATTTTCGAAATATCCTTAGGTTGTAACAAAATACTCCACACAAATTGTATAAAAAAAATACTCCATACAAAAATATATACCTCTAACTTTCTTATTATGTGGTCGAGGAGAACCTAATGGTGAACTTTGTCTATTCCTCTTCTTCTTCTTCTTCCGATTAAGCCGTTCATCCAAAATTTCAACTGATTCATCATCACTATGATCAACATTAATGTCCTCCTTTTCATCTAAAATCTCAACCGATTCATCATCATTAATGTCGTCCTTTTCATCATCTGAAATCTCAACGGACTCATCATCACTACTATGATCAACATTTTCATTTTCATCATCATGAGTGTGACATGAAGAACCATAGTCTATTTCTACTCCACTCATGCCAAACATGAGTACATTGAAGATTGAAGTTCCTTCTTCATACTTAAACACAACTAAGGAACCAACTCCAAGAGAGTAATTTTGAGTAAATTTTTTCCAACCCTTTTCAAACCAAATCTCACCTTTGATATATTTCCAACACACTTTCCATTTAGTGCCATCAGGAGGCTTAATAAGTACTGGATTTGACAGACTTAATCTCCTTGTAAACTTGTTTGGTATTTTCTGTGAAAATAAAACAACCTTTTATTATCTTAAAGTTGTAACTAACAAAATTCTACTAATTCTAACATTTTATCTATAACAAAAAATAAAAAAATGTGAAATGAAAATATGACATGATGGTATGTATTATTGTTAAATATATAGAAATACTTACAAGTCTTTGAAGAAGATCAGTTTGGTGGAGAATCTTGAAGAAACGGGTAGAATTTGTTGTCTTAGCCATGGAATATGGAGAGTGGAGTAAGTACTAATGAGTAAATTGAATGTAGCAAGCAAGCATGAACAAAAACCACCAATGACTATTACTTGATAATTGTTGGGAAGTGCTCTACTAATAGGAGTAGTTAATTACTCCAGCTAGATGTGTCTTGTCCGACTTTTGATAATCTTCACATTTTTATGTATATCGATTTTATCTTTCTTTTTTTACTTTATTATTTTATTAATGTTTTTATTTTATTTTATGGTATGCTGTTTCGGGGCACTGTTTAGTACTCTATCCGGCCTTAATTATAAGTAACTTTTCACTTTTTAAATTCATTGGATAATTAATGTATCCGGCTTTAATTATAAACCAAATATGTTAGTTATCTAATGAATTTAAAAAGTGGAAAGTTGCTTATAATTAAGGCCGGAGGGAGTATGACTTTGGGGCACTGTAAAAGATACTAATATAAAAAGGTTTTCCGGAATATTGTTTAGCATGACCCTATATTGGATTATAACTACAACTAACCGGCACACCGGACCAACTAATCTGGTTAGAAGTGATTTATAGTAATATGTGATTCAAGTTCTATTCAAAGCAGTGGTGGAGTCAAAAAAAATTTAAAGCCCGGGCTAAATATTAAGTTTAGACAAAAAATTTAGTTTTGCAATAAAAATTCAGTTTTGAAAACAAAATCTCAGTTTTTGATATAAATTAATCTCTAAAAATATTAGTTTTACCTTAAATTAACCCCTAAAATACCAAAAAAATTTGACCGAGCCCGAGCTGCAACCCTGCCAGCCCTTGTACTGAATTCGCCTATGATTCAAAGCACAATTGTAGAGATGAAACTATAGTTCTCTATACTAAGTCCAACATCAATTATCATTAAACCAACTAATATGTTTTAATTTACTTTACTTTTTTTTGGGTTTTTACAATCAGTTTAATCTGGTTCGTGGTTAGTTCTAAAATTTACATTACTCCCAAATGCAGCATTAGGGGATCGAACCGTGTTCCTCCACACCAAATTCATTGTCAATCACCACTAAATCACTTAACATTTTTTAATTTACTTTACTATATTACATGTCTCAAATTATAAGAGAAAAAGTAAAAATCTCACTTATTAAAAAACATTTAAACATAATGATTGGAAGAATATTTTTTTGTATTTTACTTGTAGTAAGTTGTATAGAAAGATATAAAAATAATTTTTATTAATTATTGATTATGGAAAAGATAAAAGATAGTTAACGTTTCTTGGATAAGATAAGACCATATACAATGGTGTTTGAATGTTATGTTGAATGTCACTTTCAACTAGAAAATATGTTCCAGTGGTGAGGTTGAGAGTGAGTTGGCGGAGAGAAGAGATTAAGACTCTCATCGCTTGTTGAATGCTGACAGGGGGACCCGCGACCAGCTTTGATTGGCTGAAATCCATAGAAGGCGCGTGTAGGAGCAGCAGCAAGTGGAGAGAGAAGAAGCTTTTGAGTATATAGTGGGACACTTGTCATGCACGGATTGATTTATTGAATTTTTATTACATTTTTATCTTTAAACTTAATTATTCTACTTCAAATTATTTTTTTACCAAAATTCGTAAAAAAAAATTCTCTATAAATAGAGACTTGGTTCAGTTGATTTGGACACAGAAAAAAAATTCGAATTTTTCACTAGCTTAATCATAGTATTAGTGTTAATTTTTAAGTTTAAGTCTTTTTTTTAAAGTAAAATAAATCCTAATAATCATTTCAACACCTAAAAATCTTCTAATAGATTTTTCAACAAAAAAAATTATTTAAATAACTTTTGTTAAGTGTTTATTATTTTAATTTAATTTTAATCGATAATTGTAACTTTATTTAATTATAAAAAAAAATTAAATTTAAATAATAATATAGAATAAAAAGTGGTGGGGTAAAGTGTTGAATGAAAAAACTATTGGAGACGATAAAAGTTGAATGTGTGTTGAAAGATAATGTGGAGTATAAAAAGTGAGAAAAGTGGGTGTTGAGTGTTTAAACCATTATAGATGGTCTAAGAGAGAGTAAATTTTTCTTGACGAAAGATAAAAATTTATTTTTTTTCTCTTTAATTTTAAGAAAAAAATGAATTTACTTGTCAAAAAAAAATGAATTTTATTCTTTTATATTTTAGACAAAGGAAGTGATTATCTCCGTAGGATAGCTCAAGTGATAAGAGCTGAGGGACATGAGTTGGATCGGATAGGAAGAGAACCAGAGATCAAATTATGGTGGAAGCAATTCAAATTTCCGATGTACAAGAAAAAGAAAGACAAGGGAGGGATTTTTACTACTACGGAAATTCAATATTTACCTTAAATGATTAAACTACTAATCTGTATTTTTACCAATTTTTTTTGGATTATCCCCGTGTAAAATATATTTTTTGGATTTACCCTTGCTGTTGACTTTTTTGTTGATGTGACAGGTAAAAAAATCCACTTTTGCTGATGTGGCGGTGCCCTTTTTTTACGTGGCAGTTAAATTTTGTTTGTCACGTCATCAAAATGTCAACAGAGAGGGTAAAACTATAAAAAAAAATTACAGGGAGTAATCTAAAAAAATTTATAGGGGGGGGAAACAAAATTTGTCTTCTCTGCAGGGGATAAAAGCTTATTAACCCTATATATATATATATATATATATATATATATATATATATATATATTTGAACTCTAGCTCTCAAGGCACACAACATCTATCCCATTTCATACACTTTTTTTCATAAGCAAATACTAACTTAAGTGTCAGAATGCTAACCTTTTTTGTAAGTACCTTCTTATTTTGAAATCGATACCGAAGCTTCATCGTTACTCACCACTTTCCTGCCGGAGCTGTCGAGTTGCAATTAATAATTTAACATAGCATCAAAAAATTTTCGGTAACCTACTACTAGTTAATTTGCTTTCAATTCATCATGTCTCATAACAATATCAACATTATTCTTCAACATAAAGGAGTCTCAAAATAAAATAAAGCACCAATAAAATATTCAACATAACTAAAAATGTCTCACAAAATAAATTCAAACATCAAAACAAATTAGATTGAAAAAAGAAGTACCATATTAGTAAAATTTAATTTAACCCTATTATTTTGGTCTAAAAAAGTAAAGAGAAAAAATTAAAATTTGGTTCGACCGGAGGTTATATCTTTGCCATCTTATGGGCCAACCTGTCCTACCATGCCCCATCTTTTAAGTAGGCTAACTTGGGAAATTTTTTTCCTCCCACCCTTACAATTATCCCTTCATCCCTATAAATTATCAAATATTTCAAGTTTACTCCTTTTGCCAAAAATAAAAATGTACACTTCATTTACAAACATTTGGAGTTCATCCCCACTTGATTTATACCTACAGATTTTATACTTTTATTGACAGTTTTGTCTATCACTATAAATCAAATTAATTCAAAATTAAGTGATTAACCGGAATTTGAGAATGAATTTTACGATAAGATGATACAAACCGAAAAAAATTTCAAAACGATTTCCTGTACCTGTCAAAACAACCTCTTTGTACATATTTTAGACTTTTAGTGACACTTTTGTCTGTCAATAGAAGTCAAATTCTTTAAACTCAAGTGATAATAAACCGGACTTTCAAAGTGTTCTGGAACCTGTCTGAACGAGTTGTATGCACACTTCTAGTGACAGTTTTGTTCATCACTATAAATGAAACTTGTTTTAACTAATTCAACAAAATAGGAACAATTGTTTTGTCCTTTTTTACCTAGAACAAGAAGACCTCTTTATGCACAACAAAATAAAGTTTGAACATGATTTTTTGTGAATTAAAATTGTCAAACCATTGTTGCTCTTAAGTCTTAACTCATAAAAATAACGAGCAACATTGAATTGTTCATGATTAAAAATTGGAGTAGATATATAGTATAACACAACATTATATATCAACTGATTATAATCTTGAGATTTAATGATTGTCACACATTACAAGTACAACATTCCACCATGTGATGATTTATTGTGATGGATAAAACTGTCACTAAAAATGTTAAAGGTGTACATGCAACTCATTCAGACAGGTACCTGAACACTTTTTAAAAATATTCCGGTTGAAATCTTCTTACCGGAACACCTTTTTGAAAGTGTGGTTTATTATCTTTGGGTTTAAAGAACTTTTACTTCTAGGGACAGACAAAATTGTCACTAAAAGTCTAAAATGTGTACAAAGAGATCCTTTTGACAGGTATCGGAAATCTTTTTCAAAATATTCCGATTTGCTTCTTGTTACTAGAAAATTCATTCTCAAATTCCGGATTATCACTTAATTTTGAAGGAATATGATTTATAGTGATAGACAAAATTAAAAGTGTAAAATTTGTAGGTAAAAATCTGGTGGAGATGAACTCCACATGTTTGTAAATGAAATGTAAATTTTGTTTTGACAAAATAGGTAAATTTAAAATATTAAATAGTTTGTAGAAATGAAGGGATAATTATAGGGGTGGGAGGAAATGCTTCCTAAGTGGGACGGACCAAACTTAAGACACAAAACCTAAAAACTTGGCCCAATCCTTCAAAATGACGAGTTAAACATATTTCCCCAACAAATTCTACGTATTTTACCACAAGACAAATAACTACATTTCTTTTTTTGAAATTATTTGTCAAAAAAAAAATTAACTACATTATTTCATTTACTATGTTTCATTTACTATATTTAACTAATTTCTCTATCCCTAATTGCAATAAACTTTTACAAAAAGTATTAGGCCCGTTTGGCCCGACTTATTTTTTACTTTTTTTTCTCCTTAAAAAATAATAAAGAAGGAAAAAATTGTGTTTGTCTCTACTTCTCTTTATTTTACACTTCTTTACTTCATTTCTCTAATGATTTTAAGGAGAAATATGACTAAATTAAATTTTATACTTCTCTACTTCATTTTAAAAAAATAGAAATATAGAAGTTAAGTCGGGTCAAACGGGGTCTTAGATCCAAAAGAGAATATTTGTTTTTAAATGATAAAAAAATTGTTTTACCCACACAAAAAATTAATGGGAAAGATAATGGTAGATATATAAATATGAAAAACTATTGTAAGAATAATGATGTGATTAATTTTTTTTTTAAACATAAAATTGAAAAAAAATCATAACCAGCAAGATTTTAATCTTTAACGCAAAATTTGTGCGTCACATCTACTAGAACAACCACGTTTCTAATAATTTTTATTACATCATCTAATATATATATATCGTACACTCATAATTTTATACACATAAAAACATTCAAGTAATTTTTAATCTTTTCCAATGGTCAGTAGCCCGGCCGAACCACCCCGGCTCCGCCTCAGACTCATGATGTCTTTGCAGATGGCCGCTCTTGAATTTCAGACTTAAACTGAAGCTACATATGTGAGCAAAAAGTCTAACAATTTATATCAACAGTAGTTACTCCAAAAATATTTCTTTTTTTTTTTAATTGCAAATATTATTATTAAAGCATGCCTCTAACAAGAAGTAGAAGGCAGCCAAGGAAACAAAACAAGTTACAAAATGAAAGTCTCAACAAGAATACAGGGAGACTAAAACAAATGTCAGCGCCACTAAATTCCATAACCTGAAAGCTACCCCGACCCAAAAACAAAACAGAGGAGAGAAAGACCAGCCCAAGCAGCTCCGAGCAACACCACTCCCCTTCCCTACACCGGGCCATTAGCGCGCAAGGCAATTCACCGGGTCCCAAGACCACTCATAGAGCAAGCACGGCGATAACTTCAACCGAACTCGACTCCATTTCCAGCTCAAAACCTTTATATCGTCCACCACGGCATTAAAATCCCACGTGCCGTTACCAAAAATTCTCTCATTCCTAGCTTTCCACAAGGACCATAAAGTTGCATGCCAAATCATGAGAAAACCTTTCCTCTCCTTGGAGTTATTCGCAGCACCTAGAACAACTTTAATCAAAAGGGGTAACGATGGCGGCATGACAATGATCACCTTCAACCACCGAAAAATAGCATACCAAACCGACATAGCACCGCCACAATGCATAAAGAGATGTGAGGAGGTTTCCAAGCTACCCACACAATTCACACAATCTCTCGAGACACCCAAGGGGAGGATACCACAATAGTCAAGATTATTCCTCGTTGGGAGACGATCGTATAGAAGTTGCCAAGAGAAAGCCACCACCTTTGAAGGAGCCGGACTACACCAAATCATCTTGAACACCCCGACCAAGTGTTCTTCCACCTCCTCATTCATCCCGAGTTCCTTCAAAAGAAACTTATATGATGAATTAACCAAGAATACACCATCCCAATCTGGAGTCCACCTCCACACATCTTCCGCCGTAGACAAGCGCGCCGCCTCTAGCAACTCCAACAATTGAACCTCTAGCTCTTTCTCCCATTGAAATAACTCTCTCCGCCAAGTAAACTCCCATACAACCAACTCTCCCACCTTCACACAAAAAGAATCAACCATACCCTCCTTATTAGTTGAGAGAGAGAACAACCGAGGGAATACCGAAGAAAGAGGCGCTTCTCCAATCCATCTAGTTGACCAAAAAGGGGTCGACGAACCATTCTCCACCTCACGAGTCACATTATCCAATAACCAATTTTTAGCCACCACCACATTATCCAAATCACATAAACTCTTCCACCAAGTGGAGGATGAAGAAGAATTTCTAACCCTCCCCAAATCTACTTGATTAGTTATATGGTTTCCATATCTAGCCATAAGAACTCTCTTCCAAATCGGCAATCCGGGTTGAAGTAAACGCCATCTCCATTTAGCTAAAAGGCTTAAATTCACAACATGAACATCCCTCACCCCTAAACCACCGAGGCTTTTATCTTTACAAACCACCGCCCACTTCACCCAACTAATCTTCCGACCACCCCTAACACCACCCCACAAGAATTCTCTTTGAATACGAATTATTTTCTTCCTAACAAGCACCGGCATCTTGAGAAAAGAGAGATAGAAGATTGGTAAAGCATTCAAAACCGCGTTGATCAAAACAATTCTCCCCCCAAGACTAATATGTTTATTCCGCCAAGAGAACAACCATTTTCTAAAGAGATCCAAAAGTGGCATCCAAGTGGACATACTCTTAGGATTGGCACCAATGGGGAGCCCTAGATACTTGAAAGGAATCACCCCTCTTCTACAATTTAGAAAAGAACATGCCATCTCCATAAACCTCGGTTCAACGTTGACACCGGAAAGTCCACTCTTCCAAAAATTCACTTTAAGTCTAGAAGCCAATTCAAAGCCCCTAAGAATAGCTTTTAGGGTCCAAAGATTTTCCACCGAAGCTTCACCAATACAAAGAGTGTCATCCGCGTATTGAAGGTGCGAAATAACAATTGGCTCCCTTCCAATTCTAAACCCCTTGAAAAGGCCTAACTCCCCCTCCTTAGTCAACACACCGCCCAATCCTTCAACCACAAGCAAAAAAAGGAAAGGGGCCAACGGATCTCCTTGCTTGAGCCCTCTTTGAATATTAATCTCGGAGGTGGGCGATCCATTCACAAGCACCGATAAATTCCCGGCAAAAACACAAGCCCGAATCCAACCAATCCAAGTCTCATTAAAGCCAAAACGCCGAAGCATATACTCAAGAAATTTCCATTCCATCGAGTCATAAGCCTTCTCAAAATCAACCTTAAAAATAAGACAATCTTTCCTAGTCTTTTTAGCCGCATCAACCACCTCCGCCCTTTAATGAAATCCGATTGGTTAGTTGAGATAATTGACTCCATCACCTTAGCTAGTCTATGAGCCAAGACCTTGGCAATCACCTTGTACAAACAACCAAGAAGCGAAATAGGCCTAAAGTCGGAAATCGAAGCCGGGGAACTAACTTTTGGAATTAGCGTCACAAAGTAAGACAAAAAACTCTTTGGAAGACTAGCATTCCCATGAAATTGATCGAACATAATACGGATATCACCTTTCAACATCGACCAAAATTTCTTCAAAAAAGCAAAATTAAATCCATCGGGTCCCGGACTTTTATTGCCCTCACTACACATGATCACTTCATCAATCTCATCTTGTAAAAACGGGGCTATAAGACCCTCATTCTCCCGTTCCGATACCATTGGAAACACCACTCCATCAAGTTTCGGACGCATTAAAGGAACCGAAGCCACATGATTCACAAAGTAAGCCGAAATGGCTTCTTTAATTAGGCGGGGTGAATCTAACCACATATTCTCCACTTGAAGCGCCGAGATCATATTTGCCTTCGCTCTAGATTTCACACAACCATGAAAGAATTTAGTGTTGCCATCACCTTCTTTTAACCATTTAAAGCGCGACCGTTGGAAGGTTAAAGTTTCTTTACTTTTAAGAAAGTGCCACAATTCCCAAAACATCTCTTTTCGCTTATCCACCTCGCCAGGAGACAAACCAACCTCTTCCCCTTTCACGTCAAACAAACTAATATCCATCACTAACCTTTGGATTTTAGCATCCATACCTCCATACACTTGGTTGTTCCACTCCTTAAGAAAGAATTTGAGTCTTTTTAACTTCTCTTTGAGCACAAAACCCATCCACCCTTCCACTTTCGTCCTCCCCCAAAAATCTTCTACCGCCTTTACAAACATCTTATTTTCCAACCAAAAATTATTGAACCTAAACGGTTTAGGACCCCAATTTTCATCCGCATATTTAAGGACTATGGGACAATGGTCGGAGACATCTCTATCTAGTGCCCATAATGAACAAAGGCCCCATTTCGTGGACCATTCATCCGAGATGAACATTCGATCAATTCTACTCATCGCATTACCACTAGCATGATACCAAGAGAACCTCCTCCCTAAAAGCGAGAGGTCCATTAACTCCATCTCCTCCACAAAGTGACTAAAATCACGAGCTTCAATGGAGCTCGGCCCCTCCACCACATTACTCACCCCAACCCGTTCCTCCACCCTACACACCGCATTAAAATCCCCCGCCACACACCATCTCCCATCCCCCAATCCTTGCTTACAATTCACAAGGTTCTCCCAAAGTCTCCTCTTGGAGGCAATGTCACATTTAGAGTACACATTAACCACCAAACAAATGGATTTATCCCTTCCCCATTCAAGACAAACCCCAATAAAACCAATGCCGGAGAAAGAGAACAAAAGAGTATTCCCCGACTTCCTCCATATTGAAAGCATTCCACCGCTCCTACCTTCCGAAGGGAACACCCAATCACAATCCTCCGAACCCCACAGCCCATAACATAAGGATTCTGGAATAATTTCTAGCTTGGTTTCTTGGAGAGCTAAAAAATCTACCTTTTGGGCACACACCAATTCACGAATCCTTCTCCTCTTCACCACCCCTCCTAAACCTCTTGCGTTGAAGGACAACACAATCATGGTTCACCATTCCTCTCCTCCCTAACAACCCTCTTCGCTCTATCGCGCTCTTCAAGTTCAACCAATTGATTCAAACCAACACCATCTCTAAAGTCAAAAGAAAAACCCACCTTCTTTTGTATATCCAGCAATTTTGCCACCTCCATCCACTTCTCACGCTCCGCCGGTAGGTTTGAAAGCTGGGTTTCTAGGACAATAACACAATCAGAGGCAGACATACACTTCACCCAGAGGAAATTGTTGAACACTTTGCGCGCTGGAGCGACTTCAGCCCTCTCGAGCTCTGATTGCTTACTTCCACTCCTTTACCCTTTGTTTCCTTCACCGACTGCGAACACCCCTTATGTCCATCCCCTCCCGCCATCGAACCATCTTCTCCGCCTCTGAAAACGCGACGTCGAGACCTATGCCCCCGCTCCTGCACAGCCTCGACCAGTTGCAAACACTTAGGTAGACACGTTAAAGGCAATTTCGGATTGGCTTTCTTTTGTATTAAGCTAACGAAATTTCTTGGTTTTCTGGAGATTTGCGGTCGCAGAATATCTCTGGTTCGGAGAGAGAAGAAAAACGATTCTCAGCTTCATTCAGAACTAAGTCTCTCCGTATTGGGCTGGAAACAGAGAGGCCCACTGCACCAGGCCTTAAAGTAGGATAATTGGAACCACTTCTGTTTTGCTCCACCAAGCCCAATTGGTTTTTCTCACCCACTAGCCCATTTTCCCCTTCACTCACCACGTGCCTCTCCTTCTCAACCACGGGCCCACCACCCCCTTCAGACAACACACATATGACTGGGCTATCATGGGGACCACCTCCTGCTGCTTCTACCAACCCCTCCTCCTGAGCCACTTGTGTATTCCCTATCATACCAACATCATGTGAAGAAACAAAAGGAAAACATTCCTTTTGAGGAAAAACATCAGCAGTTGACTTATCACAAGTCAGAGTTTGTTTCTCGAGACCCCCACCATGTTGACAATGACCCCCCTTCTCCTCAACCACCTCATGATCAGAGAGCTCCTCCTCCCCGAAAAACTCTTCTTCACCACCGTACCCGTCGTCGGCCGCCCCTCGTGACTCCTCTGATGGTACCACTTCACTCCCCATATCTTCCACTCCATTACCCCACTCAGCCTCCATCATCCTCCTACCACTTTCCTCCACTATCGACACTGAGAACACCACTCCTTCCACCTCCACCCTCACCATAGTATCAAGAGAGAACCATGATTTGGTTTGGATTTTGAGCCTAGCACAATCAAGTCTAACCATAGAGGCTGTCTCTATATCGTAGTCCACAAAAACTCCAAGTTTTGCCCCCAACAACTTGAAGAAATCATCACCCCAAATATGGAGTGGAATGCCAAACACTTGCACCCACACCTCTCTATGTGGTACCACCAACCCTGGATGCCATGGCTTAATATCAGAAAAATAAAAATCCAAGCATTCATTCTTACTTTTCATCAATCTCTCCATATCCCCTTCCTCTTGGCTCCGGATTAAGGCATATCCTCCTCCCAAATGTGTCACCAGAATTGAACTAAACCCCTCCATGAACAGAGTTGTTTGAATCCTGCTAACATCGGTTTCTTTTGACATCTTCCCCACCATGCTAGACTTCAGTTGCTTCCGCCACAACACATTAACTGGTACCTTTAGCGCTTCCGACTTCTCCATACTCGGATCACCTGAACTCGACCCCAGCAATGCAGACCGGAACGAATTCCCGGCTACCACCTTTCCTCCTAAGTCTGGAACAGCCATACGCTGACTCTGCTGCTGATTTGGCTTCGGAGAAGGTTTTTCCGACCGCGTAAACCTCGAGAGATTCACCCTCAGTTTGTAGGAACCCAACCACACCTCCTTCATGCGATCAACCAGCACCTCCTCCTGCTCTTCAAGGAATTTGACGAAACCGAATCTACGTCCCCATTTGTCACGCTTCTTTGGAATGAAAATTTCTCTAACCCGTCCAAACTGCAGGAACACTTCCCATAACTTCTCTGAAGGCGTTTCTTCGGGAAAATTAGTGAAGAAGAAGGAGGTTGTGACTTTGTCTAAGTGTAAAAACGGTTTGGAACCTCTCCGAGAACCTCCTTTTCCCTTGGAAACCTCTCCGAGAACCTCCAAAAATATTTCTCTTAAAACTTTTATTGTTTCAAATCTCATGTAAATAACTAACCAATAATATCATCTACTTGTTTATTCCCTTTCATCAATCATATCATATACTACCTCCGTCCCAATATATAAGACCATTTTTTACTATATGACACTATTCATGTATCTTGCTTTGACCGTATTTTTCTCATAATTCATAGATGTAAATATTAACATATAAGATCTTGTTTGATTCGTCTTAAAGAGTATTTTCAAAATATCAAATTTTTATAATTTTTACTAATGCACAATTAAAGATATTAGCGATCAAAATTATGCATTGGCGAACGTGCAGTGGTCAAAATGGGTCTTATAATTTGGGACGGAGGTAGTATCTATTTATAAAGTTTGGCAACATAATAACATAATTTGTTGGTACTTCCACTGTGTCTAGAGATAAATATGAGTAGACATAGAAAAGAAATATATGCACAATTTATTATAAGATAGCAATAGATGGAAATATGGACAATCACAAAGTAGGTGGATGCTAGCATGCCCAATAATATTACCTATATTGTAATATAATGTTGACAAATGAAAATGAAATCACAATGAAAATTCCAATGGTACAAATTTGTTCCCTAACTTTAAGGGAAACTAACCTAATTTATACTATTTCTTGTTGTTACTGTTTTTTATTTTTGTCATTTTCAATGTCCTTATTTTTTCTTGTCTTCTTGTTTGTTAGAAAGAGACAAGATAGGCACCGACCTCATCAATTGTTTTGGTTAATTTCTTGAATGATGTATTGTTTTATGTGACAGGAATCAAAAGGGGTGATTCTGAGGTTGAAATACATGTTTTTTGCACACCACCTATTTGACTTATTGATTCATAGGATTTAATTATATAAAGTCAAAAAATGGTAAGTTATGAAAGCATCTTATAGCATCTAATTTGGCTTTTTTTAATATACCCTTTTGATTTTTATGCCTATAACTGTTTTTTTCTTTATTGTGTAATTGCAAATTAAATATTCTTATTCTTGGTGTTTATAAAACTATTGATGTTGTAATAGAAAAGATTCTTAGGAAGGTTAAGAGTTATAGGATTCTAGAGGATAAGGTAGTGGTAGGAAGAAAAGAAAACTTATGGAGGAAATAAGTTCGACGGTCGCAGTGCCATTTACGCTTGGGAATTTAATACAGAAAGAGTCAACAATGACGAATCTTATGGCAAATACAGCGAAAGTTTTAATATTAAATCCGGCTTCAATTGAGGGTTGTCAATCCTTTTCTGTAGGAAGTGACGACGACGCAGATATTATTAGTCCAAAACATAAAATATCAGTGTCTTTAGAGGTTAAGGAGAATCAAGTTGCAGCTGAAACTGTCTCAGAAATGGTTCTTGAAAGTGACAGTAACGGAAGAAATGAAGACGAATTCGGGAGAGGTAATGATTTTCAGGGTATACATAATCCATCCTCTCAATTTGATGTCAGTAACAAAAACATTTCTTTTAGGGAGGAGTCTGCTATTTCGAGGACTAATATATCTGAAATGAATGCATCGAATAGTGTCATGGTTGAAGTTGAAGGTAATATCCATGATTCGTCTGATTTGAACGAGTCCGTGAAGAACATGGCTTCTGATGTGATGACACATGAGAGTGAAGATGGAAGTAAATCAGATGGTCCTGATACAAAACCAATTGCTGTAATTCATGAGAGGCCGGAGAAGCAAACATGCACAACAAGGTGTGATAATGGTTCGGAACTGAGTGACACTCTTCGTTGTGGTTTCTCATCGGTTTGTGGAAGGAGACAAGAAATGGAAGATGCTGTTGCTGTTAAGCCTCAACTTTTTCAAGTACCTTCAATGATGCTAATGGATGATCGTATGAATGAAAATACACATCACTCGCTAGCACACTTTTTTGGTGTCTATGATGGACATGGGGGAAATCAGGTATACCGTGAAATCTTTATTATTAATTACTCGCTCCGTTTCTTTTTAACAACCCTTTTGATCCTATTTGTCGTTTTCATAGTTTAATAATATCTTTAAATATTTATCGCAGTTAGAGAGAAATAGGTGGAAATGAGATAATAAATAGTTAAGGGTCTTACAGGAAAAAGAAAAATAGTTTTATCAAAAGAAATAAAATTTACGGGTTTTCTGGATATGTGTAAATCCTTAAAACAGAAACTAAAAAGGAACGGGGAGAGTATACAATTTGTGTATTCTTGAAGTTGATTCATTCCATTTAACAAAGATTGTAATGGCTTCACAGGTTGCCAATTACTGCGAGAAACACCTTCATTCAGTTTTGGTTGACGAGATAGAAGCTGCAGGATCTAGTTTATCCAAAAATAATGAAAAGGACAATTGGCTAGACCGATGGAAGAAAGTACTCACCAATTGCTTTCAAAAAGTAGATAATGTGATCGTAGGAGTTCATGCAGATAACGGCGAAAGTAACGTTAATGACGGATCTGAGTCAAGTACCGAAGAAACTCTTGCTCCTGAGACTGTTGGATCCACTGCACTGGTTGCAATTTTGACTCAAACCCACATAATAGTTGCGAATTGTGGAGATTCAAGAGCGGTCCTGTGTCGAGGAAAAGAAGCACTGCCATTGTCTACTGATCATAAAGTAAGACATTTGTTTCTAGTTTCAGAATTTGTTTGCTGGACTTAGAAGCTGAAGTGATCTGATGGAGGAAACATTATTTCCTGTTTGCAGCCAGATAGAGAGGATGAGTGGGAAAGGATTGAATCTGCAGGAGGAAGAATCATACAATGGAATGGATACCGAGTTCTTGGAGTTTTGGCAGTGTCAAGATCCATAGGTATGTGTTTATTACATTATTTCTGAATTACCAGTACCAGTTTATACAAGTGCAAAGTTTATCATCAATTCTTCCGAATCAATAGTGTTTTTTTGTTTCGCCACCAGTATTCAGCCCACTGGGCCGACTAATTTGGTTTGGGGCGAGTTTTGGCTTCAAGTGGTTGCAGTCCTCTCCCAAGCACTGTTGCGGGGGATAGAACCGTGATCCTCCCTACCAAGTCCAGCGCCAATCACCACTAGATCAACTAATGTTTAGTCGAATCATTAGATTTTGAATTACAGTGTATATGACTCTGTAATTTATTTTTTTGTATTGATTACTTGATATTATGCTGTTCATTTAACATTCTTTTGATAACAATTCAATTTGTTTATTTTCTTTTCTTTTCAAATAACGTTGCTGGTATCGTTTGTGTTGAAGTCGGATTATTAAAATAATGTTATTAAACAAGTCAGGGATTAATATGAAGCATTCCATAAGCTTTTTCTAAGCCTCCTATCTTGAGCTTGTTTGAATGTAGTTACTTGAATTTATCTATTGATATAAGTGCTTGTAAGATTGTTTGGACGAGCATATAAAAACAACTTACGACATGTTTATAAGTTGTTCTCAGCTTATTTACATAAACTTTTCAAAATAGTTTATGAAAATAACTTATAATAGTTTGAATTGTTTTTATCTTCTTTTTTTACATTAAAATAGCTCAAACATAAGCACATATATGACAAACACTTATGCATAAGCATTTAACTAAGTTGTTTATCCAAACATATCTCACCGTTACTCCGTCGAAATGATTTGGAAAGACACTGTGTACCTTTTCATAATGTTTATTATCATTCATATAAAGTTTGTAATTATCTTTGTTGAAGTATAATTTTGCTTCTTGGCCACCACCAGGTGATAAATACTTGAAACCATGGATAATTTCAGATCCAGACGTCAACTGCATCCTTCGAGAGAAAACAGACGAGTGCCTTGTTCTGGCCAGTGATGGTTTATGGGATGTCATAACAAATGAAGAAGCCTGTGAAATTGCTCGAAAGCGAATCCTTATTTGGCATAAGAAGAACGGAACGAATGTATCCATAGGACAAGGCCATGGAGTTGATCCTGCAGCTCAGTATGCTGCAGAGTATCTATCAAAACTTGCCCTTCAAAGGGCAAGCAAAGATAATATCTCAGTTATTGTTATAGACTTGAAGGCTCAAAGAGAGTTCAAGAAATAGACATAACAATGATATTCATCATTTGGAATATTTCTACTATTTTTTATAGAAATATTTCTCAGTAAGTAACATATTTATTTAGCCCTTGACTTTTTTCATTAGGGTTATATTCTATATACTAAAATTTGGAGTGGGAATGCTTCCATATTTACTTACATTTTTTGTGATACATGTGAATTTAGTTTGTGATATTTGAAAACATGTATCAAAACTCTTGGTTGATATTTGCATGATTTTAAATTATAGTTCGCTTTTCCAGTTGCAACTGAAATATTGTTAATGTGGTAGCCTCCACAACAGCATCACGCCACAATTACGGTGGAACTTTTAATCATGTGTACTGCTGCATGCCTGCATGGTAACCCTATCAGACAATTTCGACTACCTTTATTCAAAATTTATATATTTTGTGAAAATTTAAACGTAAGTCACGTTGCAATGTGCGTCACAACAACCGCAATGAGTGCAATTGCAACGACTATAACCATTATCGCATTTGCAACTGCAATTTAAAAACATGGATAATTAGTGTGTATTCGGTTTTACTATAGCACGCATCGTACTTCCATTATCAGAAAATCAGCAGCTAATTGTTATCAATCTGATTTTTATCAAAAATGAATATCAATTTGATAACTATCCTAAATTATCCAAAGGACTGGCGGTCCAGTTTATTTACCGCCTTTCATTCATGTGTAATTATTTTGAATATATAAATATAAATAATATTGAAAGGTGAATAAATGCGGATGATTAAGACAGACCCTTCTAATAGAAAATTATAATTCACTCATTCATATAATCTCAGAGCACCAGAACATGAGCATCTGTTTCGTTTACAGATTACACTTACAATCCACTGCCTCACTATAGGCGATAATCCTGCTCTGTCGAGCACACCAAATCATATAGCGAGCTACATTCAAAATTAGAACAACCTTTTACAATTAGAAGATACCAAGTTTCATATGGTTGCAAGTGTAGACCCCGCATTGGAGAAATAAGCCGAAAGATCCACATCCAAGTCATCATACATGTTCACAAAAGAATGCCTCTGAAAGTTACATCAAATAAATACACTGTAAGAATAAGAACTACCATTTACTAATTTAGTCTATTTTGCATGACACATTCATATAGATAATAAGATGTATGCATACCAATAGGTTTCGAGTCGATGGTCTGTCCCTTGGATTTTTCTGTAAACTGACACAAAGAAGATTGATAGAGGATCAGAAAACCGACACCATCAGAATGACCGAGACTACAGACTAATCTCTCGATGTACAAAGATCTATTTAAGGTCCAAGATTCTTGAGAATACAGAGTTTAGATACTAAATAAAAGTAAAGCTAGTATTTACCATGCTGAGATAAATGAGCAAAATTCAGGAGAATATTCATCAGATGGAGCACTAGGTGAAGGTTTTTCAACAATGGCTTCAATAAGCTGAAACAAATTTTCCCATCTTTCACTATTATCTGGTGGAGTATACGGAAACCTCCCAGTCGCACACCGGAGCAACATCAGTCCTAAGCTCCATATATCACTTTTGTAGTTGTAGCCTTGATCACCTCCTAGGATTCTTTCTGGCTGTAAAATGAGCATGATTGATATAAATTGTATCCAGTGAAATTGTATCACATATAGGTCCTGTTTCGATTGGATTATTTGAACATATCTACCGACATAAGTTCTTGTAACACTTTTCTGGAGAGCTTATGAAAACGGAAACAGTTTATGACATGAGCTGTTTTCAGCTTATTTTCACAAACTCTCCAGAATAACTTATGAAAACAACTTATAACTTATAAGAAAGTAGTTTGAATTTATTTTATCTTTTTTAATAGAAATAGCTTATACATAAGTACTTATATGATAAGCGCTTAAGCTATAAGCGCTTGATTAAGTTATTTATCCAAACAGGACCATAATTTGTTAGAGGAAAATGATAAATAAACTCATAATGTTTTACTCACAGACATATAGTTGCGTGTACCGATGAAAGTATTTGCTTGACCAGATGTAGTTTCCATGATTATACTTACACCAAAATCAGTAATCTTTACCTCCCCTCTATGATTTATCAGTATATTAGAAGGTTTCAAGTCCCTATGAATAATGTGTTTCTCATGGTGAAGATACATCAAACCCTTCAACACCTACATAGTTGATCCAAAACAAGAAGGCAACGAAGTCAAATTAGTCAATATGAAGCACAGACACTGACACCTCAACACCAATAATAGTTTAAGAAGATATAATATTTAAATGTAACCACATCTGTTGATTTCATGTCGGTGTCGAAACACTAACACATGTTGAACGTCAGGCACGCCTTTAATCAGAAGTATCAGTGAAGTGAATGCAAAAAAAAAGTTACAGGTTATTCCTCACCTGCTTACAAATGGCAGCAAGAAATGGTTCTGGAATTGTTTTAACTTTGTTAAGAAGATCCTCTAAGGACCCTCCATCCATATACTCTAAGATGATTGATATGGTGCCATTATCATAGATTGATTGGTAGCAAACAACAACATAAGGACATTGTGATGATTGATTGATTTTTAGCTCTTGTGCTATTCTCCTGCATGTAGATTCTTCAAGAGTCATTTGAATTTGCTGATTCCAAAGAATAGATTGTAAGTTAAAAAGAATGAAGTGAAAAATAAAGGCTAAATTGTATGTTTGGTCTCTTGCGTTTAAAAAGTTTCAAGTTGGTCCCTTATGTTACTAATGTTACAATAGGTTAGTCTTTTTAGTCAAATTTCCATTTGAATTGTCCATTTGACGTGACTAATAGAGTCGCATACGTGGATGACTTAAGGTGGTGTCACATGAAAGTTTTAGACGAAATTAATTCAAAATTTGACATAAATGACGAATTTATGTTGACATCAATAACGCATAACGCAAGGGACCAACTTAAACATTTTAAACATAGAGGACCAACTTAAAATCTGAACTAAACATAACGGACCAACATGCAATTAAGTCAAAATATAAAAATTAACAAAAAGAAAAAATTATGTAAGAAGAAATTATACCTTTAAGGCAAAAAATTGATTAGTCCATTTGTGTTGAACCAGTCGGACTATCCCTCCATTTCCTTTTCCAATTACTTTGATTGTATCAATCTCTGCCAAACTTATCTGATTGTCAATTGGCTTGATTGGTGGTTGCTGAAATTAGCAAATTTTAAACTCAATTAGAAAACTATCAGAATACAACCAACATGAAATCTAGTCTAAAGTTAGTATTTTTCTTATTTTTAAAAACTCGTATCCTGCATGAGGACCGACTAATTCAATCGATTCAATCCAACATCCACTTGTGAGGGTCCCATTTAAAGCTACAACTTTTTGTTCTGTATAGACTAACTCCATCGAAATTGGTAGTCTAAAGTTATAGTGACCATATAAATGGACATTGGACATGTATACACCAGTACCTTTGAAGCACGGAAACAAACAACATGGACATCGGACACGACACTGACACATCAACACGAATTTTTTATTTAAAAAATGATAAAATTAAAAATTCAATGTAATTATAAATGTTGGTGTCGTGTCAGACACAACACGCGTGTCAGAGACCAGGACACATCTAATTCAAAAAGTGTTTGTGCTTCAAAGACCGGTACTTAATCTATATGTGTCAGTGTCAGACACGTGTCAAACATAGACATACTTTCAATTTGAAATGTTAGTACTAGATAGTGTATGCTTCACCTATAACTGCATATGTATGGAATTTTGCATGGAAAGCCTTAAATTAAGTTATCTAATTCAAGTAACCAAATCAGAAATTAAATTCATCAACAATATCAATTATCAAATCTAATATTATCAAAAGGGTTCTAATAGGCTCAATATACAAAACAAACCTACCTCTTTCTCTCTCTTTCACCATTTTGTTAATCCAAATATTATAATCAAAAATATTTGTCTTACTTTAAGGAAGAAGCACCAAATAACCCTTTCATAAGAATTCATTTTTTTATAACTCAATCTTGGTTTAGAAACCTTAAAAAATGGTAACTTTAGAAAATTGAGGTAACTCAATTCTTGTCACATAAGGTATTTCATTGAGGCAAAAACCACCAAATCCAAAACAAAAGACAAAAACAAAATTAAAAAATATTTTATTTTTGACAACCCAATTGAATATTATATTTAAAAACAAATAAATAAAAGATAAAAATTGAGAGAGAAATATGTTACAGCTTCATCTTCACTCTGAGAAACAATTCTAACTCCATCTTTATTAACAAGCAAGTTCCCTTCTTTAAAAGTTCCACTTTGAGTCCTACAAAATCAAATTCCAATTAGCACAAAACAAAACATAAAATAAGAAATTATTAATCACATTAACATAATTAATTAAAGTGAGAGATCATCACTAACAAGAACTTTGCAAAAGAAGCTTGATTAGATGCAGGAACTTTGAGTTTAAGATTGGGTTCTAAACAACCTTTCTTCATGATTATTTGGATCCTAAGCTCTCATGTGAGATTAATTATTATGGTACTCAAAATATTTATGTGACTAAACTATATTGACAATTAGTAATTAATGAAAGATTTTATCATGGAAAAATAGATTGGTGTGAACTATGAAGAGTCAACCTTGACTAGAGAAGAAAAAGTAGGAATTATAAGGAAGCATGTTTGAAGATGAACATGACTTTTGTATTGACTTTTCAAACATGTTACTCTTCCACACAAATTCTTGCTTTTTTCTTCCTTTTTACATGTGCAAGTGCAACTACAAACATTTACTGTATTAGTTATGTTTCATGATAATTTTAAAAGACCATTTATGGACTAAGTTTTTTTGTTGGACTAAATTAAGTGTCATCTGTACAGGTGATTCAAAAAAAAATATCTGTACCGATGAATTTATTTCAGTTGGTAAAAATATTTTATGTAATATGTAGGAATTAGAATTTAAACTATGATGTGCATATTTATTTGTAAAAATTTAGCCACTAATTTATCTGATTAAAAAATAAATAAATTAGGTGTCACCTTTATCTTAAATGTTAATAAGATTTCTATACCAAAAAAAAAATGTTAATAAGATTTAATTTATATACACAATTAATATAAAGTTATTAACTTAACTGCAATTTTAGTCCACTTATTTTGTCAATTTTTGAATTTTTGTTCATCAATTTTAATTTCACAATTTTAATTCCATATTTTTTCTAATTTCTAAATTTAGATCCAACATTCAAATTAAGGATGATGTGATAATTTTGGTAAAAAAATATAATATGAATTGCTTATGTGGATGCCACCCGCACCCCGCTTTGTCCAATTTAAATATCATTATTTTCTTATATTTAACAACATTATTATATATTTATCATTCTTAAAGATAGTAACCTGAAATATTTGTGTAATATATTTTATATTGAATTAGGTTTATTCATTTATTTATGTTTTTTAAAAAACTGTTTTGAGATATGATATTTTTCAAAAAATAATATAAAAACGTCAATTTTTTATTATTATTTATGCAGGTAGATGCGGGGTTGGGCAGACAAACTCATTCTCTCTATTGGAGGTGAGGGCGGGGGTTTAAATATTTTCTCCGACTAGATTTAAGGACGAGAACGGGGTGATAGAGGGAGGCGGGGACGAAGCTGATATTGTTTAAACCCGCCCCGCGCTCTTGGCATGCATAAGAGTGTGTTTGGATGGAGAAATTCAAAATCCAAGGTATTTAGAGATTTCATGGAATTCAAATGCCTCAATTTGAATTCCTTTCATTTTAAAATTCTTTGTTTAGATAAAGTAATGAATGACAAAGTAATTCATTTTTCCATTTTTTATTTTGATAAGAAAATTCTCAATTATTTTCGATTACGAGAACAAAATCTCGAGTTTTTTTTTACGATTCCGAGAAAAATTCCTCAAATGTTTTCTTCTGGACCTGAAAAAAGTTCTCGGACTTTTTTAGATTTGTCTGTTGATTTTAGGGTTTTTTTGGCCGATTTTAGAGTTTATAACCAATTTAAGGGTTTTGGTCGAGTTTACGGTTGATTTTAGGAATTATGGCAAATTTTAGGGTTTATGCGAGTTTTATTGATTTTTTGTCAATTTTTTTATTTTCGCCCAATTTTCGGGGTTTTGGCCGACTTTCGGGTTTATAGTTGATTTCTGTGTTTTTGACCGATTTTTGGGTTTGAGTCAGGTTTACAATTGATTTTAGGATATTCGCTCGATTTTAGGATTTTCAACCGATTTTCGGGTTTTCGGCCAATTTTTTTGTTTATAGCCGATTTTCGGGTTTTTGACCAATTTTAGGTTTTAGGTTGGGTTTATAATTGATGTTATGATTTTTGGTCGATTTTAGGATTTCTCGATTGATTTTACATTTTTTGGCCGATTTTAGGGTTTATAGTCGATTTTCTGTTTTTGACCGATTTTTAAGTTTAGGTCGGGTTTATAGTTGATTTTAGGATATTTTGTTGATTTTAGGATTTTCGATCGATTTTAGGGTTTTTGACCTATTTGATGATATACATCGAGTTTACGGTCGAATTTATGTTTTTGACCGACTTTAGGGTCGATATAAGATTTAGAATAGATTTTGGAGTTTTTGGTTAATTTTAGCTTTTTCTACCAATTTTATAGAGAGAAAGGAATTTCAAATTCTTTGCTTTTAGGTGTCATTTGAAATTCATTCAAATTAACTTATATAAAATACTCCACAAATTACCATCATTTTGAAAATTCTCCACATTAATTATCCAAACAAAAAAATTTACATTGAAGAATTTAAAACCCCTCAAAACATTACTTTACCTCAAAAAAATCCTTCATCCAAACACACTCTAAGACTTTCCTTAATCTTTTCAGATCCACACAACAAGTCCCACTGTACAAAGACTTTCTTTGCATATTTTCTCTCCTACTACAAGGGGTAGCCGCCATTGATTTTGATAAGCAATCGATTGTAATTTATTTATTTTGAAGCATCAATCAATTGTAATTATTATCACTCAAAATATCATGGAAAATACCATTTTGTAATCTTATTTTTAGTCCCTTAAACTTAAGAAATTATTTTGATACTTGTTTTGGCTTACCACTTGGCCATGTTGGTTTTGACTATTATAATATATGTAGATCATATGATTTTTTATTCTTAAAATATTGACCATAGAAATTAGGAAGACTAAATACACAACATGACATTAAAAAAATGAACAAAAATCAAAATAATAATGACCAAAAATAAAGTTTAGTGCCTTTCAAATTTTCAATGTCTAAAACATCTTTTTTTAGGACTAAACATGAAAATTATATATTATATATATTGACAAGGATGATAATGATTTAAGCCTTAATAATTTTTATATGAAATCCACCATATTATATATATGATCATGTATTTTTTTTCTCACTCAATTTGATAACAAATCCTTCATGCTAATACTAATATGATGATGCTAACTTGCATCCATAACAAGAAACCTAGCTAAGCTGCCTCTTACAAGCAGAGCATAACTCTTCTGGTTATTCATGGAAACAAAGAATTTATATATGCTGACAAAACTGTATTATCTGCAGAATCTAAACAGAACTCTCACTATTCTAATTTTAATTTGACCAAAAGTTACATCTATTTCAACAATTTGCACATCAAAGCAGAGCTTAACTTATTGCTTGATCCAAACATAACCTCCAATCAACTTAAAATAAAAATGCTGAAATTATACAATGTCTATGGTTAAATAATCCATGGTTGTGGTAAAGTGAGAGAAAAATTAAATCAGTACATTTTTTTTAAAGCAAAACGAGAAATATATTAAATAAAAATAAAGATATACAGAGACAGAGCATTAGACCTGACCCAGCTATAACCCAAACTGAAATACATCGTGATCATACAAACTAGGTGGAAAATAACCCTAATCAATCTTATCAATACATACACTCATCACAAGTGCAACCTAGCGAACCCACATAATGGCGTGAAACCAAGTTTAAAAAAAAGATGTGTCAGCAAAGATCAAAAAAGGTTTAAAACTAAGGAAAATTTCTCTTTAACCCCCCCCCCCTCCCCCCCTCATTTCTCTATAACCCCACTAAAACTCTAAAATACCTCTGAATTTGGGCAAAAAAATGATTTCGGAAAATAGAACCCGAAATGGGTTTCGTGACCTACAACCCGAAACATAGGCGTATCTAATCAGATCACCCCCCATGGCGCGAGCACACTTCGTGATGTATTTTCCGAACTAAAATTCGAGAAATAGAACCAAAACAATTTTAACAATTTGAACATTTATTTTAAGAGAGAGAATAACACTTTTCAAATGGGTTTAAGTGACAAGTTTAGGTGGTGCCTTCAAATTTGTGAACACTTTCCTCTTATGACTTCATTTTATTCATATTTATGGTAAATTGATAATTACTAAACCATATGACGATGTTGGGTAAGTGATACACAAATGAGTTGGGTAAGGTTAACTGGTACTCTGTGCTAACACTTTCCACATGAATGACTTTTAAGACATATCTTATCTATTGTGTCATGTTCATGCTTTAGGACATATACTATTTAGAGTTATGATACTTCATATAGTAATTATATTTTGAATAAAATAATTTTTTATTTTTAAAAAGATAAAATGTACCATTTTTAATTTAAAATTACTATTTACAGTACACTAATAAGTGCCTTAAAAACATTTGTTAGCTTTTTTCCCTATTTTACTTTATTATATACTCCATTCTTATCAAAATATAAATCGTCTTGACTATATTATACAAATTAAAAAATATAACTAGAGAAATTTTATGGTACATTTGACAATTTCAAATGTGCCGATACATGAAGTATTAAAATAATAAATAAAATGAATATTTTTTTAAAAGAAATTATTTTTCTATCATTAAAGATATTATAATAACCAAATACTATTAATCAAAATTGTTTGAATTTTATTCTTTATAATAGTCAATATTCAAAAAAATTAATGAAAAATGTTAAAATATTCGTGCAATGGTAATAAACAATGAAATTATATTTTTCCTTCTGCTATTATTATCTCTAAAATACAATAATCAACTAATAATTCTTTCAATTCATAAAAATAATCATTAATTTATGATTTTAACGACTTCATGAACCGCAAAACTCACTTATAGAATTGAAAGAAGAAAGTGAAACAAATAATTTAAGAGTATAATAGAAAAAATATATTAATGTTTCAATTAATGTAAAGTGATTTATAATTTAGTACAAATTTTTCTATTTTGTATAAAATCAATATTGTAAAGTGATTCATAACTCATTTTGTATAAAATCATCCTATTTTGTATAATACGGTTTTATAACTCATTTTTCAGCAGAGTATTTCGTGATCTAGGTCTCGAAATGCATTTCGGGTTCCTAGTCACAAAATGACCAAGGAGGAGAGCCAAGTTGGTGTATTTCGAGACGTGTATCCAGAACTGCAGTTCGAGAAATATATCACGAAATACACCAACTGAGATGGAATTGGCTCATTTCGGGACGTAGACCCCGAAATTCATTTCGAGTTTTAAATCACGAAATTATATTAATGAGGTTAAAAAAAGTAGTTGGGGAGAGAAAAGCATATAGCTCTTTCAAGATCCATGTGCCAACAACCCCCCTGAACAAAGGGGCAGGCATAATAGCTCTTTCAAGCATAGCAGTCCAAACACAGTCATAGGAACTAAGACGGATTAGGAGATGATTTCAAAGTGGAGGTAGTCCTAACGCCTTGAGACCTGCTGATCCCAACAGACTTGGAACACCAGAGAATCAAAGAGCACATTAGCACCATCACAACTCGAATCACGCAATCAACATCAGTACTTAATCACACTATCAAAATTCATATTGAATTAAATATGGAGAGAAATCTAATACAAGATGTGTGTGTATAAATAACACAATCTAACAACCTTTCTAACTAACTAATAACAAACTAACTAAATATCAAACCGCAAAAATAAAAGTGAAAAATTGTAAAGGAATGTGATAGCTAGAAACTCCTTTAATTACTATGATGAAGATTTCACTGTAACCATTCCAGATTTATATTTCTGTTTTCAACATTATAGTATCATTGTTGTATAAAAATCTATGATATTTACAACTCCTCCCTTTTATGGAATTCTAGTGAGGATCTGAACCGGCTGCCTAATGAGATGGCTTCACTGTTCGCGATAGCGAGTTTGACGAAGGATTAAATTTCAATCATATTGAAAGAGAATTTCGAGAGTAGCTGAGGGACCGCAGATATAATTGGCCCGTATGTCTGCAAAATGCGCACATAAAAGCGTCAACAAGGTCATCAACGCAAAACTCCGGCGTTATAGAATCATGAATCAAATGAAATAACATTCTTTCTTAGAAATAACATTTTTTCTTAGAAATTGAATGAGCTCATTCTGTTCAATCTGAAATTTTCTCAATCACCCTCCCCCCCCCCCCATTATTCTCTTTTTCCCCCCTAACTACCGTTTTTGCCCTTAGGGGATTTTGGGGGGTATATGCACCAATTCGGGATTTAGATCCCGAACTATAATTCGGAATCTACGTCCCGAAGTGTATTCTGAGTTTTGGGGGGTACATGCACCATTTCGGGATCTAAAACCCGAAGTCCTGCCTGGGTTATGGGGTATAGGCACCACTTCGGGTTTTAGATCCCGAAATGGTGCATGTACCCTTAAAACCCAGGCACCACTTCGGGATCTAGATCCCAAAATGGTGTCTATACCGCCCAAAACTCAGCATACACTTCGGGATGTAGATCTCGAACCTTATTTCGGGATCTACGTCCCGAATTAAAGGGTAATTTGGGGTTTTAGGGGGGTTATAGAGAATTATGGAGGGGGGGGCAAAAGAGAAATTTTCGTTCAATTTCACTTAACTCTATCAACTATCATATACCACAACTCAAAACACACTATTAAACAGGGTTATCAAATCGAAATTGGAATCATGAATGAAAGACCAATTTTACAAATCGTGAATGATATGCACAAAATAGACTTGCCATATATTGAAATTTTAAAAACTACCGAAAATAAATCATTAGTTCATACTCCATACCTTGTGATTTTCACGAATTTGGCACAATGGGACTGAAAACAACTTCATGTTCTTTGGTGCAGTGAACCTTCGACTTTTCGGAAGCTTTACAACGAAGAGTTTCGTACACTCCTACAGCATGAAAACAAGGCCATGAAATTAAACTATGACATCTCACATTTCAAGTTACTTAAAAAACTCCTTTTGGAAAATGTACCTTTGGGTGTGTGACATTAGGTGGTAAGAAAGGGTACATTAATGTTTCAAAATCATGCCTCCACCACATTCCAAGGCACTCTCCCACCTAAATCAAGTAAACTAAATTTCAGTTGCTATATCCAAGGCGATCAAACTCGAGATTATAGATAAACTTGTTTTATCTAGGTGAAATCAAATTGTAAAGTCAACTCGCAAACTAGCAAGGAGTTTACGAGTTTGCCTCACATTAAATGAATATTGAAAATTCCTATATATTATATTATAGTAGTATTATATTGCCTGACAACCCAAAATCAGAATTTAACTTCATATATAGTAAAAAAAGTTGAAGTGATGCATGGAAAAAAGAGGTGAGTTTAATACCTCCCATTCTGCTCCAACTCCATCTTTATCAAGAGAAAGCTTTCTTGCGAGCTTACGCTTCAATCCATCAATACCTAGAAAACAATAAATTTAATTAATTCTTAGTAAAACTAAGTAAAAATATTCGCATATATTTCCGACTCAATGTTTAACAGATTCCTCTCATACCTGATTCACCTGGCCTTAAACGGCCGCCAGGAAGTTTAAAGATGGAATTTTTTATTTGAAACAGCAACAAATGCGGATGTTTGAACAACTCAACCTAAAACAAACACTTACATTATAAGTTCAGTATCATACTGTAAAATTTTGACTTCAATTACCAAGGCAGGGAGGGACCATTTCCCCCAAAATTGGAGGGTTAGGACAGAAGAAACTTCAGTAATAGTTTATCCCACCAGGTAGAGTAGACTACATGGATTGGACAACATAATCATCTATCAGTTACTAAGTTTAAAGATAAACAGTTTGAATCAAGTCTCTCTTAATAGTTTTCTGTTTGTTTGCTTATAAGCTAATGTTAGTCATACTAGCTTCTACGTGTCTCGGTGTCGGACACGTGACGTCTAACATGACACCGACACTTAGTTACATTTACATTGAAATATATCATTTTTTCAAAAAAATTATTCGTGTCGTGTTAGTGTATGTGTAGTGTCCCGTGTGCATGCTCCATAGACTTGAGCTAACATGTTAGTCATAGTTGGAATTTTAGACACTATTTAAGTCTATGTTTGGTATCACGGTAGGTATGCCAGAATCACGGTGATCCACCGCGATTTTACAGAAGCACCAGACTGTAACTTTTGAAAAATCACGGTAGATTGATTTTGATATACCTACGGTGATACCAAACATTGTATAAGTATGAGTCTATTGTAGAGTATGGACCACCTTGATACAATAGTACATACAGCTTGTCTTTCTAAAGTAAAGAGGCAATAATAAAGGACTAACCATTATAACAGCTTCTACACAAGTTCGCATTCCATGAGCAGCATAGCTATTAATTAACATTTAACATATACAATAAATAAAAATTAAACAAATTAATCTTTAAAAAAGATACTAATTGATACACAAAAATTGCAACAAAAAAGAAAGTAAGGGAAAAAGAAACGAACTTGGATTTGATTCTTTGAAGACGGTCATAAAGGGAATGATCTTTAGATGGAATAGCATCTTTGTATCCAAAATAGTAAGAATTGAGAGGATATATGTTAACAACATCAACTTTCTCATCATCATCATCATGGATAATGATCCTTTCTTCACCCATCAAAAAATAGAAAAATTTGATAAAGATATAGTTTGTGTGTTTTGAAATAAGTGTTTAGTGATTTCTATTGTATTTATAGATTAGAAAAGTTAATTAAAAAAGTATATATAGTGAAGAAATTGTAAAATAAATAAAAGAACAAGAGTGGAAGTGGAAAAGAAAAGAGGCAGTAGCGTGTCAATGTTAAGGAAGATGCCAGGTGGGGGTGCGACAGCAACCTCCACGCTCTATTTTTTTTTGGGGATAACGTTGGTCGGTGTTGTAAAATAAAGGGACAACTGTGGCATTCAAACCAATTTATGGATTAACCATAATTTAATTCATGGATTAACCGATTTATTTTATTTTATTTTAATATTCATAATTAATTATCCATTGTCAAAAGCAGTGACTATTTCTCTCATTGTAGACATAGGATAAAATATTCATAATCAATTAGTAGTAGATAATCACAACTAAATTTAAGATTCAAAATCCTCAAAGTCGAAACTCAAATCAATTTTTTCTACATTTTTCTCTCAAATTGAAAAATAAGAATCCTACTCCCAAAATTCGTTCTCTATTTCCGAAAATATAGTTTTACATTTTAGCTCAATCATAAGTTAAACGATCCAAATTAAATACTTAATCTCGGCAATCAATATAAACATATCATGAACCTTTATTGGTATACAATGTTTATATTCAATCATGATATACAATATATTTGTATGTACACTTCCATCATTGTAACTTCCTTGCAATGATCCTTCTCATATCTATTTATTTTAAGAAATAGTCTTTAGTTCCTTTAAGATCCTTAAAAATGTTCGTGAAAGTCACATAGTGTCCAACCATGGACGGATCTAGTGGGGGGTCAATGGGGTCACTTGACCCCACTTGACTTGTTATATTTTTACTCAATATTTATATTTTTATGCTATTTGACCCCACTTATATGATATTATTGTTTCTAAATAATCAATTTATCACATAATAATAAATTATAATTTTAATAAAAATATCAATGAGTGCTTAAAAGTATTGATTAAGAAATTTCTGGTTGAGACTAAGGTTTTCATCGCCAAATGCAGTTATTATTCTCCCCGCTATTAGAGGCACTTCAAAGGGTGGGACAACTGACCTAGAAATTTAAAGTTTCTCCGTACTCAAGGCGAGGATCAGACTATCATCTTTGGTTGAGGGAAGATGAGCACTAATCGCTCGTATTGGCTAAGAAATTAAAAGAGCTAATTTCTTGGTCATATTGTTGAAATAAAAAAAATGTTGTACTTTATTACATTGATAAAAATACCATCTAATAAAAAAATTATGATAAAAATATACGACTTTGACCCCACTTATACACATTTCTGGATACGTCTCTGTGTCCAACACTAATCTCAAATTTTGATACTTATTGATTTAAGCTACAAACATATAGTGTATTTGTTTCGATACATATTATATATGTATGATCAATCCATCTTCTAAAGCATATGAATTATTTACTTAAATATATTGATATATTATAAATTATTTATTTTTAACTTAATAATAATAAATATTCATGGCTGCTCGTCAACGCCAGAGCTCCGCTGCGGGGTCACCGAAAATTTGACGGATAGCCACCGTTCGCTGGAGCACAGTGGCAGCCAGTCAACACCATTGACCACCGATTGCCACCTCTTCTTTTTTTTTTTTCTTCTTTCAAACACACCTCATTTTAGTAGATTGAATTTTTTCACTTAAAATTTTATTGGATTATAATGGATTAATGGATGATTTTGATCAATCAATTAAAATCCAAATTCAAATCCATCCGATACATCTATTTTGTCATCCCTAGTAGCAAGTACATTGTCTGGTGCACAAAAATTGGTTCTATCTAAAATCAACTTAAGCAAAAGTTGATCATTCGAAACAACTTTCAGGTTTTACATAAAGAGTCAATTTCTGTTAAGAAAACAAAGGAAGATCACATTTCACAAGTAAACCACCATGAAAGTATTCATGTGCTGCAATTTGCAATCAATTAAATCTACAAAAGCACCTGAAGAACATTTTCTTTCAATTTATATATATGTTGAGGCTTCGAAGAGAACAACGAAATATCTAAATAGCTAGCATATATATTTTCTTTCGATTTCATAAATATCTCGGTCTATTAATTTTAATTCGTACAGAAAATATGCCCCCTTTTCTTCTTCTAGATAAACTCAGATACATATAACATACAAAATGAAAGTTTCATCGAATACCAAAATAATATATAGCATACAAAATCATGTCTCGTTCATCATCACATAAGAGAGGATGCACAAGTTGTTAATCACGATAGTCAACCACGCGAAACATCGTGACTTTTAACACAACCGGCTTCTTCTTGATCAGCTCAAACACACAATAATCTCCATGTGACAGGTTGTTGTCCCAGCAAAATTTAGAAAACCCCTTTGACATTTGCATCCTTCTTGATCCGAACAATATGCAAAAAACCTCCCACTGCTCTCCATGAGAATTTTGGAGCTTTATAGGAACATTTGGTTTGAGTTTGAGATACTTTGCAGCAAAATGAGAAGCAACATACTGCACAATGGATGAGAGATCAATTTAAATGGAAACATAAATAACTTGACATTTACTCTAAGGTAAAGTACTCACCACATATTTTCTCTGAGTGATTTTCGAACAAAAATAAGGATTTTTTGGGTTGAATTCGGTTGCAGCATCCTTTGCTCTTTTAGAAGCATATTTAGGCATGCTCTTGACCATATTCCCATGACAGTCACTTGTTTCAACCTTGGACCTTTTCTTAGGATAGCAAATTTCAACAGAAGTCGGATCAAATATAGTAACACTAAACTTCGAATTCCCTTCATATTTGAAAGTTATGTAGCAACCATATTCTATAGAATAGTATTCGACGAACTCTTGCCATTTGTTACAAAAGAAAATGTGGTCGTCGCATTTCTTCAGTTCCATTTCCCAAACACAACCATCAGGAACAACGATTGTAGCAACATTTTTGAGTTCATTCCCAAACCTTGTTATAAATTCATCCGGAATTCTCTGCATTGATAAACAATGACACACATGACACCATCCGTTATACTATATATAGAACCAAACTTCGAAAAACTAGTGCTTAAAACCCTTTCTAACACTCAGTCTCTAACCGAGTGAAACTCATTCTGGTCTCGCCACTTTTGTCAGACCTATTTTCAAAGTTAGAGACCCGCATTTATTCCAACAACCAATAAGAGAGTGAACGATATAGTGAGTGTTGAAAAGAGACTGTTTCTAGCATTTGAAAAGTGGTTGACACTAACACGTTTATGAGATTTTCACAATTTAAGTTACTCTCATTAATTAAGGGTTACTTACGGCTAGTGTATGATTGGATTCACTTTTTGTTGGAGACAAAAATGATTTTTGATACGTGAAATTTATTTTGACTCTAGGATATACTATATATGAAGTTTTCGGCTTTATAAGTGATTTTTAGTCTCAAATTCAGTGTTGAAATCACTTTTAAGTGAATGTAATCAAATACTCCAAATTACTATTTACTATATATAGCTTGTATAGATAAAAACTCCAAATTTTTACTTCAGGTTAAAAATAATTATTCTTTATTTTTTCTTTGTCGAGTAGTAGTGTATGTCAAGTAGTGTAGTAGCTAGAATTTCACCTACCAAAAGTGAAAAAGTGGGTTTGAACTTCGATCCCTGCATATTATATGCAATGTCTTTGACAACTGAGCTAAGCTCACAGGGACGAAAATAATTATTCTACTCAAGCACATATTAAATATCTCAAAATCCATTTTACATTTCTAGAATCAATTTTTTATCATTCAAAGTGAAACCAAATGTTAGAAGTCCACAGTGTTTTTATAAGAGTAGTGTAAACCTCAACTCGCAAATTAGTTTTTGTAGTTGAGTATAAACTTATTAAATTCTAATGTTTTTTTTTTTTGGTAGAACTATTAAATTCTAATGTAGTTTATCCTAGATCTGTTTGTTCTGGAGACCAAACAAACACTAACACTCAATAAAAGATTAAAAATGGTCAATCTTTACCACCTTAGAATGAAACACAAATTAATCAGAACAAGTGATCAACATTCACATGTAACAGATTCACAAAACAATGGAAAAGGTGCTTAGAAACACATGCACACATTTAATCATTTTGTTTAATCAATCTACAAAATAAAGAGAGGGAGAGAAACTTAAACTTACTATTTGTTCAGTGTGAATGGGTGAAGGAAGTATGGCTTTCATAAAATGCTTTGATTCCTTCTCCGGCACCGATGAACGGACACTACTTCTCAGGCGAGGCTTCATTGCAAATTGCAAACAGTAAATATAAAATGTTCAAACTTTTTCAAACTTTACTTCATATTCTTCTTCATTTTTTATTAATTTATTAAAGCATAATTAAATATACATCACATCATAATATGACCGAGATGTGACATGAATGTGGTTTGGATTCTTCGGAATTTATGTTTGATATGATGAAAAATTGAATTAAATATTAGTACTTTTTTTACACTCTAACTAGATTCTGGAAGCTTTCCGAGCAAACATGGACAAAAGGCTTTGTTTGGTCGGAAGAAAAGAAAATAGGAAGGAAGGTAAACACGGAATTTGAGAGATGTATTTGAATTATAAAATAGTCCAAATACATGCATTGGTTTCAGTGTTTTCCTTCCTTCCTACTTTCTTTCCTTCGAACCAAACGAACCCTAAGGGTCGTTTAATTCGAAAGAAAGAAAGTAGGAAGGAAGGAAAACACGGAAACCAATGCATGTATTTGGACTAATTTATAATTCAAATACATCCTTTGAATTTCGTGTTTTCTTCCTTCCTACTTTCTTTCCTTCCAACCAAACGAACCTTAAGGGTGATCGTATCTGAATCAATCCAAAAGTAAAATTGCAAATCAAATCAATCCAAACTGAAAAATAAAAAAAAATCGCATTTAGTTAAAATCGTACAGATAGTTTTTATTGCTAAACCACGCAGTTTGATTTGGTTGGTAGTTTTCATTTCATGAAACCGAACCAAACTGCAATATTAAACTTAACTCTGTCAACTAGAAGCAACCAGCAGCCTATTACATAGCTCAACTTAAAAAGATCAATCCAAATTGAGTCTATAAAATAGTAGGCTATCAAAATATATCCTTTCACGCGATTCAGAACTATAATGTTAATATTAAAAATAATATTTCTATGTTTATACATATTATATCATGTCAACAATAAAATAATATTTTTTATGTTTATTTTGTAATAAGTTGGTAATACTGTTATATTTTTTATATCGTGATAAAACGCATAAACCGATCCAATCAAAACCGCATTGGTTTGGTTTTGATGAATTTTTAAAAACCAACCCAACCACACTGAGCCGCATGTATTTTTATCTCGTGATAAGGTTGGCTTTTATGCCCAAAATCGAACCGCTCATAGGCAAAAAATGACTTTTGACCCTCTAACTTTTACAAATTTGCGATTTTAACCATTAACTTTAAAAATAGCAGTGTTGTCCCCTAGTTTTAACTCATTTTGCAAAACCTCAATTTTAACTTAGTCAAAGCATAGGTGGCAACTATCAAACGTTAATTGATTTAGTGGTAATTGTCGCTATACTTGGTAGGAAGGACCGTTGTTCGATCCCCGCAGCTACATTTGGGAGAGGACTTGAACCATTAGATGTCAAAACTCGTTCCGAAATCTGAACTACTAGGGCTCTTTTCCCAAAATGAACCAAAGAGTAAAGGCTAAAAAAAAAGCTTAGGTGGTGATGTGTGTAATTTTTAATTTTAAAATTAAGCACATAACTAAAAATGAAATCAAATAAGGCTATTAAAATTTGGGAAGTCTATAATCAACCACAAAAACTAGCTTAAGAATTGAGGTTTACTCTAATTTAAAAAGGCTATCTATGTCATATCTCTAGCCAATGTGAGACTTCTAACACACTCATTCACATCTAGAATTGAACAAATTGGAACGTGGAATCAACAAGAACGGGTGGCCCAAATATGGAAGATCTCCACAACAAACAACAATTTGATCTATGATAGACTCTGATACCATATTAGAATTTGGGTGACCTATACTCAACCACAAAAGTTAGCTTAAGAGTTGAGGTTTGCACTACTTTATAAAAATTATCTATGTCATATCTCTAGCGAATGTGGGACTTCTAACAAAGAAAAATGCTAACGAGTGCTCTGGGGCATCCTTTAAGACCTTAAATAGTACTCGATCCAGTGTTATATATAAGCAAATTTAAAAAAAAAAAAATCTTTAAGGAAAATGTCTAAATGCATTTAAATCATACATTTTTTTCTAAATTTACAGCTATTTTTTTGTCTTGAAAATTGTTACAAGCATGAAGATGTGAAAAAATAAAAGGTTACTTTAGCTAATCTTAGTCTTACGCTAAGTTTCATTGATACTCGTGTTTTATAGGCTTCTTCTAGTGAGTTTTTTAGTCTCCTTTTTGATAATATATTTGTGGTTTACATGTTTAGAAGTGTTCGCTTAGAGGTCTGGGTCTTTTTATTGGGCTTTGCCCTCATTTGTTACCAAAAAATAAATAAATTATTTTCAACCATCAATTAGAATACAAATCTAAATTCATCCAATCCATCTATTTTGCCATTTCATAACTAACTTCTAATTAGATTAAACTAAGTAGTGAGAGGAAAAAGAAAAAAAATAAACTAAAAGCTAAGGAATAAATGGGTATTTTTGATAAACTTTATGGCAGCCTGTATATTGCATAGAATCTCAGTTTTACATATTTTGGAGAGAAGCCTATGTGGCTTTGTGTCATAAAAGTAGTCATAATAACTCAAGTACTATGTCAGTTTTGCCATTTACACACTTCTTCAGTTCTTCTTCCTACTTTCGGCGCTGCACCCTGCTATTTGCATGAAGGCACAAGTAGTTCAGTTTGTGAGCACTTATTGTCGGAAAGATTATTTATTGAAATAAACCCAGTATAGATTTATGGAGAATATTGTTTAAATACATCTATTTTCTAAAATCAATAAGAAAAATAAATTTTTTTTACCGCTCCATCTTATATTATAATAGAAAAAATAAAAATCATATTTATTAAAAAAATGTAAAATATAATAATTAAAATTCTATAAATTTTTTTAAAAAATAGTATGGAAAGATGTAAATATATTTTTTATTAGTTTTATAAAAAATAAAAGAGAGTAAATTTTAAAATATAACTATTTGTATTTTTCTCTTATATTTTAAAATAAATATATTATGTTTTTTTCTCTTATTTATACTACCTCCGTTCTTTTTTACTTGTCGTTTTAGAAAAAAATATTTGTTTCTTTTTATTTGTCGTTTTGGCAATTTAGGTTATATTTTGCCTATTATATCCTCCTTCTTATTTTATTTTATTGAATAAATTTTGTATAATTATTTTTAATGAAACAATAAAATCTTTTTTATTGTATACAAATTTTGTTTATTTTTAAATAAAGTTTCTTACAATTTTTTTGAAAATAGATAAAGTTTGTGAAAAAGAAGGAATTTATTGGTGGATTAAAAATATGATATATTTTAAAAAAAGGGCATACTAGGAAAATAAAGTACAAAAATATACCCCTCCTATTTTAGTTTTTTTTTCTAAAACGACAAGTAAAAAAGAACAGAGGTAGTACTATATAGGGTGTACTTTGGTACACCCTAGGTAGTACTATATACGAAGTGAGTACATATGTGATCGGAGGGTGTACTTTGGTGTCATGCCACACCACCAAGAGTATGTTTCACAACACCATATTTTCTTTAGGATATATAAAAATTGACTTGTTTGATAACATTTTTTTTACATGATTTTATAGTTTATAGTTTATTTTATTAGTATATAGCTTATTTTTTATAAGCTATTTCAATTAGTTTATAGTTTTTAGCTTGTTATTTTTTTCTTTCAATTTTACTTTTATCATCTTACTTAAAAACAATTAAATACTTTCTCTCGTTCTAATTATAAGAAAAATTTTACTTTTTAGATCCATAGAATGATTGATGTATTTGGTTCATATTTTCTTATAGACCAAATACATCAATCATTCCATAAAACTTAAAAGTAAAAATTTTCTTATATTTAGGACCGAAAGAAATAATAATTAAATATCTATTTTTTACGTCATTTCATATCTATAAGTCAGTCAAGCCGCTAATTTTACAACACTTCAATTTTCTTAGAAGTTTCTACGATACATTTAAATACTGGTACATTAATTGATTAAATTGATAAGTTAGCAATTATTTTTATGAATTAAAATACTATTAGCCTATTATTGTATTTTAGAGATAATAATATCACATGAAAAAAAAACACAATTTTATTGTTTATAAGCATTATACTATTTTTTAAACACTTTTTCCTAAAAAAATTCATTATTGACTATTATGACAAATAAAAATTTAAAAATATCAAATTTTATATATTTGACAATTTTGATAAATAATAATTGGTTGTTATAAATTATGTAATGATAAAAAAATAATACCATAGAATTTCCATTTTTTTTAAATGAGCAAAATGAAGATGTATATAATTTGACAAAGTGAATCAATAGCAATTATGTATTTTGTTACATAGTTTTATTTCGATCTGTTTTTTTTAATATGGCATGAAATCTTAAATTACTCATATTAGATGCTAATGTAAAATTAGTTTATATTGACATATTGACAGTACATATCTTTTAATTAAAATCAATTTTAATTATAATCAATTAAAGATTATTTCCTCAAAAATCAAATAAATCAAACCTTTTAAAATAATCAAATAAAGACCATTTTTGTGTCCTTGAATTAAATAGTCCTGTAGGCGGATATCGATTCTTAAAATAGATATTAATTTGCTCCGTCTCAAATTCAACAAAATTTTGGTTAAAGAAAAAGTGATGTATTTTGTTAAAAATTTGGAATAGATAAATTAACGTTAGTTGACTAATTTTCTCTAATATTTTGGGACATAGTGACTACAACTTAATTTAATAAAAGTTCCTTTATAAAAGAAGTTTTTTTTTTGTTAAGACTGTGATATTCATCGCCGAACGCTCCATACCTAAGGTGATAATTGAACACTCGACCCTTAATTAAGGGAGGATGTGCTGCAACTGCTCAACCACACCCATTGGGTTCTTTATAAAAAAAGTTAATACAAATTAATAATCAAAAAAATAAAATCAATAATATTATGTTAAGAGTTTTTCTAAAATTTTCTCTTTTGCCCCCCTCATTTCTCTATAACCCTCCTAAAATCCTAAATTGCCCTTTAAAACCCGAAGTGGTGCCTATACCCCAGAACCCAGGCACCACTTCGGGATCTATATCCCGAACTGGTGCCTGTACTCCCCAAAATTCAGTAAACACTTCGGAAAGTAGATTCCGAACTGGTGCCTATACCCCCAAAAACCCCCTAAGGACAAAATCGGTAGTTAGGAGGGGAAAAGAGAATGAAGGGGGGGCGATTGAGAAAATTTCAGTTTTTCTAACCTGTGCAAACTTGCACAGGCTTGCACAGGATAAGGGGTAGTTAATGCATCATTTTTTTCAAATTTCATTAATGAGTCAAATTTTTTTAATTGTTTATTCTCTCTCTTATTTTCTCTTTCTTTCTTGTCGTCTCTTTTCTCTCTCACTCGTATCTCTTCTCTTCTCTTTGTTTCTGGAAATTATTCATCTTCTTCTCTCCTTTTCTCTCCACATGCATCTTTCCATCTTCTTTCTCTCTTCCACCAGAAATTGTTCGTCAATTTTCTCTCCTCCACCTTCCACAATTCACTTTCTTTACCTGCGAAAGATGGTGATTAGGGGCGACGACAGTGGTCAACAACAGTGTGATGACAAAAACTAGAAGGCGCGAGTTGAATTGAGAACGGATCTGAACAGCTTGAACTGTGTCTGTGGTGGTAGAGGTCGGCGATGGTTGTGGTGGTGAGAACGGACAGGAAGAGATATGGTTTAGAGAGAGAGAACGGTGAGAGAAAGTGGCTGGAGTAGAGAGCAGCGGTGGAGGAAGAGAAAGTATAAATTTTTTACTTTCTTTTCTTTTGCAGCGGATGAACCGTTTCTAGAAACCAAGAGAAAGAAGAGATGAGAGTGAGAGAGAAAAAAGACAACAAGAGAGAAAGAGAAAATAAGAGAGAGAATAGAACAATTAATAAAAAAAATTGACTCATTAATGAGATTTGGAGAAAATGAGGTATTAACTACTCCTTATCCTTGCACAGGACAAATCTATAGAAGTAAAAAAGAAAATGTCTCATAAGTGTAGTTCAAATTGTAGTTATCAAAAATATTATTGGAATGGTCGGGGTTTGAATCCTGAATTTTAATTCGGCCTAATGTTCAATTTGTGTGGGTGGTTGCGACATGATGAAGGATGCAAATCACTTATTTCTTTCTTGTAACTTCTTTGATAAACGTTGGTACAATATTTCTAGTTAATTGACTTGGTTTCATCATAATTCATCTTAAACATGTGTCGAGTCATTTTTTCATCACCGATTTAATTTTGGTTTATAACGCTCTAATTTATATTAGAGATCGAACATACCCCTATAGAAATAAATTGTGCCTAAAAATTAGTTTCTGTGAAGCCAATTAACAACTTAAGGTCTAATATCTCAGTTCAAAATACCCTATTTATGCTTTAGCTATGACGTTACGACATCATGTGGCGAGTTGAGGCTACCATGTGCCACTCTATTATCTAAAAGTGGCGGGCTTATTACTTGATTTTTTTGTTCCTTTTTTGATTTTTAATGAGAAAAATAAACATGAATATGTCAAATAATTATGTTTTGCAACATCACTCCACTTCATCCTTTTCAGTGATATGAAACTTTAAATCATTCATATTAAAATTAGTGTAAAATTAATTATACATTAATTATAAGTGGCGGGTTTAATACTTATTTTCAATGAGAAAAATAAACATGAATATAATTTAATAGTTGTGTGAAAAATAAACTAAAATTTCTCAAAAGAGCATATAAGGGGATAGTGATGTTGTGGCGGGCAATTATATGGGATCTCTGGCGAACCAGGAATGATGTAATTTTTGCAAGCAAATTGTTTGATGTTCAACAATGCAAATGGTGGAGAAGATTAAATGTATATCTTGGAAATGACTTTTGACAAATAAGTTGCATTCTCCTTGCTTATATTTATATTACGAATGGTGTGTAAATCATTTAGATTGTATAGTTAGATGATAGGAGGTTTTTTTGGTGGTGGTGCGGTAGGTGTTGGTTAGCCTCTTTTTTGTTTAAAGAGACTTCATAGTAGGTTTATTTTCTTATTTGAGTAGTATATGTACTTATCTTAGCTTTTGTCGATAGGGTACCTATTGTACGTTTCCAAGTTTTATATTTATAATTTAAATCTTTTAATTGCTTACCGTTCAAAAAAAAAGTTGTGTGAAATAATTGTATTTTGCCACATCACTTCATTTCATCCCCTTTTCTTAATATGATAATATGAAACTTTAAATCATTCATATCAAAATGAGTGTAAAATTAATTTACATTAATAGTGTGTAAATTTTAAACTCATTTTTAATTATAATCAGTTGAAGTTGAAGATTATTTTCTCAAAAATTTAAATAAAATACTTTTAAAACAAATCAAATAAATACTTTAGCCGAATACTAATTCTTTTTTTTTTTTTTTTTACAACCGAATACTAATTCTTATAACAAAAATAATACAAACCCTATCAAATAATAAAATTCTATAAATCAAATGCTATTTTTATTGGAGAGTATGAACAAATTAAAAATAGTTTAAACGAAGGAGTTCGAAATATTATAAAGTAGCAATAATTCGTCCAGGCAGGCTATATGCAGAAAATCGTACTACTGCTAAATGCTAAGTTCAGGATATATTGCAATTAGCTTTCTTTTTCTTCCTTTTTCTGACAACGTAACCTTTGTCTATGAAAAGATAGATACTATACGACGATGTCCTGCTTTTATAAAAAAGGAAAAGTTTAGCTTGAAAATTTCAAAAACGCATGGTTAAGCTTTAGATAGGGTGATCAGGTGATGCATGCCACACCACGTTCTGAGTTTAACTTTATAATTTAGACTAAATACATCAAAATTTTAATTTTATCTAAAAATTAATTTTTTTATTTATTTAGGACCGGTGATTAGGGGTGCTCGTAATTTGGTTTGGATCGGTTATGAGACAAAAAGTCATCCGATCCAAAGAGAAAAAAATATGCGGTTTGGTTCAATTTTTGGATGATTAAAAAGAAATATTCAAACCAATCCGATCCAATTTTATGCGGTTTAGTTTGGTTCAATTTGTTCGATTTTATTCGGTTTTTAAATAAACAATGCATAAATACTTGTGAATATAAAAAATATATTTTAATTGTTAAAAAAATCATGCAAACAACTAATAACTATATTGCAAGATTTAAAACATATTGTTAATTAGATGAAATTAAAGAGAGAATTGAGTGAGATGGCGACGGTTTGAGGGAGACGCCCGAGACGGTGATGGATTGAGAGACGATGATTTAAATGAGACGAAACAAAAGAGAGAATTAAGTGAGAATTGTGTGTTGTTATGGTCAAGAAAAATGATTTCTAACTTAGGGCACCTTATAAAGAGAGAAATAGTTTTTTTTTGGATAAAAATAGAGAAATAATTGTGGTTTATAACACATATTTTTGTTCGGTTTGGATCAGTTCGGTTATCATGAACTCATCCAAAATCTAATCCGAACCAATCGGTTTTGCTATAAAGTGGCCCAAACACATCCAAAAAAGTTTGGTTTTTTTCGATTTTCGATTTTTTTAGTTCGGTTTTTGGTTATTTTTTGGATTGGATTGGATTTGAGCACCCCCGGTGATAGTAATATGTATTAGTAGAAAAGAAAAATAGATAAAATATTATTACAAAAAGTGTTCTCTAAAGAGTAGTACATTTGTATATAATGAAAAATGGTGGTACTTTGGTACATAATGATGATAATACAACATAAAAGAGTGGTAAACTGGCTAAGAAATCTTAGCTTAATTGGTTGAAAATGTTAAAATTATTAGATTAAATGTTAATGACCAAGGTTTGATTTTTTATTTCTCTACTTTGTGTGTGTAAGTCATAAACTCATAATAATGTCATTTTCGTTTCTTACCAAAAAAATGGTACTCTCTCCGTCCCAAAATGAGTGTCATACCTGCCAAAATTATTTGTCCCAAAATAAGTTTCATATACTATTTATAACATTAATTTTTACTATTTTATCCTTTAAAGTAATCATTAGGTAAGAGAAAAAGTATACTCAAAAATCTATTTTTTAGTATTCCAATATCTACTGCCAATAAAAATAGAGGGTATTTTAGTAAAAATCATATTCTCTCTCTTTCTTTTACACACTTTTCTTAAAGTGTGTGATTTGGTCAACTACGACACTTAAAATGGGACGGAGGGAGTACATTGGTATATAATGTAAAATGATGGTATATATTTTGGTACATAATTTTAAAAATGATGTTAGTAACAAATTCTTATTTTTTCTCTAATTTTTCTTTTTATTTCATCCATGTAATAGGGTGGTTTTGAGTTATTTTTATACCTAAAACCATCTCTCTTTATTGTTTTTGTTTCTTATCATTTATCTAAATAAATGTTATTCATATATATTTGAGTTATTATTTATATTTTTGTCGCCTAAATGCAACGTTGTTGGTTGTTTGAACAATAATTTACAAATAAAGAGACATAAATATTATTGTTTGTGTAAGGTCAATTTTTTCTCACCCTCGCAAATATATTGTCTTTATGTGACAGAATCGCTCATCTCACATACAACATATAGTCAATTTTTCGGACAAACCCATGCAGGTTTTTTTTCTTCCCGAAATTGAATGTTATCAAAGACTATAAAACTTGTTATTGACCTTTGCTCATATGTCTATCTCACCATTTTACAATAACATATTTTATAGTGAAAAAAAAACTACATTGATTTTATTCAATTATAAGCTATGAAGCCCTGATACGAGATACGATACGGATACAATACGATACGGATACGGCGATACGAGAAAATTTTAAAATTTAAGATACGATACGGCTACGATACTTTAATAAAAAAATTAAATATATATATGTAAAATATATAAACATAACTAAATTTAATAATAAAGAAACATTCATATTATTAAAATTATCAAAATTAATGAACTACATATTTTAAGTATTATCTAAATAGCGAGTCATGTGCATATTCACTAATGTCCTATAATCTTGTCGTTTCTTTCATATATTCTTCATTTTTCTTTGACAAAAGTTAAAAATTTGGATACACATAAACCAAATATTTAGCCCTTCTTGGATCCATTTTATTTCTTTTCAAAGAATGAATAAAATATGAACATCAGATATTTCTCTGATACGTATTGGGAAGTATCAGACAAGTATCGAAGAAGTGTCTGTATTTTTTTATTTAAAAAATAAAATTTAAACATTGGATACTCCCGCGATACGTATCGGGAAGTATCTGACGCGTATCAGTATCAGATACGGTATCTGACACGATACTTGATCAATTTTAGAGTATTGGAGCTTCATAGATTATAAGGAATGTATTAAAAAATATTTTAAAAAAAATACTGTTGCTAGAACTCCTCTGTATGATATTTTGATGAAGATAAAACAAACTAAATAACACTAAATATTATTATATATTTATATAAGTGAGATCACAAACCGATAGAATTACATCTTTATAAAACACTCTTACATATCATTCATTAATTATATGAACAACAAAGTAAGAAACACAAAACAAAACAAAAGACAATCTAAATAAGGATAGCATATTACACATACGTAGAACAATAAGAAACAGAAGAACAGGAACAACACACACATATACGTCCTTTTGTCACTATATAAGCAAATTTGATTTTTTTACATTCGACTACTGATGTATCTGACTTATAATATAGACCAAATACATCAGTGATCAAATGTACTAAAAAAGTCATATTTACTTATAATAGTGACAGAAGGAAGTAAGTTTATTCCCAGCACTAACTAACTAGCAAACTAACGAGAAAATTCACGACGAATAATCCGAACATTTAAGACATTGCTACCACTTTGACCTGAAAATATAACTTTGTCATTAACCTTGAGATTCTTCTCTTTAACGAATTGTGTCCAACCAGAGTAAATATATCTATCTTCATGATTCTTGGAAGATGTTTTAAGTTCAGATTTGAAAACTTTGCCGGTTGCCACATCAAGAAGATTAATAGTAGTTTCAGACCTCATTAAGCAATTTCTCGAATACTCTCTTGGAAAATTCTGTAAGTTGAAAACAGCAACTAAATTTTGATAGAAAATTATGAGAAAGAATCATACAAAACTATATTGATTATAAGGTTAGAATAATACCAATACATTTTTCCCCTTTGCCATTGATACAGTTACATTCATTTCCCATTTGAATGGGATTCGAGGTCGGGTAGGAGCTAAAGCACTGCTATCAGAATAAAAAACACATAATTATTAACCATGAGAAATCAAAATAAATTTGAACTAATTAAATTAACAAAACATTAGAAATATATTGGAAGATAAAAAAAGAAGCAAAACTATAAAATGGTGTCATTTAACATGAGAAAGTAGTAAACTTTCCCACCATGGACAAGTTACTTTTTTTTACCATTAGATCAGACAAGCAACATAGTTTTAATGTAGTCTCTCAAAACTGGATTTTTCTCACACTCAACAAACTCAAGACTACTGAAAAACTCAAGACTCACTAAAATTCCAAACCCCTTTTGCAATAAAAAAATCTAAAAACGAAAAAAATAAATTTAACATTTTCTCACAATTTCAAAGAACAATGTTTTTAATCTCTAAAATTTTAAATCCATTTTCAATTTTGAGGTTTCTTCCGATTTGGAGCTTAGTGAAAATTATGTTACTGATGATAAAAACTCTAAATTGTAGTACTTCCTTTTTTAAAATAATTTCAACTAGAAAACTATGCTCCATGAAAAAAAAAACAAACAGTTTCTATTTTGTTTTGCTTATGTGACAAGAGATATTGCAAACAAGATGAACAAAAGAAAGAATGAATGCAATCTGGGAAACGAAGAGAAATGGAAAAGGAGAAGAAAAGAATTGAATGTGAAGAATACAATATAAGATCTTATGTGTTGTATGATCTTATTTACTTGTCCATGGTGAGAAAATTTACTACTTTCTCATGTTAAATGGCACCTTATGAAATGGCAAAAAAATATTTGAAATCACCTTGGAGTTAGCAGAGACATTGATTAAACTTAAAATAGATAGACAAGTTAAAGGTGAAAGTAACAAAGAGAACAAGTTGCTTAAATAAGAAAGAATGAGAAAGGAATGAAAGAATCCTAGTAAGCCCAAGAGTTATATAGGAGAATGTTTGGAAAAGGACACTTTTAAATCTTAAATAAAGTATGAATTGTCTTGTTATAATTTAATGGTGTGTAAGAAAACAGTAACTGGAAAGAGTAAGTGAAGCAGATAGAAAATGAGCTAAAAAAGAAGTGATTATTTATTGAGTGACATAAATACTCATACATGTATTAAAATGAAGGATTGAAATTATATTTTTTTTTACTTAGCAAGATATTCATTAGCTATTAGCTGAAGTACATCAAATACAAACACAAACTCAATATCGCTATAAAATAAAAATGATGAATCCGCTAACAAACTCACAACATCTATATTAATAACATTTGGTTTATTAAAAGTAGAATTGATTTTAGAAGTGTAAAATTGATTCTGATATGTTTATTTTTATCAAAAGTAGAATCAATTGAAGCTAGTAATTCAAACTCTTCTAATTCTAGAATTGATTTTTATACTCAATTTTTTTTTTCAACTTACTTTTACATTAATATATTCAAATCACTTTAACTAAAAATCAATTTTATCAAAATTAATATTATCAAAATCATTTTTTTTCATCAACCAAACACATTTGTAAATTTATTATATCAGTATAACTTTATTTTTAAGACCCCATAAAATAAATGCATCACGAAAAAAAAAAACTGGACGTGAGAATTTTCAAAATCATAAAAATATCACATAATTATACCATTGTGGTTTGGGGTAATTTACACGTCATTAGCGATTTATATTTTTCATTATTGTGAAACTTTATGCAAAAGGTAATATTTGGGGAAGACAGAAAATGTCAGATTCAGGCTGTAAGATATTGCAGGTAGTAGCTGCTTTTCCTAGCTGACAGAAAAGGCTATTAACTACTCCCTCCATGAGAAAAAAACAAAATTACATTTATTGGTAGTAAGTTTTTTTATAGCAAAAAAGTTGTATGAAAAGAAAGAGAAATAATTTTTATTGATTATAGGTTATGAAAAAAAATAAAAGAATAAATTTTTCATGAAAAAAAAATTGTGATTTTTCTGATATATTATGAGACAAAAAAGAGTAAATTAAAAATATAGAATGGAGAGAGTATTACTATTAATATCATTAGTAAAAAAAACTAACATTAATATAGGACTGCATTTAACTTTACTTTCAAGTTTCACAAAAAAGTGTCATTAAATCTTGTTTATAAATACCAAAGAATTGCACCAATTTTTTACATATCAAAACTTTGATGATAACATATTCTTTCATTTTGTCAAAATAAAAAAAAAAAACATATTCTTTCATTTTTCTCCAATCTATTTTCTTCAACATTGAACAACCAAAATTCATTTCTATTTTATCATTGGGTTATTATTTTGCATTGATTCCTTGAGCCTCTAAATGAAAAATTCATTTGATTATATCTCATCCACAATCAATATTTTACTGTATCAAAAAAAATTGTGTTGCAATTTACTAAAAATTGCTTTTTTGCTTATAGACAAGGAAAAGATGGAATTACTAACAACAATTTATAACTACATATTACTGTATTATTATAGAGAAAATCCTACATAGCTACATTGACAAACACATAAGCATACATAATTAATAAAAGTTTCTGATTAGTTGTAATTAGCACATTAGACAATGGCATTCACATAAATAATAGAGAAATAGTAGATTGCATATATTGCTTCCACCTTTAGAAAACCCTCATATTATCAACCAGGGATGCAAATTATATTTTATGTTTTAATTTATGACCTTTATTAAAAAAAATTGTAGTATGATTTTCCTTAACGGCGAGATGAAAACCCAAAATGAATTGCTTCATTGAAGCTGATCAATGTAGATGAAAAGAAAAAGAATCCTAGGCAATCTTACATAATTCTTTGCCACTTTGAAATCCTGCATATTCAAAGGTCTATTCAACTTAAACTTATTGTGCATCATGTTCATCTTGGCTATTTTGTCCTTCAACATCTTATTTCTTTTTTCTCCTGCCAAAAATCCATTTTTCCCTCTCACTTTAAACTAAATAACAAAAGCAAATTTAGATTGTATTACAATAGTTATAGTTATGTCTCCAGGAAAACAATAATAGAGAAAAAAGTCAGAAACATTTCCATGTTATTATACAACAAATACAGGATTAAATACTAATGTGGAAGTAACAATGTTATTATGCAATCAGTCCAAAATGAAAGAATTTTTTTAAAAACAAAATAACTTTCATCAAAAGCTAATTTGTTAATTAGAAAACATAACAAAAGAATTTGTTAAAAGCACAACTATGAATGAGAGAGAGATATATAGAAGATAACTTGGAATGAGATCAAGGAAAGTTAGGTACTACTATCCTTGGATATCTAAATATATTTCCTCTAATAATCAGAACTGTTTACCAAAAGACATGGGTTAGGGTTTCTACGCACACAAAAAAAACATTTCCCTTTAACTTTTAGCCTTGAACATAACCACCACTAGCTATAGATTTGTACTTAACACGCTTTAACATTCAATAAGCCACCGACAATTTAGAATAGAAAGAAACTACAGAAATTGAAATAATTGAGTATACATTTTGTAAATTCCATTCGATGTGTTTTAACCTATGAAGCACGAACACTGACACACCGACATGGATACTTTTTTTGTTGAAAAAATGATATATTCTAATGTAAACGTAAGTGTCAGTGTCGGACACGTGTCAGACACCGAGACATTCCGAGAAGTGTCCGTGCTTTATAGGTTTTAACATTACTATTTTTTTGAACAATGCAAAATTTTATCAAGGCATACTCTATTACAAGGAGTATTAGAGTAGCATAGAAATGAAGATACATGATACAGCCAACCACGCCCACAAAACACAGAAACACACACTCCAACCAAAACTTAAACAAAAGCAGCAAAGCACACTACCATACATCAAAAATGGCATCAGCAAAAAACAATCAGCCCCACTAAAACAGACATACACCCCAACACAAAAAAAAACAAAACAAAGACTATATAACAAAAGACAGCCAAAATGCACAGCAGACCACGACAAGAGAACAATCAAAACCAACAAAACTACCAGAAAAGACAATCCCCTGGATTCCAAGACCATTCATAAAACAAACACGGGGCCACCTTTAATCTCGCCAAACTCATTTCCAACTCAACACCTTGATGTTTTCCACATATTGTTTTAACATTACTATTGAATTTTTTGAAAACTGTATTTCAATTGAAGTATATATTTACTCACTCTTGCTTTGAGGACTTCGCGACATGTTTAAACTTGAAAGTTGAAACCACACTCAGGGTTAATTGTCTTAACTGCAAAGCTCTTATACTAAGAAGTTTCACCTGTCAAATAAATACATATAACAATCTATTTTCAGTAAAATGATAATAATGAATTATAACATGAGCATCATGAATTATTATTTTTAAAAAGTTTTAATCTGTCACAAACAAATATTTTCTTTTGGATTTGAATAACAATGAGAGTAAAATTAGGGTTTAAAACATAAATTGGGAATTTAACATTTAAATTTGTCACAAAATCGTATCAAAGTAATCAAACTAATCAGCATGCAAAACCTAACTAAATCTTTGAATCAAAACATAACTAAATACATTTCCTATAAAATGAAAACAGAACCAAGTACAAAAGGATTTGAGTTAGGGTTTCTACACACCAATCAAACTCAAACGAAAGTGTAACAAATATTGGTGTGATGCTTCCATGTATTTTGTAGTGGAGAAGGAGAAGATGCAAGATATGGCGCTCGATCAAGGCTGGAGTTTCTTCAAAACTCCATAAAAGTCGACTATCCATTTTTCAATCTGCTACAACGTGATTTTGTAAGGATAAAAAGATACAGAAAAAAGAGGAGATGAAGAAAATGAGAAAGATATGACGATAGAGAGTGTTTTGATGGGAAAATTAGGGTTTGAGAACGACAGGTAGAAAACGACGGGATAGGAAAGGAGAAAGTCCAACCAAGTTGTCGCATTTTATTCCTTTTTAGTTTTTACTAATTGAAAAACATTGTTTGTTTTTTTTTATAAAAAAAAAGGAAAAACATTGTTTTTTGTAGTTGACTAAATTTGAAAAAATTGTTAAATAAAATTGATTATAATAAATAATTTGGATTTAAAAAAATCAATTTAATAAATTATATAATTCTTTTAAGCAAAAAATCCCACTTCAGATCTCACTTGATTTTGAATCGGCCTTGAGTTTCCTCGTTAATAATTTTTTGCAAGAAGGATTATTGTATATTGATTTATCAATATTCAAAAACAAATATACAATCAAACGTTAGTTGTTTTAATGATAATTGACGTTATACTTAAAATGGAGTACCGTGGTTCAATTTCCGCAATTATATTTGGGATCGAGTGAAATAACTTGATATCAGAACTTGCTCTAAACTATGAATTACTATGGCATCTTCTCTCAGGAATCAAAAAGTAGTGAAAGCAAAAAGATTGTACGGTGTATGTGTATATATGAATGTAGAATCAAGTTTTTATATTTCAATTTTGGTTTTTTTTTGTTGGGTGGCAAAATTACATTTTTATTTACATTTTTTGAAAGTGTATTTTTATTTGGTAGGATATTGCATTATGTTTGGTTGTGACATATATATTATTGCACAAATCACTTAATAGATTATTTTATCTGTTTCAACAAATAAATTATTTTATTTGTTTGAACTGAGTATTTATGCTCGTAAATACAAAAACTAATCACTCGAGCAAGGTATGTAGGATTACGAAGATAAATTAAATAATAAATTATTTCATAACAATGTACAATCCAAAAAACATATAAAATAAAAATTAAATCCAACGAAAAAAACAATACGTTAAAAAAGAAAAAAATGAAACCGTGCAAAGCTAAAACTATATACTAGTAGCAATATAAACACCAAAACACAAAGCATAAAATTATTTTAAAAAAAATTTGTTTCATTTTATTTTTTGGGTTAAAATTATGAACATTCGATTTGGCCCCATAAATTTTCTTTCATTTCATTTTGTCACATAAGTTTTTTTTTAACAAACTAAAATGAATTATATTAACAATAACCGAGAATCATTCCTAGCACCAAGCCCTGTGGATTGTGCCGCGTGAGCCACCGCGCAGGGTCTCAAAAATTAGGGGTCTCTAAATATTTATATATGTCTATTAAAATTTATATGTATCTATAAAAAAATAATTATTTTTTTATTACTTAAAAATATTATTTTTTGCTTAAAATAAATAAATTTAGTAGACACATTTTTAATTCAATAAGTAATTTTGCGGTTTATTGTAAAAAGAAGAATTAACACCACATAAAAAACTGTAAACTAATAGTAGTATTTTGTAATTATAATACAATTACATATTCAATTTTAAGCATAAAATTTTCTCAAAGGAAATTGATGTATTTGTTTAAAAATTGGACTAGATATATTAATTTTAGTTGACCAATTTTGCAGTATATTTTTGGACGGAGAAAGTATTAATTAAGGTTACTAAAATATGTGTTTAACTCAGTTGGCAGGAGAAATTGCATTTTATAGATGAAATTTTTAGCCGTTAGGATACTTGACCAAAATATAAAAAAACTATGTTGCGTGCAATAAGATGAGACCTATTGATATACTATTAAACTTTTTGAACGACATAAATTATTTTCTTAATATAGTTATCGCATATAGAATTTTATTGACTATTTCGGTCACAATTGTTTAGGGAAAATGACTCGTTTTATATAATTCATGAGGTATTATGGTATTATTGATTAGAATATGAATCTTTTTATATTAGTTACAATTTTTTTTATGTTATTTGTAATTTGATTTAAAATGAATTATTGTTAAAAAAAATTACAATTTTTATTAAAGGTCTATTTTTAATTTTTGAACAAGGCCTCGGAATACTCCGGGCTGGCTCTGCCTAACACAAGGTGTGCCAGAAGCAACTCAAAACGTTATATCAAAATTCAACCAAGAACAAAAAGAAATAAGAACTTATCCATTACTCATACACACCACATAGTTCGACTACCACAATGAAAATTTAAATTAATGTTAACATTAGAAGCTTTCAACCACCAAGACAACTGCAAAATAAAACCCACCAATACAAATGCAGTCTTACTTTATCGAACATCTGTTAGTTGAATACTACTTGTCTCTTAAGTTATTAATTTTAATCCCTTTAATTTAAATATTTAAGATAATTTGGTCTCTAATATAGGAGAAATAAATTGTCTAAAATTTGTAACTTAAAGGATCAAAGTGTCTAATATTTATAACATAAGAGATCACAATGAAACGAAAATTATTTAAAGTACTAAAATGAAACAAAAAAACTTAAGGGACCAAATTGAATTTAAAATTAACTTAAGAAACCAAATACTATGTTACCTCCCTGACAACTTCATCTATGTTACCTTTCATACTCCTTGACAACTTCTATTCAAATACTAAGCATTACCTTTTTAATTTTTAATTTTAATTGTTATAAAATATACAAATGATATAATTTTATCATTTATAAATTATTGAAATCATTTTATTTAAATTAATTATAAAATTATTAACATAAAGTCAAAATTTTGATTAAAAAAAAAACATAAAAACAAAATATATGGATTTACAAACATAAATAAAATGCAAACGAAGCTATGTGTATGGTAAATTAACCACTTTAACTCAATCATTTTTAAATTCAAACGTCAATATATACTAAAAATGTCGGTTTAATCAAAATTACACAAACTATAAAATTAGGACTCCACAAAAACAATGAATTAAAATTACAAATAAAATAAAAAAATCGAATTCTAGAATCCAATTTTTTTTAAATTCTCAAAGGGGATAAAATAAATTGGGGGGAGGGGGCGTAAAGAAAAACTTTCTATTGTTTGGGTTTGCTACGAGGCCTTGAGTATTTTTGGGTCAGATGGAATAAACGCAACCTATCACTTTTTAAAGCTTGTTTTGTCAAATATAATTGACATATTTTTGGTTACCCCGAACGAGATAGAAGAAGAATGGCATGGGACCTTATCCGAGAGCTTCGTGCCATGTCTATGCTACCATGGTATGTGATAGGAGATTTCAACGATCTCTTATCACAGGAGGATAAAAGAGGCCTACACCCTCACCCCAACTGGTTATGTGAAGGCTTTAGAGAAGTTGTGAGTGAGTGTGACCTCACTGATATTTGCATAGAAGGTTATCCATACACGTGGGTGAAAAGCCGAGGGTCTGACCACATGATCGAAGAAAGGTTGGATAAAGCTTTAGCCTCTTCCAATTGGATGACATATTTTCCGCAAGGAAAACTTGTGAATTTAATTGCTTCCCACTCTGATCATAGCCCCATCCTCCTCCAATGTAGTCCGGTGATCCAACAACATTCACGTCGTGGCTTTAAATTTGAAAATAGTTGGTTGCTTGAAGAAGATATTAGTGAAGTGGTGCAAGATGGATGGAATGGAGGGAGTCACACCGGTGTAGTACACAAACTTCACCATTGTGCTAGCAAGCTTCAGCGGTGGGGGAAGAGGAAAAGAACTCGTTTTCGGGAAGAAATTAAGGGGCTGGAGTCCGAGATTGAAGGACTGCGTGATAAGCATGATGTATTGCACACAACAAGATTAATCCAAATTCAGCGACAACATGCTAAAATCCTAGTGCAAGAGGAGGCTCATTGGCGGCAACGTGCCAAAATGCACTGGCTTAAAGAGGGAGACCTCAATACTAAATTCTTTCACATGTCAGCCACTACAAGGACTCGTAAAAAACGCATAGAAAAGTTACAAGACAATGAGAATAATGTTATTACAGGCCAACAACAGTTGGGGGAGGTTGTTAAAAAATATTTCCATGATCTTTTTCAATCCAACCGAGGTGCTATGGAGCCGGTGTTGTCCCTCATTAGCCCCCGTGTCTCTGATGAAGAAAATGATGCTCAGCTCATTGTTCCTATAACAAAGGAAGAGTGCCGGATAGCTCTATATCAAATGCATCCGGATAAGTCCCCCGGACCGGATGGCTTTAACCCTGCTTTCTTTCAAAAGTTTTGGCACTTGTGTGGTGATGATGTCTTCAGAGGTGCGTCAGAATGGTTGGCAAGAGGTTATTTCCCAACCTCTCTAAATGAAACAAATATTTGTTTAATCCCGAAGCGATAGGCTCCTACCTCTATGCAAGATTATAGACCCATATCCTTGTGTAATGTGTTGTATAAAGTTGTGTCGAAAGTATTAGCAAACCGACTGAAGCATATCCTTGCTAATTACATTTCGGAAGAACAATCAGCCTTTGTGGAGGGACGGTCCATCACGGATAATGCGTTGGTTGCCATTGAGATTATCCACTCCATGAAAAGAAGAACACGAGGCACCAAGGGCGAACTCGCTCTAAAAATTGATATTAGTAAGGCATATGATCGTGTCGAATGGGGTTTCTTGAAAGGCATGCTTGAAAAACTGGGGTTCTCTACTACATGGGTAAAATGGATGATGTTGTGTGTAAGCTCGGTTAATTACTCGACTTTAGTGAATTATGAAAAAGTAGGCCCAATTCATCCTGGCAGAGGACTAAGGCAAGGTGACCCGTTATCTCCTTATCTTTTTATTATTATTACCGAAGGACTTACCGCTCTTATAAAAAATTATGTTGCTAGTGGTGACTTACATGGCATACGAGTGTGCAGGGGGGCGCCTATGGTGTCTCATCTCCTCTTTGCCGATGATTGTTTTATATTCTGCAGGGCCACCCTTGGAGAATCTAGGAAGCTCATGAATATCCTGAAGATTTATGAGGAAGCCTCGGGCCAAGAGATTAACCTATCCAAATCGGAGGTGTTCTTTAGTAAAAATCTCAGCATTGCAGCAAAAAGATTTATCCAATGTGATGGGAGTAAGACATGTTTTGGGTACCGGTACCTATCTTGGCCTACTGTCTATGATTGGAAGGAGTAAGAAAGACACTTTCTCTTTCATTAAAGATCGTATTTGGAAAAGGATTAATTCATGGAGAAGTAGACCTATGTCAAAAGCCGGAAAGGAAATTATGATCAAATCCGTTTTGCAAGCCATCCCGGCTTACGTTATGAGCATCTATCTTTTACCGGAATCCTTGATTCATGAGATTGAACGTATGGTTAATGCTTTTTGGTGGGGAGGAGGTGATAATAGGAGAGGAATTAGGTGGTTGGCATGGGATAAGATGGCGCGCCCAAAGAGTGAAGGTGGCCTTGGATTTAGAGATTTTCATTTGTTTAATAAAGCTATGGTGGCAAAGCAAGGATGGAATCTCATCAATTCACCATCATCCTTAGTGTCTCGAATTCTCAAGGCTAGGTATTTCCCTCATACATCCTTATTTGATTCTAGTCTTGGCAATAATCCTAGCTTTACTTGGAGGAGTATATGGCTCTCGCATCATGTGTTGTTGAATGGTTGTAGGTGGAGTATAGGTGATGGAAGACATATTAACATCATGGGTGACCCTTGGTTGAGAGAAAGTGACGGGAGGAGAATGCACGGCACACAACAACAAGGGGTGTATTCGCTAACTATAAGTGATCTATTGTTACCTAACATGAAGCAATGGGATATTGAGAAAGTGAATTCTCTATTTGTAGAGCATGATGCAAACAACATCCTTGCAGTCCCGCTTTTTCCAATGATTGAAAAAGACTCTTTGAGTTGGGTAAGAGAGAATAATGGACTTTACACGGTAAGGTCGGGTTACCGCAAGATGATGGAGGAGAGGAAGGAAGGGAGGAGACCGAGAGAAATAGAGAGGTGGTCGGATCTCTGGAAAATTCAAGCCCCATCAAAAACTAAACATTTACTTTGGAGGATATGCAAAGAGTGTTTACCAACCCGCTCTAGACTCCGCAGCCGCAATGTCCAGTGTCCAAATACATGCCCTTTATGTGACTCAGGGGTAGAGGAAGAATGGCATTTATTCCTAGAATGTGCAGGCGCGCGCGCAGCATAGTTGGAGATGGGGCTGAACACATTACTACCTCCCCATGCTAATAATAACCAGAATTTTCGCAATTTTATTTTTGATACTTGCAGGAATAATAACCCTGATATTATGGGGAGTATAGCTGCACTTCTTTGGTGTATATGGACCAACCGGAATAACGAACTGTGGAACTCAAACAAATTAAATGCAAAGCAGGTTGGGTTACAAGCTAAGCATATGTGGACGGAGTGGTCGACTGTGAGCGAGTTGACAAACACACAAGCAAATAATGGCCAGCATAGGACGGCAACAAGTGATGTGCAGTGGCAGCAACCTCCGGAGGGGGCAGTAAAGTGTAACGTTGACGCTAGTTTCTATGCCGAAGCCCCGGCAACTGGTTGGGGGTGGTGTGTACGTGACCACAATGGAAGTTTTATCCTCGCAGGAACTGATCTTTTGCAAACTCAACTAACTACCTTGGAGGGTGAAGCCATGGCATTACTAGAAGCTATGAAACACATGGTGCAAAGGGGTTACTCAAAAGTTATATTTGAGAGTGATTCTAGACTAGTGGTTGATGCCATTACAACTGCAAACAACGGAATTTCTGATTTTAGTATCTTAATTTCATGTATTAAATCCTTGTTGTTGATGCATCCAAACTTTGCGGTTAAGTTTGTTAGGCGGCAAGCGAATATGGCAGCTCACCTGTTAGCTAGAGCGGCCTATTCTTTGGCTAGTTGCCGAGTTTATGATTTTATTCCTCCTTGTATTGCTACTACTCTGTTTAATGAAATGAATTAAGTTTCCTCTTGTCGAAAAAAATAATTGACATATTTTGAAAATGAGAAATGTGTAAAATCTTATATATATAAAAAGAAATTCTTATTTGCTTATGTGGCAATCTAACAAAGCTCTTCATTTTTTCCTTTTTTCTAAGCTTTAGTTGGTGCTTATGTGTCATCTCTTATTGTATGTTAATATGTACTCTCTTTCTAATTAATGTAGCATCCAATTGACTTCCTTGCTTATGTAAAAACTTCCTCATTTTTTCATGCAATCAAATTCTACAATCAAATTCTACGTGCTCCTTTATATTTCCTTTCTAAATGTAACTACCAAATAATAATAATAAGAAAGTTACAATGAGATGTGAAAAGGTATCAACATTTAATAATATCTTTATTGTGTACCACATTTGATTTTAGTTCAACTTTCAAAATTCTTGATAGCCTTTCCGTTCCAGCAAAGATTATAAACGTGAATTATAACTATATATACATGCCTAACTATTTAGTGCATATAGCTATGAGATCAAAACTTCAATTTGAGAGAGTTGTGGTATGTATGTACTGCAGGAGAATGAAAATAATTTCGTCACAAATTTCTAATCTCATTAATTTGGCGCGTAGTTTTGTTTTTTGATTCAACATAGGTGAGACTAATGCAATATGTTAACTCATGCATGTTTGATGTTAAAAATCATGTATGGATACAATATATATTAGCTTCCAGTTAATATGATCCTCGCTCTCAATATAATTTTAATTTTTCTTTCATGCTTTTCTTAAATTTTAAATCTCAATCATTGCTAATTTTTGTCTTTTTATATATTTAATTAGATGTTTAAAAAGTAGTGCAATCAGAGAGGTATATGTTGCAAATTTTGCAACAAGGGAAGCATATATTGCAAAGTTTCAACATATAATGTGGATTGGAGGAGCATATAGAACATATTGTGAATGGAAGCAAGATCAACAATCAGTGGCAGAGCCAGCAAAGTAAACTCGGGTGGGCGACTAAAATAAATTATATTTACATTAAATATAAAAATTATATAGCATATGAAAAATTAATTAGAAAAAATAAATAAATAATATACTCTCTCCGTCTCAAAATATAAGAGAAAAATGGTAAAAAATTGATGTATTTGATTAAAATTTTGGACTAATATATTAACTTTAATTGATTAATTTTTCCTTATATTTTAGGACAAAGAGACTAAGGGAGTATCTTAAAATAATATTTTACATGTACCAAGTTTCTTGAAATCATCAATGATAAGATCTTAACCGATACCTTAAAATGATATGATATATTTTTTTGGTGGCGAAAGGACAAGAGTTTGTTCGTAGCAACAAGCAACGAAAGCAAAATCTATATAAAAAATTAATAAATTTAGGGGTTGTTGTTGACAAGAGAAGAGTTAAAACAAGTCGTAATACTCGATCAAATGCATACGAAATTAATTTACTTATCTCCACTAATTTGTGACATAATTTATCAATAGTAGACATATTTCGAAAGACTATTTTTATTTGTTTTATCCTATTATTATTACTACAACTACTTTGATAATTGAGATAATAAAAATACTATTTTTACGAAAAAAAAATCCAATATATAATAACATGCATATATAGTCTCTACAAAAAATAATAACACATACTCCTAAATAATACTACTAGTATAAAGTATAAACTAAATATTAGAAAAGGTGAGATGGGCTGCAGCCCCCTTTAGCTACCATTGCAACTGAAACTAAAAACCATGGGGGTTATATGTACGTACGTAAAGTTAGTATCGGAGGTTTTTAATAACCATTTCCTTTAAAAGATGTAAGTAGAAGTACAAGTAGATCGCTCTATATATAATAAAGTTTCCCTTAACTATTTGATTTGTCCTTACACATATGTGACTAATCTAAAAACAAAGACCGTAATTTTTTGTTTATGAATTGATCCTTGCAAAATGAAACATTATTCATGTTTATCATTGTATTTTATGCTCTACTTTTGCTGATACATCCTTCTAACAAAACTTTTCTCTTTTAAACTTTGCATTGGGATGATGTAGTATCTCTACAAAAACACCACATCTTCTATTAAAACTTTGACACTTCTCTTAGTCTGCCTCTTTTAATAAATGCAACTCCCAAGAAAGTAATAATGTTACAAATCGATCAAGGTCCTAATTGAGTGAAATTAATCGACACATCAGCCCGTTAAAAAAAATTGACACATCAATCTCACTAAATCTACTAGTGATCAAAAGACCAATATTTTAATTAGGTTGTTGTGGTTATTTTAAATTCCAATGACTCAGAATTCCATCTAGACTACGTTATTGTTCATATAGTTAGAGACTTTATATTCTCATAATCGTATTGCATATATAAATACTAGCTTGCCAAGAAAAAGAAACTAAGGGCTTGTTTGAATCAGCTTTTGAAAACTGTTTTTTAATTTTTAAAAATTAAAAATTACAAAACTTGTTTGAATGTATGATTTTACAAAATAGTTTTAAAAATTGTTTCTCTTTTTCTCTTTTATAAAACCAAAAAACAAAAACACCTTTTAGATGTTTTCCTTTTGTTTCAAAAAACACGGAGTGGCAGTCCTGTAAATCTCTAGCTAAATATTTTTAACAAATAAAAAATAAGATATAATTCTACTAAGTGAATCTTTGAAATAAAATTTTAAATTGCAATTAAGATAATTAAGATAATTTTAAAATAAATTCGAGTATTTTTTTTTGAAGCGGAATACTATATTAACCCTTTATGTAAAATCATTTTTTGTTAAAGATTTTATTTTTGAGTCATTCTTGAGCATTGTCTAATAATCTCTATAAAAAAATCAACTATTCTCGAATTTTAAAGTCACAACTTATTATCATATCTATTTTAAAATTTTCTATATAAATAATAGTCATATAATTACATTAATGATTGCTTAATAAACGAAAAAAATGATTTTAAAGTACCATATATACTATAAAAAAAGGGTTTTTCATTCTTTTTTTTATACGCAATAACAATATTGCATTCTAATAGGCCCAACTAAACTAAACTAAAAACAAAAATAAAAAATTATTAAATAAAAAATTGAACAAATATAAGAGGACAAAAACCTCAAAAAAAAATGATTAAGAGAGGGAGAGAGAGAGAGATAATAAGAATTAAGCATAGAAAAAAATAAGATAAAAATATTATGACCAATAAAATATGAGATATAATTCTACCAAATGATTGTTTGAGAAGAAACTTTAAAAGAAATATTGGTGAATAATTTTATGAGAATAAGATGAAAGGAGAGAGACAAAATCATCAATTTCTGAATTCGTTGATGCTTAGCTTATACGTCAAAATAAATTTTTGAAATTGATAAAACTGTAGATATTAAAACATATTTACATATATTTATCAAATATAAACATATATTTATATATATTTACATGCAATTAAAATTTATTAAAAATTCCACAATTATTAAATTGATTTAAATAATAATAATGTAACTATTTTATTGAGATAAGTACATATTTTAAAGTGTTAAAATAATATTTATGTTCGACCAAAAAAAATAGTGAGATATTTATAAAAATAAGATGACATATATTTTTAAAGCAAATATTAAGGTGACATGTTAAATGCTAAATTCTTCTAAAATAACAAACTATATATCTTTATTTGAGCCAAATAACTAACCCCAAATTCAAATATATAAAATCCTCATCAAAATTTATATTTTGGTAACCAAATATATTCAAGTTTATATAATAACAAATATAAACTAAATATTTGTCAAAAAAATATGAACTAAATATTTAAGCAAATATTATTAAATAAGAGAGGCAAAAACTAACAATAAATTTATAGGTACAAACCTCACACTAAGCAATAGATAAACAAACAAACAAAAAAAATACTAAGCAAAGAAAAATGTAAACCAAACAATATAGACTAAAAAATTCAGGACTATTAGTCAGGATAAATTCTACTAAGTGAATATGTGAGAAGAAACTTCAAAAGAACTAAAGAGGAGTAAACAGTTACATTTTTTAACGTAATTTTTTCAAAAATGAGATCTCATGAAAAAAAAGTCAAAAGCCACCATTATTATATTCTATAATCAAGCGCAATATTAGAAGCAACTATACATTCAACTCTTATTAAAATAAAATAAGAGATACATATACAATTGCAACTCATATAAACAATATTGTATGTGATCTTATTCGATTACACTATATTAAAATAAAATATAAGAGGTCCCCAAACTTATAGAATATTATAAGAAATCTATCACATTAAATATAAATAAAACTATAACATAAATCAATAAAAAATTTCAAATTTCTAAACAACTTTTTATTTATTTTTTACGTATAATAATATTACATATGTAATTATATTTACCAGAGTTATTATTTTTTAAACAATGTAATTATATTAACCACAATTTTTATTAAATATTTATAAAATATTTTAATCGAATCCTTACACTTTACACTTTACTCACTTTAAAGATCCAAATCCTTTTTTTTGTCTTTATCTTTTTGAAATTTTATTAAATCATTTTGAAAAAGAAAAATAAATAAATAAATAAATAACTTCGCATATGTAATTTTGACAAGTAAATCTTTTTAATTTGTATCAACTTCTCACCAGAAAAATTAAATTAACTAAATATTGCATTCTTTAAATATTTAAAATGAAACTCTATTTTTACGTAACAAATATTCAAGACATCTGTTAAATTTAAAATGAAACTCTATTTTTAACGTAACAAATGTAAATTGATTATATTATATTCTTTAATCCGAGAACAAAATAAAAAAATGTAAATAAAATGAGTATTGTAATATTCTAACAACTAACGTTGCTTATAAAAAAATACATACTTTAAATATTTTTAATTTCTCCCATTTTTAAGATATAAAATATCCAACAATATTTTGGTCAAAAAAAAAATCAAAGATTTTTAACAATCACATTTTACTTATCACAATCACATTTTAAAAATAAGAAATAAAAATATATTTTGATTTAGCAATGTTATTATCACAAATATTTTTTTTCATTTATAAAATATTTTAAGTATATAATTTAATCGAACCCGCGCAACGCGCGGGTTTATCCCTAGTGATAACTAAATGTATGCATTGAAAGAAACGTCAAAAAATAATGTATGCATTGAAAGAACATTGGATTTGTAAAATATAAATATTGAACAGAACCGTAAAAATAGTAACAGATAGAAGAAATATAATTAATAAAATTTTATTTTGTATAATATTTAGTGAAAAAATGTTACTTTAATATTTTAAATAATTTAAGTTTGCCGATAGTTCAGTGCGGGACAAAGATAAGATTAAAATTAGACTACGAACTCGTTTATTTTGGATTATTTAGTAAGAAAAATTATTTAAAAAAAAATACTTTTTTATTTTACTTGTGTTTGTTTCAGCTTTTTCTAAAATTCATTTTTTTCAAAAATGGACTGATATAGAGAACCACATCATGCTTTGACCATTGACTGTCCAGCTCAGCTTGACCGACCAAGTGAACAGACTCCTATTGGTCTGCTCAGTTTGATCATTCAAGTCATTTAAAATATACTACCAACCTACTCTGCTCAACCACGTTAACCTCTCATCTGTCAGCTTCACATGCTCCAAACTTCACGTGACCTGCATGGATATGTGACGTAGCTGAGTGTGCCCCAACATCACGTGACATGAACAGATAAGTGACGTAGTTGTGCGTGATCTAGCTCCTCGTGTCTCATACGGACGAGTTACACACATGGATCTTGGAATGTTAGCTTATCGGGCCGGACTTTCAATGAGAGGCCCATTAGGTCAAAAAAATGGAGACTATAATAGGAGCACTTAAGAGATGAGGAAAGGGATCTAGGGTTTGAACTGTATTTTGTAGCTTGACATATTGATCAATTTAAGAGTGCTCTAACCCTAGAGAGCAGGTCAACTTTATTGTAATCAACTTGTGTTTACATACGTGAACATTGGCGCCCACTATGGGGCTACAGTAAAACTCTCCGACGATCTAGCTCCAGTATCACTTTTAATCATCCTATCACCATGGCATGTAACAAAACAATTGTTTCTGCTTCGTCTGAAACTAAGTCAGACAACGATTCCAACCCATAGCTAGCTCAACTATTGGCAGCAGTGCGGGAGCTCCAACGCCATAACACAAAGCAGCAAGAACGAAATGAACTACACCAACGTCAACAAGAGGAGGCTCAATCTAGGGAAACTGAGTTGAGATTACAACTAGAAGAACGTGAGTGTGAGCGTGAGCTTAGACAACAAATGGAGGCCTGGGAAAAGGAGCTGAGACAGCAGATCGGTCTATTATGAAACAATGTCACTGGAGCTGAAAATGCTAGGATGACACCTATGGTCTTCCAACCTTTTTCAGAGGAAATTCAAGGGGTGGTTGTTCCTAGTTACTTTCGTGAGCCCGCTATTGATTCTTATGACGGAATGAAGGATCCTCAAAGTTATGTGTTAGCATTCCAAACATAGATGTTCATAAGCGGTGCTAATGATGCACTAAGTTGTAAGATTTTTGCTGGAACTCTAAAAGGTGTAGCAGATAAGTGGATTGCAGGCCTACCGTCGAAGTCAGTTAAATGCTTTGAAGACTTTGCAACCAGTTTTGTGGCTCAATTTGCAGCAAATAGTGATAAGCCTTTCATGGTAGTAGACTTGTTTGATGTCCAACAACGTGTAGCAGATAAGTGGATTGCAGGCCTACCGTCGAAGTCAGTTAAATGCTTTGAAGACTTTGCAACCAGTTTTGTGGCTCAATTTGCAGCAAATAGTGATAAGCCTTTCATGGTAGTAGACTTGTTTGATGTCCAACAACGTCCAACTAAATCTTTAAAGAGCTACCTAGATTGATTCAATAGCGCCTCACTCAAAGTGGCCAAACCGTATGAAGATATCTTTGTCATGGCCTTTGAAAAGGGTTTAAGTTCAGGAACCTTCAGCGAGGCTCCAACGTTGCGTAAGGCAAACTCCATGAATGAGATTTGCATGAGAGTTGAGAAACACATTGGAGTTGAGGAAATTGCTCGAGAAAGGGAGAATTGAGGCAAGGATCGATCAAATAATGAGCAGCGAGAAACTGCGATGAAGAGGTTCGGTCGAGATGGTGTCCCGTGGAACTCTCGACAAGATTGGAGAGACAGGCCAAATGTGATGTGCTGACCAGGAGGAATGTTCTGGAAGAAAATTTCACTCCTTTGAACAAGGGTAGAGCCCAGATACTCAAAGAGGTGATGAACACTCAAGTTATCAAGCGACCGCCACCAAATCCTTAACCCATGGGAGATGAAGCGAATCAATGGTGTGAATACCATCGAACACAGGGGCATGGTATAGATAATTGTCGTACCCTTCGAATGCATATTGAAAATTTAGTACAAGAGGACTATCTTGGGAGGTACGTGCCAGGACGAAGTACAGGTTACAGGTCAGACAAGAGGTCAGCTCCTCACAAGCCCTCAAGTCGATCTCTGAAGTGTGGACGTGGAAGAGAGATGGCACGAGATAAAGAGACGGAAAGAGAGCATGAAAAGAATAGCTGAGGTGTAGTGAATATTATTGTTGGGGGGTTCTCTAGAGGCGGAGCCACCAGCTCGGCTAGGAAAAGGTACTCACGATCGACAATGACTTTTAATATAGTGGGAGCTCATCCATTCAAGGAACATCCTCTAATTTACTTTAACTTCAAAGATTTTGAAGGAATACATCCTCACGATGATGATCCTATAGTCATATATGTTCTGGCTGCTGGTTTTCAAATCAAAAGAGCCATGGTGGATACAAGAAGTTCAGCAAATGTGTTATTTTGGGAGGTTTTTGAAAAACTGAAGCTGCCTAAAGAAGTCATGAGGGAGCACCGAGGATCTCTACTGGGTGTCTCTGGAGAATCAATGGAGATTATTGGGTACGTATACTTACGTACTACGTTTGGAGAGGGTGAAAATGCAAAAACTATAATGGTAAAATACATTATAGTAGATGCACAATCATCTTATAACATCATTTTTGGAAGACCAGCATTGAACAACTTGGGAGCGGTGATTTCAACGGTACACTTGTGCATCAAATACCCACTAGAGGGAAATAGGGTGGGGACTGTTAAAACTGATCAATCTACTGCGAGAAAATGTTATGAGGATAACTTGCGCAATAAGAAGGCAGAAAAGAAAAAATTAGTGGATGATGAGCGTTGCAATTTTTTTGATCTTGATCCGAGAGACTTTGGCAAGGAAGAGGAGGAGTGGCGTCCAATACCAGCAAAGACTTTATACGTAAGGTGAAATACCCAACCTGGTTAGCCATTGTGGTGATGGTGAAAAAGAGTTTTGGAATGTCTAGCTCCTAAGCAGGCAAAATATGTTTGCTGAGGTGCATGAGGGGGTCTGTGGGATTCATATCGAAGGACGAGGAATCGCATCCAAATTTCTCATAGCTGGTTATTATTGGCCGACAATGAAAGAAGATTGTGGTGCTTATGTGAAGAAGTGCGAAAAATGTCAGAGATTTTCTAACCTCCACCAAGCTCCGCCACAATATCTGAGTTCGGTAGTCTTTCCATGGCTTTTCTACAAATGGGGAGTGGACATTTTAGGCACTTTTCCTTTAGCTTAATGTCAGGTAAAGTTTTTAATATGGGCCGTAGACTACTTCACAAAGTGGGTAGAGGTAGAGTCAGTGGCTACAATCTCAACGGAAAAAATCAGGAAGTTTTATTACAAGAAGATCATATGCAGATTTGGTCTCCCGGCAGTGCTAGTAACTGACAATGGAACTCAATTCTCTAGTGCAAGTGTAGCAAATTTTTGCAAAGATTGGGGAATACAACTTATCTTTACATCAGTTGAGCACCCCCAATCAAATGGTCAGGCGGAGTCAGCTAACAAAGTAATTCTACAAGGTTTGAAGCAGCAAAGAGATTATGGGTAGAAGAATTGCCGATGGTTTTGTGGTCATGCCACACTACCCCACACTTTTCAACACTAGAAACTCCTTTCAAATAGAGATCATTGAGCCAAGTGCGAGAGTTCTTTTTGCTGATGTGGGGGAAAATTCTACAAACTTACGAGCCAATTTGGACTTTCAGGAAGAGGTACGAGTTCGAGCTCATGTGAAGGAGGAAGCATATAAAAGAAGAACAACTCGAAGATATGATTCAAAGGTAAGAAAAAGGAACATCAAACAGGGGGATATGGTGATGAGGAGGAAACCTGAAGTAGATCTGCTAGGAAATTGTTTCCATGATGAGAGGGGCCGTTCAGAGTGAAGGAAGATGTGGGTAAAGGAGCTCATCGCTTGGAGCGCATGGATGGTAAGAGCGTGCCGCGAACATGGAATGCAGCAAACCTCCGCTAATATTTTAGTTAAAGATAGAAGTGTTGGGTTTTTGAAGGTTGGCTACAATTGTGTCAAAAACATATATTAGCCAGATGTGTGGTCAGATGCCTATGATCACTGATGATGGGTCAGATGCTGTAGCATATGGAACAGCATTCCGTGATCTGCCAGCTCGCGCCAGCTCGCATTTAATATTTTATGCAATCTTTTATAAGATTCGCTTTGGTTTTTGTTTTAACCATTACTTGGTGATTAAGTCACGTGTTCTGAAGGAGTCTAAGGCGGTCAAGCCTAGATATATTTTACAAGGTGATATTGATATATTTTTCAAGAAGATTTCTTGTTCTAGAAGATTCAAGACTTGGACTTCACAACGTCCAAAGGTGTCTGAAGCCCAAACCCTGTGCTACTCTAGTAGTATAAATATATGTAATGATAGACCCTAGAATCCAAGCTAAACCGTATGTGTTCTAAAGCGTGTGTTTTAAGGTTTAGTCTTCTTTGTTAGTTTGTTAGTTTATTATTTGTTTGTGAGCCTTGCTTGTATCATCGCTGGTCAAGCTAAGGACGTGTTTAGTTGAGTTGTAATTGTGCTTCTCCTAAGCCTGTAGGTACGGAGTTAGTATTCAGTCGGAAGAGTGTGTCTCTTGTCCAAAGAAAACATACAAACAAGAAAAGAATAAAAGCAACGCTGAGTGTGTTGTTTAGGTTAGGAGGTGAGACGGGGTCTCATATCTAGGAGTTCCTAGGTAGAGTGTTCACGTGAGGTAGGGTCTAGGTGGAAGACAAGTAGTGAGGCTACGTTGGTCCTTACACTAGAACTATTATAGTGAATTCACTCCTGGATTGGTATCCCCCAGATTAGGGCAAGTTGCGCCGAACTGGGTTAACAAACCTACTGTGTTCTTTACTTTTCCGCTGCTTTTAATTACGTTTTAATTGTGTGTTTATCCTGAGCTAGACACGCGCTCGGACAGTTGTGCTTACATTGTTCACAGCGTTTGTCTGTCTGGTAGCCAGAATTTCAATTGGCATCAGAACAGGCACCCTGTTCTGTTTAGGGTGAGCTCCAGGGAGGTTTTTCTGGCAAGAATGGACAAGGAAGGAGGACCTATGAATAGGCCCCAACTTTTGGTTGGTGAATCTAATTATGACAACTAAAAATCCCGGATGACAACGTTTCTAAAATCCATGGACCACAAAACATGGAGAGCTGTGATAAAAGGTTGGGAACATCCAGTAGTTACTGATAAAGATGGTGTAGCCACCACCGCACTCAAGCCTGAGGAAGAATGGAGCAAAGAGGAAGAGGCATTAGCTAATGCAAATTCAAAAGCCTTGAATGCTCTATTCAATGGAGTTGATGTGCATATATTCAAGCTGATCAAAAGATGCACTGTTGCCAAGGAGGCATAGAAGATACTCCAAACTGTTCATGAAGGTACATCCAAGGTGAAAAGCTCAAGATTGCAACTTTTGACTAGTAAGTTTGAGAGCTTGAAAATGAATGATGAAGAAAGTATTCAAGAATTCCACATGAAGATTCTTGATTATGACAATCAATTTGATGCCTTGGGTGAGAAGATATCTGAAGAAACTTTAGTGAGAAAGATGCTTAGGTCTCTACCTAAGAGATTTGATATGAAGGTGACTGCAATAGAGGAGTCCAAAGACATTTTAGATTTGAAGATGGATTAGCTAGTTGGCTCTTTACAAACCTTTGAGATGTTAGCCAATGAGAGATCTGAGAAGAAGTCAAAGAGCATTGCTTTTGCAGCTGAAGAGTATGACCAACAAGATAATATGGAGACTGATGAAAGTATCTCTGAAGCTATGGCAATGTTGAGAAAACAAATCAGTAGAGCTTTGAAGATGGACAAACGTCCTAAGACACATGCTCTAGACAACAGTCGCAGCACAAACAAGAATGTCATTAATCAGAAGAAACCCAGAGTTGAGGACAAGACGAATCAAAACAAAGGGGTTCAATGTCATGAATGTGAAGGGTATGGTCGTATAAGAACAGAGTGTGCGACTTATTTGAAGAAGCAAAAGAAGGGAATTGTTGTTTCCTGGTCAGATGAAGATGAAGCAGAAGAAGATCCTGAAACTGCCAACCATGTTGTTGCTCTGACAGGGGTGTGTACATCTGACACAAGTTTCTTTGATGGAGAACTATCTTATGAAGAATCTCCTGATGTTTATCAAGAATTGGAGATCATAAGTGAAGAAATTTGTAAGCAAAAAGGAACCATTGCTCTTCTGCAAGCTGAAAAGAACAATTTATTGCAGATAAACTCATATCTCAATGATGAAGTTGCTTTACTCAAATCAAAGATAGATAACATGAACAAGCAACTGAGGATGCTCAACAGAGGTACAGATAAATTAGATGAGATTCTGGAGATTTGGCAGAGTTCAAGAAACGTTAAAGGTATAGGCTTTGACTACAGAGCTGTGCCTCATCAGACACAATTTGTACCAACTGTTATTGCTTATGATCCAACAATGTCAAGACAGATGCCCTTACATCAAGCAGGAATGAAAGACCTGAGCCTGTTGTGAAGAACATCAAGAAGGAATGAAAGAAAAAGGATGATCAATTCACAAGCAATACTGCTAGTGAGACTGCTCAAATTGCTCACACATCTCTGAGAGCCTCATCTAGAAGTGATTGGTATTTTGATAGTGGGTGTTCCAGGCACATGACTGGAGTAGAACAGTATTTGACAGATGTTGTGCCACATGCTACCGACTTTGTAACCTTTGGGGATGGAGCCAAGGGAGAAATCAAGGGTATAGGAACACTGGTGAATGGAGATCTACCAAAGCTTGATAAAGTTCTTCATGTAAAGGGACTAACTGCCAATCTAATCAGTGTTAGTCAGTTATGTGATCAAGGGTTGAAAGTCAACTTTACTAAGGATGAATGTTTAGTTACAAATACTGAAGGTGACACCTTGATGAAAGGTGTGAGATCAAAGGACAACTGTTACAGTGGGTCTCACAAGACAACATTGTGCTATCTGCCTGTTTAATAGCAAAAGAAGATGAAGTGAAACTGTGGCATCAAAAACTTGGGCATTTGAATCTAAGAAACATGAAGAAAGCTATTGCTGAAGGAGCTATCAGAGGTTTACCTAACCTTCAAATTCAGGAAGGTAGTATTTGTGGAGTGTAACACCCGTTTTTAATTAATTAGAATTATTAGTATTTTATAATTAATTTGTGTTTTGGATATTAATTATTTATGAGATGTTGTCCAAAATAGGAAAGAGTAGAGAACATATGGTTATTTGGTTAGTAAATAGAATGAAAGAATAGAAGTGAGTTGGACTTAACTATTGAGCTTAAGTCCAAGAGGAATGTTATTTTGGTAATTGAAGAGTGATAACCTAGATATAAAGAGGAAAAATTGGAGAGAGAAACTCATTTATCATGAATTGTGGTGGAGGAAGAGAGAGAAAGTGAGAGAGAGTCTTGAAGGAGAGAAAGAAAGAAATGAGAAAAACAATCCCGTTTTCCATGAAGCTGTCTCACCAAAACATCGATCCCGGATTCGTTAACCGTTGGATTTTGATGAAATTTTGAGGGTAGGTTCACCACACTTGGACGCAACGTTTGACCGTCTGTATCGTCGAAACAAGGTTCGAGGAGGGAGAAATCGAGTTCGCAATGCACCAGTTTTTTTGGGAAGGAAAAAGAGGTTTAGATGCAAGAGCAAAAAGGGACTTGAAGCTTAAGGATTCAAGAGGAGTGAAGGACTAGAGAATCCATCATAAAACCAAGGTAAGAGAGTAGTTATAGTTCATGAGATGGTTCATAGAGGGGGGAGAAGTAATCTTCTCCATTCCCAAACTCTCTCATCTCTTGGTTGGGTTGGGTTTGAGGGAATATGTTTTCTTGATTATTGATGAATGATTGTTATTAAGTATGAATTCTTAAGTGTATCACATGAATAAACTATGATTTTATGTTTTCATCACTTTTTGGTTGTCATGAATGAATATCCATGTTTCATGAGTTGTTGTTCAAAAATGGGTTTTTGAGTAAAAGTATAAAAGATTCGTGATTTAGTGTATGAAATGATGTTTATTGAAGCTAAATGATGAACTTGTATACTTGGTATGAATATTCATGCTTAAAGTTGTTATCTTTATGTATTTTTTTAAGGTTTAGATGATGAATTTCGCCACGGTTTCTGCTGGTCTGGTGGCCAGAGGTCGCCAGAGCTCGCCTGTCCACGGTTACCGCACTGGTTTGGTGGCTAGAGCTAGCCAGCTGGCCACGGTTTCTGCACATAATTTTATTTTGTGGATTTAAATGAGATGTATGTTTGTGCTATGTTTGTAGTATGCTCTTATGATTATAATGATGAGTTGATGATGAATTGAATTGATGATGATGACTTATGATAACATGATTGTTACTATATGATATGAGTGCTTGTATGTATGACCTTAATGATGATATGAATTGTGAACTTAAGAAGGAATATTAGGTTGAGCGATCCTATTATTCAGGAGTAGATGTGTGAGAGTATCATCATAAGTGGTATATGTACATTCATGCATTCATGAGTCAACTTGATGCGATGTCCCTCATGACGTAAAACTGAACATGATGCGAATGGATATAATTCTATCCTATTTTGAGCGGGTACCACATGCATTTAGTTGTGTCTAGGGTGACATAACATATATGATGACATTAGTTGCATTAGGAATTTGTGCATTCCTATTTGATACTTGTTAAGTGATGTTGCGTGCAATTGTGATTGATTGAGATTGTTTAAATGTAATACATGATTGGATGTTTATCTTTGTGGCAAAGAGTATAACTTTATATCTATTATGCTTGTTGAGATGCATGCAACTAGACAAGAATGTTGTCTAGCTATATCATGATATTTATATAATGTGAGTATACTTAATCTTCGCATTATGATATTGAATTATAACTAACTCTCTGTTTTGTGTACTTGCTGGACCTTTGGGGGTTCAGATTCAGGTTAGTTGTTGTGTTCGAGTTGTCGGCGAAGCTCCGCTCTGATTGTGACACGGGAAAGGGTTTATACATACATATCGAGTCTTTTATTCTTACCTTTTAATTAAAGTTGTATCGTATTAGAAAATGATTTATTGTATGAACGATGACTACTATTTTATTACATTAGTATTATGTAATACCATAAACCATTATTTTATGTCTTAACTTTCATTACAAGCAATAAAGTTTTATTTTCCGCTGCGTAATTTAATAATGAATTTTCTAAAGTTTGAATTATTTAAATATTTGGTTTGGGTGTTACAAATTGGTATCAGAGCCCCATTGTCCTCGGACTGAGCGGGCTAGATGTGTGTTGTGTGTCAATCAAAGCAGGTTTGTGCAGTCAAACCAAGTGGGCGTTTAGTCATTCACGTTTATTTAATCGATTGATATTTGATATGTTGATTATTGTAGTTACATTTGCGCCATAGTCACCATTCTCTTTTGCAATTGTGTATTAATTTGGTTTTAATTTCTTGTTGTTCTTATCAAATGGAAAATTTTGCTAGGATTGGTAAAATAATGTGCACTTATATTTGATAAGAACATGATGTTTGTTTTGATGGTGAAGTAATGATGAAATAAATGATGTTTTTATTTTATTTTATTTTTAAGGTGAAATTATGAGATTTGTTGTGGATGTTTTCATTTGATGATATAACACCCCATATCGATTTATCTAGAATATCGAATGGAATATACATAATTGAATCTGGATATATTAAAATTACAAAAACATAGAAATAAATTACAGTGTACATCCAATACTTATTTCAAGCATCCTCAAAATACACAGCGAAAAGTTGAATTCTAACACAAGCCTATACAATAATCAAGATATAACAACACAAGATTAACTAATAGAATTCACAAATTCTTCCATCATGACTCGATTCATAGCTTCTTTTGTAACTTGTACTGCTTAACCTGTTATCTGAAAAAAATTAGAGGGAGTTGGGTGAGACTACTTGTCTCGTGAGTTCCACCTATCTTAGGGTGTTAGCATTTTCTACGTGAAGCTACGTGCTTCGGTTAGTACTAACCCTGTTCATATAATTCTTATCTGATCAAGTATAAGAGGAAACTATCTGCTCAATCAGTGACATAGGGAAATCTAAATTTCCTAACATCTTTCATAACATTTCTTAGGATTGATCACATCATATCATATAACATATTATTTTCATTTCATATCATCAGATTATTGTACACACAACAAAATTATCTTGGTGCATTTTACGGAATGGCTCAAGGTGAGTGTCTTGAGTCATTCCCCATCGTTCCTGGCCAAATTCCTATCACATCAGGCTATGGCTCAGCATCTCACTTTTAATTAACATTTACATTTCATATTCTGGCAATTATAGATCCAGAAATGCGGGTCCAAACCCACTCCTTTGCGGGTCCAAAGCCCACTCCTTTTTGATCAATCCTAATCCATATACATTACAATGCTATCTTTCTTATTAGACATTTCATAAGTCTATATAGATTTCATTTGGTGTGAATTCTTCAATTCCTATGGGATGTGTTATCATACGTTTTAACAATCATATTTCATATATTATGACTTAACTTAGAACTAAAATCAAAACTAAATTCTCTGTGTGCCAACAAAGACTTAAATCAGTACTAAACTAAAAATTTAACATTTTAGGAGAGTAAAACTACCATATGGTAAGTTAACTATCTAGAGGAACTCACCATAACTATTTCATACTCTCCGACTCCGCATCTTTACGCTCTATTGCCATCCAAAGCCATCAAACCCGTGTACAGATTTTTCTGCATAATTCTGCATCAGCGCGCCAACTTCGGAGCGGCCTACAGTCTGGGTTTCATGGCCAAATTCCACAAACTCCGGTATCAAAACGAAGGGAATTTTGTCAGCTATCCATAGCAACAAACAACACTTAATTCGGAGTTACAGGGAGAGAGATATTACCTTTTGATTAGAGGACTATTCTAACCGATTTTCTGCAACTCTACTGCATCAAAGTCGCAACTTCGAACACAGTTTTAAACCTCAGTACTTATCCAAATCATATGAAACTTGTGCTCAAATTGAAGATCATTTTGTCTAGTTTCTTAAAATCCAACAACCATTTAATTCTAAGGTACATGGAATAAGAAACAATGCCAACACTGATGACAGGTACAAAATCTGGGCAGATTAATTTCTACAACTTGTACACAGATTTTTCTCTAGTTATACTTAATGAAATATCACGATTCCAAAGTCTAATTCGTGTCAAATTTCGTCTAATTTCCAATGGTTCAAGTTTCACAGAAAATGGACTTATATACAGAGATTTATTACCTACTGAATAGGAACACCTCCAAAACAAATTCTGCAGAATTTCTTCAACTCTCCAATTAATAACCCGTACCTTCTTTGTTACTAGAATTCACATTGCAAGCCCTCAATCCTCATAAAATGAAGTAAAGCCAAATCATAATTAGGTAAATTAAAGGGAGAATCACTTAGGGTTGAGGAAGGAATGAGCAATTGAATCTCTTACCAAGGCTCAACCTTTATGTTAAATCTTCATTTCCACTTTCATTCTTCAACTACAACTTCCAATCACAAGCCCAAAACATCCTGTTTTCGTAGTCCTTCCATGAGAGCTTCATTCATGAGTTTTAGAACAAAACATCAAGGCTAGAGGTGAGCGTTTGATTTCAGCCAGAGGGAGAAGAAAATAAATTTCAAGCTTGTCTAGATTCATTCAAGGGTCATGAATCCATAAGTACATGTGAGTGCTTATCATTTTTCATGGTTGATATGATAAAAAGAAGAGTGGAGAGGTGAAGAGTTTGTGAGCGTGAGAAAGAATGGAAAGGAAGAAGGGTTTGATTTGTTCTGTCAAGCTAGTGAATGGGAAAAGAAAGAATACTATGAACTTGTAGTATATATAGCCACAAACAAGTGATAAGGGTATAGGTGGTCCCCACATCTTAACCCAAATCTTGCCAACTCATATTTAATTTCTTTAATACTCTTGCTAATTATCTCATAAGTTGGCATTATCATATAACTTAAGAAATTAATAAAAGTGGAATGTTATAGATGAAATGATGGAATGTAGTTATTTTCACCGAGTACATTTATTCTTCAAACTTAAGAATATGATTAATGTTTTGATTGTGAAAGAATGATTAAAATGATTATATTTTCTTATGGATGTGCTTGTGTATGACTAGTGATTTATCTTTGTGATGAAATCTATATGATTGAAAATGAAATGTGATTGTTCGTGAACATGTCGTAAATAAATGTTGTGATGATTTATTCATGATGATTGATTGTGTAGTATTGATAAATATCAAAATGATGATATGTGTGTCTTCATGAAATTAATTGAGAATTTATGAATATGAATGATATGGTGAGATTATTTAAATATTTTTTTGACGTGAAGATTATTGATGAATATTCATGAAATTTGTGATCTATGAAGATGAACATGTATTAGTGAATCATATGAATATTCATGTTCTTCTGTGATTTATGTGGATGAAAGTTGATGATTACTTACATATGATTAACGTTAGATGATTTGTATGCATAAACGATTTGTATATCGTGAGTGATGTGTGGTTGTAAGATGTTGGTGTATGTAGCTTGATGATAAATATTGTTTTATTATAATTGCTTGAATATGAGATCTCTTGTCTACTTGTGTTCGTTTATAATTGAACTAAAAGTGAATGTAATAATTGTGTTGTTATGAACAGAAATTGCGTAGAATGAATTGAAACTTATTACATAGATTCAAAAATGACTTGATTATGTTAATAGAATTAATAGTCTAATTTGACTATATGTGGTAGAGTTTATGTGAATTCTTATGTATGTCTACATGTGTATCTTTTGTGTAGTTCTTTTGACGTGAGATAATTTTAGAACTACCATTAATTTTTTATTATGTGAATCTTGTTGAAAATCTAAGTATTTTCCTTTGATTAAGTGAATTCTTGGATGAGTTTGACATATGTTTTATTCATACAACATGTGTTAAATTATTGTTATGAAAGTTGATTTGTATACTTGTTACCTATGAGTCATGTAAGATATTATATTATTTTCTTTGAGAATGAATTTGACAAATGTGATGTACATGTTTTGATTGTTTTACCATGTTAATTACCATGTTAAGTTAACTATTTTCTTACATGTTATGCTTATATGAATGTGAATTGTTGAACTAATTAGAACATGTTATCATGGTATATTCATATTTTCTTGTTTTTGATTTGATTCTTAATTCTTAGAAAATATATGCTACTTAAATGATTAATGAAATGTTGTGTTATGCTTTTGTGCAATTTCATTCAAATACTCATATATTATATTTGGTGTTTTGGGTTTTATCTTTAATGTAATCTTGTGTAGATGTTCATGAGTTCTATTTCATGTTTTACATTTCGTAGTTTACCCTTTGTATGCGACATGTGCGTGAACACTATAGACACTAGTTTCTTTTTGGAAAGAATAAGTTTAGAACCGTAGAAGCCTAAAGTTAGGTGTGAGAGTCGGGGGTTTCAATAGAAAGTTGTTGGTAAGTTTGAGATAAGTGAGGGAGAAGGTTATGTTCCTTTGAGATGTTGAGTGAAGGAGAGTGTTCAAGCGTTAGTGATGTTGGTTTTAGAGTTGAATAAAGTGAAAGGAAAATTGGAAGACATGTTAGAAAAAGTAGGTGGTGAGAATTTTGAAAGATTATGATTTTGGATTAAGTTACCATTCGGGTAAAGTTATTGTGGTACCATATGCTTAGAGTAGGGAGTTTTACGGATGTTGATAATTATGACGAGAGAATTAGATTTGATTGAGCAGTTCAGAGATGCGAGATTGGTATGTGAGATAATTCTTAGTAGTGTGAAGTTGAGTATGGCGGCATTGACAGATCATATTCTCGAAGAGATTAGAGAAGATTGGAAATTGGATTTGAATTTAACGGACTGATTGTTGTGAATCAACCAAAGTAAAGAGGTGAGTTTCCGAGTGACTGAGAATATAATTATGAGATTTTAGGATAGAGTTGTGTGTTGAATTTAACCAAGTTTGAAGGAAAAAAAAATTATAAGAGGAGATTATAGTCGGAGTTCGGACAATGCAATTATTAAATGAAAAAGCATGTCAGAGAATTTCACGTGAAACTTTTGATGTTTGGATGAAGTTAATCGTGAAGTGTTATTAATGGAGTAAGAAAGTTAGTCGTTGGAAAGACAAGTTAGGAATAAGTATTGAAAGTATGCATAGAAATGTGACTTATGTCAAGTGAATATTCGCGAAAAGGATTGAAGTGGTTGTACATATATCTGAAGGATGTGAAAGACCTACTTGAAAGGGTATCACGAAATGTTGTTGTTGTATTCAAATATAAGAGTGAGTAGAGTAATTATCTATCTGAAAAATTAAGTACGAAAAAGTTGTGGAGATTCGTAAGATGAATTTCAGGGAACTTGGTGTAATGAGAAATAAAGTGTAAAGTAAAGTATATTACTTGATGAGAGAGTAAAAAGTGTAGAATTATTAGTATTTTATAATTAATTTGTGTTTTGGATATTAATTATTTATGAGATGTTGTCCAAAATAGGAAAGAGTAGAGAACATATGGTTATTTGGTTAGTAAATAGAATGAAAGAATAGAAGTGAGTTGGACTTAACTATTGGGCTTAAGTCCAAGAGGAATGTTATTTTGGTAATTGAAGAGTGATAACCTAGATATAAAGAGGAAAAATTGGAGAGAGAAACTCATTTATCATGAATTGTGGTGGAGGAAGAGAGAGAAAGTGAGAGAGAGTCTTGAAGGAGAGAAAGAAAGAAATGAGAAAAACAATCCCGTTTTCCATGAAGCTGTCTCACCAAAACATCGATCCCGGATTCGTTAACCGTTGGATTTTGATAAAATTTTGAGGGTAGGTTCACCACACTTGGACGCAACTTTTGACCGTCTGGATCGTCGAAACAAGGTTTGAGGAGGGAGAAATCGAGTTTGCAATGCACCAGTTTTTTTGGGAAGGAAAAAGAGGTTTAGATGCAAGAGCAAAAAGGGACTTGAAGCTTAAGGATTCAAGAGGAGTGAAGTGATCGACGATTTGTGTATCAATAAATATTTATAACTGCAAGTGCACAGTTTTGTCGTTGAGTTTTAAAAGATATCGAACCACAGAGACCAATAGTTGACCTACCGTAATTCTGTCGTTACGTTGTAAATCTAAGGCGAGTGAATAGTAGTTTAGAATTGTTTTGAATTAAGAAGAAGAGTTTAAATTAAAGATTTAAATTAATTAAAGCGGATATCGGCATGTAACTAATTAACCTTCGGGGATTTAATAAATTAATAGTGCGCGGATAAGTGTTTACTTTTCAGAAGAACTTTCTCAACTTAAAGGTTTAAACCTCACACTCTCGTTTTGTTGATAAAAACCATACTTTCTAAGCTATGAGTTTTACTGTCACTTTTCTACCACCTTAACTTCGAAAGTATATTTTGAAAATCAATTAGTTCTAATTAATCCTAACGTGGCTCTCGCTCGTTCAAAGATTAATATCAAATTCCTACTATCTAGTTAAAACCTCAAACTCTCGCTCTATTGATTTTAACCTTAGTTGCTTTATTTTACTCTCGTTCAAAAGCTTTGAATTAAATTAGGAATTTGAATCAGAAAAATAGTTTAATAAGTACGCGCGCTTACATCATCATTAAATCCCCTTCGGAGAATTAAATTACATACCGATATCTAAGAATTTAGCTAGACATGGTAAAGGAAATAAATAAACAAAAACAGTAAACTAAATAAGGCATGATAAATAAATAAATAATTAAATAAACGCATAAAAAACCTGGAAATAGAAATTGCTGGAAAATGGAATTAAACTTGCTGGAATTAAAGGAAATAATATTCTTGACAGGAAAGTGAAAACGGATCTGAAATCGGATTCCCGGTGTGGAAATACCGATACAGTTTACAAAGCGGGAAAATAAAACTGACTGAAATAAAGGAAAATAAGGCGTAGTAGGATCAGGAATTGAGTCTTCTATTTATAGAAGAATTTTGCCTCGTACGATCCGTAAAAATAGGGAGGATATGCTTCACTTTTGATCTTATCTCACATCCATCCGATCAGAAACAGACGCGTACTTTTCCCCCATGTTACGCAAAAATTGGTTTTAATTGGATCTGATTGTGTGGTGGGCGCCATGAAGCTGGTGGCGGGCGCCACCAGCCCAATTTGTTGGGTTTTGCTGATTTTGCTTGTTCGCACCCCCTTTTTGCTCCGTTTTTTGCCCTTTTTGCTCAATTCTCTTCTCCGACTTATTTTATTTGACATTACTGAAAACAAAACAAATACCCGCATAAAAAGACATAAATGAAATAAAAACATATGCAAATGCAACTAAAGTTCACCTAAACTAAGCTAAAAATACGATATGATTTCGTGTCATCAAATTCCCCCACACTTGAACCATTGCTTGTCCTCAAGCATAAAAGAATAGTGAATTGCATAGCACAAGTAAAAACACATGACACGATCATCCTACTCATATGTGGTTGCCGGCTAAACCATGAAAATCAAATAACAGTACAAGTAACAAAAACACTGTAATGACACACTGGACTCCCATTATATGAAAATAGACCTGAAGCATTTCCTTTTGACTGTACTTCTCACCTAAGTTTCATTTGCCCTTTTCATTCTAGCGCAATCACATTAAGCCCGTTATCCCGTACACGCCCATGGTAGGAAACCTGTTAGTGATTATGATCATTATATAGCGAGGGGTGCTGATAACATAAGTTTGGTAACCCCTATTTGCTTTACCCACTTCGCAGTTGCGGGGGATCGGATCGTAACCCGCCCTACCAAGTTCAGAATCAGACACCTCTGAACCAACTATTAATGAGTTTCTATACTATGGTATTTTTTTCTTTTCACATGTTTCAACATTTGTTGAATTTTTCATCAATTATTTCAAAGAATCAACCAATAGTATTCATGACATTTATTTTCAAGATCATTCACTTATATTCATCGGTTTCCCACTTAGTTTGTGCCTTGAGATAGTGCCGACTGCTAGATAAACTACTAAGGGTTCATTAAAACTCAAATTCAAAGCTTTGTCAAAATTAGTACTCAAATCAGCTTTTCACACTTCTGGGAATCTAAGGTGTCAAAACGGTATTGATTTTATCCAACCGTTACCCAAATTTCACAAAATAGCCTAGATAGTGTAAGCAACCTATATACTTTCAAACAACCAATATCAAGCATCAAGACTCAACACTTTTGCTTTTCACAAGAAAATTTTGGTATGGCTCAAGAAATGGGAAAAATCAGACAATAACAAAACCAACACGCAAAAACTACTCAACTCAAGTGAACTATCCTAATGTTTTATTATGCATGCAAAAATTAAATGACTGAATGTAAAAAGGAAAGCGATAAAGCTTCCTCCCTCACACTTAAATCGAGAATTGTCCCCAATGCGACAACTAAAGGTAGAGAAGGAAGGATAAAACCTGTGGGATCAAACTACTGGCGGCCTGGGCCGCGTCTCCTCGTGCGCCTCCCATGCTGTGGAGGAACTGCACCTAACTGCTGGAAATAGTCATCAAACTCGTCCATGCGCAAAGACATACCTGCCATGCTATCAATCAAACCACGCTGGTCAACCTGGTACTGCTGCATCATCATCATCATCTCAGTCTGGCGAGTCTGGATGCCCTGAACATGCTGGTCTCTCTGGGCATCTAATATGGAGCGCTGCCTCATCTTAGACAAAATAGTATCAAGCGTGGCAGTCCTAGTGCCGGCTCCGGATGAAGTACCTGTAAAATAGCCAGAAGAAGTGTGTGTGGTATGTGCGCGCGGCCTCTAGCCACCCCACTTGTGTGGGTAACTCATCTTTCACTCCCTCACCGTGTGGAAAATGCCACATCTCGTCCATTTCATCGAAACTAAAATTATAATCAGTGTTAAACAAACGAAACTTTACACGCTCAGGAGTGGGGTTTAGTTCTAGAGAGCTAAGAAATTCGGCGGTAAGTTGCACATAAACCGGATCCTTAAAAGAAAGCAAGTAGTCTAGTTTGAATAGCCTAAGTAAGTAGTTCACACTATCATGCAATCCTAGAGTTTCCATACAAGAATCGTCGGCATACCTTGTTGCTTCGTACTATTTACGGAGGAGGAACCGGTAAAGCTTTGATTGACCCGCATTTTGGAAATGTATCTCGTATTGCTCTTGTTGCGCCGTAACCTTAACTTGAACTAAATTCAAAGAAAATGAAAGAAAAGAAAGCCTTTGTGATGTGTGAAATGGTGTGAAATGAATGTAGTAGTAACATGAGCTTTTATAATGGAAAAAGGTAGTAATGACTTAGTGTTGTGTAGTTGGAAAATTGAATGATGAAATGATGGCAGGTTGAGTCACAGAGGAATCAATTCTTTTCCAAAAGCCAAAAACAAAAACCATTCATTGCAAGCTTACTGTAACACGTTTTCTGCACAAAAATTGGCCAAAATCATGAAATCCATTCTGTGGCGCGCGCCACCAATGCTATGGCGGCCGCCTGCTGGCCAAATGTCCCAGAATCTTGGACATTTTCGTCCTGTAGCGTGTTGTTGTTCCTTTGATCAGTACCTGGACCTGTCTAAAGAAAATTGCACAGCTTGCACACAGTTGAAATTAGTTTTAACAGGACAAAATTTGCACAAGATGGAATTCCTATCACAGAGCATTCATTCACAAGAAAAATTCATATTGGCACACAAGAGTATCATAAAGCAAACGGTCTCTCACAGGAGTTTTTATTAATTCATAAACTAGAACAAATTAAATTAGTTATTGCTAATTTTCTGGAAATCAAATTAAACTACTAATAAAGAAAGTTCCCTAGGATTTATTATTCGAAAGCAAGTAAAAGAAAATCCTAGGCGTGCGGTAAACGCATCGGGATGGTCCTAGCCACTATGATGGTGTACTACTTCATTCACGACGAAGCCTAGCTCATCCCAAATATTCTCCACTTGTGAGGCAGATGTGTTCAAGAAAGCATAGAATTCCGCGTGTAAGTTAGTTATCTCGGCTTCCATTGCATTAGCCTTAACTTGCAATGCCTCAAACATGGCGACAGTCACGGTCGGTGGCCCCTCTAGGGCAGTAGCAGCATGAATAGGAGCTGAAACTTTAGGAGTAAAAGCAGGAGACTCGCTTGGATCAGACTCAGAGAGATTCATGTCAAGGTTTTCATAGGCTTGAGGTGAAGGAGGAGGTGTAGAGGGTGTATAGTCTGGTTCTTCCAAGTCATAAAGCCAGTTGTTTCTGTCATGCACGCTGGTTTTCTGGTTAGGCAGGGTGAAATGGGGCAGGACTTTGGAATTGATGAGGAGGTCAAACCGGTCAGGTCCTAGGTTTCCTATAAGGCCACGGTTAAAACAGAAGTTTATGTCCATGAGTCGGATTCCTCCCAAAGGTTGGAGTTGGTTAAGTTGGATTCTCAAGCCTATAGCATCTGCAATCATAGTCACCAATCCGCCAACTAGGATGGGTCCTAGGCACTCGAGGGCTATCTTATACATGTTCTTCATTATAAAGGTAGCCCCATTGACAAGGCGGGATTGTGAAGCACATAACATGATAAAGAGCTCCTCACGGGACATAGAGGTGTTATTTTCCGCCTTACCAAAAAGAGTGTGGGCTAGGATTTTGTGGAAGTAGCGGAAGGTTGGATTGTGTATATTTTCAGAACGCAAGTTTTCATAATCAGCATGGCCCTCTCCTAAGATTCTTCCCCAGAAATAGTCTAGTTCACGGTAAGGGAACATGTTTTCCTCAACAGATGTGAAAGTATTGGGATCACTTGGGAAACCTAGCAAGTTGGCCATCTCTAGATTGTTGAAGGTGTAGTCCATGTTAAACATTCTGAAATTTATCAGGCCACTTCTGAATCCTTTTCCGATCTCAGGGTGATAGGTGAAAGAGCTTAGGAACTCAAGAGTTAGGTTGCGGTAAGAGCTGAACCGCCTCCCCAAGGGAAAGCTGGACCAACCAACCTGATTAAGCAAGAACATCACACTTTCTCGGATTCCTAGCTTTTCCATAGTGCGGCTGTCAGGGTAGATGGATAGGTGCATATCTCTCTGAGCATGAACTTCATAGTCTTTGATCTATCCTACTCCTCTGAACCTGATATCATGATTCTCAACTCGATTCATCGTGAAAGAGAGAAAGGTATCTAAAAATAGAATTGAAAAATATAGATACCAAAAATATGAGTGAGAAATAAGATATATAATAGTACTGCTTAATTTCTTTTAAAACATAGTATTCCAGAAAATCAAACAACAACTAAGACACATGCAAAAATAAATATTAGAATTAAAGCAAAAATAAACCTGCATGTGGGTTGCCTCCCACCAAGCACTTTGTTTAATGTCGTTGAGCTCGACAGTTTAGTGTCCTCAATGCACTTGTATAGCCCTAGGTTTCCAAGGCCACTTATCAAGTGCTCTCACATACCCCTTGCTTTTCCTCCTTTTCCTCCTATAGGGCGTCTCAACTCCCTCGCCCTCTTCTATTATTATTAATTTTTTATGCTCTAGGGAGAAATAATGTTTTCTAGCTTGAGGCGGGGGTTTTGGCTCAATTTCAATTGTCCTTCTTTCTTTCGACTTAGTATTTTTACTCGCCTCTTTGAGTGTTACCCTCATCCGCTTTGTATTAATGATTCCCTTATTCCTCCCCCAATTTTCTCTTTTTATTTTCGCCCTTAACCTCATGTGTGTTGATTTTTATAATTTTTTTCTTTCCACATGTTTGGGTTTTAGGGTCTACTCTAGCCTCTACTGACCTTTGGGGGACAAGGATTGGTGGGGTACAGGGAGCAGGGAAGACACACAGTGCTTCCTTCTCTACCTCTTCGACTACCTCTCTAGGGAGGGGTACCGGTGATGTTTCTTCGATCTCCACTCTTTCCTTGCCACAACTCTCGACAACTTTGTCGTCTTTACTAGACGTCTCAACCTCGTTTTCATTAATGTTTGCTTCAACGTTCACTTGTCTCTCGTGAGAGGGTTCTATGGCTGACTGGGTGAACTGGGAGATTCGCGTCTCCATTGACTCTTGGGGAGTCGCTGTTGAGTTAACCATAATGTTGAGCATCTTCAGGGTTTCGAGATTGTTTAGTCTGATCCTTTCATTTACAAGGTTTTGTTCTCTCATCATCTCACTAAATCTTTGCTCTCGCCTAGCATTAGCGGAGGTTTCCATAAATTCGTTAAATACTGCTAATAAGCTAGGACTCACGGACTCTTCTGGTTCCTCGAAATGTTGGGGATAGTAGTTGTACTGAGAGTTAGGGTATTGTCCCTCGAAGTACGGGGACGGTTGAGGCTGGTAGTTATAGAAGTTATGATTGGGGTAGTTGAAATTTTGAGGATAGTCATTATAAAAAGGATTTGAGTTATACATTAAATTAAGCTCGAAGGACTTATCCTAAAATTATTTTTTCAAAAATTAAATTTAAAATTTAAAATTGCCTTAGTCTCTACGGTGTAACGACAGAGTTACGATATCGACTAAATTGGTCCCCAGCAACGGCGCCAAAAACTTGATCGACGATTTGTGTATCAATAAATATTTATAACTGCAAGTGCACAGTTTCGTCGTTGAGTTTTAAAAGATATCGAACCACAGACACCAATAGTTGACCTACCGTAATTCTGTCGTTACGTTGTAAATCTAAGGCGAGTGAATAGTAGTAACTAATTAACCTTCGGGGATTTAATAAATTAATAGTGCGCGGATAAGTGTTTACTTTTCAGAAGAACTTTCTCAACTTAAAGGTTTAAACCTCACACTCTCGTTTTGTTGATAAAAACCATACTTTCTAAGCTATGAGTTTTACTGTCACTTTTTAACCACCTTAACTTCGAAAGTATATTTTGAAAATCAATTAGTTCTAATTAATCCTAACGTGGCTCTCGCTCGTTCAAAGATTAATATCAAATTCCTACTATCTAGTTAAAACCTCAAACTCTCGCTCTATTGATTTTAACCTTAGTTGCTTTATTTTACTCTCGTTCAAAAGCTTTGAATTAAATTAGGAATTTGAATCAGAAAAATAGTTTAATAAGTACGCGCGCTTACATCATCATTAAATCCCCTTCGGAGAATTAAATTACATACCGATATCTAAGAATTTAGCTAGACATGGTAAAGGAAATAAACAAACAAAAACAGTAAACTAAATAAGGCATGATAAATAAATAATTAAATAAACGCATAAAAAACCTGGAAATAGAAATTGCTGGAAACTGGAATTAAACTTGCTGGAATTAAAGGAAATAATATTCTTGACAGGAAAGTGAAAACGGATCTGAAATCGGATTCCCGGTGTGGAAATACCGATACAGTTTACAAAGCGGGAAAATAAAACTGACTGAAATAAAGGAAAATAAGGCGTAGTAGGATCAGGAATTGAGTCTTCTATTTATAGAAGAATTTTGCCTCGTACGATCCGTAAAAATAGGGAGGATATGCTTCACTTTTGATCTTATCTCACATCCATCCAATCAGGAACAGACGCGTACTTTTCCCCCACGTTACGCAAAAATTGGTTTTAATTGGATCTGATTGTGTGGCGGGCGCCATGAAGCTGGTGGCGGGCGCCACCAGCCCAATTTGTTGGGTTTTGCTGATTTTGCTTGTTCGCACCCCCTTTTTGCTCCGTTTTTGGCCCTTTTTGCTCAATTCTCTTCTCCGACTTATTTTATTTGACATTACTGAAAACAAAACAAATACCCGCATAAAAAGACATAAATGAAATAAAAACATATGCAAATGCAACTAAAGTTCACCTAAACTAAGCTAAAAATACAATATGATTTCGTGTCATCATGAAGGACTAGAGAATCCATCATAAAACCAAAGTAAGAGAGTAGTTATAGTTCATGAGATGGTTAATAGAGAGGGGAGAAGTAATCTTCTCCATTCCCAAACTCTCTCATCTCTTGGTTGGGTTGGGTTGGGTTTGAGGGAATATGTTTTCTTGATTATTGATGAATGATTGTTATTAAGTATGAATTCTTAAGTGTATCACATGAATAAACAATGATTTTATGTTTTCATCACTTTGTGGTTGTCATGAATGAATATCCATGTTTCATGAGTTGTTGTTCAAAAATGGGTTTTTGAGTAAAAGTATAAAAGATTCGTGATTTAGTGTATGAAATGATGTTTATTGAAGCTAAATGATGAACTTGTATACTTGGTATGAATATTTATGCTTAAAGTTGTTATCTTTATGTATTTTTTTATGGTTTAGATGATGAATTTTGCCACGGTTTCTGCTGGTCTGGTGGCCAGAGGTCGCCAGAGCTCGCCTGTCCACGGTTACTGCACTAGTTTGGTGGCTAGAGCTAGCCAGCTGGCCACGGTTTCTGCACATAATTTTATTTTGTGGATTTAAATGAGATGTATGCTTGTGCTATGTTTGTAGTATGCTCTTATGATTATAATGATGAGTTGATTATGAATTGAATTGATGATGATGACTTATGATAACATGATTGTTACTATATGATATGAGTGCTTGTATGTATGACCTTAATGATGATATGAATTGTGAAGTTGAGAAGGAATATTAGATTGAGCGATCCTATTATTCAGGAGTAGATGTGTGAGAGTATCATCATAAGTGGTATATGTACATTCATGCATTCATGAGTCAACTTGATGCGATGTCCCTCATGACGTAAAACTGAACATGATGCGAATGGATATAATTCTATCCTATTTTGAGCGGGTACCACATGCATTTAGTTGTGTCTAGGGTGACATAACATATATGATGACATTAGTTGCATTAGGAATTTGTGCATTCCTATTTGATACTTGTTAAGTGATGTTGCGTGCAATTGTGATTGATTGAGATTGCTTAAATGTAATACATGATTGGATGTTTATCTTTGTGGCAAAGAGTATAACTTTATATCTATTATGCTTGTTGAGATGCATGCAACTAGACAAGAATGTTGTCTAGCTATATCATGATATTTATATAATGTGAGTATACTTAATCTTCGCATTATGATATTGAATTATAACTAACTCTCTGTTTTGTGTACTTGCTGGACCTTTGGGGGTTCAGATTCAGGTTAGTTGTTGTGTTCGAGTTGTCGGCAAAGCTCCGCTCTGATTGTGACACGGGGAAGGGATTATACATACATATCGAGTCTTTTATTCTTACCTTTTAATTAAAGTTGTATCGTATTAGAAAATGATTTATTGTATGAATGATGACTACTATTTTATTACATTAGTATTATGTAATACCATCAACCAATATTTTATGTCTTAACTTTCATTACAAGCAATAAAGTTTTATTTTCCGCTGCGTAATTTAATAATGAATTTTCTAAAGTTTGAATTATTTAAATATTTGGTTTGGGTGTTACATGGAGAATGTCAGGTGGGTAAACAGACCAAAGTGCCGCACCAGAAGCTGCAACATCTGTCCACATCCAGAGTCCTTGAACTTCTACATATGGATTTGATGGGACCCATGCAAGTTGAAAGCCTAGGTGGTACAAAGTATGCCTTTGTTATTGTGGATGACTTCTCCAGATTCACATGGATCACCTTTATTAAAAAAAAGTCTGACACTTTTGAGAAGTTTAAAGATCTATGTTTACAACTTCAAAGAGAAAACGAATGTAGTATTGTCAGAATCAGAAGTGACCATGGGAAAGAGTTTGAGAATGCTAAGTTCTTTGATTTTTGCACAGCTGAAGGAATATTTCATGAGTTTTCCGCACCTATCACTCCTCAGCAAAATGGTATAGTTGAAAGGAAGAACAGAACATTGCAAGAATCAGCTAGAGTCATGCTACATGCCAAGAAGCTACCTTTCTATTTTTGGGCTGAAGCCATGAACACAGCTGTTACATCCATAACAGAGTTACATTGAGAAAAGGTACATCTACTACCTTATATGAACTATGGAAGGACAAAAAGCCAACAGTGAAACACTTTCATGTGTTTGGTAGTAAGTGTTATATCTTAGCTGATATAGAACCAAGAAGGAATATGGATGCTAAAAGTGATGAAGGAATTTTTCTAGGTTATTCAAATAACAGCAGAGCCTATAGAGTGTTCAATTCCAGAACCAGAACAATGATAGAGTCTATTAATGTTGTGATAGATGACTGTGGTAAAGATGTTGTGCCACATGATAGTACATCTGACTCAGCAGGTGACACTCAGGGGGAGACAGAAGATGTAGACACAAATATTGAAGAATCTGAAGAAGCAGTTCATAAACTACTTCTCCCAACAAAGGGCCATCTATCAGAATACAGAAAAACCATCCTATAGATCAAGTCATTAGAGATCCAAATCAAGGGATCACCACTAGAAGGAGATATAGTGAGGTATCAAATTCCTGTTTTATATCAAATTTTGAGCCTAAGAATATCAAGGAGGCTTTGACTGATGAGTTCTGGATAAATGCAATGCAAGAAGAATTAACTCAATTCAAAAGGAGTGATGTGTGGGACTTAGTTCCTAGACCTGAGAATGTGAATGTCATAGGAACAAATTGGGTATTCAAGAACAAGTCAGATGAAAATGGTACTATCACAAGGAACAAAGCCAGACTTGTTGCTCAAGGTTATGCTCAGATTGAAGGAGTAGATTTTGGTGATACTTTTGCACCTGTAGCTAGGTTGGAATCCATAAGGTTGTTATTAGGAATAACTTGCATCCTCAAATTCAAGCTATATCAGATGGATGTCAAGAGTGCATTCCTCAATGGATATTTAAATGAAGTTGTCTATGTGGAACAGCCTAAAGGTTTCATTGATCCAAGTGGCCCTGATCATGTCTACAAATTGAAGAAAGCCCTATATGGGTTGAAGCAAGCTCCTAGGGCTTGGTATGATAGACTTACTGAATTCTTGGTGACTCATGGCTACAGAAAGGGAGGCAATGACAAAACTTTGTTTGTGAAAGATGTTAGAGGAAAGCTTATGATTGCCCAAATCTAAATTATTTTCTTGGTCTTCAAGTGAAATAGATGGAAGATACTATCTTTATCTCCCAAAGCAAGTATGCTAAAAGTATTGTCAAGAAATTTGGTATGGAGAATGTTACTCATAAAAGAACTCTTGCTCCTACACATGTGAAGCTTTCAAAGGATGAAAAAGGTGTAGATGTTGATCAAAGTATGTACAGGAGCATGATTGGAAGTCTTCTATATCTCACTGCAAGTAGACCAGACATTACTTTTGCAGTTGGAGTATGTGCTAGGTACCAAGCTGAACCAAAGATGAGTCATCTGACTCAGGTAAAGAGGATTTTGAAGTATGTGAACAGTACCAGTGATTATGAGATTCTATAAACCCATGGGAATAATACTTTGTTGATTGGGTACTGTGATGCTGACTGGGCTGGAAGTGCTAATGATAGGAAGATTACTTATGGTGGATGTTTCTTTCTAGGCAACAATCTCATATCATGGTTTAGTAAGAAGCAAAATTGTGTTTCCTTATCCACAGCTGAGGCTGAGTATATAGCTGCTGGAAGTAGCTGTGCACAATTAGTTTGGATGAGACATATGCTGAGTGAGTACAATGTCAAGCAAGATGCTATGACTTTATTCTGTGACAACCTGAGTGCAATTAATATTTCTAAAAATCCTATACAGCACAGCAGGACCAAGCACATTGATATTAAACATCATTTTATTAGAGATTTAGTTGAAGAAAAGGTCATCACTCTTGAGCATGTTGCAACTGAAGAGCAAGTAGCATATATTTTTACTAAAGCCCTTGATACTACTCAATTTGAAAAATTAAGAGGGAAGTTATGTATCTGCCAGATTGAAGAATTGTAGTAGTTAATTTATTGGAGGCATGCAGCACTTACATTTCTATTTCATAACCGTTTATTGCACGCAACTCACGGAAGCCACTCTCCAACTTCCTCAAGTGTTACTTTATCACATTACAACTTTACTTTTTCATACTCTCAACCTCTCAACTTCTCTCTCGCTCGGTTCAACATCATTCACACTTTGTTACTCTCTTGCTTACTCAAACAACAAATCATCATCATGTCTTATTCTATTCCACAACCCACATTACAAGATCAAACCATAAATGTTCAATCCGATCCTGTTTCTGATTCCGTCACTCAACCAGTAATTCAATCGACGGTTATTACTGATGCTCAACCGCTTGCCATGATTTCTAGCACCGGTGTGGTCACACGAAGTGCTAAAGTGTTATCGTCAAGGAAGAAAGGCTCTTCATCTTCTGCGACTGTAAAGGGTTCAAAATCTAAAGGATGATGTAGTTTTGGTTGATGAAGAAGGTTCAGAAGAAAATGTTGTGGAGGAAACTCCTGTTTCTAGTGTTGCTCGTAGGACAAGGAGCAAAGCTGTTAAGAGTACATCTACTGTGGTTAAAAGTGCCCCTGAGGGCAAGAAGAAGAAAGTTGATACTGGGAATAAGCCCATGTATGGTCCCCCTAAGGGTTGGAGCAAGGCTGTGCCCCAATCTACTCCAGGGAAGAGGAGTCTGAAGAGAAAAGATCCCCCTACAAGTGACTCTGATTTTGAGGTTGCTGAGACTGATGCTGCCACTTCTGGCAAAGCATCCAGGAAGACTATTAAGGGTATGAAAATACCACTATCTATACCTCCAGCACCCCTGGATAATGTTTCTTTTCACTTGGAGAATGGTTCTGCTAGGTGGAAATACATCTACCATAAAAGGCTTGCTCTGGAAAGGAATTTGAAAGAAGATGTGTTTAAATGCAAGGAGCTTATGGACTTGTTGACTTCTGCTGGTTTGATGAAGACTGTGAAGAATCTGGGATTCTGTTATGACAAGCTGGTAAGAGAGTTTTTGGTAAGATTGTTATGACACTAACCACTCATTCCAATTCTATTGCTACTGGGTTGGCCAAGTTTATCTATGCAGTTGGTACTGAAACTACTTTTGATTATGGAGCCTATATTTTCTATCAAGTTCTGGAACATTCTAAGTCCTATGCTATCAAGTTTCCTATTGCCTTTCCCACTCTACTGTGTGGTATTATTCTTTAGCAACATCCAGATATTTTGGTTGGGACTGATGAGCCCTGCAAAAGGCCAAGTCCTTTGTCTGTGGATTGTAGGTTGTTGTTTGTGACAGATGCTGCTGAAGATGTTGGTACTTCTGTCAGATCATCTGGTGTGCTCAGCAGGAAACAAATGATTGCTGATCTTACTGAGACCAATATGACTCTTGGGGCCAGAAAGTTGAAGATAGATAGGGTAATTGCAGCCTTGAAGGCAGAAGAGGAAGCTGAAGCTGAAGGTGAGGATATTGAGGAAGTTCAGGAGGAAGGAGGAAAAGAAAATGCTTCTGCTACTGGTGATACTGAGGAGATGTCAGATGATTCTGATGAGTCTACCTCTATTTGACTCTGATATTTTCTGATTTTCTTTTTAATGTTTTGTGATATCCTGGATTTCTAATGCACCTCTGTGTGCTTATGGTTTGTAATATACACTATGTGATACTACCCTATGTTCTATTTCTGCATTTTATATGCATGACTTATGTTTGCCAGAATTTGTGGCTAAAAAGGGGGAGTAGTATGATCGTGATCGTGTTCGTTCGTTTGTTGAAGCTCTTATACTTGTCTCTACGTAGCTCTGAGCGTTTTTGGTTGAAGATGTGACAGATGCTCTAACATCTGTCCTATGAAGGTGTGTGTGTGTATCTTGAGGGGGAGTGACTATCTTTATGATATGTGCGCTTGTTTGTACGCATGTTTTGAGGGGGAGTTTATCTAACTCTGCTTGTGGAAATTTATTTTTTCCAAAGGCATTTATTCACTCTATGAACTCACTATGTGAGAAGCTGTTTTCTTTGAGGCTGGACGTATTCTCTTCTGATGATTGCCTCTGTTTCTACGTGTAAGTCATCCTTAACCATAGAGCCGTTCTAAAAGTGTTCTCACTATCTACTGTGTTTCTTATGCCTATGGTGGTTGAAGGAAAATTTGGTTTTATCTCTCCAAGAACTGGCTTTCAAATGTTTTAGCCAAAATTTTGCCAAAGGGGGAGATTGTTGGGTTTTTGAAGGTTGGCTACAATTGTGTCAAAAACATATATTAGCCAGATGTGTGGTCAGATGCCTATGATCACTGATGATGGGTCAGATGTTGTAGCATATGGAACAACATTCCGTGATCTGCCAGCTCGCGTTTAATATTTTATGCAATCTTTTATAAGATTCGCTTTGGTTTTTATTTTAACCATTACTTGGTGATTAAGTCACGTGTTCTGAAGGAGTCTAAGGCGGTCAAGCCTAGATATATTTTACAAGGTGTTATTGATATATTTTTCAAGAAGATTTCTTGTTCTAGAAGATTCAAGACTTTGACCTCACAACGTTCAAAGGTGTCTGAAGCCCAAACCCTGTGCTACTCTAGTAGTATAAATATATGTAATGATAGACCCTAGAATCCAAGCTAAACCGTATGTATTCTAAAGCGTGTGTTTTAAGGTTTAGTCTTCTTTGTTAGTTTGTTAGTTTATTATTTGTTTGTGAGCCTTGCTTGTATCATCGCTGGTCAAGCTAAGGACGTGTTTAGTTGAGTTGTAATTGTGCTTCTCCTAAGCCTGTAGGTACGGAGTTAGTATTCAGTCGGAAGAGTGTGTCTCTTGTCCAAAGAAAACATACAAACAAGAAAAGAATAAAAGCAACGCTGAGTGTGTTGTTTAGGTTAGGAGGTGAGACGGGGTCTCATATCTAGGAGTTCCTAGGTAGAGTTGTCACGTGAGGTAGGGTCTAGGTGGAAGACAAGTAGTCAGGCTACGTTGGTCCTTACACTAGAACTATTATAGTGAATTCACTCCTAGATTGGTATCCCCCAGATTAGGGCAAGTTGCGCTGAACTGGGTTAACAAACCTACTGTGTTCTTTACTTTTCCGCTGCTTTTAATTACGTTTTAATTGTGTGTTTGTCCTGAGCTAGACACGCACTCGGACAGTTGTGCTTACATTGTTCACAGCGTTTATTTGTCTGGTAGCCAAAATTTCAAGAAGAATATTGGAAGAAAGGAAGCATCAATATACTTTTATAATTTTCATGTCTTGTTTATTTTGAAGTTATGTTAGATATAGGTGGAAATCAAGGCATCTATGCCATAAGTTCTTTTGGATGTAATGCAACTATTATTTTGATGACATAATAATGGCTTAAACGTCATTTTAGTCCATGTATGTACACAAAATTTTGCTTTTATTTCCTGTTTGTGATTTTATTCCAAAATAGTCCCTATATCGACCAAACTTTTTGCTTCTGGTCCCTAAAGCAAAAATCTGCAGGAAAATTCATAGGAAAATCTGCAGGAAACTTGAGAATTTTCCTGCAAATTTTAACTTTAGGGACCAAAAGCAAAAAGTTTGGTCGATACGGGGATTTTTTTTGAATAAAATCACATACAGTGACTAAAAGCAAAATCTGATGCACATACAGGGACCAAAATGATGTTTAAGCCAATGATGTATCTATTTGTTTTCATATGATCAATGCTTTTGGTATTTTTGTAACAGGAGTAGTTGAGCAAAGCTATGCCTTCAAGACCTAAGCGAGTTCGGTACAAACCCGACCCTTAGGCAAATTTACGTTATAAGAAAAATCCGTTAGAGATTTTTCTTGACGTCACAATATGGTTGGCCGAATAGAGCTGCACCTTCAAGACCTGAGCGAGTTCGGTACAGACCCGACCCATAGGAAAATTTACGTTATAAGAAAAAAATCCGTTAGAGATTTTTCTTGAAGTCACAATAAGGTTGACCGAGAAAAGCTACTCCTTCAAGACCTGAGCGAGTTCAGTACAGACCCGACCCTTAGGCAAATTTATGTTACAAGAAAAGAATTGTTAGAAATTTTTCTTGACATCATGATAACGTTGGCCGAGCAGATTCATAAGGTTTGAAATCCTCTTAGGTGAATCAAAAATTGCTGCAAACAATAACATTAAGGTTTGAAATTCACAACGGAGTATGTTACCAAAATACTTAAGTTGCACACAAATATTAAGTGACAATATTAGAGCCCCAAAGTGGTCACATAGATAGTACAAGACAACAATACAAACAATAACACAGTAAAAATAGACAATAACATATTCGAGCAGGTTAGGACTAACAGCTAGGCCAATTAACCGGATCAAGGGCTTGTCACAATACCAAATGAAGAATTAGCCATAGGATCTTCAATCCGACCATTTCTAACTTTAAACCTCGAGTTTGTTCTACTGAGGTCAACTCCAGGATGAAGCACCTCAATTTGTTGAATAGCCCGAGAAAATCCTTCATCAATTCCTGCTTCAAATTCTTCAACAAGAGACTCTTCAAGAGACTCAATTTGTTGGTCTTTTTCCTCAACCTTCTTATTTAAAATTTCAATATGCTCATCTTTCTCATTACAAGATAGTTGGAGGGATTCCATTTGTGATTCCAAATGCGAGTGTGCTGTTCGGAGGGATTTATGCTTATCCTTCATAGAATCCAAAGAGCACCTGAGAAAATTAATGGATTCATCTTTGGTTTTAATAACAGCTTCAACATCATTCAAAGTGCTCCTTAAGTCAGTGAGATTGGTGAGATAGCGAGAACGTTCCTCCTTAAATTTGTTGCTAGTCTTAGTAACAATAGATTTTGTCCACAAGGAATAATAGGTCTGAGCAGCTTCCAATGATTGTTCAAAGGCAAGATCTTTGAGTTTTTCTTGATCCGAAGAGGTAGTGTATTGTGGAACAATGTTTCCATTAGAAAATTTCGCATCCCAAGCAGAGCTAGATGCACCACCGTAGTCATCAACAGCCAGCATAGCACGCCAATTAGTAGCTGGAAGAGTAGATGTGCAAGTGGGAATAAGAACTAGAGCGACAAGTCGAGGACTAACATGAGGACTTATGTGAGCCGAGGAAGGCTTTATGGCCTTTTCACCCTCGTTGGTATATCCTTTCCGGAGCCTTTTCATTGGAGATCACATGAACAATAGGAAGAGGAAGACCTTGGTTTCTAGCAAGTTTTCTGAGCTTTAATACTTTCACGTTTCTCTTCAGACATGGGTGAAATTCTGGCAACGAAACAAACAAATGCTGTGCACAATGTTGGAGCACTTGTCCAAGCACGTGTCACACAATAATAATAAAACGTATCGTGGTAAAGTAAAATAAGCGTGACAGAATAATAAAGAACACAGTGAGTTTGTTAACCCAGTTCGGCACAACTTGCCCTAGTTTGGGGGATACCAATCCAGGAATGAACTCCACTATAATAGTTCTAGTGAAAAGCACAACGTAGCCTCACTACTTGTCTTTGCACCACGACCCTACCAATGGTTGCTCTACCTAGGAACTCCTAGGTATGAGACCCAGTCTCAATTCCCACTAACAGTACAGACAGCACTGTTAAACACACACTTGTTTGTTTGTTTGGATGAGAGTCACACTCTAAAGACACAACTAAACTCCGTACTTAAAAGCTTAGGAGCAGTACACCATTACAACTCAAACGCAGAGTACTTGACTTGAATCAGGGAGATACAAGCAATACTCACAACTAACAAGAAAACCTAAAACCTTAAGACACACGCTTTAGTACACACACGATTTTCCACACACAAAACTAGGGTTTGTGTTTACATAAATATAATACTGAGCAGTCATTGGTTTGGGCTTCAGCACACAGCTTGGACGTTGTCAGGTCCAGCAAATAATTCTTCATGAGCAAGAATATTGTTTCCAAAAATATATCAATATTAATTATGGAAATACACCAAGGCAAGACAGCCTGTACAACTCATTCAACCTACGCGTCTTGATCAACACGCTAGGTTAAATATAAAACTTCATAGAATCTCCAGAAGATCTTGCACAAAAATATAGCGCGTGTTGGCGCGCAACAATCAGGTCACACAATGCTGTTCCACTTGCTACAACATTTGTCGCAGCGTTTGGCTAGTAGTTGTTTTTGCAAAATGTAGCCAACTTACAAAAACCCAACAATCTCCCCCTTTGGCAAAATTTTGGCTAAAACAATATATAGCCAGCTCTTGGAGAGATACACAGAATTTCTTCAATTCACATCAGCACACTTATTCACAACTAAAACAATCATGGCATATAACGAAACTACTTCCAAGGGAACTCTTTGAATAAAGATAACTTGTAAATAGTGTCAGAGGCATTCATCATCAATACTCATAATACGCCTAGCCTCACAGAAATAGCCAGATAAATAGAACATATATATAGGGGGTTCATATAGAGAGATGAAAACATACTCTTGAATAGATAATTCCACAACATAGAGGAGATAATCAGATATAAGCGCTCCCCCTTAAATCATGCACATCCTCATAGATAAGTGCTCCCCCTCAAAACATGCAGACATATAACATAACATACTTACTTCAATGAGACAAATGTCAGAGCATCTGGCCAAGCGTCTTCATGCATAATAAGAACATAACAACATAACAACTGCTAGAGCATGTGTCAGAGCATCTTCAGTCATAAGAGAAATAATTTCCATCTATTCTACTCTCCCTTTTTAGCCATAAATTCTGACAAACATAGAGAAATCATATATTGTAGAAGAGAAATCATAGAGTAGAACATCAGTTCACATAGGTCACCAAGTCACAGAGGCACATAGAGAGGCCACAAATATAGTTATTACAGACCATGGAGCACACTCAAGTGCATGAATAAAAGAGAAAAAAAAATTACAAACATCAGAAAGAGGCAGTTTCATCAGAGGCAGCAGATACTTCCTCAGTATCACCAGCAGCAGAAGCATTACCATTTCCTCCTTCTTCTTCCTTGTCATGGTCTTGTGCAGGAGCCTCACCCTCAGCTGCAACCTCAGCTTTCAAGGCAGCTATAACCCTATCAATCTTCAACTTCTTAGCACCCAGATCCAAACTAACATCCATAAGCTCAGCAATCATCTCCTGCTTACTCAAACCACCAGATGACTGGACAGAAGTGCCAGCCAAATCATCAGCTCGTGGCTGGGATATCAACCTGCAATCCAAACCAAGAGGACTAGGCCTCCTAACAGGCTCATCTGTGCTAACCAAAATATCAGGGTGTTGTTGCAGAATAACACCACACACCAGAGTAGGAAATGGAATAGGGAACTTAACAGCAAAAGATTTGGCTTGCTCCAAAAATGATGATAAATATAATAACCAAAATCAAAAGCAGATTTAGTACCAACTGCATAAATGAGCTTACCAAGAACAGTGGCCACAGGATTAGAATGAGTAGTGGGGGACCAGTTATTAGCAGCTATTTTATTCAAAGCAGCATATAAAGGAGTCAGCTTTGCAGAGGACAAATGTCCAGGCCAGTGTCTAAGCTTGTTACCTGTGATAGCCTTGCAGATGGTGTCATCAGTCATTTCTAACTCAGGAATGTCTTCAACAGATCTTCCCAGATAAGCATTAATAACTTGAGGGGAGAAGTTTACACACTACCTTATCATAACAGTGACCCAGATTCTTCACAATTTTCATCAACCCAGCATACTCCAACACATCAACAAGCTCTTGGGCACTTTCACTCACAGCAGGTGTACTTGTCATGGATTTGATCCTTGTCCTACGAGCAACACCTGTCACAGAAGTTTCTTCCACAGACATATCTTCTAGTCCATCATCTTCTACCAGAACCACATTATTTTGTAACACAATATCAGGACTCACAGCTTGCTGAGTCTCAAATTCTTCAGACTGAGGCTCAGGGGAACCTTCTTCATGAACACTTTCAGCAGCAGGAGTGTCTGGGACCACAATGGTCTCAACATTGGCTTGTGCCAAAGATGCGTGAGCATCTGGCATAGCATCTGTCTGCTTATCAATAAAATCAGCTGATTTCTCAACTAGACTAACATCTTGTTCAGCAACAAAGCCACCATTTTTCTCATGATCAACAAATTTTTCAACAGAGGAATTTGGCTTAATATCCTCTACACAGTCATCTACCTTAAGACTATCAGTACCTAGGGTTTCCGTAGTATCAACAATAACATTACCCTCACCGGGGGTATCCTCAGATTTACTGACAGACGTGTCAGCACTTGGTTCCACAACAGTCGAAACAAACGGATTCTCTTTACAGTAGAGATCGTGCATGCTTAATCCTACACGCTTAGCATGAGAGGGTTTTGATTTCTTACCTTTAGATTTAGAACCCTTATTCGTTGCAGAAGATGAAGAGACTTTTCTTGTACTCTTCTTCCTCGACACTAGTACTTTAGAGCGTCATGTAGTTAAATCAGAACTTGGAACCATAGCAAGAGGTTGAGCATCAGTAATAACCGTTGCAGGATCCACTTGTTGAGTGATAGGATCGCAAACAGAATCGAACGGTAAAGTTGAAGATTGATAGTGCATTGTGGATTTGTCATTCTTTTGCTTCCACTCTTTCTTGATGTTTTTCTTTGTAAACTTAGGTCTTGATGAATAAGTTCTGTCGGGGTAACCATGAAATTTGAAACAGAAAGGTCTAATATGTCCCTTTCTTCCACAGTAGTGACATACCCAATCATAGTATTTACCCTTTCGTCTGGACTTGTAACTAGTCGCCTGTTGTCTTGCTTGATGTAAGGGCATCTGTCTTGACATAGTTGGATCATAAGTACTAACAGCTGGTACAAATTGTCTCACTGGATGCTGGGGCATCTGTCTTGGCATAGTTGGATCATAAGTACTAACAGAAGGAACAAACTTCTTTACAGGCACAAATTTCTAATGATTTAGTGAACTGTAGTTGAAACCAATACCTTTAGTATCATTAGAATTATATCCTAACTCTAGGATTTCTTCTAGCTTATCAGTTCCTGTATTCAGCATCCTCAATTGCTTGTTCATGTTGTCAATTTTGGATTTATATAGAGTAACATCACCATCTAGTCTTGAATTTTCTTCCAGAAGTTTGTTTTTCTCAGCTTGCAGTATAACAATGGTCTTCTCTTGCCTTATCACTGTGTTACCAACTTCTACGCTTTTAAGCCATAATCCCTTATAACAATCAACTAATTCATCATAAGTCATTTCACCATTGTGTGATTCAACATCAGATGTACATACTCCAGTTAAACAAATCACATGATTAGCAATTTCGGAATCTTCTTCTGATTCATCTTCATTAGTCTGCGGTTTCCGTTGATTGTTGGCATTCCTATTGATGTTGCGACTGTTGTCAGGGCGTCTGTCCATCAATTTCAAGACTTTATTAAATTGTTTTCTCAACAACGCAATAGCTTCAGAGATGCTTTTATCAGCCTCCATATCACTCTGTCGATCAGTCTCCTCGGCATTAGAGACAAAAGCAATGTTTTTCGTCTTCTTTTCAAATCCTTCATTTGCTGACATCTCAAAAGTTTGTAGAGAACCAACTAATTCATCCATTTTCAATTCCGAAATGTCCTTGGCTTCCTCTATTGCAGTGACCTTCATGTCAAACTTCTTAGGCAGGGACCTAAGCATTTTTTCTTACTAGAGTTTCTTCAGATATCTTCTCACCCAAGGCATCAAATTGATTGTCATAATCAAGAATTGTCGTGTGAAACTCTTGAATGCTTTCATAATCCTTCATTCTCAATTTCTCAAACTTACTAGTCAAGAGTTGCAGCCTTGAGCTTTTCACCTTTGAGGTACCCTCATGAACAGTTTGGAGTATCTTCCATGCATCCTTTGCAATAGTACATTTTTTTATCAATTTGAAAATATGCGCATCAACTCCATTGATTAAAGCATTTAGAGCCCTTGAATTTGCATTGGCTAATGCTTCTTCCTCCTTGCTCCATTCCTCCTCAGGTTTCAGCGTAGTGGTAGTCTCCCCTTCCTTACCAATAGTAACTACAGGATGTTCCCATCCTTTAATAACAGCTCTCCATGTTTTGTGATCCATGGATTTCAAGAAGGTAGTCATTTTAGACTTCCGGTTGTCATAGTTAGCCTCACCAACCAAGAGTGGTGGTCTATTCATCTGTCCTCCTACGTTGTCCATCTTAGCCAGAAATATCTTCCCTGGAGCTCACCCAATCAGGCAGGGTGCCTGCTCTGATGCCAATTGAAATTCTGGCAACCAAACAGACAAATGTTGTGCACAATGTTGGAGCACTTGTCCGAGCACGTGTCACACAATAATAATAAAACGTATCGTGGTAAAGTAAAATAAGCGTGACAGAATAATAAAGAACACAGTGAGTTTGTTAACCCAGTTCGGCGCAACTTGCCCTAGTTTGGGGGATACCAATCCAGGAATGAACTCCACTATAATAGTTCTAGTGAAAAGCACAACGTAGCCTCACTACTTGTCTTTGCACCACGACCCTACCAATGGTTGCTCTACCTAGGAACTCCTAGGTATGAGACCCAGTCTCAATTCCCACTAACAGTACAGACAACACTGTTAAACACACACTTGTTTGTTTGTTTGGATGAGAGTCACACTCTAAAGACACAACTAAACTCCGTACTTAAAAGCTTAGGAGCAGTACACCATTACAACTCAAACGCAGAGTACTTGACTTGAATCAGGGAGATACAAGCAATACTCACAACTAACAAGAAAACCTAAAACCTTAAGACACACGCTTTAGTACACACACGATTTTCCACACACAAAACTAGGGTTTGTGTTTACATATATATAATACTGAGCAGTCATTGGTTTGGGCTTCAGCACACAGCTTGGACGTTGTCAGGTCCAGCAAATAATTCTTCATGAGCAAGAATATTGTTTCCAAAAATATATCAATATTAATTATGGAAATACACCAGGGCAAGACAGCCTGTACAACTCATTCAACCTACGCGTCTTGATCAGCACGCTAGGTTAAATATAAAACTTCATAGAATCTCCAGAAGATCTTGCACAGAAATATAGCGCGTGTTGGCGCGCAACAATCAGGTCACACAATGCTGTTCCACTTGCTACAGCATTTGTCGCAGCATTTGGCTAGTAGTTGTTTTTGCAAAATGTAGCCAACTTACAAAAACCCAACAATGGGAGGAGCCATCCTTTTGCCTACGCATATAAAAAAAAGTTGTTAGTTACAACATTAACAAAACAAAGTGATAATAATAAAGTGTGTTTGAGTTTACGCAAGTATGAAGATTGTTGATCCGTTTCTCCTTCATAAAGAAGCAATTCTGCTGCAGTGACGGTCTGAATTGAGTGTAGCGCCTCAACGAGTTTCTTGTCATCGGCTGATTGAGGTACGATGTGAAGGAAAATAGAGATAGTTTAAGCAGCGGAATTCAAAAATTTTCCTTAGTTTGATCCTTACGAATGAGCATGATATGTGTTTTAGGGTTTTTACCTCTTGTAGGGAAGAACCTTTAAATCTCGAACAAGATGATCATGAGCGTTGATGAAGGTCACCCACACCTCTAACTAGTCCACACGAACAGCTTTCCTTCACTCCAAGTGCTAGCTTATGAATGAGGGACTTTATGTGAGAGAGAGAAGTGGAGAAATAATTTTAGGATTCAAGTAATCCTAAAATTCTTATGATTTTCTCTTGTGTATTTTGCTCTTGTACAAGACCTCTATTTATAGAGTTTATTATCTTGCTCTCCAAGACAAATATTTGTCTTGTCCAACAAGATAAGTTTGAAACAAAAGCCCACTAAGATAACCCTAGGGCGAGCGCCCCATGAGTCTTGCTACTCATGTGCACGCGCGCCCACCATATCTTATGGTGTACCACTTATCATTAATTTGTGATACCTTATCACAATATATTTATTTCTCTAAAGTGCACCGTACCTTACGGTGTTCTCAATTCTCACATTATATTGTCCTTATGTGTGTGACCCTTCTAGGTTTCCATAACGTTGGCAACACATCATTTCTACCCAAGTTATGAGAAATTAACATGTGATCAAATCATAACCTTTGTGATAATATATGCGTGTATAATTACCCCTTTGCCCCTTATGTCTATATTGAACACAAAGCATACATAGTGTCATCTTTGTCCAAAACAATATCGGGCCCATGACATTTATCCTGTTATGCAGGATTGACAAATTCCATCTAGGTCTCTACTGTCCCTCAGCATGCTTTGTGAAGTACCCATTAACTGCCTTTATGATTATCCTGTTACGGACAACGTTAGATCAGCAACAAAGCACTTGACTCCACATCTAGGGCACAAAGTGGTTTCAATTATAAGGGTGGTTTACACCATTATCACCATGAGAGGAACTTATGACACTTTGCATAACTTTGCATATAGTACACTCATAGCGGGTCAATCCGGTATAAATATTACTCTTAATCTTTTATACTTATGTCAAGACTTGATAACTCTTTATCCTATGCTCCATGAGATGCGATCATCAGTCTATCTTCATAATAGTCTTTATGCTTTAAGGTTATCCCTTTTCACCTTAAAGCTCGACTACGGATACTTTAAGAATAGTGTCCTTATGTTTAATGTAGTCTCATGATTAAGTCATACTTAATATTAAACAGACTTTCTATTCTAGGGACTTCATTATTTTTGGACTCTCACAAACATAATAAAGAAATGTCATATTTATATTTAAACTCCTAAAGCAAATATTATGAAATTAGATTGGCTCTTAGGGCTTACTCCAACACGATGTTGAGTTTGGGTTTGGTGTTTGGATTTTGGACCTAGTAAAAGGAAAATATAGCAAACCCGGATTCGTCTATCCATAGTGGGGAGGACGAACTAGGGGATACTCGAATAAAATCGCATTTGAAGTCTTTCCAAGAGGTTTGATTCGATTGCTCATATAAATCCAAGAATATGATTTACATTTCTTAGCTCGACAAAAAGAAAAAGAAGAGTAAGCAAAGAGAGGAAGACTTAACCCACCACAAAGAATTTCAAATGCTCTAATGAAGGCCCAACAGTTAGGATGTAATTGTGTGGGTGCAACATTAAGGGTGCGTAGAATCTCACATTGGAAGTTAGTAAAAGTAATTGAACTCCTAATTTCAAAAAAACACAATAATACACGTAAGTATAGCAATCATACTCTCCCTCCGAAGGTGAGTCACAAACCGCTTCTCCATCATAGCATGATTTGATATCAAAAAGGCCATGATGGTCAGGATGAACCATTTTTGGGAGACAAGCTAAGACTAAATGGAAGTTAGAATATTTGGACGTAGAATTGAGGACCTCTTCATGAGCCCAATCGTCTCTTTATGGTCCATGTCCTTCCTCTATGTCGGACTCCAAAGATGAAGAAGAGGTAGGTGAGTCCGGAGATTCAATTATTTGCATTTCCTGACGAGACACAGGAAGCTCGAATCATCTCTAATCTAACAACAACAACAAGCAAAATTGGAGAAAAATTTAGTCTAAAAAACTAAAAGCGAAAAATCACATAAAACAAAGACAAGGTGGAAATGAATTAGAATAGCTCGACCATAAGAAGCTCCATCGTGCTAAGCCATGGGAGAAAAGAGAGTCATGACAACATAGAATATTAGTTTTGAGGTAAAAATAATGTTGGAGGCATTTAATCGATACTTGGCGTGCTTCACTAATATACACTTTATCAAAATCTTAGTATTCTACCAACAACAAAAGATGAATTTGCCTGCTCGGTTTATCCTTTTCTTTTGTCAATTTATGGATTGGTTTCTATATTTCAACAAAGATGAGGTCTCTCTTTATTTCTATGTTTTGGTATGTCAAATCATATAATTATCGAATCCGGATCTATCACAGAGAAAGACAAACCGAGAAACACAAAAGATTTTGTATGCCAGAGAGTTAATTTCTCACCTAAAAAACACAAACCGAGCAGAATATCGAGCAGCAGAATAAACCGAGCAGCAGAGAGCAGAGCACCGCTGTTACCGAACAGAAAAACAAAGCACTACCGAGCAGGCACACAAACTGAGCAGCAAAACGAAGAATAGAAAACCGACCAGATCTGGGTTTGAGCAAAGCAAAGCCAAACAGGAAACAAGAAACAAGCCGAACATAAATTCACCGAACAGTAAAAGCCGAACAGAATATGGACAAGGTTCGAATCAATTTTTACTGAACAGTGGAGGCTGACTAGAGTAGACAAAAGGCACTACAAGAAAAACGTAATTTAGGGAAGGCCCAAAGCTGTCTCAAAGTGAAAAAAACCGTCTCAAAGTAAGGATTTTGAGACGGCCATATGCTATAGAGAAATAGGTCGTCACAAAATATCGAGACGGTTTAAGCCGTCTGCAAATTCTGGAAAAGAAATGGACAAATTTTGAGACGGCCTAAGCTGTCTTAATGTATTGATCAGATTGTCAAATTTTGAGACGGCTTTAATAATTTAAAAAAAAAATTAAAATTATAAAAAATGATTCTCAGTTTGCCAACTCCGATCCAAACCCAGTTTCTACATCCAAATCCCGACTTTGAATGTAGATTTCGGCCTCATTTAGGATCCAAATTGTATAAATTTGATGTCTAGATTCTAGAAATATAAAAATCGTACAAAACTGGGTTATGGTTTGAAAGATATGAGTCAATTACTGAAGATATGTAATACCAATTTCACTAAAAAAAATCAACAATTAACTCACCTTATGAGCTTCATAATAACCGAACAAATTTTCTTCTTGAACTTTAAACCCAAGAGTTTCAACCTTCCATGAGAGCTTGATTTACGAGTTTAAGAAGAAATCTCAAAGTTAAGGGTGAGGGTTAGATTTCGGCTAGGGGAAGAGAAAAGGGGAAAAAATGAACTTGTCAAGGTGAAAGAGAAAAGGGAAAGAGAAAAGGGTGAGGGTTTTGGAATGCACCACAACTTGGAGACGGTCCCAATGAGTGGACCCAATTAACTCACAATTTTGAGACGACTTTGCCCGTCAGCAAATTTAAACGATATGGTCATTAATTTTGAGACGGTTTTTCCCCTCTGTTTATGTATTAAAATTAATTTTTATATTATAAATTATTTTGGGACGGTATAGTTTAATTTTGAGACGGCTTTGCCTGTCTCTAATTTTGAGACGGCTAAAGCCTTCCCAATCTCATTTTAAATTCTGTTGTTAAATTTATGTTTTCTTGTAGTGATGCTTGAATCTAATGCCGCCAAACAGAGCTGAATAGAAATCGCGACCGAGGAGAAGAAGAATTAAGAAAAGTAGTATGGAATGACACACACATTAAATCAAAAGTAATAATGTTGAAGAGAATAAAAATAAGCTATTGATGAAGAATGGGTAATTAAAATAAAGCTATGATATGGTGGTATTGAACATAACACATCTTGGCATCTTGATGAATAATGAGCAAGTGAGAGAAATAAAAAGTGTGTTGTGCTACCAAGGCTACTTTAAGTTGCTAACTTTGCCAAAATTAAAACGTGCCCTTAAAAGGCTAGCTTTAAGTTGCTAGATGTGAAATTTGGTGTACATGATGAGGTGTAACATGAAGTAGTAGCATATCAACATTATCAAATAAATTTTGTTTTGGTTATCAATTTTAGATCTGCAAGTATAAGAAGATGAACAACTGATATGTAAGAAGAGCAGTACAAGCAAATATACCTGTGATGAAAAGTTATTCATTTGGGGATTGGAGTAGAGTAAACCAAAGAGAGTAAAAGAAGGCAAATGAAAATGGTATGGTGAATAAGTGAAGTAGTAAAAAAAATGGGAGAAAAGAAAGTTATATTTAAAGGGGAAGATCTAGAAAAATGTGCTGAAAGGACATTCAATATGACAAGGCCAAATGATTAAATGGGATGAAGACTAAAGTTTGAAAGGACATATCAAAGACAAATGTTAAAATATGAAGATACATGTCAAATCAAAGGCAACAAACGCCTACACCTGAACAGCTTGGCGCTTGGTGGATTGTGGACTAATAAAGACGACATAACAGAGAACAAACGCCTACGTCTTAGTAGGCTCGGCGCTTGGTGGATTGTGGACTGATATAGACGACATAATTGAGAACAAACGCATATGCCTTAACAGGCTCGACGCTTGGTGGACTGTAGACTGATGTGGAGAACCACATCATGCTTTGACTATTGACTATCCAGCTCAGCTTGACCGACCAAGTGAACGGACTCCTATTGGTCTGCTCAATTTGACCATTCAGGTAATTTAAATTATACTACCAACCTACTCTGCTCAACCACTTTAACCTGCTATGCTCATCCGTTAGCTTCGCATGCTCCAAACTTCACGTGACCTGTACGAATAGGCAACGTAGCTGAGCGTGCCCTAACATCATGTGACCTGCACAGATAAGTGACGTAGTTGTGCATGATCTAGCTCCACGTGTCTCGTACGGACGAGCTACACATGGATCTTGGAATGTTAGCTTATTGGGTCGGACTTTCGAGGAGAGGCCCATTAGGTCAAAGGAATCTAGGATTTGAACTGTATTTTCTAGCTTGACATATTGATCATTTTAAGAGTGCTCTCACCCTAAAGAGCAGCTCACCTTCATTGTAACCAACTCTTGTTTACATACGTGAACGAAAAAGAAAAGCTACTTTTAATAGTTTTTTTTCAAAATCTATTTTTCTAAATATCACATACCATATGCAAAGTGAATTAAATTAAAATAAAATAGATTTTTATGATTACAAACAAACATAATTTAGATTTTCTTTCAAAATTTATACAAAAAAAAACTCTAGTTTCATCATCATTAGCGATGACTGAGAGTTCAATTGGTAAAGAGTGTGATTCAAAGTAAGCTTATCTATTCAATCACCATCTATTCTTGGCATGTTTCCTTAATCAAAGATTTAGAAAAATGTTTAAGGAATTTTGTTTGGAGTGGTGACTTGGGCACTAGAAATTTAGTAACAGTTTCTTGGTTTAAAACTTGTAATCTTGTCATGGAGGGTGGTCTTGGATTAAGATCTCTATCTGATTTGAATGAGACCTCTAACCTTAAGCTTTGTTGGGAGATTTCGGCATCTTTAGAGCAATGGGTCATTCATTAGACACAAGGTCATTAAGAAGGATATGGTCATTGATTATCACATTTTTTTCTCAATTTGACGTGGTATAAAATCTAAAGTGTAGATTATTTTTGATAATTCTTGTTGGGCAATTGACAAGGCAATACTATCAACTTCTAGAAGCAGAATTGGAGTGGGACAAGGGCTGAAATTGTCTATGGTTGGAGTGTGACTCTTAACTGGCTTTTTGGCTTTTAAGTCTCCATATATTGTCCCTTGGCAATTGAGAATTATATGAGACAATTGTGTTTTTAAAACTTTAAGTATGAATTTTTTGGTCTCTCATATGTTTAGAGAAGAAAATTATTGTGCAGATAAACTCGCTAACTTAAGTTTTCTTTGCATAATTTTGTTGGTGGAATGAATTTAACACATGTTATTATGGAAGACTTTTACAAGAATAGATTTGGTCTCCCTTATTATAGATTTTAGTTAGTGCGAGGGTTTTGGTTGTCATCGCCCCTCTTTATATCTATTATATTTTGATCTTATATATATTATTGATGTTGGTTTAGTTTTCTAACCACATCAAATTTAAAAAAGAAAAGAAAAATGTTGACTAATCTCCGTCAGAGAACGTGTGGGGTGAGTTCTTCCCTTTTAATCTAATTTTTTCCATATGAGTCATGAGTCGAACTCATGATAACATAATTAAATTTATAACCCAAAAATAAATGATTTTTTTTTTCTTCTAAAACATAACAAATAGAAAAGAAAATGCTTGTAGGTGTTTGACGTAGGTTTTTTATCTTCCGAAACGAAAAAACCCAAATCATCGATTGTATATTTTGCTGCATCAGATTCAGATCAATCTGACTGAACCCACCCTTACTCTTCACTCCTCCATTGATCTCCGCTCCCGAATCTCAGATCGCGTCCGTCCGTCCGTCTTGGTAAACATTTCATTTCTCTCATTTCAATCTTCTCCTTCCAATTTCAATTTTCTATATCTCACTTACGGATCTAAACTCTGTTTATTGTTTTTTAATTTATTCACAGATTCAATTCCGCACAACAAAACCTTCCTCATTTCATCCATCAACCGTAAAGATGGTACTTTCACTTTTTTTCTTTCTTAATTTTTACACTTTAATTGTATGAATCTCACTTTAATTGTCATTACATGAAGCTCAGACACTCCTTAGATTAGGCGTATCCCGGTGTTCGACACTTACAATTACATTGAATTATATTATTTTTTCAAAAATTTTATCCAGTGTCTGATGTCCGTGTTAGTGTCTGTGCCTGTGCTTCATTATTATCCTATCATCATCAGTTTCATAGAAGAATTATGTTCCTAGTATATATTGATATGCTTTAGAATTGAATCGATCATTGTAAATTTGTAATAATGAATTTAGTTTATATACACTGACAGTGTAATGTTTTTTTACACATGTATCCAATCAAATCAGACCATGTAGATATTTGTGGGGATATTTTTGGAACCTTATTATTTATAAAAGTGACATTATGATGTGATTTGATTGAATGCATGTGTAAAAAAACATTACATTACACCGTTAGTGCATAGCAATTAAACTCTTGTATAATTTCTCCCTTTCTGTTGCGTCAAGGTTCGCAACTTGAATTTTCTTTGATGTTTGTTGTAATTTTGGATCTTTTGCTGTAGCTTATGCTACCCTATTACATTTTGTTGCTCATGTTTAATGTAATCTGAAATTGGATCATTATCTAGGTTGCTAGCTTTCACCTCTTATGCTACCCTGTTATATTTCAGTTAGTCACTCTCTTGCTTGTGTTTTCCAATTTCCACTGCTTACCCTTTCACGCTTATTAGTTTATTTTTTCTTCTTGATTTCGGTATTTACTGCTTATTTATTGTTATATTCATCTTGATATAATAATTTTGGTACCGGAGAGGACTTGTCGGTCCTGTAGCTACTTCAATTTAGTTATATGTATGTATCCGGGTTTTAATTCGTGATCTGGAAATAAAGACTGCAGGAGTTTTGAGCTTAATATTTTCTTCATTTTTTTACTTGTTTTAAAATTGGAATCCTTTTGTTATTTTGTATATTTTTTCTCTTCTATAGTAAGTTTTTAGCTTGGTTTGTTTTCAAGATTACCGGTAATTTTGGATCTTCCCGTGCAAGCTTATGCTGCTAATGTTTGATTTTCTTTTCACTCAAATTTTTGTTATGTACATTTTAATGTTTGATTTTATCAAAAATTGTGCTGAACTTGCTTGTATGAGCAATGAGGCAGGGTTTGTGCCTCATTCATATTCTTTTTTCTCGTATCTGTTTATTCATTGTTATATTCATCTTTATATATTAAGTTTGGTACAATGGTACTGGAGAGGACTGGTTGGTCCTGTAGCTACTTCAATTTTGTTATACGTATGTATCCAGTTTTAATTTTTGATCTGGAAATAAAGACTGCAAGAGTTTTTAGCTTAGTATTTTCTTCATTTTTTGACCTGTCTGTTTTAAAATTGGAATCCTTTTGTATATTTTTTCTCTTCTATAGTAAGATTTTAGCTTGGTTTGTCTTCAAGATTACCAGTATTTTGGATCTTTCTGTGCAAGCTTATGCTGTTAATGTTTGATATTCTTTTAACTCGAATTTTGTTATGTAAATTTTAATGTATGATTTCATCCAAGGTTGTGCTGAACTTACTTGTATGAGCAATCTGCATATCAGTTTGTACTAAGGCCATAAGGCTCATTAGTACTGTTGGTAAATTGGAAAAACAAAATTTCTTAGCTTAGGAAAAATAGAATTTTCCTATCTGCGCCATTAGTTTTAATTTGTTCTTCATTTGTGTTTTTCTTTTTTTACAGGTCGTCCTTGCTGCATCCATTGTTGGCAAATCTGGTAAAGGTGAGTTCCTTGTAGCCCCCCACTCACCTGTGGTCATTTATCCTTGATGGGGTCTAAATAATTACGGATTCAACACCCATAGACTTATGCCAATAAACCTTTTGCTTTTTGTTTACAGTGCTAGTTTCTAGACAGTTTGTGGATATGTCTCGTATAAGAATCGAGGGACTTCTGGCTGCATTTCCCAAGTTGATAGGCACTGGGAAACAACACACATATATTGAGACCGAGAACGTGCGCTATGTTTACCAGCCAATAGAAGCTCTGTATCTGCTTCTTGTCACAAACAAACAGAGCAACATACTGGAAGATTTGGATACTCTAAGACTTCTCTCCAAACTTGTATTCTTTCTCTCAAAATCCATTATTTTCAATTGATTGGTCATTTTATCTTGTTAAGTGCATTATTGGTTTTATTGTTAACTTGGTATGACTTGCTGGCCTGAATCTAGAATAGTTGTGCCCTGTCTTCCCAATTTCCTGTCAAATTGGTGTTTTCATGGGGTTTTGATGGTACAATTTTTGAGATGCATAAGTTCCACTTCTTCATTTAAACAGTTTTGGCACATTGAATTTTTTTTGTAGGAAGGTTTAGGATCGATAAAATGGTTTTAGCGGAAGATATTTTACCTTTCCTAATCAGTTTTAAAGCCCTTGAATTAAACTTTTATCGAAATCTTTTCTCATGTTTAATTCATTACTTAATATTTTTAGGTCCCTGAATATTCTTATTCCCTTGATGAAGAGGGTATCTGCAAACATGCCTTTGAGCTGATTTTTGCATTTGATGAAGTTATCTCTCTCGGGCACAAGGAAAATGTGACTGTTGCACAAGTTAAGCAATACTGTGAGATGGAAAGTCATGAAGAGAAGCTGCACAAGCTGGTTATGCAGAGCAAGATCAATGAAACCAAGGATGTTATGAAGCGGAAAGCAAATGAGATCGATAAGAGCAAGGTATGATTGGAGGGACTATTATTTGTTATTTTTTTGTTTTAACTTTTAATTCTGGGATTGCACATAATTTAATTGACTTTAATACATTTATTGTGCAGATTGAAAAGAATAGAGGTGATAAAGGAGGATTTGGTCCATTAACATCAATTGGATCTGGAAGAATTGAAAATAGCTTCTCTGATTTGAGCTTATCTGGCACTGGAACTGGTTTGGGAAGTGGCTCTGGTTATCCATTGAGTACTACGGATGGGGATCCCTTTTCTATCAAGCCTAAAGGTTGGTTTTTATCAGTATTCACAAATTCTTATAGAATGATTTTAAATGCAACGACTTAGAAATTAGAATGGCAATGAAGCATGCAGCATCCAGGCTGTGTTTTATTCTTTGTCCAAATTAACAAGTTTTTGAATAAGTAGTCTTTTCATTTGTGTACTCTTTTATTATCTTCCTTAGGTCGTCCAATTGCATCTGCCACTGCTCCGCCGAAGGGTCTTGGTATGAAGCTCGGTAAATCTCAAAAGACAAACCAATTTTTGGAATCACTGAAAGCAGAAGGTGAGGTCATTCTTGAAGATGTTCAGCCAAAGCTTGGCCCGTCTCGGTCAGCTGCCCCACCACTTACTGATCCCATCACTTTAACTGTCGAGGAGAAACTAAATGTGACCCTGAAACGAGATGGTGGAGTTAGTAACTTTGATGTTCAAGGACAATTGTCTCTCCAAATTCTCAACCAAGAGAATGGGCATATTCAAGTTCAGGTATTGCATTGTCATTATGTATTTCTACCTCAACTTGTGTCCATTGGACTACTTTGTTGCATAACTTGAACAGTCTTTTTTGATAGAAAACTATTTACTGACATGAACGTGATATTTGTTTCATTAAATCTGGTTGGCATTAGGGAGTATTATCTTAATAATATACTACACAAAGAGCATACTTTGAAGACAATTTTTGACAAATGCCAATCAACAAAGTAATTGTTTCCGTATCAACTTAAAATATCATTTAATTTTTTCCTATCTATATCTACACAACCGCTCGAACAAAAGACATCATCTTTTTCACTTATTTGCAAACTGCCACTAGAAAAGTTAGAAAGAAAATGTGAGAAATCAAACATATGTTTAAATAAATTCTTGATTATTTGCAAAAAAAGTACACAGAATACAGTTTCAATGAAGTTTTCATCCTCTGTAAAAGCAGTTATTGATATTGAAGGTTTAAAAGGAGCTAATTTCAAATGTATTATGTTTAAAAACCAGCATATGTTTTAGTGTTTAATGTAATGCTCAAAGTAGTTAATTATTAGTTTTAGCAAAGTGTAGATGTCAGCAGTTTTTGATGCAATTGAGACATACAGATGACCATCTTATGCACAATCATTACTGGAAGTATTTTCATTTCTGTGTTTCTTCTGTATTTCTGTTTTGGCTTTGTGTTATCTCAATCGCACTCTAGCTTGTAAGGGATAAAAAATGAAGAATAGTAAACTTGTAGACTAGAATAAAGAAGAAACAGTCAAAGGGTAAAGAGGGAGAAGAGAAACGGTTGTTGTTCATTTTTAACTCACTGATAACTCAGTTGTGAATAGAATTCTTCCCTTGGCAGAGCCAGAGCTATTGCTCTGACACTGAGAAATGAAAGCACATCTTTGTTTTCTTCAAAAACTTATTTTCTTTCTCCTTGTTATTAGGTATAGAACTCTTCGCAGCTAGCAGTAGTAGCTTGTTAAGAAAGTCTTCCGAAGTTAGTTAATTTATTGTTTCTTTTGATTACTGTCTCAACTGTGCCTTGCAGTTATTTTGATTCCCTATTTGGCGTTAGTTTTCACCCATGAAGAAGAGAAAAAATGAAGAGTTGTATGTAGAGAAACAAGTTTCATATTTCAATATACAAAATGATATATTTTTCTGTTCGATCAATTTTATTTGTTTTCTTTCTCTCTACATTTTTCAGTTGTTTTGTACATTACTAAATTTGCTCCTATAGATGAATACTCCTTTAATTTTTCATTCTTAAGTGCCTCGTTCTCCCCCCTCTTCAAGAGCCATTTTTTATGCATATATCACTTTGGAAGACAACTAAAGTATTGTTACTTGCATATTGTGCCTTGTTTTTGCAGGTCCAAACTGGTGATAATCAAGCCGTCTCTTTCAAGACACACCCCAACATGAATAAAGATTTATTTGCGAATGAATTTATACTAGGTCTAAAGGATCCCAACAGGCCTTTCCCCACTGGTCAAGCCAGTGATGCTGCAGGTGTTGGACTTTTAAAGTGGAGAATGCAAACCACTGATGAGTCAATAGTGCCACTGACAAGTGAGTCTATAACTATCATTGATGTTCGTTACTGCTTTGTGTTTATGTATTTATAACTTACAATTTGCTATATATGTCAAATGCAGTCAACTGTTGGCCCTCTTCTTCTGGAAATGAAACTTTTGTCAACATTGAATACGAGGCTTCATCAATGTTTGATCTGCGGAATGTTGTGATATCAGTACCTCTTCCGGCTCTTCGCGAGTCACCATCTGTTAGTCAGATTGATGGGGAATGGAGGTGTGGAAATTATTTTTTTTCTTCCTTTGAATAAGGGTTAGGGACAATCTTTATTTTTGGGTTTCAGGTTGAAGTTTGCACTAAATACACCTGTGGTTTTGTATTGGAAATAATCTGTGTTACACTTGGTAGTAGTCTGCAATCTTGAATTATCTGATTAGATTTATATGAACTATGATGCTCTATTAAACTAATTCTGCTCCCCCTCCTCTCCTGCTCTTATCTCCTAAGATCCCGAGTTTAGTCATTAATATATTATTTATGGTTCTAAATAATTTTGTTTCACGTTAGTACATTACCTTATTGCTTTCTTTATAATCCCTTGGTAAAAATTGGCTTTGCAGGTATGATTCGAGGAATTCCGTTTTGGAGTGGTCTGTCCTTCTGATTGATAATTCAAATCGCAGGTATGCTAAATTTGGAATGGTTTTTTAAGAGCCAACTTATGCTATATATTATTATCTTTGTATTTTTGGATGTGTTTTGTTTGATCTTTATATTTTGCAGTGGTTCGTTGGAGTTTGTTGTTCCACAAACAGATTCATCAGCATTCTTTCCCATTTCAGTTTGTTTTACGGCAACTGATACATTTAGTGAACTGAAGGTTTGTCTTTTTTTTTTTTTTTTTTCCCGCATCTGACTTTATTTGTGAGCATGCATGTATAGTGCTTTTTTCTAATGATCTTGTTAAAATTGGTACACATTTATTGGAGCATGGAAATCTTATTCTAAATGTAGAGTATCATTTCATTCGAGTCTACAATGATGGGAAATAGTAGACTTAATTTTTTTTACTTCTCTTTGTAGGTTACAAATGTCATTCCGCTAAAGGGTGGTAATCCTCCCAAATTTGCTCAGAGAACACAGTTGATAACAGAGAACTATCAAGTTGTATGATCAATTATCCTTTTGACTTAAGCTTCAATGACAGTTTTGCTTTCACAGTCGTGGTTCTTTTCGGCCATGTTGCATCATTTGTTACCATTCATGAGATCATAATTTAGGTTTTTTTGCTAAGCATAATACCCAAGTATGACTTAGGAACTGAAATGAGTGTCTATATTTTTCTATATACTATAATTTGTATATTTCATGTGACTATGAATTGGAGTCTATTAGTATATGATATTAGTAATTTCGAAGGGAATTGAGATCGATGATGGTTAAATTGAACTAAAAATGACACTCTAACTTGGATTATTCGACCACTGATTGTGGATCAAGCACTTGCTTGCACTTGAATAAATGTACTAATGCTGGTGTGTGAAAATGATATGCTTATAGTTTTCATGTAACTATACGAGTGTAAGTATAGAAACGAAGATGTAATGCACCGACTAATTATTCTCACTATGGACTGACTGATGTAGTTTTTTATGGGTCAAATAGCGTATTGATAAAAAATTTCACCCTTAAAATGAATAAATGGGGTATCTTCAACCTTTGCATGTTTCGTTAGATTTAGTTTTCAAGCAGATTTTTTTGTTAGATCGTTATCTTCAACCTTTTGATATATGGTTAATTTTTTAAAATTAGGTGAAAGAAAAGTACGATAAATCATTGCATAAGTTTTGATTACACTTGGGTCATTAAAAACATTTTATAGTATTTTTAATTTGTAAAAACATATTTTCCCTTCAAAAATAAACTTACAAACAAAGTCTAGAGGAAAGGGGAGTGGAGAACTTTGGAGTTTGGAGGAAAGAGAATAAAGAGAAATATAGAGGGATTTCTCACATTTTTTTTGGAAAGTACTTTTGAAAGTGAGATGAAATGGGTAATATTTTTTTGAAAAATATTATGATGGGAGTTGAACTTTCTAAATAAGTGGTTAATGATTCAATTCCTAATTTTTGTTTGTATGGAGAAAATTCAGGTTGGTGAGAAAAATCCACTTTGAGTTTTTTTTTTTTTTGACAATAATAAATTAATGCATTTCATATACTAATAAGTGTGTGGGCGATATATTTTAAATATTAAACTAATGCATTTCATATACTAAACTAATGCATTTCATATCTAGTTGGTAAGAACTCAAATAGATTGTAAGTAAACCATGTCACAACTACCCTAATAAATGTGTGGGCGATGATGTATGCTTGTCGCTTAATAAACTTTACTTTAAAATTTGAATGAAAAGACAATATATTTTAAATATTAAAAATTAAAAAGCTAAATTCCGAGACTCCATGACTTAAATGTTGAGTTGCATTCACCACATTTTTGAAATATGTTTTAAAAATTACTCTTGTATTTTGTGTCAAAATCTCCATAACTTCCAACAAAGCAAATGATTCCCTTCAACTATAGATAACTTGCCATGAATCTAAGAGTATTAATCATCACAAATAGTGGTAATTTTTTTGTATTTATAATATGATAACTCAATACATTATTTTTTTTATAAATTTAAAGATCTATTCAAAATCCTCCTAAACTCATTAGAGCATTCTAATGTCCTGTCTTTTTATATCAAAATCTTCCAATGCATTTTCTTAAATTTTGTTTTATCAAGTTATCTATCTAGTAGTTTGAAATTCACCTTAAGACATGCAAGTACTTCTGAATACAAACCACAATCTCTATATATAGTACGTAGTCATGAATACTTAATATTCAATTAGTTTATTTTTTTTTTCAACTTTACCTCTATCATCTTATTACTTAAAAATAATTAAATATTAATTAAATATATATTTTTTGCATCATTTTATATCTTTAAATCAATTCAATTCAACCGCTAATTTTACCAAATACTTCAATAAATTTATCAACCATCAACTATAAACTATAAATTATCAACTATAAGTTATTTTTTTTTATTACTTTTTTTTGGTTATCAAACAATAATCTTCCTTACTAAATTCAACTTCAATCGACCAACTAACTAATCGGTAGTATATCTATACCTATATAAAGAGGATACACTATTTTGGTATGGCCTATTTTTATTCCTATTTTACCCTTAATTTCAAATAATTCTCATAACAACCAAATTTGAATTTCAAATTTCAAATTATTCTCATAACAATCAAATTTGAAGAAATCATCAATAAAAAAAAAATCAAATTTAAATATAAAATAATAAAAAATATGTATTACACAAACAGATACGTTAGTATCACACAAACGGGTACGGAAGACCCGCTAGTTTCGATAGAGAGCCTAGTCCCTTTCCCTTTACTTCATTTATTCACAAAGCCTTCCTCCTTTTCCCTCAAATGACATCTGTATCGAATTATCCATTTCCACCAAAATATGTCAAGAGACACATCACCAAACAAAGACATAGACAGCAATAAACCAAACCAAACTAACCAACCCCCATAACTTTTCTCACTCTCTTCCACCAACACAACACAACACAACCACCAACAATGCCCCATCGTAGTAACTCCTCGTGGCATTCATCGCCACCGTTAATAAGTCCACCACTTCTCATCATTCTCCTCCCTATCCTCACCTTAACCCTCCTCTTCCTCACCCTACACCCACTTCTCTCCGCCGTATCCAACATTCTCCAAAACACTTCCCTTAAACTTAAACCAACCTGGAACTCCCTCAACATTCTCCTCGTTGTTTTCGCCATCTTCTTCGGACTTTTCTCCAAACGAACAAACGACGAGGAGAATGTTGAGGGAGAAAAATCCCAGCAACAAATCACCAACGACGTCGTTCCTGATCAAAACGCTGCATTTCAAAACGAAGTCGTTCCTGATCAGAATAACGACGTCGTTGCTGGTGTTAACTGGTTGAGAAGAAGTAGTAGTTCATATCCAGATCTACGTCAGTTTGAAACCGGTGATGACCGGTATAAGTTTCGTTTCTTCGATGATTTTGAAATTGAGAAACAGTTACAGTTCCGATCGCCGTTAAGAGCTACATTTCATGTCTCCGACCATCGTAAACGGTTGCCGGAATATCGAATTCAACAAGAAGAAGATGAAGTTCACGTTAAGGAAATACATGTGGATACGTTTGAAATCCGTTCTTCTTCTCCGGTGAAATCACATTCACCTCCACCACCACCACCGCCGCCACCGGTTTCATCTCGGCGTTATTCAAATCAGATGCATCGTAGTGTGGAGATAACTGAGTTTGAAGATCTCGAGTTCACAAGGTTACAGTCTCCGCCGCATGATCCGCCATTGGTGGCGGCTCCACGGTTGTCGGCGAAGACACGATCGGAGCAGAAAAACGGAAAGAGTGAGAGAAGGAAAAGTAATGTGAAGAGAGAGATAGCAATGGTTTGGGCTTCGGTACTTTCTAATCAGAGAAAGCGAAAGAAAAAACAGAGACCGAAAAATGATCACAATTACCGTTATGATAATGTTGATGAGTTAACAAACAACACGGTAGCGCCGCCGATGACGCCACCGCCTCCTCCTCCGCCACCTCCACCTTCGGTTTTTCAAAGTATCTTCAGAAAAGGACTAGGCAAGAACAAGAAAATCCATTCAATGCCAGCGCCGCTGCCTTCTGTGCCGTCAAGGAGATCGTCTAAAAACAAGAATCAAATCCCTTCGCCACCAGTGAGTCCTCCACTAGTACCACTGCGCCTTGGAAATCACACGAAGCCACCATTACCGAACAAATCAAGTAATTTCATCAACGAGACGTTAAATGCCGGCAACCAGTCACCGTTGATTCCCATTCCGCCGCCCTTACCTCCGTTCAAGGTGCCCGCGATGAGATTTGTAGTTCGCGGTGATTTTGTCAAGATACGAAGCAACCAAAGCTCGCGAAGTACTTCGCCTGAACGGGAGCACATTGAGGCGGAAGTTTCTGAATCCACAACCGTTACTAACACCGTTATGAATCATAATGGCGATATGAGTGAGTCTGTTTTTTGTCCTAGTCCTGACGTGAATGCGAAGGCTGCGATGTTCATTGCTCGTCTAAGGGGAGAATGGAGGCTACAAAAGCTTAACTCCATCAAGGAAAAAGGCAATGCCTCATTGCCTCTTGCAAGAGATTAGTTACATTACGGTTACACTAAATCAGAGTTTTGAATAATGGTCCATGATTGCAAGCTCGAGCGCAACCTAATCATTTTCGATGTTTTTATGTGATTGCAGTTGGGGCAGTATCTGCTGCATTTAACCACAATCTTTACATTATTAAGAATTGTGATGCGATCGCACCTTAATGCCATCGCTATTTAAAACCCTACACTATACTTAGTAACAAGAACTATTAAGAAATGGGGCACTAATTATTTTGGTTCAATTATTAGAGCCTACTGAAAATATAATTTTTTGAGAGATTTGAGTTTGATTTTGATTTTTTTTTAACTGGGTAAACTGGGTTTTGATTGGATTTGAGTTTGAGTTTAAAAATATAACGTTTTTTGTTACTATGATCCTCCTAAAGATGATGCATTAGAATTCAAGTATAACAGATTTGTATAGGAAGATAGCTGAGGTGAAGCTCTAATTCTGTTTTTAATGTTTTATTAGAGCTTCTAACTGATTTATTGGGAGTGTGTTTTTTTTTTAAATTGGGTATCCTCTGTGCACAACTGCAGAGATCAATCCCGCTTGCCGGATATGACTGCAAAGGGTGGTAGAACCAGGGAGTGTGAATTTATGCTTTGGCATAGCTTGTATATGTGTTTATAATATGCAGCAGTGAACCTCGTATTATATTTGACTATTTGTTGAATGAAAAATGTGATTTACTATTACCGTATAAATGAAGCTAATTGAATTTTGTGTTTTGCCAATTTTTTTTGAAAGTTTGCTTTATCCTTTGATGTACGCATGAAGAATTAAAGATAACAAAGATGAAAGCAATGTTTCAATTTTCAAGCATGTACTGTAGTTTTCAAGCCTAGTAAAGTAGAACCACTTTCACTAAAAACCTATGCTTTCTGTTGCCCAGTCAAAAATGAAGCGTATAATCTATGTCTTAATACATGCAAGTTTGATCTAAACCACAAATTTTCATTATTGAAATTATTCAAATAATGTAAGTTTTGGAAAAATATTAGTATTTTAAAAGTTCAACCAAATTTTAGTTGTGACACACCGTCCACCTAGTTTGTATCACCCATGTGCCACCTTTCACATAGTTTGTATCACCCATATTTAACATGTATTGCCACCCAAAATCTATTAACTTTTAACATTAGAATTAACAGAATCTCACTCTATGTATACTAACCGAAAACTCACGATAACAACTAAGTCTCATTCCTTCCTCACCTTACTCTACTATTCTTGGGCAATACTATATAATAAGATTCTCGCTAGTTCTTGAGTATCTGGTTTAGTTAATACATCCAGAAAGTGCAGATTAATCCTAGGGGTGTGTTTGAGAATTTACCCAAATAAAACTCTCAAGGATGGTAAATCTAATTCACGACTCATCATTGTTACATTTTCTTGTTTGTTCGTGACTAGATATTCTATTGTATATGTTGTTATTAATCTCTATTTCCAACGGTAAGAAACTCAAAAAGTTTATTCATTATGATCGCTCACCACTCTACCAAACATTTAAATAGGTTTTTAAAATAATGAATAATGATAGTAATTATATCTTTAATTTTGGCAATAGTTTATGTTTAAATTCCTAAACTAAATTTTTTAATTAAGATCTCTAAACTCTTAAATAATTTATAATGAAGTCCTCAAAAATTTAAATAATTTTTAATTCTGCCCCCAACTTTTTAATTATTTATTATTTTCTCAATAAATAATTGGTTTATATTCACAAAAAAAAAACAAAAGCAAAAGTTCATTTTGAATATATAAGCAACTTTATAGTGGGACAGATCTTGGTTTGATGTAGCTAAAAGTAATGAAAATATTATTCAATCTCAAAAATCCAATCAATAGAGCTGGGCTGGGTCCATCAAAAGGTAGGGGCTGGAGTTTTTGTTACAATTTTAAAAGTGCTCTCTTAGCTTTGTTACAATTTTAATTATTAAAAATTAGAATTAAAGTGGATGATCACACTCGAGGAGGTCCAATGAACTTTCACGCGAGACAATCCTAGCTCCTCAATAGGTAATTAATTTGTTTGGTTGTTAATGATGCACTATTAAAGAATTTGTGGAATATACAAGATGAATTTCGTCACTCAACTCATTTGTTTTCATACACAATAGATATTTTCAATAGGGTATAAATAAAAAAATGGTACATATTGAAAAGAATATGTCGAATAAGAATTAGAATGCTGTCCATTTTTCAAAATAAAAGTAGCGAATGGAAAAAACGGAGTAGCGGGTCTCTCAGGTTAGAAAAGGAAGAACAGAAAGAAGATCTCTAGTTGAACCTTTTGAGGGCGGGACACTGCGAGGTGGGTAGTTTATCTGGGGATACCGCCAATGATGAGGTTCCCATGATGATGACATGCAACGTCATATCCGTCGGCTAAGATTGAGTTGAATCCGCTTCTTTTCCGTATCCCTCAGTTTGACTTTCTGTTGCCGAAGCTGTCTTACATTGGATCTCACCTGAATCGCCCTATCTATCCTCCTGAAGAGAAGTTTGGTTTCAAACCCCAGTTCAAACAGGAGAAGTACGCCATGCTAATGTGTCTTGGATGATCCACATCTCAGAGTCAAGAGAGTTCCATTGAGTCTATCTCTCTCCAAATGGAACTCTCCATTTATTTTGATAAATAGAGAGGATCCGAACTCTGACCCAACTTGCTTCTTGTATCTTATGTAAACTAGAAGCTAGAATTCAAACCTCAATGTAATATAATGAATGGTCGAAGAAACCAGAGTTCGATTCCTCCTCTGAAAAATACCTCAACAGACTTTATTTCCTAACAGTATATTCTTTCATGAAAATAGGAGGTTAATACAAAAGAAAACCTCATTTACTAACATATAATCTAATCTGATTTCTTTTCTTTCAAGGAAGAATACAACATGAACCTCATGTATTTTCATATTTGGATCAAAAAACCTTTTTTGCTTAAAACCTAACCAAAGTGGTTGTAGACAGCCAATGACTTGACCCCTTTATTGATAGTTCAATACCATAAACGAAATTCAATATTATATTATATTTTTATATTTATTTTACCTGTGCCAAAAATATAAATTAAGTACCAAACGATTCTTCCTGTTTCAAATGTTTATTCACTGGCATACAAATTTTTTAATGCTAGTGATAAATGATAATGTGTGATGCAACAAACTTCTTATTTTAAGTCTAGTAATTTAACTCAATTGGTAAGAGCATATTCCACGTATGTGTAGGAACCAAAATTCGAACTCTAATATATCTATTTATTTCACTTTCATAGGTGAAATTCTAACGACTAGGTTATCTGACAAAAGAAAATGATAACAAGTGATGCAACAAACTTCTTATTTTAAGTCTTGTATATTAATAAAAATAATATGTTTGAATATACTAACATATTAAAATTTATAATTTATATTTCTGTTTAAAATATTTTTATAATTTATTTCTTATTTAAAGATATAATTTTAAAGTATATTTTATAAATAAATAAAAGTTTACTAAGATTTTAGTAAAAAAAAATAAAAATTTACTAAGAAATTTCTCCATATACACTATATTTCATAATTTCCGCAAATAAAACACAAAAATCATATCATATATAATCGAAGCTTATCAGAATTTGAAGACAAAACTATAACAAACTATCAAACTATATTCAACCCATTGCTCAAATAATAAATAAATAAATAAAAGAATGTGGATTTGCAAGAAGAAAACATGAGAATGTACATTGATAACATTTTCAAAACCATAGTAAAACTACAACCAACCTCAACTAATATATAATACTATGATTTTAACTTCATCACAATCTATGATTTATCATTTTGAATTGGAAGTTGTAACAGTTTGCATCTCTGATTTCTTTTTCTCCTTCAAAATTACCTGCCTAGGCATTACCTCTAACAGAAAGCTTGCTCCATTCCACACTGATGCCGAAACCTTTAGTATTTGGAAAACCACCGACAATTTATACGACAAGAATATCGGAACAGTCAGCGCCATTGTTGCCACCGTAAACATTCCTTGAAGAAGAATGTACATTAACAACCGGTTTTGATCTCCAAGCATGCCACTTAACCGCCACCACATGTTGTTTGCTTTCTGAGCTTTTTTCGAAAGTTCCCTATCAAAAGCCAAGGTCAATCGGTCAATAAAATTCGGATAATAGACATGTCGGTTGTCCATGAGGTGTTGGCTAAAATTCAGATTCCTTGCAGTTGGGATTCCCTGCATTCACACATTCGGGACATCGTTGGACATTCGGTCAAGATTGGATGATCCAGAAAAATGCAGATTTTCAATTTTGCTTTATAATTCAAAAACTGAGCTTGAATTTGGACTGTCTAAGATCAAACATGGCCACTGATGTCCTGAATGCGGGGAATCTCCAAGCGCAGGGAACTCAAATTTGTGTCACCTCAATAGTAAGAGTGTGACGATATAATATAACCTCCATAGACGGAGTTCAAATCCTCTCAAAGACAGTTGTAAAACGGTCATTAGTTCCAGCTAATGCGGCCGCAATCACAATTCCAGGCCGCTTTTTAAAACCCTAGTCTAAAGTAAACATATTTGACTAAACCGAAAGAGAAGAAATAGTTCATTACTTGTAGGAAGTCATGACTTCAGGATCTCTTAAGAACCGCTGTCGGCGTAAGACATTGACAATGAGGAAGTATAGAATCTGCCACAGGGTGTAAACTATTAAGGGAACCAAAAACAGCCATGTACATAGATAGGATTTATCTTCAACATAAGGCCATGTAACTCTTGCGACAGCTCCCTCTGGTCGCATGGCTACTAAGGTTTCAGGATTCCACCATCGAATGGTAAAGAAAACCAATCCTGAAAAATAATCATTTCATTGAAGGTGTAATTAAAACCAAAAACGGATGCATAACGAAGCATAAAGGTAACATCTAACATGTCTTTTACAAGTTCATTCCAATGGTAGATTATTATTTTTCTTTATTTCGATAGTGTGGTTTGAGAAATACTCTCTGGTATATGTAATACAAATCAGATATTAGTGCAAAATATTTGTGTTTCTATTACGATGTAGATAACCTCATGATCTCCTTGTCTAGCATGAATCTCGCTATTAGTGATGTTACTTAAATTTCATTCCTAGCTAACATAAAGATCTATCTATGTGAACCAAAACTAATGGATTGGGATAAGGTAAATGCTCGATACCACTCTAGAATCCTATGAAATTTCAATAGAAAAATCACAGTGATAGTAGAACTTGAACACACACAAGTAAAAGTTTTTATCTTGTTGAAATAAAGAAAGGAACGTTAAAAATTGTAGGTATATCATACCAGGTAAAAGATGGATAAGAACACTAATGATTTTATCAACAGAATTGAACACCAAACTGCACCGCCAAACAATCAAAGCCCATGCTAACGGTCCCTGCAACAACACTTAAATAAGTTATACATTCGACCAATGAACCACTTGTCTGCTAAGACGTCGAATTACCAGGGATGAAATGCTCACCTCAGCAAATGAAAAGCATACCAGAAAAAGCTTTTCATTCTTCGGATAAAAAAGAAGGTAAACCAAGAAGATTGTATTGGCATAGTAGCAAAAATCCTGAAACACATGAACAATAATTTAACCAACTTATTTCTCATTACTTGCGCTTCTACAATCTACATAATCAACTGAATAAATTAATAACTTAATCCTTATGATAATGACAATAATGAGACACTCCTCCGATGATTTTAATTAGAAAAGGGATGTGAAACACAATTTCAATACACAAGTCCTTTTCCAATAGCATCACATATGAATTAGGGATCCAGATTCACTACAGTAATTGCATCACGCGTAGAAACATAGTAAATAATCTCGACCATCTTGAGATCAGATAGCTCAGATTACACATTCACCAAATCAACTTTAAGTAGTCTCTGTCATTGATTTAGATTTTGGACGGTCGAGATCAATAACCATTGCACATGGTTGCTGCAAGGAATCCGATTCCATGGTTTTGACTGTTACATGTTCTCTTTTATCCCTTCTCACAAAATGCCTATACATGCTACAAATTGACAAAAATTGTGCCAGAATGCCAATGAAACTAATACCTATGTAGCACGAAATCAGACTCTCAGTTGTCACAAATTTTCCGCATTCAGCATTTTTGTAGTTGTTGAATTAAGATTGTCCAATCGAGATTTCAATGTAATTTGTAAGTTGTTTTAAAGTTAAAAATACCGAGATTTACTGAGCTTGAAATCTAGACCGTTCTATCTCAATCCAATGAACAAAGATATGCCAAATGTATGAATGCGGCAAATTTGAGAATGCAAGGAACCATGGTCCAGGTCGCATGGACACTTCAGATGCTAGACATGCCCAGGTGTACAAACACACATTGGTATCTGAAACCAACATGACAATGACACTTGTAATAACATACAATCACTGCTACTTTCACAAATTACTACCGGGGTGTCTGTGTCCATATCCATGCTTCATAGACTAATAGAAACAAAAAATACATGCTTCCTGAAGCAAGCAATAGTTTGATAAATGCAAAATTATAAAATTTCAAAATCAGGATGAGATATCTGAATTTACCAAAAGATAGTAATGCCATTTCATGAACCTATAGTATATCCAACGAAGAGGAACAAAGACAACATAGAACAAACAATACACTAAAGGAACGTCTTGAGGTCCTGTAAAAGAGAAAAATAATAAAAAAATTAAAACGTTTTGATTCAAAAAGAATTATCACAAAACTTTATCAGTCAGTAATGAATTATATAAAAGTTTAATCGTTATACACTGACGGTGTAAAACTTATTTACACATGCATCCAATCAAATCACCCCATAAGGTCACTTTTATAAGTAAGTTCCTAAAATATCTCCACAAATATCTATATGACATGATTTGATGCACATGTAAAAAAATATTACACTATATATAAATTAAATTCATGATATAAACCATGACATTAGACTCAAGCAGGTAAGGAGCTCCTATAAAGAACAAATTTTGGGAGAATCCGAGTTCAATTCATGGATTAAACAATTTTTGGCCAAACTTTACTTACCTCACGGCTAAACTCAGTTCTAATAGGGCCCTTTTCCTAGGAACCATAGGGTTAATACAAAAAAAATGATATATGTCCACAAATCCTAGCTCAACTAGAAAATGCAGAAATTGTTAGGTGAGATGTCTATGATCTGGGTTCAAACCCAGGTTTCTTCACTTTATGTGTGTGAATTTCTAATGAGTTGCCCTTGCCCTTTCGTCTAGTCTATGTACCAAAAAAAGAAAAAGAAATGAATGATATACTAATTAATCAACTTACTTGCCCCTAAGAGGAAACAAAATCCACCAAAGCCAAGAACATTCAATAAATGAGTAACCTGAAAAAACAACAAAAACAACATCAAAATCAAAACTTTTATTAATATTGAAATACCCAAATGGCCATAAATAATGAAAAAGACAATAAAAAAAATGGAAAACAAAAAACATAAAAAACACACCTTGTTGAGAAAACTTTCATGTTCTTCAGCACGTTTTGCAATCTTAACAGCTTGTTTAGACAAAACCTCCTTAATTTTGAATCAAACCCACATCAAAAAATTCAAAAACAGATTCAAAAAAATTCAAATGAACAAAAAAAAAAATTGAATGAAACATACCTTTGACCTATCCCTTAACCGTTTACTGGCCGCTGCAGAGGGTTCATTATCTTGTATATATTCTGCGTGTTCTTCGTTTTCTGACATAATCTGATTTCAACAACAACCTTTGATCCAGAACCTGGACAAATAAACAGCTATGGTGATGATGTTTCTTCAGATTTTGAGGAACATCTCTTTTGTAAGGTTCCAGAAAAAAGTAGTAATATCCACCTGTCACGTGGAATATTCTTGAAACTTGAAAGTTGAAACAAAAGATTTGATTACGTGGAAATGGACATTTATATAAAATAAATAATTATTTTCCATGTTTTTTTAATAATTTTTTAAGGTAAAAATTTCATCATTTACCTTTGTTGATTTTTGTTTTGAATTTTTTTTACCGTGTGAATAAATAAATACTTTGTAATGTGACTTTTGTGAATTTTATCATAAATAAATAACTTAATTTACTGTGTGAATTTTTTTTTGGATTATATGTGAAGATTTAATCATTTACTTTTATAATGTGAAATTTTTATCATTATCGTGTTTTACCACAAAATCTGTAAATTGTAATCAAAATAGTAAATTATTACTCAAACTTACCAACAATGAATTGATTCAAGTTGTAAGGATCGTGGTCCGTTTAAGCATGTAGTTAGGAGTTCGATTTATGGCCTTGTGTATACATAAAATTTGGCTGGGAGAGGAGAACCCACCTTATGTGACCTACAGGTTCTCCGACGGAGATTAGTCTTCGCTTACGATGTTGGAAACTTGGTATTAATATGATAACAAAATAAAAATCATTAAACAAACACCGAAAATACACTATTTATTTAATTAAATAAACACAATATTTTATTATGTTTTAATTTATTTTATTAAATAAGCCAAACAAACAAACTCTAAAATTGTGACACGATAACAACAACAACAACAACAACAAACAATTCGTGAAACGCATCCAGGGCCGACCAACGGGCTGTGCAAGCTGTGCTACAGCTTGAGACCTCAAAAATATAGGGACCTCAATATATTTTTTCCTAAATCAAACAATGCTAATAGGTTAAATATTATTGGCACACAATATATAACACAAAAGGCATTTTGGTCGAGTGGTAGAGAGAGGTAATGAATTTTGCTGGGCAATGACAATTATTTTATTTTTTTCTGTTTTCAATTTTAATAGTAATAACTCTTTAGAAAAATAAACTGTTTTCTTTCAAAAATTATTCTTTCACTAAAGTATATTTTGTTATTTCTTTGAAAATGAAAATTTATATTTTAAAAAACTATAAATTTTTAATAATATTGGTTTGAAAGTGTATATTTTTTTGGTACAATGAAAGTGTATCTTATTATAATGGATTAAAATATACCTATATTTTGATATAATTGATGTTATAATGACTACTTTTGATATTGTTTATGTTAATTACTACTATTTAAATATACAATGTTCTTCTTTTTTTGATAAGTATATGATGTTATTTTTGTAAAAAAATTTATATTTTTCTTAGGGGTCCATTTTTATTATTCGCCTTGAACCTCTAATAAGTCGAGGCCGGGATTGCACGCGCCATGTACTTTTTTTTGCTTTGCTTTGTGCGCGCGTCACCGTGGCTATAAATAGAGCTTAGCTCAACTCATTGTGTACACAATTCTGAAGACCGAAAATTCAGAGAACAAATTCCAGTTTCTTTTCTTTTCAGGTTTTTATTTATTTATTTACATTATGCGAGTTTTGTTATTGTTTGTTTTATTATCTCTAACTAAATTAATTAAACTGAGGTGTGAAATTGGAAGATAGTGGAGTTCGGTAACTAATTTGTGCGATAATATTTAACTAAGTTTTCAATATTATTTTTGTTATAAAACTATTCTAAACAATAACTAGAATAGATGAAGAGAAGGGGAAGAAGAGAATGAATAGAAATTCTTATTCTCATAGATGTCTCTATTACAAGGAAATGAGAGCTCTATTTATAGGTCACAAATAGGAGACAAGAAGACAACCTCATTAATGGGCATTCACCCAATATTATTCATAACACTCCCCCTTGAATGTCCATTAAGGATATGCCTCGTTAAAACCTTACTAAAATAAAACCCAATGGGAAAAAGATTCTAGTGAAGGAAAAAAGAGTACAACATCCTATGTGTATGAATCTGCCTTGTTAAAAACCTTACCAGGAAAACCCAATGGGATAAAACCATAGTTAAGGAAAAAAGAGTGCAGAACACATTTATATCTCCCCCTCATGAAGACAATTATATTTGAGACGAATAAGACCAATTAATCTTCTATATAGTTGATCAAAAGTTTTACTTGATGAAGACTTTGTAGAAAGATGTGATTTATCTCCTTTTATATACTCTTGCTTGAGTCAGCTAAAGCAATATTATCTTCTTCAAATTTCTTGTATGTGTAGAATCGCAAACCTCAATAAAATCACATTCTCAACTTTTTTGATGTAGTGCTAAAACTTCCACTTATTTGGATGATATTGCCGTATAAGATATAAATTATATTTGTTCACATCAATTGACATCATACACAACCAACTATATCTTTCCAGATCAATTTGTTTAGTACCATTGATATATATAATTTTATTCATGCACAAAACCTCATTTAAGTACTAAGTTTGTAATTTCAAACAAACTTTGATCATCAGATATATTTCATTTCAAATTTTCTGTACTCAACAGATTTCATAAGCTCTTTAAGAGTTATGATAATATTATAGTGTTTGATGTGGTACTTCAGGACCACCTAACGGATCACCATTTTCTCAAACTCTAATGAGATGTTTGTTCATAATGAGTGGTCTTACAACAACTAGAGCACCCAACTGATAACAATTTTATATTTCATCTCAATAGAAGAAATCAACTTTCAGAAACTCTTCAAGAGTTCTTATAATATTCATGTCATACAATTTGTTTCCAAATCCTTTCTTCAAAATTGACATATGATGTCATTATCATATTTCTCATTTGGAAATATTCACTAAAATTATTATACAATATACATCTATATTGTTTGAGTAACAATGAGACTTGTACATTTTATCATCTATTCAATAGTTTGGATAATATGTCTCAAGAAATTAAATTCTTCAGGGAGTTTCATAAAATCATCACTAACAAGTGAGTCATATATTGTAACACTTTCATTAAAATTGATACTTTCAAGTGTTACTAGACTTAATCAAGTAAGAAAAATATTTTGATTTCACTTCAGGTGAATATTTATCTTCACAGTCAATGACAAGCTTTTATCGATATTCTTGTATATCATTATTTTCTATTTGCACAAATATTGATTCGTATCTCATCATTTTCACATCTTCAGATGTACGGACTGCTGGTCCAAAAATCTTTCACTTTACAAAGTGATTTTAATTACGTAGCAATTGCATCTTTTCATTTAGACAATCATTATGTTGTCAATAATTCCCAATAAACTTTGATTCATGATCCTCATCATCTCTTATCTTATATAGCGGTATATTATATATATAAAATTATCGTCAACGTTGACTTCCTTTTGATTCCATTGTATTCCATTTATGACAATTTTCCGAGATCTCTTTATTTCTTAAATTTCAGGTACCTGATAAGTTCTTCTGGAACTTAAAATCAATTATGTCAATACTCTTTTGGAGTTTTCATATCCTCACTTGGTCTTCTTTCATTTTAGCTCCTTTTCTTATTTGAGGATTTTTATCATTGGAACCAATTTTCACACCATACTTCTAGTGTGGTTGAACTCATTTGCAATATAGAATTGTTCAACAGGAACATCTATTTTGATTGGAGCATTAGCAGCTGATATTTGATTTCATAAACTTTGCAAATGATTTATCTTTTGAACTTTTTGTTCAAACTATTTTATACGAGGATCAAGATGAGATACTAATAATACTTTATTTCAAGTGATTTATTCGAACTTCTAGTTCACATTTTCAGCTGCTTATCTCTCCCCATAATATTAGGAAAACTAATTCATCACTTGATAATCAGTCTTCAGGACTGTAAATAAGTCTCCAATTTTACCTCAACATACTTTATAATGTATGGAGATTCATATCAAATATATTTTCCTAATATTCTTAAAGAATTCATCTTAGCGCATTATATTTGAGCAATTGAGACAAAAACAACACATCCAAAAATGCTAATATGAAAAAGATTAAGTTTAAACAAAAACTCAATTGTACATTAAGGGGATGACTTACATATAATAATTTGTTGGCTTGATGCGAATCAATATCTCAAGATATATGATTGAGTGTTCCCAAAATATGAGCTAGACGTTATGATTTCATAAGTATCAGCCACAATGAACTTTAGACGTCTAAAGAATGGATCTTCAAGTCCATTTTTTTTATGAATATATATATATATATATATATATATATATATATATTCTACAAGATATTCATTATCAATTTCAATTGACATACGATACTTAACAAATACTTTCTAAATGAGCTTTCAAAATACGAGAGGCTCATTCCCTCAAATTATCAACTTTTTTTGGGAACTAGTAATGCATGAAAGCTATTGGATCGAAGAAACTTCTGGCTCTTCAATTCATAAACATTTTTTTTTTGCATCATTATAGATTCGGGATGACCCAACCCGTCTTGCCAACAACAACCTTTTATGTTTCGTAAACTTCTGGTTTACAATAATATGTGCTTCGACGCACTAACGTTAATGCGCTCTTCTGGAGCCTTAAATAATTTTTGTGCTGCTAGATATAATACATATTTTTCTTGCATCACTATCAGCAAGAAAGATATTTTCATTTAAATAGATAAACAAAAATTATACTTATGTGTTAAACGAAACTCATCAAACCAACACATCGTATAATTTTTGTTACCGAACTTACTTAAGACCAATTCATATAGAATTAGTTAACATTGGGTATATAATATCTCTGGTTCAATCACATATCATGTGACTTATTCCTTAAAAATATTCGAAGATATTTTCTCAATTTTGCTACTTCAAGAGCATAATCAAGAGAGATAAATAATTTTTATTTTAACCAACTTTATTTGGATTAAAAAAAATACCAAGATCAAATAGATCTTATAAACTCCGATCATAATTTAAAGGTCTAATTCTTCAAGAACTCAACCACAAATCCACAAATCTATATAAATAACGACCAAAGAAAATTACAATTTTCAAATTTTTCAAGGATATTTGATATCAATATATTTTCTCAATTTTGCTACTTCAGGAGCATGTATATTTGAGCATTATAGACTTCAATCATGCTTAGTTATGAATCTTTCAAGGATGATGAAAGTTTGTTTTCTTTGAGCAATCTTCAGAAATGCTTATGTTTTCATGCTCTAAATGCATAATGATCGAGTGTAATTCACTCTTTGCCAATCCTTCAAGGAGGTTCAATATAAGATTTTTTAGTACTCCATAAACTTTGTCATAAATCTTCAAAACAATGACACAAAGGTTCATTCTATTCTTTGAGCAATTCTTCAAGAATGCTTCAATATTAAGTTTTTTTTTCTATAGTTCTTCAGGAACTATATTATCACCATTGATTTTCATAAACAAAAATAAATAAATTATTTGAGCAGTTCTCCGAGAATGCTTTATAATTGAATTCTTCTAGAATTCATCAAGATTAAATAATAAACAGGTGAATATATAAATATAATAAAATTATAACATCATATATATCATGAATTAAAATAGATTAAGAAGTTCTACCAAAAAAAATAGATTAAGAAGCAACGTCTATAATTTTAATGTCATGTGAATATTAGATGAAAATATATGATTATGTAAACAGGGTAAGTATATACCACTCAGAGTATGGTTCAATTATACAAAATTGTCGAACCTTACTCCACCACTATAACGACTTCATAGTTGTTTTTGCTAGGCGGCAAGCAAACGGTAGCGCTCATGCACTCGCACGAGCAGCTTTATCCCATGCTTCTCGCAGTATTTTTGATGTAATTCCTCATTGTATTGCTACTATTGTTATGAATGAAATGCCATAAATTTATTTGCGTCAAAAAAAATATTACGAATATTGAATAATGGCGTAACATATATATTTAATTTCTTTGACTAAAAGTATAACATACATGTGTTTAATGGCATATGAATTTTGCATATAAATCATTATAAGACATAACTATAAAAACAGTAACATAATTCAAAATATTAATTGGTGTATAAATCATGGTTATTACCATAAGTACCAAATTCAAAATTATTAATACACAAACAAAGTCATAGTACGGTTGTTTATTTATTTATTTATTTATTTATTTATTTATTTATTTATTTATTTATTTATTTATTTATTTATTTATTTATTTTATTCCTTTTATAATATAACAATAAATAAATAAACAAATAAATAAAGATTCAGATAAAATAAATTCAATAAATATTATAAATTATCAAAACAAATATATTATCCTTCAGGGATATATGTCTGTTGAATTCTTCAGGAATTCATAAGAGATATATTAAATTTTAGAGTTCTTCAGGAACAACTTATATGACATTTTTATAATGTAAATATAATTATTTAGTGTAATCTTTCAGGGATTCAATATACTAAATTAAGAGATTAAAAAAAATTCATTTTTTAAGTTCTTCAGGAACTATAATGAATTCTTCAGGAATTCGTAGAGAATAAAAATATTATTTTTATTTGTTAGTTCATCAAGAACTATATTATATGTGTCACAAATTTCTTGTGCAATCCTTCTAGGATGCATGAATGTGAAAAATTATGAATCTTCAGATTCATATTCTAAAGGTTCATCACACGCTATATGAATCTTCAGGATTCATATTTCAAAAATTTATCACAATGATTCTTGATTTCTGGTTGGTAGACTATGAATCTTCAAAATTTATCTTTAAAATTTCATTATACACGCTATGAATCTTCAGGATTCATATTTCAAAAAAATACCACGATGCATCTGGATCGTAGGCTATGAATCTTCATGACTCATATTTAAACATTTCACTATGGTGTTTTTTGACCATAAGTTGTGAATCAATATATCCAAACAGAAAATAGAATAAAAAAATCATATAGAAAATAAAATTAACACTTCCCATGGTAGCTTTACCTTGTTTGAGAGACGAGTGGAAGAACTTAAGAATTTGGCGAAGAGTTTTCTAGGAGAGACTATCGTGCTAATAACGTGTTATAAAACTATTCTAAACAATAACTAGAATAGATGAAGAGAAGGGGAAGAAGAGAATGAATAGAAATTCTTATTCTCATAGATGTCTCTATTACAAAGAAATGAGAGCTCTATTTATAGGTCACAAATAGGAGACAAGAAGACAACCTCATTAATGGGCATTCACCCAATATTATTCATAACAATTTTTTAATAATACAATCCATAATTTGTCACTAGAGTGAGATTTATCTAAGGTGGAAACCAAGAGCATGAGAGTTGAGGTTTACATCTTAAGGTAAAAACCGAGCATTAAATCTCAAGTTCGCGAGAGCTATTTAGAGTTAATGAAATTATATTGATTTTCAAAAAGAATTTTTATAAATAGATGGGTGAGCGAGAGCAAAGCATTGATTTTATCTATCTGCCGTACAACAAAGTAAGTTCTCAGGGAATCCTACAGATGACCCTAATCTACATTTGTCAATATTTCTGCAATACACAGACACAATAAAGGTAAATGGTGTTAGTCCCGAAGCAATAAAACTTTGTCTTTTTCCTTTCTTGTTAAGAGATAGAGCTCGAGCTTGGCTCCTGTCTCTACCATCCAACTCTGTCACAACATGGGACGAGTTGAAGAAAATCTTTTTAGAACGATACTTCCCACCTTGCAAAACTGCTATGCTAGTAGCCCAAATCAATGAATTTAAACAAAAAGACAGTGAATCTCTTTTCGATGTCTTGTAGAGATACAAGGATACATATATTGAGGCTCTTTTGACATCATGGCCTAGAAGAATGACTAATTATCCACACCTTTTACAATAGTATCTAGTATAACATACAAGAATGACAATAGACTTCGCCGCGGGTGGCGCACTATTGGATAAACCCTACAATGAAGCCTATCAACTCATTGAAAGTATGGGTCAAAAATTTGCATGAATATTATATGATATAAACTTTTAATCTAACATTAGATTTTGCAAAATTTGCACCACACCTATATAATCATTTTAAAATTTGTGCACCATAAACCACATGATATCCATGTGCGCGGTAGAAGCCACCAACAATGATAATGTGAAACAATCAACACAAAAACAAATTGGCAGTTATGTATTTGACTTAGATTGACAATAATACTCTATAGATCATAATTTTTAAGTAGTCTCAATCATTTTTCAGTTGTAATTTATAAATTTGCTGAGAGTTTCTAAAAAAAGACAGACAATTTAGGTTTCTAATAAGTTTTCTTGGGTACACATTTACCTCAATTTTTTGGTACATAGGTTTCTAGTAAGTTAATCATCGTGATTATGTTATATTGTATACTTGACTAAAAGACTTAATTTTAATAGTAGAAATTTAATTGACTTTTTATAAAACAAGAAATTTAATTGACTTAGTCACAATAAAATGAGTCAAAAAATGTCCATTATGCAAATATCATACCAACTTCATAAACAACTATATAGTGACCATAAAATACAATGCAGTATAAAAGAATTTTAAACTTAGGGTTCTATGGTCTCTGTTGGTCCCTCTTCTAGATATGTCCCTGCTTCAGAGTTCTCCCCTCATATGTCCTAATAATGATGTTAGAGAAGATGGTTTTCTTTTTTATTCATTTTTAGTCTCTACTTGCGTTTAATAAGTCTATTTTGAGATTCTAAAAATATCAATTTTTTTTAAAATAGAGACTATTTTACAAATTTCAATAATATAAAGGATTAAAATTACCATTAAAATTTAATAGGACTAAACTTAAAAAAGAAAATGTAATTTCTTAAAAACTAAACACATATATATTTAACCCTAATTTTTATTGTAAGATATAGAATAGAACAAACTATTAAATTAAGTTTGTGCAATAGAAAAACTATCATAGATGTAACAGAAAAAATACATAAATAAAGACTATCGTAGAAATTATATTATAGTACCAAATTATATTATAAATAAATAAATTTTAGTGACCATACAAGGCCTACTCTTTATTATCAAAAAATAAAATAAAAAGGCCTACTTTTTTTGTTGTTGTTGCAATAATCATCATGTTCGCCATGGTCTAGTCCTTGACCTTGAATACCACCACCAATACGAAGATGTTCTTCGGGACCGATTCTTGCAACGACGGAAAATAGGCGATGATTCGCCGTTAGAAATCAAAGGAACTCTCAAACGACGACATTGTATTTTTTTAAAATGCCGACTCTTAATCCCTCCATATTTAGCTTTAATTCGAAGTTCCAAATCCACGGCCAAGTCCTTATAAATTCCAACACGAGTCTCCTCTTTATATTCATCAAGTTGTTTTTGTTTAAGGTTTAATACATAATTTCCTTCAAAAACTATTGGCCCAAGTAAAGTAGTGTTCTTTTTCTCTTGATCAAAGGGTATCAAGCTCACCCATGCAAAATCATTGTCTTTATACCATGCAATTGCTTCGATCGTGTTATAATATATTTTTCCATTGTTGTTGGTGTTTTTTGCCGTAATGTTAACCTCAAAATTGTAATATAAGGTGTTGTTGCTTTTGAGGTTAAATTGTTTGAGGGAGACATTTGTCATGTCAAACTTGACATTGAAAGGGAAGGTGGTGACAACTATAAAATATATGAGCAATGAAATCAAGCAAAGTGTAAAACTTGTTGTGCAGATTGCGCAGCCTATACTCATGGGGAATGTAATTTGTGCAACATGAATGTTTGTGTGTATTTATATAGATTAGCAATTTAATAAATTAATAAACATATTAAGATATTTTTTTTACAAATAAATTGTAGATACTTGTAAATTATAAATTTGATGTAGAATCAATGGGATTTAATATATTGGCCATCCTTTAAAATTTAGATTTAAAAAAGATCTGTTTTAAAGATTTGAGGCCAAAGCTTTCATTAAAATTAGCATGAATGTAGAATTAATAATTTTTTATTTTTTTTTGAAAATTAGTTTTATACCATCATCTTTTTTTTCTTTTGTGTCGAGACTAGGGCATTCACCGCAGAACGCTGTGACTATTCCCCTTGTTGAATTGGAGGTACCTCAAAGGATGTGACAACTGACTCAAAGATTTAAAGCCGCTTCATATCCAAGGCGAGGATCAAATCTCTGATCCTTGATTAAGAGAGGATAAACTCCAACCGATCAACCATATTTCTAGGTTACACAATCATCCTTTAAGACACTATTAGAGTCCGTTTGTTACAGATTAAAAAATAAGTGATTTTGATATTAAATAATTTAGAGATTATTTTTTTTATAGATCTTAAAAAAAGAAAAAAGAAGAGCTATTTTTTTGTTCGACACCAAGGTCCACCGCCGAACGCTGTGACTATTCCCCTCGCTAGATTAGAGGTACCTCAAAGGGTGGGATAGCTGGCGCAAGGATTTAAAGTTGCTCCATACCCAAGGCGATGATCTAACCCTTGACCCTTGGTTAAGGGAAGATGAACCCAACCGCTCAACCATACCCTCTAGGTTAAGCCGAACTATTTTGTGTTTGTTTACCTTTATAAAAATTAGTTTTTATAAAAAAATTATTTTTAGATTGTTTGGATAAAACCATACAAAAGTAATTTGGTATCACAAAATTACAATAAATGACAATTAACCAAATGTATCATATAAAATAAATGAGCGGTGCTACATAGCACGGCGCCTTCGCTCGTCCAATTTGTACGACCATGCATTTTCCCATTCAATTGGCTTCATACTCATACTATTAGTTTATTGATTTTAAAAAAAAAAGAATAATAACTAAATGCAAAATAACCAAAGACCATACACTTTAATTGCAAGAGTTACATGTATATACTTAAAACCAAGTGTCAACAACTTTTTAACCAAATAAATAGTTACCTCAAAAATTGGTAGGTTTGATTTGGAGTACCACCACATTAGTTACATCAAATATATTATTTTACCAAGTTTTCAACTTTTTAACCAAATAAATAGCTAATAAAAGAGAAAAATAGTCCAAAAAAACAGAAAAATCAAATTGAAAAGCATGTCATGTAATTTCGACGATATGATGTGTCGTGCCATTTACCATTTTCCAAAATAAATATATCCCAACAAAATTGTAGTGTTTGTACTACTCATCCTTTTTTTTACAAAAAAATCATATTTTCTAAAAATAAAAAACTAATCGTATAATAAGGATATTTTTGTTTGAATTTTTTTGACACTTGTTTTCTTTTTCCTCTAAAAAAATCTATAAAAAAATCCCTACTAATATCAGCTTCAGATTTTTAGCTATTTTTAGATTATTTTTAGATTTTAATTATTTTTAAAAACTATAACAAACAAATGTTATTTTCTTAAGGGTGTGTTTGGTTCAATCGAGGCGGAGGGGACGTGAAGTAAGAGAAAATATAATTTCTTATGTTGACAAAATTACCCATGCTTTTTAATTAAAATCATAAATTATCCTTGTTGGAATATTAAATATTTATGTTTTATTTTTTTTGACACAAAAAAAAATTAAGTTTTCTACTCATTAGATTTATTTTTTGGTTATATATATCCATTATAATTTAATCCTTATTTTTTTTTGTTAAGGATAAAAAAAGTAAATTAATCATTCTCTCCCCTACCCTCCCCTCGTTTAAAATTTGAACCAAACATAAAAATTTAAAATATTCCCTCCCCTCCCCTCCAAAAACCCTGAACCAAACAGGGCCTAAAAGTGATTATTTTCAAAAAATAAGTGATTTTTTTTTCTTTCTAAAAAAAACTACTCCCTCCAGTCTCAAATATAAGAAACAAAAAAAAATTGTTGGTCTCAAATATAAGAAAAAGTTACTACAATGATTACTTTTTTTATCGTTATTCCAGTTTTGTCCATTATTAAACTTATCTAACTTTTCCAATTAACAATAATCCTAAAAACTAGTAACTAGTAATACTAATACCTAAATTAATTAATTAATTAATTCTAAATCTAATATCTTCCTCAAAAAAGTTAAGGGTAAATTTGGAAATACAATAATTTTTTTTATCATTTATCCACTTCCTTAATATGTGTGTTTTTTTTTTTGTTTCTTATATTTGAGACCGGAGGGAGTATAATAAACGACCACTAAAAATAAGTAATTTTGACATTAAATAATTTAGATATTATTTTGTAGAAATTTTATAAAAAATAAGTTATTTTCTGTTTGTTTACCATTATAAAAATTTCCTTTCATAAAAAGATAATCTTTAACTTGTTTGGATGCAACCATATAAAAGTGATTTTGTATTACAAAATTATCATAAAGTACAATTATCCTAATGTAATATATCATATAAAATCAATAGTGTATTTTTGCCTTTTAAGTAAAGAGTTTTCATAAGGGTTATTTGTTTAAAGTGAGTAACTAAAATAACAATAGATGATGACAAGATTGACAGAGAGATGAGATTGATGGGATTAAACTTTATTAACTCATTCGTTTGTATTTCCCTTATCAGTTATACATGTTCTAGCTATCTACCAATATCATCACGTATTGCTCCTCGTAGTTTCCGTTCCCAGATAACGACGAGAAACTATTGCACCTATCAACCCCTGATTCCTCTGGTGATCGATCAATACAATAACATTAAGTTTCAATACTTTTAGTGAATATTAAACCCAAATATATTCTTAGAGTTTGGAAATTACTAGATATTATCCTATTTCAAGATTTAAAGAGTATATCCCTACGACACCTCAAATCAAATATCAAAATAAAGAAAACAAAGATAACATCAATATTGAGAGACAACTAAAACCATATTTAACACCATGATCAATAGAAACACTAACTAATAGAGTAATTTACATATAATCCCAACAAAAGTGAAATTAGTTACCCATATTCATGAGAACTTTACATAGATTAAGAAGAAAAGAGATGAACAAACATTACAATGATGATTCCTCAACTATTGTTGTGTATCCACCTCCAAATCCCCTTGAATCTTACTTCTTGGTCTCTCTTTGTGTTTTTATGGTGTTTGGATCTTGGGAGAAATGAGTTCTCTCAAAAAATTCTGTTTTAAACTCTATTTATACTAGTCAGAAAAACAGGGGCTTGCTTAGCTAGGAAGGGCTCGCTTAACCAGACCATATTTCTTCACAATTAAGTACTCGCCACATCAGCTTCCGAAACCTCCTTTCCTTGCTTAGCTAGGTCTTCTCGCTTAGCCAGCCTTCTCGCTTTGACCTCGCTTAGCCACCCATAGTGACAACAGCTGGATTTATGCACTTTCTATTTTGGCTCGCTTTGACCTAGCTTTGACCTCGCTTAGCGATCTAGTTGCACTTCGAAATCCTGGACTTTCTATTTTGTCTCGCTTTGACCTGGCTTTAGGCTAGCTTAGCCACCGACTCAGACTCAAAATATTCACTTTTCAATCCAAAATCTATTAATCAAAATTTACATACAAAAAGTGTTAGGAATAAGATAGAAATAGTATAAATGACTAATTGTATAATTAAAACTAATATTTACAATTAGTTGGGTTTTTTTTATATGAAATTGTTTTTAAAACAAGTCAATAAGTGCCTAAAATATGTATATAATTTTACTACTTTTTGGCACTTATCAGCTATGTCGTATCAAATTTGCGCCTTTATATTATATATGAATTCGTGTTGATAATGCTTAATTATTATATCTCAAATTTATACTGTTGCGTGTTCCTAAGTTTTGTCGGTCGAATATCCTTCTTGTGTTTATTCGTTTTAATTCATTGCTTGTTTAAATTAATTCAAATATAGATTTATATGAAACCTTAGGCTTAGCAATAGAGGCCAATTGAATATGTCATGATATTAATTGTATTCAAGGACACTTGTTTGCTGTCTATGATTAGTCGAATGAATTCTCATAAAACTGGTTTTCGCTTGTTTAATCAGTTTTATAATTGGCCATAGCATGAATAGATGAATGAATATTTTTCGTGAACCTATGATTGAATCGATGAGTTACCTAAAAGCCAATGACTCAATTGTTTTTATCAACTGAATTTTACGACTCTTAATAACCTGCTTGCAACTCAAAACCCTCATCTTTTATAGCTTTTTAATAATTCTAGTATTTGTTAAATACTGATTGCGAGTCTTTGGGAGACGACTAATGTTAACTATCTTGTACTATTATGAATTAAAACTTATTTTGATTTGTAATGACAATGATCAGTAGCAGTGATGTGTTGCTAGATACCATTTACTATTTATAATATTAAATAGATGATTTAATGTTATTGCCAACGTTACGGAAACCTACAGGGTCATTGATTGTTCTTTTAAATGTGTGCAAGTATACACAGACAAAAGTAGCAAGGTAAAGAGTGTATCGATCTCACTGGGAATGACTGTAGGTTATACATTCCAAGTTCATTAAAAGTAGTGATTAGTCTATTGTTATGGTAACAAAACATTTTTGGTTCTTAACACAATAAATAAAATAGCAGTTAAGTAAAGTGATGGTTGAAAACGATATTAAAAAAATAGTTGAAATCATGATTCATTTAACACATGAACGGTGCATAGTGACTAATAACTATTGTCTTGTCATCTGTGAACAAGCTTGCCTTGTCGTGTATGTCTACAACCTTAGATATGAAAATGAGGGATGAGTTGATCCTATGTATAAGTCATGCTTAATCTCATTAGAGCTCAGAAAAACACTTGCTTGTTTGGTGTCCCACTAAGGCTCTAAACTTATCCATAAGAATAAGTAGAGAATATATTTCTATATCTCACTTGACCTTATTAACTTTATATTTTCTATTACAATGTTAGATGTCTCTACACATGCAAGTTGTATTCAAATCTAAGTTGATCAATCCTAAATCTAAAGTATTTTCATAAAAGCATAAGTTAAAGATGACAAAACAATAATCATTCATTCATGTAACAAGTAAAGTAGAAATACCCATTACAAAGTAAATGATACTTCTACAAACACTATCGTGTCTCCCGTTATCAATCGCTGCCTTTTGCAATTGAGTAGCACCGGCGGCGCAACAACTCGTTCTCTATACTTAGATCTTCTCTTATGTTTTCAAGCACACATTTTTAGGTTTAGAAACCTGTATTTATAGGCAAATCCATCTTGGATCAAGTGTAGACCCGAAATGGTGACAACTAGGCCTAAAGAATAAAGCATATTCCCTTTGTAAGTACCACTTCAATGATAGTACAACCTCACACGGGGATTGCTAGTCTGGCAAGCTAGTCCTTATCCTTATCTAGAAAGATTCCTTCCACTATGTTATCCCATGTGCCTTTTTGTCTGCTAGTGCTTGCTTGACATGTTGACTTGTACAGAACACCCAATCTTGACAGTTCTTATTAGAAGATGCCTTTGATGACGATCCAGGACCTAATAGACATGCATGACATAAGTTCCCTCTCAACCAACTATTTTTTTATCAAAATTATATAATTACTCCTATTACATAAATCTAGACTCAAAACTAATGAAAGTGAATTAAGACATGGTTTGAACACCATATTGGCATAAAATAACTCGGGATTAAGGGCTTAAATTCCTCACAATAATGAGTCATCATTCACACACATTGGGAAACACCGTATTTTGCTTGTTGCCCAAGACAAGTGTTTGTCTTGGTGCACATGACACAATTTATGCTTCTAGTCAATATAGAAATAAAGGCAAATAAGTAATTATACACAACATATATTATCACATAATGTTTTTCTTAGATCACATAAACATTTCGTGACTTGGGTAGCAGTGATGTGTTGCTAGATACCACTCGCTGTTTATAATATTAAATAGATGATTTAATGTTGTTGTCAACGTTATGGAAACCTTCAAGATCACACACATAAGGAAAATCTAATGTGAGATTGGAAAACACCGTAAGGTACGGTACACTTAAGAGGAATATGGAAATGTGATAAGGATATCAAGGTAATTAAGTAAGCAGTGTACCACAAGGTATGGTGGGCAAGCGCACCTGTGTACAATGACACATGGTGTAATAACCGAGGCTAACGAGGGCGGGGAGTGAACACCGGTGCACAAGACATGACAATGTGCGGCTCCTGGCAGCTTCTAGGCAATAACCCGAATTCACATCGGAATAAGAGGGATCCTGAGGCTGTGCAGGTATGGGACTGCATGGTTGAAGGATGGTTTATAAAGATTGATAGATACTACCTATACCAACAAGTTGCATCTTCTTTTCGGGAGCCCAACAAATAAGAACTCCATAGTTAAGCGTGCTTGACTTGGAGTAGTGTTTGGATGGGTGGCCTTCTGGGAAGTTTCCTAGAATGCATGTGAGTGAGGACAAAACATGCTGAAAAGACTTGTGTTGGTTTGTGTGGTCAGTCGGTCATCCCGAAGGCTGTCTAGGATGTTACAAATGGTATCAGAGCAGACCTCTCCCAGTACGATGTGGTTCGGGGACGAACCAAGCGGAAGCTGGTGGGCATGTAATACCCGAGGCTAACGAGGGTGGGGAGTGAACGCCGGTGCACAAGGCATGACAATGTGCGGCTCCTGGCAGCTTCTAGGCAATAGCCCAAATTTACATCGGAATGAGAGGGATCCTGAGGCTGTGCAGGTATGAGACTGCATGGTTGAAGGATGGTTTATAAGGATTGATAGGTACTACCTATACCAACAAGGTGCATCTTCTTTTTAGGAGCCCAACAAATAAGAACTCCATAGTTAAGCGTGCTTGACTTGGAGTAGTGTTTGGATGGGTGGCTTTCTGGGAAGTTTCCTAGAATGCATGTGAGTGAGGACAAAACATGCTGAAAAGACTTGTGTTGGTTTGTGGGGTCAGTCGGTCATCCCGAAGGCTTTCTAATGTGTTACACATGGGGTGCGCGCCCTTTGCTTGTTTCTTAGTGGGCTTTCATTTTGCTTGTCGCCAAGACAAGTGTTTGTCTTGGTGCACAAGGTAAGGTCTTATAAATAGAACCCTTGTGCTAAAGCTCTAAACACACCAAATAAAGAGAAACTCAAAAGAAGCTCTTGAGAATTTTAGAGTTGCAAACCCTAAAATCTCTCTCTATCTCTCTCTCTCTCTCTCTCTCTCTCTCACACACACACACACACACTATAAACCTTCATCATTAGAGCTAGCACTCTTTTTGAAGGAACTTGTTCGTGTGGACTGGCTAGAGGTGTTATTGTTCTACCTTCAATGTTTGTGATCAAGCTTTGATTGTGAAAAAAATATTTCTACGCTAGAAGAGGTAACGCCCTAAACACATATCATGCCCATTCGTAAGGATCAATGATACTTCTACAAACACTATCGTGCCTCCCGTTATCAATCGATGCCTTTTGCAATTGAGTAGCACCGGCGGCGCAACAACTCGTTCTCTATACTTAGATCTTCTCTTATGTTTTCAAGCACACATTTTTAGGTTTAGAAACCTGTATTTATAGGCAAATCCATCTTGGATCAAGTGTAGACCCGAAATGGTAACAACTAGGCCTAAAGAATAAAGCGTATTCCCTTTGTAAGTACCACTTCAATGATAGTACAACCTCACACGGGGATTGCTAGTCTGGCAAGCTAGTCCTTATCCTTATCCAGAAAGATTCCTTCCACTATGTTATCCCATGTGCCTTTTTGTCTGCTAGTGCTTGCTTGACATGTTGACTTGTACAGAACACCCAATCTTGACAGTTCTTATCAAAATATGCCTTTGACGACGATCCAGGACCTAATAGACATGCATTGACATAAGTTCCCTCTCAACCACCTCTTTTTTATCAAAATTATATAATTACTCCTATTACATAAGTCTAGACTCAAAACTAATGAAAGTGAATTAAGACATGGTTTGAACACCATATTGGCATAAAATAACTCGGGATTAAGGGCTTAAATTCCTCACAATAATGAGTCATCATTCACACACATTGGGAAACACCGTATTTTGCTTGTTGCCCAAGACAAGTGTTTGTCTTGGTGCACATGACACAATTTATGCTTCTAGTCAATACAGAAATAAGGGCAAATAAGTAATTATACACAACATATATTATCACATAATGTTTTGCTTAGATCACATAAACATTTTGTGACTTGGGTAGCAGTGATGTGTTGCTAGATACCACTCGCTGTTTATAATATTAAATAGATGATTTAATGTTGTTGTCAACGTTATGGAAACCTTCAATGTCACACACATAAGGAAAATCTAATGTGAGATTGGAAAACACCGTAAGGTACGGTGCACTTAAGAGGAATATGGAAATGTGATAAGGATATCAAGGTAATTAAGTAAGCAGTGTACCACAAGGTATGGTGGGCAAGCGCACCTGTGTACAATGACACATGGGGTGCGCGCCCTTTGCTTGTTTCTTAGTGGGCTTTCATTTTGCTTGTCGCCAAGACAAGTGTTTGTCTTGGTGCACAAGGTAAGATCTTATAAATAGAACCCTTGTGCTAAAGCTCTAAACACACCAAATAAAGAGAAACTCAAAAGAAGCTCTTGAGAATTTTAGAGTTGCAAGAGTTGCAAACCCTAAAATCTCTCTCTCTCTCTCTCTCTCTCTCTCACACACACACACATTATAAACCTTCATCATTAGAGCTAGCACTCTTTTTGAAGGAACTTGTTCGTGTGGACTGGCTAGAGGTGTTATTGTTCTACCTTCAATGTTTGTGATCAAGCTTTGATTGTGAACAAAATATTTCTACGCTAGAAGAGGTAACGCCCTAAACACATATCATGCCCATTCGTAAGGATCAAGATTTGGGTAGAGTTAGGTTTGAAGAATATCTCTTGTAACTCTTGTAAAACGAATTTCTTGTAAAGTGAATTGATTCTAGTGGAATGGAGGGGCTGCTCTCTCCCTCAGAGTAGGTTGTTTTTGTTAAAATAAAACCATTGACGTAACTTTTCCTAACAGCTTAAGCTTTCAAACTAATAGGTTAATTTTCATGGTATCAAAGCCTTTATGACCCAAGGGTCACATGTTCGACCCCCGCTCCCCTCACTTTCTAATTTAAAAGTGGTATTTAAGTATATATGGTGGTTGGACCTATGCATTATCTACATTTCAAGCCCAATGGGCTCCTGCATGAGAGAGCATGTTAATATAAAAAATTGCCCTCCCACCCCTACACTTAACCTTTCACCTCTACATATTTTGCTGAATTGACTAATTTACCCTCATATATATAGTAAAATCAGTTGGAAGTTTTTTAACACACCCGAACACATTATTTACAAACTTTAAGTAAATAGCTTAAATTATAACGTCAAAAAAACATAAATTATATTTATTTAAATTTCAACAATTTTAATTTATATAATTTGTTTTTAAATAAATTTCACATATATTAATAAAAATGTAATTATTGTGATTATTTTATGTATGTGAATTTTGTAAAGATGTATATATTTAGGTATTTCACATATATTTCGGATAATTTTTTTAATTAATATAGGAGCGTCTCAGAAGTAAAAAAGAGTAAAAAATACCTTCAATGTGAAAGAAGCTTATGGGACGGATATCAACATTACATCCCCCACTAATTAATGGTTGGCTAGATGGATCAGGATTTGCTCCACTCGAGAAGACTAGTTTGAAGATGGTTGATTCCCATATTATATATGCATTTGTGGAGAGATGACACCCGGAAACATCGTCATTTCACATGCCATAGGGTAAAACGACAATCACACTTAACGATGTGTGTTGTTTGCTTCATCTTCCAGTTCGAGGCCATTTTTATGATCGACCTCCACTAGTGACTGAAGAAGGAGCTACTGCACTTGCAGTGGAGTTATTGGGGTGATATATAGAGAAGCTCAACAGGAGACTAGAAAGCAACGCGGTGGATATCATAGCCAAGAGTTGTTACATTGGATATATGAGACACATATTTTGCGTGGTAGATCTGATTGTGCTGCGAGGGCGTATATGTTGTTGTTTGTCGGGTGCACCATCTTTTCCGACAAGACTTTTTTCGCATGTAGACGCAAAATATCTACCGCTCTTTAGAGTTTTGGGTACATGCAGTAGGTTTTGTTGGGGCGTAGCTGCTTTGGTGACTTTATATGATAGTTTAGGAGATGTCTCGATGTATGTTACGAAGCAGCTTGCAAGGTATTCTTCACTCCTACATATAATTAACTTTTATGTCATTGATTTATTTGGTTTATTTATTTAATTAACTTTTAAATTTATTAGTTTTATGATATAGAATTATTATTTTTAAGTTATTTTGAAATATTATTCACGATATCTTTTTTTTGTATCAGTGCTGGATCCACGAGAATTTTCTAAACATTGGTATCACTACTAGAAAAAAAATTGATTTGGGACGGAAAATTCCGTCGCACAACAGTTCAAATTTTCGTCCCGATTCATTTTTGGGACAGAATTTGCGACAAATTTATTTCGTCGCGATTTCGCTGTTGCAAATTTGTTGGCACGGAATATTTGATTCCGTCACAATTTAGGGACGGAAACTGGGACGGAATGTAATTAAATTTTAAGACTCATTTAGTTATTCCGTATCAAGTGTGTAACAGAAATTCTATATTCCGTCCCAATATTTACATTTTGTATTTTTTTAATATTGTGACATAAAGTGTATATTCCGTCCCAATATTTATAGTTTTTTTACATACAATTTTGTTGGGACATATTTGATTGTAATTCAATACTTTTATACACATCATTCACATATCATCAATTTTAAAAATTCATACAAAACTTCAAATTCATTTATAATGCATCAATTGTTCCATCATCACATCTAATTAAGCATCATCAAATAACAAAAAAATATAAATTTTTTATCACACTACATCCATAAGGTTAAAGTTCTAATTATAACTAGTTAGAAAGTGCCTACAAAATATTAAACTTTCAATAATTTTTATGTTCTACATTCTAAAGTCATTAATATTACTCAGGAACCTAAGTACTATCATTTGCATTGCTTCCATGAGTAGCATTACCAACAGAAGGATCATCTTCATCCAAGTCCATTAAATCCAAATCTATATTTGCATGTTTAGCAAATGCGGCGTACATTTTATTTTGACGAGCAAGGATGGAATTGATTGTTTGTTGTTGATCTGCAATTGTTTGCCTTAATCGTGCCTCAACCTCTCCACTCATACCACTAACAATATCAACATAATTTGAATATTTGTTAGATTTAGATGCTGAGCCTTGAGTGTGTATCCTTCCATCCAAACCAAGGTCTACTCTACCCTTTGCATTTCTTCCTCCAACTGCTTCAATCATTAACGTATCATAATCAATTGGCTCAGGTTGAGTACCACTCTCATTATTACCGGACTCAAGAGGTTGAGACTCAACTTGTGAACATAGATTTATAAAAGTGCCCTGATAAAGAGAACATGTAATGGAGTTAATTATAGTGCAATGAATCTCCAAATAGACACATAACAATTTTCCAAACAAACACACTTTCAACCGCACAACAACTCCCACTAAACATTATGCCTAGTTACACATAGACCTTCCTACATCACTAAAAAATCAGCATAACATAACAGAAACAACAAGGACAAAACAGAAACAACAAGAATAAAATATGTGCAAGAACATAAAAGAAGCAGAGTAGAAACAGAAACATGGGACATAAACAGGAACATAACAAATAGAAATAGAAACAGCCAATAGAACAGAAACAAGATTAGGAACATTACAATATAATCATTTTTATCATCACACTCATCTTCAATACTCATGCTGCAAAGCTAGAAATTGCAAGTATATTCATAAATAAAGGAGTTATGTTCTTTTTTCTAGTTTCACAAACCAAGTATAAAAATAAAGGAGCAGAAATTTCGATACTCACATATGCATCGGTTGATCTCTTATCAACAAAATTTTGTGTCCCCTTCCTAGTGTGACACTTCTTGAATACTTCACCCTTGTGTGGAATTCTTCCTAAACTCTTATTCTACAATTGTCACACATATGATAAGTATATTATAAGAAAATGAGTTACAATATTATCACGATTGGAATATGTATAACTTACCAATTCAAGTTCATGTTTTAGTTGATTCTTTGATCCTTGGGTGTGCAATGAACCACCAGTTTCTGAATTCCGATTACGAGCTGCAATACATCTTATTGTTAGGTAATCTTCCTCTTCCCACAATGCAAGCAATTGTGCCCACACTTTTTAGTGATCCATGACGGTTTTTGAGACATTTTCTCTTGTACTCTAGACATAATTTTTCTTAGTAGATCCTTAGCTTTTGAATCCTATATGGTCTTAACAACATTCTCTTGTTCACCAATCCATTTGTAGCCTTTCTGGAATTGATGAAAATAATAATCGAAAATTAAATACAAAATAACTTACTTATAACATTATGAAATAATAGCAAATAACCAATATACATTACCGCCCATTCATTAAACCACATTTTTTTGATTTTATCATCACAACATTTCCAATTGTTGTAAGGGCCATCAAACATAGATTTAATTGTCTTTGATATATCTTTAGTTGCATTATCATCCGGATAAAAGCTGCCAAATTCAAAAGTATATATAAATTACACATGCATACTAAATTAAAAGAACAACTTGACTTACTATCCTTGTAGAGTATAAATCCACACTTTGTTATCTAAATGGTCTTTGCCCCATGGTAGATGTGGGTTATGAGGACCAGGTAAGGTAGGGTCTCCAAATGGTATAAAATGTCCGGGTTGGCTATTATCATCATTTATTGGTGGCATGGACTAAAACTCCATGTGTGCTGGTGTAGAAGATGAAACACTTGGATCACTTGATGGTGGAGAAGGTGTGTTAACATGTGGTTGTTAAAATCTCGAGTCAACTCGCAGAATCAGACGATTTAACGAGTTAACTATGTCCGACCGATCGAAATCGTACTCAGAATCGCCGGAGAAGAGGATCGGCGCCGGATCGTCGTGTTGAGACGCAAAAACGCAGAAACGGCGTGCGTTTCGATCCGCAGCAGCAGGGAAGACCCGCGAGCATGTGTTCCGGGTCGGCGGGTCGGGTATCGCGGCCCAGTTAAATTAGAAAACCAATTTTAATGAAACGCTGCGTTTTACTACTTTCCATTTGTTTCTATCAAATAGTTGCGTTTTTGTCTTTTCTTCATTTAATGAAACACAGCGTTTTGCTGACCCACACCTTTATATCAAACAAACAGAACAACAGTTGTTTTCACTCTTCTTTCACATTCAAGAACGTGAACTACTACTTCTCCCACTCTTTCTCATTTTTTTTAATCAACTCCCCACTCTGTCAACTTTTTCCCTCCAAATGAACAAACATTTCCCTCCATTACTCTCACTATAAAACCAACTTCTCTTCCTCTCTGTCAATTTCTTACGCATACTTCCAGATTTTCCACTTATTATTCACCCCCATTTATTTTGCAATTCTAAAAATGTCTTCACAACCTGGTGGAAGTTCTTCTGCTGCTGCTACTGCAACAATTGGCAGCAGTGGAACCAATGGGTCTATTCTTAGACAAAATAGAAACACAGCTGGAATGAAAACTGACATTGCTTGCAATCATGGTGTTGCAATTGATGGAACTAAAAGAAAAATCAAATGCAAATACTGTGAGAAGATTGTTTCGGGAGGTGTTTACCGTTTAAAGCACCATCTGGCTGGAACACAGAAGGATGTTGGAGCTTGCACAGGTGTTCCAATTGATGTTAAGGTTAAGATATGGGATGTGGTTGCATCCTTGCAAGAAAAACTTGTCAAGAAGACACAATCTGCAGAGTTTGAGGAACAAATCAACATCATTGCTGAATTTACGGATGAATCCGGAAAAGGAAAAGACTCTGCAGATGCCGATGGTCCAACCAAGCTTTTTAAGAGAAGGAACACTCAAGCTACCATCAATAGCATTTTCAAGAAGAGTGTGAGGGAAGATGAATGCATGGATACTGCTTCTTTCTTTTATAACAATGTTATTCCTTTCAATGCGGTGAAAAGTGAAGAATTTCATAAGATGTGTGCTTTTGTTGCCCGACATGGTTTGGGATTTAAGCCACCATCATACCATGAGGTAAGGGTGACATATCTGAACAAACATGTTGAAGCAACAGAGCTGATTGAAGAGGAACATAAAGCTGTTTGGAAGAAAACAGGATGTACCATTATGACAGATGGATGGACAGACCGAAGGAAGAGAACAATACTTAATTTTTTGGTAAATAGTACTAAGGGGACTGTTTTTATGAAGTCTATTGACGCATCAGACATCACCAAGACAACTGATAAAGTATTCAAGATGATGGACGAGGTCGTTGATGAGATCGGGGAAGAGAATGTTGTTCAAGTCGTCACTGACAATGCAGCAAACTACAAGGCAGCAGGCGAATTGTTGATGCAGAAGCAGAAGCACTTATATTGGACACCTTGTGCGGCACACTGCATCGACTTGATGCTTGAGGATTTTGAGAAAAACATACCCCTCCACAAGGAGACAATCGCTACCGGTAAAAGAATTACAACTTATATCTATTCAAGAACTGACCTTATCACTTTATTGCATCATTTTACTAAAGGTGGAGACTTGATTAGACCTGCTGCCACTCGCTTTGCCACTTCTTATTTGACCTTAGGATGCTTGAATGACAATAAGGGAGCATTGATACGAATGTTCACATCTGAGAAGTGGAAATCTAGTGTTTTCTCAAAGTCAAGTGATGGAGTTTTTGTTGAAAATCAGATTACAGATAAGACATTTTGGAGAAATATCATCATTTGTTTGAGGGGTGCATTTCCCTTAATCGAAGTGCTGCGCATGGTAGACTCTGATGAAGAGCCAGCCATGGGATCCATTTATGAAGCAAAGGATCGAGCTAAAGAGAAGATACAAATTGGCTTCAACGGGGTTCAGAGGAGGTAATTATCTCTCATTTTTCACTTGTTTGGTTTTGAAATTTATATACTTCAATGGAATAATTATTCCTATTTTTTTGTCTCTTTTAGTTACACCCCCTTATGGGAAATCATCGACAAAAGATGGGATAAACAGCTGCATAGGCCATTGCATGCTGCTGGTTATTACCTTAACCCCAAGATGCACTATAGTCCTACTTTTAAGGCTGATTTTGAAGTTAAGGAGGGAATGTATGAATGCTTGAAAAGGATGGTGGAAAATAGGGATGAAAGAATTAAGATTGATGCTCAATTGGAAGAATTCAAAAGTAAAGCTGGAATGTTTGGTGGTGAATTAGCAACATGTGCACTTAAGAACAAAACTCCGGCACAATGGTGGGAATCATATGGTGATTCATGTCTGGAGCTGCAAAGGTTTGCTATTCAATTTTTGAGCTTGACATGTAGCTCATCCGGCTGTGAGCGTAATTGGAGCGCCTTTGAGAGAGTAAGATTTCAAAATTTATATACTAATTTAGTTTTTTATTTTAAATTACCTAGTATATTTAGTTTTAATTAATTTTATAAATATTTAGGTCCACACCAAGAAAAGAAATCGTTTAAAGCAAAAGACCATGAATGATGTTGTCTTTCTCATGGTAAATTCAAGACTAAACAAGAAGAAGCAAGCTAGGAAAGGAAAGAATTATCTAGCAGATAACGGTGAAGATGGTTCAGATTTGGATTTGGATGCTCCAATTGAAGTCGGAGAAGATACTAATGATGATATTGGTGTTGCACAAGGAGATGATTTGGAGATTCCCAATGACAATGGTCAGGCTGAAGATGAAATTGATGAGAATGAAGATCATGTGGAGGATGATTTTCATGTAGAGTAGTAGTTTTAAAATAGGATTAAGTTATTTGCTTATGTTTGAATTATTTGCTTCAGTTTTTTGCTTCAGTTTGGAACTTATTTGATTTGCTTATGTTTTAATTATGCAATTTGCTTATGTTTGAATTTTTGTTGAATTTTGAATCTTAATTCATATGTTGAGTTATCTGTCATTATTATGAATTATTCCTATTCTTTCAGAGGTTACGATCCTACGATTTTGTATTGCGATCCTTCTCCGATCTATGATCCTCTATTTTGGTAGGATCTTACGATTCATGTTACGATTAGCCGAGTTACGAACTATCATCGCCCTCCCGATCCTAATCCAATTTACATGTTTCACAACATTGGTAGGTAGTGCTGATGGTGTTGTCACCAATGTAGGTGGTGTTGGTAGTGTTGTAACTTGTGGTAGTGGTTGTGGTAATTCAACAGAACGTAGTCGCTTCTTCTTGACTACCTCAAGATCTCCAGGTCGCATAAACTTCGAATGACCCTTCACAAACTATATAAGATGACAGTCATAAAGCTTTTTAAAGATAAACATGTATTTATGATCTAAACTAATAATCATTCTTAACTAAAATGAAACCAACAAAAAGAAAATTTAAGTGCTAACTATGGCTTTAAGTGGTAAAAATAAACAAAAACCTAAACAACAAATAGATTGATAGCTTATATTACTAACCCGTGAGGGTTTTGATGTGGTAGAAGAGGATTTGCGAAAAGGTTGAGTAAGGCAAGGCATATTCAAAGCCTTCAATATTTTAGCATTCTCTTCCATTGTTATGCGTCGTACTTCCTCATAAGGTGATGTCATTTTCACAAAACTAAGAAAAAGTGAAAAACAATCATTGACAACATAAGTGTTAAGCAAAACAAAATAGAAAATACACAAATGACATCAAATCGAAGAGTTGAGTTTGAACACTTACATCAACAGCCTTGTTTAGCTTGAGCAAATTAAAAAAAGCGTGTTTAGCTTCCTGTAGTTTCAAACTACTGAGAGGATAACTTCAAAACAACACTTGACATAAATATAAGAAAACAATCACAATTTGGAGAAATATTGTTCAAAGAAACCAACTAAAACACTAACTGGTTAAAGAAAACAATGAGTTTGCAATTAAACTGTTAAAATTGAAACACCACAAAGCACCACAAAATATAAATCCACAAAACACTAGCTGGGTGAAATGTAAACGGAAAGGGATGAGAAATTTCATACCAAGAGACGAATTGAGAGAAGATTTGACGGCGACTCAATTGAGGAGAAGAATAGAGAGCGATTCAGCGGTGGCCGCCGACGGGAGTCGAAGGTGCTCAGATGGGAATGAAGCAATTGCGTTTCTTTATTCTCAATTAGGTTTCTTCTGTGTTTAACCTTTCAACTTGTCTTTCTTTTTTTTGTTTTTTTTTTGTCAAGAGATTTGTCTTTCTTTTACAAATACAAATACGTAATAAACTTATTTAATATTTTTTTTCAAAAAAAAATTATTTAATTTTTTATTTTTTTTTTGGTCAGCCTAATAAGTAAGTTTTTTTTTTTGACTAAGGTAAGATTTTTTTTCGGTAAGCTTTTTTTTTTGTCAGCTAATAAGTAAGATTTAATTATTCTTATAAAAAGAAAACATTTTTTTTTCTTCTGTTTTTTAAATTTTATGAACTATATAACAATAAAAAATTTATACTACAAAAAATTTCTTAAAACAATACAAAAAATTTATATATATATTTTGACCAAAAATAAAAGAAATAATAATAATTAAAATTACATGCAGTAATAAATATATAATCTTTTCAATTGTGACATAATTTTATTTTTTGTCACCAAAATGACACCAATTTTCCCGCCCGAATTTTCACTAAATTTTGAACAAATATGTGACGAAAATCAAGTATTTGTCCCAAATTTGCGACAGAAATCTCAATCTGTCTCAATTTGGAGACGGAGTACCAATTCCGTCCCAAACAAATAAATAAACTTTTGTTATAAGACTTGTGACAGAAACACGTCGCAAATTCCGTCCCAATTTGAGTTTTTGGGGACGGAATTTGTTTCCGTCCCAAATTTCCGTCTCAGTTTCATTTTTTTCTAGTAGTGTATGCGTGCCATGTCTGGAATTAACTGTGAAGATTTAAATGCACCTACTCCTCGTGTTGCGCGTTGGAAGTATAAATAGGGGGATAAAAAGGTTGATGAGCTACAAAGCATTATTGATGATCTGACTCATGATGATGTTATATGGTGTTCTTTTGAAGGTCACCGAAATATCATTCCCTTTGATACCATTTGTTTGTTCAGTGGATGCATGTCTGCGTTGGTGTGGCACTACAGTTTCTCACTTGCCTGAGAGATGTATTAGACAGTTTGGATACATACAGTATATACCACCACCGCCATCGGTCATTGGCACTACTGATGTCGACATTGATTGGATTGATTATCATTCTAGCGTGGAGCGGGTCCTTGAGTCGGCGTAGATTTCTAAGTATGCATGGGAGGTTGCACCAGATTACATGTCATGGTATTATCAGGTATCACATCATAGACTTTGTCGTCTTGTTGATGGATAACATGGACCACCTCCAGTTCCAGAGTGGCTGCCACCTTTATGTCCAGAGTGGCAGCCACCACATCAGCGTGATGCACAGGATGTGCCAATTCATGATGCACAGGAGGTGCCGATTCATGATGCGCGTGAGAGATTGACTGTGATTGCTTCCGAGATAGAGCATGGACTGCATGTTTGTGGTGCTGATAGAGATGAGGGACCATTTGCATATTTTTTTAGGGCACTCAATTTGTATGGTTGTGCAGATTTACAATATTATTATTATTATTATTATTATTATTATTATCATGATGTACTATCGACTTGTTGTTATTATTAGTATTTATTGTTATGTACTATAAGACGTGTTGGAACTTATGCTATCGATAAAGGACCAATGGTGTAATTTTGCCTATTTATTATTATGTAATATATGACGAGTTTTTATTATTTAACATAATTAACATTATTGAGTAAAAAAAACATTATAACATCTATAATGTCAATTTAAAATAAATAACATCTTTAATGTCAATTGAAAATAAATAACATCTATAATGTCAATTTAAAATAAATAACATCTTTAAAATAAATAATATCTTTAATGTCAATTTAAAATAAAGAACATTAAAAAATCATTATAATATCAAAACTTCTATCTTATGACCACACTAGGTAAAATGTAATTTAGTTGTAACCAAGACTGAAAACGTCCGACATATGTTGACTTCAAAGAAATAAAAAGTTATTTCAATCAGGTGTTAGTTTGGGGAACGAGAATTTTGGTTTCATGTTTACCTGAAAGAAATAAAAAGTTACATTTATTTATATAAATTAATTAAATATTAATTTGAAATTAATATTTACTTGAGCCCAATGACTTCCATCAACAAATCCAATGCAAAAAAACCTTGCCGAAGTTGTGCTAGGTTTTCCCAATGTAACTAAGATGACATTATATTGATTTGCTACAAGATAACCCATGGTAGGTATGGTGAACCATCTATTTGACAATTGATTACCCAATCCTGAAATAAATAAAGAATCTATGACAACTTGTAGACCTTTTCCAAGTAATTTCTCATATAAACTGGTATTATTTTTCAGCTCATTATCCAACTCTCGACGAACTATGGTCAACCCGCCACTGTGTATCCAAGTAATGATGCAATTGTTCTAAACCCACAATTTCCATCTGACTCAACATCGACAATGTCAACTATATATGGATGAATAAACTTAGGAAATTGTTCCAAATATTTTTTAGTTGGTTGCTTATGAGATGGTTGTTTTTGAGATTGTTGTTTCTGAGATGAAGATGGTTGATATGGTTGTTTCTGATATAAAGATGGTTGAAATAGTTGTTTTTGAGATGATAATTGAGATTGTTGTATACACACCCTTTTCAACGATCCTTGGGAATCTTCATATTCTTTGTCGACATGCTTAAAGTATGAAGGATCACGATACACATCATAACCTTTTTGTGCTTTGCTTTTACCTTTCTTCACTCCTCCTTTAGTTTTTATTTTTTCAGGCGGTGCACACATGGAACATGTAGCTGGATAAGCAAGTTCACACACTTTACTTTTTAATGCTCATTTTCCAATAATACCAAGCAACTGAAATCGACTCCACAATCCATCTATTGCACGAGTCATGTCTAACTCGTATCCATCTTCTATGTCATCCTCCATTGGACCTTCCATAGTTAATTTGTTCCAGTAGACATGAATAGAATCCAATGGTATCGCCACACCACTAAGTGTATACCCACTCAATTCACATGCACAAGGTAACCCACATGTCGATCTCAATGTACAACCACACATTTATATATATATATATATATATATCCTTATTTGTTTCCACATATGCACACCTCTTCAATTCTTTTGCAATCTGTGTCATAGCGGCCGTAGACACCAATCCTCTAAATTTTTTTAAAAATGGGTCATTGTGCATGCACTCAGTATAATAAAAACTTTTTTGAAATGAAGCTCTATTTTTACCTATTCGTAAAATTATGTTTTAATTCATGGCATTCCAGCACTTGCACAAGTCAACTTAGCTATTTTCCAACATTTGCTTTAATTTCCAATGTTCAGACTGAACCCTAATTTCAAGGGTAAATTACATAAAGTTAATCAACTGAGTACAATGTTAACAACAAAATAAAAAAAAATCTTTAAATATTGTTAATTTTACCTATTAGTCGTCATGTTTCCCAAATGCATCACTTGATTGACCCATGTTGCAACAAATCTTGCTTTGTGAGGCTTCAACCATGTCTCTTTCACATAATTAACAAAAGTGCTCCATTCAACACATGCTTGCTCAAACTCGTTTAACTGCTCCAGATATTTCTCTTCATCACGACTTCACGCAAGTTTTCGCCACAATTCCATGACCGCATCAACCATATCGCTTGGTAGATTCTCCTTGCACTTGGAATTAACATTTTTTCTATATTAAAACGACAAAGAATATTACCAGTATGCGGAAATATAACTTCAATCGCATTCATTAAAGCAAGATCCCTGTCAGTCAAAATTACTTTTGGAAATAAGTCTTCCTTAATAAACAATCCTTTAAGTTTCTCTAATGCCCAACAAAAATTATCCTCCCACTCTTGTTCCATGTAAGCAAATCCAAGAGAAAATGTCAACTCAGTTGACGTCAGACCAACAATTTCAAGAAGTGGATGTCTGTATTTATTGGTTTTGTATGAGCTGTCCATAATCAAAACAATTGGAAACATGTTCAACTACTTGATTGAATATGGATGTGCCCAACATATATCTCTCAAAATTTCTGAATCATTATCTCTTCTTCTACTCCAACATACATATTTTGCATCATCTAACAACTGTAACAACTGTTGCATATTTTTTCTAGGACCTCTTTTCTGTTGTTGTAGAATTTTTCCGTTATTGTATATTTGATTGATATGAGTAACACTCTCTGGATTTTGCCTTTGAAACGATAGAAGTATGTTTCTTGGTGCTACAAGACACTTTGTCAAATCGTCTACATGTTTATTTTCAACTTCAGATAAACATCCCACATGAAGATGACCTTCATACCTATTAGGTAGTTCATGGTTGTGTATTGCACATCTCACTTCATGACAGTGTTGATCTAATTTTGAATGGACAACCACATATTTTATGAGCAGTTTTTTTTTTTAAATTTCAACTTCATATTTTCCGCCTCTATCACAACCTAGAATTAACTTATCACTTGCTTCTTCCTCTCTTTCCAGTCTTTTTTATCTAACCTAGTAATATTAATAGTGACCCTGTTTGTAAATTCAATCTCTCTAGCCCATTCTACCACAACTTCTTGTGTAGCAAGTTTTTGAGTAATTCTGAATACAGCAGTAGTATCTACAAAAGTTTGATTGGTAACGCTAGTTTGAGAACCTGCCATACATGTTTATAGTATATAAAATTGTAAAAAATAATGATAAAATAAATCAAACCAGAACACTTTTGAGTTTTTGGTCCGGTTTTACTGGGTAAATATAGCAAACCGAAACACACGTTCTTCTGTTCCAATATCACTTTATAGAAAATTTACACACCGGAACACATGTCAATCCATTCCGGTATTAGTTTCTGGAAAACTATACACACAGGAATACATGTTGTTCTGATCCAATAAAAATATCTAGAAATTTATACACACCAAATCCTTTTAAGATATATTTCAGTATTTTAAATTGAACCGGAACAGTTTAACGTTGTTCTAGTATCAATCTACGACGAACATATTAAAAAAATAGAACACCAGAACGGTTAAAAAACGGTTCCGGTAAATTTATCAAACCAGAATACTATTAGACTTACCAGAACAGTTAAATTGTTGGGGTGAGTGTTGCTTTCAGAATGGTGTAAATGAATGATAAAATAAATAATATAAAAAGTTAAATAATAAAAAGTGTAAAATAGGGTTATTAGGGGTAAAGATTTAAGTGTAGGGGTTGAAGGGCTAATTTTAATTAATATAAAACCATTGATGTGACATTTCCTAACAGCTTAAATTTTTGCGATAACTGGTTGTTTCTCAGTATATGTCTGGTTACCCGGTGGGAATGACCAAAAGCACGTTTGAATCAATTTTATTTACCTCAGGTTTGTATTTATGAATTTATCTCTTTTGTCCTTACTTGCTTTTCACCAACCTCATAACTCATCAACCACCTTCATTACTCCATTTTCACACATAAGAAACAACCGTTCACCAACCCCATAGTTTCATTAATCCTTCAATAACTCTCATTTTCCATTTATGTGTTGGGAGATCTAAAGATTGATGAAATTGCAGAAATTAATTTACTTTCATTCCTTATTTTTGCTAAAGATTGATGGCATTAAATTTACATAGTTATTAAAATTTTATTTATATAGGATGTTCATCTCACCCTCCTCATTCTCAAATTCACCAGTTTCAAAGAGTTTCTGCAAAGTACCAAGTATTAGTTGTGTTTGATACCTCAAGGTAAACTCAAATACTCCTCTTTTGTCCATTATCTTAGTTTTGATACCACTGTCTTTAATCTGTTTGATAAAATGCCTAAATAATGAACTGTTCTTTTCTTTGTTTTGCTTGAACTTAATTATGATTATTGCTCATTTTCTTATTCCGTTTGCTTGAAATGATAATGATATTGATGGAGTTTGAAAAAATATTCTAAGTTTTTCATGAAATGATAATGAGCTTGATGGAGTTGTAATATGGCTTTTAAAAGTTTTCTTATGTTTAGTAGAATTGGAGTGGATGGTTACTTGCATTAGATGAGTGATTTTTGTTTACTATTTTCATTTCATTTGTTTTCATGTAAGTGGTTATTTCAATATAGAGTTCAAGTTTGAATATATATTTTTATTTAACTTGTCTATATAGAATGGTGAATACCAAGAAACCTAGTGTGGATCTCCCCTCAACTAATGATGGGGTGCAGAAAATGAAAGCCTTTTGTGATCATAAGGTAACTGAAAACTTTGTCAAAGCTTGTTTGGATCAAGTTAACAAGGGCGAATGTGTTGGTACTAGCTTTACGAAGAAAAGGTGAAAAAATATTGTTTCCCGATTTCATGAGTTTACCGGAAGGAAGTATGAGAAAGCTCAGCTGAAGAATAAGAAGGATACTCTAAGAATAGATTGGCGAGCATGGTAAAACTTATTTGGGAAAGAAACTGGATTAGGGCGGGATCCCGTGAACAACACTGATGAAGCCCCAGATGAGTGGTTAGAGAGAAAACAGCTGATATGTGATTAAAAAGTTGTTGTCTTGTAACACTTTATATATGTATATTGGTGTTTATTATATCATCTGAGTAATGAACATGCAGGAAAATCCTCTTTATGCAAAATTTAGGAACAGAGGACTTCCATTTGCCAATGAGTTAACCACACTTTTCAAGAATGTAATGGCTAATGGTGAGTACACATGGGCACCATCAAGTGGGGTGATACCATGTGAGATTGACAATGATGATGTATATCGCCCATGCATGGACGATATTGATGTAGATGTAGAAGAAGGATCCAGCGATAATGAAGATGCAAGTGTAGGAGCAACGACTGAATTTGCAAATATTGGACTAAATTCGTCTCAAAAGACAGCTGGTCAGAAGAGTGGTGAGAAGAGAAAGAGAAATGTTGTTGGAGCAGATAAGATAAGTAAGAAAAAATCAAGTGCCTCATCAAAGATAGTTGAAGCTGTTAGTTTAATTGCAGAGACATGTCAATCCCGCAATGATGTTGTGGGTAATGCATCTATTGGTGAAGTGATGGTTGAGCTTCAAAGCATTGATGAAGTTTCAAATGATCTTGAATTGCATGCAAAATGTTGTCAATTGATTATGTTTAAGCTAGCAAGGAAAATTTTCATTGCTCTGTGAGATTCAAAGGAGAAAAGATTGAACTGACTGAAGCACGCATCTAACAACCCTTTGCCTTTCATGAATATGTGATATGGAACTATCAACTTGGATGCACTAACAGTTAAGAATTATGAAGTAAACTATGAAGTAATAGGAAGTACTAAGAATTAATCTAGGAAGTAATAGGTAGTACTAGGAATTAAATTAAGAAGTAATATTAAGTTGTCTTTAGTTCTATCCTAGTTGTAGTATTGTTATGTCGTTCTGGTTGTAATGTTATCTTGTCTTTGATGTTCTATTGTAGTTGAAATTTTATTGTTCTTGCTTATGTACTCAAGAACCTATGTACTTTCTATCTTTTAATGAAAGCTTATATTTTAGTTTGATCTTGGTTTGGTGACAATTATGTTCTAATTTGATGTACTGTACTGTTCTAATCTGGTTATGTGTATCGTTCTGATCTGGTTTTGTTGAAGTTTTTTGTATTGATTTTGTACTATTATGATCTGGTTTGATGACTGTTATGATCTGGTTTGCTGTATTGTTCTGGTTTGATATGTATTAATCTGGTTTTATTGTTTTGGTAATTAATATTTGACATTTTTGTTCTTCTTTTTATGATGAGTTACACATAGATCATACTATAGAAAAACTAAATTGAATCAAGTATAATGTGTATAGTTTAATTAAGAAAATCATATGATAAGAAAATAAATAAACACTAGTATATTCTTCTTTACAACATTGCATCAGTCTTACAAAATTGATATTCTTCTTTCATACATGAATATGCTCCTCCCTTCTATTTTATTCACGTGTGTTACCAGTGTTACAAAATTGCATCACTGCATGTTTGATCACTTGATGTACCAATTTGCAAACCTTACTTGATATATTGTTTTGTTCAAGTTTTTTATACGGGTTTTTATAACTTTTTTGTAATGAATTTATTTGCATGTAGTTATCATTTGATCAAAATGAATTATTGAAATGAAGATGATGATATTTATGAACAAGCTTCTTTTGTGGTTGCACTAACAGGTGAGTATGCTATAAAACATCTATGTAAAGAGCCATGTAGAACTAGTGAACTAACGGGACATGCATGGGTGAAAGAAATATTGCAAGGGAATCCACTTGTTGTTATGAAATGTTTCGAATAGAAAAACATATTTTTCATAAATTTTGCAACAAATTAGTTGATTTTGGTTTAAAGCCCTCTAATCACATAGGGGTAGAAGAGATGGTTGCAATGTTTTTAGTTGTTGTTGGACATGCAGTGGGTAATAGAATGATTAAAGAAAGGTTTCAACACTCGGGAGAAACTGTAAGTAGACACTTTCATGATGTGTTACTCGCTTGTCTAAGTTTGTCCATGAAATATATTAAGCCTAAAGACCCAATGTTCTGTGATAGTCATGCAAAAATTCAAAATGATCCACGTTATTGGCCATTTTTTGAGAATGTCATAGGAGCAATTGATGGTACACATATTTCATGTGTTGTTAGTGCCGGCGACCAAACTAGATTTATTGGAAGAAAGTGATATCCTACACAAATGTAATGGTCGTATGTGATTGGGATATGTGCTTTACTTTTGTATTAGTTGGATCAGAAGGTACTGCTCATGATGCTCGTGTTTTTGACCAAGCTCTCACAAATGCAAACTTGAATTTTCCACATCCTCCCCGGGTATAAATATATTTTTCCTTACATATATTTTTTTTTTTCATTTCATTATTTAGAATTTATGATTTTATTTTTTATTAGGCATGTATTATTTGGTGGATGCCGGTTATCCAACACCAAAGGGATATCTCGGTTCATATAGATGTGAACGTTATTACCTCCTTGATTTTAGACGTTCTCAAGGATTTAAAAATAATAATGAGGTGTTCAATTATTATGACTCAAGTTTAAGGTGTATTATAGAAAGAACTTTTGGTGTATGGAAGAATAGGTTTGCGATTTTACGTCGCATGCCTAAGTTCACAATGAAGACACAAGTTCAAATAGTTGTTGTAACGATGGCAATACACAACTTTATTAGAAGGAATGCTGAAATGGATGTTGATTTCAATCGTTATAAAGATGAAGACATAACCCTTGATCGTGATGATTATCGTAGAGCAGTTAACTTAGATTTATCTTAAAATTTAAATACAGATTCATCATCTGAGATGAATCATGTTCGAGACTCAATTCAAAATCAAATTATAGAGCTCAAGATATATAACTAAAATAGTAGTAGTTTTTTTTTTAATTTTGTATTATGTTATATTATATGCTTGTAATTTTATTTGGGTACTTTATGTTACCAAATATTCTATAGTTTTCTTAAAAAAAATGTATTTAGTAGTTATATTTATTTGAGTTTTTTTTTGTGAGTATTTTGTTATTTATAATTATGTTGATTTAATATTTTTATTTTCAATTTAATAAAAGCCCATTTAACTGATTGTTGATTTAATAAAAACTCAATTTCAGTTTAATATAATTATGTTGAGTATTTTGTTAATTTAATATGTGTGTTAAAGTCCATTTTGGTCATTTACACATCCAAAAGTAATTTTAACTCAAAATATCCAAACAACATCTTTTAAATAAATCACTTTACATTCAACTCACTTTTAATCAAAATCAATTCTGTAAACTCAACTTTATCAAAATCAATTGTCACCACCGCATAACCAAAAAAAAGAGAAACTAGATACTCTCTCCGTCCAATTATATACGCCCTTTTGACCATTATCACGATTACTAAAAAATGTGAGTAGTGTAATTATTATGTTTAATTTGTATATAAATTTTACTAAATTATCCTTTGTTTGTATATTCATTTAATTTGATTTTTCACATTTCAATGCAACTTAGTATAATAATTAAAAGTATGTGTATGAAAAAAGTAATGATTACACATAATTATTTGTAAAGAGACATATATTTAGAGACCAATATTTTTTTGAAAATGTGTTTATAATTTAAGACAAAAGAAGTAGTAAACAAAAATATACACGTGTTTGCTTGTTTTTTTTTTTTTTTGACAAACACGTGTTTGCTTGTTATCACGTTGAGAACGTGAATCTCTAATAGCTCCGTAAGAGTCACATTACAATGGCTATTATATTGTGTTATCTTTCTTTTTGACAGCATATTGTGTTACCTTTAGGCATGCTTTTTATATTTTTATTCACATCGATCGTAATGAATTTAAATAAAGTAAATGTTAAACATTGCACCTTTTGCATTAAATAAAAAATAAAAAATAATAAAATAATTTTAAAATTTGTGTATCAAACTTTTTAAAAATGTAAATTATGTTTATTTCAATATAAAATTTATTATTTTTAGATTTTTTAACCATTGCATAGGATGTATTGGTTATCAAGACTTTTTAAATAATTATAGATTTTTTTAAATTTGTGTGGTATAATATTTTTCAAAATTTTCAACTATATGAGTGTAAAATAGTTTTAAACTGATATTCAATATCAGCATCTTGTATGACATTATGACATATTTGTACTGTTTTTTTTTATTGAAGAATCGTGTAAAACGTGTATACTGTTGTTACACTGTTGTTACACACGAACTTTAAACTCTATATTTATTGGCAAACAAATTAACTCTTTCCTACTACTTCCTTTTTTTTTAAATGAAACAAAAATATCTATTTTAATTTTTCACATTTTTTAAATGAATTAAATAGTAAAAACAAAAAGGGTTAATTATATTTTATCCTCTGTAAAATAAGTTAAAGTTGTTTTACTCATTTAAAATTAGAACCTCTGCTAAATATAATAAAACCGCCACAAAATAGAACTTCTCTCCGCTAAATATAATAAAATTACCGTTAACTATAATATAACTTCAACTCACTTGGGTTGGCGTAGTGGTGTTGGCTTGGGTCCTTGGAGTTTGCTCCTCACAAGGTCTCAGGTTCGATTCCCACTGGTGCTAATTTCGGTGGGCTAGTCCATACAGAGCAAAATACTCTGGCTTTAAATGGGATCCCCGCAAGTGGGCGGTGGGATTGGTCCCCTCGGATTAGTCGGTCTTTAGGCCGGATACCGAGCTTTCAAAAAAAAAACTATAATATAACTTCGAAAAAATATATTAAACCCACGGCTAAATAACAAATCTACAAAAAAATTTAAATTATGAAGAAAAAAAAGTTGAGTTGTCAATTTTTTTTAAAAAAATGAAAAAAAAATAAAAATGCCATGTAGCATGCTACATTACAGATTCTGCCCACTCAGATTCTGTTGACTTTGATCCATTTTTTTATAGGGTGTAAAACAACTTTGCTCTATTTTACAGGGTGTAAAAAGTAATTAACCCAAGAAAAAGCTGTCAGGTAATCTAATGGTTAAAATTTCACCTGTATTAAGTGAGCGTATCAAAGTTTGAATTTATCTTGCACATTACGAAGAACGTCCTTACCAACTGAGTAAACTGTAAATTTTATTTATGCATTTTTTTCATCGTATCTTAGTGTTTAGAGTTTCACTTTACAAATATGAATAAGTGGACATACTAAGATTCAAATTACGGTCCTTACATATAATATATTTTAATTTATTATGTAGAGAAATAACATATATACATTTTTTTTTGGATTACCATACTATTGATATGAAGTTTTCACTGCCGATAGCAATGATTAATTTCTGCCAAGAAATTTGTGGAATACACAAGATGTGTTCTCCCTATCCAACCGAATTTTCTACATACACATGAGTCATAAATCGAACTTCTGACCACATACTTAAACGGACCAATACACTTACCACTTGCACCAATTCATTGTTGATACATATATACATTTTTCTATCATATAGTTTCGTGATTAAACTTATATATTTTAAATATAAAGTGTGAAAACCAAAACTCTGATCCCATTCATGATATTCGAGGTATTTTAAAAAAAAATATTTATTCATTCAAATTGATAAAGCATACCAATGCAATATAAACTTAAAATAACAAAAAATAAAAATGATGAAATTGAGAACAAAGTAATTACATCCATGTTAATAACATAAAATGACAAACTACATATATATGCTATAAATATATTTATATTGAACTTTCCGGAATATATTCAAGTCACTGAATTTATAACATTGATGAGACAAAAATAAGTTTTTTGTATGCACTAGATTGAATTCATTGTCATAGGTTTTTTTTAGTTTTCACTCTCTGGCTCCTATCGGAATATGAGACTCTAATAGTCTAGAATTCAAGTTGAATTCTAACATCAAATAATGTAAATCTCTTCACAAATGCAGTTGTGGGATCGAGTGGCCCTATATACCAAATTCAACATCAACCATTATTAAAATAGGGGGATGGGTACCTCAACTGGTTAAGCTAGTTGAGCTAAGGTAGGGATATCAATGGGGGGATTGAGCGGATGATACTTTACCACTCATTGCCCATTCCTTCTTTGGAGACATTTTTTCCTCCTTCTCCACGGGAATATTTCATCCCCATTCCCATAGTAACCTCAAAGCTCCACGGAAATAAAGAATTAATTAAATTACTATACATTTTAATCAAAAGCATTGCACTAATATCTTGTTTTTCTAAAAAAATATATATTTTGTATCTTTCATTTTTTTAAAAATAAAAATACATTTTTCATCAATAACAAAAAACTGCAAAAACACTTTCTAATATTTCATTTTGTAAAAAAAATAGATATCCAATTGAACTTGTTGCCACCATATTTACATTATCATAATCTATATAAAGTATTAATTATTATTTTTTATTAAAAAACATATAAAGTTATATAGTTATATAAAAATTTAAATAATATGGTCGGAGTCGGAGAATCCGCGGTTGCGGAGGGACCTTCTCTGTTCCCTGTCCCAAATTATGCACGAGGGAATTTTTTCCTCCGTCTCTGTCGCCACGGAGAAAAAAAATCAGCGACTTCGAATCTTCGTGCAGATAATTTCCACGGATAAGTTTTCAAATATAATTGTACTTCTTTAAACTAAGGGTTAAGGAGCACGAAGTCCAAGATTCAAATCCTGACAAAAGAGAAAAATTAACATTGTAATATACTTAACCCACTTGGGTTGGCTTGATGATATTGACTTGAGACCTGAGAGTATGCTCTTCCTCGAAGTCTCAACATCAATTTTCTCCAGTGACAATTTAAGTGAGTTAGTTTAACTTATTAAAAAAAAACATTGTAATATATTAACAACTATAATATAGTTTATAAAAACAAAAATAAACCATCAATAAATTATGTTTGGTATCCCAAAAAGTCTACTTTGGTGGGCTGGACTTTAAAACTTACTCAATTTTACCATTACTTTTTTAATTTACACGTTGGATAAAATTTGTACGCACATTCAAAGCATCTAAAGCAAACATTGAAATTCCTGGCAATCAGTAGTAAGATGCTTTAGCAATTGCTACAGCATCTACGCACAGAACAGATAACATAAAAATATTAAAGGACATAAACACAAATAACACAAGTGTTTGTTAACCCAGTTCGGCGCAACTGCCCTAGTCTGGGGGATACCAATCCAGGAAGGAAATCCACTAAGTAAAACAAATTCAAAGTCAAACTCCTCGTTTGCACTTCTCACTTCCTAACTACCCGTTTAGACTTCTACCTAGGAACTCCTAGATACGAGAACCTCTGCTCACTTCCTCTCAGTTTGAAGACTTCCACGCAAACAACCTCTGGTTCACTGATCTTCGCACTGGCATTAAGTTCAATACATAAACACTTAAACGAGAACACTCTCAAACATAGAAATAAACTCCATACCTAACGGCTTAGGAGCAATCTCACAATAAACAAAAACAAACACCCTACGTCCTTATCATGTATCAACGTGATACAGGAAAGGCTCACAAGTTCACTACTTAACATATAAAACAACGCACGCTTTAGTGAACACAAGAAACAACCAACTCCGTACTTCATAGCTTAAGAGTGGTACACAAACAACTCCATACTTAAAAGCTTAGGAGTGCACACGTTAAAGCTCAAGGCTTTAACCACGAAACCCTAAAACCCTAAAGACTACATCTTGTAAATATTGGCTTCGCTACGGACTTTATGTTTTACACATGTATATATAGAGTCTTTAGCGCAGCTTGACTTGTTCCTTAAGAAAAGGAGTCTTCAAAAATATATCCAATAAAAATAAACCAAATCCTAAAATATAGGAATTATATTTTAGAATTAAATCTTCACATAAGAGATAACTTCTGACCCAAGGCGCGTTCTGTTATGCCAGCTATGCATGATAAAATATATTTTTAAAACAAATCTTTCCAAGATATATTTCAAAAATAAAAACGCGCGCGCGCCTAAGCTTCAGGGCTCAACATACTCAGATGCTTCAGCATGTCCTAGAGCATCTGGTCCAACATCTGGCTAGTTAGTGTTTTAGCAAAAATGATGCCAATACAAAAACACCAACAAACATAATATTATATATCTTTATAAAAGGGTTCCTCAATCCATATCTATAGGAATCAAACTATAGCTAAACACAAAAATCACAATATGAGTTCCAAAAGGCAAACATTGATCCTTTTGTTAGTCTTAACAATATTCTCTTTCACTATCAAAGCATCATCATCACCACCACCATGATCTAGTGGTGGCATTGCCATCTATTGGGGTCAAAACCTAGGATATGGTACATTATCATCAACATGTGACACAAATAACTACAAAATTGTTCTCTTAGCTTTCCTAAATGTCTTTGGAGAAGAAGAGTTCCTAGTTGGAACTTTGCTGGTCATTGTGGCGATTGGAGTCCTTGCACAAAACTAGAACCAGAAATAAAATATTGTCAACAAAAAGGTGTCAAAGTTTTACTTTCTCTTGGAGGTGCATCTGGAACTTACTCTCTTAGCTCATCAAATGATGCTAAAAATGTTGCTGAGTATCTCTATACTAACTTCCTTAGTGGTCAATTTGGTCCACTTGGAAGTGTTACCTTAGATGGTATTGATTTTGATATTGAAGGAGGTTCAAATCTTCATTGGGATGACCTTGCTAAACATCTTGACAATCTAAGACAACAAAATAGGTAACTTTAATATTATTCCCTCCGGTTCTTAATATTACAGAAAAAAATTGTTTTTTAGGTTCATTAAATTTTGAATGTATTTGATTTATATTATAGACAAGATAAATTCGAAATTCAATAAATTTAAAAAGTAAATTTTCTCTTATATTAAAGATTGAAAGTATATTACTCTCTGATCCTTAAATATAAGAGAAAACTTTACTTGTTAAGTTCATTTAAATTTAAATGTATTTGAGCTGGGATATCTGGACACTCATTTATATTTTTTTCTTCGCTACCCTAACTAGTTATATATCTTTTATAGGTACTTTTACTTGGCTGCTGCACCACAATGTTTTATGCCAGATCACTACCTTGACAAAGCTATTAAAACTGGTTTATTTGATTATGTACTTGTTCAATTCTACAATAACCCTCCATGTCAATATAATATAGCAAATGGTGATGCAACATTGCTCTTACAATCATGGAATTCTTGGACATCATTAACTCTACCAAATAATACTGTTTTCATGGGATTACCAACAGCACCTACTGCAGCTCCTAGTGGCGGTTATATACCACCAAATGATGTCATTTCTAAGGTTCTTCCTTACATAAAACAAACACCTAACTATGGAGGAATTATGCTTTGGGATAGATTCAATGATGTTGGAAATAATTATAGTAATCAGATAAAAGAGTATGTTATACAATCCGTTCTTCGATTCGTGACAAAAGTTTCCAAGGCAATAGTCGGGTGTTTGTCGGCAGCTTTGAAAGTCGTATTCCCGAATTAAGTTAAATCACATTATCGATCGACGTAGATCACACAAAAAACTATATGTAGGTGCATTGAATAAGAAGGAACTTGTTAGACATAGATCGTTAGATAAAAAAAATAAAAATGATGACCACTTGTTAGGTTATGCACTTTTAGGCATGTTATCTATCTATCTATCTATCTATCTATATGTATGTATTGGATTTCGCTTTGAAATTTGAATAATAAAATTCACATGTGTGATTCTACTTTAACTATTTTGTTACTAGTCTATGTAGTTCGCCGAAATGCATCTTTTATATTCACATTTAGGTTTTTATAAGATTTTGTGTTAAGAAATATGTAATCTGAACTCAAGTTAATTGTAAACAATTGGAATAATTATTATTAAGAAAATTTCAATAATGTGAGGACAAGCATTATTCACTAATCCAATTAATTGAAAGATTTTGCTTTTAATCCCTATTTTTGCATGTACCACTTTTTTTAATTTGTGGTTTATCGAAATGTCCTAACTTTTGTCTATGTTTGTCTTTTACTTAGCCGGCTCCTTTTTGGAAATTCTTGTGAGATTTTTCTTTTGATTTTAGAAAGATTGTGACTGTCATGACAGCTATTGTGAGTTTTGCCTTTTTGCTGCTGTTTACGCTGTTTTTTGGTTAACAACCGCTAGTTTGCAATGCTTGAGAGACCAACTAGAGAATCTCGGGACATGTTTGTGCATTTATGGTTTATGTTTGAAAATAGCAATGTTCATTAACGCAAATGAACAAGTTTGTTTGTAAAAAGTAAATGAAATGAAAATAAATGACTTGAATGACAAGAAAAGTAAAAATACTCAAAATGAGTACGTATTTGACAAGAAAAAGTAAATGCTTCAATGAATTAAAATGCAAGTAATGTAAATGAAAGCAGTAAATTGCATAAAAATGATAAATTGCATTGAATTGAAAGAAAATGATCACAAGATCATACATTGTTTCCTCTTGTATTCCTTTTGCTCGAAATGCTTGGGTAGTCAGAATTTGTAAGGATTGTTTGTATGTGAATTTGTGATATGAATTACATCAAATGAACTATTATTTATAGATAAATTCTACAACTATCTATAAAAGACTATATAACATCCATTTGACAAGTGTCTTGCCACCTAATCTTCATTCTTGAATGCCAATGGTTGCCAAGTTTGAATGAAGAGTTGCAATGGTTTGAATTTTGAATCTTCAGAAATGTTGATAAATTACAAAGTTACAAAAAGTCTTCGAGTTCGAGTGATTCTGATGGTTACTCGAAATACCTATAACTTGAACCAAGTCTTGATTTACTTCTTGGACTTGTGAATGCTTTCCATCTTCTGAAATTCATGAATATTTTCTTATAACAATGTTCTTTTTTGCTTAAACGCATTACCTTTGACCTTCATATGAAATTAAATGATATGGAAATATTAATTTCCATGATTGAAGGTTTATTGATTGCATTCAAAGAACATTTAGTGCATATTTTGACTTAACCAAAATATGGGTGTCGCGCCGCGAAAATCGCCCGAGTGTCTAGGACACTCGGAATGACACAGAGTCGCCACCAAATTTTATTTGTTAAGGAAAATATTGATAAAACCTTAAAAACAATGGAAAGATACTCGTCGCAACCATTTCCAGGTTCGGGAGTTGGTTATGCAAGGGGAAGGTGTTAGCACCCCTCACATCCGTTGTACTCAACGGGAACCTCCTAATTAGTTCTAGGGTTTAAGCTTTTAGGGTTTGTTTACATGTTTTTCATTTTATTAGAATTTTATTTTATTAAAGGTATTTACAAAAAAGGGGGGAGAAAAATTAAGCTTTTTATTATTGGGCTCGACAGGATGTTGAATTCTGCTCCTACGTATTCTCAGGTGCAATGAGAAATCAGAGTTTCGTAGTTCAGGGTATTAGTGTTTTTTAGAGAACAATGTGTTAATCGAATTCATGTGGTTAAACATAGCTTGTGTGCTCGCACGATGGAGTCTTAAGCTTCGTTTGTATCACGTTTGAATTGATTGTATACATGTTCTTCTTTGAAAAACAAATCTTTGTTTTGTTTTTTAGTTGGCCCGAAGGCAAAAAGTTAAATTTGATTTGTTGATGTTTTTTAATTATGGAAGACGAGTAATCGGTAGAAGAAGCGTGAGCTAAATCTTCGATTATTCGAGGGAGGGATGAATGTACATTCGGGCGTCCCCTTTTTAATCCACTTAATTTTTTAGAATTATTTTGGTATTTTTTAATGTATTTTATGTTTAGAATCTTATCATAAATAATTAAAATTGTACAACTAAAAGACACAAAATAGTGTACACCTAGTTAATCCTAAAACAAATTGAAAAAAAAACGTGTACATAACAAGGCTTGACACATGAATTTAAACAAAACTCGTCATCAAAACACAAGCAAGACAAGTTTAATATATCATCACACAATACATATACATATAGCTATGGTCTAAGAGTTTTAAAGGGATAACTTTATTTCTTTAGCCACAACAAAAAAACAAACACGCACCATAAAGAAAAAGGAAAGAATGGAAAACATACGGAGAAAACGAATGCAACCGAGGAAGAGAAAGAAGAGAACCAGATGAGGGATGATGATGGAATAGCAACAAATTGCTATTTGTGTTTTGAATTTTGTGTCTTGTTGCAGCCCCACTTTTTTTTTAGTGACTTTCCCCTTTTCTTTTCTACTTTGTTTGTTTCTCTTTTATTTGCTTTATTTAATTATTATGATGGACAAACAAATAAAATACAAAACAAGTATAATGCAGGCAAAATTTGGGGTATGATAGCTGTCCCTATTTAAATATCTCTTAACTTGTTAAAAGATAGTTAAATATCAAAAGACCCCAAAATTTGGCCTTGTGGACTTGAAATGATCAATTGTCACCTCGAAGGTAGCTATCGTCACCTCGAAAGGTGCTTCTATTCGAGTGACTTCCATTGTCACCTCGAAAGGTGCTTCTATCCGAAATATTTCCATTGTCACCTCAAAAGGTGCTTCTGTCCAATTGTCACCTTGAGAGGTGCTTCTATCCAATTGTCACCTCGACAGGTGCATCTATCCAATTGTCACCTCGACAGGTGCATGAGGTGCATCTATCCAATTGTCACCTCGAGAGGTGCATCCATCCAATTGTCACCTCGAGAGGTGCATCTATCCAATTGTCACCTCGAGAGGTGCTTTTTATCCGAAAGATTACCATTGTCACCTCGAAAGGTGCTTCTATCCGAAAGTTCTCCATTTGTCCCTTGAAAGGTGCATCTATCCAAAAGTTCTCCATTTGTCACCTTGAAAGGTGCATCTATCCAAAAGTTCTCCGTTTGTCACCTTGAAAGGTGCATCTAACCAAAAGTTCTCCATTTGTCACCTTAAAAGGTGCATCTATCCAAAAGTTCTCCACTTATGTGTTGGTGTTCTATGAGAGGAGCACTCACACCTTTCACTTCCCTTGTGGAATGATGACTCCAACTCTACTGGATGTAGCTGCCATCACTGGTCTGAGTCCAATAGGGGAAACGTTTGATCCTTCAAAAACAAGTAAGAACGTTTCTCTTATACTTAAAGAAAAAACGTTTTATAAATATATTCTCGAGCATCACCAAGAAGGAGAGGTCTCTGCTGAGGAACATGTGGCCTTCCTATCTTTATGGTTGGCCCATTTTGTTTTCTTCTCGAAGTCACTCCAAGTGGCTCAGATGTATATTCCCGTAGCTATTCAACTCCATGAAGGAGTCCCTATCTCACAAGGGCGCCTCATACTTGCCGTTCTGTATGAGTCTATGGGGGAATTCTGTGATGGTTTGAAGAAAACAACCAATGGAGCCCCCTTCCCAGTGTCTGGACCATTGTGGTTATTGCAATTATGGTTAAATGCCACATTTTCTAGGGAGATGGATTTGACAATCCCTTCACGTTTCCAAGCTGAAGTTAAGGAACGCTCGATCGAGGGAATAAGGTTAGCTCGACTTACCCCAAAATCCAAAGAACAAGACCCACAAGTACTCTTTCTCGAGTACATGAAAATCTTTTTGAACTTAGTTCATTTTTTACCACATCATGCCCATTTTGTGAAAAGGGAAGTGGGGCCACTTTGGCTCCAGGATGAATTTCCATCTGATGCTCCTTACAACGCTGAAGATGTCAATGAATTATGGCAACATTACCTGCACCCAACTGTCCTTTCATGTAGAATTGGTAATACCTCGAAGCATTATGTTTTGGTTGGTTACCAACCAAACTTAGTTTCAAGACAGTTTGGGTTATCCCAAACTTTTCCCAAGAGTTTGTTCGAGGGTGACAATAACATGGTGGACGGCACAGAGGTTTCCAAAGATCTATACCATAAATACCTCAAAGCCTTCAACAAATTCATTTATAATGTTAACCTAGTCGAATTCAATCATTCCTTTTATTGTATTGAGAAATTCTCAAACTGGTGGAATAATCATTATAACAAGAACTTAGTTGGAGGTGTCTCCACCAATGTTGCTCGACTAGAAAGCGGTTTCTTTCAAGAACAAGTTGAGAATTTGAAGGCTCAATTCAGAAATAAAGGTAACATTTCGCTTTAATAACCATGTCAATCCTTTAATTCGTTAGTTTCTATTTCGAATAGAAACTTGTTTTAACATTGCTTCATTACCCAACTTCCAAGTAAGAACGTGATGGATGAAACCACTAAACTAGCTGCTCGAACGGTAGACAAACCAAAGAAAGCTGGTGGCATCCACCTGGAAGATGATGATGATAGGAGGAAGAAAGAAGAGACAACCAAAGCCCAAAATGACAAGGTAAACTTTTATCTCAACTTATATTACCTTGAATCAAATATATATGTTTTCTTTTCATAGTTTTTCCTTGAAATTTTAATAGATTCCAAGAGAAAAACACACCTCTGTTAAACCTCCAAGAGAAACCAAACTCCCATACGTTAGGGTGAATGAGGATGAAGAAGTTAGTCATTTGAATGCTCCTTCTAACATTTTGCAAACTTGTGTATATTGTCTTCTCATATTTTCTGGTCTTGTAGGAAAATGAACCAGAGAGGCCTTTGAAAAGAAAACACAAATCAACCACCACCTCTGAAAGAGGTGAAATCAAAGAGGATCAAACTGCTACAGATCCCAACATCCCTAAATCCAAAAAACATAAGAAGGATAGAGAGAGGAAAAAAGGTAGCTCTTCGAATGCAGAGATGGCTAGTGAAGAGCCAATTATTCAGGAAGAAGAGGGAACTGAGAGAAAGGAAGAGAATCCCACAACTGCCAAAGAGTTGAAGAAAAAGAAGAAAAAGAAACATTCAAAATCTTCAAGGTCTTCTAAATCTGATACTACTAGCACTGCTCGAGTCGATATGGACTTTACAATGGAGCCTTGAGACGATCATATTCCTGAGGCAGTTATCAATAATGATACAACAGTCAATGAAGGAAACATTCCTCTTTCTCTAGTAAATGAAGAGAACATTCCCCTGTCTCCTTCCATACATTCTTCTGTAGAGACAAACCCATTTAATGGCGATGACAACAATCCACTTTTGGGAAGGATAGGAGAGGACCTTGAAGAAAATCAGGAATACATTTATTGGTCCTTTACTCTATTCGAATAAAAATTTAAACTTAACCAATTTCTGACTTCATCACTGGTTGATATGCTAGAATGACAATATGCCTGAGGGAAGTACTGAACAGGACCAGCATGTAAGTCCTACTCCCCTGGAGAAATATATAAACGCAAAATATGCGAAGTATATAAAAGCAAATCCTAGCAGGGTACCAATTATTTTTCTTCCCACCAATTTACCAAACTTTTCTCATATCTTAACCTTTTTATTAACATCATTTTTGGATTGTGTTACAGATTGGTTCGAGTGAAAACACAGAAACTAGGGAGACCAACATTGGTTCACCCATCTTTGTAATTTAGAGCCAATTGAATGAGTTAGGGATAGAAGACAACTCGAAGGGTTGGGGAAATGCGGCTGAAACCTTAAAGATTAATCAAGGAATGGGTCCAACCAAGCTTCCAACTTCAACTCCTAGTAAGGACGTGACTGATTCGAGCGACTCTGTATTTAGTGAGTCAATGGATGAAGGTGAAGACGTTGATGGGGATGATGATGACACCCTGATAAAAGAGGCAACTACTGGTGGGCCAGAACTATTGTCCGTTTCTTCAACTTCAAAGCTCTCTGCAAGCATTGGGGTTCCAGAAGAAACTTTTGCCAATATGCAAAAGACTGATCCAGCAGCAGCCCTTGATCTCCTCCTTCAATCAAAATCACAGTCTCAGTCCTCAAGTGAAAGAACCAATGGAATCTCCTACCCCTCCAGCGCTGAAGTTAATGCCAATGTGAAGTAAGACTCGCTACTCAACAAGCTCAAGACTGAGTATGGCTTGCAGAATGCATTGGAGACACTCGAAGAGAACCCCACCAAGGGATTTGGGTACTTGGGATTTTTGAAGAAATTACATAATCCTCTTACTGACCCTTTTACCCTATGCAAGGTAATACAGCTTGAGAATTTGATCGACCAGTACGCCAAAGTGGTGCCAAGTTGAATGTTCAAAGGCATGCTCATGCTGCTTTATTGCCCAAAGCTTAGGAAGCACAACTCGAAGTGGCGAACATTCGAAAGGAAGCTGCTGAAGTTCAAACGCCAAGGCTTGTTACTTGTAAAAATAACATCACTGCTTGGGAAGCCAACATTGCTGATCTCCAACGTCAAATTGATGAGTATCCGTGCAAAATCAATGATGAGCGCAAAACTCAATCAATCATCGAAGCTGAGATCTTTCAATCCTTTCAAGCAGATGTTGATGCCAAGGGCAGAGAAGGCCTTCGAGCCTTTGATGATTCTGCAACCATTGCTGAGGAGATTCAAGAGCTCGAAGAAACTCAGTACGTCATCAAGACTGAGAAGCTATCCCTAAAAGCCTTGTATCGAGAAGTATCCATCGCTCTGTAATTTTTTAATTTCCATCCATTTGAGACAATGTCTTTTACTTTTATTTTGGTTGTAATTTGATAATGTCCTTCTGTGGCAATTTATTTTCAGTTTGCCATATTTTGTATGCTCTAAAATTTTATTCTTTGCTTATATTAACTTCGAGCATTGCTGGTTTATATTTTTTCAAATATTTACCATTTATTCCTAAAACATGTTTTTCAGGACTTAGCTCTTCAATTTCATAAGCACCATTAGAAAAAACTTGAACAATTTTAAATGGACCTTCCCAATGAGGGGACCATTTGCCTAAAACTCTATCTTTTTTATCCATAGGCAAGATAACCTTCCAAACTAAATCTCCTAAGTTAAAAGCTTTTGACTTAACCTTTTTATTGTAGGCTTTGGCAACTCTAGGCTTTGGCAACTCAATATTAACCACTATTTTGTCCTCCCTCCAAAGTATTAATCTTTGGTGGAGAGTGGAAGGAACAACACCAACCCCATGGATCCATTCCCTGCCTAAAAGCAAGTTGAAACTCGCCCTCGAAGGCACAACTATAAATAATGTTGGCCTAATGGTGCTACCCACAGCAACATCCATTTGAATGGCACCTACAGATTTGCCACTCTTTCCCTCATAGTTTGAGAGAACAATGTTATGAGAATGCATATCAGTATCATACATTCCCAATTTTTTTAGCATGAAATGGGGCATTAAGTTAACAGCAGCACCCCCATCCACTAAGACTTTGTTTACGCCAACACCACCAACTTTAGCCTTGATGTATAAAGGCTTTAGGTGGTTTCTCATAACTTCATGAGGCCACTCGAAGGCAGCCTGCCTTTGTTCAATGCACCCATTTGTCATCACATAGAAACAAACATGGGTACATTCATCTATATCAGGTTCTTCAAATTCCTCCTCAGGATCAGAGGTGGACCTGATATCATATTCACGTGGCAATATAGACTGTCGCGCCGCGAAAATTGCCCGAGCGTTTAGGACACTCGGAATGACACATAGTCGCCACCAAATTTTATTTGTTAAGGAAAATATTGATAAAACCTTGAAAACAATGGAAAGATGGTCATCGCAACCAATTCCAGGTTCGAGAGTTGATTATGCAAGGGGAAGGTACTAGCACCCCTTACATCCGTTGTACTCAACAGGAACCTCCTAATTAATTCTAGGGTATTAAGACTTTTAGGGTTTGTTTACATGCTTTTTTATGTTATTAGAATTTTATTTTATTTACAAATATTTACAAGAAAGTGAAAAAATTAAATTTTTTATTATTATGCTTGAGAAGATGTAGAACCTTGCTCCTACGTATCCTCTGGTGCGATGAGGAATTCAAAGCTACGTAGTTCTAGGTACAAATTGTTTGTTGGTGTTTTTTAGTGAACGATGTTTTAATCGCATTATAGTGGTTAAACTCAGCTTGTATGCTCGCACGATGGAGGCTTAAGCGTCGTTTGTATCACGTTAGAAACGATTGAAAATCGTTTTATGAAAAAGGTTTTTAATTTGATTTTTAAATTGGCCCAAAGGCAAAAACTTAATTTGATGTGTTGAATGTTTTTTAATAGTGGAAGACGACTAAAAGTCGGACAAAGTGTGCACTAAGCCCCCAATTAGCCGAGAAGCGAACGGATGTGCATCCGCCTCCTCTTTTTAATCCACTTTTGTTAGAACATATTTCATTTACAAGAGATAAAATTAATATGTCACGTTTTTTATATTTTGATATTTTTTATTATTTATGTATCTTTGTATTAAAGACAAGATTTATACATTAAATTAAACTAAACAAAAAACCCGTTTTCTGTTTGACTTATTTTCATTGTTACAAAATGGGTGTAAATAAAAATTGTTTTAGAATCCATAACCATATATAAGGATAACTACAATGGACTAACCAATACAAAAAAATAAATTAATACTGTAAAAAGTTAGTGTTAATTAATTAAAAAAAGGAAGTAAGTGTTCATACAATGGCATGTTAATAGGAACTAAACCACATATAATAAACAAACTGTGCACAAAATAAGACATAGAGAAACATACCCGAGGAACAAAACGCGTGCAGCAAAAGAGAAAGAAATTACAACGGGGACAGAAGAGAAAGAGAGACCGGTGGTGATGGTCTGGAGTAGCAATGGGCAGCTACCGTGTTTTTTTTTACATGACTGGTTTTGTAGAGAATTCTTAATGTGTGTGGAGAATTTTTGTTGTGTGTAATTGTGTAGAAAGAGCCTCTATTTATAGTTTTAGAATCAAACTTTTTAAAACTTGAATGAATCTTTGAGAGATTTGGTTTGTTAATTAGTATGAGGAGATTTGGTTTATTTTTGTGATTGATTTGCTCTTATTTTATGTTTTAGTGTTAATTATATTTTCTTGCTCTCCAAGACCAAAGATTTAGTCCTTTTTTATTTTGATTTACTTCCCTTTTTTATTTTTTAGTGTCTTTCTCCTTTCTTTCTACACAAGTTTATATATTTTCCTTCTTTTTATATATATGCTTTATTTTTATAATTTTGGACAAACAAAAAAGAGATAATAAATATTACCAAAAATAAATAGAAAAAGTTTCTTGTTAGAAAAATAAATAAAAAACGTTAGTATGATTAATGAGATAAAAAATAAATGTACCAAGTGGGGCTAGAACACATGACCTTGTGCTAGTAATATTTCCAAATGCTCTTCTCACTACCATCTCAACTAACTTGCTATTTCGAAAATTAAATTGACCAAAAAATATATATACAAAATAAAGAGGGCAAAATTTGGGGTATGACAGCTGCCCCTATTTAAATATCTTTTAACTCGTTAAAAGACAGTTAAATACTAGAGTACCCTAAAATTTTTGCCTTGTAGAGGCGAGAGATTAATCGTCACCTCGAGGGTTTTTAGACCTTAAAAGATATCTGTTGCCCCGAAGGGTGCTCAAACCAGAGGTGGGCATTGCCTTGTAGGGTGCCTAAACCTGAAAAGTAGTTATCCATCACCTCGAAAGGTGCCTCTATCCGAAATGTTATCACCGTCACCTCTAAAGGTGCCTCTATTCAAAGTTTTCCATTGTCACCTAGAAAGGTGCATCTATCCAAAAGTTTTCCATCGTCACCTTGAAAGGTGCATTTATCCAAAAGTTCTCCATTGTCACCTTGAAAGGTGCATCTATCCAAAAGTTCTCCATTTGTCACATTGAATGGTGCATCTATCCAAAAGTTCACCATTTGTCATCTTGAAAGGTGCGTCTATCCAAAAGTCCTCCATTTGTCACCTTGAAAGGTGCGTCTATCCGAAAGTAGGCATTGTCCCATAGGGCGCCTAAACAAAAAGATAACCATTGCCCCTAAGGGTTTACATGGTTGAATGATTGCCGCAGGCTCCTGGCCGGGCGAAGGTTGAAGGATTGGTTGTCGCAGGCTTGTTGGGCCGGACTAGGATAAGTTGATTAAATTGTCGCAGGCTTACCCGCCAGACAAAAGATGAATGATAGATACCGCCGCAGGCTCCTGGGCCTGGCAAAGACAAATTGTTGCAGGCTTGCAAGCCGGACAAAGATTGAAAATGATATCGCCGCAGGCTTATGGGCCTAGCACAGACAAATTGTCGCAAGCTTGCAAGCCAGACAAAGATTGAAAAATATATTGCCACTGGCTTATGAGCCGGACAAAGACAAAATGATTTGTTGGGGATAGGGTAATATTATTCGACCGTTTTATGCTAAAGGTCGATCCCTAAAGGTACTCTATTGAGAGAAGTTTTTAGAAACATGTTTAGCTGGTAGCATTTTTGTTTACATCATGTATGCATGAATTATGCTTATGAATGCTATGCCATGACCTATGCTATAAGAAATGCATGATGTATGCGTGAAATGCAATGCTGGCGGAAACTGAGCTTTGAATTTGAATTTGGCAATGAAAATTGGACTTTTGATTTGCTGATTAATGTTGGGATTTATTATGCAATGTATGCGTGCTTTGTGCAAATGCATGACATGTCCTTTGTTGATGCATGATGATGAGTTATGTATTGATTCAGATTTGCCCGTGTGCAAGATGATGGACGACTAAAGTTGCTGAATGTTTTTTGTATCAAGGCTTTTTGAAAAGGTGGTCAAGTGTTGAGCCCATGACCCCCACACTTGTTCCGAACTTGATGCTTGCAAATATGCGACATCGTTTGGCGAAGCAACTTGAATCCATGCAGAGGGATTGCCCCGTTGTAAGTTATTGTGCCCCAGCTTGTTGGGCCCTTGATATAGCCTGCCCCAGCACAGTCTTGCCGTAATTTGCCACTACTGAATAGAACTATGCCCCTTGGTCAAATCAAAGTACCGAGATGGGTTGCCTCAAATTGAACCATAACCTTTGCCTATAGAATAATGACTGCTCATAGTTGAAACTTCTTTGTTGCTAAGTTATGACTTGCAGATGAGCTTGTTTATTAAAATGGTGACACTAATGCCATGTTCATGCAAGTTTTGAAATCAAAATGGAAATGATATTGATGAATATCGATTGAGAATCGTGAAAAGAAGATGTGAGAAGGTAATATCAATGTTGATTAACAAAAATCTTCGGAGTCAGGTTAACACAACCTTGCTATAGTATGCTTTCAAAGTAACCTTACTTCAATTAGGTCTTTTGAGGGTTGTAATGTGGCCTGGCTCACGGTTTTTTAAAAGAAAGATTATTAGGCTCAAAATTTTATTTGGTCCCACCCATTCTTCTTGATGTCCTTCATTCCTAAATTCAATTAACTCAATGGATGCATTCAATCGACAAGAGATCTGTTGAAAGTGATGCTTGAGGTTGACACTCGATCGCAGCTTCGTTGAAACTCCAATGAGACTCCATCTTGTTGAACATTGACGAGATATCTTCGAAGTGTCAGTCACTCTTCTTTGTTTGGAAATTTGTTCCCCTTTTCTCTTTGTATTCTTTTTTTTTTTTTGTATTCTCTTTTTTGTATTCTCTCCTTTTTTTGATGATTGTGATTGCCATATAAATTGTTGTGAGTCTCATCTCTTGACAGCTTCTTCTACTTGAGGAAAGCATTGTGCTTAGACCTATTGTTTGATATGACCAGATGAATTGATTCTCTTGTATCAGAATGCATCATCAAATTTCAGCCTTCCCTCATTCAATGCTTTTTGTATTAGATCCCTGAAAACAACACATTGAGAAGTTTTATGACCCAAAAAGTTATGAAATTTGCAATAACCTCTTTTCTTTCTTTATTCTAAAGCAGGAATTTTCAACCCTTTTTGAACAATTATTTGGCCATCAGTGACCAATAAATCAAAAATTTCATCACATTTAGTAACATCAAACGTGTAGGTTTTTGCAACATATTTATCGTTTTTTGGGTTCAATAGGATTTTTTCCATTCGAGGGTTTTAATAACTTACAAGTATAGGGAGGCCCTGGCTTTAATTCAGCCAAATCTATTTCATTTCCCACAACCTCCTCATATTCTGACTCATAGTCATTATCACTCTCATAATGTCCTACATAGGCTACTTTTTCTTTCGATTTATGAAACTTAGAATTTCTAGACATTTCACTTTTAAGCCTTTCAACTTGTCTAACTCTATTAGCAAGTTGGGCCATGTCCCTAAGGTGTTGGGTATCTAGTTTCTTTCGAATCGAGTAATCAAGGCCACCAGCAGCCATTTCAACCAACTCATGTTCAGGGACTTGTGTAAAGCATCTTGCTTTGAGAAGCCTAAACCTATTGAGATAATCATCAACTGACTCTGGTGTTTTACGCCTCACACTTGCTAATTCTTTAAGGCTAATTTTAGTTTGACCCATGTAGAATTGTTCATGAAAAAGCCTTTCTAATTGTGTCCATGTAAACAAAGAATGTGGAGGTAATGTTGTAAACCAAGTGAAAGCATTCTTGGTTAGAGAATTAGGGAAATATTTCGTTTTTAAATTCTCATTATTCGCTATGTCCCCAGCCTCTATTAAATACCTAGTAATATGTTCTACAGTGGACTCTGTTGTATCACCAGCAAACTTAGTAAATTTGGGGGTTTTCATGCCCCTAGGTATTTCTGTTTGCAATACAAACTCAGTTAAAGGTGATACAAAATTTGGCCTATGTAAACCAACATATAGATCATTTTGGGCAAAAATTGCTTCTACTAAATTAGCCAAGTTATTTTGCCCAAAATCATTATGCTGAACATTCCTTAGTACTTCATCAACATTTTGGTTTCGATTAACTAACACCATTTCAGGTTCAACATTTCTTTGCACAGGCTGTTCGATTGCTCGAGGCACTAGTTGTGGCCTCTACTGTATTTCATTCCGAGCCTCTGCAACTGGTTCAGGCTCTGGGGCCTGTAATTGTTGAAGTGGTTGTCTAGGCATTTGGGGGCCACCAAAGAAATCTGTTATTCTACCCATTTGGGTGGCCAATGTCTGATAACTTTGGTTAGTATCTCGAATTAATGGGTTAATTACTGTACCCATTTGTGTTGTGAGTAAATTTACCATTTGATGGTTACTCTCATCCATTTGTTGCCTCATGGCTAACATAGAATCTCTTGTGAGTGTTGGTAAACTTCCTCTATTACGGTTATTATTAGAAGTCTGTCCCATATTATATGGGGATCTAACCGTCATGGAGTCAGAAAATGTAGAAGGGTGTGTGTACACATTCTGCATCAAAGATGTTGGCATTCCATAAGGGTAAGACCTACTCGAATGATAGAGAGGTCCAGTTTGACTTCTAAAATCAAATGATGCCCCAGTATATGGGTTGCCAGTTCCTACTTGAGAGGAAACTATGGCAGGGGCTGTTGACGATTGCTCCAACAATGTAGTTGATGCATTCGTACCCCTTCAGGGGTTTGTTGACCCCATGGGTATTGATACAGGAATTTCTTGTGCAGTTCCTATGGAACTAGAATCGGGGTTTGGACTAGTCATTGCGCTAGATGCGCCAAATACTACCACTGGTTGCCCATCCTCGAATTCCTGTTCAACGTCTGGTTCGACGTTCCCATTGTTATTACTAGCATTTGTGCCTCTGGGTCTAGCCATTTCTGGTTTTATTCTACCACTTCTCAAATGCTTACACTAAACAACAAATGAATATATGATTTTCTAAAAAGTTTTATGGAAAGAATACAGTGTATATGCACTAAAGTTACTTATCAGAAAAAATTTCAGCAAAATAAACTAAAAACTTAAACTCACAAAACCAGTCCCACCGGGCGTGCCAATTTGTTTACGCTGTTTTTTGGTAATCAACCACTAGTTTGCAATGCTTGAGAGACCAACTAGAGAATCTCGGGACATGTTTGTGCATTTATGGTTTATGTTTGAAAATAGCAATGTTCATTAACGCAAATGAACAAGTTTGTTTGTAAAAAGTAAATGAAATGAAAATAAATGACTTGAATGACAAGAAAAGTAAAAATACTCAAAATGAGTACGTAATTGACAAGAAAAAGTAAATGCTTCAATGAATTAAAATGCAAGTAATGTAATTGAAAGCAGTAAATTACATAAAAATGATAAATTGCATTGAATTAAAAGAAAGTAATCACAAGATCATACATTGTTTCCTCTTGTATTCCTTTCGCTCGAAACGCTTGGGTACTCAGAATTTTAAAGGATTGTTTGTATGTGAATTTGTGATATGAATTACATCAATGAACTATTATTTATAGATAAATTCTACAACTATCTATTAACGACTATATAACATCCATTTGACAAGTGTCTTGCCACCTAATCTTCATTCTTGAATGCCAATGGTTGCCAAGTTCGAATGAAGAGTTGCAATGGTTTGAATTTTGAATCTTCAGAAATGTTGATAAATTATAAAGTTACAAAAAGTCTTCGAGTTCGAGTGATTCTGATGGTTACTCGAAATGCCTATAACTCGAACCAAGTCTTGATTTACTTATTGGACTTGTGAATGCTTTCCATCTTCTGAAATTCATGAATATTTTCTTATAACAATGTTCTTTTTTGCTTAAATGCATTACCTTTGACCTTCATATGAAATTAAATGATATGGAAATATTAATTTCCATGATTGAAGGTTTGTTGATTGCATTCAAAGAACATTTAGTGCATATTTTGACTTAACCAAAATATGGGCTAACAGCTGCCTCCTCAATGTTGGATGATGATGTGCTAAAACCTCTTATTAGATGATTAGATGGACTGATTCTCTTAGGGTGCATAATCGAATTAATTAAAAGACTACTCTGTCTCTGGTTAAGATTAAGGGCTTTTTTTGAAAAATAGAAAAAACACCAACTTCTAGCTCAAATGGGATGATTACGGGTTATCTTCTTATATCTCTGGTGTTTGGAAGTGAAACAATGTATTACATCGTAAACCAGTTCTTACTAAAGAAAACATATGTTAGCAAATTAAGTACTTAAATTTACATCATTCTCCCCCAAAGTCGTTAACATGAAAAGTGAAATGGAAAGAGCAAGTGATGAAAGAGTGAATATGAAAAGATGAATTCATGCACGTTCATTTTATTAAAAATACTTATCGAAAAATAATACAACTGAAAATGAAAAGCATAATGATCTTAGAAATGAGCTTCCTTATTGATTCACTGACTTCGAGAGATGCTTCTCAAGTGTTCACAGAAAGGCTAGCGTGACCAGGCAGTGGATTGTTCTTCACGTTTGGGTTTTCCTCTTTGAAGGACAACAACTTGCAATCAATCAACTTCTGAACTTTATGCTTGAAAGCTCTACAATTCTCAATGTTATGTCCTTTACACTTGGAATTTTCAACGTCGAAAGATGGGTAAGGTGGTGTTAGAGGATTTAGAAGTTTCAGTTCAACCATCCCTTTCTGGATCAAGTATGACAGGATTTGGCCATATGGCATGGGTACATTTTTTTTGATAGGCATGTGGCATGAGTACATGATCAAAGTGTCAGTTATTCCTTTCATGTTTTTTCCAGGTCCCAGACTGGTTCCATTGTTGGTACTCGTACTATCATTAATAGTTCTGCTGAGGTGCCATGGGTAGCTGTTGAGACGAAGGAATTACCCATGGGTGTGGCCTTTTCAGAGCTTGGTAGGCTGGTGGCTGATATGGCAATGGAATATCTTTTTTCCCCAACAAAATTTGTATTATCAGCTGCACTTGAGTCTTTAATTAGGCAACCTCCACTTTTAATAGCTCTTGACCTCTTTTGAGTTCTTCTATAATTTCTTGTGACATGCTTCAAGTTCATTCGTGAGCATCAGGATACCTGCTAGCTGTATTATAGTTGGAGGGGGGCGAGTAAGGAAGATATATGAGTTTTTTGAATGCAAGTGCATGAGTATGCAAAAAGATTTTTTTTATGCAAAAAGATTTTAATGACATGCCATGATTCAAAATTTATGGGAGACATATTTAGGATATAATAGAACAACCTACATATGAGAGCCCCATATGATAAGACAATTCTAGGCTTTTCTACCCAACCTTTCACAATGATGGCTCTAGATTTTTTGTTTAAAAGCAAAATCTAAAGTCATGGACCCTATTCGAAACTTTCTCCACTATAGTCACGGTGAAATTTTGAGGGGTCTTCATTAAATGGAGTCATTGGGTTCTAAAAGGTTCCTAGAGTCATGGACCAAATTCAAATTTTTGCCTAGCGGAGGGGCTAGCCTATTCCTAACGAACCTTTTGAACAGATCTACTCTAGAGGAGTCTTTGTAAATCACCCATCGGGATGTACATCCCATAGGCCTATACTACTCAACTCCTTACTTGTGCTTATTTTTTTTCTCAAGCTTCTCTCAGCAGAAAATAAACTCATCCCCACAGTTTATATATGTACAGAAAAATAGTCAAGGCATACATATAAAGAATAGCGAATAATAGTGCGGGAAAAGAAAAGGACAAAACAATATAGGAAAGCATGTAAACAAAAAAAAGACACTCAACCCTAGAACTAACAAGAATAGGCTTGACTCTCTAAGGATGCCCCCAGTAGAGTCGCCAACTATCATGCCGCAAAAATCGCCCGAGCGTATTAGCACTCGGAATGACACAGAGTCTCCACCGAAGTTTTTTATTAAGGAAAATATCGATAAAACCTTGAAAGCAATGGAAAGATGTCATTGCAACTATTTCCAAGTTCCAGAGTCGATTATGCAAGGCGAAGGTACTAGCACCTCTCACATCCGTTATACTCAACGGGAACCTTCTAATCAGTTTTTAAGGTTTTAAGAGTTTTAGAGTTTATTTACATGTTTTTTATTATTGAAGTTATTTACAAAAGGGGGAAAAGTTAATTTTTTATTAGTGTGGTCAATAGGATAGTGCAATGGGAAATCAGAGCTTCGTATTTCAGAGCAGAAAATATTTGTTTGTTGGTTGATTTTAGAGAACGACGTCTAGATCGCATTCTAGTGGTTAAACGTAGCTTGTATGCTCACACGATTGATGCTTAACCGTTGTTCGTATCACGTTAGAATTGATAAAAACTTGTTCGTTTTGAAAAAAGTTTGTTAATTTTGATTTTGATTGGTACAAAGTTAAAAACTGATTTGATGGGTTGAAATTGATTTTAAGAGTGGAAGACGACTAAGAGTCGGATAAAGTGTACATTAAACCACCAATTAATCGAGAAACGAACGGATGTACATCCGCCTCCTATTTTTTAATCCACCTTAAAAAGAATAAATTTTATTTGAAAAGGCATAAAATTAATATTTATAAAAAACATTTTATATTATTATTTTTAATATTTTATATTGTGCTTAAAGTAAATCGTTAGAATTAGTTAAAATAAATTAAATTAAAGTCCAAACCAAAATCTGAAATTCCTGGCAATCAATAGTAAGATGCTTTAGCAATTGCTACGGCATCTACGCACAGAACAGATAACATAAAAATATTAAAGGACATAAACACAAATAACACAAGTGTTTGTTAACCCAGTTCGGCGCAACTGCCCTAGTCTGGGGGATACCAATCCAAGAAGGAAATCCACTAAGTAAAACGAATTCAAAGTCAAACTCCTCGTTTGCACTTCTCACTTCCTAACTACCCGTTTAGACTTCTACCTAGGAACTCCTAGATATGAGAACCTCTGCTCACTTCCTCTCAGTTTGAAGACTTCCACGCAAACAACCTCTGGTTCATTGATCTTTGCACTGGCATTAAGTTCAATACATAAATACTTAAACGAGAACACTCTCAAACATAGAACCAAACTCCGTACCTAAAGGCTTAAGAGCAATCTCACAATTAACAATACAAACACCCTACGTCCTTAACATGTATCAACGTGACAATGGAAAGGCTCACAAGTTCACTACTTAACATATAAAACAACGCACGCTTTAGTGAACTCCAAAACAACCAACTCCGTACTTCACAGTTTAAGAGTGGTACACAAGAACAACCGACTCCGTACTTCACAGTTTAGGAGTGGTACACAAACAAATCCATACTTAAAAGCTTAGTAGTACACACGTTAAAGCACAAGGCTTTAACCACGAAACCCTAAAACCCTAAAGACCCTTTTGTAAATAATGGCTTCGCTGCTGACTTTATGTTTTACACATGTATATATAGAGTATTCAACGCTGCTTGACTTGTTCCTTAAGAAAAGGAGTCTTCAAAAATATATCCAATAAAAATAAACCAAATCCTAAAATATAGGAATTATATTTTAGAATTAAATCTTCACATAAGAGATAACTTATGACCCAAGGCGCGTTCTGTTATGCCAGCTATGCATGATAAAATATATTTTTAAAACAAATCTTTCCAAGATATATTTCAAAAATAAAAACCCGCGCGCGCCTAAGCTTCAGGGCTCAACATACTCAGATGCTTCAGCATGTCCTAGAGCATCTGGTCCAACATCTGGCTAGTTAGTGTTTTAGCAAAAATGATGCCAATACAAAAACACCAACAATCTCAAATGCAAGAAAACATGTGTGGCCTTTCGATCACAATCGAATTGAATTGGATCGAGGGTCTAAGGTAGACTAGATGGGATATCCAATATGTAATTTTATCTCTTTTAAATCTAATACCAATTGTTTCATGACTCATGGCAACTACTATTTTTTAAATAAACAAAATAAACATAAAATAAAAAAAAAACAAATTGTATAACATAAAAAAGACAGAACAGAAAGAAAAAGAAAAAAAAATCAGGCTGATCGGTGGACAAAGGTGGTGGCGCGGAGATCAGTGTTGTGTGGTGCAGCGATTCTCCTCCTTCTTTCTTATTTTCATTTATGTTTCTGATTTTTTTTCATGACACATACGAAATATTAGAACACATACTCTGTTTTCATTCAAGACTACAAAACACTGAGCATTTGATCATTTATGTTTTTCTTTCTACACTTTGTTTTCTATTTTTTTAGGAATCAAGTGTTAGAGTCATGACATTTGTGTTGTAACTTTCTGTGAACTCTTGATTTGATATTAAGTGTTCATCTTTACACCTTTATATCTTAGTTATGTGTAAGAAGCCTCTTTCTAGTGAGCTTGAGCATTAGGAAGTGTCTTACTAGTATAATCTCGGTTTGTGAGAGGAACCAATAGTATAAAATTGCTTCTCTCTCGTACTCTGTTTTACTGCGTATGCTAGTGTTATTGTGTTTTTCACACCTTCAAAACGATACTTCTTCCTTCTTTGTCAAGAATAGTTAAGGGGTCCCATTTTATAAAGATGACTTTCCAGCATCTAATGTCAAGATATTTGAGGAAAATCATCATGCGAACATTCCACTCATCATAGTTAAAGTCACCTAATATTGGTGGTCTGTTGATAGGAAGCCCTGTTTATTTGCGTTTCCATAAATCATCTTTCCTAGAACTCACACAAAATAGGTAAGGTGCCTACTCTGATGCTAATTGAAATTTCTGGCATGTGAGTAACAAATGTTCTACGTGATGTTCCAACACCAACAATATGTTGCGTGTGATAGGATTGAGCAAAAAAACCGGATTCAAGGCCCAATCCAATTACAAGTTCAATGGTATAAAACCAAAATCAACAAGGAAACCCTAATCTCACACTCAGTTCCTCACGCCGAAATCAAAGCATTTCTTTCTCTCATTCATAGATTCACTCTTCCAAAGCAAACCCTAATAGATGAACATCATGACCTCACTACTACAGTCACTGTAAATCGCTCACCATTCCTTCCCATCGCATCATCTCATCACCTCTGTTCTCATCACTAATTTTCCGACCTTATTTTGTGAGTTTATTAACTTTTTTCTTGTGACAACTTGTGAGATTTTTTAACTTTTTTCCTAACAACATTTTGTCAGCTTTGTGTTCTTGTTCATTTACTCATGTGGTTTCAAATATGTAAGATGTTATAGGGTTTTTCTTTTCACATTTTTATTTATTTTCCCCTTCACTTATCTTAGTTTTTCTTCACTCATGTATTTTACTCTATCTTTTTCTAAGCTATTGTTTATACTTTATTGGGTTATTATTTTTTATTTCCTATTTTTGTAAAGCTAGGTTTTTTAATTATTTTTAATTTCTTTCATTGCTTAAAGACTTCATTGATTTTTCTTCCATATTAGGCTTAATACTATTAAGCTCATATATTTTTGTAAAGCTATGTTTAGATTATTTTTTAATTTAAACTCGGATTCCCTGTTTTTTAAACTCGAATTCCCATCTTAGGTTGATTTCATTTGTTTCATTTACTTTTTATCTTTTATTTTTGTAATATTAGTTATTAATTTTAATTTTAAAGACTTTCTCAAGAAGATAGAGTATTCAGACTTGTTGAATATTGCTAGAGAAAGACATTGACAAAGAAACAACTGGAAATGGTATGTTATTATAACTCTGTAAAATAATATTTCGGTGTTCATAGTCTGTATTTGGTTATGTTATTATAGTAGTAAAATGTTAATGTTTACTTCTTTTCTGTTTTAAAGTAGTGAAATATTAATGAGTATACTTTTTTTCTTCATTTTTCAACAACTCATGGAACACAACCTCCTATTGCAGCCCTTCAAGAACGTCAGACTTCTATTGCAACAACCCAAGGAAGTCATGTTCCTATTGCAGCAACTCAAGGAAGTCAGGTTCCTATTGCAACAACTTATGTAATTCAGCCTTCTATTGCAGCAACTCAAGGAACTGAAAACATTGCTGCTGCTGATCTTGCTGCTCTTTCACCTCAACCATCGAAGAAAGAAAGCTTAATTATAGTGGCCCTCGAAAAACTTCACCAGCTTGGGACCATTTCACAAAACTTCCTGAGTCTGAAGTTGCTGATCCAACAACTACTTGCAACTATTGTGGTAAGAGGTATCTCTGAGACACTAAATCTCATGGCACTACTAACATGCTTGCTCACTCTAAAATTTGTCCTAAAAATCCCAATATCTTAAGTAATGACCCAAATCAAACAGTACTAACTTTTGGCCCTAATGGAGCTGGTGGGCTAGAGTTATGAGCAGCAAGTCATAGGTTTAATGTTGAGTTTTGTCGGAGGGCTTTGGCTAAATTCATTATCTTAGATGAACAACCTTTTTGGGTAGTTGAGGGTGAGGAATTCAAGAACATTTGTAGAAGCTTACAGGCACAATTTGTTGTCCCTCCAAGGCACACAATATCTAGAGATTGTTTATATTGTACCAAGAGCAAAACGTAAAGTTGAGAGCCTTGTTTAGGTTTGATTGCTCAAGGGTTTCACTGACAACAGATTGTTGGACATTTGTCCAAAATCTAGGATATTTAGTCCTCACAGCCCATTTCATAGACAATGAGTGGAACAATAATAAAATAATTCTAAGTTTTTCTGTAGTGCCTAACCATAAAGGTGATACAATTGGTAAGCAAGCGGAGGAAAGTTTAAGGAATTGGTGTCTTAGAAATGTGTCTACAATTACTGTGGATAACGCATCATCAAATGATGTGGCTGTCGCATATTTGAAAAGAAGAATTAATAACATGAATGGATTAGTGTTGGATGGATAGTATTTGAATTTTAGGTGTTGTGCTCATATTCTGAACTTAATTGTTAACGATGGGTTGAAAACCAACCAATCGGTCATTTCTAAAATTCGGCTTGCTGTGAGGTTCACGAGGTCATCTAAAGAAAGAGTTACAAAGTTTAAAGAGTTTGTCGGGTTTGCTGGTATTACATCTCAAAAGGGTCTTTGTCTTGATCATCCTACTAAATGGAACTCAACTTACCTAATGTTCGAGTCGGCTGAAAAGTATAAAGTCGCTTTTGATAAGCTTGACATTGAAGATACTGATTATCTTGAGTACTTTGGGCCTTCATCTTCTACCCCTAATTATGATGATTAGGATAAGGCACGAGCATTTCTGAAATTCTTGAAAACCTTTTATGATGCCACCAATTTTTTTTCAACTTCTACTCTTGTGTCCATACATGGAGCATTCCACCACTTAGCCAAAATACACAATGAGGTGAAAATGGCCATTATGGATTCATATCATGTTATGAGTGAAATGGGTAAGGATATGAAATTGAAACATGATAAGTATTGGGGGGTTTGTGGAACATGAATGAACTGATTTATTTTGGTGTTATTCTTGATCAATGCTTTAAGACAAGATATTTGGAGTATCTTTTTCCTACAATGTACAATGATCAACCCGATGTGGGTAAAAATCTGTTAACCAAAATCAAAGCCAATTTGGCCAAAATGTATGATTGGTATGCTTCTGCCCATGGCCAACAAAATGGGATTAGGCCTTCATCTAGTGGTACTTCTTGGGGGTCATTTCTAAAAAGTAGTGGTTTATTTTAACAACCAATACAATTGGATAAACTTGATGCTTTTAAGAGTTATTTGAAAGCAATTAATTCAATCGATAGCAAAAATGAGCTGGAGAAGTATTTGGATGAAGCCAACATTGATGGAGATGATAAATTTGATGTACTTTTGTGGTGAAAACAAAACTGCTCAAGGTTTCTGGTGTTGTCAAGTTTGGTTAGAGATGTGTTTACTACTCTTGTTTCAACAGTAGCATCTGAAAGTGCGTTTAGTACTGATGGTAGCGTTATAGACACTTTTAAAAGTTGTCTAAATCCGGAAATGGCTGAGGCAATAATTTGAAAGTGCGTTTAGTACTCTTGTTGATGATGCCTTCTTACTCTCTACCAAATGACTTGATTACCCGAGAGGAGCTTGAAACATATGAAAAAATTGCTTGAGGTATTGAACTTACATTGAACTTTCTTTTAAATACATTTTAAATATTTGTATACATTTTCATTAACAATTGTCGAATTTGTTTGATAAGAATTGTGCCAATCTATAGCTTCAACATCTTTTGGAGGTTCTACATCAGCAGCTGGTGCATCTTCTTCTCACTCACAACCTCCTGGTTGTGAATGAAAGGTTTATGGTATTTTTAACTACTATTTTGTTATTTAATATCCTAATCGATGTTTAAAATTTATAAGTTCATTGTTATATTCTATTTATTTTGTTCCTTGCAGATCTTTTTTTTAAATTTTTTGGACTCAACGTTATGACATGACTCAAAGGATAGTGGACCTGCTTGTTATTCTGGAAGGACTTGTATGTTGAATCAAAGAAAAAAGACATAATCTCTTTTGAATTGTATCCAGTAATCATATTTTGAATGAAGTATTGCATTCAAACCTGATTTTATCATGCAATGTGAGTATCAATTGAGCTTAATTTTGTATAAGTAAAGATATGGTATGCTTAATTGAATTTATTTTTTCAATTGGAACTTCCAGTCACAGTCTTTTGATGCTTTGGTACCATACTACTGCCTTCTACTGCTGCTTGTTATTCATTCAAACTGTTGTTTTTAAGTTATGTGTATTTACTTACTTATAAATTTTGACATGCTTTGTTTGAAAAAAAAATTATTCCATTCAATTTTTTTTTTAATTCTGTTTTGTTGTAGATCTACTTGTATTATTCAAATTATGACCTTTTGCAATGCTGCAAAAACTGAAGGTATTGTTGCTAAATTGGATCAGTTTTAAAATTTTACAACTCATATTTTGATTGAGTTATGGAATGAAAATTCTGCAATTCTATTTTAATTAAATATAACTATATATGCAATTTTGATTGATATGCCTTAGGAATCTAGATTAGGAGATAGGAAGATGTAAGAAAGGAAGTTTCAGTTTTGCAATTGTTGCTGCCACTTTGGTATAACTTTTACTACTCAATTTAACATAAATTTATTATTTTAATAGTTATGTATGATACTATTGTTGTTTGGTTTTAAAATTTTAATACTAATTATTGTTTTATATATAATACAAAAGGTGGAATTTGCAAGGTAGATTGTTAGTTGGTGACTTGATGAGACAAATCAATGTCTATTTGTATCTTTGTGAATTTTGCTTTGATATTACTATCAGTGAAAAAACATGCTTGAAGATTACTGTATGAGTATATGTTTTCATCAAAAACTTATGTTGGATGTCCACATCCTCTTTCTATGAAGGATTGTTATCCACATCCTATGAACTATGAAGGAATGTTATCAATCATGTACAATTACTAATTATTATGATTATGTTATCCTTCATTATTATTATGTTTTTATGTTTAATGTTTTTTTTAAAATAGTATAAATTGAAAGTAGTGTAAAAATAGAGTTTATAAAATTTGACATGCTTAGGAATATTTTTTTTGACAGGTTTGCAGGAAAAAAAAAATTTTACAGAAAAAAATTCAAAAAAAAATGGTCCATTTTTTACATGGTCTAAAACCGTTTCAACCCACCCGGTTTACTTGTAAACCGTAAAAACCGAAACCGGACGAAACCAATTGTATATTTGGGCGAATTGGGCCTGATATATCCATTTTAGGTTTCATAAATATGAGATATATTGGGCCCGAACCTGGCCGATGCTCAGTCCTAGTGTGTGATGTTCCAACACCGTACTAACGTGAAACACAAATAATATCATAAACTAAAACATTGGAGAGTAAATATCCCAAGATATTGTTAACCTAGTCCAGTACGACGTCACCTAATCTGGGGATACCAATCTTGGAGGAAATTCACTAAGTAAAACCAATTCAAAGTCAAACACTACGTTTGCACTTCTCACTTAGTAACTACCCTTCTAGACTTCTATCTAAGAAACTACTTAGACATGAGAACCTCTGCTCACTCCTATAACTAATACACCATGTGTATATTAATGAATAAACATTATTTGAAGAATAACTCCAATGTAAACTAACCTCGCTTGTGTATATATGATACAAGAGAGCCTTACAAATAAAAGACTCAAATCCTAAAGATTCTTTAATTTTTAGTTATTGGTTTTAGTGATCTCCTAGAGTTTCTTCTTAGAATATTTATATCCGATGAAGAACGTGTTGAACAAGCTAGGGGTGTGCATCAGGCGGGTATGGGTGGGTTCGGGCCCAATTTGCCAATGGTGAACGAAACCGAGTGGGCTTTATGAAAGCCCAATTTCGACCATAAATGGCTTTGGTTTGGGCATGTCACAGGTCAGACGGATATGGCAGGTAATGGGTTGGGTTAAACAGGTTGTGCTACTTCAAAATTGTCCCAAATTATAATTTTTTTAACATAATTTTAGTCAACATTTTTCTTTTTCATTACCATAATTTATAAATTTATATTGGGCTTCCTCCAAATTTGATTATTATAATTTGATTTCACATATAGTTTAAATTCAAAATTTAATTCAATATTTACTAAAATAGTATAATAAAAATTTAGAAAAACCAAAGTAATTCTAAGAATAGAATAATTTAAAATATAATAATTTAGAAGCTTAAGCATCCTAATGGCATCCACTTTAGCACCAGCTTTCTAATAACATATTTAACATATGTAGTTACCATATGTTTTGATCTGCCTGACTATCAAATTCGTTCATATCCAACCATGCATGATCGTCTCACATTCACACATTTAATTTGGCTGGTATATGATTTGTTTTGCTTAGTACTACAAATATATTACAAACCCTATATGATTTGGCTGGTATGTGACTTGATCACATTTCACAAGTTCAGCTTAGTACTACAAATATATTACAAACCATTGCAAATATATATTATAGACAGTCTATTAAAGATAACCACTTCATCATTGTTGTTTGTTGCCTAGCCATTACCACCATTGATCATCATCAATACATATTTCTATCGCATAGAAGTGAGATAGAAAAAACATCAAACAAAAAATGAGTGTAATTTGCTAGTTTTGAAGTTTGTATTTGTAATTACAAATAAATTCACAACTAACAAGAGTATGTAATAGATTTATAATAATTATTTCATTCTAATCCTAATTTAGAGCAAACATGATTTATCTTGAGTAGCAGATCCTACATCATCAATCAACATTTACTCCAAAGTTTTCACAACATTAGTCTTAAAAAGATTTCCTACAAAATAGTAAATAGAATTCAACAATACAAACTTAAAAAGTACTATCTCCGTTCCTTTTTATTTGTCGTTTTAGAAAAAAAGACCAAAATAAGAGGGGTATATTTTTGCACCTTATTTTCCTAGTATGCCCTTTTTTAAAATATATCATATTTTTAATCCACCAATAAATTCCTTCTTTTTCACAAACATTATCTATTCTCAAAAAAATTGTAACAAACTTTATTTAAAAACAAACAAAATTTGTATACGATAAAAAAGATTTTATTGTTTCAACAAAAACAATTATACAAAATTTAGTCAATAAAATAAAATACGAAGGAGGATATAATGGGCAAAATATAACCTAAATTGCTAAAACGACAAGTAAAAAAGGAACAAATATTTTTTTCTAAAACGACAAATAAAAAGGAACGGAGGTAGTAGCAATTAAGATGACATAACTTTATTGTCAAATATAATGAAAAAAAAGTAGGACAATTTAGTTTTAGGTTACTCAAACTTACATCATAGAAAGACCAGGATAATTCAGAAGTGATGATGCCACTTCCGCAATTAAGTCATTTCACCATATTACATACAAAAGCTACAACATGTCTCTCAAGCATCTAATGCTTTAGAGAATTAAGTCCCTTCAAAAAAAAAAATAGTAACAATTACACATAGCCAATGACTTAAAGATGAATGAAACTGGAACAAAGGTAGTAACTACTAACTAGTAATTTCATATTTACAATATCAAAACAAATATACCTTAAATTACAAGGAAGGCAATAATTGCAGCAATCAAATGTAGGCAAATGGCAGCAAAGCAACATGTTTTACAGTTTTAGTGACTGAAAGTTTGAGTGTAAAAAAAAATAATCAAACACTCCATATAATAATTAATAAAAAAAAGAATCAATTGGCAAAAGAAACAAATAAATTAAATTACACTCACATTCTCTTTCAGACTTAGCACAGTTCCATAATCATATTTATAAAAGTTACCATGCATTTGATACCAAAATAATTAGCAGCCAAGCAAGTCTATTGAGTCATGTCTTATCAATGACTCCAAAAAATGCAAAAAAATCACTACAAATGCTATGAATAAATAAAATAAAATAAAATAAATTAATTAAACCAATCAATATCAAGCATATAATGAGAAGTAAACTAGGATCATCCAAATACTTCTCAAGCTAGGTTTTCTGATTAACTAAATTTATTTCGTACAAATAACTCTTAAACTCACTTTGGGGTATAACAACAGTGGGTTGCTTAGCTGAAATACTACTTCCTACCAATGATGAACCACTAGAAGATGGCCTATTCTTATTTTGATGGTCAAGGGCTGAAGCATATTGTTGGTGTTTTTGTATTGGCATCATTTTTGCTAAAACACTAACTAGCCAGATGTTGGACCAGATGCACTAGGACATGCTGAAGCATCTGAGTATGTTGAGCCCTGAAGCTTAGGCGCGCGCGCGTTTTTAGTTTTGAAATATATCTTGGAAAGATTTGTTTTAAAAATATATTTTATCATGCATAGCTGGCATAACAGAACGCGCCTTGGGTCAGAAGTTATCTCTTATGTGAAGATTTAATTCTAAAATATAATTCCTATATTTTAGGATTTGGTTTATTTTTATTGGATATATTTTTGAAGACTCCTTTTCTTAAGGAACAAGTCAAGCTGCGCTGAAGACTCTATATATACATGTGTAAAACATAAAGTCAGGAGCGAAGCCAATATTTACAAGATGTAGTCTTTAGGGTTTTAGGGTTTCGTGGTTAAAGCCTTGTGCTTTAACGTGTGTACTCCTAAGCTTTTAAGTATGGAGTTGTTTGTGTACCACTCTTAAACTGTGAAGTACGGAGTCGGTTGTTCTTGTGTACCACTCTTAAACTATGAAGTACGAAGTTGGTTGTTTTGGAGTTCACTAAAGCGTGCGTTGTTTTATATGTTAAGTAGTGAACTTGTGAGCCTTTCCTGTGTCACGTTGATACATGATAAGGACGTAGGCTGTTTGTATTGTTAATTATGAGATTGCTCTTAAGCCTTTAGGTATGGAGTTAATTCTATGTTTGAGAGTGTTCTCGTTTCAGTGTTTATGTATTGAACTTAATGCCAGTGCAAAGATCAATGAACCAGAGGTTGTTTGCGTGGAAGTCTTCAAACTGAGAGGAAGTGAGCAGAGGTTCTCATATCTAGGAGTTCCTAGGTAGAAGTCTAAACGGGTAGTTAGGAAGTGAGAAGTGCAAACGAGGAGTTTGACTTTGAATTCGTTTTACTTAGTGGATTTCCTTCCTGGATTGGTATCCCCCAGACTAGGGTAGTTGCGCCGAACTGGGTTAACAAACATTTGTGTTATTTATGTTTATGTCCTTTAAAATTTTTATGTTATCTGTTCTGTGCGTAGATGCTGTAGCAATTGCTAAAGCATCGTACTACTAATTGCCAGGAATTTCAATTGGTATCAGAGCAGGTCACTCTACCTGTTCTGGTTTTAAAAGAGTGAGATCAAGGGGAAAGTATTTTCTGGCAATATGGACAAGGAAGGAGGATTGGTTAATAGGACATATTTTGTGGACACTGAGGAAAGTATTTCTTATTCAATTCTTGGAAGAGAATTCAAGAACATGTTAATGAGAATTGAAAGGAATCACAGGTCCAATGTCAAGCACTCTGCCATGTTGAATGTTGAAGCATCTGTTAAAACTCAGCTCAATTCACTCAAGAAAACAAATCATGAGCGTGATGCTGTACAAGATGTTGAAACATCCTTGGATCAATCTGGACAAAATGCTGAAATTGTCCAAGGTATATCAGATGATGAGGTACTTCTTGGAAGAGAGTTTAACATAATTATGAAGAAGCTGAATAGAAGACCTAATGTTCAAGACATCTCATCTGATGAAAAATCTAACCAAGAAAAAGGTGTACAATGTCATGAATGTGAATGTTATGGACACATGAAATTAGAATGTGCTACCTATCTTAAGAAGCAAAAGAAAGGTATAAATGTTTCCTGGTCTGATAAGTATGACTCTAAAGAAGAAGAAATTGGACTATTCATGCTTGATGTGGGTAAATTTAGTGATTCTTCTAATAATGAGAAGTCTATCTTTCTAGGTAAGCCTAACACGGATAAATTTGATGTTGAAGACCAAGATACTTTTGATATGAAGAATCATGAGGTTCCTGAGCAGCCTACTTCAAAGATTACTAGTGATATTACTAAAAGGCTGAGGAACCCAAGTGGTAAACCTATTGTCTCAACAAGCCAATATATCAAAACCCCTACTATGGTAATGAGGCAATCTGCTAGTGTGGATTATAAGAAAGGATTGAGCAAGATTATTCTTCATGTTATCATGTCAATTGGGAATAAAAGTTTGAAGAGAAAGAGTCCACCTACAAGTGACTCAAATCATGAAGTGGCAGAAGATGCTCCAACATCTATGTTTTCTGCACATAAGAAGACAATCAACAAGAAAATTCCCCTCAATGTCCCTGATATTTGCATAGACAAAGTATTCCTCCATGCCATTAAAAATATACAGATGTGGAAGTTTGTGAGCACCAGGAGATCAACCATGGAAAGAGAACTAGTCAAGGATGGGCTGAAGAACAAGGAGATCATAGGTCTCATTGATTTTGCTGTTTTGAAGAGAACTATAATATGGCTGGGTAGCTATTATGAGGACCGGGTGAATGGATTCTTGATAAATATCTTTGAGTATTGTGATAATCTTTCTAGCAAGGGGTACATAAAAGTTCATGTAAAGAGTAAACGGGTTAACTTCTCATCTATCAAAGCATTATTAGCAGCTCAGACTGAGATTGAGGTTAATGAAAATGCCATATGCAAGACCACCACTGGTAATCAAGTCAAAGTTTGACCAAAGAAGGGCAAGTTGTCATCTAATAAGCTCACGGTGGAATATGCAATTTTGAACAGGAATGGAGCTATCAACTTGATGTTCACTTCTCACAGTTTTGACATAGCTACAAGTCTGGACAAGTCTCTTTATATTGTTGGTACTAAGACCTCCTATGACTTTGACACTTATGTTCTTGATCAAACCATAAAATATGTTAAGTGTTTGAATGTGAAGATGCTAATAGAATTTCCCACGTTGCTTTGTGGTATTATTCCTGATCAGCATCTTTATATTTTGATCGGCTCTGATGGTCCTAGTAAGAGGGAATCTTCTCTCAAGTTGCACTGTAGAATATATGAAGGGACGCATGTCTCAGATAATGCTGTAACATCTGACCAGAAAACGTCTTATAACATGATCATAAAAGAGGTAATTGCTTATGTGATGGGTCCTTTGAAAGTTGGAAGTCTTGGAAAGAGAAAGAATGAAAATGTGTTCGTAAGGATCATAAGTGACCGTGGGAAGAAATTTGAAGATGTCAAGTTCTCTGATTATTTGCTCCTCTGAAATATTTACTCTCGGTTACTCTACTTATAGCATAGCTTACAAAGTCTTTAATTCCATAATCAATGCTATGATAGAATCCATATATGTAGAAGATTTGGATAAAAAACATATTGATTCTCCTACTGAGATTGTACAAGAGTCTCCAACCCTAGGATTGGAAGATACTAAAAAATCTTTTGTTGATGGTGGTGCTGACACAAAGGCCACAGATAGCCTTGTATTGAAAACAACTCCTGAGAATGCTCAAACTACTACCATACCTGAAAGTGGTAATTATGATGAAGGAGTTACTGAGTTAACTGTCATGTATCTTGTGCTGCAAAAGATGCTAGAGCATCTGATGATTCAGATTCTCAAGCTAATGTAGAGGAAAATATGTTTGGTGATACACTTGTGGTCTATCAAAATGATGAGAGTATGAAGACTACTAGAGGATCATGTTCTCTCAGACTCACAAAGAGATACTCATCATATTGAAGCTAATGTTGAAATTTTTCCATCTGTGAACAAAATGGTGGAGAAGACTCATAAACCTAGTATTGCTAGGAGGTTAAGGAGTAGAGCTAGAAGAGAACCCACACCACCACCAAAGTCAACCAAGAAATCCAAAGATGCTGATGGATTGAAGCCAGTGAGGTATAGCCCTGGCAGAACAAAGAGCAAAAACATTCCAACTGCTGAGCCTAAGAAAAAGGCTTTGAAGAGAAAACATGTGTCATCTGATGACAGTGACTTTGAGGTTGAAGAAGATGTTGTAGAGGATGCTGGCACATCTGACAAGCCAGTTGATACAGGGAAGAAAAGAGCTAAGAGTGTATCATCTGTTCCTCTAGACAATGTGTCTTTTCACCATGAGGAAGTTTATCTGTGAAAGAAGGGTAGCTGTTGAGAGGAATCTACACCTTGATTTGTTGAATATTCAAGAGCTCATGGTTGTTGTTGAAGCTGCCGGGTTAATGAAGATTGTTAAAAGGCAGGGTAAGTGCTATGTGAAGCTGGTCAGAGAATTCATTGTGAACATAAGAACTGACGGTAATGACCCTATGAGTCCAGAATATAGGCAGGTTTATGTGCGTGGCAAATGTGTCAAATTTTCACCTGCTATAATCAATGAATATCTAGGCAGGAGTGTTGAAGATGTTGCTGAGTTGGAGGTGACTCAGAATCAGATCTGCAAAACTCTTACATGTTATCTGGTTAAGGAGTGGCCTATGAAGAATAACTTGTCTGCTGCTAAGCTCTCTACCAAGTATGCTATACTGAAAAAGATTGTAGCTGTTAATTGGGTCCCAACTACCCATTCTAATGATGTCACAAGGGGGTTGAGTAAGTTCATCTATGATGTAGGTACAAAGTCTGTATTTAATGTTGGTGAATATATCTTTTATCAGACTATAGCTCATCGGAAATCTAATGCTACAAATATTCCTATTTACCTTGATCTGTGATATCATTCTGCATCAATATCCTGAGATATATAATCAATCTGATGAGTCTAGTCAACGAGGGTCATACAATTCTTTAGATCCAAGGTTTCTGGACAAGTCACATGCTGCAGACATTGCTCTAGCATCTGCCAAAGGCACATCTGCCATGATAAGCAGACAACAGATGATTTTTGATCTTAAGATTATGAGTAAAGTTCTGGATGACAAGAAATTCTTGGTGGATAGTGTTATTCAAACTCTATAAACTGAAGATTTGATTGCTCATGATGACAGGGGTGATGATTTGGTGGTGGAAGACTCGAAGGATACTGCTGACTCTTCATCTTATGTGTTAATTATGACATCTTGAATCTGATGTTATGTTGCTTTTATGGGTTAAGCTCTGGATTTTCTATGCATCTGCTTGTGCACTTGGTTGTAATATGCACCATGTGGTTATGTTCCTCTAACCATGTCTCCTGCTTATATGTTCATGAAGTGAAGGGGGGTATTATTAGTTGTGCTACTGAAGTTGAAGTTTGAAGTTTATTATTCTGATACCATATCAGTAGTTAGTAGTTTGGTTTCTTGAAGGTTGAAGATTATTCCTTTGAAGTTTATTGCATGTATGCTTGTTGTGATTTCTGTGATTGCTATGCTTTCTGCTGTAGCTATCTGCTATGAAGACAGGGGGAGTGAAGTATGCTTTGCTTTATCCCTTATCTGTTTAACTCCTATCTATCTGTTGATTATCTGAAGGGGAATATTATGTGTAGTATATGTCTCTTGCCTATCTATCTATAAGTGGCGTGATTGTGCTTATTTTGAGGGGGAGTATATGCATCTTTTGTGATGATGCATGTTGTGTGATGATGACTAAGTAGAATTAGTTTCTACTACATTTTGCTGATTGCATGAGTTAAGGGGAAGGAATTTATTTTTCCTAGTCCTTAAGCTTGATTTATCTTGAAGCTTCTGTTTTCATCTGGGAATCCACTGTGAGAGGTTAATTCTTTATGTTCATACTCTATGAGGCTAGTTGTTCTTATATCCGCTGTGCATGCCTTTGATATATTGTTGGCCAAAGCATTCAAGTAATGTCCTATCTTCTTAGTTGTGTATTGATGTTGATTTGAAGATTATTCTATTATGCATGTTGGTCAAAATTGACTTTTGTCTAAGATTCTGGTGTTGAAATTTCTTCTGGATAATATTGATATGTATGATCCTTCCAGAATCCTCATTAGTCTTGTCATTTAAACTGTTGTTAACTCTACAATAGTATGAGAATGATTGCATGATGGACGACTAATTTCTAGAGCATCGGTATAACTTTGATAATTGAAGAATGGTGTTGGTAATGAATGACTATGCTCTGAAAAACTTCTATCGTTATCACATGGTTCAAATTGAATGAGGTTCAAGATACTACTCCTGACAATGTTTTGCCTAAATTTTCGGTCTATGAAGTGCAAGTATACATGAGAAGTAGTAAGTCTTTATGCTTATCCGCTGATTTGACATAATGAGGGACTTTATGCTAACATGGCAATATATTTGATGATACTGTACTGGTTTGATTGATGATCATGCTAAGAAGAGTGATTCTCTGCACCACAAGCTATTTAGCGAGAATCATGCTTCAAACATTGTTGAAACATCTAAGAAAGTTGTAACTGGACATATGTCAAGAAAGGATAAGATGGCTAGGTTGAAAGAAACCCGCAAAGCCTTGGAACTTGAAGAAGCTTATGTTGTTTCTAATCATGAGACAGTCACACTATGGAGTATCTAAGATGACGTGGTGTTCTTTGTAAGGTATTTCATCTTCCCGTTGCATGTTGTTGTTGTATGAGAAGATTGGTTGAAAATGACCATTCTGATGAGAGGAAGAATTTCATATTGAAAGAGGATCTCTACAATATTTCACTCTGAAGCAAGTATGATGAAATGAAAGAAGTGGTATCTTGTACATGATCCTTTACGATGCACATTGTTTTAGGAGAAGCTGATTTTCATATCTACATCTTTATTCTCCACCTTCCAATCATTATTATTTTCTCAACAACAAGAAATTCTTCTACTATTGTAGTACGCAAGGTTCTAAGAATGAAAGGAGGTTCACACTCTATGATAGAGGTGCCTATCACTGACTATGTACAGTCATAACTCTGCACTTGATGCATTATCCATGCTCTTCTCAATTGTATGATATCTTCTGGTTCTTAACTATGTGAATCTGCTAGGCTTTTACTTCTGAGATGTTCTGGTATGATATGCTATGTTTGGCAAAATCTATATCTAAAAAGAGGGAGTAGTAGTAATTACTTCATGTTAGTTGTATGATGTGCTTGCTGATGCTGCATCATGTTACATGGAGCAGGAATGTATTGTGTTGGATTATGCAGTTGTGGTTATCTGAGTATGCTAATATATGGAGATGCTATGATATTGTCACAAGTGTTCTATGGTGCAATGTGAAATTGCAGAGCAGATTTCTAAGCATGTTTCCTTTGTGTTTCCTCTTCTTGTGTTCTTTGGATGTTTATGCTACTTTGGTATATGTCTATTTCAAATTCTCATATGAAGTTTGGCAATATTTGTGGCTAAAAAGGGGGAGAAGTTAGCTGATATGCCCGAGGTTCTACTTGATGTCGACACATCTTTCTATATGGTGATTTGGAGTAGTTTATGTTGCTCTGCCATGCATTTAGGGGAAGAGTTGTTTCTTTATGATATGCATGAGGTATTGTTCTCAGGGGGAGTGTTGATGTTGAAGGAAAGTGTTATGCTTATGCTTGCATGATAATGTTATATCAGATGTTGAAGCATTCAGTTTTGTGTGAAGCACTATTTGTGATGAAGTATATCTTCTCGGATGTTTTTCTGTGTGAGGCTATTTTCTGTCATCCGCTGCTGTATGCCTCTGATGTTTGTGTGTTCAAGCTTATCTTTATGCAATATTATTGGAAATCTACTATGTGAAGATGTTGCTTATTCTCCTTCAAAGTTGCTATGTTTTGATTGATTAGAAGGAGTGTGCTATGTATATCTCTCTGGCGTGCTATGTATATCTCTCTGGCTTTCACATATGGCCCAAGATTGTTTTAGCCAAAAATTTGCCAAAGGGCGAGATTGTTGGTGTTTTTGTATTGGCATCATTTTTGCTAAAACACTAACTAGCCAAATGTTGGACCATATGCTCTAGGACATGCTGAAGCATCTGAGTATGTTGAGCCCTGAAGCTTAGGCGCGCGCGCGTTTTTATTTTTGAAATATATCTTGGAAAGATTTGTTTTAAAAATATATTTTATCATGCATAGCTGGCATAACAGAACGCGCCTTGGGTCAGAAGTTATCTCTTATGTGAAGATTTAATTCTAAAATATAATTCCTATATTTTAGGATTTGGTTTATTTTTATTGGATATATTTTTGAAGACTCCTTTTCTTAAGGAAAAGTCAAGCTGCGCTGAAGACTCTATATATACATGTGTAAAACATAAAGTCTGGAGCGAAGCCAATATTTACAAGATGTAGTCTTTAGGGTTTTAGGGTTTCGTGGTTAAAGCCTTGTGCTTTAACGTGTGTACTCCTAAGCTTTTAAGTATGGAGTTGTTTGTGTACCACTCTTAAACTGTGAAGTACGGAGTCGGTTGTTCTTGTGTACCACTTTTAAACTATGAAGTACGGAGTTGGTTGTTTTGGAGTTCACTAAAGCGTGCGTTGTTTTATATGTTAAGTAGTGAACTTGTGAGCCTTTCCTGTGTCACGTTGATACATGATAAGGACGTAGGCTGTTTGTATTGTTAATTATGAGATTGCTCTTAAGCCTTTAGGTATGGAGTTAATTCTATGTTTGAGAGTGTTCTCGTTTTAGTGTTTATGTATTGAACTTAATGCCAGTGCGAAGATCAGTGAACCAGATGTTGTTTGCGTGGAAGTCTTCAAACTGAGAGGAAGTGAGCAGAGGTTCTCATATCTAGGAATTCCTAAGTAGAAGTCTAAACGGGTAGTTAGGAAGTGAGAAGTGCAAACGAGGAGTTTGACTTTGAATTCGTTTTACTTAGTGGATTTCCTTCCTGGATTGGTATCCCCCAGACTAGGGCAGTTGCGCCGAACTGAGTTAACAAACATTTGTGTTATTTATGTTTATGTCCTTTAAAATTTTTATGTTATTTGTTCTGTGCGTAGATGCTGTAGCAATTGCTAAAGCATCGTACTACTAATTGCCAAGAATTTCACATATCAATTAAACATTTTACCAAATTACCTTTGACTTTGGTTAACAAATTTGTTCCTAATTGAGACTGTTCATTGTACATCTTGGATAAAACAAACTCGAAAAAACTTCATCTTGTAGCATGGATCAAAGATTACACCAAAATACATAAGATCATTCATGTTCACAACATTTCCCCAATATTTATCATATTTCAATTTCATCTCCTCCCCCATAGCACTCAAAACAGGATCAGAATCATTAATGGTCAGCTTCAACTCTTTGTGTATTGTGTACAATTGGTGAAATGCAACATGTATGGTAACATGTGTAGAGGTTGAAAAAAACATTGTGGCATCATAGAATATTTTCAAGAATTTCATAAAGGCGCGTGCTTTATCCCAATCATCAAAGTTAGGTGGAGAAGAACCTACCCCAAAGTACTCAAGATAATTAGAGTCATCGATATCAAGCTTATCAAAAGCGACTTGGAAAGGTTCAGCGGACACTAACATTTGGTAGGTTGAATTCCACGTAATAGGCATATCTAGACAAGGAATTTTTCTTGAGGTAATTCCCACATACCCAACACACTCTACAAATTTGTCCATCTGGTGGATGATCTCACAAACCCCACAGTTGTTCGTATTTTAGATATGGCCAATTGGTTTGTTTTCGCAACTAAGTTTAGGATATGAGCGCAACACCTAACGTGAAGACATTTTCCATCTAGAAGTAACCCATTCATGTTACTAATTGTCTTTCTCAAAAAGCCCACAACCACATCATTTGATGATGCATTGTCCACTGTTATTGTTGACACATTTCTAAGTCCCCAATGTTTTAAACTCTCCTCAATATGTTTACAAATGGTATCATCTCTATGGTTTGGCACAATGTTGAAACTTATAGTTTTTTTAACATAATTTCAATTATTATTTATGAAATGTGCTGTGAGAACAAAGTAATTGAGCTTTTGGATAGATGTCCAACAGTTAGTTGTAAGGGCAACCCTTGAGCATTCAGATTTAAAATAATCATTCAACTTAGCCTTTTCTTCTAGGTACAACTTAAAACAATCCCTGAATACAGTGTACCTTGAAGGGACTGTATATTGTCGTTGTAAGGTTCTAATTAGTTGTTTCAAGCCCTCCCCCTCAACTACCCTAAAAGGTTGTTCGTCTAAGATTATGAACTTAGTAATAACCTTTTTACAAGCTTCAACATTTATTCTATGGCTTGCTGCCCCCAAAGTATGACCAAAAGTTAAAACAGTTTAAGAAGGGTCATTACTTAAGATTTGATGATTTTTTGGACATATTTTAGAATGCACAAGCATGTTTGTGGTTCCGTGAGATTTAGGGTCTCAAAGATACCTCTTGCCACAATAGTTGCATGTAGCTGTTGGCTCTGGACATTCAAACTCTGGTAGTTTAGTGAAGTTATCCCAAGCAGTTGAAGTTCTCCGAGGGCCATTAACATTAGGCTTCCTCTTCTTTGATTGCGTAGTTGGATCAACCGCATGAATGTTTTCGGTGCATTTGAAGGCTGAATTCCATCACCAACTATTGCAATCGGCAACTGACTTCCATCACCAACTACTGCAATTGGTGGCTGACTTCCATCACCATTGGCTCCATAAATTGTTGAAAAGTGAAAGTGAAAACCATATCAATCCAATAAGAAACATAACACAATAGAACATAAAAGAATACAAGAACATTGAAAAATTAACACTATAAAAACATTAACATACCTAAAACACTAAACAGAAAAATTAACACAACAAAATAAATATATTAAGTTAGAATAGCTTACCATTTTCTAGTATTTTATTTTCCATATATGTGTCAATGTCGTCCATTAGTGAGGGAGGTTTGAGTGTCTTTTTTACTCCTTCAATGTGTAAAATAAAAATTAGTTTAATTAATATTTTAGACATAATAAACTTTAAATAATCAAAATCAATTATCAGCAAATAAAATCAATTAACATACTTAAAAATCAAAGTTACATCAAATAAATAATCAATTTAGATATGTACAAGAAATAAATAAAAAACTGAAACTCGGTTTTATAGAAATCTGAAATCCATACTCTAGGGTTTCCAAAAGGAAAAAGAATAAGAAACAGATGACTCAAATTATTCACCAACAATGTTTTAAGTAGATCGAAAACAATATCTAGTAAAAACACAAACTTGGTTAATACAAACCATTGTTGGAATCGAAACGCATTATCTTAAAACCATGGTACCAGTGTCTCTAAAACCAAGTGATCCAAATATTTGAGATGAGTTTCGAACATCATATCATCATTGTCGGCCTACAAACAACACATCATCATTGTCCAAATAATTGTTGTCGGCCTGTTGTTTGTAGTTTGAAATTTGAACATCATCATCGTCGAAAATTTCAAACGAGATGATGATGTTCAAATTTCAAACTACAAACAACACAATAAACCCTAACAACAACAAATAGATGAAAATCGAAACCCAAGAATATTAGTTAGAAGTAAATCGAAAAATGAAAACATAAAGTAAAAAAGACAACAAAGAAAAATGAAGTTACTCACAAGGTGATGCGATGAGATGATGGAAGTAAAAGATAGAGAGCTATTGAGTGTATATTTCGTGTGAATATTGAAGGTTTAGAGGTTGAGAGATGAAGGTGTAGTTGGGTTGTTGACGTTAGTACTCATGTTTCTCTTCTCTTCTTTGCCTCTGCCGTTTCTTCCTTTCTTCAAATTAGGGTTAGTTGAGTGAAAGAGCACAAGGTTGGCTTATATACCTAGGGTTTGGACTTTGGAATTGCATATGGGCTAGTTGGAATTAGGCTTATTAATATTACTTGTCTACTAGGGCTAGTGCATAATATGCAGTGTAACTAATAAATTTATGATACACATCGGTTGGGTTCGGCCATCACGGTTTGAGTTTTAATAAAATAGGGCCCGACCAGTTCAACTCATCTAGACCTGCTCTTTGGACCGAGATTCAGTTCACTCGGTCCAGTTCAGTTTTCTGGCTTTCGATTTTTTGGGGTTCAATCAGTTTATTTTTTTCTGCACACCCCTAAAACAAGCCTTTAATGGGCTTTACATGTTAGTGTCTTGCTTGTTAAGTAATCCAACATATTTTTGAACCAAATATTATGTTTCCATGAAGGCAGACATATTTTACAAAGGAATTAGAGTTGGCAAACTTTCTTAAGGTTCTGAGGTATTACGCGCTGTTTGGCGTTCAAGTTAAGCACATAAAAGTGAATCAATTCTTCAAATGATTGCGCGTATAAATATGCATACCACAAGTCCGGTACACACATGTTGGAACATGTTGTCAAACATCTTGTTGTAGTTGTTTTAGCAATAATGTAGCCAACATGTAAAACACCAACAGTAGCTATCAATCCTTATAAACCCTCATTCAATATTGCAATCTCGTACCTGCACCGCTTCAGAAACCCTCTCATTGCGATGTGGATTCGGTCTTTGCCTAGAAGCTGTCAAGACCCGCTCATTTCATGCCTTGTGCACCGGCGAACACTCCCCGCCCTCGTTCATGTATTACATATTTATTTTATTAGGATTTAATTAATTCCTAATTTATCTAATCAATATATATATATATATATATATATATATATATATATATATTCATAATTTAGTAATTTTATGTGTGAGTGTGCTACTTATTTTCTATAAAAGGTGCTACTTATTCTCTAAAATATTATTATTACTGAATTGTTTAATGACTCATGGCTACAATAGGTATTTCAATAGTAAAATAAACTTAAAAAATATAAACAAATCTATTTTAGAATAAAACATAATCTAATGTTATATATTTTATTATTCTAACTTAACTCTACATCCAAAAGATTTTTTTTTTAATTGTAACTTAAATCTAAACTTAAATATTTTTATTTTTATTCTAACTTAAATTTAATAATATTGGAATTAAAATAAGCTTAAAAAAAATCTTGAATTGCTCATCAATTTTAGTGATTAAAATTTGACATGAATAATTAAAAGTTAGTTGATCCAGTAATAATTGACATTAATCTTGTTAAAAAGAACAATTTAATTCTCCCAACTACGTTTAAGAAACATAAAATTATTTGATGTCAGAGTTTAATATAAATTCTAGATTAACTGGACTTCTCCATCTATAAGTCATACATTAAAATAACTGATATCAACGTGTACTGATTCCTCAAAATAAAAAAAGTGTATTGATATATACTTGCCACCCCATTAGAGAACGAGACTTGTTGACACACGTTAATTGAAAATGTAGTGTACACTGTACAGGTAAGGTAAAGTATATTTGCACATTGTTTATAAGAAAACTACATATTCGCATATTGAAGAAGTAGGAGTGTAAACAGTTCAATAAAAAATCGACTAAAATTGATGATGAATTAAATCCAATCAAACTGAGAGTTAATCAATTTAGTTTGATTCAGATTAAAAATTGAATTGAGCTTAAAAAATTGAACTAATTTGAATTTTAAAATTCAATAAGCTTTTTTTTTACAAAAAAAATATATTATGCATTATATTTCATATTGTAAGAATACATCAAATATAAACACATATTCAACATCACTAAACCCAAGGGGTGTGGTTGAGCGGCATGGGACTCATCCTCCCTTAACCAAGGGTCGATGGTTCGATCTTCATCTTGGGTATGGAGCAGCTTTAAATTTTTGGGCCAGCTATCTCACCCTTCGAGGTGCCTCCAATCTAGCGAGGGATTAGTCACTGCATTCGGTGGTGGATATCCCAGTCTCGACCAAAAAATATTCAACATCACTAAAACTGTAAATAATGAATCTGCAAGTAAACTCACAACATCCCAATTAATAACATATACTGCAAAGTGTCTTTTGATTGCTTAAATCGATAGCTAGAATATTGGTTTGTTTAGTTTTTACCACTTTCTGATTAGATAGAGTACTACATGTGCTTATCCTAGTGTAATGGGCTTAGTACCTCCTATACTATTTTCCTTCTTCTAATATATATAATATCTCTTTGCCATTTAATAAAAAAACACGACAAAGTGCCGACTACAAATAATATAATAAAATTAAAGTTATTGAAATATCTATATATATCTCTGAATTTATAACGTTGATACACAAATTATTGATTAATTACTTGATGACACGAAATCATATCGTATTTTTAGCTTAGTTTATGTGAACTTTAGGTGCATTTTCATATATGTTTATTTCTTTTATCTGTTTTTATGATGGTATTTGTTTTGTTTTTAGTTTTGTCTAATAAAATAGGTCGGAGAAGAGAATTGAGCAAAAAGGGCCGAAAACGCAGCAAAAAGGGGGGTGCAAAGCACAAATTCGCGCAGCCCACAAAGGAGCCCAGCAAAAAGGGGGCATTTGCCCCCATCAGGTGTTGGTGGCGCCCGCCACAGAAGTCCAACCCAGTGAAACTGATTTTTCAGCAACGTGGGGCGCACGCACGCGTTGGATGGTTTTCTGTTCCTGATCGTGTGGCTATTGGATAGAATCAAAAGAGAGCTTATCATCTCCTATTTTTGTGGATCGTAACCAGAAAAATCCCTCTATAAATAGAGGACGAGATTCTTTTCTCCGCACGCTTTAATTCCTTTATTTTCAGTCAGTTTATTTCTCTTGTTTTGTAAACTGTCTCAGTACTTCCTTTTCGAAAGTCCGATTTCAATTCCGTCTTCACTTTCCAATCAAGAATTTTATTTCCTTTATTCAAGCAAGTTTAATTCAAGTTTCCAGCAACTTTAATTTCCAGGTTTTTATGCACTTATTTATTTATTTAATCATTATTTCTTGCTTTATTTACTGTTTTTATTTATTTACTTCTCTTGCCATGTCTAGCTAAATTCCTAGATATCGGTATGTAATTTAATTCTCCGAAGGGGATTTAATGATGATATAGCGCGCGCGCACACACACTACTTTTCTGATTCAAATTCCTAATTTAATTCAAAGCTTTTGAACGAGAGTAAAATAAAGCAACTAAGGTTAAAATCAATAGAGCGAGAGTTTGAGGTTTTAACTAGATAGTAGGAATTTGATATTAATCTTTGAACGAGCGAGAGTCACGTTAGGATTAATTAGAACTCATTGGTTTTCAAAATATACTTTCGAGGCTAAGGTGGTAGAAAAGTGACAGTAAAACTCCTAGCTTAGAAAGTATGGTTTTTATCAACAAAACGAGAGTGTGAGGTTTAAACCTTTAAATTAAGAAAGTTCTTCTGAAAAGTAAACACTTATCCGCGCACTATTATTTTATTAAATCCCCGATGGTTAATTAGTTACATACCGATATCGCTTTTTAATTAATTTAAATCCTAAGTTTAAATTCTTCTTCTTCTTAATTCTAACACAATCCTAAAATCCATTCGCCTTAGATTTACAACGTAACGACAGAATTACGGTAGATCAACTATTGGTCTCTGTGGTTTGATATCTTTTAAAACTCAACGACAAAACTGTGCACTTGCAGTTACAAATATTTATTGATACACAATTCGTCGATCAAGTTTTTGGCGCCGTTGCCGGGGACCAATTTAGTCGATATCGTAACTCCGTTGTTACACCGTAGAGACTAAGGCAACTTTTTAATTTCTGTTAAAAAAATCTAATCCAAAAAAAAAAATCAAAAACTAAAAAAATTACCCCTTGGTTTGTCGATTGCATGCCAAAAACCCGCTCTCAAAGCGACGAACTAGAACAACCAATCGACAACCCCGAGCGTCTACTTAGTGTATGATGCCGAATTGAAGCATTTAGGGAAAGATACATAGTCCCCTAAAATCAGATCCTCTTTCCCGAAGCAGATTCAGAATCTGAAGAAGAACCAGAGATGGAGGTTGGACCGCAAAACCGCCCCCTAAAATACTACGCTACCCCTACTGATGCTGAACCACATAACAGCATTGTTGCCCTACGATAGAGGCAAACAATTTCGAGCTTAAACCTTCTCTGCTTTCAGCTGTTCAGCAAAATCAATTCTCGGGTAGCCCTGCAGATGACCCTAATCTCCACCTCTCTGTCTTTCTGCAATACGCCCACCTGCACCCATGAACCAAAATGCAGCTGTTGATGAGGGAGAGAGTGACGAGGATGAGGAGGAAGAGCGTGAGGGTCCGGGAGATGATGCACATACCACACACACCTCTTCTGGCTATTTTGCAGGTACTTCGTCCGGAGCCGGCAATGAGCGCGGGACTGCCACGCTTGATACTATCTTGACTGAGATGAGGCAGCGCTCCATATTAGATGCCCAAAGAGACCAGCATGTTCAGGACATCCAGACTCGGCAGACTGAGATGATGATGATGATGCAGCAGTACCAGGTTGACCAGCGTGGTTTGATTGATAGCATGGCAGGTATGACTTTGCGCATGGACGAGTTTGATGACTATTTCCAACAGTTAGGTGCAGTTCCTCCACAGCATGAGAGGCGCACGAGGAGACGCGGCCCAGGCCGCCAGTAGTTTGGTCCCACAGGTTCTATCTTTCCAATCTCACCTTTAGTCGTTGCATTGGGGACAATGCTCGATTTAAGTGTGGGGGAGGAAGCTTTATCGCTTTCCTTTTTACTTTCAGTCATTTAATTTTTGCATGCATAATAAAACATTAGGATAGTTCACTTGAGTTGAGTAGTTTTTGCGTGTTGGTTTTGTTATTGTCTGATTTTTCCCATTTCTTGAGCCATACCAAAATTTTCTTGTGAAAAGCAAAAGTGTTGAGTCTTGATGCTTGATATTGGTTGTTTGAAAGTATATAGGTTGCTTACACTATCTAGGCTATTTTGTGAAATTCAGGTAACGGTTGGATAAAATCAATACCGTTTTGACACCTTAGAATCCCAGAAGTGTGAAAAGCTGATTTGAGTACTAATTTTGACAAAGCTTTGAATTTGAGTTTTAATGAACCCTTAGTAGTTTATCTAGCAGTTGACACCATCTCAAGGCACAAACTAAGTGGGAAACCGATGAATATAAGTGAATGATCTTGAAAATAAATGTCATGAATACTATTGGTTGATTCTTTGAAATAATTGATGAAAAATTCAACAAATGTTGAAACATGTGAAAAGAAAAAAAATACCATAGTATAGAAACTCATTAGTAGTTGGTTCAGAGGTGTCTGATTCTGAACTTGGTAGGGCGGGTTACGATCCGATCCCCCGCAACTGCGAAGTGGGTAAAGCAAATAGGGGTTACCAAACTTATGTTATCAGCACCCCTCGCTATATAATGATCATAATCACTAACAGGTTTCCTACCATGGGCGTGTACGGGATAATGGGCTTAATGTGATTGCGCTAGAATGAAAAGGGCAAATGAAACTTAGGTGAGAAGTACAGTCAAAAGGAAATGCTTCAGGTATGTTTTCATATAATGGGAGTCCAGTGTGTCATTACGGTGTTTTTGTTATTTGCACTGTTATTTGATTTTCATGGCTTAGCCGGCAACCACGTATGAGTAGGATGATCGTGTCATGTGTTTTTACTTGTGCTATGCAATTCACTATTCTGTTATGCTTGAGGACAAGCAATGGTTCAAGTGTGGGGGAATTTGATGACACGAAATCATATCGTATTTTTAGCTTAGTTTAGGTGAACTTTAGTTGCATTTTCATATGTTTTTATTTCTTTAATCTGCTTTTATGTTGGTATTTGTTTTGTTTTCAGTAATGTCGAATAAAATAGGTCGGATAAGAGAATTGAGCAAAAAGGGCCAAAAACGCAGCAAAAAGGGGGGGTGCAAAGCACAAATTCGCGCAGCCCACCAAAGGAGCCCAGCAGAAAGGGGCATTTGCCCCCAGGAACCTTGTGGCGGGCGCCACAGAAGTGGTGGCGGGCGCGACCAAGCCCAAATCCAACTAAAACAGTTTTTGCGTGACGTGGGGAAGAGGCACACCGTCTGATCCGTTTTTTGTTCCTAATCGGATGGCAATTGGATGAGATCAAGTGAAAGCTTATCCTTCCCTATTTTCATGGATCTTACGAGCAAACTCCTCCTATAAATAGAAGACTCAAATTCAGTTCTCCGCACGCCTTATTTTCTTTACTTTTCAGTCAGTTTTAGTTTCTTGTTACAGTAACTGTAACGGTATTTCCACATCGAGAATCCGTTTTCAGTTCTGTTTTCACTTTCCTGTCAAGAATTCTGTATCGATTATTTCAGTCAAGTTTATTCAGCATTTATTTCCAGGTTTTTTTTATGTCTTTATTTAATTATTTATTTATGCTTTATTTAATTTACTGTTTTTATTTATTTATTTGTTTTACCATGTCTAGCTAAATTCCTAGATATCGGTATGTAATTTAATTCTCCGAATGGGATTTAATGATTATGTAGCGCGCGCACATATTATACTATTTTTCTGATTCGGGTTTCTAATTTTAAAACTCCTATGCTTTTGAACGAAAGTAAAATAAAGCAATTAAGGTTAAAATCAATAGAGCGAGAGTTTGAAGTTTTAACTAGATAGTAGGAATTTGATATTAATCTTTGAACGAGCGAGAGCCACGTTAGGATTAATTAGAACTCATTGGTTTTCAAAATATACTTTCGAGGCTAAGGTGGTAGAAAAGTGACAGTAAAACTCCTAGCTTAGAAAGTATGGTTTTTATCAACAAAACGAGAGTGAGGTTTAAACCTTTAAATTAAGAAAGTTCTTCTGAAAAGTAAACACTTATCCGCGCACTATTATTTTATTAAATCCCCGATGGTTAATTAGTTACATACCGATATCGCTTTTTAATTAATTTAAATCCTAAGTTTAAATTCTTCTTCTTCTTAATTCTAACACAATCCTAAAATCAATTCGCCTTAGATTTACAACGTAACGACAGAATTACGGTAGATCAACTATTGGTCTCTGTGGTTCGATATCTTTTAAAACTCAACGACGAAACTGTGCACTTGCAGTTACAAATATTTATTGATACACAATTCGTCGATCAAGTTTTTGGCGCCGTTGCCGGGGACCAATTTAGTCGATATCGTAACTCCGTTGTTACACCGTACAGACTAAGGCAACTTTTTAATTTCTGTTAAAAAAATCTAATCCAAAAAAAAAAAAAAAAAAATCAAAAACTGAAAAAATTACCCCATGGTTTGTCGATTGCATGCCAAAAACCCGCTCTCAAAGCGACGAATTAGAACAACCAATCGACAACCCCGAGCGTCTACTTAGTGTACGACGCCGAATTGAAGCATTTAGGGAAAGATACATAGTCCCCCAAAATCAGATCCTCTTTCCCGAAGCAGATTCAGAATCTGAAGAAGAACCAGAGATGGAGGTTGGACCGCAAAACCGCCCCCTAAAATACTACGCTACCCCTACTGATGCTGAACCACATAACAGCATTGTTGCCCCTGCGATTGGGGGAAACAATTTCGAGCTTAAACCTTCTCTGCTTTCAGCTGTTCAGCAAAATCAATTCTCGGGTAGCCCTCCAGATGACCCTAATCTCCACCTCTCTGTCTTTCTGCAATACGTCGATATAGTGAAAGCTAATGGCGTCAGTCACGAAGCGATTAGGCTTCGACTCTTCCCTTTCTCTCTTAGGGATCGAGCCCGTGCTTGGCTCTAGTCTCTACCTTCTAACTCTGTTACTACATGGGAAGAATTGAAGAAGGTCTTCTTAGCAAGATATTTTCCCCCTAGCAAGACTGCTATGCTAAGAGCCTAAATCAATGGATTCAAGCAGAAAGACAATGAATCTCTCTACGAAGCATGGGAGAGGTTCAAGGACATGTTGAGGTTATGTCCACATCACGGTTTAGAAGAGTGGTTGATCATTCACACCTTTTACAATGGTCTCCTGTACAATACAAGGATGACAATAGACGCTGCCGCGGGCGGCGCCCTCATGGACAAGCCTTACAATGAAGCCTACCAACTCATCGAGAGTATGGCTCAAAACCACTACCAGTGGGGAAGCGAGAGATCACCAATAGAGAAATCCCAAGCTAAAGGAGGAATGTACGAGATAAGCGGCCTTGACCATGTCAATGCCAAGGTTGATGCTCTCACTCAAAAGATAGATAGCTTACTCAAAGCTCCTGCTGCTACCGTAGCCGCAACAACCTCCAGTTGTGAAATATGTGGCGATCCTGGGCACGTCATAGCCGAATGCCAACTCTTGGCCGGAAATCCCTCCGACCAAGTAAACTACGCCCAAGGAGGCCCATACCCCAACAACTACAACTCAGCTTGGAAGAGCAGTCCCTACCTCTCATACAAGAGCAACAATGCATTGTATGCACCTAGACAAGGACCACCCTCTGGTCCACCGGGTTTTCAAAAAGCTCCAACGCCAAATCCGAGTAACACCAGAAAGTCTAGTCTTGATGTCATGTTTGAAACTTTCATGGCATCCCAACTGCAAACAAACGAAACCCTTAAGAATCAAAATTTGCATATCGCCAAGTTGTTTGAGCAGTTGAACAACAAAGTAGATGTCCTAAACACCCATAACAGGATGCTAGAGACTCAAGTTGCACAAGTAGCACAACAACAAGCATCTACGTCTGCTCCTGCAGGCACGTTTCCAGGCCAACCTCAGCCTAACCCCAAAGCTCATGTGAACGCTGTGACACTGCGAAGTGGAACACAGTATGATGAACCAGAAGATCCTAGGACTGAGAGGCCATCCATGCAACAAAGGGTTGATGTGCCAATCGAAAAAGAGAGCGAACCTAAAGAAAAAGAAGGCGATGACGTGGAGCCCAAAGAAAAAGAGAAACCTTATGTGCCTCCGCCGCCTTACAAGCCTCCCATTCCTTACCCTCAAAGGCTCGAAAAGACCAAAAGCATGGGGCAATTCAAGAAATTCGTGGAGCTTCTCAAGCAGTTGAATGTAACTATCCCATTCACTGAAGCTATCACCCAAATGCCCGCATACGCTAAATTTCTTAAGGATATCCTAACCAACAAAAAGAAGATCGAGGACTGTGAAACTGTCATGCTCACTGCCGAGTGTAGCGCCATCCTCCAAAACAAAATGCCACCTAAACTCAAAGACCCAGGGAGCTTCTCTATACCCTGTGTCATTGGAAAGTTTGTCATAGATAGGGCCCTATGCGATTTAGGTGCCAGTATAAGTCTCATGCCCATGACCATATGCGATAGATTGAAGATAGGAGAGTTGAGACCAACTAGGATGTCCATTCAGTTCGCGGATCGTTCTGTCAAGATGCCTCTTGGTATTCTAGAAAACGTTCCCGTGCGTATAGGACAATTCTTCATCCCAACTGACTTCATAGTCATGGACATAAAGGAGGACTCTAACACCCCAATCATCTTAGGAAGGCCATTCCTGGCTACAGCCGGTGCGATCATTGATGTGAAGAAAGGGAAACTCACTTTTGAAGTGGGAGAGGAAAAAGTTGAATTTATTTTAACCCAGTTCTTGAGCGCACCAGCCATAGATGATACTTGCTATCTGCTAGACGTCATTGACGAATGCAGAAGGGAAATGGAGAATGATCCAACTACATACTTAGAAATCTTGGGATCTCCTCCAACTCCAACTCTCGAGGTTCAGGACGACGAGCTTGGTGAATGCTTTGAGATTGCGTCGAGTCCGACGCCTTCTCCCGACCAATCTTCTTTAGAACTCAAACCTCTGCCTGAAACTCTAAGGTATGAATTCCTTGATCAAGAGCTTAAGCGCCCTGTGATTGTGTGCGCAGATCTAGGAAAGTCAGAAACTACCAAGTTACTGACCGTCCTAAGAAAGTATCCAGCTGCTTTAGGATATAGCATTTCTGATCTAAAAGGAGTAAGTCCTTCTCTTTGTATGCACCGCATCTTGCTCGAGGAAGATTGCAAAACCTCTCGAGAACCACAAAGAAGGATAAACCCCATCCTCACTGAAGTAGTTAAAAAGGAAGTTGAAAAGCTTCTAGATGCAGGAATCATATACCCGATCTCCGACAGTAAATGGATTATAGGAAGCTAAACACGGCCACGCGCAAGGATCATTTCCCTTTGCCCTTCATTGATCAAATGCTTGAGCGTTTGGCCAAACATTCATACTTCTGTTATTTAGATGGTTATTCGGGATTCTTCCAGATTCCCATTCATCCCGATGACCAAGAGAAAACAACCTTCACCTGTCCTTTTGGAACGTTTGCCTATAGGCGAATGCCATTTGGATTGTGCAATGCCCCCGCAACTTTCCAACGATGTATGCAAGCAATCTTCGCCGATTACATCAATGATATCATGGAGGTCTTCATGGATGACTTCTCCGTGTGTGGGCAAAGCTTTGAAGGATGCTTGACAAACCTAGAAAAGGTACTTGAAAGATGCGAAAAGGTAAATCTTGTACTTAATTGGGAAAAGTGCCATTTCATGGTTCGCCAAGGGATTGTTCTTGGACATATAGTATCCAACAAGGGGATTGAGGTGGATCAAGCTAAGATCCAAGTAATAGAAAATCTGCCTCCCCCAAAGTCTGTGCGAGAAGTCCGCAGTTTTCTAGGTCACGCCGGTTTCTATCGGCGATTCATTAAGGACTTCTCCAAGATCACCAAGCCCTTAACCGGGCTGTTAATGAAAGATGCCGAGTTCATATTTGATGATGAATGCTTGAAAGCGTTCAACCAGTTAAAGGCAGCTCTCATTTCCGCACCCATCATGCAGCCACCCGATTGGAGTTTGCCATTTGAGATCATGTGTGACGCTAGTGACTATGCAATAGGTGCAGTCTTAGGTCAAAGAAAAGACAAGAAGCTTCATGCTATCTACTACGCTAGTAGGACCTTAGACCCCGCGCAAATGAACTACGCCACCACAGAAAAAGAACTCCTGGCTGTTGTGTTTGCAATAGACAAATTTCGTTCTTACCTCATAGGGGCCAAAATCATTGTTTATACCGATCATGCGGCCATTAGGTACCTTGTGAACAAAAAGGATGCCAAACCAAGGCTCCTAAGATGGATCCTGCTCCTTCAAGAATTTGATATAGAGATCCAAGATAAGAAAGGAATTGAAAACACAATTGCGGACCACTTATCAAGAATGGAGGGAATGGTGCCTGAAAAGGTACCAATAAATGACGATTTCCCATATGAGAGGCTCGTAGCCATTATGAGGAGTGTCACCTCCGGATACCCATTAACTCAAAACGACATCGAAGTCGTCAACTCTGTCTGCATAAGAGACTCACTGCCTTGGTACGCGGATTTTGTTAATTACTTAGCAGCAAGAGTCCTTCCGCCAGATTTAACTTACCAGCAAAAGAAGAAGTTCTTCAGTGATCTCAAACATTACTATTGGGATGATCCTCTCCTTTTCAAGAGAGGAGCCGATGGAGTCTTCCGTCGATGTGTCCCCGAGGATGAGGCGCAAAACATTATTCACCATTGCCATTCTGCGCCATATGGGGGACATGCAAGTACTTCCAAAACTTGTGCTAAGATTCTGCAAGCCGGCCGTTATTGGCCCACTCTTTGGAAAGATGTCCACGCTGCCATACGGAGTTGTGATCAGTGTCAGCGCACCGGTGGCATCTCCAGGCGCGATGAAATGCCTCAGCATGGCATTCTCGAAGTGGAAGTATTTGATGTATGGGGGATCGACTTCATGGGACCATTCCCATCTTCTTTAGGTAATAGATACATACTTGTGGCTGTTGACTACGTGTCCAAATGGATCGAGGCCGTTGCCTCTCCAACTAATGATGCCCGAGTAGTGATTAGACTTTTCAAGAACCAAATCTTCCCTAGGTTCGGTGTGCCGAGACTTGTCATCAGCGATGGTGGCTCCCATTTTATCTCTAGGATCTTCGAAAGATTGTTATCCAAGTATAGGGTCCGACACCGTGTCGCAACTCCCTATCACCCACAAACAAGTGGGCAAGTGGAGGTCTCCAATAGGGAGATTAAGCAAATCTTAGAAAAAACAGTTGCAACCTCTAGGAAAGATTGATCTTTAAAGCTAAATGATGCACTGTGGGCATATAGGACAGCATACAAGACCCCGATTGGGACCACTCCCTTCAAGCTTGTCTATGGCAAATCATGCCATCTACCGGTGGAACTAGAGCATAAAGCTTATTGGGCTATCAAAGCCCTCAATTTCAATTACACCACCGCCGGTAGGAAAAGGATATTGGATATCCATGAGTTAGAAGAGCTTAGGTTAGATGCTTATGAGAATGCTAAAATCTATAAAGAAAGAACTAAAAAATGGCATGATAAGCGTCTATCTAGGAGAGAGTTTAAGGTAGGACAACGTGTACTTCTTTTTAACTCAAGACTTAAACTCTTTCCCGGAAAACTTCGCTCCAAGTGGTCAGGCCCCTTTACTATTTCTAAGACATATCCTCATGGGGCGATCGAGATAAAAAGTGACCGGTGATACATTCACAGTTAATGGGCAGCGGTTGAAACATTACAATTTTAAGGATAGTGACACTACTTTTGAAAATTTTAACCTATCCGCCCTACCCGCTAACGTGAATTGAATTCACCCTCTATGAAGTCGAGCTCACCGACTTTAAACAAAGCGCTTGGTGGGAGGCAACCCACTGATTTTGAGTCTAATATTTTTCCTTTTTAGTCCATTTGATGTTGCAGGTAATAAAGAGAAAGCACGCTTGATGACTTCATAGTTGTGAAAGCTCTTGGATATTCAGGTTCTATTCTTCCAATTTCACCTTTAGTCGTTGCATTGGGGACAATGCTCGATTTAAGTGTGGGGGAGGAAGCTTTATCGCTTTCCTTTTTACTTTCAGTTATTTAGTCTGCATGCATAATAAAACATTAGGATAGTTCACTTGAATCGAGTAGTTTTTGCGTGTTGGTTTTGTTATTGTCTGATTTTTCCCATTTCTTGAGCCATACCAAAATTTTCTTGTGAAAAGCAAAAGTGTTGAGTTTTGATGCTTGATATTGGTTGTTTGAAAGTATATAGGTTGTTTGCACTATCTAGGCTATCTTATGAGATTTAGGTAACAGTTGGATAAAATCAATACCATTCTAACACCTTAGATTCCCAGCAATATGTAAAGCTGATTTGAGTACCAATTTTGACAAAACTTTGAACTTGAGTTTTAATGAACCCTTAGTAGTTTATCTAGCAGTCGGCACCATCTCAAGGCACAAACTAAGTGGGAAACCTATGAATATAAGTGAATGATCTCGAATTTAAATGTCATAAATACTATTGGTTGATTCTTTGAAATAATTGATGAAAATTCAACAAAATGTTGAAACATGTGAAATGAAAAAAAAATACCATAGTATAGAAACTCATTAGTAGTTGGTTCAGAGGTGTCTGATTCTGAACTTGGTAGGGCGGGTTACGATCCGATCCCCCGCAACTGCGAAGTGGGTAAAGCAAATAGGGGTTACCAAACTTATGTTATCAGCACCCCGCGCTATATAATGATCATAATCACTAACAGGTTTCCCACCATGGGCGTGTACAAGATAACGGGCTTAATGTGATTGCGCTAGAATGAAAAGGGTAAATAAAATTTAGGTGAGAGGAAGAATCAAAAGGAAGTGCTTCAGGTCTGTTTTCATACAATGGGAGTCTAGTGTGTCATTATGGTGTTCTTGTTATTTGTACTGTTATTTGATTTTCATAGCTTAGCCGGCAGCCACGTACAAGTAGGATGATCGTGTCATGTGTCTTTACTTGCACTTTGCAATTCACTATTCTTTCATGCTTGAGGACAAGCAATGGTTCAAGTGTGGGGGAATTTGATGACACGAAATCATATCGTATTTTTGGCTTAGTTTATGTGAACTTTAGGTGCATTTTCATATGTATTTATTTCTTTTATCTGTTTTTATGATGGTATTTGTTTTGTTTTTAGTTTTGTCTAATAAAATAGGTCGGAGAAGAGAATTGAGCAAAAAGGGCCGAAAACGCAGCAAAAAGGGGGGTGCAAAGCACAAATTCGCGCAGCCCACAAAGGAGCCCAGCAAAAAGGGGGCATTTGCCCCCATCAGGTGTTGGTGGCGCCCGCCACAGAAGTCCAACCCAGTGAAACTGATTTTTCAGCAACGTGGGGCGCACGCACGCGTTGGATGGTTTTCTGTTCCTGATCGTGTGGCTATTGGATAGAATCAAAAGAGAGCTTATCATCTCCTATTTTTGTGGATCGTAACCAGAAAAATCCCTCTATAAATAAAGGACGAGATTCTTTTCTCCGCACGCTTTAATTCCTTTATTTTCAGTCAGTTTATTTCTCTTGTTTTGTAAACTGTCTCGGTACTTCCTTTTCGGAAGTCCGATTTCAATTCCGTCTTCACTTTCCAATCAAGAATTTTATTTCCTTTATTCAAGCAAGTTTAATTCAAGTTTCCAGCAACTTTAATTTCCAGGTTTTTATGCACTTATTTATTTATTTAATCATTATTTCTTGCTTTATTTACTGTTTTTATTTATTTACTTCTCTTGCCATGTCTAGCTAAATTCCTAGAAATCGGTATGTAATTTAATTCTCCGAAGGGGATTTAATGATGATATAGCACGCGCACGCACACACTACTTTTCTGATTCAAATTCCTAATTTAATTCAAAGCTTTTGAACGAGAGTAAAATAAAGCAACTAAGGTTAAAATCAATAGAGCGAGAGTTTGAGGTTTTAACTAGATAGTAGGAATTTGATATTAATCTTTGAACGAGCGAGAGCCACGTTAGGATTAATTAGAACTCATTGGTTTTCAAAATATACTTTCGAGGCTAAGGTGGTAGAAAAGTGACAGTAAAACTCCTAGCTTAGAAAGTATGGTTTTTATCAACAAAATGAGAGTGTGAGGTTTAAACCTTTAAATTAAGAAAGTTCTTCTGAAAAGTAAACACTTATCCGCGCACTATTATTTTATTAAATCCCCGATGGTTAATTAGTTACATACCGATATCGCTTTTTAATTAATTTAAATCCTAAGTTTAAATTCTTCTTCTTCTTAATTCTAACACAATCCTAAAATCCATTCGCCTTAGATTTACAACGTAACGACAGAATTACGGTAGATCAACTATTGGTCTCTGTGGTTCGATATCTTTTAAAACTCAACGACGAAACTGTGCACTTGCAGTTACAAATATTTATTGATACACAATTCGTCGATCATTACTGTAACAATACTGGAAAAACAATAGCTCCGCACAAGAAGATGAACAAAACACCACACACAAACAACGAAATCACAAAAAGAAAAACAAGAAAAAAATTTAATAGGAAATAATGTATTTTTAAGTAGGATTTAGGATTTTTCTAACCTGTTGCACAGGATAAGGATAAGGAGTGATTAATGCACACTTTTCCAAATCTTATTAATTAATCAATTAATTAGTATTTTTTTAAAAACTGAGATTAGGTATTTTTCTAGTAACACTTGAAAAAAGTCATAAAAACTGAAGTTACTTTTTTTAGGTTTTTTTTTAATCTATTTCTTTAAAAATTGAAGGTATTTTTCTTTCGACTATTCAATAGTATTTTAATCGATATAAGTTTTTATATAATACACAATTGAATTGAAAGTTTATATCATATAAATTATTTGTGTAAATTTCAGACAAATCTAAAATTATTTGATATGTTATTGAGAAACATGAAAATTAAAGGCGTTTAAAAAATCACACAAATCATTAATTTTGATGTGTCTCAATAGTATATCAAATGATTTTGAATTTTTATTAAATTTTATATAAATAATCTATATGATATAAATTTTCAATCAAACGATGTATTTTATAAAATTTATAACGATTAAAATATTAATGAATGGTTTCAAATCTTAAAATAGTAGACCAGGTCTCACATATTTTTTACTTTTCACTTATCTAAAATAATTCTTTTACAGAACTTATATAAATAACACATCATTAATTTTGATGTGTCTCAATAGTATATCAAATGATTTTGAATTTTTATTAAATTTTATATAAATAATCTATATGATATAAATTTTCAATCAAACGATGTATTTTATAAAATTTATAACGATTAAAATATTAATGAATGGTTTCAAATCTTAAAATAGTAGACCAGGTCTCACATATTTTTTACTTTTCACTTATCTAAAATAATTCTTTTACAGAACTTATATAAATAACATATCATTAATTTTGATGTGTCTCAATAGTATATCAAATGATTTTGAATTTTTATTAAATTTTATATAAATAATCTATATAATATAAATTTTCAATCAAACGATGTATTTTATAAAATTTATAACGATTAAAATATTAATGAATGGTTTCAAATCTTAAAATAGTAGACCAGGTCTCACATATTTTTTACTTTTCACTTATCTAAAATAATTCTTTTACAGAACTTATATAAATAACACATCATTAATTTTGATGTATCTCAATAGTATATCAAATGATTTTGAATTTTTATTAAATTTTATATAAATAATCTATATGATATAAATTTTCAATCAAACGATGTATTTTATAAAATTTATAACGATTAAAATATTAATGAATGGTTTCAAATCTTAAAATAGTAGACCAGGTCTCACATATTTTTTACTTTTCACTTATCTAAAATAATTCTTTTACAGAACTTATATAAATAACTTAATTTTATCTTCGATGTAGAATATTAATCTTTTTTCCTATTTGTTTGTTGCATTTAATTTTCAGATACCTTTTTAATTGTTTGTAAGAAGTTGATAAGAAAGAGATAAAAAAAAAGAGAAAAAGTAGTAAATTTCTCGTAATTGGAAGGAAAGAAGTTGAAAAGAGTATTAAAAATGGTAGGTTCCACTATGACTTAGCATATAATAATTGATATCACGGTAGATTTGTCAGAATTACAATAATATTACGGTAGGTATCACTTTTGAATTTTGTAGCTTATGTAAAATTATATAGGTCACCGTAATTTTGACATCCATTGTGATATCTGACATACACTTATTAATGAACTTTTATTCTCTCTCCTGTTTTATTTGTCTAGAATATAATTTGTAACAACATTCGTAGTGGTGTATGTGGGTCGGATTGAGTTACATTTGACCAAAATCAAAACTTGGACCGGATAGAGTTGGTTTTGGCTAAAATCAAAACTTGAACCACTTAGACTAATGTGTGTTGGGTTCAGTAAAATAATCACCCTCTAGCATTTGGTTGAGTTGGGTAACCCACTAATTTTCAGATTGAGTTGAGTGGGTTATCAAAATCAACCTTTTTTTATTTTTAAAAAAAAATAGCGTAACCTATTTTTTTTTAGGGTACCATAAAATGATAATATATCATTGTTTTTTCATAGAAATAATTTACTTTTACTATTTTCAAAGAATTATATGCTGTTTGTATCATTAATTTTAAATGACATAAAAAAGTCAAAAGATAAAAACTCAACGGAAATTATCAGAGATTGCATTGAAAGTGTAAAATACTAAAGACTAATGAGTTTTTCGTTTGAGATATGCATGCATACAACTTGTTTTAAAAATTTCAATGTTGGACTTTGAGATTTTCTCTTATAATGATCAAATGATAAAAGCAGAACATTTCATGTTTATATATATGTAAAAAAATCATAACACTACTAAGACAGTGAGTTTTATAAAAAAAATTATTTTAAAATTCATATCCACTCAATTATCCGATCCAATTCATTTTTTTAGTTGAATCAAGTGAATTTAACCTGATCGAATGGATTTGTAAAACCCATATACACCTCTAAACATATGTTGGTTTTTAAGTTGCAAGGGTAAGCATATAAAACATGTAAACATAAAAACTAGAGGGTTATTAAGGATCATTCCCCTGGAACCTGAAACAATTTTTCTAAAAATATAATACATTGTAAGTGTAAATATTGAAAAGATAGTGTATATTTAGTATGTAAATAAAATGGAAAATCTTTAAAATTTATGTAGTGGTGTGATCGGAGTTTGAATTTTAATCATGGATATTCAAATTAACAATTTTGATATTTTTTATCAGTTATGCTACGATTTTTGGACCTGTATATAAGCTATTTTACTAATATATATATTTCATCTGTTTCAAAATAAATATCATTCAAGCAAAAAGTTCACATACCAAAATATTGGAATTTGTTTTTTCATTTCTAACTTTATATAAGTCACATTCTCTATCCAATAATAAATTTTCTATTTTATTGAAATTATAAATTTGAGTTAATGAGAGAAGATTATTTTGACAACTTATAACCTTAATTCATCAAATGACATTTAAAAAGAAGGCTTAAATATCTTTTTGGTCAAAGTTAAAATCCGCAGGAAAATTCTCAAGTTTTCTGCAGATTTTCTTACAAATTTTCCTGCAGATTTTTGCTTTAGGGATCAGAAACAAAATATTTGGTCGATACGAGGAGTATTTTGGAATAAAATCACATACAAAGACTAAAATCAATTTTTTTTGTACATATAAGAACTAAAATGACGTTTAAACTTAAAAAGAAACACATTTCTATTGTTAGAATGACACTCTTTTGAAATGGAATAAATAATTTCTTTATTTTTTTAGTCAAAAAATATTATTTATTTTTGTATGACAAATACTTAACATACTTTTTTTTGAAATGTTGTGTAACAAATACTATTAGTATACTTGTAATTTGGACTTTGGATTAGAAGTCCTATATTTTGAGTAATGTTAAATTCTTTTGATTTTGATTTTGATTTCGAATAAGGTAGGTAATAAGGAAGGAGATTTTGAAAGAGGTAGCGGCAATTCCTAGAGAGAGAGACTATTGAAGCAACAAGATAAACAAACAAACAAAACAACTAACCTCTTCTATCTGTCTGTCTGTCACACAACGCTCTAACGTTGTAAGAAGATTTCTTTCATTTTCCTTCTTTCACTATCTCACTTTGATTCTCTTTCATTTAATTCTCAATTTCATTTTCATTTTCATTTCCAGCACAACGAATCTTCCTTATGACAACAACAACAACAACCCATTCTATTTCTTGACCTAAATTTATTCCCTTTCTCTTCACCAGGTACACACTCAATCTATTCACCTTTTTTCTTCTTAATTTATTTTATCTTAATCCAACCAAATATTAGTTGGTCCCGTACTGATTGACGCTTGACTTGATAGAAAAGACCACAGTTCGATTCCTGCAACTGTGTTTGAGAGGGGACTGAACCCAGTTGCCAGAACTCTGGATTACTAGGGCCCCTTCTCCCAGGAACCAGAGGGTGAAACTGGAAACCATAAAAAATAAAAAATTATGTTAATTGTTTTTTATCTCATAATTATAAATCTGGGTTTGGTTCTGTTTCATTGAAATTAATTAACGTTAGTTTATTTTAATTTTTTGTTTTTATGGATGAAAGATGATGTTGTCGAGAATGGATAGTGGTAAGAAAAGTAATGGGGTTTCTGGAAACCAAAAGAAATTGTTAAAGGATGTTGAAACTATGAATAAAGCTATGTACTTGGATAGAAATGCTTCAAGGAATTCAGTTTCGGGTTCAGGTTCGAATTCGAGGGCTAAAGCTGCTGGAAAATCGTTGTTTCCTGATCCTAAACCAAGGGGTAAAGGAAGTGGTAATGATGATGAGGATGGTGGATTGCAGAAGGATAAAAGGTCTATATGGAATTGGAGGCCATTGAAGGCACTTTCGCATATTCGAAATAAACGGTTTAATTGTAGTTTTTATCTTCATGTACATTTGATTGAAGGGTTGCCTTCTACTTTTGATGGTTCGAGTTTTTCGGTGTTTTGGAAGAGGAGGGATGGGGTTTTGGTGACTCGTTCTGCTAAGGTGGTTCAGTGTGTTGCTGAATTTGATGAGAAGTTGACTTATACTTGTTCGGTTTATGGAAGTAGGAGTGGACCTCACCATTCTGCGAAGTATGAAGCGAAGCACTTTTTGCTTTATGCTTCTCTTCTCAGTGCACCGGAGCTTGATTTGGGTAAGCACCGAGTTGATCTCACGAGGTTGCTTCCTCTCACTTTGGAGGAGCTTGAGGAGGAGAAGAGCTCAGGGAAGTGGACTACAAGTTTCAGGTTATCGGGAAAGGCTAAGGGTGCTGTGATGAATGTCAGTTTTGGGTATACGGTTGTTGGTGATAACACCGGTGCGATCAGAGACAGCCATAATGGTCCTAATGTATTGACTTCGAGGCGGAATAGTCTTGCTCTGATGAAACCAGATGGTAAACAAAAACAGTTTGATGGAAGCAGCAGCATGAGGCATGCCGGAAGTTTAGAAAACTTTAGTAGTCGGTACTCGTCTCGAGCTGCAGAAGAGGTAAAGGATCTACATGAGGTGTTGCCATCGTCTAAATCTGCACTAGCCAGCTCAATAGGTGTCTTATATAAGAAATTCGATGAAGAAAAGGCACATAGCTCTCTGGACAATGAACAGGATCCTGATTTGTCAAAAGAAAATCTCGAGCCAATCAAATGTGCTTCACCTGATATCGGAAAAGAAACGCTTGAAGTGCATGCAGTTAACGATGGAAATACATGTCCAGTGCTTCACACACCTGAACTCGATGCATTTCAAGGAAACCTGGAGACAGATGAACCAGATAGCTCTCTTTTACTTGATTCTGGAAAAGAAAACACTGAAGACTGTCAAGATAATAATGAATTTTTTGTTGTTGATAAGGGTATCGAAATCTCACCAGTTGAACCTGTTAAAGTAGAGGAGTCATTCGCCAAGGCTTCTGAAGATGCTCCTATAGTTGATAGTACTTTTATCCTTGATACTGCAGGCTTACAAGGATCTTCTGAAAATAGTTTTATGCATCATGATTCTCCCAATTTGGAAAATGATGGTTGTAAGGATCAGGAAGTGCTACATGAATCTGCTTGCGAAGAGGACGACTTGTTCACAAATGAACTGCTGCAAGAATTAGAATCAGCTATAAATAGTGTCTCAGATTTGGAGACAGCAGCTCTAGAATCTCCTGAAGTTGTGGAAGCCAAATCTGAATGTAAGATGAAAAAGACACATAGCTTAGACGATGTAACAGAATCGGTTGCCAATGAATTTTTAAGCATGCTAGACATTGACCATAGTCCAGTCGATCTGAATTCTGAAAGTGAGCCCGAGTCTCCAAGAGAGATTCTTTTAAGACAATTTGAGAAGGAAGCCCTGGATGGGGGCTTCTCCTTATTTGATTTTGATATGGACTGTGACGATGAAGCTGATGATGGCTATGATGCTTCTACCGGGTTCGAGCAGCGCAACTTCTCTGAGGCTATTCATTCACCATCCTTGTTCCAACACCTGCAGAAGGAGCATCTAGTTGAATCTCACGATATGAAAAGTAAACAAAAGGCTCAAATGTTAGAAGACTTGGAAACAGAAGCCTTAATGCGTGAGTGGGGTTTGAACGAGAAGGCTTTTCTCCACTCTCCTCCCAAAGCTTGTACAGGTTTCGGAAGTCCAATTCAATTACCATCTGATGAACCTCCAACATTGCCTCCTCTTGCCGAGGGGTTGGGCCCTTTTCTTCAGACAAAAGACGGGGGTTATCTACGGTCTATGGATCCTGCAATTTTCAGGAACACTAAAGCTGGTGGGAGTTTAATCATGCAGGTTTCCAACCCTGTTGTTGTACCTGCAGAAATGGGTTCCGGGGTAATGGAAGTTTTACAGTGTTTGGCTTCAGTAGGAATTGAAAAACTTTCGATGCAAGCAAAGGAGTTGATGCCACTGGAAGATATCACTGGGAAGACAATGCAACAAGTAGCATGGGAAGCCATGCCTGCCTTAGAAGGATTCGAGAGGTTAGTTTATCCTGTTTTGTATTATTGATTTTGCAGCTAGTGTTTTTAATAGCCATTCTTAGGGTCTGTTTTGAATTATGATTGACTTATTTTAATTTGAGTTTGCGTACTAGCTTAAGCACTTGTGAAACCGTTCGAGAGAGAGCTTATAGAAATAGTTTTGACATGTCTATAAGCTGTTTTCAACTCATTTTCATATGCTCTCCAAGATAGCTTATGAATCAGCTTACTATAGAGCAATGTAAAAAATACAATGAAAATTTGGTAGTGAATTCAAAACCTCATACTAATTTCCCTGATTATGTAGAATTATGTTCAGATCTGCAACAATGACCAGTGACGACAACCATATTGAAAATGTAAAAGATTAAATTATTCATTTGCAAGAGAAGCTAGCATGATAAATACCAACATGTATAACTTTATTTCATTGAACCCATAGCCAAATCCAAAAACATAATTTTGTGTACCAAAAACATGTTATTCCAATGTCATCTCATCCAAAACACGTGAAAAACGAATCTGCAGTAAATAGATTGTGGTGCAGTTATAACCAAACATAATAAATCAAAATTTCATCATTTTGTGTTGACTGAATGATCAGAAAAATAAACCTGATATTAGAAATCTTATTATAGAAAACAGTAAAGCAGCATGTCCAGATAATTGGGACAAAGTAATTGAAAATGAAATTGATTTCCTAATTTCTAATTGGTTCAGCGATTTTCACGGATTTGGGATTAAATTTTCTGTGTTGATCGCGTGCAGAGAACAAAATTTGCCAACCTGATGATACAACATTTGCCAATTATGTTCACATGTCAGGAAGGGAATGGGTTTTATTTTTAGCCACCGAACTGGACTTCCTTATAATTTGGGACGGGCTTTAATATTTTTTGTCTGCTACCTCATTTATGGTCCAAATTCATAATAAAGAGTGGGAAAATTTGAATTTTTGAATTTTATGCTTTGTCATCGCATTATTTTATTGCAAGTAAATGTAACAGGTTCTTGTTTGCTAGTGCTTGTTAGCTTAATATGGTTAAGAAATTTGAATTTGAAGTGATGATTTGGCAAAGAAGGTATTTAGAGGTGGACAAATAAGCTTTTTTGTCCCTATCATTAGTTGGCAATAGTTTGACTTCATTTTATCTTTTGTTATAGAAATAGCTTATACATAAGCACTTGTATGATAAATGCTTATGCTATAAGCGCTTAATTAAGTTATTTAACCAAACAAGGCTTTACATGTTTCTGAATGAATATTGCTTTGCTTTGTTTAGGCAATTCCATTTGCAGCATGATTCAGTAACAAGTCAAGATGCTCCTTATGTGCAAAGCAACTTAAAAGGAACTACACCATCTGGACGGAAGTCTAGCAATTTTAATTCAAGTTCGCTGGCCAACCAAACAGGTTCAGATTTTGTTTCGATTGAAGATCTTGCCCCATTGGCTATGAACAAAATTGAAGCACTTTCAATGGAGGGATTGAGAATACAATCTGGTATGTCAGATGTGGATGCACCAACTAACATTGTTGCACAATCCATTGGGGAAATGTCAGCTCTCCAAGGCAAAGGCATTGATATTAACGGATCCCTCGGCATGGAAGGAGCTGCCGGTTTACAGTTGATGGATGTAACAAACAGCAGTGATGATGGTGTTGACGGGATAATGAGCCTATCATTAACTCTTGACGAGTGGATGAAGCTTGATTCGGGTGACATCGATGATGTAGATAATATCAGTGAACATACTTCCAAACTCCTTGCAGCTCATCATGCTAACTCTTTCGACTTTATCCGTGGGAATTCAAAAGGAGGAGATAGGAAGCGAGGCAAAGGCTCCGGAAGAAAATGCGGTTTGCTAGGAAACAATTTCACAGTAGCACTAATGGTGCAGCTTCGCGATCCTCTAAGAAATTATGAACCTGTTGGAACACCAATGCTTGCTCTTATTCAAGTTGAGCGAGAGTTCGTCTTGCCAAAGCAAAAAATATTTTGTAGTGTGTCCGAGTTACGGAACAACAACAATGACGAGGAAGATGAGAGTGAAATAGTAGCAAAGGCGGAGACTAAGGACACCAATGAAGAGGAAAAAATTCCTGAAGTAGAACTCATTCCACAGTTCAAGATTACTGAAGTTCATGTGGCAGGTCTTAAAACTGAGCCTCAGAAAAAGAAGCTTTGGGGCACCTCAACGCAGCAACAATCCGGTTCGCGCTGGTTACTTGCTAATGGAATGGGGAAGAACAAGTTTCCACCAGTGAAGTCAAAAGTTGCTTCTAAATCTGTTGCTCCGGTTACCACAAAAGTGCAGCCTGGAGGCGACACCTTGTGGAGCATTTCATCGCGTATTTTTGGTTCAAGAAAATAATGGAAAGTAAATTGGCAACACTAAATCCCCATATAAGAAACACTAATGCCATTATACCTAATGACATTGTTAGATTTAGTTGACTGAAAGGCGGAGTTCACAATTCAGATTTTTCTTGAAACAGGAAATATATCTGCGAAGTTTCTTCATTTAATTGAGCCAAGAGCGTCGATCAAATTGGATCAGTTCACAAGGTATGAGATATGGTTATATTGAGAAAACAGCATAAGCATAATGAACTTTTTGCTGTATGCTAATTTTTCTTATGTGAAGTTACTTGTTACTTTTGCTTGCATCAGTTCGATTTATGTACTTATGTCATTTGAAACTACTGTGTGAATAATCTATCAGGTAATTTATATATCGCAATTGCAAATTTTGGTCGCAAACTTGCGGCATTGTCCATGTGATGATAAAATGTTTGTTTGATACAAAGAGAAAACCAGATTGAGTGAATAGACAAATTGGTCGTCAAAATTGTAATCATCTCATAAGTTTTTCTCGCTGACTTTAATTTTGACTGAGAGGGTTCAATTAAGTTCCTCACCGGTGTATTATTTTATTTGTTCATTAGATTAAATTAGACTACATGATTTCATTTGTCATTACCACAGCGGGATCATTTTATCTCATCATTACAACCACATTTTGTTCTTTTTCTCTCCTTCCAGATCTCACTTTGCTTTTGCACAGGCACCACGATGGAGCTCCGATTCGGTTTATTCCACCACCAATCTCATTTTATAACAGGGTTAAATATATTTTTGGTCCCTTCAAAATGGGGACTTTTCAAGTTTATTTAATTTTAATAATACTTTGAGACCAAAAATATTTTTAATCCTTTATTATAGTATTCCAACAACTTTTTATTTAAATTCCTACTCGAAATCATGGACAGATTTGCGGTCAAAACCCCTACTTTTCATCCTTCTAATTTATTTTTGTCATTCATTCAATTTTTTCTAAACTTTTGTTTGTTTGTATTTCCTGCAAACTGTACATTCTTTATTCATGATTAGTTGTTAATGTAAGATGTATTTCAATTTTCACACCGATGTAATACCACCATAGAAGCTACATCTAAGAGATCTCAACATTTGAAAACATAAATTAAATTGTTTTGAGAATGACCGGGTTAATTTTTAATGTTCTTGGTATTGATGATGATGAATTCTTCTTCATTCACCAAAGAAGAGGGGTTTAGAGTTTACTATTAGCTCGAAATCACCCCTCTAAATCGTCTTTTATCTTATTTATTTAAATAAGTGATTTTTACTTTATTATTTTGAAAAAATAATTGGTACACATCTATGATTAAGTCTTTTTTGGTACATCAGAAATTCATCCATGATTAAGTCTTTTGTTGTTATTTCAATTTTTATATTTTAATTTTTTTAATTAATTTAATTTGTAAATTCATTTTATCTACAGAGTGTTGTTAGTCAACAAAACTATATGCACTAAATTTTTATTTTCTTCAAACTACATATAAAAAAATGGTGGTTTGTGTTGCAGTACTCAAGTATAGGCCTAAATTAAGAACATAGTAGATAACATTCCAGCAGAACATAATTAATAGATGAATATAGATGATATATTCCATTTATACTTCCAAGGTTCTATAAAAGTCAAGGGACAATAATTATAAATCAAATTCTCTAACCAAATTATGAGATTTGTTTGGTTGGTTGATCACAACTTTAACCATTTGCTTATTACTATTTTACCTTCGTTCTTTATTATAAAAGACAAGTCATATTTTAGATTCATTGAATAATTAATGTATTTGATTCATATTATAAATTAAGTATATTAATTATTCAATAAATCTAAAAAATGTCTTGTCAAAAAACGGAAGTAGTATTATCTTATGCTTAGTACCACAGTAAATATATCAAAATTATGATGAAATATCAGAATTCTGATGGAAATATGGTACTGAATTTTTTTTGAGGAGACCATCAAAACATGAATTTTGCACAACATTTTTTACTAGCAATGATACCAGTATTGCCTTTACACGTTGAAGGAAGAGCGATCAATTTTATAGATTTTTTGTACAGCATTGTTTAAAGGAGTGAATTATTGGTTTTTTTTTTTAAACAAACAAATTTAGTACATTTCATTCCTTATAATAGTTTCAATATAAGGTGGATAATAATCTATGACTTGGGGACTAGCATTAAAACGAGTTGCCTGTGTGAGCTCATGAGCTACTTGATTGGTTTGTCTCCTGACATAACTGACCTTACAGTTTGGAATCATGTTTAATAACCTACGACACAATTCAATAATAACACCAAATTCACGTATGGACAAAACTTAAGTTGTGAACAAAACATCTTAATTTTCCACAGAAAAATTCATTTTTGCCCTCAACTGACCCATAAAAATCTCAATTTTGAAAAAACTATCATAGTTTTTCTATAAACTAACATCTAAAAATTCCTACTTTAAAAAAATATATCAATTTTACTCTAAACTAACCCTTAAAAATACAAACAATTTTAAGCCGAGCCCAGGCAGCTGGCTCGTGGGGCTGTGTATCCTCCCCCAATTAATACATATCAATTTCCTAAGCCAATCATTTTCAACTTTGTAATGAGCATAATTCATTGTAATACTAATTTCGGATCAAAATATAAGTTGTTTTGACCATATTATACAAATTATATAAGAAATATAATTAATTTTTTATAGAAAGAAAAAAATTATGAATTAATTTACGAAATTATACTTCATTAATGTCAAGTTTTTGGAATTGGCCTCATTTTGTTAAAACAAGATGTTGGACCAAATGTCTTAGAACAATGTTCCCACAAGATGTTGGACCAAATATCCTAACAGCTAATTGGGACATCAGAGTGACCAAATATCCTAACTTCATTTATCGCGTATTTTTGGTTGTGTTCATTTTTATGTTGATTGATCGCCAAGAAGCTTGTGTTTCTAGAACTTCCTTTGTTAGTTTAATGCTGCCATATATTTGAAGTGCTGTATTTCCAAAATAGATTGAAAATAGTTTCAAATATATTTTCTAGAAGCTTGTGTTTTTTTATCAATAGTTTGATGCAAATATATCTGTGAAAAATATATTTTGCTTTTAGAAGATTGTAGCTAAAAATATAATTAATGTCAGTTAATATTGTTTAGCAATAAAGGAAAAATCCAAGCTGCTAAATGACTATATAAGGAAGATTCAGACCATAGTGTCATTCATGAAATCAATATTATTGAGTTGAGTCTTTTATGGTTTTGTTGTTAAGTCTTGTGCAGTTACGCTTTATTTTGTGAGCCACTCTTGTATTGCATTGATACTAGAGTTGGACTATTAGTTGAGTTGTTTATTTTATTTATGAGCCACTTGATAAATATTTTGCAAATGTATAAATTATCGCAAGTAATAAAAAGATATTGATTCACAAGAATTGCTCAATTCATAACAAAACAATTTATTTTGATACTTAGAGAAAAATATTAAAACAGGGGGTCTATCATAAGATTCGGTTCAAGAAAATTTAAAATAAAACGAATAAGTTCTCGATTGGAAAAAGCGATTGGATCTTTTCAAATCATTCAGTTGCAGTTGTTTGGTAAGGATGTTTAATTAACAAATTCATCCAATTAATATTAAGTTGAATTAACCCAAAACTTTTCATGACCAATCTCTTGGCTGGTGAACCTCTCAATTGATTCTAATCCCCAAATTTCTTTGGTGAATTACTTATCAATTGAGGTTTGTGTGAAAGTTAATTTCTTAATCACAATTAACAATATTATATCTCTAAACGATTGATTAATTAAACATTTATGTTATATCTGATGTCAAAACCTAATGATCATAGTGAACCAAAACCTAGAATCATCTCACAAATGGTCAGTTCATAAGAAGCATTAAGAACAAACGTTAATGGATAATACTGATTTCGTAAATTCATTAATAAAATCAAATTCTTAAAGCAATTACAATTAAAATCTCCTCAAGACCCAATCAAAAGGGACTTAACTACACATATTCACTAAACAAATAACACAATGAATTAGAGATGAATACATGCTAAAAGAATGAATGATTCTTATCTTGCATCTGTTGCGGGGATTTTGGAATTTCCAGCACTACATTTGAAGCTTCATTTTTAAAGAGGGGAAAGTATCAAAAAAAACTTCTAAAAAGAGATTCTAACTACATTCTAAGAGTTTTACTTTCTTGCTCCGTCTCTATTTTTGCATAAGTTTAGTTTAAGTTCCAAAGTCACAAATTGAGCACAAGTAACAATATGCAATAATATGATAACATAAAATAAAATGCAAGGAATAAAATGCATAAAAATAGATTGCATAAAGTAAAGGGAACAATAATAAAAAAAATAGTAGAAAAAAAAAACGAGAATAGAAAAAACTAAGGTAGAGGGGTGCAGATAGCAGAATTATAGTGAAGAAATAATAAAAATGGAAAAGAGGGGGGTGAATGAGAAATGGCTTGCTAGGCCCAACTGATTAGGCCTGGTTTACTGTTTGAACCGGTCCGGTTTGGTTCAGGCCTCTTAGATTGGACCAGACCGAACCAGTCTATTCATTGTGTGTGTATTTGTGTGTGTGATCCGCGTGCGTGAACCCATTAACTAGAATCAATCCTTGCCGTTTGATCAGATCTGGCCCAGATCAAACAGCTATGAGTCACAGGGACACCGACGTCCCTGACCTACTTCATCAGATCAAGTGGTTGTGCTCAAAATTCAAAGAAAAAGGTCTATACCGTGGATAAGCTTCATGAAGCTATTTTGAAGAACTCAAACAATCTTGTTTCCGAACCGAAAAACATGTATAGATAGTCGATATTCATCTTTTCATCCCGCTGATTTCAAATCCATGAACGGATTTTACAGACGAGGTACAAGAAACTGGAATCGAAACCAAATCCGACGAGATTGAAGACTAAAAAAACTAAAATCAACATGGAAATTAACATAAATAAATTCCTAAAACAGTTTATATATTCAATTGCGAGTTCAACGGTGTATGAATCGGAACGAACAGAGATCTATATCATTTCAAGTGAGGACTACCTTTTCCGGCGTGAAACTTGGCTTCATTCGGTACGGTGAAGCACACGTTTCCAGTAGTTTCAAAGTGTTCATTGATCGCAACCAAGATCAAACGGTGCAGAAGTCAGAATCGGTCGGAATTAACGCCTCAAACGGAACAGGTTCGGTTTTGAAAATGATTTAGTGTTTGTTGATTAGTGCTTGATCGGTGAGATTGAAGGATGGATTTATTACAGATTTGAGATGATCAGAATTGAAACTGATTGAGATTTGTGGTTTGATCGAATATGGACGAAGAAGGTGAGTTGTTGTTGTTAATTTGTTTTTGATGAAAGATTATTTCTGGATTTGTGTATGATTCTGGTGAGGTGAAATAAATGAAAGTGTTTTTTAACGTTTTTGGAAAAAAGAGAGTGAAGAACGTGTGTTCTTCCTCTTTTTGGCTTTTTTTATTATTATTATTTTGTATTTTTTCTAGTTTTTGGCTTTGTTTTGATTTGAGGAATTTGTGAGAAATCAAATTTTGGAGGTTTGTGATTGATCTGATTTTTTTGTGAATGAGAGTCTTCTCAGATCACCAATGATTGGTCCTATTTATAGGACCAATTTTAGGGTTAGGGTTAAAATGGTAATGAAACAAAAAAGGGTGAAATTTTGATATATTTTGAAAATAAAATGGTTGTAAAACTAAAATTAAGCGTAAAATCAAAAGTAAAAATAAAATATGCATGAAAATGATATTATTTTTATGTAGAAGAAATAACTATATATTTTTAGAAAAAAGCAAATATGAAGAAATAGTAATAATATCAGGAAAAAAAATTAAAAAAAACACATGAAAAAGGAATAAAATATTTTTGTATAATTTTATGCATGGAATTGCAAATTGGATTTGTAGGTCCAAAATTGGGGTACAACAACATCCAATGATCTTCAATCATCTGCTTCAATTTGCATCCAATTATCTTCAATCCTCTGCTTCAACGGTAGAAGTCTCAGTTTGTGTGCAAAATTTCATAACCCTTGTTCTTTGGATCGAGTACCCTTTTATACTACTTTAAAACAAAGTTGATGTGTCACAATTACGCTTTTTCGCTTGGGCATAAGAGTTTTCTCCCCAGGAGAAAACATGATAAGTTAAAATTCAGGCATGCACGTTTTTTCGCGCCAGGCACACAAGTATTCGCTTGGGCGAAAAATGCTGATGATATTCTCTTTTTTGTGCATTTTTCTTGGGTCTTCAGTGATTCAACTTCATACAATTGCTACCTTTTTAGGTATCAAAAGGACTAAAACTAAGCTTAAACTTCTTGGATTTGCATCACTTTTATATGTAATAGCCAGGATTATCACCACTCTTGTATTGCATTGATACTAGAGTTGGACTTGTTTAGTTGAGTTGTAACTTATGGTTTACTTGAATCCTTTAGCTACGAGTAGATTCTGTTTTTAGAGTGTGTCTCCTAATTGATTGTAACTGGTATTATCACTAGTGAGTGATTTAGAGGAACTAAGAGGGGTCTCACATCTAAAGGTGTTCTAGGTAGAAATACACGGGTAGTGCTGAGGTACGAATATAGTAATTCGGAGTTTGTTTATGCAAGTCTTCGAACTAATACTTTTAGTAGATATCCTTTCTGGATTGGTATTCCCAATAGTAGGTGATGTTGCACCAAACTAGGTTAACAATTACTTGTGTTATTTACTTTCTGTTTTTTATTGTTAACTACTTATTCGTATTTATATTGTTATGATGTCCTAAACATCTGTCCCGACATCCCAATTGTTCAGTATATTGATCACGATATTTGAAAATTTTCTCTTCGCCCCCCATGCTTCTCTATAACCCCCCCTAAATCCGAAATTGCCCTTCATTTAACACAAAAAAGGAAGTTCAGATAATATTATCTGAACCAAGGCAGCGAGAAGACAGAGCAGTTCGCAAAATTTTTCCCAAACCTCTAGTAAAAGTTCAGATAAAAAAAATCCGAACCTGCCAGTTTAAGAATGGAAAACGCGATTGGCAAAGGCAGTTCATCAGTTTACAATAGTTTTGCAAAGAAAATGGGTTAGTGGAAAGGGGCGCAATTGTTCATCAAATCCTCATAGTTGTAACCATATCACACCAATTTGTGGAATCTATCACCTACATTTGCAACTATCAAGTAGGTTTATGAGTTTGGGGTTTAGGGTTTAGGAAAAGAGTTGATTTTGATTATGTTTTATAAATTGTTTAGATTGGGTTGTTATAGATTATGATGATTGGGTGAGTAGGAATTTGAATATGGGTTATAGATTATGATGATTGTTAAGGTTTATGAGTTTATGATTAAGGAACATTGTTAGGTTTTTATGATGATTGTAAGGTTTTGATGATTTTGTTATAGATTATGATTATAAGTTGTTTGATAAGGAAGTTGAATATGATTGTTGGTTTAGATTGGATAAGTGTTTAGTAAGTGTTTAGTAATATGAGTTGGTATTATGAATTTGATGATTTTAAATTTTGTTGTTGTCTAGCCATTGAAGAAGGTATTGGAAGAGGTAGACATGGTAGACTAAGTCAGACACATTCATCAGCTTGAAGAGATGTTCCTACTCGTGGTTCAAAAAGAAGTAAGAATGTAGATCAGGAACCTGAGATAGTTCCTAGAAACTATGATACTGAAGTTGGTGGTTCCCAAACAGATAATGAGACTGAAGCGGGTGATGACGTTACTGCTGGTAATGTGATTGCTCTTCGACATCCACGACGCTCACGTATACCCGTACCTGTTGTGCGTGAAGCCGAGTTTCATGAAAGAGACCAATACTTAAATCAAGGTGAAGAATAAGATGATGAAGATGGACCGAGAGATATGTCTTTATTGACAGATTACTCTGAGCATAGGCCCATCATGATATGGAATGCAGATGAAGAAGATAAGGAGGTATAATAATTATTATTTTGGTTAACTGTTGTTGATAGCGTCATTATTATTTTGGTTAATTACTATATGTAGTGTATGTGTCTTACGACTATTTATGGATGTATGTGTTTTACGATTTTATTGATTTGGTATTTTTCAAGTTTCAAATTACACTCAAAACATTACAACCCATGGAATGAAGATGATGAAAATTAAAAATCCTCCTCGTGATAATGAACATAATTTGTTTTGGAATGCTTTAATTGAATATGAACTCGAGCCCCTTTTGCATACTAGATACAATGTCATAAATCATGGGCTGATGACGGTGTTCGCCGAGAGATGGAATCTGGAAATTGAAACCTTCCACCTTCCTTTTGGTGAGATTGACATAACATTAGATAACATCCAATGTCTTCTTCATCTTTCTATCCAAGGAGCCTTCCTGAACCACTCCAGAATGCAAATACATGAAGTTGTCGACTTGTGTGTTAAGTTCCAATTGATCGGTATTTTAGTAACAAATAGGTTTTGCAATTGATCTTTGTTGTAGACTTAATATTAACAATGGATCTATGTTTTGTAGGGATGGATAGTAACATATTTTCCTACCATTACCCCGTGGGTCTATGCTCGTAACTATTTTGACCATCTTCCAATATGTACTAAGTATTACGCAAGACAAGGACACACTGATCCACCAAATTATAGAGCATATGTGGATAACATACATGTGACTGATTTGGTATTCTGTCCATATAACAACTACCATCATATACGTCCCATGCTTGATGAATGTTGGTTCTCCAATTGGTTGAGATGCGGAAATAAGAAAGCAAGACACTTTCTTGATCGTGTGATGAGACAATATGGACATGTCAAAGCATTCCAAGAAATTATGCTATTGCAACGCCATTTGTCATAAATATCCATCATCTTTCTATTGCTTTTGAAACATACATTGAGAATAAGATTATTCAAGAAGACATGAGGGGGCTAGTTAGTGATGGCCCATGGGACGTGTCTACTGAATATTTGGAATGGTTTCGGAGAGTTTCACATCCGAAGATGCGTCCAGCACTTATAACTTCACAATTTCGATTCTAGTTGGTAAAAACTCATAGATAAGGCTTTTGAAGGTGAGGCTGAACTGGGAACACAAATTCCTAATAGGTTGACTTGGATGTTGGGGTACGTTAATCTGTCAGTCATGGGCTTCAATGAGAGACGTGGTAGGAGAGGTCGTCGCAGTGAAAGTGCGCAAATGGAGGAGTGAGACCATTGTGTTTTATATAATGACTTTGTTTGTGTTATGTTAAACTAAGTTATTTGGTAATATTTTAATATGTTCATATTAATATGTTATTAATGTTATGTTAAGGTGTTTAATTTTATGGTGCTTATTTTGATTCTGGACTGAATTATGGATAACAAGTTTAAATATTCAGAGTTATTGACATAACTTGGTTAAAAAGAAAAAACATAAGTATTCCCTAATTCTGATTTAGCAGATTTGGATAAAATTATCCGAACTAGACCTATAACGCTTGAGTTCGGGAAAAATTACCCGAACTGGACCTGTAACGTACAGATTTTTCATAAACAGATGTTCTCAGATGTTTCATAAACAGTCGCTTGTCCATTTACTCATGATATTGTAGGTCTCAGATGTTCTCATTTTCTACTTCTTGAAGTCCATGTCACTGTAGACTGTAAGACTAGCATCCACCATAGACACAAGCATACTATTACGCTTCTCGCGATTCCCTTGACGCACATAATCCAAAGACAATTTCTCTGTTTTGTTTAGGAAATTCTCGTTAATTATTCGATTTTTTTGGATGGACAAGCGACTGTTGTTTGGTTTCCATGTCATTCATGGTCAGTTTCTTTTGGATCACCAACATCACATCACTACCACCCATTTGTTCAATCTTTTGTTTAAACGCCAATAGAAGTTCGGATCGCTCTTCTTGTACTTGGTCATTAACATCATCATCATCATTGTTGTTTTTGCGTATCTTCGATTGTTTGTTTGATATTTCAATCTTCGCTTCTCTTTTCGTGATTTTCTTCTTAGGATCCTCGTTGGATAAAGAAGTCTCATCAACATATGTATTTGATCTTCTTCTTTTATTTGATGTTAATTTATCAAAATCTTCATTGCATCCACTAACAACAACATGTTCATGATTGTTTGATCTAAAGATCCCAAATATAAGAATGCTGCTAAAATTTCCTCTCTTTGATCGCTTGCTTCTTTTTTTTCTTTAAATCATCTTTTCATTCTAAAACAGCAGCATGGTACTCATGATTATTTGAACAAAAAACATGAGAAGCATCAACTTTTAATTGATCACCTAAAAACACAAATCATAAACTTAGTAAATTTTTAGCCAAACGAGTCTCCAAATTCAAATAGTCAACATAAAGATTAATGAAAAATTTAGTGTATATTCTTTTTTCTCTTATTTAATTGTAGAAACATGATGTGAGAATGTGTGTGTGTGTGTGTATATATATATCAAAAATAAAATACTAACATATGTAAAGTTCAATCAATAAACATAAACTAGTAACCAAATGTCTCAGGAGCATCAAGTTGAGATGGAACTTTAATTTGATACTCAGTTGGCAGGCAGACGTTGAATCCCAAAATTTAATTTGTATGTTCTTTAAAGAGCTTCATCGCTCTTTCCGCAACTCTTCTTAAATCAATTATTTGATTCTTCCAATCCTTCATAATTATTAAAAAATCATCATAATTTTCTCTCTCATCTTTAAACACATCTTTTACCGGCTTAAGAAACTACAATCCATCTTTAATTTCTAGTGGAAGTGTGATTTGATATTTCTTTGGGAGAAAGATGTTGAATCCTAAAATTAAATTGGTATGGTCTTTAAACAACTCCTTCGCTCTTTCTATGACACTTCCAACATCAATTTTTTGATCTTTGAAATCAATTAGCAATTTTATAAACTCATTATACTTTATCGTATTATATTGAAACATAACTTATACTTCCTTAAGATATTCCAATGCATCTTCCTGCTAGTTTTTGGAGTACTCCATTTTTATTCAGAGAATTATGATTAGGGTTCAATTGAAGTACTAACTCAGTTAGTTTGTTGGGTGATGCACTCACACTCACCCCATTGGTTTTTCTTAAATAGAAGATTTTTGGTGAGTTTAGTATTTGATTTGAACTATAACAATTCTTTGTTTTGTCTAAAAAACATGGATATGTTCAACCTTATTAATTGTCCAATAAGGAAATACGGACAGTACGGTATAGTATATTACTATTATGTAAGTTTAACTATGTATTTGAACAACATCCTAGATTTCTCTTCGCCCCCCCCCCCCCACCCCCCCATGCTTCTCTGTAACCCCCTCAAATCCGAAATTTCCCTTCATTTAACATAAAAAATGGGGTTCCGATAATATTATCCAAATTAAGGCAACGAGAAAATAGAGCAGTTCGGGAAATTAACGAGTTCTGGACTGGATTAATTAACTGCATAAAATATTAATATCACGCATATAAAATTAAACAACTTCCAAATTAAATATACTTCCTAAAAAACACAAATGACACAACATATCTGAACAATAACGATGTTTTAAGGATCCATCAAGTTAACTGCCACTTCTTCCATTGGTTCAATAAAAGATGCGCAGATGTCTTCAACAGATATGCACAATTTTGCATCCAATTCGATTGGACCCAATCTGTTGTACTAAGTGAAAATGGAAAACATAGATATCACATCGTCGTCGTTGTTGAGAGACATTTTGCTGAATCTTACGACGCGTTCGTTTGATATGAAGGACGAACTTCGATAGTTTATTGTTGTTACTCTTCTTGTGTCACCTTCCCCATTCAAACGATTGTTCACTCTGTTCAGCCTCTGTTTCAAACTCTCCAATGTGTCGTCAGTATGGATTTTGAATAACTTTGTGTTACCCTCATTGAAACATACTACAACAATATGAAAGTTGACATTTCGTTGATGCCAAACTTGGGTAGAAATATTCTCCTGCACTATAGAAATTATTGTAAGAAATTATAGCTTATGAACTGTATTTATAGTGGTTTGATTTTTTCCTACAAAACGTACAGGTTCGGATAAAATATCCTTTACTAGGTCGGATTATTTTTTCCGAACCCTCAAATTACAGGCTAAGTTCAGATAATTTTATTCGAACCTGGTATGCCAGGAGTTTTAAAATGATGAATTTGCAGTTTCCTACCAAGTTATGTACATAACTCTGATCTTATTCTTTTTTGTTGTTTCTTTGTTGTCATGCATTTTGATCAAACAACATGTTAGGCAAGATGTCTAAGACATCTTGACACAACAAGACCCACCAATATAGAGATCAAGTCTAAAGAAGCTCTTAGAGTTAAATCGTGTCTTTGTTTGTTTTTATTCTTTGTTGTGCAAGTTTTAGCTCGTAGTCGTGCTAGACTTGAACTATTATTTTCTGAGTTAATCTCGTTCTTTCAATTTAATTAATTGGCTGGGGAGAGTCGCATATTTAGTGGAGTCGTAAATAATTTCATTGGGGTAGTTTTAGTGAGAGACTTTGATTATGGGCTAATCAAACAAGACCTATAGACTAAGTACTATGATATAGTGAAGGTTACACTCCTGGATTGGTATCCCCCAGATTAGGTGTGTTATCATTGAATCGGGTAACCAATTACTTGTGTCTCTTTACTACATTTCGGCATTATTATTGTTTACTACTGCACTGCACAAAGTTAAGCAAGTTGTAACAGACATCTTGTAAAACATCTTTCCCTAGGGGACCTGATTTTCACTTTTGAATCAAACATTTTCAATATGCCATTAAGTAACATTCAAGAGGTTGCAATTACATTCCATAATAGATTATGATAATTATATTGTATTTGAGATATAGCAATTACATACTTATAATCAAAAAAGGGTGAGATTGTCAAATTCAAATATTATTCATTTGATTGTGATCGGCTTGTCCTCTTCATTACCAAACCCATATCTTGATATTAAAGGTCTTTCAATATCGAATAGTCTACCAAACTCAACTTGCCGATCCATGAAATTGTATTCCCACAACCAGTTTGTTCAGATCAGTTATTCCTCCACTTAAGAGACGTCCGAGGTAAGGGGCACCCATTCTTCAACTTAACATACCAAAAATGAGGGCCTAGTAAAAAAAAAGCACATAAGACATGAAGATGGGTTAGACGTAGTTTGATTCGCCATAGGAAAAAGGTTTCAGAAACACCTTTTGTCGGATCAGTCAGCAGTACTAGTACTACAACTTTATTGTAAGCATTAGAAACGATATGACCCATGTTTGGAAATTGAAACCAATTTCTCTGGCACAATCCTTCACTTTCGAGCTTCTTTAAGTGGGTGTAGAGCTTCAACGAGATATTCATATATATCATCCCAATAAACTTTCACATATGCAGCTCTGTGATGTCTTAACTCCCTAGCCATGGCAAGCTGCACGGAATTGTACTCATCTTCAATTTTACCATCATCCACAGCAAATATCTGAAATCCACAATAGTTGTCACCCTTGACATCAATTATAGCATCGATCCACGGTTGCATAAATTTTGGCATCTTACGAATACATCGAGGCATAATTTTAAGCTTTGATGTTGAGGCTTGACTTACTAGAATCGGGGTATATTGTGAAGCTTGAGTATCTGGATAATGCTTATCCACATGCTCCCAATATGATCGCTCACGAGTGGTGGACTTCGCGCCCTTGGATTTAGCACTAACTACTGGAGGGGTTAGTTTGTGATGACTGGTCATGCAAGATGACGTAATCCTTTTTTAAGTTCAACTCTAGTCTCTTGTTTTTAATCGCTCCTACAAAAAAAGAACAAAACTATTAAACACATATTTTTTAAAATTTGAAACATTAATACGGGTTTATATTATTAAAATTAAATTAACTTGAATAACATTAATCTCTTCCAAGCACAAGTAATCATCTTCGACTTCACCAACTTCGTCATCATTGAACACCAACTTTTTCCACTGACTATTCACCTCATCAAGTGTAATAGGTAGTGTGTCATGAATCTTTTTAGCAATATCACATCCACAAGGCAAACCAAATGTTGATCTCATCACACAACCACATTCTTGGCGGTCCATACCAACCTCTTCAACTCCTTTTGCTTCTTTAGAAATAATATCCAATGCCTTTCTATAAATTTTAAACACCAGATGCTCGTACAAGATATTTCCTTTATGTTTGTGTTCTGCAATAGACAAACTCCTACCAAAAGTAGCTTGTATTTCAATGAACTGGTTAATCAAGCTTTTGTGGATCGATTTCCATAAATTGAAAAAATCATTCTGACTGTGAGTCAAGTATTTCTTCAATCTACCATGTCCAGACTCAGCTCTATTTGTTGTAGTATTGCCAAAATGCATAATGCGGTTAGTCCACACTAGGAAAAACATCTCTTTATCGGTGTTTAAAATAGTTCTTTCAAAATACCTCACAAATTTTAACCACCTCCTACATACCTTCATAAACTCTAAAAGAGACTCAACATTGTCTTCTTCAGTATGTGAAAACATCACAGCCTCATAAGATTTCTGAATATATTTCCACACATCTTTCTGCTTCTCTTTAGACCCATGCTTAATGAAGCAACTTGTCTTCATCTTAGCTTTCACATTTCTTTTTACATGAAGATAGAAAACTAATTGTGTTGCGTCCAGAAATACTGTTGCCACCACATTTATTAGTCCTTGATCCCTATTTGTAACACTGACTTTCGGTGAGATGTCTTGGTTCCTTAGAAGACCACAAGACAAGCTTGAAGGGCCCACATGTAATTTTCCTCTTTTTCATATTTGAGCAAAATAAAACCAACAAAAATTGTCAGCTCAGTCGATGTGAAACCAACTATTTCAAAAAGTGGCATATCATACCAATTGGTTTTGTATGTGCAATTCATTAACAAAACAGACGGAAATGAGTTGAACAAGTTTACAGACTTAGAGTGTGAAAAAAAGATATCTTGCATAGTTGTAGACTCACCAACCGTCCTTGTTCTGTAAACATAGTTGTTATCCCCTATACATTTCAATAATTGTTGCATTTCAATCATTGAGCCCCTAATTGCAACCTTTGTTCTATGACGCGCGTTGTAAACTTGCTTAATGATGGTAGAATTTTCCGGGTTTCTCTCTTTCATTGTGAAGATGATATTTTTAGGCGTGATCAAATTTCTTGTCAACTCAACAACTAATTGTTTCTCTTCTGGTTTCAAACGCCCCGTGACCAAATGACCTTCTAAAGCAACGTCCATAACATGGTTATGTTTCCCCGAGACAACCATGAGATTCCGTTCTTTTTATACATAAAAATAACCATGGTGCTTAAATGGACAACCACATTTCCTCGTTCCAATTGATTCCAATTTTGTCTTCTTCTTTGTCGGTTTGTACACACCTCCCCTTTCGCAACCCTACACTAAATATTGCTTTCTTCTATCGGAACCATTGTCGGACTTAACAGTTACAACCGAAAAATTCGACTTTCGCAACCCAGCAATCAACTCATCTTTATCGCTGTATTTTTTATTGGTCTGAAATTGAGCACTTGTATCAATTTCTACCAACTAGGGTTGAGAACAGTTAGAGTTGGAATCGACATCTACAATCACCACACTTTGTATCGGCTCAACTTGAGGAAGGTTTGAGTTTGCTTCACCATCTACAACAACTGCCTCAATTTCAACCGCTTCCTTCGGTGCATCAACCATAACTACAAATACATTAAAACAAATATCAAAAACCAACACAAAACCAATATTTGCAGTTCTCATATTTCAAAAATTATGACAACAATTATGAAACCACTAATGGAAAACTACTTAAACTTATGCATAACAAGTCTTGGAAACTATTTCAACTTACATCAACTTACATCATAAACCTTAACAATCATCCTAAACCTAGCAATCTTCATTAACCATACTAAACAAACCTTAAACTCATAATCAACAAATCAAACAACTTATATTCAACAAATCACACAAGATATATTCAAAATATAGCAATTAAATTCAAGGTATAATAACTTTTGCGCCGCCAGTTCTTCCACGCAAAATCCGAACCAGTTCAGAAAAAAAACCCGAACCCCAGCAATGCCAGAAACCCAAAAAATCTGACGAACCAAAAACTAGCAAAACCAAAACTTAATCGGTTCAAATGATAGATTACCTTATGTTGACGCTCCAAAGTGTGTGCAAATATCTCTCCAATGTTCCAATGTTGAGTTTTGATCTTAATGCCAACCAAATGAGAAAGTTTAGAGAATAGATATTTTGATTGTGTGTTGAATAAGTTGGAGAAAGTGAATTGCTAATGAGCTTAAGTATGACAGGTTCGGATAATATTTCCCGAACCCATAACTTTTGCATGGTTCGGATTAAATTTTATGTTCTTATATGCATTATTCGGGTTTTTTTTTCTAAACCCCTCTAACGCGCAAGTAAGGGAATATTGGGTAGTTAAGGAAGAAAGAGAACCAAGGGGGGTCGGCAGAGAAGTTTTCTGACATCTAGGCCAAAATGTCAATTGGCATCTGAGCACACACCCTATTTTGTTTTGAAGGGGGAGCTCCAGGGAAGTTACTTTATAGTATCATGGATAAGGAAGGAGGAGTTAATATACCACCTGTGTTAGATGGATCTAACTTTTATTACTAGATTTCACATGCGAGTGTCTTTCTCAAATCAATATACAACGAAACTTGGAAGGTTGTCCTTAGAGGATGGGAACATCCTATTGTGAAGGAGAAAGATGGAAAAGACACCGCTGAGTAATAGGATGAAGTGAATTGGTCTAAAGAAGAAGATGAACTTGCTCATGCCAACTTTAAAGCTTTGAATTGTTTATTCAAAGGGGTTGACAAAAATATTTTCATGTTGATTAATACATGTATTGTTGCCAAAGATGTTTGGCAGATTCTCATAACTGCACATGAAGGCACATCAAAGACGAAGATTCAAAACTTCAACTTCTCAACACAAAGTTTAAGAATCTCGAGACGAAGGATGAATAGTTCACTCATTATTTTCATACGAACATCATTGATATTGAAAACTCATCAAGCGCCTTAGGAGATACTTCCTACAAACAATTCTGCATGAAACTTTAAATATTCTTAAAGATAAATTTTTAATTTGTAGGAAACTGTTTCTAATAAATTATATGTATATATTTTCCTGCAGATTGGATTAAGGGAAATTTGTATGAAAAAAGTTTAAAAAACAATTAAAAAAACAAACAAAATAAAATTGTCATATTTTATTTTGACAAAAATTATATATTATCTTTTTAACGTACTATATTTTCTTATTTCAACACTATAAAAAGACTATATTGTTTTAATAATTTTTAATTTTAGGCTCTATTAAATAAATTTATTCAATTCTTAAAAATATTATTCCAATCAATTGAGCCAAATCAATCCAACTTTTATTGGGTTGGTTTTAGTTACGTGAGATAAAAATGTTAAAAATCTTGTCAAAGCAAACTCTATTATTATTTTTTATTATAAGTTTGTCAAACTAATATTTTTTATGATAATTTGAACATGATTAATTTATAGGTTAAATGCGGTTTTTGTCTCTATTAATATATTGAGTTTTAATTTTAGTCCAAAAAAATAAAAATGAGATGTTTTCATCATCCAAAAAATTCTATTTTGTTTTTAGTATCTAATAAAATGAACATAAATTAGTCATTTGAAACAAAAGACGAAACAATTTTTTTGGAATGAAAACATCTCATTTTAATTTGGCTTAATTGTAGTTTTGGTCCCCCTATTTTCACTATTTTGCAGTTTTGGTCCCCTTATTTTAAAATCAAACAATCTTGCCACCCTATTTTCATTTTTGTTGCAGTTTTAGTCCAGGTCCAATTTTTGAACAAAAAAACGCTGATGTGTCAACAAAAATGCTGATGTGGCAACAAAAACGCTGATGTGGCAATACCATGTCATCAAATTAATTTTTTTAGTATAATCAATTTGTTTTTTTTATACAAATAATTAATTTATTAAATAAAAAAAAATTAAAAAAATTTGGCGTAGACCAAAGTACCAAAATAAGGCATCCAGCATCCAAAATGACATAATTCAAGAATCAATTATATTCCAAAATAAGGCATAAACCAAAGTACCAAAATGATATAATTCAAGTCATGCCACTTGAGACAAAACAGCAGAGTCATAAACTTCTAAAATACTAAGTCTAAAATAGTGGAGTCAAAAACTAAAATGACATAATTCAAGCCATGCCACTTGAGGCATTACAAAAAGGCATAATTCAAAACAGGTAAGACACAACATATATTCTTTAATCTGCTTGCGATCCCTGTGTCGGTGGTGGTTGAGAACTTTGAGTCAGAACAACAGGTGTTTGCACTGATGCTCCAACTTGCATAGATGACCCAACTCCAGCTTTAGCATTCTTTGTCTTCTTAGCTTTTTTCGGTTCAGATGGCCCAGCTTCGGATGTACCAACTTCTTTGGTCTTTATAGCATTGTTCTGTTTGTTTCCACCTTTTGGTATCTCCCTGTCAGCTGTAGTCTTTCCCTTACAAGTTCTTGCGTTGTGTCCCAATTTTTTACACTTTGTGCAATGAACTGTTGTCAATTGTCTTGGTAGTACTCTACAATCCTTTGGCTCATCGTTAGACCTATTCCTTTTTTTTTTAGGTCTCCCAGGTGCTCTCCTCATGGCAGCCGGATTAATAGTCTCTGTATTTGACAATGGCCATAACTTTGGTCCATTTGATGGCAAAACAATGTGGGAGTATGTAGCGAGGAATTGAGATTTCCTGAAATTACAACATTAAGGGTCATATAATAAATAAAAACAAACCTATATGAAATTCCAATTGCACACAACATAATATAATGCATATAATACCAAATAAGTAACAAACCTATAAAAGGAAGATACATAATTTTCTGGTTGTAGATGATTATACCAGATGCACGAAATAGCATGAGAACATGGAATTCCAGTTAAGTCCCACTTACGACAAGCACATGTCTTGTGTTCCAAATTCACTGATAATGTATCAATACCATTTGTCACACTAAAATTTGTCATTTCAACATCACCATGCCATGTAGCTTCCCAAAAGCGAGCTGCCCTTTTGTTTTGCTCCAGAATTTTTTGTATATTTGGGCAAATATTCCCACTGCATTTTTCTATCATTTGCCTCTGACTTACAATCCTTAAAGTGATGTAGTGTTTCAAACCTTCCAACATAGTTATGATGGGTTTATCCCTGTATTCAAGTATAGCCCTGTTGAAGGCTTCACACATATTATTCACTTGCAAATCACTTTGTATATTGGTGCTAAAAGCTGACCTAGTCCACATTGAAGGTGGAATCTGCATCATGTCATTAAAAGCTTGCTCATTCATGTCTTTCATTCTCTGCATGGCTCTATTCCAAAATGGAACTGTTGTAGCTCTTGCAGCTTTCCACAAAACCTCTTTCATGTCTGCTCCTGGGTACTTTTTCTTCCAATTCCCATACAAATGCTTGACACAAAGTCTATGCTCCACATGATCACCTAATTCTTTTATAACAGGCACTAGACCTTGTAATTAAAATAGCACAGTTACAAACACGGAGCACAATTATTAAAATAACACAATTAATAAATAAATTAGCATAATTTATAAATAATTAGAACAATTAATAAATAAACACCTTCTGCTGGTCAGAAATAAAGGCATATGGCCTATGTTGAATATTTTGCAAGTCTTCCAATAAAAGATCAACAAACCACTTCCATGAGTCTTTTGTTTCTGCTTCTACTACAGCATATGCTATAGGAATCATCTGATTATTCCCATCTCTGCCTACTGCAGCCATTAGTTGACCACCATGTTCACCTTTCAAAAAACAAGCATCCAACCCTATTAATGGTCTGCATGTGTATGCAAAAGCAGCTTTACATGCTTCTAAGCAAACATATATCCTTTCAAAAACAGGACCAATATCAGCCATCACACACTTAATTATCACCGTACTATTTGGATTTGTTCTCCTTAACTCTTCAGCGTAACTTCTCAGATGTGCATATTGCTCACTACAAGCACCTTGTATTAAGTCTATTGCCCGTTTTTTAGCTCTGTAAGCCTGAAAGGTGTTTAGCTTCACAGACCATTTGTTAAGTGCTTCAACAATTAAACCACTGGGCTTCATGTTAGGAGTGTGCCTAAGCATAGGAATGAACTTTTTTGCAAGCCATTCAGTCTTAGCTTGCTTGTTGCTAGGTGTCCTAGGGCATGAATGTTCATTATTGAAGCTAACAATTTGCCAATATTGACTTCCTTTCCTTTTAGTGATCCTCATGTGAAAAGGACATGATAGTAAGCACTTTACAATAACCCTCTTGGAATCATTCTTTTTTAGCTGAAGGTTTGTGCTTGTTTCCATGGCATGATCTTTGACTGCATTTATCACAAGTTCCTTTGTAGCAAATTGCATTCCCAATACAAATTTGACAGAATCTCCACTATCAGGGATCTGAAAATTTGTAAACTTTCTCTGCTCACTTTCTTCATCTTCACTTCCAAGTGGAGTTTGTAAATCGCTATCATTGTAGTCATCCTCAACCTCAGCCTGTGGTATAATCTCCATTAGAGCTTGTTCATTCCCAACAAAAGTATTAGTAGGTAATTCATGAGTCCAATCCCACTCATCATCAACCAAATCATCATCAAAATCAGTGTCTTCATCTTCAGAATTTGCTAAATAGTCTTCATCTTCGTCACTATCAGTTCCAACACCCACAATGTCTTCTGCCTCAGCCTCTTCTTCCTCAACACCACCGGCATCAACATCTTCACTGTAGTGCTTCTCATCCACTCGACCATTGACATACAATTTGACCGGTGAATTTACAAAGTTACCCCCATGGTTAATTTGAAGCCTCGCCTCTTGGATTTCAGTTGGCCTATACATATGTGGTAGACAACAACATTTAACAACAATATATTAATAGCTTTAAACAACACATATGGACCACAACAATAAAATAAACAAGTTTATATATGAAGGACTACAACCATACCCAATACACACATAAAGTAACCGATTTTTTTAGGAAAACGCATAAAGTAACCATTTAACAACAAGTATAGATTGCAAGTGGCCATAACATAGTAAAAGCCAAACATCATGACAGCAAGTACAATAATAAAAAGGATCGATACATAGTAAAAGCCAAATAACATGACAGGAAGTTTCAAAATACAAACCTAGAGCAATATTTTGCACCACTTCCATTTTGGTTTGAGCCTGCCATGGTAGAATCCAAGAACAATCTGGTAGACCAGCTCTCAGATTTGAAGAGGATGATAGCGATGAGAAGAAGAAGAATAAGAATCGTGCAAAGAAATTTGACCTAACTTTACTCTTATTTCTAATTTTGTTTTTGATTTAATATTTTAATTAATTATTTATAAAAAAAAACTAATTATTAAAAAAAGAATTAATTTTATGAACAAAAAATAATTATGACATGGTATTGCCACATCAGCATTTTTGTTGACACATCAGCGTTTTTTTTGGTCAAAAATTGGGCTGGACTAAAACTGCAACAAAAATTAAAATAGGGTGGCAAGATTGTTTGATTTTAAAATAGGGGGACCAAAACTGCAAGATAGTGAAAATAGGGGGACCAAAACTGCAATTAAGCCTTTTAATTTGTAGTGACTAAATACAAAATTTGCCATATTTATAAAGACGAAATACATAGTTAACTTTTAATTAAACACTTTAGTTTGATATATCAGCTATTATATATATATATATATATATATATATATATATATATGTGTGTGTGTGTGTGTGTGTGTGTGTGTGTGTGTGTAACACATGGTTTTCTTTTATTAACAATTAATATTGTGCCAACTTCGATGGGCTAGTCTATACAGAATAAAAATTATGGCTTTATTGAGGTCTCCGCAAATGGGCGGTGGGATTGGTCCCCTCAGATTAGTCGGTCCTTAGGCCGGATACCGAACTTAAAAAAAAACAATTGATATTGTTTTCAATATTTCACATTTTATTATAAATAATTAAAAATGGGAAATTGATATTATTAAAATGGAAAAATTAGATGAAAGTGATATATATATATATATATATATATATATATATATATATATATATATATATATATATATATATATATATATATATATTTAGTATTGCGTTACGACAAGATTGTTTGAAAAAACATTCACAGAAAAAATGGGTGAGATGTCAAAGATTCAATTAGGTGTTATTGGTGCACTGTTTCTCTCAATAGCTTCTTCTGTTGCTATTGTCATCTGCAACAAAGTCTTGATTAACAATTTCGGGTTCCCCTTTTGTAATAATTACATTCTTACTTTTTTCTTTCAAAATTTCATAAATCAAAATTCATCTGTATAATCAAAATAAGCTTAAAAATTTGGAGTGTGCTCCTCTCAAACCCTTCGGATGTCACTTGTGTTAGGCCAATTCATAAAGAGTCCAGTTTTTAGATTTAATTGAGTCTCTATTAGTCAACAGTAGAATTGATCAAGTCCCTCATATTAATCAATTCATAGATCAACACCTAATTTAAAAACATAAAAAAATTAGTATGATGATATGATCAAAATAATTTATTATTTCACACTAATTTTGATTATTATTGTTTTGATTTGTGCTAGCTACAACACTTACAGGTTGGCATATGATGGTAACATTTTGTACTCTTCATGTGGTCAACGTCTCACTTGTTCGTGACAAAGTCTATTGACATGAAGACAATTAATTTTGATGTTATTTGTGTTACTTAATATATTTAAATATATAATTTTTTTTTATTTTTGACGGTTAATATATATTGTTTCTTTTATAATAAATATTTTTTTTAATTAAGAGTTTGTTTTTTTTTTTCTGCTTTAAACCTCCAAAAAATCAGGAGCAACGCTGCCTGGAGCCTCATGTGAGAAATAAAACGGTCGTGCCATGTTGTGCATATGGCTTTGGTTCTCAACTTTCCCCCTTAGTGGGTTTTTAATGCATTTAACTCTTTTAAGACAAAAAAAATATAAGATTGACACGTATAAATAGGGCCTCAAAGATTTCTAAATAATCAACTCATTCCATTGTAATTCACTTGGCAAATCAATAAAAAGTTCTTAAATTATTCTTGTATTTTTAGTAGTTTACATATTAGTTATAGAGTTGAATTTGTTGCATTTAGAGAGTATTTCACCTCTACCATGGGATTCTAGTGAGTAGTTTTAAGCATGTTCTTTTGATCATGATTTTTTGTTAATTGAGATTTCTATCATGTTGTATTGTAGCCTACAAGAGCAACGTCAATATTTAAGGACCATTTAGATGGAGGCCCAAAATGTATTAGTCCCTAGTGTCCGGTTTGTAGGCACATGACTTGTCGTAACATTTGTGCATAAGGGGAAATTTTTATCTTTTGATGTGTTTAGGTGGTGCATTACGTTAATCGTCTGTATGTAACTGGGTCTTTGCAACACAATTTATTTATCTCTTTATACTATGTTTAAAAAAAAATCTCATAACATGTTAACTGTGATTAAATATAATTCATGCCTTGAATTAAACTTATGATCCTAGAATGTTTATATAATATTGCTTATCATCTATAATTTATCTTTGTTGCAACTTAAACATAAAATCAATAATACTACTCTCCACTTTTATTTATTTTTGTTACTACTTTATTTGGCTATTGTTGGTACATTCGCTAATTGTTATTGCTACTACTCTTGGTCTTCTAAAATTCTATTTCTTTTTTCATTAGTTCATCTGGATTGATATCTTTTTACAACGATCACAAGTACTCTAAGTGAAGGTACATGTAAAAATGTTAACACTTCAACTTTCAAGTCAGTAATAGCTCAAGGAGGGTGTGTGTAGAAATTGTGTGGTGAATTGTGTGTAACTTAGAGATGAATGCACAAGTGAGTAGAATATTGAGTGAATTGTGTGTACATTAAAGTAGATTGTGCATGGAAATTGAGTGAATTGTGTAGGGAATGACATGCATAACCATTTGATAGGCCCACTATGTGAGTGAAACGAGTCATGCATAGCTGATGAGAAGGGTCATTTATCCGCTATATTTGATGCAATATATAAGAGTACGATGAGCCTTGTGTGGGGTCATTTATTAAATTTAAGTGAGGTGCATAAAGAACGTCACTAGCTGGTTTGAATGTTGGAACCATGTTATGGATAAGCTGCAAGTTTTAAGGCCTCGGTCCAGTCTTGAACAGTTCCCTCCCAAGTATTTGCTTTGGGACATAGTGAGGATCTGAATCTCCTAGAGGCCGGTCCTTGTAGCGTGAAGGATGTGGCCCTGTCTATGTGTTCCGTTCTGTGAAGTTTTCATTGTAGGATGTATTCGTTGGACAGTACGAGACTCTTGTAGTGATAATTATTTCCTGCAATAGTTAATGCAAGTTGATATGTCCCTTTTAGGTCATTGTTAACTAGGCTTATTCAAGTGTTGTTACACTTCAAATACCTTATGAACCTTTGGATTAAATATTTAGTTTCTCTTTTGATCGTGTTCGTTAATTTCCTTCCCAAAGAATACAAATAAGTGGGAATTTTTACTGAATAAACTCTTTACATTTTCTCTATCTCTACATTTGCTTCTGTTGTTTCCCCTTTTAAGCAATTTCAGTGATTCTTTGCTAACTTTGTTCATATGTTTGTTGCTTTGAAATTTCTTATTTTTTCTCAGGTTTCTTTACTTATTTCTTACTTGTTTAAGTTTCCTACAAGAAATTGAAAACTTTCTAGATTCTGGGTAGTAGAATATGTTAGTAATTGAGAAAACATATTAAATCATAGAGAGGGTAATATGAAAATCTAGTGAAGTTAGTGAACCCTATAGCTTAGAAGTCTGAGTTGATAAATTTGAGGGTGAACCATGTAGATTGCCCTAAAATCTTGAAGTCAAAGTAGGGGAGTATCCAACATTATGTGTCTTTGACTCTTTCAAGAGAGAGTTTACTTAACAAGTGATCCTTTAATCCAGTAACCAACTTGTGGTAGCATCACTTATAGAAAACCCTACTTGATTTTTATTACATTTCGTGAATGTGTACAACCACAACTTTTTTTCGCAACTATAGATTAACGATATTCGATACACATTCACATAGCTAGACATATCAAATTAGTCCTTTTTCTTTCTCTTTTTTAATTTTTTTTCATTTGAATCTAAATTCCCAAAATAAAAACCTTAGTGTATGTGTACCTAATGATCAGAAGTTCAATCATTGACTCTTGTGTATTGTAAATTTCATTTACGAGAAAATAACCTATTTTAAGTGGCCCAACAATAAGATTAATTAATGAGGAATGCTAGGGTCACACCCACTAACACACCAATTTCAACACACTACCATTTATTAGTCCACATCATCACTTTTTTTAAGTGAATTACCTGATAACCGGTTGAGCAGGTTTTGTGTAACAACAACATTTTTTTAAGCAAAAATAAAATAAAATTAAAGAACAACATCTTCATCGTTATGAAAAACAACATCTTCATCGTTCCTCTGCTGGTTCTTTGTTGCCGCCGCGTTCCTCCTTCATCGTTCTTCATCTTCCCAGATTCTAATCTCTGCGAATCGCTTCTGTCCCATATTTTCGCAGATCATTTCTGTTCTTTCTGTTTCTGTCCTCTACGGATTGCAAATCGAAGAAGTCGATTAGAAAGGACAGTGGCAATCGTTTTTGTCCTCTCTGTTGCAACTCTCTGATCGAATTTGCAACCAAACTTAATCCATAGTGAATAGCTCTGAGTTTGAAGTTATCGGTGACGGTAACAGCGAGATTCCGGTTATGTGAATTCGTGAAACGTGAAGTAATGAGAGAGAAAGTTGTAATAAAGAGAAAGCTTAATTTCAATGGCAAAGCATGTGAAAGACTGGTTTTAGAATTGAATTTATACATTTTGCAAATTCATTATTTTAACATTTGAGTTTTGAGGCAAACAATGTTACTCTAACTCTGTATCTTTTGGAGAAACAATCCAATTTTTTCAATGTTAATACAAATTAACAAAGTAATGGTTTTGCCAATAATGGTTTTTCAATGTTAATACAAGTCCAATTTTTATCACTGGAGAGTAGAAGAAGACGAGCAGTTTGTGAGTGGTAAGGTAAGCCGTTTAGGTGAATGTGATTACATTAATAATAATAATAATAATAATAATAAATTAAAAACAAAATAAAATCTCAATTTTTAAGCAACCGGTAACAAGTAATTCATTTAAAAAAGTGATGATGTGGACCAGTAAATGGTAGTGTGTCAAAATGAGTGTGTTAGTGGGTGTGACCCTAGCATTCCTATTAACGGCCATGTGTATTTCGCACCTATGACATAGTACACCCTCCATATACTATTATATATAAGGAAAAAACACAATTTAAAATCCATTAAATAACTTGTGTATATTTTAAATATAACCATTATTCAATGAATCTATTACTTTTGTTTATAATAGTTTAGGGGTGTACGTAGGCCGAATTGGATTGGGATTTGTCAAAACTAAAATCCGAACCACTTAGAATAATGTGGGTTGGGTTCAATAAAATAGTCATCCACTTTAATATTGGGTTGGGTTGAGTAAATCCAATAATTTCTGGATTAGATTGGGTAGATTAGTGGGTTACCTAGATTAATTTTTTATATTATATTATTATATCATGAATCATCGTATTTTTTTCCTTAAAAAAAACTCAACCTTTTTATTTTCTTCAAAAATAGCGTAATCTATTTTAATTATTGTTTTAGCACCATAAAATGATAGTGTCATCGATTTTCTATAAAAATAATCTATTTTTACTATTTTCAAAGAATTATAATTTGCTTGCATCATTATTTTTAAATGAAATAAATAAGTCAAAAGATAAAAACTCAATGGAAATAATGCATTGAAACTAGAAAAGTGTGAAGTACCGAAGACTAATACATTTTTCGTTTGATATATACATGGATACAATTTGTTTTAGAAATTTCAATGTTGGACCTTAGAATTTTCACTTAAATGATAAAAGCAAAATATTTCATGTTTATATGAAAAATATTTTTAAAAAATCATAAAACTATTAAGGGAGTGGGTCAAGTGGGTTTTATGGGTTGAGTCCGGTTTTACCCGAAACCCAATTTTTTTTTTGGTTTTTCATTTTCAATTTCATATCACCTCAATTGTCCGACCCAATCCACTTTTTTGGGTTGAATTGGGTAGGTTTGACCGGATCAAGTGGGTTCGCCCAACCCATGTACACCCCTAGTTTGGAGGGTTAAAAAAAGGTAGATCATAATTAATAATTAATATGTGAATATCAATTTGTATATACTCCCTCCATCCCATTTTAAGTGCTATAGTTTACTAAATCACACATTTTAAGAAAAATGTGTAAATGAAATAGAGAGAATTGTTGAGGCAAAATCTCAATTTGATGTTTTAAAGATAACAAACATCTTAATTATATTTTAAGTATAATTTTGGTCATTGTGTTATCTAACAAGTGCTTTTGAGTGATATTAAAAAGATAGGTTTCATTGTGCAAAGCAAATAAATTAATATCAACTTTGGAGAATGATACAAGAAAGTTAGTCATCATTCTCTCATCATTCTCTGGCTCCAACGTGTTTGTTCTTCAATGCCAAAGCACCTATTTGTTTTAGGTGATAAATGAACAAGACAAAGGAACACTTTTCATGAGAATATTGCACAAGATCTCTACAGCAACATACTCCATTATGGCAAGTCAAAGTGATTAATATCTTATGGGACTTTCCTTCTTAAGCCATATCACATGGAGCATGTGCAAAGAATGTTCTTTGACCTCAAGGCATAATTTAATAGTATCTGAAGTCAATATGGAAGAGAAGAACATAGACCAATGAGGAGAAGACAACAACTCTTTCACTATGAGTTGTTATGTACTTGCAAAGGATTATTTAATGATCTTTCTCCAAGAAAGTAGAAGTCCTTTCTCCAACAAAGGCTACACTTTATTTTCTATCAAGGTTGTACTTGCAAAGTACTTTTCCAACATGCCTTGATCAGATCACAGCTGGTTGCTTGCATAGAAAGCTGTCCCCACATCATTCTCCACTATTCCATGAAGCTTCTCAACACAATTCTGTGAGAATGTTCTCTCATCATTCTCCCTGAAGCATTGTTCTCATATGACAGCATATTTCAACTACAACGGTCACACTTGTTCAGCAAGCAATGAAAGTACAATGCCAGCTCATCAAGACGCTCCTCTTGGAGAACATTCTCAGAACATTCTCCAGCTTACTCCAAGCTTGTGAGTAACGGCTAGTTCATTGTTCTCTGATTTTTCTACACATTCTCCAAGACTCCAAAGGCTCTCCAAACATCTATAAATAGCATGGAATACAGCAGGAGCAAAGCAAGAGTTTGAAGCACCACTGATCATACAATACTTGTCTTTCAAGCACAAGAATCTCACAAACTCTTTTTGATCTCTTTCACTCCAATCTTCACAATTGCATACTTGGATCAGCAATTCATTTGAGTGATTTTCAGAGAGATTTTTATAGTTACTTAGAAAGCTTTATAAGCCTGGTTTGGTTTATTGTTAAGCTTCAGATCCTAACACTTCTTTGTAATAAGAAAGAACTTGCTCAAGAATACGTGACTATTTGTTGAGCAACTACCTTAGGAGAAAAGGTAGAGAACACCTTGGTGATAAGGTGGAAGATAAGCTTGTAATAGCTTGACAAAGTTTTGATCTTGGTTTAAGATCAAAAGAAGAATAGTGGAAACCCTCACTTGGTGTGGGAAACTGGACTAGCCCAATTAAGGGTGAACCAGTATAAACTCTTTGTGTTATACTTCTTCTTATCTTCATACTTATGCAAAACTGATACACTTGCACACACTTGAATATTCTGTGAGAATATTCAAAGAACGTTCTCTGCCTTCTTTCATAGATTGATCAGAGAACATTCTCTCAACATTCTCTAAGTCAGTTTTGATTCAATACACTTACACATACAACAATATTCTGTGAGAATATTCTTTGAACGTTCTCTGCCTTCTTTCATAGACTGATCAGAGAACATTCTCTCACATTTCGTTTGATATATACATGGATACAATTTGTTTTAGAAATTTCAATGTTGGACCTTAGAATTTTCACTTAAATGATAAAAGCAAAATATTTCATGTTTATATGAAAAATATTTTAAAAAAATCATAAAACTATTAAGGGAGTGGGTCAAGTGGGTTTTATGGGTTGAGTCCGGTTTTACCCGAAACCCAATTTTTTTTTTTGGTTTTTCATTTTCAATTTCATATCACCCCAATTGTCCGACCCAATCCACTTTTTTAGGTTGAATTGGGTGGGTTTGACCGGATCAAGTGGGTTCGCCCAACCCATGTACACCCCTAGTTTGGAGGGTTAAAAAATGGTAGATCATAATTAATAATTAATATGTGAATATCAATTTGTATATACTCCCTCCATCCCATTTTAAGTGTTATAGTTTACTAAATCACACATTTTAAGAAAAATGTGTAAATAAAATAGAGAGAATATAATTTTTACTAAAATACACCCTTTTTTCTTTGAGTGTATTTTTTTCTCTTACCTAATGATTGTTTTAAGGGATAAAATAGAAAAAATCAATGATATAAATAAAATATGACATTTATTTTGGGACAAACAATTTTGTCAAGTAGGCCATTTATTTTTGGACGGAAGGAGTAAGAGAGTGCTAGTGAACGGAAGGTCATAGTGAAAATGCAACAACATTTCCTTTGGGGTGGAGTTTATGATAATTCAAAATTTTCTTGGGCTAAGTGAATGATGTGTGTAGGCCAAAGTCAGAAGGGGTTTTAGGAGTCAAGGATCTAATTGTGGAAAATTTCTCTCTCCACCCCCCTTGGTTCTCTTCCCTCCCCCCCTCCCTTCCCGACTATTTGTTTTGCCCTTACTTGCGCGTTAGAGGGATTCAGATAAAATTATCCGAATTTTTCATAAAAGATTGGATGAACCTAAAAGTTAGGGGACATGGAAACATAATCCAAACTAGACAGGGGAAACATAATCGAATTGCTTTAACTACAAATTAACTACGAATTTGCTACAAAAATCGTTGTAGCTAACAACAACAACTTTTCATTCTCTCTTCTTGTTCTCTATTTTCATGAATAAATTCTCTCTCTCTCTCTCTCTCTCTCTCTCTCTCTCTCTCTTTCCTTGTTCTCTCTTATAAGCCAACAACAACAACAAAATAATGTTATCAAAACTTGGAGGTTAGGAATGTTATCAACCAACTTAGCTTTGTTATCAAAGCCTTGTTACCAAACAACAACAGAAAACAACAACAACAACAACACTACAAAATACACCACCACCGATAAAAATAAACAAACAAAACCACAAACTAACGAAGAAAACAAAAAACCAAATAAATAAACACGTAAGTTCGAATTAGTTACGAAAGTTCGGATTTTATAATCTTAACCTGCTAAAACCTCCCACAAAGTTCGGACCTGCTAAAACCCCCCACAAAGTTCGGATTATATAATTTGAACTGTATTTTCTCAAAAAAATGAAGGGCAATTTTAAATTATAATGGGGGTTAAAGAGCAGCATGGGGGTGGGAAGAGAAATTTTCCTAGTTGTGTTTAATTGGTCATCTCAAGATAGGTAAATCTCTTTGCAAAAAAAGGTGTTTTTTTTTTTTTGGTACAAGCAAAAAAAGGTAATTTATAAAGAAAAGAGTGTGATATCTATGGGGATATAGAAGAGTTGATATTTTAAATCCTTGTGTGTTGAACACACCGTCATTATAGTGAGAGGGTGTGATTTCTACATGATGCAAGGGGATGATTTCTACGGGAAAACTTTGTGGGCTAAAATGTAATTTATAATGAAAATTAAAGAGTGTTAGATGGAATAAAAGATTGTTGGAGATCAAAGCAAATACTTTTCTTTTTTTGACAATCAAAGCAAATAGTTATTGTGTATGAATAATTTTCTTGTCTCCTACTGTTTATTATTCTGTATGAATTCTACATGCTACTAAACTAGAAAATATAATATTTGAGATTGAACTCAAGACTTAAAATGAGTATTAATTCTAACCCAACATAAAAACTACATATTTTAGTGATATTTAGATCATAATTATTTCCCATAATCAGAACCAAACAAAAATTTGGTCACAACTAGGATAAATTAACCACCAAATTCCAAGTAGAAGCTGTTAACGCATTTATAAAAGAGTTGCAAAGAGTTATAATTAATTCAAAGCCAACCTGCAAGCTATATATAGTTGCTTCAAAACTTAGAATTGATTTCAAAATCCAAACTACAACTTCACCAAAAACATTCATTCAATATGAGACTTAAAACTACGAGCAACTAAAGATGTGAGTTCGAACAATACTTCTTTACCTAAAATATCAAGGCTCAACCTTAAAACATTGAGTTACTTCAAATCTACTCTTTCATTCAATGTGAAACTTCTAAGTCACACTTGACACATCCACACAATGAGATAACATTCATTCTTTGAAATCTAACTAGCCACAGTACTATCATATTCAACTTGATTCGACACTATGCCACAAATTCAAACATATCCTTAAGAAAGTCATTTGACTCATGCATATATAAACATAAATGAATTGTGCTCTCATGAGTTTGCCATGATTCTTAAAAGAGCACAATGTATCTATCAAAATTGGATTGCTTGCAGTCAAGTTTTTCACGCATTTGCGCATTCAAGACATTTGTTATAACCCGATCTTGATCAAACAGTTCAGAGAAAAGCATATTTTACTTTTTTATTTATAACTCCAAATACCAATCTTTAGACCAAAATACCAATCTTAAATTTGAACTATCCGATCATGATTGAACGGCTACCAATGTCTTGAATGCATCGGCCTGTGACTGTTGGATATCACAATACCTAAGTAATAAGGCTAACCACAATGAGAAATAAAATAATGGAACTACAAGTTCCATAAGCTGGTTGTCATACTAAAATGAAATTTACCTTAGCAGCACTGGTGTCGGGCATAAAATGAATCAACACACTATGCCATCTATTGTTCAAGTTGGACTAACACCGCTAAGTAAAATAGCAAATGCATAGCACTGCCATATTCTCTGTCATGCTCTACTAGCTTATCAGTTCTTCTAGAAAGAAGCTAGAGGCGAATAAGTTAAATATCATGCTCGTATCAACCAAACCCAGGTCATTTTTCCAAAGCTTGAGTGGCGCCTATACTACTAGTGGACTAAAATCAGTATTGTCCACATGTGGCGCATAGAACATCCAATGTAGCATACTACCAAACATGAAAGAAAACCAATAATGTGTAGCAAAACGAAATTATTCTCTGCACAAACAATCATGTTTCCAGGTGCTAAGAATATATAAATATCCCAATATAAAGGGAAAAGTCGCAGACATGTTCTAAACCCGTCAACTGTCAAATATTTAATAAATATATCCACAAAATAAACTGACGGGACCGAAACACATGAAAATGGAACAACACAGAATGTCTAAGCAACTAACTACTTAGCTGGCCAGCATAGAGTTACAGCAGTGAGAAGAAGTAACTCACATCACTATGATATTCAAGGTCGAACTCGCTTAGTGTTGCATGCAGGACACTTGTAATGCTTGATGTGCTCCGCTCGGGCAGGAGTAATCTTCACACATTTTCCATGATACCACTTCTCACAGATGTCGCAACAGATCCAAAACTCGTCAGATGCAGATTTATAGCTCTCACCACATGCAGCACACTCCCCTTGCTCCTCATCTTCGTCGATTTCATCATCATCTTCTTCTTTCTCTGGCTTTGAATGCTTCACCGATTCAGATCCACGCTGCATGAGGAAACAATCATGAATGATATTTTTAAGCAAATATATCTATGAAAATTTACATGAGTGACAGTTAAAAGATTTTTACCGCTTTTGAGCCAGACTTTGATTTGTTGCTGTTGTGGCTCGAGCCTGATGTCTTTTCCTTAGCCTGTTTCTTAGCAGATCCAGTTACAACCTCAAATATTGTTGGCAAATCATTAATCAGAGTGAAAAGGCGTTTCCTACATGAAGAGTTACACTTCATCACATATCTCAGGATACAAATAGTGGACTATATTTGATTTGGATGAACTAATTTTGTTTTATTGCTAACATCTTGTCGCATGTAAACGATGCCCTCAAACACGCAAATTGTATTGCTAATAAGATGCCATGTAGACCCATGAAAACAATGCTAAGCATCAACCAAGCAGATGTGCATGGAAATTTTATTGCTAACAGATTGTCATGTAGATCCATGAAAACAAGTTAAGTGTTAAACAAATTATTTTACATAAAATGAGAGAAGCTTAGAATCTCATTTGCAAAAAATTTATGATAGATCATCCCAATCTGATGATAATCACATGTGATGCGACTAACTAGAACTGTACTGTAAAAAACATTAAGATCATGTCAATATCATGAAATTTTGTCATGAATGAAAATCTTTCCATATGTAAAACATGTGTAATCATGCATCATAAATAAGAAGAATATGTTAAATATTGCATAGATATGTCCAGATCAAAAATATTGCATAGATATGTATAAGTGTATAACTACAGAACAATCTTTAAGTCTTCCTCTCAATATTGCGTCTCTTATGAAAATTTAAGCAATGAAGTTCTCCATACTTTATGAAGAGTTTTCTACTATAATTATAATCAAACTATAAGGTATGTTCATCAACTAAATCTTGCCGAGTTATTTCAAATCAATCTTGCCAAATAAGAAACATAAGTTCAACAATAAAAGACAATGGCATGCATCCAAATATGTTCTCATTCAACACAGAAAATTATTACGGAAAAGTGCAAGAATAACATAATAAAGAATTGAGAGGAGAATTTGCATACCTGTCGGCTTTGTCAAAACCAAATCTTGCCCCAAAGTAGAAAGCAACTGAGAGTAGCCATGTATCGCTGTGAACAGCGACTAAAGATAGCCAGTCCTTTTCTTGCATTCCGTCCCTTGCGAAATTGATGCCCAATGCAGGTTCAGGAAGTTCGGGAGGAACTTCTTCAGCAGGCAAAGCAACTTCCCATATTTCGCCGGGATATCCATACAGACAGAGATTCTCCTTCTCTGATGTACAACATGTTAAACAAAATACATCAATAAAATTCAAAATGCAGTCTGCATCTGTTAATGTTTTCTGCACTACTTATAAATTACGTAATCAAAGAAATGGGCAAATATGTTTGATACAGGGTTAATTCAATGTGTTTTGTTTTTCCTGCATTTGCGCTGGATTTGGTGCATCAGTTGGGATCCATAAGATCTCACAATCCAACCAAATCTATTTGAATATTTTTACTGGGATTGGGATCATTGAAGTGGTTCCAAAACAAAGAATCTTGTTAAATCAATATGATATTCACAAACACAATCATTCCTTTTTAAACAATCTGAATCCAAAATCAAATACATATAGGGTTTATGAAACAATGGGATTTTGGTAATTCATTAACATTAATTTAGTACAAAATCATTTTGAAAACATATACAGTCTACACCTATGAAGCACAGACACCCCTCGGATTAGGTGTGTCCCTGGACACGCGTCATGTCCAACACAACACCGACACTTACAATTACATTGAATTATATCATTTTTTCAAAACACTTATCCGTGTCAGTGTCGTGTCCGTGCTTCATAGGTCTACATTGTTCTTAAAGTTTCACATGGGTCAAATTTTCATTAGATTAAACATCTAGAAAACGAAATATATAGCCAAAACAGCCATATAAGTAGTCTTAGTGCATGCAATAAGCACAAACAAGTTTATCCAAACAGTTCAAAATAATCAGAATATAGGCTTGCCAAAGACTATAAATCAAAAGCAAAACATTTATTTCATTAATTTTGATTTGAGTTGGCGAGAAAACCACTTATACAGATCAAATACAACGAGGCAAAACAAGTCTGTCCCAGTGACAATGTTGTCAAAACCAAACCAACCACTTCAACTAAGAACTGTCTGGTTCAATCAAGGTTGATTCACAGTCTTATAGAACCAAAGATCAAATCAAGTTGAACCACAATTGGTTCAATTAGTGGTTACACTGATTGACCTAACATCATCGTGATACTGACCAACATTAGAACACGGTTCAATATCCGATCTGGTTCTAACAACATTCCCAGTGATAATTAAACACCAATACACACACACACACACACACCCAGCAAAATGATTACCAAAAATATTTAACCACTATGATTTTTCTTCATATATTCAACAGAAAAAAAAAAATCATCTTTAACAACAGGTACATTCAATTTCAACAATTCTCAATTTTCAATTTCTCAAAAACATAAGTTCACACAATCACAAAAAAAAAAACAGTAAATTGAACTCAATTAACTTCGTTAAATTTCATCTTTCATAAAAAAAAAAAACACAAATCCAAAAACAAATTAAATCCAAACTAAAAAAAAAACATGAATTGAGACAGAACACAAACAAAACCACAAATCGAAACAATCTTAAAACAAAAACAAAGATCAAAGGTTAAAACCCTAACCAGGATCACACTGCTGGTAAAATTCATCAACATCTGCAACACAAAAAAAACAACAACAAAAAAACAACAATTAAAAAAACCAACACTAAAAAAAATTCAAAATTAAAAAAAAAAAAAAAAAACAAAAGAGAATTTAGTTAGAGAGAGTAACCATGAGTGAGAGCTTTGATCAAGCCAGCTCTACGACCTTTGAAGTCACGGAAAACAGCTTCGACAGTTTTAGGGTCAAACGGAGGACCACCAGGAGCAGCAGCTTCCATGGCTGTTTTCTCTTTCTCTCTTCAAAAAATGGGAATTGAAGAAAAAGAAGAATGAAAATTGGTTTTGCTTCAGCAGCAGCAGAAGCAGAAGAGAAGAAGATGAAAATGAGAGGGAAAGAAGACAGTAAAGCAAGTTTATATACGTAGGGTGTAGATAGAGATGGATCTGATTAATTTGTTCCTAACTTTTTTCTAAAAATGTTTTTAATATTGATCTATCTCTAAATATAAGACTTTGTTTATATACAGCAGAAGCAAGTTTGTATAATTTTTTTTTTTGTGGTTGAGACCGAGATATCTACCACCGAACGCAGTGACTAATCCCTCGCTAGATTAGAGGCACGGGATATCTGGCCCAAGGATTTAAAGTTGTTCCATACCAAAGGTGAGGATCGAACCCTCGATCCTTGGTTAAGGGAGGATGAGCCTCATGCCGCTCAACCACACCCCTTGGGTTACCCCATGTATAATTTTGATCACAGATATCTTTAATTATTTAATAATAAAAATTCTAAGAACTTCATATTTTGAAAGTACTCATCAAAACAAATCAAATAAGATTTTATATGCTAATATTTACATCTATATATTATTAAAAAAATACAGTCGAAACAAGATAAATGAATAGTGCAAATTTGTCAAACAGAGTCTTATAAAAAAAGACGGAGGGAGTATTATTTTATCTCTTTTTTTTTTTTAATTTGACTATGTTATAATTATAAATTTATAAGAGTAACCATTATTTTTTAGTTAAATAGTCTCACTAAAAATTTTACATTTAAGGTAAATAAATAGAGTGTTCTAAATTCGAATATTAACTTTCGTATAAAAAATGTGATATAAAAAAGAAAAGAAATAGATACACATGTTTTTCATGTCATAATCTTAAGTTAATTTAGCTAATTAACTACTCCTTTTTTATATTATTTTATTTTTTTGTTTAATTTCAATATATATATATATATATATATATATATATATAAACAGAAGATAAAAGCTTACAACAAAATACGCCACTATTCTTTTCTAAATTGTCAAAAGTTACAATTAAAAATTTTAAAGTTTAAAATTTATATTTCTATTACTTAATCTTTAGATCAGTACTGACATCAACAAAGTTGCAAAAAATTAAAAAAAAGTAACTAAAATTCTGGCATGACAAACATCTGTACCTATTTCATTTTGACATAAAATATATCATTTTAGAAAAAGGGAATTAAAAAAAAAAACTAGTCAAAATCTAGTCAACAAATGTTATTATTGTATTATCTCATTATTTTTTAATTTGAATATCTTATAAGATAACCGTCATTTAGTCAAAATGTCATTATTGCTCTCTCTCATCTTCAATATCAACATAAAGTAAACAAACATCAAATTACACTCCTATTCCTTTATAAATATAATTGCAAAAAGTTACAGTTAAAAAATTAAAAGTTTAAAATACATATTTCGATTATTTGATTTTTGAATAAGCACCGACTCTAAAAAAGTTGCAAAAAATTAAATAAAGTAACCTAACATTATCGCATGGCAAACATGTGATGTAACTATTTCTTTATGACACAATATATATCATTTAATAAAAAAAGAATAAAAAAATTAGTCAAAAACTAATCAACAAATGTTAATATTATGTTATTTCATTATTTTTTTAATTTGACTGATAAGGTAACCATTATTACTACTCACTCTAAATTAAAATAAAATAACGTTGAATATGTTAAAGTCATTGAATCTGCATTTGATTTAGATCGAAACAAACATGTAAAGTTGTACAAAATAAACACCGTATCGAGGTGAAAAATCAAAACAACAAACGAGAAATTAAAATAACACTGCACTATGAAGAGAAATCAAAACAATTCTGCATTTAGAATTGTAATATATATTAAGATAATTAATATAAATAGAAGATAAACAGACAACAGTCCGACATGTTGCACGTATGTGTAAGAACCATGATTCAAACTATGGTTCGCCCACTTATTTATTTTTAAAAGTGAAATTTTAATCATTAGAATACCTGACAAAAAAAATGAACAACAAGATGCGTCATTACTCCTTTCTGAATTGCAAAAAGTTATAATTAAAAATTTTAAAGTTAAAAATTCACATTTTGGTTGCTTGATCTTTAGATCAGCACCGACTATATAAAGGTTGCGGAAAATTAGATAAAGTAACCTAAGATTCTGACGTGACAAACATGTGAAGCTATTTCTTTTTGACATGTAATATATCATTTGAAAAGGGGAGAATTCAAAAAAAGGTCAAAAATTAGTCAACAAATGTTAATATTATGTTATCTCGTTATTTTTTCAATTGACTACTATATTATTATAAGGTAACTATTCAATAGTGCTCCCTCTCTACTTAATTCTTAAATATAAATTAAATTAAATTGGTCAACAAAATTTAATTTTATACTAAATATATAATATATCAACTTTTATTAACTAAATTTTTTTATATTAAAAATTAGATTTAATATCAGATTTAGCAAAAATGGTTGATCTACATGTAAGTGTTAAAAATATGGAGATAACGAAGATTGGAAAACATGAATTTACTAAAATTGGAGGACTGCAAAGAGTAATAAAGTTTTCTTTTAAGAGAATTTATTTTTGATTATAAATATAAAAGAGATCACTTATTATCTCATTCAAATACTCTTTTTTTTTTTGTAAGGTCATTCAAATACTCTTGAGTGCACCAAACTTCATTACTTTTTATCTATTAAGATATATTTAACCAGCAATGAATTGGTACAAGTGGCAAGTGTCTTGGTCCGTTTAAACATGTAGTTAGTGGTTCGATTCTTGACTCATGCGTATGCAAAAAAAATCAATTGGGAGAAGAAAACCCAATTTATGTACCCCACAGATTCCACTACTAGATAAAGTTTAAATACCGACGGAATTTAGAGACACAATTTATTCCATCACTATTAGAGACAGAATTAGAGACATAAAAAAGTGTTTAGAGACAAAAATAAAAATATATGTAATAGTGCGGATTTTAGAGACAAAAAGATTTGTCTCAAAAAAATTTCGTCTCTAAATCTGTCTCTAGTTAATTAGTTTTTTAATTTATAAATAAAAAGTAATTGGAGAAAGATGTTAGAGACGGATTTTTATTGTGTCTAATAATTTTCGTCTCTATATCCGTCTCTAATTAGTCAACTTGCTATTATAGTAGTCAAACATCAGTTAGAGACGAAATTTATTCGTCTCTGAAATAATTTGTCTCTGAAATCCATCTCTAAATGAAATAACAACGAAAATTCATCCCGCCAAAAAATTGTCCGCCAAAATTTTTAAGATTAAATATTTTTTTGGTCCTTATAAAATGCGGGTATTCTAAGTTTAGTCCTTACTTAATTGTTATTATATTTTATGTCTCTATAATTTGTTTCTTCCGTATACTTTTAGTCCTTACTAAATAGTTATAATTAAACTCTTAAATTTTTTATTAATTTTTTTATAGGCATGTTTAAAATATCATATAAACTTTATTTATTTAACATTATATAAAATTATTTATTTGTCTAGAAGTCCTAGCTCAAATGGTAAATGCCGAAATTGCTAGGCCGGACGTCGTGACCTAGATTCAAACCCGAGATCTTGCAGTTGTGTGAGTTGTTTAATTTCAATGGATTACCAATTTATCTAAGATAAAAAAAGATTGTACTTTTTAAGTAAGCCCAATCTTAGGGTTCGCTTCACCATGCACGCGTTCTACGCGTGGCCATGCCTAGCCGGGGCTGCGCCGGCTCCGCCTCCTCCTCCATCTGGATGTCCACGTTCCTTTGAGAATGTCCACCAGGAATCCTGTGACGTGAGAATTAGTCAGCTTCCTTTACCTGCTATCAAGGGCGATGACATACATATAAAGATCACACAATCTGAATATGAGAAAGGTTTGGAAGAGTGCATGAAGCACCTTCATGGTCGTTTGCTTCTCAATAAGGGTGATAAACTGATTACAGCAAAGGAGCTAAAAGAAAAATTATCAACCGTTTGGACCATTGGAAAACCATGGCATCTTGTTTCTCTCGGCAGAGGTTTTTATGAATTTCAATTTATCTCTTACGAGGACATGCACCTAGCATGGTCGATGGGATCCATAAACCTCAAGCCGAGACTGTTACGTCTGTCTAAATGGACTAATGATTTTAATCCGTACACGCAACGACAAACGCATGCACATGTTTGGGTGAGGTTAATGGAATTACCACAAGAATATTGGCGGCGTGGTACGTGGTTTGAAATTGCAAGTGCAATTGAAACGCCACTTTTGATTGATGATGCTACAAGAAATCGTACTTTTGGACATTATGCACGGCTTTTGGTTGATCTCGATTTCTCTAAGCATTTGTTTGATGACATTGTCGTGGAAAGAGAAGGTTTTACTTTCATATTAGCAGTGGTGTATGAAAGGCTCCCATCGTTTTGTTCGCATTGCCAGATAATTGGGCATTCCATCGCCACTTGTGGCTGGATTCATCCTACTATTGATAAACCTGACCACGGGAAAAAACCATTTATGCCTGCTTAGTCTAAGGTTGCTCAAAAATACGTGGAGAAAGTGTGAGATAACATGCTTGAGTGCTCGAGTGCACGATCAAAAGCCACTGGCCCGGTGTCACATCCCGCAGTGGAAGATGCACAGCCCGTAGTGGCAGTAGCACAACCTGCAGTGGCAGTTACACAGCCTGTAGTGCCAGAAACGCAGCATATACCAGTTCCAATAGACCAGTCCGCTGCAGTACCAAAACTAGTGTCCACTTCTTTCAGTATGGCACTCAATAACGTGTGCGACGAAATCGTACCGGGAGCTTTGAGGCAAGAAGAGGTGATTATATTACAATGTGTGCCATAGGATAATGTTATTGGCACATCGGTATCCCCTGCTGCGATGTCACAAACTCAAGCCAAATCTCCACAATTTGTTCCCGAGATACAACAATTTATGGTGACAAACGACAAGGATTTTGATGATACGGCACGACATTATTTAGAGGTGATTAACTAAATTTGGGAGGGCTGACCAGTGGAACAGCCTTTTACCCATGTATTATCAAAACGACAATGTAAACAGAATCTTAAGGCAGCAAGAAGCGCAAGTTAGCCTTATCACACACGGTCGAAGGGTGTGCCTCCTCCTTCTCGTTCCTTATGAAGTTCCTTTATTGGAACGTGCGGGGTTTTTGTAATCCTGAGTCGAGAATCGCTTTAAAAAACCATTGCTCCACTCATAAGCCGGAACTAATTTTTATTTCGGAGCCTAAGATTCAGTTGGATAAAGTTCCTATTTGGTATTGGAAGAGTATTCGGGTAGACAAACATTGTGGTAATATACGACTTTCTCTTGATTCCAGTCTTTGGGCCATGTGGCACTCCTCTCTTCGTTTTACGCTTGTGCATTCTTCCCATCAATGTTTGGTTTTGGCTATTCTTTCTCAAACTGCCATGGTATATATAGCAGGGGTGTATGCTTCCACTTCTTATTTAGCTCACCCAATTACAATCTCAATTTCCTGGACCTTGGATTTTTATGGGATATTTTAATGCCGTTCTTGGGGCTTATGAAAAGCGCGGCATTCGTCCGCCACCGAAACTATCTTGTGTGGACTTCCTTGATTGGACTAATGCTAACCTGTTGACGCATTTGAATACCGTTGGAGTTCACTTTACATGGGCAAATGGCCGGGCTGGTTCGGATTATGTTGCACTTCGCTTGGACCGTGTAATTTGTAATCAAGCTTGGCTTCTTCATTGGGCATCTATCCATTGTTGCACCCTCTTCAAGCATTGTTCTGATCATCATCCTTTATTAGCTACCCACATTTTTTCTAGTGCCAATCATCCATTGCCTTTTCGGTTCTTTAATGTATGGACCACTCATACTGATTGTGAGTGTGTGGTGAGAGAGATTTGGGATCAGCGGGTTTACGGGGCCCCTATGTATTGTTTGCAGAAGAAATTAAAACGGTTAAAACTGGCTCTTAAGAAATGGAATAAGGAGGTATTTGGCAATGTTGACATTAATGTAAAGTTAGCTATTGATGAAGTCAATCGCATTCAGCACCTTATTGATTCTAATGGTAACACGGATGAACTCCGACATTGTGATTATCAAGCTCAGTTGATTCTTACGAAGGCCTTATTGAGTGAACATGCTTTCTGGCGCGAAAAGGCACGAGTAAAACATTTTCTTCAAGGCGACCGTAATAGAGCTTTTATTCATCGCGTCCATAAAATTAAATCGGCAACCAAACAAATTCAATTATTACGAGATGAGGAGATTTTTATTACCGAGCCTACAACATTAGAGCATCATATTATTACTTACTTCCAAAATATTTTTGGTGGTGCGGACTTGTAGATTGTATCCCGTCCATTGTGTCTGTGGCAAAAAATACTGCGCTTACAAAATTGCCGTCTTCGAAGGAGGTTAAGGTTGCGGTTTTTGAAATTAATGGGAATGTTGCACCAGGCCCGGATGGTTATAGTGGTCACTTTTTCCAAACTTTTTGGCACATTGTTCATCTTGTGGTTGTGGCGTCGGTGCAAAGTTTCTTCTCTACGGGCCAGCTTCTAAATAATTTTTATTCCAGCCTCTTGGTATTGATTCCTAAGACACCGGGGGCAGATTCAATGAGCCGATTCCGTCCTATCGCTTTGGCAAATTTTCAATTTAAAATTATCACCAAGATTCTCGCTGACAGATTGTCTTTGGTCGCCTCCCGGGTTATTTCTGTTCATCAGCGTGGTTTCATTCCGAATCGCCAGCTCTCCGATTGTGTTATTTTTACTTCGGAAGCAATTAATGTACTCTCCAAGAAATGCTTTGCTGGCAATATTGCGATGAAAATTGATATTCAAAAGGCTTTTGATACCCTTAATTGGCGGTTCCTACTTGATGTGCTTCACCGTTTTGGTTTTAATACTACCTTCTGTGGCTGGGTTTCGGCTATTCTACACTCGGCCCGTCTTTCAGTCCTCATTAATGGTCGTTCAACGGGTTTTTTTCCTTGTACTAGAGGGGTAAGACAAGGGGATCCTTTATCCCCGTTATTGTTTTGTTTTGCCGAAGAAGTCTTAAGCCGTAGCTTTTCGCAAGCTATGGCAGCAGGCGGGCTACACCCACTTCAACTTTGTCGCGGCGCTATTGTTCCTTCTTATGTGTTATACGCCGATGATGTTATGATTTTTTGTAAGGCCTCTAAGAAAAATATCAAAATGGTTCTGGAAATTTTGGAGATTTATGGGGAGGCCTCCGGTCAACTTTTGAATAAATCAAAGAGTAAATTTTATACTGGTTCCATCTCTAATGCAAGGCGGGTAATATTATCTAATCTTCTTGGTTTCTCTCCGTGCACTATTCCTTTCATGTACTTGGGTTGTCCAATTTTTGTGGACAAACCTAAGAGTATTCATCTACGTGTCATTGCGGATAGAGTTAAATCTAAACTTGCAACTTGGAAAGGTAGCATTTTGTCGATTATGGGAAGAGTACAATTAGTTCAATCAGTAATACAAGGTATGCTTACACATTCCTTCCAAGTATATAGTTGGCCGGCTGCCTTATTAAAACGACTAGATACATGGATACGCAATTTCATTTGGAGCGAGGATGTTCATACCCGTAAGGTTTGTACCGTGTCTTCGAAAGTGGTTTGCCAGCCATATGAAGCTGGAGGTTTAGGCATTCGCTCGTTGCGGCATATTAACACTTCTCTATTATTACTTCTTTGTTGGAAATTGTTCTCGTCCAAGGATGAATGGGCTTGTTTAGGTCGCGCCAGATTTTTGCGTGGTGGAGTACCGGTGGCCTCTCATATCGGCTCCTCGGTATGGCACGGTCTTAAACCGCATATTGGTATGGTTCGGCAACACTCACGTTGGCTGATTGGCACGGGTGAGAATATTAGTTTTTGGAACATACCTCAAAGCATAGTTGACAATTATCCTGCCGTCGCCCAACGTATTACCACGGTGGTGCTGCCTTTCAATCCATTAGAGGACTGTTTAGTTTGGACTGCTGCTAAAGATGGTGTTCTGTTGTGTGTTTTAATTGAACAATGTGCAAGTATACACAGTCAATCAATAGCAAGTAATAAGTAAAAATAGAGTGTCGAACCCACATAGAATAGCTTATTGGTTATGCATACCAAGTTCATTCAAAGTGTTAAGCTTATTGTTAAGGTAACAAAACATGATTGGTTTTTAATGCAATAAATTAAATAACAAGAATATAAGATGATGGTTGAAAACAAAGGAAAAGGTGTAGTTGAAACTATGATCCATTTAATACATGTGAATGAAGTCTAGTGAATGATAACTACTGGCATGTCATCTGTGAGCAAGCTTGCCTTGTGGTGTATGTCTACAACGTTAGATAGTAAAACATGGTATATTTGGACTAACTCTATTGAGGTTCACTTTTAATCCCATTATAGTTCAGAAAACACTTGCTTGTTTGGTATCTCACTAAGGCCCTCAACTTATCCATAAGAAAATGTAGAGTTTACGTGTCCGCTCTCACTTAACCTTAATAATTTTATTATTTCCATTAACATGCTAGATGTCTCTACACATGCAACTTGTATTCATTCCTAAGTTGATCCGTCCTAAGAACAAATGCATTTTCATAAAAACATAAAGTTAAAGATGACAAGATAATAACCATTCATTCACATAAAAGCTTCATTCAATATATTAAACTTCACATAATTTCAAGCTACAAAGAGTTTAGCTCAGGTTGAGCATGGAAACAACAACAAAAATAACAAGTAAAGTAGTGATACTCATTACAAAGCAATAGATACTCCTACAGACACTGTCGGGCCTCTCATTATCTCCAATCGTCTCTTCAGAAGCTGGAACGGCGCTGCCTCCTCTCTTCTTCTTCAATTCCTCTTTCTAGGGCTTTCAAGCCACCCACCAACAAATGATTTAGGGTTGTCAATTTATATGCAAATCCTTCTTGGATCGGGTGCAACCTTAAATGTTGTCATAAGGCCCAAGGAATAAAGGATATTCCTTTTGCAAGGACCTCAAATCATAGTACAATCATTTGTGATGCTGACAGTTGGCAAGCCAGCCGTCATCCTTATCCTCAAATTGATGCCTTTCACAATGTTGTACTACAAACCCTTATTTTGTCTGCTTGTGGCGCTTGACTTGTTAACTTGTACGGATAAGAATGTCTTGACAGTAATTTCCAGTAGATGCCTTTGATGACGATCCAAAACCAGATAATATGCCTTGACATAAATTGCCTCTAAACTAACTCATTTTCACCAAAATTACATAATTATTCCTATTACATAATTCTAGACTCAAAAACTAAATAAACTAATGAAAGTGAATTAAAACATAGTTTGATCACCATATTGGCAGAAAATAACTCATGAATAAAGGCATAAATTCCCCACTTTTAGTGAGTCATCATGTTCTCACGGCCAAGTTAGCACATGATTTTTTGTTCTATGATATTCCCACAGTACCCTAGGTGTGTTGGGTGTGGAGCAAGGCAATCCCTCCCTCGACCTCTTTTGTTATGTGGCGTTGTTTGAATAATAAAATGCGACAGATGATAATCTAGTTACACGGGGTTGCACTATTGTCTCTATATGTTCACTTTGTATGTCACATTATGAGACTATGGATCATCTCTTTCTCCGGTGCTCTTTTGCTGCTCATCTTTGGCAATGACTTGGTACTCTTCTCCAGTACATTCTAGTTACTAATTCTATATCATCGTTGTTTGACAACTTCCCTCCTTGGTGGAGTATTTTTGTGATTGGCCTCGCCCGCGCTTCTATTATTCACACTTGTCATGGAATTTGGTTGGGAAGAAATGCAGTTCGGTTTAACGACTCCATCATTACTATTCATGCGGCAAAAACCAAGATACTTACGGCAATAGCTATGTCAGCCCCGCTTTTGCAAGGATACAGTTCCGGCTCCGAGCTTTCTATTTTTCTCCTCACCTCCGGAATGCACCACGTATCATCCTAGTTCTCTGGCTTGCTCCGCCTATGTTATGTGGTTGATGGTAGGGCGGCTTGTGGCGGTTTGTTTAGGGATCATTCGGTGGCCTTTTTGGGTGGTTTTGCTCATAATTTTTGGGATGAATCAATTTTATATGCCGAACTTATGGCGATAATTCTTGCTTTGGAAGGGGCTGCTCATCGTGGCTGGAATAATATTTGGGTAGAGAGTGACTCCTTGGTTGCTTTAGGCGCTTTTGCAACGCCACTATAGTTCCATGGTCCCTCCGTAACCGTTGGCACAACGCGCTCTCTCGTGTTCTGTATATAAGGCAGACACATATTTTTAGAGAAGGGAATGTAGGTGCAGATAGGCTTGCTAATCATGGACATAGTATTGACACCTTCATGTGGTGGGATATTATACCATCTTTTGCTCGGGAGGCTTGTCATCAAGATAAGCTTAGTTTACCTTATTATCGTTTTGATTAATGTTTGTTTTGCTACTTTGTTTCTGGGGTACGCTTTACCCCCCCCCCCCCCCCCCCCCAATTTATGTACATATTTTTTATTTAATATAATATTATGAGATATAGGTATAGGACGGATGTATCTAGGCTGTGGCAGAGGATGAGAGGGACAGGGGTGGGCTGCAACCCATCTACTAAAAAATAAAATTGTATTTATACATATAGGAATTTACTAATATAAGATTTTTTTTATTTCCAAATTTATTTATTTATTTGATTGTTCCTATTAAGTTGTATTTGATTGTTTCTTTCAACTGGCCATTTTATTGAATAAATTATTTTGATTGTTTAATGAATGATATTGTTCTTGTTCAATTGCATTTGTAAATTAGGAGATATAATAATGTATCATAGTATTGGTCATAGTATTGATTTAATGAATAAAAGATTAGTATCTGAAACAAATTTGGAGGTAAATACTACTTGTACTTTTTTTGTTGATTGTGATTGTACGTACTTGTTTGTGCTAAATATTGATTTAGTTGATAGATTTGCTGTTAATTTTTTGTAAAACAGAAAAATAAAAATGAAGAATAGAAAAATTAATCATTCTTTCTAAGAGAAACTTGGTACACGTAAAATATAGTTTTAAATTATGTAGTTTAATTTTCTTATAATCAATTTTTTGTAGGCTTAAACATCCTTTTAGTCCCTGTATGTATGCCAAATTTTGCTTTTAGTCCTTGTATGTGATTTTACTCCAAAACAGTCTCTGTATCGACCAAATTTTTTGATTCGGTCCCTAAAGCAAAAATCTGCAGGAAAATTCTCAAGTTTCCTGCAAATTTTCCTACAGATTTTTGCTTTAGGGACCAGAAACAAAAAATTTGGTCGATACAGGGACTGTTTTGGAGTAAAATCACATACAGAGACTAAAACCAAAATTTCGCGTACATACAGAGACTAAAATGACGTTTAAGCCTTTTTTGTATGATATATTGTCAAAAAAAACTTTTTGAATGATATGTAATTTTAGTCGCCCATCTGAAAAAAAAATTTGTGGCTCCGCCACTGTATCTAGGGGTGGCAATATAGTTGGGATGCCTATTTACATTTTGATGTCTAAAAGCTCTTAATTTATCCAAAAAAAAATAATATTTATTTCTTTAGTCAAAATTATTGATAAGAGTACATTATTTATGAAGAATTTATTATATGGTCAAATTTATTAAACCATATAAAATTATTATGAAGAACTTAATTTTTCATAATAATTAAATTTGACCATGTAAATAATTCATGAAGAACTTGATTCATGAAGAAGTTATCAAAAAACTTGATTTATGAAGAACTTTGATCATATAAATAATTATTTATTTACTTGATTTATGAAGAAGTTATCTATTCAAACTTTATTTGTTTGAATTGGATTGAATATTTTTTTGTTTGAACAACATTTTTTGGAAACAAATATTTGTTCATATTTTTGGAGCAGATTATTTTATTCGTTTGGAAGTGAACAAATACTATATTTTTATTGAATATTTTTGTTTGAAGATATATATTTAAAATTAAATATTTCAAATAAGTACTACCTCCGTTCCTTTTTAAAATTAAATATTTAAAAAAAGACCAAAATAGGAGGGTGTATTTTTACACCTTATTTTCCTATTATGCCCTTTTTTAAATATATATCATCTTTTTAATCCAATAATAATTTCACATTTTTTCACAAACATTATCTATTCCTAAAAAAAGGTAACAAACTTTATTTACAAACAAACAAAATTTCTATACAATAAAAAGATTATATTGTTTCAACAAAAAAAATTATAAAAAATTTAGTTAATAAAATAAAATAGGAAAGAGGGTATAATAGACAAAATATAACCTAAATTGCCAAAACGACAAGTAAAAAGGAACAAATATTGTTTTCTAAAATGACAAGTAAAAAGGAACGGGGGTAGTAATTTCTTGAAGATTGGTTTTTATTTTATTTAAGTATTCCAAACAAATATATTCTTTTGAAGATTTTTTTTTAAGCACAAAATATTTTTGGAAGAGCTTTATCTTGTTTGAAAAATAAATCTTTGAAAAAGATTTAATGAAAAATTTGTTGCTAACAAACTATATCAAATTGAAGTTAATCTTTTATGGAAAATTTGAATATTATCTGATAGTCTATTTTACTATAAATAAAGACTCAAGTTCAACAACAACACTCACCAAAAATTATTGTGAAACTCTAAGAGTTCTTAGAGTTTTTATGAGTTTTATTTGTTTTTAATTTGTTCATTATTCATTGTATGTTTTATCTAACGTGAAATATTGATAGAACTTTAATTGTATTTTTTTTGGAAGATTTGTGTTTAATATTAATCAAAATTCTCCGGTTCAACTTGAAAGAGATGGTAACAATTAAAATGATAAGAAGGGTGATGAAGTTTAACTTAAGTTACTTTCTTTTTAATTTTTTTTGCAATTATTAATGTGCTGGACAATTTTTTTATGTTAATGTTTCAAATTTAGTGTTAACCGAAATTTGATTTTCTCACATTGTAGAATTATATGAATTATGTTTATAAAAAAAATGAATTATATGAATTACATTTAGTAAACAAAAATTAATATTTGAAAAATTGTATAAGCATTTAATTGCTAAATAGACAAAAATAATGACTAATAAGAGATGCAAAAGGTGTTTTGTGAAACAAAATTTTATGATTAGAGACAAAATTATTTGAATTTAGAGATAGATAATTTTGTCTTCAATAAAGACGAAATTTTATGCCTAGAGACATTATTATTTGAATTCAGAAACGGATAATTTTGTCTCTGATAGTGACAGACTTTTATGCTTAGAGACTAAATTTTAGAGACAAAATTATTTGAATTTAGAGACGGATAATTTTGTTTCCAACAGAGACGGAATTTTTTGCTTAGAGACGGAATTTTGGAGATAGAATTATTTGAATTTAGAGACGAATAATTCTGTCTCTAATGGAGACGGATTTATTGTGTCTTGAATTCAACATTTAGAGACAGATATATAAAATCCATCTTTGAATCAGAGATGGATAAATTATGTCTCCAATCAGAGACGAAATATATAATCTGTCTTTAATGGCTTAGAGATGAAGAAATTAACAACCACATCAAATCCGTCTCTAAATCTGTCTCTAACGTGCTTACTGACGAAATATTTGCTTTTTAGAGACAAATTTTGGCCGTCGGTATTTAAGATTTTTCTAGTAGAGTTCTCCGACGAAGATTATTCATCGCTAACAGCGATGGAAACTTCACATCAATATCATAAAATTATATTTTTAAACATACATTTCAATATTTTAACGAGTACTCCTTTCAAAATAATATAATAATTATAAAAATAAATTGTATATGGATTAAATTTTAAACTAAATACATCAAACTTTTTTGAATATTTTTTTGTACATATATTTAATTGCCGAGATATTAATTAAAAAAATATACTCATTTCACTTTTAAATAAAACGGTAACTTCACATTTAGTAGTATTTTCTTTCGACTAATTAATTCTTCTTTTTTTTATCAGTTTTGTTGTTTTAGGATTTGAATTCCCTTCATTTTAATGATATATATGAAGTAGCAAAAAATTTCTCAAGGGGATTTGAATTGTGAACCTTTTAAAATTAAGTCTTAAAAATATTAATAATGTTAGTCCACAAGAAACATACTAAAATACTTTATAAGTTGAATATAAGAGACTTCAAGAATCAGGAGATATCTAAAGCTGCAAAATCGATATATGCGTATGTGTGCTTAGTGTAACTGAATTAAAAAGAGATAAGGAAGAGATATTTAACACAGGTAATTATACTGGTTCACCCTTAACCTTGGGTTACGTCCAATTTCTTAGAGTACTTGGCTTATCACTTAGAAGAGGGGATTGAATAAGTGACCCAATAAACAATTAACATTTTTCGAAAAATTGATTAATGCGCAGAAGTCCACCGGATCGGTAGTCTACTTTGCACCTTGATTAAAGGAAAGGTAGTAATACCAATTTATGTATGATGATAAAAGTCACGGCAATCGATGTTTTGCGATCGAGTAATTCAAGATTAATAGGTTTTAAGAATTGAAACACTTAATGTACAAATTATATGGTCCAAATTATGTGTATCACAAACAAAGCAATCAAATTGGAATTTGATCGAACACTTGGCGTGCGTCAAATTCCAATTGATTCACACAATTGAATAATAGAAAAATTGAAAAAGGTTCAGGGAGAAGAAAACGCAAACACATGATATGAGAGTTCCCTTGCTTTCGAGTCGTCCTCGCGGTCGGCAGGTACGTCTCCCCCCAATCTCGTAACAAATATAAGATTGAGATTTTTATTGAAAATCTCTTTGAATTATACACAATGTGTTAGACTACAGGGTTATCGCATAGAAGGGGGTTGAATAAGCGATCTAAAAACAATCACGAGTTTTAAAAATTATGTCACGCGGAAGCCCACCGGATCGGTAGTCTACTTTGCACCTACTTTATTAAAGGAAAATATAGTATACACAACTAAACGAATGATGATTAAAACGAGTTTTTCAAAACAGATTCTATGGTAAACAATTCAAATTGGTTTCACAAATCAATACAACAAGTTATCGGTTACAAGTTTCCAATATCGCAAATCAAGTGATCACAATTGAATTTCAACAAACACTTGGTGTGCGTGAAATTCAATGTGTAGCAAATTCAATGAATATAAAAAATTAAAAGATAAGGGAAAGAGAAATACAATACAGAGTGATATGGGAGTTCCCTGGCGTTCAGAGGCGGATCCAGGGGTGGCTGGGATGGGCGGTCGCCCACCGCCTCAAAAAATGAAATTACTAATATGCCCTATATATTTAAATAAAATAAAAAAATTATACTATATATATATATATTTCCTCCGCGTAAAATATTCACAGGTTTAAAGCTAGCGCAGTGGCTAAAGTCGTGTAATTGATAGTAAGGTGAGCAGGTTCAACTCCGATTGAGTGATATTTTTTCTATTTTATTTTTATTTACCAAAAAGAAATCTATTTTAACAAATGCAAAGAGGTTTGAACATGATCTTTAGTGAAATTAATACACTTAACCTTATAAAAATTTATGAATCAAAAATATTATTCGGCAATGCATATTATAATTTTTTAATCGCCCACCCAAGTATTTTTTCCTGGATCCACCACTGCTGGCGTTCGTGTCATCCTCGCGGTCGGCCGGTACGTCTCCCCCGAAATCGATAAAAACACCGATTTGAGATTTTTATTTAAAATCCCATTGAATCTTTACAATATAGTGCACAAATATGAATGAATACAATATCACGACCCTAAAAGACTCAATCTTTAACATCTTGCGTAGCTTCACTTCAATTTGCACACACACCTCGGCGTAAACCGCAGCTTCAACCTCCGATTGCGGTAATTGAACCTTACCATATTCTTCCGCGTAGAAACTCATGACAATTACCCGGCTGATTTCCTCACTGCAACATCGATACCTTCAAGGACAATACCTCCTTGAATACCCGATGAGAAACCTTCCCTTAAAACCAATTTAACCTCGAGGACGATCTGATTCACCGCGATCCGTGTCAAACGTTATCTCCCGCTTGAACTATAACTCTTCAATTGAACCCATATTCAACCTTGGAGATATTGAAAATTGGAAGAAGATGATGAACTTGGTTTTAATGCTCTATGATTCAACAATCGTTACTTGATTATGATCAAAAGTGTTTTACAATGGTTTCTCACACTTACAACAAACCTCATGAAGCTACTGATAGAGAAAATAAAATTGAGCAATTTTCGGGAAAATTTAACTGATATGTATCGATCTAAGTCATAACTTGTATCGATACAAACGCGCTACAGTTAAAAAAATCTGAAATTTGACTGATATGTATTGATACATATTTAGTTTGTATCGATACATAAGAGGTTCTTTGGTTTAATGAGAGCCTGATGTGTATCAAAACATACAATCATGTATCGAAACATAATGATATCTCTGGTTCAAGGAGAGACTAATATGTATCGATACATGCAAGCATATTTCGATACATAATAGCTCCTCTGTCCCTTTGAGATCAATTTTGTATCGATATAGGCAATACTTGTATCGATACAAAAACGTGTTTTTCAGCCAGACTAAATTTCAAACCATTTCTATCGATCCAATTGAGTATGTATCGATCCAAATGACTTGTAACTTGATTTTGCATAGTTTTAAAACGTTTTTCGCTGTCAATGCTAGTTTAATTTAACAAAAATGTATTTTACTCTATTTTCATGTGTTTTGACAATTATTAAAACATGGAGGATAATTGGTGCACTTACATTCTCCCCCTTTTTGACAATTGGCAAAACATTTGCATAAGCTAATTAATGTTATACAATGTTATACCTAATATGCAATAAAATAGTTACATGTTACAGACGCAAACAACAACAAAGCTAACCACATAGCATGCTCCCCCTGAGTTGATGTCCATTTGCACTTGAACGGTCGAATCGGTATTCAAAAACTCTTGAGTTTTTTCCATAGCTTATGCTTGCATTCTTCTCTCCCCTTTGCAAGAACACACATGAGAGGTATCGAAAATTCAAAGAAAATTTCAATTAGTCATATCGTGCACTTACATTTGTCGAAATGCAATTTATGATGAAAATCCATATCAAAATAACTACGCAAGATATGCAAAAAGTATTCAAATGACGAATAACCATAAACCATGATAAAAATGGCATGTAGAACAACAAACCAAAACAATAAGCATGGATATTTAAGACATCGACCTTATAGAACATTCGATCATATCAAGATAATACAGACGTATAATTAACATGTATCATGCATAAAGAATTCATACATGAAATAAAGTCATACAAGCCAAAGTGAATAATGCCAAAAGTTTAACATAATTAAAAATTATCCGTACAACCAAATTGAAACAAATTAAAAGAAAGTCATAGAGTTATAACAAGCTAAATTGTTCATGAGTTAAAATATCTAAAATAAATATATAAAATAATCTTTGAGAAGCTCTAATTGAATGACACATAAGCAAATTTTTCTGAAAATGCACGGGAGAGCTCCGTGGAACTATCGTAATGTATATAATAAAGATAAAGATAATTATAACACACTTTTTTTTACCATGAATATATAATATACTATTGCCATTAAAGGGCGGTTATTATTATCAACCAACTATGTAAAACAGTAAGAGTGCGTTTGATCTACTAAAAAATAAGGGACTTGACATAACAACTTCTGTTGTACTGTGTTTGATTTTAACACTGTCCCTAAGACTGGACAAACTGAGGGTCAAGGGACTGGACAACATCAGATATTCTTGTCCCCAGTGGCGGATCCAGCAACAAATACTTGGGTGGGCAAGACAAACAAAAAATTATAATTAAAAATTATATTGTATTTAAAATAAATTAATTCATAAAAATGTTTATATTTGTAAGATTAGGTGTATTGATTTAACTATACTACTCTTAAAAACATCAAGTTTAAGCATCTTTGTTTATATTAAAGTAGATTGTTTGTTTTAAACAAAAATAAAATAGAAAAAATATCAAAAAAGTGACTAGGTGGGAGTTGAACACACAACCTTTGTGAAGGCTTAATACTCTCTGACCACACGGGCTACTTGCACAAACCTACCAAATGGCGCAACCGAATATATATATAGTATTACGTTGATATTTTATTTAAACTCTTAAGGCATAATAGTAATTTTATTTTCTTAGGCGGTGGGCGGCCGCCCACCCCAGCCACCCCTGGATCCGCCTCTGCTTGTCCCCCACTGAACCACGGGACAACTTTTTGTCTCAGCAAAACTTTTCTAAATCACCAAAATAATATATATTTTCTCCATCAAGTATCATACAAGACAAAATTTGTTCAATACCATTAATGTTTGTCATGTGTTGTACTACCTTGTACTGTCCTGTATTGTTCTGTCTAGTACTTTCATTGTGTTGTACTACCTTGTATTGTCATATATTGTTTTGTCTAATACTTATCTTATTCATATTTATATATATTTTTCCAAACAGAAATTTGCTATTAAATACATTAATACTGATATGTCCTCACATTTTATTTTAATCTTTTGGGTTAACCATTTTATTTTCATTTTTCTCTTTTTTTTTTTGTAAATTTTTTAACTTTACACTACTCTAAATAAAATGGCTTTATGGATTTTTTTTGTCAAGTAATTTAGTGGATAAAATTTCACCCTTGAATAAATAGTCGTATTAGGGTTCAAACACCTGACTCTGCATATTACGTGCAAATGTTCTATCAACTGAGTTAGACTCACGGAACGACCTTATAGACATTTGAATTTGCCTTAAATATTAATTCATCACGTTTTTTTTTTGACTAAAATTAATTCATCACGATATATAATGAAGATGTGATAGAAAATTTGGATATATTTGTTTAAATATTTGGACTAAATGAATTAAATTGTTTTGATTAATATTTTCTTATATTTTAGCATAGACAGAGTATTTATCTTCTTTTTTTTGTTCAAATAGATGGCAAATCCTAAGAAAAAAATTATATAGTTAAACGGACATTATGAGGAATATAATGTGTTAAAAAAAGTCTTTAAAGATTTTTAGGAAGAAATTCTAAGACATGTAAGTCAAAAGAGTACAAATTAAGACTAAAATTAACCAGTCAATCAACTTATTTATTTCTTTCAAGTTAAATATGGTTAATTTACACTTGCAAATTCATGTTCTTTAGATCACGGATACGCCAAATCAAAGTAAGAATATTTTTATTAATATTGCATTTTTCTATACTTATATCGACTAACATCTTCGAATCAAAGTCAATTTGAAGATGTGTAACCCCGTCTTCGAAACAAATTCATACCGGTGTACAAATACTTTGGTGAAGAATGCCACCACAACATGAATGATTTATTGAGCTTTTGTGCTTGCCATCACAATTGACCTCTACCCTCCCTAATGTCGGTTACATTCAATGAATAAAAGTTAGTAGTAATATGTATTTAATTGGATTGAATAGTATATTTTGACTTTACTATTTATGCTGAATTTAAGATGGAAAAAAAAAAAAGATGGAAGAGAGTAGTTCAATCTTTGACCTTAATTAATAGAAATTAAATGTGGTATAATATCCAACTTTCCCTTAGAATATAAAACCATCACTCAGACTCAAAATCAATTAACACAATTGCTAGTTTAATAAAAAGATGGGTGATGTTAGAGCCAATAATGCAAGTACTATTGTAATGCTACTATTATGTATATTGGTGTTTCACTCTATGCTGATTCGTGCAGACATATACATTGATGGTGATTGGCAAGATTGGACATATGGTGTTCAAAATCGTCCCTTAGGAAGAACTTTCAATGAAGGCGACACACTCGGTACTACGATTGGATGGTGGAACCTATTTTGTGTTTGGGTCGATAGAGTTTTGTGTGGTTGATCAGGTAGGACTAGAATGTGATCGGTTGAAGGCCTGGCCGTTCGAGTGCTCCTCTTCGTATATTTTGCTTCGGCCGGGTTCTCTCTTATACTAATTGGAGATTTCAGATTTGTTGTTTCATTTGTGTTTTTGCTTTTCATGTGTCTCCTTCCTCTGTTGTGGTACTCTTTGTATTCTTTAGACTCTCCTTATTACTAATATCATTAGCAATTAGAAGAAAAAAATCTTGATAAGTATAGTAATTTGTCTAAAATATATATATATAAGAAAAACTACACCCATGGTCCCCTAACTTAATTTCATGTCACTTTTTTATCCTTATTTTTTTCTAATTGATCCTTTATGCTCTAAAATCTTAACATTATTATCCTTTTTTTTTCTTCAGGGGTTACCATATGAGGGAAGATTAAATTCCTAACACAAGGTGCGTGGGTTCTCCCCTCCTAACTAAATTTTAAAAACTAAACAAAATTTAAAATTCCAAAATCTAAAAAATAACTCAAATTTTCAACAAAATAAAAAATTAAATGTGTAGAAATCTCATCACAAAAGCTCCCATTTATTTCATTTATTATGTTTCGCTTTCTTTGTCACACAATTACAACAAGTCAAACCAATTAACTTCGTCTTTATGATTCCATCTCTGTTCTTATCTTCTTGCATCATGAAAACACAAAATTAACTGAAAATAAAAATAAAAAAAAATACGTACAATTTTGGAGATATGGAAGAGAACTTGATGAAACAAAAGCTTGAAAGGGACAAATGAAACCCCATTTGGATGAAAGTAGAGAAGGATGAGTTTCACTTTGGTGACGAGTATTTTAATTTGGAAATTTGATGTTGTCAAAATGAAGATTTAAGTTTCTTTGAAAATTTGGATTTTGAATTTGATGAAAATTTGGATATTTTATGATGAACTTTATGAATTTTTAGGGATTTATTAATGAATAATTGGAATTATTTTTGGTCTATTTAAAAGATAATATGCTCTCTCTATAAATTGATCTTCGGACCTCTTTCTATCTATAACTCATATGTCTTTCATTTCTTGCTACTTAAACTATCTTATAGAGACACGAAGATTTGGAGTTGTGGATGAAGATATTAGTTTTTATGAATGTGATTTTTTGGAGTTTTTAACTAAAAAAAGGGTATTTATGGGACAAAGAGGCTATACTCAAGTTATTTTTTAGAGAGATTTCAAAAGCGTTGTTGATGCAATTCAACACTTTCATAGTGGTCGGTTCAAGTTTAGTTTTATTATTAGCAATATTACTCACTTTTTATCTTATAATCTAAACTGGGTAGTTAAGTTTATTAAATAACAAGCGAATATGGTTGCTAGGATGACCTTTTTTAAAATTCGTCGCTGCACTTTTAAATTCTTACTCCTTTGATGAATAACGAAATGCTATAAACTTTTGTGTGTAAAAAAAGAACACACCCTTATAGCTTTTGTAACTCTTCTATGTAAGGGAAATGCATTAATAATAACTTGAGAAATGTTATGGTCACACTATCTAACACACTTCTCTAACACACTCCAATTAAAATTAGCTACATCATCCATTTTCCTTATTTTATTACTTATTAATAAAAAAGAATTAAAATAAAAAGAGAAATGGGGTGATGTGACTAATTTTAATTGGAGTGTGTTAAAAAAGTGTGTTAGAGAATGTGATACTAGCATTCCTCTAATAACTTTGAAGGCTTAAATGGTCCCTTAATTTCTTTTTGGTTTCGTTTTGGTCCCTTAATTATTAAAAGTTTCGTTTTGGTCCCTTAACTTATTTTTTGGTTTCATTTTGATCCCTTAATTATTAAAAGTTTCATTTTGGTCCCTTAACTATTTTCTTGGTTTCATTTTGGTCCTTTAATTATTTTTTTGGTTTTGTTTTGGTCCCTTGAAATGAAGACCAAAGTAGTTGACGTAGAAAGAGTTAAGGGACCAAATCGAAACCAAAAAGTAAGTTAAGGAACCAAAATGAATCTTTTAATAGTTAAGGGACCAAAACAAAACCAAAAAATAAATTAAAGGACCAAAACGAAACTTTTAATAGTTAAGAGACCAAAACGAAACTAAAAAATAAGTTAAGGGACCAAAAGTGTATTTAAGCCTAACTTTGAATTATTATTAGGAAAAATTACATTCATCTCTTCTAAAATCTATTGAAATAAGACCGACACCGCCTCAAATTTTAAAACTTATACAAACCTCCTTTAAGTTGTCATCAAATAGATAAATATATACCCTCATCATTTTGTTGTTAACACTATTAATTTTCAGTTAAACTTTTCTTCATCTTTTTTTATAAGAGATTTTCTATTGTTGAATAAAATCAGCAACACGTATGATTCAACTGATTCAAATCAGGTGTGTGTGTGTGTGTGAACTTTTTGTTGTTTAAATTAATACTGAAGATGCAGCAAAAACAATTACTAGTTTGAAGGATTTGATCATTGAATATTGATTATGTAGGCTATGGAGAATTTTCAGTTGGGTCAAGAAGAGTTTGTCACTGACGACGCCGAAGGTGAAAGAGTAGAAGAAGACGCCGAAGGCAGTAGAACTCAAAGTGCAGCTGGTGAAGATGGATATGCAGTGAATTCGTTGGATGACATAAAAAGCTATTTTCTTTCTTGTTGTTGTTTAAGATTTAAACCATTCAATATAGTACAATAGTCCCTGACTAATCAAGATCTGCTTCAAATCAGTCCCTGTTTCTTATTTGTGTTAGTAATTCATAAAGTGCATTTTGCATTTGCAGGTAATAAAGGACAATTTTGGTGTAAATTTTGATGTATTCAACCATAGATTTGACATTATATGATGTTTGACTATTGTGTCAAAGGATCTTATTAGTATCTAGGGAATTTTGGCTTTGTTTAACGGATATTAGTTACTTCCTAGTTACTCAGGGTAATGTTCTTTTACCCATGTGTTGCTTGATAGGTCACGTGACTTGCCCAAAATATGCTAACATAAAAAGTTGTTTTCTTTGTTGTTGTTGTTTAACATTTAAACCAGTCAATATAGCACAATAGTCCCTGAATAATCAAGATCAGCTTCAAATCAGTCCATGTTTCTTATTTGTGTTAGTAATTCATAAAGTGTATTTTGCATTTGCAGGTAATATAGGACCATTTTGGTGTATTCAACCATAGATTTGACATTATTTGATGTTTGACTATTGTGTCAAATGATCTTATCAAGTTGATTTATATTACTTTTAACATTTTTGTTGTATGAAGGATGAATGTATGAGTAATCTATTTCTGAATTTTTATTGATGCAAATAATTAAACACAGGGACTATTTTTTTCATAATAAAGATGTTATATCATTAATTAAGCTTGAATACTGAAAAGACAACCACAAAAAAACCAAGTACATCCTCAACTCTTAATTCTTAACAAATGCCCATGATATTAATCCCATTTTCCCCATGAAATGAAAAATTATAAGCATATGACAACCAACATGAACATCTTCAGTTTTTTCTTCAGTGCTAAGACATCCACCATGCACTCTTTCTTGACCTTAGAGACAAGTTCCTCTAATTTGGTTTCTGCAGCAGCCAATCCATCCTCATTTCTCTTCTTCACAGTAGATAAATCATCCGAATATTTTCTCACAGCTTCCACAAGTGCCTCTTCAAGTTTTGTTTTCATTTCAACGTATTCCGTAATCATTTGACGTCTGTAATCGTCCAACTCAGCATCAACAAACAATTTGAAATCGCTTATTTCTTCATTCATTTTTGGAAGAGTTAATCCGGTTTCAAATGGGGTGCTTGTGGGCGCAGGGGTTGTGTTGTCCTTCATTGGTTCACACCAATCGAAGAAAGAACACTTGCCAAGCTTGCAGCTGTAGAAAAGACGGTTTTGATTTTGGGCAGTCAAGGAAACCTGGATGGAAGTAGTGCATTTGCAAGTACATAGTTTGTTTTCGTACCTAATCAATGGGACAGGTGAGGAGGAGGAATTTGCAGATGCCATTGTTAAAAAGTTTGGTTCAAATGATAGGATATGAAATAGAAGAATAAATTGGTAAACTCGGGTTTGAGAGTGTTGCAGAAAGGTATTTTTAAATAGGCAAAATATGAATATAATAATATTTCTTTCTTCATCATGTCAGTCCATTATTTGTTATAGCAATATAGTCCCTGACCAAGCAATGGATTCATCACATCAGTCCCTATTCTAAGTTAACCCTATTTTAACCCCAAATAAGTAATATTAAAATAAATACATCTCGTATACCATAATAAGTAGAGGATATACGTATCGTCAGCCATAATAAATAGAGAATATACGTCTCGTCTACCATAATAAGTCAAGTTAACCCTAAAATAATTAATATTAAGACAAATACGTATCGTCTAACATATTAAGTAGAAGATATATGTCTCGTCTACTATAATAAGTCAAGTTAACCCCAAATTAATTAATATTAAGACATATACGTATCGTCTACTATAATAAGTAAAGGATTTACGTAAACCCTAAACCCTAAACCCCAAAATAATTAATATTATTACAAATATGTATCGTCTACCAAAATAAGTAGATGATATACATAATGTCTACCATAATAAGTCAAGTTAACCCCAAATTAATTAATATTGAGACAAATACGTCTCGTCTACCATAATAAGTAGAGGATATATGTCTCGTCTACCATAATAAGTCAAGTTAACCCCAAAATAATTAATATTAAGACAAATGTGTATCGTCTAACATAATAAGTAGATGATATATGTCTCGTCTATCATATTCAGTCAAGTTAACCCCAAAATAATTAATATTAAGACAAATACGTATCGCCTACTATAATAACTAGAGGATTTACGTAAACCCTAAACCCTAAACCCCAAAATAATTAATATTATTACAAATACGTATCGTCTACCATAATAAGTAGATGATATACGTCTCGTCTACCATAGTAAGTCAAGTTAACCCTAAAATAATTAATATTAAGACAAATATGTATCGTCTGCCATAATAAGTAGAGGATATACGTCTCGTCTACCATAATAAGTCAAGTTAACCCTAAAATCACTAATAATAAGAAAAATACGTATCGTCTGCCATAACAAGTATAGGATATACGTCTCGTCTACCATAATAAGTCAAGTTAACCTTAAAATAATTAATATTAAGACAAATACATATCGTCTAACATAATAAGTAGAGGATATATGTCTCGTCTACCATAATAAGTCAAGTTAACCCCAAAATAATTAACATTAAGACAAATACGTAGCGTCTACCATAATAAGTAGAGGATATACGTAAACTCTAAACCCTAAACCCCAAATTAATTAATATTAAGACAAATACGTATCATCTAACATAATAAGTAGAGGATATATGTCTCTTCTACCATAATAAGTCAAGTTAACCCCAAAATAATTAATATTAAGACAAATATGTATCGTCTACCATAATAAGTAGAGGATATACGTAAACCCTAAACCCCAAATTAATTAATATTAAGACAAATACGTATCGTCTACTATAATAAATAGATGATATATGTCTCGTCTACCATAATAAGTCAAGTTAACCCTAAAATCACTAATAATAAGACAAATACGTATCCTCTGCCATAATAAGTAGAGGATATACGTCTCATCTACCATAATAAGTCAAGTTAGCCCTAAAATTATTAATATTAAAACAAATACGTATCGTCTGCCATAATAAGTAGAGGATATACGTCTCGTCTACCATAATAAGTCAAGTTAACCCTAAAATAATTAATATTAAGACAAATACGCATCGTCTGCCATAATAAGTAGAGGATATACGTCTCGTCTACCATAATAAGTCAAGTTAACCCCAAAATAATTAATATTAAGACAAATACGTATCGTCTATTATATTAAGTAGAGGATATATGTCTCGTCTACCATAATAAGTGAAGTTAACCCCAAATTAATTAATATTAAGACAAATACGTTAGATATAGCAAATCACCGCTCTTCATATATCCAGACATAATTGATTCATATATCCAGACATAATTGATGCAACATCATCACAGCAGAATTATTAGAATTATTAAACTTTCACAAATTATAAAACATGCAAAGTCTAAAATATAGTCACACAAGTCCCTATAAGATATCATTTGCTTTCACATCAGTCCCTGACAGTTATCACATCATCACTTATTTTCATGATAAAAGACTAAAATTACGTACCTTTATTCACTATTTTATTCACAAGGAAATCAAGATCAACTTCCATCGATTCTTCGTCATTCTGATCAACTTCTTCATTCTGATCACCTTCTGCCTCATTATGTTCCTCTGCACCATCATTCACATTCTTTTCATCCTCTTCATTCACATCTTTCATATTCTCATCGACATTCACATTATCTTCACCCTCATTCACATTCTGTTCATCCGTTTCATTCACATTCTCGTCATTCACATCATTCATATTCTCATCCACATTCACATTATCTTCACCCTCTTTCACATTATGTTCATCCTTTTCATTCACATCATTCATATTCTCATTCACATTATCTTCACCCTCATTCACATTATGTTCATCCTTTTCATTCACATCATTCATATTCTCAGCCACATTCACATCCTCTTGACCTTTGTTCATGTTATCTTTAGCGTATTCCGGTTTAGATACCTCATGTTCAAAGAATATATGAACTTCATTTTTGAAACGTGCAAGGTTGTATATTCGAATTATGTCTGCTTCTTCAAGCACTTGTGAAAGAAGACAACCGTCACTATGCAACCACCATAGGTCCCTCACTCTTGTGCCACATCATCCACCTTTTGTTTTTATAAAGAATTTATTAAAAAAGTTTAAAAATCCCAAATTGATTTTTTTTTACTGTTGATTTTGAAGCAAAGGACTAATATGAATGTTATTTTTTTATTAATTTTAAAGGTTAAAAGTCCCAGTCTTATTTATTTGTTTTACGTAAAAACATATTAGTACAGTATTTAGTATTAACATTTAAAATTATATTTGCTAACATTTATTATTATTAATTTAAAAATAGCCCTTATTATTCAAATATCCAAAAAAATTATTTGCAAAGTATTTAAAAGATTCAGAGATCAAATTCCGATGAGATTATTTATATATGTCCGATGCGATGTAAAAAAAAACTAAAAAAAAAAGAAAACTGAAAAAAAAAGTATTTAAAAAATAAAAAAACTGACGCAAAAAGACAAAAAAATAACTAGCCAAAAAAAAGGACAAAATCTGGAAGACAAAAAAAAACTGACGCAAAAAAAAAAAGAAAAAAATCTGGAAGAAAAAAAAAGTTGGTGTAAGTTGGTCCATTTTATTATGTTGATAAAGTGGTGCTCCAATTGGGTCAAAATAATTCAAATGGATCAAAATTGTTTTTAAAATGGGTTTGACCCAAAACCCATGACATTGGGATTAAATGTGAATAAAATTACATGTGCTCACTTTTTTGTCCTTTCAATTTTAGCCCTTCAAATTTTGAAATGCAATCTTGGCTCTTGAAGGTGGGTGGTGCACTTTGGTCATTTTTTACAGGTGGTGTATTTCAGACTCACCCTGAGCTTCATTGTATTCACCACTCTGAGTAGAAAAAGGGAACAAAGCAATCAATTATAGGATTACTTTGATTATAAAATTCCTTTAGAGAAAGACAAGAGATGTCTCTTGATCAAAGAACCTTGAGCAAGAAGTGTTTTAGAGAAGAAGGCACCGAAGTCCTTTAGCGTGGGGTAGTAGAAGTCTCTTGACTTGTGTATCTTGAACAAAAAATCTTGAATTAGAATATTTGAACACATTGTAATGTAGGTGGTTATAGTGGAACTCTCTCATTGACAGTGGCAGATCCAGAACTCTAGGTCAAGAGGTGTAAACTTTTTAATTTTATTAATTTTTCTTTTGAGGCATTTTAACTCCGTTAATAAATCTTATAGATACTTAATTTTTATGCGATAAATTTTCCTTCTAAATTTATCATTTATTCAAACTACTAAATACTTATTCAAATTGTGGTTTACTATTTCAAAATAAAGCAACAATTTATTAAGTAATATTCATTATATTTGCACAACTTATTAAATATACTTAAATGGTCTAGTGGCATAGGTGCAAAATAAGAACTTCAGGGGGGTTCAAACACAAGTAATGACTTATATATGGGTGCAAATATTGAAAAGTTAAAGTTGGGGTGTGCAAGTGCACCCCCTCACTTGTATGTGGGTCCGCCCTGCTCATTGAGACAATTGAACTAACTTTAGTTATGAAGTGAACTAGTATAAACTTGAAATAACTTTAGTTATGAAGTGAACAAGTATAAACTGTTGTGTATTTTTTTATGAGTGAAGTAACTGATAAGATCCCGTTTGATCAGTGCACGTATGCTAATCCATAATTTTAATCACAAATATTTTTAATTATCTAATAATAAAAAATATAAAAACTTGATATTTTGAAAGTACTCATCAAAACAAATCAAATAAGATCTTATATGCTAATATTTACATCTATGTATTATTAAAAAAATACGGTCAAAACAAGAAAAATGAATAGTGCAATTTTGTCAAACGGGGTCTTATTTTTTTTTGAACGGCAAATATATTATTAATAAAATCTGCTCAAGACGAGCATAGACCGATGAAATAGGAGTTTACAAAATAAAGGTGCCGAATATAAACGGTATACCAATGAAAATTAAGACCTACACTACCTAGAAGAGGATCACTTCTAATCTCATTCTTAGAACACATTCCTTAGCTTCCTAACCACCAGAGAACCTTCAACCTGACCCAAAATAATATTACTAGACACTAACTCCCGATCTCGAATCAAAAGTGACGGGCCCATCAGAATCCAAATAACACCTCCAAGAATCAAAAGTTGAAGGGACTAAGTAGAAAAAGAATCTAGATAGATAAGTCTCAGCTCGCAAATCCTCTCCAAAACAGCCAACACAGATGCGGTAGAGGTCTACTAGATACAAAAAAATCTGCAAATCTCAATAGATTTGGACATCATCAGAGACTTAAAAAGAGTCCGACAAATCTCAACAGATTTGAACGCGGTCATATAATTTAGTATCAGAGCAAATCCACCACATACGGTATCGACCACACCCTAATTCACCACCACCAGACCGCCAACACCATGCCGCAAACCGACACAATCACCACACCACAGATCCGCTGCCGCCACCACCACAAACAATCGACACCGACACCAACACCAACACCAAATCTGCCACAACCACCACAACACCATAAACAACCAACTCCAAATCTGCCACAACCACCACCACTGTCATAAACAACCAACATCAGATCCGCAGCCACCACCACAAACAACCAACACCAAATCTGCCACTACACCGCCACCACAAACAACCGACACCAGAGCCGCCACCACCACCACAACGCCCCACCGCGCCGAACTTCCACCACGAAAAAACAACATCGGAACCAAAACAAAACATGCCATCTCAAAACCAAAGCAGATCGAAAACCACCACAAAACGAAACCAAAACGCCGCACAAGACAAATTTAATGAAGGTTGAACAGATCGGAACACAAAGGCTAAGAAACCACCGCGAACAAACCAACAACCACCACCAGATCAAGGCGGCGATCTGGACAACGGTGGTGCGGAGGGCAGCCGCCGCTCATCACACCACCACCCTTCTTAGGCTACATCTGGTGACAAGGTTTGGATTAGAGGGAGAAAAGGTATGCAAAATTTAGAGAGAGGTCGGAGGGATAAGGTTTTAGAGAGAGGAAAGTATTTTTGTTAATTTGATGTCAAACAAGGTCTTATAAAAAGATACGGAAGGAGTAATTAGGATAAATTTATTTTTATGTGATATTTATTATTGTGAAACTCACAAGACTCATTTGTTTTATGTTTATTTTTTTATAACTAGTTAGATTAAAAATAATAGAAATTTGATTAAAAAATTAATCTTGATGGATTCTCGTGAGAACTTGTGGATCTGCGGAGACGAAGAAAGAATAGTCTTCGAAGTGGGAACGGGGACAAATTAAGATCATTTTAAATGATGGAAAATTGTGTTGTAAAAATGTAAAAGTTTAAATGATCTTTTGGTCTCTACATGTTCACAAATTTTTTCTTTTAGTCCTTGTATTTTATTTTGTTGCAAATAAGTCCTTGATTGTACAAAATTTGTTGGTTTTAGTCATAAAGTCAAAATCCGCAGGAACATCTGCAAATCTGCATGAAAACTGCAGATTTTTTTAACTTTATGAATTAAAACCAACAAATTTTGTACATTCAAAAAATTATTTTCAACAAAACAAAATACAAAGACTAAAACAAAAAATCTGCAAACATATATGAAGTCCAAAAGATCATTTAAGCCAAATATAAAATACTTTACGCTCATTCTCCACTCCGTTGATATCTCTATAGTGAATAACACTGTAGTTGGCTCTATACTTGGATTCCATGCATGGCGCGTGTAAGATATGCAAGTGGGATAGATGTAAAAAGTGAGGGGGCGGCTGTGAGCTAAGCTGAGTGATGAAAACGAAGGAAGACCCAAAGTTTAGGGAAGTGTGTCAATGTCCCACTAACACAATATTACGCCAACTCAAAAACAATAAAGACAAGAAAAATACTTTAGAGAAAAGAGAGTGACAGTAACTGGTTTATGACTTGTCAATGAATTTAGATGCTAGAGTTTGGTGATGGTTGTTACTCTGTGTATTTATTGTGCTACCAACACCTGTTTTCTTTTTTGTCTCACCAAGAAATATCATAAATAAATAACAAGAAGCAATTAAAACGATTCTTTCATAAAAGACTTTAAAATATACTCCCATGTTTTAAAATAGGGTCTGGACACTAGTTAAGGTTAGCAAAAAAAGAAATAGTTGCATTGGAAATTGTGTTTAATTGTTTTAAAAAGTAGAAAACACAAATTTTGAGAATTTTTTTATTATTTTTGTTTCCTTAACCATTGTCCTAAGAGCAATGTTTATCATTTTCCTTTAAAATATAAACAAAAAAATTAAATATTAAAAAATTTAATTGTTATTGATATTAAACTTGATAACACGAAGTATAATTCGATTTCACACAATTACGTTTGAAAAAGATTGAAATTACTCGAGGTCATAAATTGACCCCTGAATTAGATTAGTCATTCAACTGAATAATGATGGTGAAAATAAAAATAAAAAGTGGGTTAACAAATATATTTTGTACCGAATACATTTTTTGGTTGAATCCTACCTGTGTTGGAGTTGTTTATATAAAACTTTTTATTTGGTTTAAATTAAATAATGTTTTTCACTATTAGTGTAATCTGATTTAAGGTCAATTATGATATTAAGTAATTTAAACATCCTTCAAAACACAGTTGTAGAAATTAAATTGTGATCATTCTTATTAAGTTCAGCATCAATTACCAATAAATCAAATCCAATTTAAAAAGAAAGAGGATTCTAGATTAAAAAAAAACAGAGTAGTAAAGGCTAGTTCATTGAGAATAGAGAGAGATATAAATTGGGTTGGTTTGGGTTTCAAGAGAGGAGACATGCCCAATTTCAACCCAACAACTACACTTCAAACTATACTTGTCTTTCTTCTTCCTTGCCAGATCCCAAAGGTTAGTATCTCTCTCTCTCTCTCTCTCTCTCTCTTATCCTCTTTGCCTCTTCACAACTTCACTACCTACCTTTTTCTTTCTTTTATTTAATTCTTCCCTTTATATTTTATTTTCATTTCTTTTTTCTAGTTCCTTATATACCATGTTTTGTGATTGTATTTTATATTATGTATGTGGGATCCAAGTGCAGAACAAGTTAAATTTTGGTATTTTCCTTTTGCATGTGGAGTTTAAGGTTTGTTAGTTAAGGTCATTAACTTAGAAAGTGGTTTTTTTGAGGGGTAGAATTGTCTTGTTTTTGTTCTTTTCATTCTTAGTTTCCAGCAATGAAATATTGTTGATGGGATTTTGAAAGAAAAAAAAATTCTATTTTTATTTTGATATTTTGATCTTAGTATAGTATTTGATTATTTGGCATGTGTATAGTTTCGATAAGATCAATGACTAGTGAAAGGATAATCATAAATAATCTTATACTAAAAAAGTTTCAAAGATCTTAACAGAATATTGAACTCAAGTTTCAAGGTAGAGATTAAAGCTTGATGATCTTTATAGGATATTGTGATCACTTTATAGGATATTTTTGAATATTTTGAGAATTGATAAAAAGTTTTGCATTGTTCAAAATTTCCTTCATAGAAGCATTTTTTTATAGAGGTTATTGGAAAATGACATCTAAATGAATTGAAGTGTATTTTAAGAGTGTTGTTATATACCAAAATGAATTAGTCCAAGTCGTAAGAGATTTTGACTCTTTAAGCAAATAATCATGGGTTTGATTTCTGACTCTTGCGTATAGAAAAGAAAAAACGATTATGTTATTATCATGATTTCTACTCTGTTTTCTAAGTTAATTGTTATTGTTGTTATAACTTCCATGTTTGAAATCTTTTTGTTTGGTGTTTTGATTGATATTACATTGAATATATTGATTGTTGTCCCGGCGATCACTACTTCTGATTTGAGTGCTTGTAAATCCAATGAAACACTGCCTTTTATAGTATTTTTTTTGAGGGAAATGTTGTTTTTCGTTCTAAAATCTACATGTTGAACATCTGAAAATTGTGGCTAACCATGTCAAAATTTGTGGTGAATGAAGTTATGTTGTTGGTAAATGAGTTTCGACACCACAATTATCCATTATTCATCTGCTGAATGTAATTAACCACATGTTTGAACTACGTTGACCACTAAACTTGTTTTAAAAGTTTTCTTAATTTGGTAGCTTGAAAATCATTTATATTTTACATTTTCAAATGAAGTGTTTTCATTTAATGGATCTGTCTAATACGGAATCGTTCTCTCAGGTCAATTTCTAAATTTTAAGTAATGGCTGTGTTGTTGAAGGTTGAATGAAGCCTTATCTCTTTTTCAATCATTCTGATACCGAGTTCAATTGCTCACAAGTTGATCGTAATTCCTCAATGGTACGTAAAATTTATGTATCTGGATTTTTCGCCTGTAATTTTAATGACCAAGTAATTATTGTCATCCGTTTTCAGGCTCATGCCCCTTATCCTTATGGTGATCCAATTTTCGCTGGTTCATTAGTTGCTTACGGCCCACAGGCTGTTGTAAGTGTTATCACTTTATGATACTTGATTTTGTCGGAATGAAATTTGTCACGTTTGTTATTAAATGGATTTGTTGTATAATATGTTACTATTTTTTTAATGTCTTAGAATCAACCCCAAATGTTGCCTCAGATGATGGGGTTAGCATCGGCTAGAGTTGCATTGCCACTCGATCTTGCACAAGACGGACCTATTTATGTGAATGCAAAACAATATCACGGTATACTGAGAAGGAGACAATCACGAGCAAAACTTGAGGCTCAGAACAAACTCATCAAAAGTCGTAAAGTATGTTCCGTAAGATATTCACGCTTTGAACTTCTGCTTTTATCATTCAGAACCCGATAGATAAATGTTCCTACGCTCTTACCTTTTGAAATATTATAAAAAGTATCATATGCAAATGATTTGCCTGCTGAATTTAATGCAGCCATATCTTCATGAATCTCGGCACAAGCATGCTTTGAATAGGGTTAGAGGGACCGGTGGCCGATTTCTCAGCACCAAACAGCTTTCACAGTCTAATGCAGAATTTGTCTCTGGTTCACATTCTGACTCTGTCAACAAATACCAGAAAGAAGATCATTCAGGGATGGAAAGTCACCATTCCTTGAAAATCGGCGATAATAACGTATCTTCCATCACAACCTGTTCTGACCGGACATGTTTTTCCGGTAACAGTTTCAATTTTAGGCAGCCAGAGCACATGTTTCTCGGAAACTCTCCAAACATGGGTGGAGGAGCACCGCAATGCAGTGGAGGACTCACATTTGGTGGAACAAAACAACGCGCTTCAGTTGTCCGGTGAGAGTTTCATCGGACAGGCAAATCATCCTTGGCTTTGTTACTTTGGTTTCGGTATTATTCATGGTTTGGGTACTTTATTTTCTGTTTTTGATGACTTATTGTGAACTTGTCTTTTTTGAGAGACATTCAAGTTTGTGCATTAGCACTTAGAACCTTTTCATTGTTTTCACATACATTGCTTACACTTACCTTTTGGACTGAATTGGTTTCTGCATTAATTTTTTTGGTTTGTGATCAATATATAATTTGTTTGGTTTATGCATGGTTTGAAATATGTGATGTCCAATACTTGATTAAAGAAAGTTTTAGATATGTTTGGTTGTAGGTGATGATGCAAAGACACGATATGAGTATCGGATTCGGTTACATGTATACAATTCAATATTAGATATGATAAATTTTCGATACGTTGATATGCACATATATAGTTCTTTACAAAATATTAAAAGATTTTGTCCTTGTAAGCATAATTGAGTTGGTAGGGGATTTTATATGGTAGAATTTTAACCTCTAGACTATTGGAATTTTTTTTATAAAAAAGAAAAAAAAAAAAAGATAAGTCGGGTTGTCTTCCATTCTACACCACTCAAGAACTACTTTCTAGTCTACAACCATTCAAGTTTTTTTTTTTTTGGTAACAACAACAACCATTAAAGTTAATTTGGGAAAAAAACTCAAATTGCTAATTTTGAAAGTGAAATAGGCTAATAGAATTGAAGTAAGGGAAAAGCTCGATTTGACGACATAACAAAAAATAATTAGTTTTTAGCGGATGAATTTATAGTTATATATAGTTGTTAAGTTTGCTTATTGAATATGTAGTAAAATTCAATAGAGCTTTGGTAAAATTTGAATTGAACTAACTTATAAATAACTTATAAATATGAAATGATATAATAAAATTAGGTTTAATTAATATTTAATATTTTTTTATGTAAGATGACATAAATAAAATTGAAAAATAAAAGAAATTATAAGTATGTTGAATTAGCTTATCAAAATAAGTTAAAAATTAGTAAAAATAAACTATAAATTCAAGTGAAAAAATAAAAAGTTATCAAATAAATCATTTTTTCATAATAAAATTATAAACTATAAACTTAAAATTTGACATTGTAAAAAAAAAAAGGCAAAGTATCGAGATTTGTGAAGCTAAAAGTTGTCATTTATTTTGCTTTCTCTAATCAGAAATTGAATCTGAAGCTAAAAGTTGTCTAAAAATGTCTTTTAAAAGATGAAAATTTGTGGCATGTATATAAGATTGAATAAATTTTTCTTCAAAAAAAAAAATTGAATGAATTTAATGTTGCTTTTTTATTTATTTATTATTTTGGGCACAAATATGTTGCTTTTTTTTATTACAAAGAGAACATAAGCCCAACAAAAAAAGACTACACTAGAATGACTCGATGAACAAAAATCCCTGGATATCCACAAGCAACAAAAACTAGAATTTAAGGTTGCTTTTCTTTTATTCGTTGTTTTCTTAGTTGTCAAGAATTTTGTAAAAACTGCAGAGATTGAAACAACTTGATGTCAGAACTGACACTCGAACTAAAATAAATTGGTAGTGAAAATAAAAACAAAAGAATTTTGTAAAAACAACATGTTACACACGATGTCGTAACATCTGGCATTTGACATAGGGCCACTGTCCTATATTTAAACATACTATTTATTTATGATAATTTTTAACAAAATCAGCCTTTTTAAGAAAAAATTGTCAAAAAAAATTTTGCTTAAAAATAGCTTCTAACATAAATTAAAAAATCAAAAACACCAAACAATTTTAACTTTGTTTTCTTTTAAAGCACTTATTTTAGGTGGCTTTTAAGGTGTACCATCTAACAAGTACCTCACCGGTGTACCATAAAAAATTAACCATTGAGATCTACTAAATTAATTTAATGGTTGGGATTCACTGAAAATTAAAGGAATACACATCAATTATCATCACCCAATCTCTCCTTTGTTATCTCTTTCTTCATAAATCTATTTTCTTTCTCCTTTGAATTCATCTTCTTCTTCACAGATCCTTCGTGGACCTTTTTCTCCCTCCATTGTTATCTTGTTAGATGTATTCCTTTCATTTTTTCTTCTTCTTCTCCAATGTCCTTCATCAAAGGACCTTTTTCTTCTTTCATTTCTTACACTTTCCCTAAATTTGAGGCATTTTTCATTTCTTAAACATCAAATTATCAAATTAAATTATCACCACCAACACTTTTAGTATTTCACCCATCTCTCTAATGTGTAGCTTTTGTGTAAAATTGAGTTTTGATCAACAACAAAATCCTGATTTGTATTAACTTTTCTTAACATATAACAGAGTTATGGAAACATGGATTGTTATGCAAAAGCAAAAAAAAAAAATGTAAAAGAAAAACCCAGAAGAAAAGAAAAAATATAAGGGGGAAAAATCTAACAAAAACACTTCATATAGATCTGGAACAATATTCAACCCAAATTGAAGAAAAACAAGATCTGGAAAAAAAAAATTCTTTTCTTCAAACACTTCATACAGAGAGATCTGAAAAAATGTTCAACCCAATTCCAAATTCAAAGCTATATTATTTCTGATGTTAGCAAGAGAAAAATTCAGTTATTGTAACCATAGATTTTGCTAAATTAATGTTGCTAAATTAATGCCTCTGTAATGGGTTAGAAAAAGTTGTAGAGAAAAATAGAGAAGGTGGTCTAAAAAAAAAAGTTTTTAAAAAATTAATGTTTATAATAGTGTGTGAGCATGTGTACATTTTTTCATTTTAATATTGTTAAATCTGATCCATTGATATAATCTCATGGTTTAATATACATGACTCACCGGTATACCATTTAAAAGGTGGTACACCTTAGATGCCACCCTTATTTTAAGGTAATTTTTATGACAAGATAAGCTAGACCGATTAATTCTTAAAAAATTCTCTAATATTATATTGGAGAGAGACATCTGATTTTGTGTCCGGAAGCAATTCCATGGGTCAAGATCATATATGGGATAAGTTGTTCCAAAACAAGGTAAGAAGGGAAAAGCCTTGATGTATGTGGAGAAGGAGTTGAAGGTTACAAAGCAAGATGTGGAGAAGTTAAAAGTAGAAGGGGGAGTTCTTTATGTGGAGGGTTTTGATGCTGCCCTGGGTCTTGTGCAGGTGTAGTTTCCTGGGTTGGACGATGGCTTGATGGCTGAGTTGGTGCCGACCAAGGTAATTATCAATGGGAAGGTTGTTGATCCTCCTGCCGATCCGGAGTCGTGATGGAACGTTGTAGCTATAAATGAGTAGTGTAGGTTTAATGTTTCTGTTGATGTTGTCTTGATATTGTAATGACTTTAATGCCCCTAGTGCTTTTTGAAGATATGTACATTTTCCTATTTGCCATGTGTTTTTGGGTTTTCTCAATTTCTCCATGTGTTCTAATCTTTCTCCTAATTCTGTTAACTTTGACTAGGGGATAAATTTTCTGACTTAGGGTTCCCGAAATTTCTATAAATATGTTGAGAACTGTGACTTACTTTTCATTGCTTCTGTATTTCTCTACTGTGCGTTCTTTAAGCCCTATGGGCGAACCTCTCCAGAGTCTCACTGAGACGTTAAAAGCCATTCTCAGGTTAGGACCCTTCATATCTGTGGAGAGCAGCAGCGTATTTGACTCTTTGTGTGAGGTGCTTGATGATTTGAAAGATTTCCCCACCCCACTGTCTCCTGAGGTTCATAGGTTATTGGGGGCTGCTCAGCGGCTGAGGGGTTTGATTGAGGGTAACATTCCCTTTTTCGAATCGGTTGATGAGATGGAGGTGGAATGTGAGGAGTCTTATGAGAATTCTGACATCGATGTTGATATGGTGAAGGATGCCCTGATGGTCCTGGAGGACGACGTTCGTTCTTATAGGAGGCGAATCAGTGATGCTTCCGAGCGTATTCGTCCTGTGGAAGCCCAGCTAGGTGCTATGTACCGAGATCGTGAAGATTTGCAGAAGGGTTTAACCTATAGTCTAATGAAGATTCGCCAGAAGAAAGATAAGCTAGAGGAGTTAACCGCCAAAATGGCTGCATTGAGCCTTGATCGTGAGAGGATAAAAGGTGATAAGAAGGTAGTGCGTAACCGGAAAGATGAGATTGCTCGCATGTGGGCTGAAGTGGAGCAACTTGCTGAAGATTTATGATTGACTTTTCGCAGTCGGCATTGCTGGGATTTTTCTCTTCTGTTTCTTATCTTTTAGTTTATGTCTTTCGTATTCACTCGGACTAGCCGAGTGACTATTTTGTGTATCTGCTTCTTCTTTTGCCATTTGAATGAACTGTTGTCGTAATGATGAATTGATTATTAGTGCCCTCTTATTAACTTATTCAGCTAATATGCACCGTTATGAAGATATGGGCGACTGCCCCCTTTATTAACTTGTTCAGTTAATATGTATGAAGTATATTGCCCTCTTATTAACTTATTCAGCTAATATGCACCGTTATGAAGATATGGGCGACTGCCCCTTTATTAACTTGTTCAGTTAATATGTATGAAGTATATTGCCCTCTTATTAACTTATTCAGCTAATATGCACCGTTATGAAGATGTGGGCGACTGCCCCCTTTATTAACTTATTCAGCTAATATTTTCGATTCTGCTCCGGTTGGTTCGGTTCCTTTGGAAGTTTCTCGTTTCAACTGTTCGGGTGCACAAGAACTAGAGAAGATTTTAGTGGATAACAATTAAATTTCGTTGCATAGATAATTGTAGGAGTTAAAAGCATGACAGAATGCGTAGACAATTGTAAATAATAAAAATTTCATTGCATGGATAGTTGTTACATGATGAATCAGAATGATAAAATGGAATAAACAGAAAGTAAATGTTGTGTGCCTCATTAAAAACTCTGTGGAGAAAAGAGTGCCCACTTATTGTCCCTGCTCATGATTAGCTAAAATAGAGACGAAGGTTTAAGATGTTCCAAGTGCAGGGTAGCATCTCTCCCTTTAAAGTTTCCAAACGATAAGCACCTCCCTGAAATTTTTCTTTAATGCGATAAGGACCTTCCCAGTTAGGTGAAAGCTTACCTCCTTTGTCTCTTCCCATTGGTCTTTTTAAAACCAGGTCTCCTGCTTCCATTTCTCTTGGAATGACCCGCCGGCTGTACTTTCGTGCAACTCTCTGTTTGGACGCGAACTCCCTTACTTGTGCTATCTGTTGCGTCTCTTCCAGCAAGTCCAAATCATTTCAAAGTGCTTCCGAGTTGCTGTCGGGATTTTCCAGCTGCCTGCGGGGAGTCGGTATCAGAACCTCGATGGGAATCATGGCGTTCGCCCCGTATACCATTCTGAATGGGGTTTCTCCTGTGGATGAATGTGGGGTGGTGTGGTATAACCACAAAACCTGGTGCAACTCGTCAGCCCATGATCCCTTTTTGTCGTTGAGTCGCTTCTTGATGCTGGTGAGAATTATCTTGTTAGCTGACTCGGCCTGTCCATTCGCCTGGGGGTGCTCTACAGATATGAATTTGTTTTGAATCCCCCATTTGTCGCAGAAACTCACAGTCGCCTCACTTGCGATCTGAGTGCCATTGTCCAACACTATGTATTTGGGGAGGCCGAATCGGCAAATGATTCTTTTCCAGTAAAACTTCTTCACTCTTTCTGATGTTATCGTGGTGACGGGCTCTGCCTCTATCCATTTTGTAAAGTAATCAACTGCCACTATTAGAAATTTAACCTGGCCGGTCTTGGGGGGAAAAGGTCAGAGTATGTCTACCCCCCACATGTAAAAAGGCCACGGAGACATCACTGCCTGCAGGGTTTCGCCTGGTGCGTGGTGGATAAGGGAGTGCCTTTGACATGCATCGCAGCGTTTGACATGTGCCATTGCATCTGACTTCATGGTGGGCCAATAGAAACCTGCTCGGAGCGCCTTATTTGCCAAGGCGTGTGCTCCTATGTGACTTCCACACACACCTTCATGGATTTCCTGTAATATGTGGGTAGCTTCTTCCTTTCCTACGTATAACAACAATGGAGTCGAGAATCCCCTCCTATACAGTTTTCCTTCCATTATTGTATATTTGGAGGAGTTCTTTTTTATCTTGGTAGCCGCTATTCTTTCTGGTGGGAGTGTGTCTCGGTCAAGGTATTGGACTAACGGTGCTAGCCAGTCATCGCTGTCTCCCATGACAGTCGTCGAACTCAATGCTTAGAGTTGCTATGTTTTTCCTGAATGACTGTTTTGTTGTTGCCTGCTTTTTTGGTACTCGCCAGTTTTGCCAATAGGTCCGCCCTGGCATTCTGCTCTCTGGGCACATAGGTTAGATCAAAATGTTCAAAAGCGTGCGACAGAGTTTGTACCTTGTGGAGATACTTGAGTAATTGTGGATCTTTGGTTTGGAATTCCTCAGAGACCTGGCTGGTGATTAACCGAGAGTCACTTTTTGCCTTCAAGGTTTTCACACCCATTTCCTTTGCCAATTTCATGCCGGCCAACAAGGCCTCATACTCGGCTTGGTTATTGCTGGCTTTGAATTCTAACCTTAGAGATTGTTCGATTAACATGCCGTCAAGACCTTCTAAAACGACATCAGCGCCACTTCCCTTCAAGTTGGAGGAGCCATCAACCGATAACACCCATGTTTTTGCGTTATCTGCAGGTGGTGGGGTGCTGGATTCTAAAACAAAATCTGCTAACAGCTGGGACTTGATGCTTCCTCGCGGAGAGAAAGTAATGTCGAACTCTGACAACTCTACCGACTAGGCTACCATTCTTCCGGCTAAATTTGGTTTCGGAGTACCTGCTTCTAAGGCCACTCGGTGGCCTTGGAAATACGGACGAAGGCATCTTGCTGAAATGACGACTGCTAAGGCCAACTTCTCGATCTTTTGATACCTGGATTCTGCTCCTTGGAACACTCTACTGACGAAGTATATAGGCTTTTCTTCGCCCTTTATTTCCTGCACTAGAGCTGAGCTTAAAGCATAATCAGATACCGCTAAGTAAAGGATTAATGTGTTACCAGGTATTGGCCGAGTGAGGATAGGAGGTGTAGCTAGAAGTTCCTTCAACTTCTGAAAAGATGTTTCGCACTCTGCTGTCCATGTGAAGCGGCTGCCCCCTTTCAAAGTTTTGAAGAAGTGAAAAGCTTTTTCACTTGATCGGGATAAAAAACGGGAGAGAGCTGCAATGCGCCCTGTGAGTTGTTGGACTTCCTTAACGGTTGTAGGGCTTCACATGTTGATGATTGCTTGACATTTGTCAGGATTTGCCTCAATCCCTCGCGTGGTAAGAATGAATCCTAAAAATTTTCCGGCGTGTACGCTGAAAGAGCACTTTGCTGGGTTCAAACGCATGTCGTATTTCCTTACCGAGCTTAGGATGTCCCGTAAGTCTTCCGAGTGACTTCCTTCCTCCTGGGTTTTTACCACCATATCATCGATATACACCTCTAAATTTTTTCCAATATGTGCTGTGAAGACTTGGTCCATGAGGCGTTGGTAAGTGGCTCCTACATTCTTCACACCGAACGGCATGACCCTGTAGTTGTAGTTACATGTAGTGGTCATGAAGGCCGTGTGGGGGGCATCTACAGGACTCATCTTGATTTGGTTGTATCCTGAATATGCGTCCATGAAGCTCAAAGTCTTGTAGCCGGATGCTCCATCAATTAAACCATCGATACTAGGCGGGGGATACGGATCCTTGGGACATGCTGAATTTAAATCTGTAAAATCCACACACATACGCCACTTACCGTTTGATTTCTTGACCATGACAACGTTTGCTAACCTTGTGGGATACTTGATTTCTGTGATGAATTGAGCGGCGATGAGTTTCTGAACTTCCTCCTCGGTTGCTTGCCTTCTTTCTTCCCCTAACCTTCTTTTTCTCTGAGCGATTGGTTTTGCTTTGTTCGAGATGGAAAGTTTATGCACAATGATGAATTCGTCAATGCCAGGCATATCGGAAGGTTGCCAAGCGAAGAGGTCTAGGTTTTCTTTCAGCAGCGCTATGATCCTTCCTTCCTCTGCTGGTTCTAACTCGCCCCCTATATTTGTAACCTGGTGTGGCAAGTTCCCGATTTGAATTTGCTTCAACTCTCCTATGGGGCTTACCCTTCTTTCTTCCAAATCCTCCCTCGGATCCAGAGAGGTGTCGGCTGTGCTTTCATCTTGAGCTAAATTCACACGGTCTACATCACCTGCCTGTTCGGCTTGTTCTTTCTTCTTGGGCTTTATCTGCAAACTGGCTTGGTAGCATTTTCTAGCTGAGACTTGATCTCCCTAGACCCTTCCCGTCTCTCCATTGTCTAGTGGGTACTTCATTGATAGATATAGGGTGGAGATTACTGCTTCCAAAGCATTTATGGCGGGTCTTCCAATTATGATGTTGTAAGATGGGAACAAGGTTTTGATTACCAAGTATCGTACCTTAATTGCTTTGGCGTTCTTTCCTTCCCCGAACGTTGTATTCAAGGTAACGTGCCCCATTACTTCGACCTGCTCTCCTGAGAACCCAACCAAAGTTCCGTTGTAGGGTTGCAGGTGCTCGGTGGTTAGTCGCATGCCTGCGAAAGCGTCCCAATATAATATATCTGCCGAGCTACCGTAATCCACCAATACCCTTTTGACGTCGTAACTGAGATCTGGACTTGAATGACGAGAGGGTCATTGTCGTGTGGGGTTATGCCGTCAGCGTCTGCTGGGGAGAAAGAGATGTTTGGACAGTCGGGCAATACCATTGATCCATCAACGAATTGATTTGGTTGATGTTGCGGGTGTATCTCCTCCAAGCGGAACTGGTCTCTCCTCCCCTTGAGAAGCCGCCGGAAATGGTGTTGATGGGAACCCTGACTGGTTCCTTTCCTTTTTCCGAATCAATTTTCTCCTTTTGGGGGGATCAGGGGGCCTGGGGGATCTGGGTGACCGAACTCGTTCTTGCGCTTTTCCTTCGGGAACTGCACCCAGGAATTTCTTCAAGTAGCCTTCACGCAATAACTCTTCTATCAAATCTTTTAGCCTGTAACAATCTTCTGTATCGTGGCCCTTAGCTCGGTGATAATGGCAGTAAGCGCTTTTGTTAGGCCCCATGATTATTGGCGGGTCTCTTTTCTTTGGGATCTGGGCGATCCTGCTTTCCATTATTTCATCGAGGACGTGAACTAACCTTGCATTCAACCGAGTGTATTGTGCGGGCTCGCCTCTCGGTCTATCCGAGTATCTTGGTTGAGATGAATTGTAGCTTCGACCACCTCTTTCTCTCCATCGCTTCGCATTGTAGTCTCCATATTCTCTTCTATCTAGGTGTCTTTCTCTAACATCTCGCTGCCTTTTTTCTGCATTACTTTCTTCTCCTTTGATGTAGCACTCGGCCCTTTTCATGATTTCTTCCATGCCTGTTGTTGCCTTCTGGACCAGCGATTCGTTGAATTGACCCACTTTTAACCCATTTTGGAATGCTGCTACGAACATTTCTTGGTTGGGGTTGGAAACCTTGATGGTGGCTTCGCTGAATCGTGTTAAGTATTCTCTTAAGCTTTCCTGTGATTGCTGGCGAATGTTGAACAAGCTTGTTGCGGTTACTTTCACATGCTTGCTCCCTGCAAATTGGGATATCATCTTGCGATGAAAATCGTTGTATCCCATTATGGAATGATCCTGTAGGTTCATGTACCATCGTAGGGCGGCCTCCTTCAAAGTTCCCGATAGCAACTTGCATTTTAGAGGCTCGGCGGCGCATATGATGGCTAATTGGGTTCCGACTGCCACTAGGTGCTCTAGTGGATCGGTTTTTCCGTCAAAAGACGGGAGATGTGGTGGTTTGAAATTGTCTGGAACGGGAGCGTCCCAAATGGCTGGTACCAGTGGTTGGGATTGGTGCACCACGTCGTCATCTGAGTCATCAGAGACGCTTCTTTCCTGCTCCAACCGTCGCATTTGCGTTTGCATTTGCCTATGCTCACGGCGTAATTCCGCAATGGTAGCTTGAAGATCTTCGTTGTTACCATTATCCTCATCACTGTGTTCTGGACTGTGGTCTACAGCCATGAAGTTGGTTGTTGGTGCGGCCGGGAAATAGCTTTATCGCGGCCCCACGGTGGGCGCCAAATGTTCTTGATAGAATTGAGAGGATGATCTCTAAATAATTTCCGTAGGATGTAGGATGCGGTTTTTCTATTTTCTTGCTCCCCTTTGGAAGTATCCCTTTGTCCCTTTTATAGAGTTGAGACCCCCGTCCGTTTTTCTTCCTCTCTTCAGGGTAGTGGGCGGTTATCTCTTTAGCCAGTCTGTGATCATGACATCATGGCTTGGTTATCGTGTGTAGCTTGGCTTTCTTTCCCGCTCGTGAAGCATATGTGTAAATTCCCACATTCTTCTTCACTCGGTCGTGGATTGTGTTTTTAGCTCAAGTGGACCGAACGGTATGAGCCTTCTGATATGGGCCATTATGACGGTCCAAACCTTATATTCAGTCCAGATATAAACTTTTAATTTAACTATAAATTTTATAAAATTCGTATTAGATACTAACTTTTATGCCATACATCACCTGACCAATGGTTCATGGTACACATGACCTTGTAGTTAACGTCATCCAAAAACCAAAGTGTATAAGACCCAAAAGTTAGAGAAAAAAAACATAGATCCAAATTCCACTCTCCTCTCTTCTACTACACTTTTCTCATACTCATACCCACCAAAATAAACTAAAAACACACTATTGCTCTCTCTTCCAAAAGTACTCCAATGTCAAGCACATGGTACTTCTCTTCTTTTAATTCAACAATTCTCTTTTCTCAATTTAATAATTATCTTTTACATATTTCATATCACGATCATAATATGTCAAAATCACGATGATCTACCGTAATTTTTCAAAAATTAAAGTTATAACTTCTGTAAAATTACCGTGGATTACCATAATTCTGACAATCTACCATCTTAATATCAAAGATAGACATTATTATTTTTGAGAAACTATATGTACTATATGTTCCCCAATTTTACTAATTAATTTCCTCTCACTTTTTCTTTAATTGTTTGATTTTTCAGAGAATCTCTGATTTTCTTAACCAAAGTCACTCACTGCTACGCATGCCGCCTACAAATACCTGCCTCTCGATTTTCGTGTTTTCATAACCGCACACTCCAAATTACTATTTACACCTCCAATTTTCATTTTTCACATTCAATTCAAATTCTCGATCTTAATTCTGAAGAACCAAAACAATGCTTACATGCATAGCACGTCCGAAGAAACTCGGCGACGAATCACTGAGTCACGGAGACGATTCAGAAACAAATATCAACAACAATGCCAAAAGCGTTAAATCGCTGACGTGTCAGATTAAAGACATGGCGTTAAAAGCTTCTGGTGTTTACAAAAACTGCAATCCATGTGTTCCCGCGAGTCGACTCAGAAACGGAGGTTCTGAGTCGGAAACTGACTCGGAGAAGTTTAGGAGGACGAGGACATGGGGGAAAGAAATGGAAGCGAGATTGAAAGGGATCTCGAGTGGTGAAGGAACGCCGAGTAGTTCGTCGTCGTCGTTTGGTGGTGGTAGTGGGAGGAGAGTGGTGGTTTTGGAGGAGGAGGAAGGGAAAGAGTGGGTGGCGCAGGTGGAGCCTGGTGTTTTGATTACTTTTGTGTCGCTTTTGCGTGGCGGGAATGATCTAAAGCGGATACGGTTCAGGTACGTTTTCTTTTAATTATTCGTCGAGTAGTTTAGTGACTAAAAATTTCACTGTGAATAAAATGTGAACGATTGGAATATCGAAATTCAAACTTCGACTCTTACCTATAAACCGGCTTATAAAATACATAATTAAAATATGATGTCTCTTGTCAATTGAATTAAGCTGAAGTGGAGTTACATTGTGTTGTTGAAGGTGAAATGAATGAAATGGACCCTCTTTGATTCTGGCTAGTGGTCTAGTATTGATAATGAATGACAATGGCTGTGTTCTTTCTTTTTCATTATCACATTTCACACTCTGTTAAAGTCACTAGTCTCACTACTCTCTAGTCTTTAGGTACTTTTTTTTTCTTCTACTTTTTTATATTTTAATTTAATTAATAAAGAAGAAAAAGGGTTATAGGCTGTATATAAGTTGAGTTGATCCCTAGCTTAAACAATGAATATGTCAAAAATTATGGTGATTTAGTGTGATTCTAACAAATTTAACGAATGAGAGATTTTAAATTTGATTATTAGTCAAAATAATTGGTGTTTAGTTTTATTTATCTCCTGGACGAATTTAGGAATATCTAGTAAGAATTGAAAAGTTATGAAAAGAGATTGATGGGTTGGTATGCTTGTGATGTAGGTGGTTTATAGTTTGGCTCTCTGTAGAAAAAATAGCTTATAATTAATAGCTGATAGTTTATAGCTTATAACGACTAATAGTTTATACATTATAACCGATGATATATAGTTTATAGCTTATAGTGTAATAATGGAATTAGTTAAGAATTTAGGATATACTTTGTTTTGTTTGGAAATAATTGGGATTTTTTTTTTACCAAAAAGAACTTCGGATATTTGTTTCCATGCATGAATATTGATTTAATTTTTCTTCTTTTTTCCTAATTCTGATTTTTTTTAATTGTTATTGACCAAGAAATAGTTTTTTATTAGTAAAATGAATAAATGTGATTGTAAGTTGTAACATAAAAAAGAAAGAATAAATGCCATTTAAAGAATGAACTTCTGGATATTTGTTACCAGTATGATTTCTTATTTTCTTTTCTTTTACATAATTCTGAAAAAAATATATTGCTTTTTTAGCAAGAAATAATTTTTTATTAGAGTGAAAATAATTCATTTATTTTCGATATAGTAAAATCAAGTTTTTGATATTTTTCCATACATGAATATTGATTTCATTTTATTATTTTCTTTTTCCTATTACTGAAATAGTTTTTTTTAATTGTTTTGACCAAAAAATACTTTTTTATGATTTAAATGGAAAAAAAGTTCATTTAAAGCGATTTTATTTATATACTGAAATAAAAAAAAAATCTTTGATTTAGTTTGTAAATGAAAGTGTGTTTTGTATTTAGAAACAAATTTTTCTTATCATTTTCTCTGAATAATAAATTATAAATGTTGTTTAACTAAAATAATTAAAATCAATGTGCACCACATAAAATAAAATAAATATTGCTGATTGACGTTGAACTTAGTAGTGAGGACCACGATTCGATCCCCGCAACTGTGATCAGGAGGGGATGAGATCACTTGATGTCAGAATTGACCCCCAAATCATATTAAACTCATGGTGAAAATAAAATAAAATATTAGTCTAAGAAAAAACTCCAAAGTGAATATGGATTAAATTTAAGACCTTACATCACATGGTTTGTTCACCTTTTTAAAGGAAAAACTTGGATTAATCATCAATAGTTTGTTTCAACTATACTATTCATAGTATAAAACATTTATTAGGCGTACTGTTGTTATGCTAGGTTTATTTGTCTTTTATGCATGTTATGTTTTGAATGTGGTGAGTGATGATCCTTCATTTTCAACCACAATTGAGCCTATTTAGTTATAAAAAGCAATACTCTATTCCATCCTTTTTATAAGAGACATTTCACCTTTTTAGAGTTCTAAATACAAAATTAGGTCCAACTTTCTATTCTGTGTTGGATAAAAGTGTTTGTTTATAGGAGAATTAGACTGCAGGGTAAGTAAAGTCTGACTAATAAATTGTTTCACCTTAGAATCAAACTCGATTTTTTTAAAAATTCTTCGTCATTTGCTAAAGCTCGTTAACCACTTGAGTACTAATAACTTGTTAAAACTAGAGGAGTAGTTCTCTCATAATCCTTTGTTTGAGCAAGAACACTCATTTCATATGCCTAAACCAGCATTTTCCTCCTTAGCCCAACCCTTCTAGTTTAGGGTTTAAGAAAGGGCTTCCGTGGGGCCCATTACCCCTTCAGCTTTTTTGAAGTTTCACGCCTTTGCTAAAAGCAATCACAAAAGTGTTCCAAAAGAAAAACTTATTCTGGCTCCAAAGTAATTGTGGGTCAGGTTTAACTGTGTTAGGAACCTTTAAATTGGTTTTTGTCGTTTGGTCGGAGAAGCTCATTTGTTTTCAAATCTCTTCATGCCGGATTATGTGACTTTGTCATCCTATAATAACAATTTTTGTCTTTTATTATGCAAATTAAATGGGTAGAGTGGTCTCAATAATCTTCCACTCCAAAACTATAACTATATACAAGACAAATTGTGAACCTAGGTGGGTACAGGGGACCTAACAAAGTGATAAATAAGATAACATAGGCTATATAGTAAAGTTGGGATTGAGCCTTTAAAATATCTCTCCAACTTTGCCTTTTTTCTAAAGCAAAATGAAAATAAAATTTTAAATAACAGAAATTTATTAATAACAATGACATTTTATTTTGAAAACTCAGTATCTGATATAAGAACCGACTAATTTGAGGAGTTTAATTCCATTTTCTGAGGAGTCCAATTCTACCGTCCACTTGTGGGGTTTCATTTAAAGTCGGAGGTTTTGTTGTTCTTTATGGACTAGAACATTAATATTGGTTATTAGAGAGATTCGAACCTGAGACCTTGTAACTTGTAAGGAGAATACTCTAAGGTTCCAAGTCAATACTACTAGACTAATCCAAGTGGGTTAATAACAATGACATTAATTCCTTTTACAACTATCTTAGATGAAATTTGGACAATTTTCATTGAAGTTACAAAATCAAGCTCTTACCACTAAACTGATATTATTACAATATATAAAAAGCAGTTATTAAAAAATACATGTAAATGGGGCTTCTTATCTTATACTAATGTTTAAAGTATATAATTAGTCAATTTAATTTCTATCATAAGGAACTAAAAGACAAAAATTGTTATTATAGGATACTCTTATTATTTTTATCTATTTTGATAAAAAAAATTTATGTGTAAAACAAGTACCATCTTCGTACGCAACTGCCAAGACTAATCTGCTCTTGGATAGATATCAAATTACCTAAGTTTCATATATTTATATCTTATGTTATCTTATCGTAAGATAAAAGCACGCATAGCATTAGTGTATTTTGGTCCTACATGATGACTTGTGGTGCAATCCCTACCATTATATTGCTGGTGGGTGGGTCAGTCCATGAGTGATTCTTTTTTTCTCCTGAATTTCAGATCACAAATTTAAGAAATAGTGTGGTCTTAGGCTAATAGTAATATGAAAACGACTGAATCATTTCTTTGTTTGGTGCTTAATTGACATCAAAAGTTTGGACCCACATGCTTTAGAATGGTTAGACATGTCCACTGTTTGGTCAATGCTGGCATTAAACAAGTTCATTTTCACAAAGCATGATCATGTTTTACTAGTAGTAATTATTCATCTTAGAATTCTTTGTCAAAAAGTTTCTAGACTTGCATAATTGACATCATTTGTCATACACCACTAAAAACTTAAAATTTGTCTAAGAATCTTTGGTCAGTTAAAAAAAACAATCATATGATATAATGGCAAATTGGCAACAAATCAAAATTATTAGTCCATACAGAGCCTTGCGATAGGATTGAACCATTTGAATTAGTCGGTCCTTGGACCGGATACCGAGTTTTATATTTCAAGCTTAGAGTCTTGCGATTCATGGTTTTAAATTACAGTTGTGGTTGTAATTGCAGTTTTATTGCCTTCTTTTTGTCACGTAGCATAGTGACTATAATTTCACCGCTTAAAGACAAATAAGTGGTTGTACCAGGATTCGAACACCGGTCCCTGCACATTACGTTCAGTGTCCTACCAAAACTTAATGGCTGATGTGGCCGCAATTGCAGTTATACTGCAAACTTTATGATGCATTAAAATGTAAACAATTCTGGCTGATGCTGCCACAATGGCGAATGCAATGCCGTTGAGGAGAACTAAGTTCTTTATATTGCAACTGCAATTACAATTATGGACTGTAATTAGAATTATGCATCGTACACTAATACACATAAAAAAAGCTGGTAGTCTTCATAACATTGAAGGAAGTTTGTTTCAATTGAACACAAAATTGAAGAATATAGATAAGTGTTAAGATCAAATAATTATGATCAATGTAGATGTTGAATAACATTGAATTTTCTTTACTTTTTCGATTGTGGTTGTATTGCTGATTGCACCTTTTTCATATTAAAATTCTACGTAAAACACAGATGCTCCGTTCACATTTATAATTTATATGATGATATGATCACTTCACGACTTAATTATTGTTTACATTTGATGTATAGTCGCGATATATTTAACAAATGGCAAGCTCAAAGATGGTGGGCAGAGAACTATGACAAGGTCATGGAACTTTACAATGTTCAAAGGCTTAACCGCCAAGCCTTCCCGCTTCCAACTCCAGCAAGATCTGAAGATGAGGTAATTGGTTTCTGTGTATTACATGTGCTAAATGCTTATTTTAGGCAATCTTCATGGATAAAGTAGATTATTACAATTTTAATTCATTATTTGTAAATTGGTAGTCATTTTGGATAAAGTATATTATTGCAACTTTAATTCATTAATTGGTTTTAACTTATAAACATGATTATTAACTGTGTTACTGTTTTTGATTTGTACATTTGTGTGAATTGAACACAGAGCTCAAAGCGCGAGTCAGTAGCAGACAGCCCAGTGACACCACCACTGACCAAAGAACAATTATCGCGCAATGTATACCGACCAACAGGAATGGGATACTCATCGTCGGATTCCTTTGATCAACACTCAATGCAGTCAAAACATTATCAGTATGACTTAAATGGTATGAATTCAACCCCAAAGGTTTCAACCATTAGTGCTGCAAAGACAGATATATCATCAATGGCTGCTTCTATAAGAAGTAGCTCATCTAGAGAAGCTGATCGCTCTGGCGATTTATCGATGAGCAATGCTAGTGATCCGGATAGTGAATGGGTTGAGGAAGATGAACCTGGTGTTTACATTACCATCAGGTCTCTTCCAGGTGGCAAAAGGGAGATCAGACGTGTTAGGTTCAGGTATGTTTTGCAACAATTCTATGGTTAGACTCTCTTTTCGCAATTCTATCGTTATGTCAAGGAAATGATAAATTTGCATTTGTCTGTGTTCATGTCAACATGCTGTTAATAAATTTGAATCTTTGATTGCATGCATCACTAAATTACATATCATATATTTGTAAGTTGCCAAATGGATGATTCCTAGAGTGCCTGCTTCCTTAGTTTAAGCAATCCACATCTGGAAATAAAATCTCGCTGTCACCACACTATTGCAGATTTGAACCTTCGGACGGTCATGTTCCGACTTTGTTTTTATGACTCATTTTGCATAGTTGGAATACAAGCCGTTAGATACAAAGCTTAGTCGAAATACAAGTTGAAATACAATCTGTTAGACTACTGATTTTGTGTGATTGTGTGAATCTCCAACTGTTTACGCAAAGTGGCTAATGGTTGTTTTAGTTAGGAATCAAATTGGATTACTATCTGAATGATTTGAATTTATGTGAAACTCATTAACCATTCGAGTGTTGTTGCATCATGTTCGTAGTAATGTAGAAAAGTTTACTAAAAAAAATGTAGAGAAATTGAAGGTGAGATACAAGTAATTTACATCCCATCCTGCTTAGTGCCAATGGCACAGTAAAATATTTAGATATCAGACCAAAGTAAATTTTCGGCCAAACATGACTTCAATATTCAAATTGCTTCTCTGATGCATTATGATTTATGTATGAATTCCGATTTGTTTGCAACTGTTAGTCATTTTTCTGCTACACCTAGTCTCCGTTTCATATGCATGTTATAATTTTAGGAATAGAGATGAGTAATTTAGCTAATATATTGATGGTTAAATAATATGTAACTAATTTGTTGATGTTTATTCATGTGACGTAGTCGAGAAAAATTTGGAGAGATGCATGCTAGACTATGGTGGGACGAGAACCGCGCCAGAGTACATGAACAATATTTGTGAGATTCTTCAAAGTATTTTCTGCTAATGGTTTACAAAATGTGGAGGAGGAGGCGGCGTTATTAATTTTGTTTAATTCTCTGTTTGCTACATGATTAGATACCAAAATGGTGCTACTTGCACCTCTATCTTTTTGAGCATCATATGATCGTCATGCGATCTCGCTACTAGTTATTCTCTTTGATGTGGGAAGTAAATTTATTTAGCTTCTATTAGTTAGAGATACCGGTGAATCAATCGAGCAATTGTTTTCTTGAAACTTATGAGTAATGGTTGTAAATTATATATAATATAGCTGTTGAAATTGGATACAAAGAATTAGTTTTCTGTTTTGTTCTTTAAGCATATCAGATATATGCTATCATGCACAAATAAAATGAATTTGCATGTGTCTATAAGACTATAAAGACCAAACATGATTTTCACTACTTTTTCTCTACAATTTTCATTTTCCTTCTTTTCCCTGCAACTTTATCTACTGTTATATGTGGTGAGACAAACAGTATTGATTTGATCTGAGAACAAAAGAATCTCTCTTTAGGCCCATATAACACTCTTAGGCCTCCAAAAATGACGTTTATGTCCTTCAATTTTGGAAAACAATGTTATGGGAGGCTTAAAAAGAAATTTTCAATGATACTGATATATAACTACTCAACTCGGTCCATTATGACATGGTCACAAAAGCTAGAATCTGAAAATTTCTCTTCCTCCCTCCATGCCACCCTTTAAAATTTAAAATTGTCATTCATTTTCATGTGTTGATACAATTTGGATTCAGCGATCCCAACTTTATGTGGGTGGGGGGGTGGTGGGGGGTTAGGATTATAGAATACGAACAGGTTAAGATTATAGAATCCTAACTTTGGTGTTTGTTTCGTTAGAATACAGTTTGATGTTTTGTTTATTTATTTTTGTCGGTAGTGGTGGGTTTTGTAATTTTATTACTTGTTTTCACCGGATCTATTAGTTTTTTGGTTGATGTGGAGTTCAATTTCTTGAACTTGGTAGTGTTGTTGGTGGTGGTGGTGGATTTGAGCTTCTAGAGGGTAGTGTTGGATGGTGTGGGTTTAGCTGAAGCATTTTTGAATGAGGTAATTTGGTTCTGGTCTGCACAAGTAAGGTTCGAATTCTATTATATTAACTTGTGTGTACGTTAGTTAGAATAATATAATCTTAATCTAACATGTGCGTATGTTAGTTAAGATAATAGAATCCGAACCTAACATGTGTGCGCGTTAGTTAGGATAATATAATCTAAACCTAACTTGTGTAAAATGAGGAAAAAAAACAGAACAATCAACTTCATATTCGCACACATTCATATCAATTTAAACATCATTGATATTAAATTAAACATCATTCAATTTGAGATGACGGACGGACGTCGATACTATATTATTGTTACTTTTCTAGTGTCTCGATCATCTCTCAAACGGTTGTTCACTGCACTTAGCCTCTGCTTCAGAGTATCCAATGCATGTGTCATCATTGTGGGTTCTGAACAGCTCTGAGTTACCCTGATTGAAATATACTGCAGCAATGTGAGAGTTGACATTCTGCTGATCTCAAACTTGGGTGGACATTTCTTCTTGAACAATATCAAATTTTGTGAGAAATTATAATAGTTGAACAATATTTGTAGTGGTAATAATGTTTTAAAATATAAAGTGCAGTTCGGATTCTACGTCCCTGAATCAGTTAGGATAATAAAATCCTAACCTGCTAAACTAGAACCCAGGAATGCAAAATTGTTAGTCCATACAGAAATTGTCAGTTCGGATTCTACATTCCTAACTTTTTATTCTGAGTTCAGGTACTACGTTCATAACTTTTCAGAAGGCCTTTTCAAGGACAAAAAGGTAGTTAAAGGGGGAAAAGAGGAGCATGAGAGGTGGGATGAGAAACTATCCTAGAATCTGAAATCTATGACCCATAAACATACTACAATCTGAAGGTACCGCATGACCCATGTGTCTTACATGTTACTCTAGTCTCAATTTTTTCCTATCCTTTTAGGCTTTGTTTGCGAGTTTGGAGAGGAAGAGAGGGGAGGGCTTTGGAGGGAGGAAAATAGAGAGAAAAATAGAGGTTAAAAAAATAATAAAGATTGATAAGTAAACTCATTTTTACCCTTTATTCAGAAAGAATTTTTTTAAGCAACCAAAGAACCAACTACATTAAAATTGCAAATACTAGAGGTTAAAATAAATGTCAATACAATTCAAAAGTTACTCTTTACATTAAATCATATCAGAAAAATCACCAATATGTTTATGTAAACATTTATTGTTACTAGTTCGTGAACACATCGTACAACTTTTTAGTCCATTGTATTATATTGTATCACTGTGATCACCATTGTGGCACGATGGCTTCCTGGGGTCAAGAGTGATTTTTCATGATTTTTGCTTCTTTTGGCCCACTTTCCTCTTTTATTGCTTCTTCGACAAGGTACTTGAGTTCTTAGGGGTTTCTATGTAATTTGACTATCTAAAGAGTACTAATTATACTATTTCTACACTAAAGTATTAGTAAAAATATCATATAAATTCTCGTCATCACTACCCATACCACCATCCCACAAGAAGGATATTTGAATACTAACCGCCTCCTTTAACGAACACTTCGGAGTTTTGACAAACGAGAAAAAATAAAGTGGTAGACTAGAAAGAACCGAATTAATGAGGGTTACTCTACCTTTTATGGAGAGATTTCGACCATTCCAAACACCTGGTCTTTTCTTCATAGATTCTAGGATAGGTTGCCAAATGGCTTTTCGCCGCGGATTCACACAAACCGGAATACCAAGAAAGCGAAAAGGTATAGAGTCCACTCGATAGTGAAGGAAGGAGGAAGAAGAATTTAGAAAACTATCTTCCAAATTAATTCCATAAAGCTTACTATTATGAAAATTAACCTTCAAACTCGATATAAGCTCAAAACTTCTCAACACAGTTTTAATTGTCAAAAGATTTCTCTAAGTCTCATCTCCTACAATAATAGTATCGTCTGCGAATTGTAAAGTATGAAACATGCTGCTGACCGTGTAGCCTGTGAAAAGGTTACCCTCCACCACCCTACTCATAAGACTTGTCAACCTTCAGCATGAATGAGGAAGAGAAAGGAGATAGAGGATCGCTTTGTCTCAACACCTTACCAACGTTAAAATCAACCGTGGGAGTACCATTAACCAACACTAACATCCTACTTTGGAAAACACAAGCACATATCCAATTTTGCCAATCCTCCGCAAATCTCATTCGAACCATCATATAATCCAAAAAGTTCCAGTTCACTATGTCATAAACCCTCTCAAAATCTACCTTGAATAACAAGCAATGATCTTTCCTTCTCTTTGTCAAATTAATCAACTCATTAAAAATGAGAACTCCATCTAAAATTTGCCTATTAGGTAGAAAAGTCGATTGAACTGACGAATTTAATTTACCCATCACACTTTTTAATCTAGAAGCCATCACACTTTTTGAGGGTGAATAAATCTTGAAATATCTAAAATAAGAGGGTTGAAAATTCAAATTTTGAAATAGAAGGGTTGAAATTCTGAGTCTATCATTATAGGAGGGTGAAAATTACATTTAAGCATAATAATAATAATAATAATAATATTGTACCTAAGAGTTCGTTTGATCTACAAAATAATAGTACTGGACATAATAGTACCAGACAATACAAGACAAACAACACATGACAAACACTAATTGTATTGAATAAATTTGTCTTACACGATGTTTGGTAGAGAAAATGCTATTTAATGATTTAGACAATTTGTATTGAAGACAAAAAGGTGTCCCAAGGTACAAGAATATTTGATTTTGTCTAATCCCTCGACCCTAGTTTGTTCAGTCACAATAACAGTTTTAAAATAAAACACGATATCGTTGAAGTTGTCATGTTCAATCTCTTATTTTGTAGCAGATCAAACACACTCTAAATTTTCTCCACATTTAAATTCTACTTGTAAAAAAAAAAACAAAAATATTTAAATTCTAGGCAATATTTAAATTAAAAATAAAAATAAAATCTCACACGAATTATGGCACGTGTGTGTGTGAAAAGACGAAAACACGAAGATGAATTATTTGGATTCATTATTTTGTTTCAACGCTTACCGCATAAGCAAGTTACACGATCAAAATCAGCATCATCTTTACCAAATCCAAACGCGTAATAACTAACCATATCTCCGAAACTACCAATCTACTTCTCTTTTCTCATATAATATCTTCCATTCCAATTCATCATCTTCCAACCTTTTCATTCGATTCAATCTATCACCATGAGTTTCATCTTCGGAAAGAGAAAAACTCCCGCAGGTTTGTTTTATTCATCGTCAATTAAACCCTTATTTTTTGATATGAATCTTTAAACATGAAATAAATCTTTGAATTATTATTAATTATAAACATATATCAATAGTTATCAAAATTGATTTCGATTCTGATAAATTATTATAAACTTTGGTTTTGCGGTGAGAAAATTTGATTTTGGTAGAATTGATTGATTTGGTTTAGCTTGACTTTAGACAGAATTGATTTTGATAGAATTAATTTTGGTAGAATTGATTTTAGCAGAATTGATTTATGTTTGGATATAAAATTATGTAAAAGTGAATTTTGGTGTAAAAATCATACTTAAATTCAAAAGCAACAGATCCTAGCTTCTAGCAGAATCAATTCTGGAGGCAGAATCAGTTCTGTTTTAGAAGAACCAAACACTTTAAAATCAGTCCAGAATAAATTCGATCCCTCTAGAATTGGTTTTGGCTCTTTCAAAAGCCAAACCAAACATACACAAAGTTAATTTGAAGTGCCAGAACTAGAATTGATTTTGGACGTGTAGAATTGATTTTGACATGTTTGGTTTTTCTAAAGTAGAATTGATTCTGCTTCCGGAATTGATTTTACTTAAAGCTAGAAATTGTAACTTCTGGCTTTAGAATTGTTTTTTACACGAAAATTTAATGTCAAACTCACCTTTGGTTGAATGAATCTAAACATAAATTACTTTATCTTCAAATCAATTTTTATCAGAATCAGTTTTACCGAAGCAATTTTGTTAAAATCAATTTTTCTCACTGCAGAACCAAACACACACTTAGTAGATCAATTATAGAATTAAAAGCTACAATTTCTAGCTTCAAGTAATTTTTGTTTGGATATATTCATGCAAAGGTGAATTGAACAAAAAATCGAGTTTAGAAATCAATTCTAGAATTAGAAGCTACAATTTCTATCCTTAAAATTAGAATCAATTTTGGAGATAGAATTAATTCTACTTTTGAGAAACCAAACAAGTCAGAATCAATTCTACACATCTAGGTTCAATTTTAGCGCTTTTAGAATTGAACGTGATCTGATTATGTACGACAAAACCTGTTCAACGCCTAATTTTGAAGGAAAAATTAAATTTGTATGATATTGTAAATTTATCTTTATTTAAATTAATAGCATCTATTAGTTTTTTTTATATAATATGTAGAAATTCACAATTATTATACTCTTTTCTTTTTAATTTTGATTTTGATTTTTCAATCATAAGTATAATTATAATAATACTAACTGAGATATTTGACTGTTTACTTGATTTAAACTATGAATTTGTTGTGATAAACTGTGAATTTGTGACTTTCAGAACTTCTGCGGGAAAACAAGAGAATGTTGGACAAATCTATTAGGGAAATTGAGCGCGAAAGGCAGGGTTTACAAACACAAGAGAAGAAATTAATTGCGGAGATAAAGAAAAGCGCTAAACAAGGGCAGATGGTATTGTGATCATCTCTTGATTCTATTATTTGCATATTAAGTTATTCGTTGTATCATAATCATGTTGATCGTTGAATATGGTACTCCCTCCGATCACTATTATAAACAAATTTGACTTTTTTTGTACATTTGACTACTGATATACATCATTTGTAAGTCATGTTTGCTTCTAACAGTGACCGGAGGGAGTAGTTATTTAGTGGTTTTTATTGAAGAGGACCTTAAGGTGTTACCTGCTGAGATGATATATTTTCATGCACTTTGCTTTGAATGCTTTGCTTTATATTTTGAATTGTTGAAATTGTTTCCTAGAGCAATTGCAGCACAAAAAAATTCCCTCCATGTTTTGCTAATGGTTTTGTTAGTTACTTTAACTTAATTTGTTGTAGAACTAGTGAGATTCTTAACTCTTGTATGTACTTAGAAATAAATTGTGATAACAAATACAGCGTTTTGAGGAAGTGCATGTCTTTAACATAACAATTCTAGTTATATAAGTACATGATTGGTATGTGATGAATAGACTAGTCGTAGGTTTGATACTAATTGCACACATTATTTCCTAAGCATTATTCCTTATACGCTACAGATAGAATGTACACGTGAAGGATGAGATTTACATTCCACTCATCCCTTAAACTATAGCAATCGCTTTGATGTCATATGCACCAAGCTTATTAAAAACATAGTTGGGAAATGTCAATTGATTACTGTGTTTGACTTCTTGAAAAATCGTGTTGAATACTACTGCATCTAGAGCAGTTTGGCTGTCACAAATTAATTTCATATTCATGACATCATTGATCTGCCAATTGAAGCAATTGTTTTAACCCCACAGGTTTGTATCGTGTTGTAGATATAGCACACAGTACTCTGCCAGATCTACAAACAATGATTTTCTTTTTGCTAATAAGTTATAATATGGGATTAATTTTCCTCCACAGAGAGAGGTACAATACCATAAAGCTGATTTTCTATCTGATTATCTGATGGTCAACCAACGGGTTTAGCACTGCCTTTGGTATCAGTTTATAACAGATTAACCTTTTTCCTAGTGTAGTCTCAAATCTCAATGTACCTAAGAATGTGAACTACAACATCCCAAAGGCATTTAGAAACAAACTTACCACACCAAAATCAAAAGTAATTGTTGGTCTAGTTGCTATTAGATAGTTCAGACAACTATATTTCCCACGGTCTGTTAATGGGAGCATTTGCCTCAGTAGCAGTTTGATGTTAAGATCCAACAGGCGAGTATCATTTAGACTATATAGCGCCATATCTGATTCCTAAAGTTTGTGGCATACTTTAGCGTAGTGATAGCAGCATGTGTTTTGTGCCCCCGTCAATCCCGGAAAAATAAATAAGAGGGTCTAAGTTTTTTGTCTGAAAATGATTTGAGAAATGCGGCCTAACTCCTAAGTATATACAGTTGAAAATTACCAATGATAGCAATATCATCAATAAAAACATGATAAATGGTTATTTAACATTTCATTCTCACTTAATTTATTTTTAGAATTTATGACTTCCTTAATTTTAGAAAGAAAAATAAGTACCTCCCCTTCTTTTGCTCCAAAACCCCCCCATCCAAACATACCCTAGTAACAAGGTATGGACATGTAAACTTACTTCACAAACATGAGAATTTAATTGCCAAATTTGATGCTCCGCTACCATGTAAATAATTAAATTGGGATTTTCAGCATGTGTATATTGTTAACACAGCCGTTCCAGTTATATAGATATAGTCATATGGATGATTGGTACACGAATACTGGTAATACTTTACACATAATATATTGTAAGCAGAATTTCCTATATGTTGTAGATACAGAGTGCATGTGAAGAAAGATATTTCCTTAACACGAGGTTTGGCTCAAAATGTGAAATTTTGACTGACGGAGTTCTTACAAGATAAAATAATGGAATTGACTTGCGCATGATGAATGTAGTTTGCTTTCGATAGTTGCACCAATTTTAATTTTTTACACCGAACCTAATTTTCGTTAGTAGGGCACATATATATTTTTGGTTCATTATTGTCAACTTCTAATTTAACCTTTTGGTAGGTGGTACTTATTTCATCAATGACATTTTTGTATTTCATCCACTTCAGGGAGCAGTTAGAGTCATGGCAAAAGATCTTGTTAGAACAAGGCATCAGATTGAAAAGTTTTACAAGCTAAAATCACAGCTCCAAGGTGTATCACTCAGAATTCAGGTACGTCATGGTTACTGTATCTGATGTTTTGCAATTTATGGTCATCATTGGATAATGTTTTCTATTCTTAAGCTTATAGCTATGTGTTTCTTGGAATATGATTAACTGGCTAACGTCGGGAAATATTTTTATTGAACACCATGATTTTACATTATTTAAGTACTGAAAGTTATTTTATTTATACTACAACTTTTCAGACATTGAAATCTACACAAGCAATGGGTGAGGCAATGAAAGGTGTGACAAAGGCCATGGGGCAAATGAATAGGCAGATGAACTTGCCGAATTTGCAGAAAATCATGCAAGAATTTGAGAGACAAAATGAGAAGATGGAATTGACAATGGAAGTGATGGGAGATGCAATAGACGATGCTTTGGAAGGGGATGAAGAAGAGGAAGAAACAGACGACCTAGTGAACCAGGTTCTTGATGAGATTGGAATCGACATAAACCAAGAGGTACGTTTCTTGTTTCTCATTCAACATACTTTTCACCTGAAAGTAAATGACACTAGAGATGTCTATAACAATTCATAACGAGTTTTTGTTTTGGTGCGCAGCTTGTAAATGCACCATCATCAGCTGTTGCTGCTCCGGCCGCAAAGACTAAGGTGCCTCAAGCTGAATCTGCTGCGTCCGATGATAGTGGGATAGATAGTGACTTACAGGCAAGATTAGACAACTTAAGAAAAATGTAGTCTTTCATCTATGGTATAGGGACCCTTGTTTACTGGAAAAAATGAACCTCATATGTACCATATACTACAATTGACAAGTTGTGCCGTGATTTGATGAACTCGTCGTGATTATAAATAGATGGTATTTTGTATAAATAAAATTTGTTTTTCAATTTTGATGTTAGTGGAGCATAATTGAATGGTTTGCTGTGTCTTCTTGAAATAGATTCGTTGGCTTTGTTGACTGCGAGCATGTTTTCTCTTTGCACTAAATGCAGCAGAGACAGAGTATAGAAAACAGACTAAAGAGCTTAACACTTTTTAACATGAGAACAAAATATGTTAGTTCTATAAGACATAGCATCTATTTGTTTCGGTGTTTTCACGCCCAAATTCAACTTTTTAATTTCCGGTGATGTTTGAATGCAACCTTAAAGCGATCCTGTAAAGGTGCAAATGCGAGTTGGGCTGAAGCTACAGATCCAAGCTTCTGCGGCAAATCAATCGTGAATAAAATTTTTAACTTTTCTGAAATATGTATACTTCCCAAATTACTCATATCTTCTCCAATTTCATACCCATAAGCATCTTTCACCTTTATTATTGTAAAAAAACATAATAAAGTAAACTTAACAAAAATGAGTGTAGCATCAGCACTTTGCATATCAACATTTTCATATTTTTCCAACTTTACCCATTTTTGTGTTATCAGTGCATTTCTACTTCTTTGCTATAGTATCACCGTCTCAAGGTTAAAGAAGAATTGAGCTTTTGACACATGTAGAAGAATTTAGTTTTTATCATTTAAAAATTATGTAATAAATAAATATTATTTATCAAAAATGGCAGCAAAATAAAATTTAATTTTTCTGAATTTTTGTAAATTCTTTTTTAAAAGTTAAGAGAATAACAGATATCATATAGGAACTTTAGAAATACCTATTAAGGAACTCCGGAAGACCCACATCATCTACCAAATTGTATAACTTATAATAGTGAAAATTAATTAGTTTTAATGAAAAAAATATATAAAAATATTAGTATAATGCTTATAAATAATTATTTTTTTGGACACAAAATAGTTTAGTGCATTACATTATCAATAATGTTTAACTCAAGGGGTGTGGTTGAGCGGCATGTGGCTCATCCTCCCTTAACCAAGGGTCGAGGGTTCGATCCTCACCTTGGGTATGGAGCAGCTTTAAATCTTTGGGCCAGTTATCCCACCCTTCGAGGTGCCTCCAATCTAGCGAGGGATTAGTCACTGTGTTCGGCGGTGGATACCCCGGTCTCGACCAAAAAAAAAAAAAAAATCAATAATGTTTCTAATACATATGGGTATATCAATAAAGATGTGGAAACTAGCTACAAATGTGACCACTTTTGCTAAAGTATGAGCGACCTCATTGACTTGTCTCCTAATAAACTCAACACGCGAGTTTCTACAATGAGAACTATGAACATGTAAACAATCTCTTATTACATCACCAAACTAAGATACATCTTCTTCTATAAAATCTTGTTACGACATTTTTGGAGTCAAGCTAAAAATCAACATTCTCCAATTGCAGTTCATGGACCCAATTTAATGCATTAAGTAGACCAAGGGCTTCACCAACGTCGACATCAAGAATTGGTGAGATCCACTCTGTTTTAGTAAGAACAAACCTTCCTTAATCATCTCTGATACACATTCCTATGCCAACTTTATTTTGAGATATAGAAAAAGATGCATCAATGTTGCATTTGTATCTACCACTTTGAGGCTTAGACCACCGAGGAATAGATCGCTCATGTGAGTGGATTGCTTCTCTATGAATCTGAGCTCATTTCCAATCAGTCAAAAAGTTTTGGGCACGCTCACAAACTAAGTGGATCATTTCTGTATTATTTTTCTATAACTTGTTATTTCTTTATTGCCAAATGCTCCAAAGTACAATAATAAATAACGCAGCATGTTCCTCATTGAGTACCTGCAAAATAGAGAAAGTAATTGCTGCAAATGTAGATTGATTTTGCAAAGGGTCCTGCATAATATGCCACCAGCCAAAATGATGCCAAATACGTTTAGCATTTTCACATAGCAGAAAAAGATGGATATTATCTTCATCACCAAGTTCACAAAAAAAGCAATTAGAAGGACAATTCACTCCTTTCTGGGTGAGGCTTATAAATACTCCATCCGTCCCAAAACTATTGTCCTTCTAGCTTTTTAATTTTGTCCCAAAACTATTGTCCTTATCGGAAACCAATGTAAAATTAAAGTTAGTTTATCATTTGTATCCTTACAAATGTTAAAACATTAATTAAATATATTTCCTCTTTTTTAATAAAGTAAGAGTAAAAAAGACATCACTTGTCAATCTTTATTGTTTCTTAATCTACGTGCATAACTCTAAAAGGACAATAATTTTGGGACGAAAGGAGTAATTAAATTGTATTGTCAATGAAAAAAATAATTAAATTCTATTTTTTCTTATAATAGAATTTTCTCTACAATGAAATAGTCGATAAATTTTCTTAAAAAGTAGTTATACAAATACATTGACTTATAGAACATTTCGATTTATTAATGTATAATAAAAACTTTAATATTTTTTATTGTCATAAGCACTCAACTCCAAATCAGCACCATAATATTTGTGTACTAAAAAGTCTATACTAACAACTTATAAATTAAAGTATGCAAAAAGAGTGGCACTCAAAATCTACACTCGATAATTGATGTGCCTATTAACTTGATGTTAAAAAGATGCACAGCACCCGTCATTTTTTTTTTTATTATTTTGAATTTTGATGCTATGAGGCGGCTATAATACATTTCAATATACTAGTAGTAACTTGATTTTTTCACTATACAACAAATTAGCAAAATACATCAATTTTATTTATGAAGGGACTATATATATATCACTGCTACTTTAAAAATTTGTGTGTTAGTAGAATCAATTTAAAGATCGCACAATCAAACAGCCTTTTGTTTTTGTTTTGTTTATTAGCCTCGGGAAGGAGGGATGTCTTCCAACTCCATTTTATTGGTTGGCAATTGGTGTCCACATGAGTCCACGTCATTGATATTTCTTCATCGTTTTCCTTGAATGGACTTGCCTCGGATTATGATACTATTTCTATTTCTATCCTTAAATATGGTTATTTTTATACTCCCTCCCCCCTATTTATAGAACTAATTTTGACAAAATACGCATATTATAAAATTGATTTTAATATTAAATTAGTGAATAAATCATATTGATTTTTCATGTTTACTTTTAATAATAAGGAGAAAGAGAATAAGTAGGATGGTAGAGTAGTATTCCAAATAAAGAACTTAATAATATTCAAAAAAATATGTAAAATAAATAAGGATAATTTTGAAAAAATATAATTAATGTTATTGAAAATTGTAAAAGAGTTTTATAAAAAAGACAAATATTTTGTCAAACTGACTCCTATAAATAGGGACAAAGCCGGTATAATAAATTAGAGGTAGAATCATTCTTACAATTAAGTGTGGAAGTGTGCCAGGTCGAGCTAGGGTTTGCTAAGCCTGCGCCTGACCTGTCAAACAATTAAAGACCTAAATCTTACCTGTAACCTATTATAGGCTTCATTTTTAAGCATGTGGTCTGGCCTTTGGAAAGTCTGATTTTGCCTGTTAGTCTATTTAAAATCCTATTTCGTATAAATTATTTTAAATAAATAATTAAATTTATATTTAAATAGACTAGTCAACTACTACCTCCGTTCCTTTTTATTTGTCGTTTTAGAAAAAAGACCAAAATAGGAGGGGTATATTTTTGCACCTTATTTTCCCAGTATGCCCTTTTTTTAAATATATCATATTTTTAATCCAGCAATAAATTCCTTCTTTTTCACAAACATTATCTATTTTCAAAAAAATTGTAACAAACTTTATTTAAAAACAAACAAAATTTGTATACAATAAAAAGGATTTTATTGTTTCAACAAAAACAATTATACAAAATTTAGTCAATAAAATAAAATAAGAAGGAGGATATAATAGGCAAAATATATCTAAATTGCTAAAACGACAAGTAAAAAGGAACACATATTTTTTTTCTAAAACGACAAGTAAAAAGGAACGGAGGTAGTAATTCACTAGCGAAATTAAACTTTCTTTTGATATTTTACATCATACTTTAGAGAATTTAACTATACAAATAGCATATTTCAATTCTAATTAATAATACATTTATATATGCAAAAAATTAATTCATTGTAAAATTTGTAGAATTAAAATTTAGTTCAAAATTAAATAATTAATATTAAATGATAAAAATCATAAAAATATTATTAATATTTATTTAAATAGGCTGGCCTAGTAGGCTTAAAAGGCTTTTTCTATGGCATGTAGCCTTACTATTTACCTAAATATGCTTATATAAAAGCTTTAGCCTGCTCTATTTAAAAAATCGGTCTGGCCTGGCCTGAGCCTATATAGGCTAAGCCTTAGGCCCCTGTAGGCCGGCTTGCCATATTTCCACTCATACTTACAAACTAAAACTACAATTAAATCTACATATGAGTTGACCTTTGAAACAATGTTGAATAATGACAGATCAATCCGACTAATTTAAGAAACCTTTTATATTTGGTTTGGCGGTAAACATAATTGATTTTAATATAATTGAGTTAGATAGAATTGATTTCAATATAATTGATTTATATTTGGATACATCTATGTAAAAATGAGTTGAACAATAAATTTTCGTGTAAAAGTCATGTAAACTCAGAACCTACAAATCTCAACTTCTAGTAAAATCAATTCTACTTTAGAAGAATCAAATAACTTAAAATTACTTCAGAATCAATTATATACTTTTAAAATTATTTTTCGACTCTTTTACAAACAAAACCAAACATGGATTTGTGTTTGATGTTGAAACCTTGGAATTGTATAGTTGTATGTGTAAGTTTTAATGGTGATTACCATTTCGTCTAACATAAAAAGTACATTTTTTATATTTTAAGGTAGATCAATTATATTTTAAGGCTGCGTTTGATTCGCAAAGTAGTAAGTATTGGACAGAACAGTATATGACAGAACAAGATAGTATATGACAAAGTAAGATAGTACAGGACAATCCTATGTTTTTTAGCAGATCAAACACACCATAAGTAGACATCCAATTATAAATCTCATTATATTTCTCTACATAATTACTCCTTCTATTTTAAAATAAGTGTCGTTTAAGGTTTTTTGTACACATATAATTAAAAAATGCAATTATGATATAAAAAATAGTAGCACTTGTCCTAAATTAATTCTACTTTTTTTAGTTTGTTTTCTTAGGAATATAGTGTATAAAGTAATAATTAGAGGATAAAATTAAAAAATGTTGTATTAAAACAAAATTTTATTACTAAAGTGACACTCATTTTAAAACGGAGAAAATACAAAATAAACAATATAATATGTATTTGCGAGAATCATTTAATGTTTGTTTGAGTCTGAGTTTGTTGAGGCAATGAAATAATACTTTTTTAACCAATGCATTAAACTTAAAAAACAATATAAATTACCTTTATTTAATTTATTAGCATTCAATTATTAAGAGAATTATTATTCTTTCAAATTCTCTTTATTTAATTAGAGAAATTTTCTGTGAAAAATATCATTCATATCTTATATTCCTTTTTTTTTGTTGGCAAAAGTAAAAGATGTTCAATTCATTTAAATAGATAAAGTATATAAGATGTTGATACAAATTCAACACCGCTAAGAACTAAAAAGGATGAATCTATAAACAAGCTCACAATATCATTCAAGTTAATAGCATAAAATGACATACTTTTGCTTGATAAACAAAAAGTAACTGGAATATTAATAACTCTGCTTCTGGATCTGCATCGTTGAAGAACTTGATCACTGATTGAATATGTAGCCGATCAACGTTGATCTTTATCCTAACCAAATAAACACCGCACAAGACGGGTAAACAACACACCACAAAAGACGGGAAGAGAAAACACCGCACAAGACAGAAAAATCAACAAGCGTCGCATTGAGACGACGAAAACACAAAAAACTAATCGATGTGAGAATCACTTATTTAAATTAAAGATATCTTTTATTTCTTTTGTTTCTTTTAACTTGTCGTTTTTAGACTTTTTACACTGAAACATCTCATAAGTTTTTTTTATTAAAAACATCTAATAGATTTCGTTATCTTTTACACCATCTCTTTTTTCTTTCTTTTCCTATAATACTCTTAATAATTACTTCCTCTGTCCCAAAATATAAGGGGAAAAAACACAGTTCTTTTGTCCCAAAATATAAGGGAAAAAAACAAACATTTATCTTTTCCAAGGGTTAATTTTTCTTATTCTCATAAAATTAAATACAAATTGTATTTAATTTTCCTTCTCTCTCATTTTCTCAATAAACAACAACCAAAAAAATGTTTTTACATTTTCCTATGCAACTTATTTCAAGAAAAATCCCACAAAATCATGCTTCAAATTCTCATGTTTGTGTTTTTTTAATAAGTGTAATTTTTTTATTTTCTCTTATATTTTGAGACGGAGGGAGTATCATTTTATTATTAACAAAATATTACATTATTCAACTCTGAAAATTAGAAATAGAATATTTCTTTTCAAAAAAAAGTGATAAGTAATAAGTAACATAGGCAGTAATTTTCTTGTCAAAAAAAAAAAACATAGGCAGTAATTTGGAAAATGGACCTATAAAAAAAACTTTTTGTTTTACACAAATGTCTTGCATATAAAAATAGAGATATAATAAGCTAATATATGCAACAATATTTTCTCATCCAACTGATCAACCTTACAGTTGCTCTAATTACAAAACTAAAAAGAGTCTCGCAAGTATATGTAAAAATTTTACAGACACATTTGATATCTTAAGTGCACATTCAAATATGCAATTTTACACTTTTAAGCACGTACTATAAATATTTTTTTTGACCTTATTCATAAGTAAAAGTAAACATTTTAAATTTATTAGATATTTGATATATTTGATTTATATTTAGACTAAATATATCAATTATTCAATAAATCTAAAACATTTACTTTTATTTATAAGTAAGCCGAAAAAAGTATGCGAGATTGTCATTCACCTATTTAGAAGGAAAAAAAAACCAAAAAAAAAAAAAAAACACTAAAAAAGAACCTAACTAGTAGTGTGGTAGAGTGTTCACTCAATGTCAAGTCCTAGAGGCAAGACAACGTGCCACACACATATTTCTAAACAAATCAAATCAAACAGAGATGCTCCCACCAGATTCAATCAACCCATCATCATGAGAATTTTCATCTTGAAATTCATGACAAAATGGACCAACAGGTGTTCTACAAATTGGACAATCAAAATGAGAATAAAGCCACATATCAATACAAAGAACATGAAAACAATGTTTACATCTTGGTAGTTTTCTAACATCTTCTCCTTCTTCATAAACAGATAAACAAACAGAACATTCATAATCATCATCATAACAACCCTTTTGTTCTTGTTCTTCTTTTGCTACTATTTCCTTCTTGTACTTGAAGCTTGAAAGCAAGTTTCTTTGTTGATTTTCACACCTCCTATTATTACTTGTTTCAATATCCATAAGATTTGGTCTTGTGGGTTGTGGTTGATTCATGTGGTTTCTATTACAGCGTTTGATTATGATGATGTTGTAAATTGCTAAGACTATGGCTGCAATTCCCATCACAACTAGACCATAGTATAACATAGGTATGCTATTGTTTTTGTTTGATAAAGAAGAAGATAGTGGTGGAGGAGGAGATGGGATTGTGAAAGGGCTTAGAACATCAACCATTATGTTATGGGAGTGGTTTTGAGAAATTTGGAGAAAAAAATTAATGTGGAGAAACAAGTTAAATTATTTTAGTACATAGAACTTGGCATATATGGGAGCAAAATCCTATCCAAATAAATCAATTAAATAAAAGAATTATTTTTTAATTACACATTTTTTTTTCATCTTCTAGTTCTTATAGAGCGAATTCTGAAATCAAGTGGTTACACTTTAAATCTTAAGAGAACACAGACTTTGCATTAATAATTCAGAATTCGTTAGTGGAATGGATAAAAACTAACAAAAATATATTATATATATATATATATATATAACTCGAAATCTTTTAAATTAAAATGCATCATTTAATTAAGTTAATTAATCACTTGAATTCAATTTTATTTTTTGGTACATCGTAAATATAACATGTCCCTTAAGGATCGAGCTCTGGACCTCTCATATCCAACTCATATGTCCCTCAACTCTTACCATTTAAGTTATCCTTCGAGAACTTTGAATTCAATTTCTTAATTAAAAGATTGAATTATTAGTTAGACTTTAAATTACATTATAATATGTTTTTGGGTGAAAATAATACATTATAATAGTAATAAGGAGTTAATATAAAAGACATGGTGGTTATGTTATGATTGGTGGAAGGGAATACGATATTAATATTTTGTGTATTTAATATAAAAGGTTATTGAATAAGAAGAAAGGACAAAATGCTGTACAATAAGGACACAAAGATGAGTGATGGTGATAAGCCATTTGTCTCATTGCCTGTGGTTTTGTTAATTCTGTATAGTCAAAAATGGGAATGAATGATCTTTCTTCATAAATACATGTGAGTCATGAAATCTGGATAATTGAATAAATAAATAAAATATTTTTAAGATCTTATATATAAACAACAAAACAAAAAATTTGAAAGTTTTAAATAAATGTAAAAGTAGTCTCAAATCATTATAATCAATGTTACATTCTCATATTTCTAATGATTTTTCAGACAAAAAATAAAAATAAAATTAGAAAGAGTGTATGACTTAAATGTATTTAGACATTTTTTTAAAGAAAGAGTATATATATATAAGACCTGAGAGAATATATTGATATAAATCGAAAATGAGAAAATGTTTAAGAATGAAATTATTATTGATATATAAATATGTAAAACAATTACATTCGAATGAAAGACAAGCGTGCACCAAGTTGTGTTGCTACCCTTTTTTGAATGACGAATTCAGTCTTTCTAAAACAATATTTTGAAATCTAGAAGATACCACATTGCCATGCATCACTCTTTGATGTTTTTTCAAAATATCCACAGCCTCTGGTGCTAAGAAACTAAAAGTGTTGGTATATGAACGCTTGTTGATTGTCAGAACACGCTCTCTCATGTTTGAGCACTTTACTTGAAGCAACTTTGAGGGTCGTCTGTCCTACAGTAAAATTCCTAATCATTAATCCCACAAGTAGAGAAATTTCAGTCAAATCCACACATGCATGTTTCCCTCTTACCCATCCATACACCAAAACATCAGCTGACTTCAACTTAGATCTCCCCTACAGTGGGTTAGCCAAGAAGTTGGCATGTGTCTCTTTCTTCATAGATACTCCTACACGCTTAAAAACATCAAAATAAACATCCTGAACAAGGTCGTGTCTATATTTAATGTCTGGAAGTTTTCAACAATGATAACATACTCTCTAAATCTATCCAGACATGACAAACATGACCCACTTCATCAACAAAAAATATTAAAAACATGAAAGAAGAAATGGAAAATCAATTCCTATTAAAAATGAATTTCATCTATTTAAAAAATGTTCTACTTGCTTCTGACCGATCACATGTAGGAGTAGGAGTGTAGGACATAATATTAAATGAAATGGTTATAAATTATAGTGTCTCTTCCCAACAAGATAAACCCATTGTTAGAATTGCTAAATAATATCATTTAAAAAGAAAATTCATTGGCATTAACAACAATATAATATCGCGAACATAAAACTAAGACTTCAAGAATTTTTATAATATATATGGACCAATTTTATAAGTGATGAATAGTTTATCGTTAGATTATCACTTAAAAATATTAAAAACTTTACCGATGATATACTTTGCTATTAAGAAGTAAGAGTCAAATCTTATGTGGGTAAAATATTTTATTAATGCAGAAACTAGAACTTGGGATCAAAATTAATTTGATTGACAATACTTTTCTTTTTATTTTTTATTTTTTTAGTCAAACAATTTAGTGACTATAATTCATCTCTAAAAGTAAATAAATAGGTGTATGAGAGTTTGAACTCTGACCCATATAAATATTATATCTCTACTGATGCTAAGTATTAGAGATACATTTAGTTACTCTAGTTACTAGTTAGTTAGCCTATAAATAAGCTTTACATTAATCATTTGTACTTAACTTTTTCATTACTGTAATTCTACTTGATATCATCAATACAAAGTTTTGTAGCTTTCTCTCTACTTCTTCATGGATGCCATGTTTACTAACATGGTATCAGAGCCGAAATGTGGTTAAGTGGAGTACTTTTTTATCATATTACACTCTGTTGAACATGATGTGAATAAGTTGGATCCATTATCTTCTAATTCAATATTCATTCCTTCATTTTATTACAAGATATGCATTCTTAGTTTTGCTATGGGCTGAGATTTGTTACCATAGATGGAAATGTTGATTGACATGAGACAATGATCCGGTGAAGGATTTAGTTTAGTACTTCCCTGCTTCAAGTTTCACATTGCACACTCGGTTCATTTTGAGTTACTTCTAGTCTGTTTCTGGTTGTTGCTATCATGTGAGCACCTCAGCCTCTATTTTGCATCTTACAAGTGCAACCGGCTTCCTACAAGTGTTGAAATTTTGTCTTGTTTGAAGACATTTTGAGCTTGCTACTGATTTTTTCGTCGATTGTGAAGATTGAAGACTAGTTTGCGTTCTTTGATCTACTCTTTGATGCTCTGTTTTGTACATGTTGCATTTGATTGGTTTTGGATTGACTAGCTGGTTTTTTTTTATGTGCTAATTACATTGAGCACAACTTGAGTTTGTTGCTTCACTTCGTAGCCATCAACCATGCTACTTGGTCATCTTTCTCGTTGTTTTGTTGGTCCTTTGATGTGCTAATTATATTGAGCACAACTTGAGTTTGTTGCTTCACTTCGTAGCCATCAGACCTTTCGACATTTGTTGTTGTGCTTCTATCTTGATTGATTGAGTGCTCTTGATGGTTAAGCTTTGTTGATTTGCTTTTGCCTATGGTGGTTAAGCATTGATTTGATGCTTCCTCCGAGTAGTTTAGCCTTGAGTTGTGGTTTCTACTAGATGGCTAAGCATTTGCCCTTAGTTGGCTTTGATGGGTTGTGTTTCTTCCTTATGATGGTTAAGCACTACTAGTTGTATTTTGAGTTGTCTTTTTAGCTGATGTATTCCGACAAATCTAATTGTATTATCTTTAGTCATTCCAAGCTGGAAGTGTTGTGAACACGTTCCAGCTTGCGGGAGGCTATTAGAGATACATTTAGTTACTCTAGTTACTAGTTAGTTAGCCTATAAATAAGCTTTACATTAATCATTTGTACTTAACTTTTTCATTATTGTAATTCTACTTGATATCATCAATACAAAGTTTTGTATCTTTCTCTCTACTTCTTCATGGATGCCATGTTTACTAACACTAAGCTCACGAGGACAATACTTTTCTGCATAGTGTGACAAAGATCAAATCATTCGTATTCCTCTACACAATATAGATGAACCTGTTGTGGTTGATTGTAGGTGAACACAATAATTGTCGGTGTAGACAATGAAGATTGAAGACCATTACAATTAAGGTGAAGATTATTGGGATTGATTGCAATGTAAGTCTCACACTGCTAATGAAGGAAAATAAAAGGTCAAGAAAATTATATTGGAGAAGTCCCACATTACTTAGAAAAGTGGAGAGTGGGAAAACTCAATGCCATATAAAAAGACCTCAAGTTCCTTGTTTCAACACACCAAGATGTGACACCATGGAGTAGCACTGGGAAACACTTTAAGTTTATATTTGTGTCTTTCTTTTTTCTCTTATGCTCTTGTTTTAGAGTATTGTGAGATGTGGTTTAAATATTTACTTTGAAGAGTGTGAGTGTATTGGGGTCAATGGGTGTAATTGAGAGTGAATATATGTGTTGTAACAATTTTCACATAGTGTTTATTCTCTGATTGTCGATTTAGACAACAACCGTGATTTTTTCTCCGGATTTGGAGTTTCCACGTTATATTCTTGTGTTGTTAATTGTGCTCCTATTTATTTTTACTCCTTCGATACTTATATTTCCCAACACAACAGAACCAAATGAACTTATGAGCACTAAAGATAATCATTACAATGTCTATTTTTGGTATCATTTTATTCATCAGAAGCAAAAACAGCTAGACCTAGCCAATCTAATTCTAAGGTTATTCATATACTCTCTCCGTTCAATTTTAAGTGTCACAGATGATCAAATCATTCACTTTAAGAAAAATGTGTAAATGAAAAAGAGAGAATATGACTTTTATAAAAATATCCCCTCTTTTTATTGGTAGTAGACATTGGAATACTAAAAAACAAATTTTTGAGTGTACTTTTTCTTTTACCCAATTATTGATTTAAGAGATAAAATAGTAAAAATCAATGTTATAAATAGTACTCCCTCCGTCCCATTTTAAGTGTCGCAGTTGACTAAATCACACACTTTAAGAAAAGTGTGTAAAAGAAAGAGCGAGAATATGACTTTTACTAAAATATTTTTATTAGTAGTAGACATTGGAATACTAAAAAGTAGATTTTTGAGTGTATTTTTTCTCTTACCTAATGATTGCTTTTAGGGATAAAATAGTAAAAACTAATGTTGTAAATAGTATATGACACTTATTTTGGGACAACCAATTTTGGCAAGTATGACACTTATTTTGGGACGGAGGAAGTATATGACATTTATTTTAGGACAAACAATTTTGACAAGTAGAACATTTATTATGTGACAGAGGGAGTAGTGTGGTAGAGACTTTGAGGTCTCAATTTTTCTGCTATGTAATACAGAGAATGATGTTACGGAAAGTATTGTTGCTCTAATCTATTACATATGTGTTCTCGATTGAGAATTACAAGAATATGACTAATACAAGAAGATTATAATTTGGGTCAAAAGTCCATCCATTCTCTTTCTGCTGAAGCCTCCTTTTATAAACCTCTAAGGCCAACCGTTTACACCATGAACCTCTTGGCCGTTTCCTTGCGAAACATGGGTAATGGCTAGTTTTTTCCCTCCACTCTGCTTGATCGTGGGTGTGTTCGCGTATAATATGTAATTATGCTTCCGTTCCTGAAGTGGGCTAGTTATGACTGATTGTGGGCCACGAGATTTCCTTTGGGGCCAGCAGGCCTAGTCCATTAATATACATATAGTCCACAGCCCCACAAGCATGAGTCATTTGCTTGAAGAGGGCGAAACGCTGAGAATGAAGTAAGCTAGATATGAATTGGGTTTCTATGCTTTTCCAACACGGCCCAAATTTTTTGAAAAATCGGCCCACTAACAGCGATCCTATCACAAGACACGTGGTTGCTTACGTCGCGCGCGGGAATGGGAAATTGCAGGGTTAGGTTGCTTTTTTTTTAAATCAAGGACTCCTTATATTCCTTCGGCTCTTGGTCTCTTCAATACATATCTGCAATCCTTTCCATCTACCTTGCTCGTTCTCCGCGTCACCAGCGTCTTGTTACTTCTTGGATTTCCCCTTACTTCTCTTTAAACACAGGTACAATCTCTCCTCTTCTTTACTTTCCGTTTTTCCCTTTACCTGTCTCTTTTGCTTTTTACTTGATCCTGGCATAAAATGGTGATTTTGAGAGACCTCTCCAGCCCAAAGGACACCGATTACCGGTCTTATTTGCTTAACAATCCTTTTGAGCGTATGGTGAGAAAGCATCGCACACGCTTAGACGAGAGTGTGAATTGGGATCTGTATGTTGCCACTATGTTGGGCTTTTCGACCGAATCTGATAGCGATTCCAGTAGTGGCTTAGAGGGAAGCGATGATAGTGATAATAGTTTTGTTATAATGCCACATTTGCTTTTGCCCGTAGATCAAATGGATGCGAAGGATTATAGGTCTGATTTCACCTCTAAGGAAGATGTGGTGTTGTTCAGGGAAGAAGTAATAATGTCCTCCACCGGCTCAGAGGAGGATGAGGTGGTAGAACCGGTGGGAGTTAATGAGTCTGTGGTTCCTGTGGGCCCTGTAAAAGGATCCTCTGACTTTTTCTATAAGTATGGTAATATTTTCTGACAATTGAAGTTTACTGTGCCCTTTAGTGATTTCGTGTGCGCCATTTTGAGGGAAGTGAATGTTGCTCCCATTCAACTGCACCCCAACAGCTGGGGTTTTCTAAGGGCTTTTGAATTGCTCTGTTATGAGTTAGGCATTGAGCCCACTATTGGAGTATTCTTCTCATTCTATCAGGTGAAGAGATCGGAGGAAGGAAAGTGGGTTTCATTGACTGCTCAGATGAACAAAGGACGGTTTACTTTGTATAATGCTTCGTACAAGTATTATAAAGATAAATTTTTTCGAGTGAAGCCTTCCCCTCATATCCCATCCTGGTTGTATGATTCTGAAGGAATTCTTAAGTTCCCTTTACATTGGCAATCTGATCCGATCGTGGTGTATGGTTTCGCTGATGATGTATTATTTGAAGTTGAGGCTCAGACTATCTCTTTCCTTTCTTCTTTCCAGATGATTTCCACTCGGGATATTATTACGGCTAGTGGAAATGAGATTACTTTACGGACCCTAATACGTAAAGGTCATGATATTTGTGTTTTGTACTAAGTTCCAGCCTGTGTGGTTATGCCTGATATTGTGTTTGTTTTTGTGTAGGAAAATGAGTCGGGCTAGTGATGCTCGCTGAAAGTCGTATATTGCTGCCGCTTTGCAAATCAAGAGTTAGCAGGCTGTTGAATCTCCCGCTCTCACGCACCATTCTGGGACTCTATCGGTTGCCGTGGAGTCCCCTCGTCCGAAGAGGACTCGGGATAGTCCTATTGATGTGGACACTCCTAACAACAAAGCTGGAGACGGCGATACTACCAAAGATATTCATGCCAAAGATATTCATGCTGGCCCTGAAAAGAAAGCGAAGATTTCCCAGTTCCCTGAGGGGACTGGGGCAAATCATGATATTCCCCAGGGGACGAGTGATCACTCTCCTTGGACCGAGTCTTTAGATGCTGCCAAATTTCTGAACTCCATTTACTTTTTGGACCCCAAAGACCCTCGCTGGAAAGAAAAGAGTTTGACGGAAGTTCAGAATTTTCTTTTCTTATCGGATATAAGATCGACCTTGCTGAACCGAGTAGTAACCCATAAGTTGTCGGATGTACAGACTTCTTTTGAAGAACAAGTTCTTAAGTGTAATGATCTTGATGATAAGCTGTAGGCGGCGGACAAACAACTAGTGGAGTATGAGAAGAATATGAAGGAGGTTACTAAGACCAAAGACGTTCTGGAGAAGCAAAAAGATGATGAGATTGCTCGGTTGAAGGAAGAGTTGCGTTTATCGAAGGACAAGGCCGGTAGTGAGTCTGATTGATGCTGCTGACGAAAAAGAAAAAAGCTTGGCTGTTGTGAAGGGGGAATTTGAAGTTAAAAACCAAGAAATTGAGAAGTTGAAACTTGATGCCGGTATGCTCTATGTTGAGGGGTTTGTTGCTTGCAAAGTGAAGGAAAATAGAGATATTTTAAGCAGCGGAATTCAAAGAAAATTTCCTTAGTTTGATCCTTACGAATGAGCATGATATGTGTTTTTGGGTTTTTACCTCTTGTAGGGAAGAACCTTTGAATCACGAACAAGATGATCACGAGCGTTGATGAAGATCTCCCACGCCTATAACTAGTCCACACGAACAGTCACCTTCAATAGAGTGCTAGCCCTTTATGTTTGAAGGCTATGCAAGAATATTGAGAGATAGGATTATATTAGGGTTTTTCCAACTCTAAAATATTCTTGTGCCTTTTGGTGTATTTTGAGCTATGACAAGAGGTCTCTATTTATAGATATTTCTTGTCTTAAGCATCAAGACAACTCTTGTCTTATGCACCAAGATATCTCTTGTTGGGCAAAGCCCAACAAGAGACAAGGCTAGGGCGCGCGCTCCCCATGAGTAGTAGTACTCATGTGCGCACCCTCCCACCATATCTTATGGTGTTCTTCGCTCAATTAAATTACCGTGATACCCTTATCACTTTGCACATCCACCGTACCATACGGTCTTCCTTTAATTATCTCAATATTAGACTGTCCTTATGTGTGTGACCCTTGTAGGTTTCCATAACGTTGGTAATTATATTAAATCATTAATTTAATATAATAAACAATGATCGGTATCTAGCAACACATCATTGCTCCCCAAGTTATGAGAAATTAACATGTGATCAAATCATAACCTTTGTGATAATATATGCGTGTACAATTACCCCTTTACCCCTTATGTCTATATTGAACACAAAGCATACTTGGTGTCATATTTGTCCAGTTCAAGACAAAAAAATCACTTTCGGATCTAAACAAAATCAAACGCAAACAGAACAAAATAGTCTCAATCGAAGCATGAGAACGCATTCTAATGTATCAAAGTTCAGAAATCAACCTTGTTCGAGGCTTAAACGAACGGAAAACGGGGATCTGATGTTAAGTCGGGCAACGGTGACGGTTGTTATGCGATTTTAGTCAGATTGCTTGCGATTTGTGACGATGAGGAACGGAAACGAGCGATTTAGTTTAGGAGTAGCAATAACAATGGCCGAAGTGTGTTGTGGTGATATTGTCCGCAATGGATCGTGATTAAAAACCGAGTTTGGATCGATCTGAAGAAAGAGAGGTTGTTGTATTTTTGTATTTTGGTTTTTGGGTTCTGATTTGGTTTCTGAAATTTTTGGATGATTTGAAAGTTATAAGGAGGAATTTGGTGATTCTGGAAAATCAGTTTTGAGTTTATAAAGTTGGTTTTAATGATTTTGGTTGAAAGAGGTTTGAGAGAGGGATGGAACGGAGGAGGTGATGAATGAATTTTGTTTGGGTGAGATGAAGGAAGCTATGAATACTGGCGAGAGAAATTGAAGGCAATGGGGAAATGGATTTTGGTAGTTGAGAGAACCTGAATCAATCGGAAATTTCTGGCCAAAAATCAGAATGGAATCAAGAACCCACCTCTTTTTTATTATTTTTCTATTTTGTATTTTTCTTCGTTGATTGGAAAAAGGAATGAAAAGCCATCTAAGAAGGTTCTAGGTAGGTGTATGAAAATCAGCCCTCTAAGTCACCAATAATTGGTCCTATTTATAGGACCAATTTTAGAGTTAGGGGTATTATTGATTTATCAAAAAAAGTTTTGGATAAAAAAGTAATGTCACCAAAAAAGATAATATTTATGATTTAATTTTAAAAATGAAAATGATTTGTGATGAGAATATAATGATGTGGCAAAAGGAGATTTGTCTATGTTAAAAGATTCTTTATGAGGTGGCCAATGCTATTTTTATTTATTTTTAAAAGGGAAAATGTGATAGAAAATGAGATTTTTTCTATTTTTGGCAAACTTTGAGATAGAAATGTGAAGGTAAAATAAATTGAAATAAAATGTAATAAAGTGTAAATATTTTTTGATATTTTTGAAATATGTAAAAATAAAAATATAAAATTGGACGAAAACAACAAAAAAACTATTTTTGGACATTTTTAACTTTTTACGCTAATTAAAAGAGAATTTAAATGAAATTAAACTAAGAAAGATAAAATGGTCGTAAAACCAAAAATAAGCGTAAAATCAAAAGTAAAAATAAAATAATGCATGAAAATGATATTATTTTTATCTAAAAGAAATAACATATATTTTTTAGAAAAATGCAAATATGAAGAAATAATGATAGATGTGAGAAAAAAAATAAGAAAAATGCATGAAGAGGGAAATTAAAATAAACATGGCAATGCGCGTATATTTTTATATATTTTGATGTATAAAAATGTAAATTGGATTTGTAGGTCCAAAATTGGGGTACAACAGCTGCCCCTATTTAAGTTTCTTCAACAAGAGAGGTAAAAAGTAAATTTTTGTCTAGACGGGGTTAAAGAGACTTAAATATAAGACGTGCTCCATTTTTTGACCTAACAATGCTCATGATGCAAATGTATGCAAAATGTATGCAAAATGCTGACCTTTTTTTTAATTAATTTTGTATGAATGTTACAAACGACAAACAAAGGAAAAACACAGTTGAAATTCCACAGGGGAAGAACATAACATGTTCTGACTAGGAAAACAGCAAGATATACCCTGAGCCCATTGCGAAACGAACACTACTAGGGAACATAACCAAACACTGGGGAAAGTTGTTATCAACTATCGTCCGATCGACAGTAAGAATGTTGTACTCTAACATACCATGTTTTCATAACATCAATTATCGACTGACCGATAGTAGGAGTGGCGTACACTGACATACGACCATTTGCAAAATATCAACTATCGACTGACCGGCAGTAGGAATGGTGCACACTGACATACGACCATTTGAAAAAATCATTTACTATTGACTGACCAACAGTAAAGAATGTTGGCACTGACACTCAACATTTAGATATCATCAACTATCGACTGAGCAACAGTAGGAATGATGTACACTGACATACAACCATTTGAAAATCAACATACTATCGACTGACCGACAGCTGGATTGTTGGCACTGACACACAACATTTGGATCAACAGACTATCGACTGACCGACAGCTGGATGTTGTACACTGACATACAACATTTTCATATTACCTATCATCATATAAATGACAATGAGTCAAGGTAATTCAAAGAGACATGGTGTCATCTACTATCCAACAAGGTGATAGCTTGTCAAGATAAAGAAACCAAATATTACTTACTATCATGCAAACGATAGTGTGTCAAAGTAATATGCAAAGCTGAAGCATTATCTACTGTCCAACAAAGTGACAACAAGCCAAGATGATGAAACGAAATATCACCTACTACCCTGTAAACGGCACTGAGTCAAGGCAATACGAAAAGATAGACATCATCTACTATCCAACAAAGTGATAGCAAGTCAAGACAATGACTTAATATTATCTACTATCATGCAAACGATAGTGAGTCAAGATAATATGAAATGAAGAGGCATTATCTATTGTCCCGCGAAGTGACAACAAGTCAAGATAATGAAATCAAGGAAATACCTCCTACCATGCAAATGGCAGTGTGTCAAGGTAATGTGAAAAGATAAGACATCATCTACTATCCAACAAAGTGATAGCAAGTCAAGACAATGATTAAATGTTACCTACTATCATGTAAACGATAGAGTGCGAAGGTAACATGACTCCATTGGAAGGAGGTGACTCTACAGGGTACTTCAATAGTGACTCAAGTAGGCTGATTTGTAAAAGTGTATGTATTTGTAGAAAGAAAATACTTGTATGATCTTTTTGTGTAATGTCTGAATATGATTCACTGGGGATAAAACCACTTAAGGAATTGTAAATGTATCTGATAAAACACAAGTTTCTTGTATGGAAAACTTGTCATTTTTTGTTTTTGAATTGATGTTCTATCCGGGAACAAACCGTAGGGGAACTGTGAAGCAAGACTATGTATCCAATTGAAGAATAAATTCAATTGAAATTTTCCTTTTGATGTAGGAAAAACTGAAACAACCATCTTCCACAAGAGATGAGTCTAGTGGGGAGTTTTTGAAACAAGAGATGTACACTTATCTGCCTAAGCTGACACTCTAATTGGAAAGAACAACCTGCCCATCCCGATTCTATTTTGTATACACAGACAAGACAAAAGAGACAAAAATTATATGTGATGTAACAATGTATGAATGATGTAAATGTTTATGGCACATGTAAATGCTATGTATGTATGTGAAGGAAAATAGCGATAGTTTAAGCAGCGGAATTCAAAATTTTTCCTTAGTTTGATCCTTACGAATGAGCATGATATGTGTTTTAGGGTTTTAACCTCTTGTAGGGAAGAACCTTAAATCACGAACAAGATGATCACAAGCGTTGATGAAGGTCACCCACGCCTCTAACTAATCCATACGAACAACTTTCCTTCACTCCAAGTGCTAGCTTATGAATGAGGGATTTTATGTGAGAGAGAGAAATAGAGAAATAATTTTAGGATTCAAGTAACCCTAAAATTCTTATGATTTTCTCTTGTGTGATTTTACTCTTGTACAAGACCTCTATTTATAGAGTTTATTATCTTGTTCTCCAAGATAAATATTTGTCTTGTCCAACAAGATAAGTTTGTAACAAAAACAAACAAAAAAAAACAATAAGATTTGTTTGAAACAAACAAACAAAAAAATACCCAACAAGATAACTTCTAGGGCGCGCGACCCATTAGTCTTCCCAGTCATGTGCACGCGCGCCCACCATATCTTATGGCGTACCTTTTATCATTAATTTTGTGATATCTTATCACAATATATTTATTTCTCTAAAGTGTACCGTACCTTACGGTGTTCTCAATTCTCACATTCCACTGTCCTTATGTGTGTGACCCTTGTAGGTTTCCATAACGTTGGCAATTACATTAAATCCTTTATTTAATATAATAAACAATGAGCGGTATCAAGCAACACATCATTGCTACCCAAGTTATGAGAAATTGACATCTGATCAAAACATAACCTTTGTGATAATATATACGTGTATAATTACCCCTTTGCCCATAATGTCTATATTGAACACAAAGCATACATAGTGTCATCTTTGTCCAGTTCAATATTGGGCCCATGACATTTATCCTGTTATGCAGGATCGGCAAATTCCATCTAGGACACTACTTTCCCTCAGCATGCTTTGTGAAGTACCCATTAACTGCCTTTATGGTTACCCTGTTACGGATAACGTTAGATCAACAACAAAACACTTGACTCCACATCTAGGGTACAAAGTGGTTTTAGGTCTAAGGGCGGTTTACACCATTATCACCATGAGAGTAACTTATGACACTTTGCATAACTTTGCATATAGTTCTCTCATAGCGGGTCAATCCGATATAACTATTACTCTTAATCTTTTATACCTATGTCAAGACTTGATAACTCCTTATCTTATGATCCATGAGATGCGACCATCAGTCTATCTTCATAATAGTCTTTATGCTTTAAGGTTATCCCTTTTCACCTTAAAGCTCGACTATGGATACTTTAAGAATAGTGTCCTTATGTTTAATATAATCTCATGATTAAGTCACACTTAATATTAAATGGGCTTTCTATTCTAGGGACTTTATTAATATTTTGGACGTTACAAACATAATAAAGAAAATGCCTTATTTATTTTCAAAGTCCTAAAGCAAATACCATAAAATTAGATTGGCTCTTAGGGCTTACTCCAACAGTATGTATGTATGTATGTTTGAACATCGATTGTTAGACAGACTAAGTGACCAAACCAGAGACATAAGCCAACACCGCATCATTATTCAAAGTATCTCAACAAGGTGCATATGTTGCTGTAGATGAAGCAAGAGAACTCATTGGGGAAGGAACAACTTCTCTAGGGAAATGACCGTTTTAACCAAAACAATCTGTATTCAAATTTGATGGTACTCAAGACAAAACTGTCAACCTTTATTGGGGATATACCCTTTTCTTGAGATAATTGTCGACATTCCTTTAGAGAAAGCATGTTTGTTGTTGATGAAATAACTTGAGAAAATGGGGACCACTTGCCCCTTGCTTTTGACCCTTTGCTTCAGTCTGATAAGACTTTGAAAACAATCGCTCGGAGAGCGTGACTGATTGACTTTGTTCACATTAGGCACTGCATCTGTTAACTACAGCAGTGTGCACTGATTGTGGAAACTATTCTCTGTTCATGATAATATTAATAACGACCACAATCTCGTCATTATTTCACAACATGTAACTATCAAGAAGGTATGATTTTGACATAATATGCCCCAAGTGCTTGAAACCTTGAAGGGTATGCACCTAACCAACTGATGTTTCTAGAGAAACCAAATCTTGAACTACTTCAACCTTGATAAGTCACTACTAGAATAAGTTTAAATACCGACGAATTTTAGAGACGAAATTTATTTCATCTCTATTAGAGACGGATTTAGAGACAGAAAAAAGTGTTTAGAGACAAAAATTAAAATATATGTACTAGTGAAGAATTTTGGAGACAGAAAGATTTGTCTCAAAAATATTTTGTCTCTAAATCTGTCTCTTGTTAATTAGTTTTTTAATTTATAATAAAAAAGTAATTGGAGACTGATGTTAGAGACGAATTTTTATTGTGTCTAATAATTTTCGTTTCTGTATCCGTCTCTAATTAATCAACTTGTTATTATAGTAGTCAAACATCTGTCAGAGACGGAATTTATTTGTTTCTGAGATTATTTGTCTCTGAAATCCATCTCTAAACAAAATAACATCGAAGATTCATCTTGCCAAAAAATTTCCTACCAAATATTTTATTGTCCGCCAAAAAATTTAAGGTTAAATATGTTTTTGGTCCTATAAAATGCGGCCTTCTAAATATCTGTTTTGATTGTCAATTTTTTTTGTAAAAACATGTTAAACATGATGTCTTACACACATATTCTTCACACTAGGCGCGCTTTGTTTTTATTTTATTTTTTAACTGCAAATCAATTTATTAATAGGCAAATAGGTAAAGTAGTACTCCCTCCGTCCCAAAATGTAAGAGAAAAGTGGTCAACAAAAGTTAATGTATTTGGACTAAATTCCTAACCAGATGCCTCAACTTTTGTTGACCGCTTTTCTCTCACATTTTGGGACGGAGGGAGTGCAACACAAACCTAATGAACAAGGAAAAGAAGGAAGCAAGCCAAAAAGCCACCAAGAAGAACAAAGCCCAGTGGCTGATACAAAAGAAAAACACAAGCACACCAACACGTGCTCCAACAAATAGCAAAAACTGAAGAAGGTAGAAAAGTCAAGATCACAACCGGAGGCACAAAGAATAAAACTAAGCCACAACAAGGAACAAAGCCGACAAAACATCACGCCCAACAGAGCAACAAACACCCTTCGACAACCCCCACAAGCACACACATCATCACCGAAGCATACAATCTCCCGGATTTCATATCCATTCATACAACAAACATGATCATTTCGCCGACTTGTGCATAAACTATTGTCACGAGTACCGTTTGAACATTAACATAAAAGGATTCATTTACTTGATTCATGAAGAAGTTATCTATTCAAACTTTATTTGTTTGAATTGAATATGTTTTTGGAGAATTTTTTTTATTTGTTTGGAAGAGAACAAATATATTTTTGTTTGAACAATATTTGTTGGAAACAAATATTTGTTCATATCTTTGAAGAAGATTATTTTTATTTGTTTGGAAGCGAACAAATACTACCTCCGTTCCTTTTTAGTTGTCGTTTTAGAAAAAAATATTTGTTCATTTTTACTTGTCGTTTTGGTAATTTAAGTTATATTTTACCTATTATACCCTACTTCCTATTTTATTTTATTGATTAAATTTTGTATAATTATTTTTTGTTGAAACAATATAATCTTTAATTGTATACAAATTTTGTTTGTTTTTAAATAAAGTTTGTTACAATTTTTTTTGAAATAGATAATGTTTGTGAAAAGTAGAAATTTATTGGTGGATTAAAAATATGATATATTTAAAATAGGGCATAATAGGAAAATAAGGTGCAAAAATACACTCTCCTATTTTAGTCTTTTTTTTCTAAAATGACAAGTAAAAAGGAACAGAGGGAGTATATTTTTGTTGAATATTTTTGTTTGAAGATATATATTTAAAATTAAATATTTCAAACAAGTAATTTTTTGAGCATTGGTTTTTATTTTAAGTATTCCAAACAAATATTGTCCTTTGAAGAATTGTTTTTAGAAGCACAAACTGTTTTTGGAAGAGTTTTGTCTTGTTTGAAAAAGAAAATCTTTGGAAAAGATTTAATGAAAAATTTGGTGCTAACAAACTTTATCAAATTGAAACTAATCCTTTATGAAAGACTTGAATATTATCAGATAGTCTATTTTACTATAAATAGATACTCAAGTCCAACAATAATATTAACCCAAAAATATTGTGAAAGGTCTAAAAATTTTTAAAGTAGGGATTAGTAAGTACAAGGAGTACTTATTAAACCAAAAGAAATAAACCAAATAGTCAAAAGAGCAGGGACGAACACAACACAGGAACAAAAGCTCACAACACACTACCTGCTACCAAGGGAAAATAAAGCTAACCACCAACAACATTCCAGGACCGAAAAAGAAAACAAAATATATAGCAGTAAGAGACCAAGGAACCCACATAGAAACAACACTGGCATTAAGGCAGCCTCCTAAATTAGAACAAAATGCCACAGCCCCCACAGGACATACCAGCAGCAAAACACTAATCACCGACTCATACAGTCGCCTGGATAATTTGTGAAGGTGACAATGAAAATGATGAGAAGAGTGATGAATTTAGCTTTAGTTACTTTCTTTCATGTATTTTTGTTAAATTATTTAAATTTATTTTAAGTTTGATATTGATATTTTGTAAATATGACATACATTTTATGTTAATGTTTCAAATTTAGTGTTAATCGAAATTTGATTTTCTCACATTGTAGAATTATATGAATTACATTTAGTAAATAAAAATTAATATTTGAAAAATTGTATAAGTATTTAATTGCTAAATAGACAAAAATAATGACTAGTAAAAGATGAAAAATGTGTTTTGTCAGACAAAATTATTTAAATTTAGAGACGGATAATTCTGTCTTCGATAGAGACAAACTTCTATGCTTAGAGACAAAATTTTAGAAACAAAATTATTTGAATTCAGAGACGGATAATTTTGTCTCCAACAGAGACAATTTTTTTTGCTTAGAGACAGAATTATTTGAATTCAGAGACGGATAATTCTGTCTCCAACAGAGACACATTTTTTTGCTTAGAGACGGAATTTTAGAGACATAATTATTTGAATTCAGAGACGGATAATTCTGTCTCCAATATAGAAGGATTTACTGTGTTTTGAATTCAACATTTAGAGACAGATATATAAAATCCGTCTCTAAATCAGAGACGGATAAATTTTGTCTCCAATCAGAGACGAAATATAAAATCCGTCTCTAATGGCTTAGAGACGAGGAAATTAACGACCAAATCAAATCTGTCTCTAATTCTGTCTCTAACGTGCTTAGTGACGGAATATTTGCCTTTTAGAGACAAATTTTGGCCGTCAATATTTAAGATTTTTCTAGTAGTGAGTAGAATATTCAACTTGTTTGCCCTTGATTGGCAGAATCCATAGATAACTTGCCCATGGTTAGGAGCGTCACAACTCAGCTTTGCCCTTGATCAAACTATAGCTTCAAATTTCTTTGATGTCAAGTATTAATTTGCAAGTAAATTTATTTCTTTTGAAAAGTATTTTTGATATAATGCCCATGTAAGTTTTTTAAATTAAATATTTTTGTATTTTTTTTTGAATGAAAGCACATTAACTTCCACAACGACAATATTAGTCATCTCTGCGACCATGTCAGCAATGAGTTGGTCTTGGACCAAATGAGCTGGATCATGTGGAATGCTGGATTCAGGATTGAAGCCAAAACCTTCAACTTTTGGTTTATCAACTGGAGTTTGATCCACAGCAAGAGTGGTGATGGGTTGCTCAATAGAAGGCAAGCTAGCAGAGCCATGTTGTGATGAAGGGTCTGGGGTGGTGTATTTAATGCTAGATTCCTCTAAGACAATGACATCCTTTATATATATAAAAAAAGCATAAGTAAGAGGACATAATAAGGAAAACAATGGTTAAATCCCCAAATTTCGACAAAATACCTTAGCAGTTGCAGCACAAGAGTTGGTGCTTTCTTTGCGATGCGAGTGGTGGGATTGATGCTTCGTTTTCTTATTTTTCTTTTTTCTTTTCTTCTCAACCGCGACAGTCTCCTCTTGCACCGGAGAGAGTTGATCAGCGTTGAGATCAATCGATGTCGACGAGGATGATCTTTTCCTTTTCTTCTTCTTCTCAACTTGGGGGGCCCTGGTAGAATCATCAATAGGTGATGATGAATGACCCTCAGAGGAATCATTAATGATTTCTATCTCTGGTGGAGGGGATAGGATTGCAGTTTTAGTTGCAGGGGTCGTTGGTGGCTTGGTCGCAGTAGCGGTTTTGTTGGTGATACGGTGATTGATAGGGAGACTGTCGGACTGGAAAGAGGAATAAATAAGTGGAACATTAGTTGGGACAAGAGAAGTATACACAAAGGGAAAAATATAAAATATAAAGGTATACTCACATCCGGGTCTTCCTCCTCTTCTCTTTCTGTCGAAGAGCTCTCGTCGCGTTCACTATCATGCGGAGGTGGTGCAGTCTTCTTAGGTTTCTTTGGCCTTTGGCCATGAGTCGATTTGAGGGATTATTTTGGCCTCTGTCAACCTGGGGACAGATAGTTAGCGCCACAAATAGCTAAAAAGAAAAAATGGCGAGTAAAGACAAATTGTTATTACTTTGGAGGAAGTCCCTTCGCCACGAGTCGGTGCTGGTTGTGCTGATGGAGGAGCAGTCGCTGTGGAAGCACCACTTTCTTGTTTCGACGCAGTATGCTTAGCAGGAGTGGGAGTCAAATCAATTGTTGTCGCAACAAATATGCAAAACGTCAACATACAGTTAAAAACGAAACCTTATGACAATTGTTAAAAGTAAAATGAAGTGTCACCTTCTGAGATAGGTTTTACAGTCGACACAACAGGTCGAAAATGACGTGTCCACGCAGGGAAGTCATCCTGTGAACCCTTAGCGACAGTGACTCTTTGCGAAACTGGTCGAGTGTCTTTTCTTAAAGATTTAAGATCCCCATCCCAAAACCATGGATGAGGTTTTAATTGGAAAGCCAACCCCAACTCTGAAGTCGGGAGTGGTGGGAACTTAATCAAATCATTCCTGAGCGCGTATTCATAACGCTCCCGAATATATGGTGGAATTTTTAATTGATGAAGTTTTTCTTTGTATTTTAAACGAAGAGACCGACCAGCTTCATAAATAATGTATCTAAGGTTCGTTGGATTATATACAACTTCAAAAAACGATTGAAAAGCTTTGACTTCTTTTAAATGCGTACCTTTAGTTTTAGATATTTTGTTCTGCATAGTGGAAAAAGCTTCTGTTAGTCGTCGCAAAAATGTATCTTTGTCAACAGCAGTAGCTTTATAATGATTGGTCCACCAGTCATGGAATGTGTCGGTGTGTTTACAGTGATTTTTGGTAAACAACCGCTAGTTTGCAATGCTTGAGAGGCCAACTAGAGAATATCGGAACATGTTTTGTGCATTCATTGTTTATGTTTGAAAATAGCAATGTTCATTAACGCAAATGAACAAGTTTGTTTGACAAAGTAAATTAAATGACAAGAAAAATAACTTGAATGACAAGAAAGATAAAAATACTCAAAATGAGTACGTATTGACAAAGAAAAGTAAATGCTTCAATGAATTAAAACGCATAAAATGTAAATGAAAGCAAGTAAATTTCATGAAAAGATAAATTGCATTGAATTAGTAAAGAATGATCACAGAAACATACATGTTTCCTTGTCTATTCATTTCACTCGAACGCATGGGTACTCAGAATGTATAAGAATTTTTAGTATGTGAATTTGTGATAGAAATGACATCAAATGAACTAGTATTTATAGATAAATCCTACAACTATCTATTAACGACTATATAACATCCATTTGACAAGTGTCTTGCCACTTAATCTTCATTCTTGAATGCCAATAATTGCCACGTTTGAATGAAGAGTCGCAATGGTTTAAATTTTGAATCTTCAGAAATGTTGATAAATTACCAAGTTACAAAACGTCTTCGAGTTCGAATGATCCTTGATTGCTACTCGAAATGTGGATGACTCGAATCAAATCTTGATTTGCTTCTTGGACTTGTGAATGCTTTCCATCTTCTGAAATTCATGAATATTTTCTTATAACAATGTTCTTTTTGCTTAAATGCATTACCTTTGACCTTCATATGAAATTAAATGATATGGAAATATTAGTTTCCATGATTGAAGGTTTATTGATTGCATTTAAAGAACATTTAGTGCATATTTTGACTTAACCAAAATATGGGCTAACAAATTGCCCCCAAAAAATGCCAAATTCGAATCGAATCGAATGAGTGGAGAACTTGGCGTTTTTTATTCCACATTGATGGCACGTTGATAACTCTGAGGATAATGGTTTATGGAAGACCAATTTTTCCTTGATTTCAGTTAACTTTGTCAAATTTTCTGGAGATACTTTATATCCATAAGCTATTTGAGCCAAGTCATTAGCTTCTTGATTCTGTAGTCTAGGAATATGTTCAAATTCCACAGATTCAAATCGATCCAATAAGGCACTTGCAATCACAAAATACTTAGCCAAATGTTCTTTAATACATTTGTACTCTTTTGTTAATTGCTTAATTACCAATTCTGAATAACCTCGAATTACAATGTTTTTTGCCCCCAAGTCTATTAAAAGTGCAAGACCTGCTATTTAGGCTTCATATTCTGCCTCATTATTGGAACAAAAACCATTAATTTTGTATTTGAACTTAGTTGGAATCTGTATTGGAGAAATTATTAAAATTCCAGTTCCATGTTTATATTTGGAACCATCGAAATACAAAATCCAGGGTTGAGTATCCACGTAACTTAGTGGCATTTCAATCACTGAATGATCAACAAGTAAATCTGCCACTATTTTACCTTTTTTATCTCTCAAAGGTTTATAAGTTAGTGAATATTCAGTTAAGGCTAAAGCCCATTTACCAATTCTACTATGTAAAATAGGTTTCGAAAGCATATGTTTAATGACATCAAAATGAGAGTAGACATAAACTTCAATAGGCTTTATATAATGCTTAAGTTTAATACAAGAGAAATATAAACATAAACATAGTTTTTCTATAGCACTATACCTAGTTTCAACATCATTTAATACTCTACTTATATAATAAATGGCTTTTTCTACACCATCTTCATTTTCTTGGGCAAGCATGCTACCAATAGTTGAGTCAGATGCTGATATGTACAACTTCATGTTCTTGTTTCGAATATGAGGCATCAACGTTGGTGGATTAGCTAAATAGCTCTTAATATCCTCGAACGCTTTTTGTTGATCTTGCCCCCAATGAAATTGATCACCTTTTTGTTTTCTAAGTAATGGAGAGAAAGGATGAGCTTTTCCACTTAGATTCGAAATGAATCTTCTCAAAAAGTTGATCTTTCCCAATAGAGATTGAAGTTGTTTCTTTGTCTTTGGAGGCTGTGTTTCCATAATAGCCTTCGTTTTGTTCTGATTTATCTCTATGCCCTTTTTATGCACCACAAAACCAAGGAAATCCCCTTGTGGTTCGAATGAATTTGCTCTTAAGCAATCTTTCAATCTCACTCTTGATCTTTGAAAGGATCTCTGGATTGAATCTCCTTGGCAATTGCTTGATTAGCTTCTTCCCTGGCTTGAGTGGTAGTCTATGTTCCACCATTTCTCTACTCAATCCTGGCATTTCATTGTAGTCCCAGGCAAAGCAATCTTTAAATTCTTTGAGTAGATTTACCAATTTTTGCTTTAACTCGAAATCAATATTGGTACTAATATATGTTGGCCTTTTTATGTGGCCATCACCAATATCAATTTCTTGCAAAGGATCTTGAGCCTGCATCTTTGGGTTTGTATTTAATGGATCTTTTTCAAAACCCAAAGGTTCGTCATCATATATGCAGTCCAACCGTAGCTCACTTGGCAATGATTTGCCATTATTTAATTCAATGGTATCTTCAACCATATTTTGTTCGAGTGCAGCCTCTAAGGCCGTTTCAATCTTTTTCTCGGCAATATATGCCGTTATTTTAGCCCAAGAGGAGGGCTTAATCATTGTTGGGATATTCATCATCCCACCTAGATGGTGGAATCACTCCATCTTCAGGAGGGAAATCTTCAATTTCTTCCCTCTCCCAGCAGAATCCCTGTGTGGGATGGAGTCTCACGGAGTGGTAAACATTGTTATTAGTGGCTCCTCAAAAGCCATCATCACGTTCACCACATGGGGCAATAGAGGCTAAGTTTCTATCAAATGTTTGCTTGATTATATGGTCAACCTCGCACAGATAGAAGCTTTGATCAGCCTCAATATTTTCAACTATTTTATCCTCCCTCCAAAGTATTAATCTTTGGTGGAGAGTGGAGGCAACAACACCAACTCCATGGATCCATTCTCTACCTAAGAGCAAGTTGAAACTGGCCTTTGAAGGCACAACTATAAATAGAGTTGGCCTAATGGTGCTGCCTACAACAACATCCATTTGAATGACACCTAAGGATTTGCCACTTTTTCCCTCATTTGGAGAGAACATGTTATGAGAATGCATATAAGTATCATACATTCCCAATTTTCTTAGCATGAAATGGGGCATTAAGGTAACTGCAGCACCCCCATCTACTAAGACTTTGTTGACACCAACACCACCAACTTTAGCCTTAATATATAAAGGCTTTAGGTGGTTTCTCATTCCTTCAAGAGGCCACTCGAAGGCAGCCTGCCTTTGTTCAATGCACCCATTAGTCATAACATAGAAACAAACAGGGGTACATTCATCCAAATCAGGTTCCTCAAATTCTTCCTCAGGATCAGAGGTGGACCTGACATCATATTCACGTGGTAATATAGATACCACATTAACCAACACATCAAAATCTGGTTCATAACCAGATTCGAGCAGGTCTTCATTCTCCATATCATCTTCAATATTGTCTTCAGGAAGTGATATTCTTTCTTTAACAGACATTTTAGAAGAAGAGCCTTGATCAATTATTAAGGCTTTGTTAGCCTTATTTGGAACAATTAGCTTCTTGTTCCCAACATTGATTTGATTGCCCCCAGCATGGACAACTTTGCTTTGGTTGCCCCCAGCATGGGCAAATTTGTTAGATTTGCCCTCAGCTAGGGCAATTTCTCTTTCTATCTTCTTCTGGCGCTGATACTTGCATCATTGTGTTCGAGTCTTAGGAATTTTTCCCTTATAATTGTTATTATAAGCGAATTTCTTCACTTCAGCAGTGTTGCTCGAAGCAGAACGACTCGAGCTCCCAATCTCCATCTTTCTTTTTTGGAAAGCTTGGTGTTGGCCTGAGGACCATTGATTTATTGGGATCCTGTTAGAAGGAACATAAGTTTGTTTCCTTCCCAACCTATCATGGATGGAAGGACCTTGCTTAACAGGGTTCCTTTTATTTGGTCTAGCAATGAACCATTTGTTTTTGTTATCCACATATGGCATAACATTTTTGAGGCCTGCAGTAGCCTCTTTGTCACATACAGCACTACAACGAGGGCAGAGCATGACTTCTTTGTTGCTTAACTTGCACCTATTCAGAGAGTCAATAAGTTCCTCTTCAGCCTGAGGATACACTTCTTCAACCTTCTTATCATATTCCTTCTCAGTTACAACTCGAACTGGAGAAGCTTTCATGGCATCTACCATTAGGCACTCAAATGGCTCAACATAAGAGGTTTCAGCCACTTGTAGAGGGTTAGTGTCCACTTTCATTGGTGGTTTGGACTTCTCATCAAATTTCAGCCTTCCCTCATTCAGTGTCTTTTGCACTAGATCCATGAAAACAACACATTGAGAAGTTTTATGACCCAAAAAGTTATGGAATTTGCAATAACCTCTTTTCCTTCTTTGTTCTAAAGCAGGAATTTTTAAACCCTTTTGAACAATTATTTGGCCATTAGTGACCAATAAATCAAAAATTTCATCACATTTGGTAACATCAAATGTGTAGGTTTTGGCAACATATTTATCACTTTTGGGTTCAATAGGATTTTTTCTATTTGAGGGTTTTAATAATTTACAAGTATAGGGAGGTCTTGGCTTCAATTCAGCCAAATCTATTTCATTTTCCTCAACCTCCTCATATTCTAACTCATGATCATTATCACTCTCGTAATGTCCTACATAGGCTACTTTCTCTTTTGATTTATGAAACTTAGAATTTCTAGCCTTCTCACTTTTGAGTCTTTCAACTTGTCTAACTCTATCAGCAATTTGGGCCATGTCCCTAAGATGTTGGGTATCTAGTTTCTTTCGAATCGAGTAATCAAGGCCACCCGCAGCCATTATCAACCAATTCATGTTCAGGGACTTGAGTAAAGCATCTTGCTTTGAGAAGTCTAAACCTATTGAGATAATCATCAACTGACTCTGGTGTTTTACGCCTCACACTTGCTAATTCTTTAAGGCTAATTTTAGTTTGACCCATGTAGAATTGTTCATGAAAAAGCCTTTCTAATTGTGTCCATGTGAACACAAAATGGGGAGGCAATGTTGTAAACCAAGTAAAAGCATTCTTGGTTAGAGGAATTAGGGAAATATTTCATTTTTAAATTCTCATTATTGGCTATGTCTCCTGTTAGACTACAAGGCTACGCTCAAATGTGGCGAACTAAAGCGTTCCAAACAAACAACTACAGTTTTTCGTAAATCAATTGAGTAAGCGCGGAAGCTACCTAGATCAGTAGTCTATTGCACCTCGACCAAAGGAAAGGTAGTAAAAGCCGATATGGAATGAAGGTGATACAAGGAATGCAATCCAAATTAACAAGTCAAGCAATTTTCAAATAACGTTTTTCTATTAAAAATTGTCTCACACACAAATCGCGGAATTGTAAATTCGTATAGCAAACAAAGTGATCACAAAATAATTTCGTCGAACACGTGGCGTGTATGACGAAATTATGTATGCGAGTAAATAACAAAATAGAATCTAAAGAGATAAGGGATAGAGAGATACGCAAGGGAGTGATCAGGGAGTTCCCAGCTTTCGCGTCGTCCTCGCAGTGGGCCGGTACGTCTCCCCCCAACTTATCAAAAGGATAAGTTGAGACTTTACTTCGGAAAATCTCTTTAACAATGCACAAATTACAAACAATACAATATGCAAGATACAGACTCGATTACACAATCTTCACCATCTTCAACATACCTCTTTCTTGTAATTGCGCAAACCCCAATTCGATCTTGTCTTCAATTATCGTTCCCAACGATCAATCCTTCATGCTATCTTCAACCAAGAATCCGTGATGATCGTCCGAATAATTCCCTCGCCAAATCGAATTGTAACATTCAAGCAACACTTGAATCCGGATGAGAAACACTACCTTCAAGACCCAATCAACTCGGATGACAAATTCTGATTCACCGCGAATTTTCCCCGAACGTTATCCTTCAAGATCTTCTAAGAAACTTCAATTGAACCCATATTCAATCTTCAATTTGATAGAGATAAGAAGGAAGATGATGATTGCTCTTGAATGCTCTTTGATGCAAAACTCTCAACAATCTTGATAGAAGATTTCTTCAATACTGGTTTCTCATACTTACAACAATAACACATAAAGCTATTTAAAATGAAAATAGAATTGAGCAAATTTAGGCACAATCTAACAGACTTGTATCTATACATGCATCAGTGTGTATCGATACAAGCAATTGACAGCAGGAAGATTTGTGTTCTTGTATTGATACAAACACGTGTATGTATCGATACATATATCAGAAAAACAGAAATTGACTGATATGTTTCGAAACACACATGTATGTTTCGAAACAAAATGTTCTCTCTGGTTTCAAGAGAGTCTTCATGTGTTTCGAAACATAAAAGTGTGTTTCAAAACACAGAGGCTCTTCTGGACTCCAATGAGAACAATTTGTATCGATACAAAGCTGTTATGTATCGATACAAATGCGTAGTAATCAGCCTGAACAAGTTTCAGGACATTTGTATCGATATAGATATGTATGTATCGATACAAAACACCTAAAATTATATTTTTCAAAGTTTCAAAAGGTGTTTTTGCTGTCAAGTCAATTTCAATTGTTGCCTAAACATATTCTACTCTATTTTCATGTGTTTTGACAATTATTAAAACTCGGATGGGAACTGGTGCATTAACATTCTCCCCCTTTTTTATAATTGTCAAAACTATTGCATAAGCTAACTAAGCCTACCTAAGATGCAATTTACAAATAGCTTTAAGATACAGACGCAAACAACAACAAGGCTAACCACTTGCGGAAGCTCCCCCTTAGTTGATGCCATCTTGCACATATGTTGACCAACGGATCCGAAGACTCAAAGCTTTATCCATAGCGTATGCTTGCCAATCTTTTCTCCCCTTTTGACATTATCAAAAAGAAGAAAAGAAAACTCATGAGAAGTATCGAAATTCGAAGTAAAGACCATATAGGTCACATAATGCACTAACATTTGTCGAAATGCATTATATGATAAAAATAACCTGATCAAAATAATTAAGCAAAATATGCACGAATATAGTCTAATGACGAAACAACAAAGCATCATGATAAACATTGCATGTAGAACAACAAGCCAAACAAATCACATGATTAGCAAACATCGGCATTATAAAACATATTCTACGGACGAATAAAATAAAATGCAACCATGCATAAACCATTATACACAAAAAGATCCATACAACAAAGTTTAGATATTTAAGACATAGAGGTATAACAAACAAAAAAATGTTTGAAAAAAAAATCCTTATGATTCTAAGCAATCATGTATGTATGAAACACATATATTCACCAAGGTACAAGATTATGAAAGTGACAAGAACTTGTTAAAGAAAAAATTCACAATTCAATCAATGTACCAAGACAAAGCATTGATATCCATTATGCATAATAAGTCAAAACATGATACACAAGCATATACAAACAAGAATGAACTTAATATGACTTTTGGCTTGATCTTTGTCAAATCCCTATTTTTAAATATGAGTCTCAACAACTTATTACTATCATTGAGCAAAATTTTTGGAAATGGAGGATTGGACAACTATCATTCCAAATTTCATGTTGAGTTGAAATTATATGTATATGAACAAAGAACCACACAAACATATAAATGCAAAGTAAAGGATAGGAATAAAGTTTGAGATAAGAATCTTCCCTTAAGTGTCAAGTATAGGAAGTGATCAAGTTCCACTACTTTCATGAATATTGAGTCAAATCTTTTCTCATCCATTTACACCTTTGTAAGTCTTGAACGCAATTGTTACCGGTGTCTCTTGTCAATGGGTCAAGACCTCTTCCTAAAACTTTAAACATTGCAAATAGGTCCCCAACTCTCATTGGGTCCTAGGTGGTTAGTAACAAAACCATTGATGGATTTAGGTATCCATTGCATTTTGCCTTTTGGTACAAAAGTTTTTCGAGCTTGGCACTTTGCAATGGTATGACCCTTATCACAACAATAGTAACACACAATATTGGAATGATCCTTGTGACTCAAAAATTTTCTTTTGGGATTCATCTTCTTTTTAACAAATTTGTCATTTTTAGAGGGCCTATTTCTAGGCTTGTTAAAAATCTTTGGCACATTCACAAAAGGAATTTTTGGTACAAGGGCTTCGTCTAATTTGGCTTGAAGGGTTTTAACTTCTCCTTGCCAAACACTACAAGCATTACATTCATTCCAAGATGACATATGAGACTTGTATAATTTGTCTCGAAGGTTTTTCACTTCTCCTTTCAAACTACAACAAGAATCACATTCATTCTTTGATGACTTATTTTCAAAATCGTCTTTTGAAGGAACTATGGTAAGTTTTAATGCCTCTAATTGATCTTGTAATTTTTTAATTTGTGACTCCAAGTTAGAAATTACTTTCTTCCTTTTTGCCAATTTCTTAAATGAACTAGTGGCTTCACCATATAGTTTTTCAAAAGCATTTTGAAGTTCATCATATGAGGGACTATCATTAGAGATAGAGCTAGAATCACTTACTTGACGTTTGTGATGTTTCTTGCCTTTGCTAGGTGAACCATCCATGAGTATCACATGAGCGCGTTCATCATCCTCTTCACTTGAGCTATTGGATCTAGATCCATCTTCGCTTGAGCTATCCCAAGCAACATAAGCTCTCTTACTCTTGTGAAATTTCTCGGAGGACTTTCCCTTTCGTTTGTGATAGGATGGACATTCCGGTTTGTAGTGTCCCGGTTTGCCACATTCATAACACAATCTTCTAGGCTTGCTCTTCTCCTTTTCTATATCATCCCTTGATTGCTTCCGTGACGTGGGATCATTTGTCTTCGAGAATTTTATACCATGTTTTGAAACATACTTATGAAATCTTCGAACAAATAAATTCATTTCTTCTTCGTCCCACTCGTCGTCACTTAAGCTACTTTCCTCTTGCTCAACCTTTTTGGACTTTGAGACAGAAGCCTTTAGAGCAATTGACTTCCTATCTTTGTCTTTTTCCTTCTCTGTATGCTTGTCCTTCTTAGATCCCTTCTCATGCTTATCTAAGGCATTGAGCACACTCTCTTGCTCTTCAAGCTTTCCAAAGAGCGTTGTAAGGCTCAATTGAGAGAGATCATTGGCTTATTTGATTGCCGTGACCTTTGGTTGCCATTTTCTAGATAAACACCTCAAAATTTTGTTAGTAGCAACTTCATTTGCTATCGGGTTTCCAAGACCGTGCAACTTATGTGTGATTTTTATGAACCTTTGTTGCATTTCATTAATGGTTTCACCATCATTCATATGAAAAAGTTCAAATTCTTGTGTCAAAGTGTTTGTTTTCGATTGCTTTACTTCATTAATCCCCTCAAAGTGGTTGACTAATGTATCCCACATTTGTTTTGCGGAGGTACAATGCGAGACATGGTAAAATTGTTCAATCCCCAAGGAGGATAGTAAAATATTTTGTGCCTTCGCATCATAACCTACTTTCTTTCTATCATCGTCATTCCATTGTGCCATAGGCTTGTTGGTAACAACACCATTCAAATAGGTATTTGTCGGAACAAAGGGACCGTTGATGATGATGTTCCAAACTTCAACATCATAAGAAGTAATGTGAATCCTCATACTACTTTTCCAATAGTCGAAATGTTCGCCGTTGAAGATTGGCGCCCGATTGTACGGCCCTTTTGGTGCAAAAGCCATATTGTCTAATAATTGGCACAAATCCGCTGAATTTTTGTATAAAAAATCAACCGGGATCGTGATACCACTTGTTAGACTACAAGGCTACGCTCTAATGTGGCGAACTAAAGCGTTCCAAACAAACAACTACGGTTTTTCGTAAATCAATCGAGTAAGCGCGGAAGCTACCTAGATCGGTAGTCTATTGCACCTCGACCAAAGGAAAGGTAGTAAAAGCCGATATGGAATGAAGGTGATACAAGGAATGCAATCCAAATTAACAAGTCAAGCAATTTTCAAATAACGTTTTTCTATTAAAAATTGTCTCACACACAAATCGCGGAATTGTAAATTCGTATAGCAAACAAAGTGATCACACAATAATTTCGTCGAACACGTGGCGTGTATGACGAAATTATGTATGCAAGTAAATAACAAAATAGAATGTAAAGAGATAAGGGATAGAGAGATACGCAAGGGAGTGATCAGGGAGTTCCCAGCTTTCGCGTCGTCCTCGTGATCGACGATTTGTGTATCAAAAATATTTTATGACCGCAAGTGCACAGTCTCGTCGTTGAGTTTTAAAAGATATCGAATCCACAGGGATAATAGTTGAGTACCGTATTTCTGTTGTTACTGTGTAAATCTAAGGCTGATGATTTATGGTTTAGAATTGATTTAGAAATTAAAAGAAATTAAAAGAATGAATGAAATTAATTAAAACGGGATATCAATATGTAATTAATTAACCTTCGGGAATTTAATAAATTAATAGCGTGCGGAAAAGGGTTTATTTTTCAGAAGAACTTTCTCAATTTAAAGGTTTAAACCTCACACTCTCGTTTTGTTGATAAAAACCATACTTTCTAAGCTAGGAGTTTTACTGTCACTTTTCTACCACTTTAGCTTCGAAAGTATATTTTGAAAATCAATTAGTTCTAATTAATCCTAACGTGACTCTCGCTCGTTCAAAGATTAATATCAAATTCCTACTATCTAGTAAAAACCTCAAACTCTCGCTCTATTGATTTAACCTTAGTTGCTTTATTTTACTCTCGTTCAAAAGCTTTGAATTAAATTAGGAATTCGAATCAGAAAAATAGTATGTGTGTGCGCACGCTACATCGTCATTAAATCCCCTTCGGAGAATTAAATTACATACCGATATCTAGGAATTTAGCTAGACATGATAAAGGAAATAAACAAACAAAAACAGTAAACTAAATAAGGCATAATAAATAAATAATTAAATAAACGCATAAAAAACCTGGAAATAGAAATTGCTAGAAACTGGAATTAAAGTTGCTGGAATTAAAGGAAATAATATTCTTGACAGGAAAGTGAAAACGGAATTGAAATCGGACTTCCGATGTGGAAGTACCGAGACAGTTTACAAAGCAGGAAATATAAACTGACTGAAAAGTAAAGGAAAATAAGGCGTGTGGAAAATATGAGTTTTGAGCTTCTATTTATAGGGGAGATTTGATTTGCACGATCCTCTTTTTAGGGAGAGGATAAACTTGTTTTTGGTCTCATCCAATTGCCACACGATAGGAACAGAAGACGGATCAGACGAATGCCACTTCCCCACGTCTCGCAAAAATCCGTTTCAATTGGATTTGGATTGGTGGCGCCCGCCACGAGCTTTCTGGGGGCAAATGCGTGAATTTGCGCTTTGCACCCCCCTTTTTGCTGCGTTTTTTGCCCTTTTTGCTCAATTCTCTTCTCCGACCTAATTTATTAGACAAAACTGAAAAGAAAACAAATACCGACATAAAAAGACATAAATGAAATAAAAACATATGAAAATGCAACTAAAGTTCACATAAACTAAGCTAAAAATACGATATGATTTCGTGTCATCACATCGCAGTGGGCCGGTACGTCTCCCCCCAACTTATCAAAAGGATGAGTTGAGACTTTACTTCAAAAATCTCTTTAACAATGCACAAATTACAAACGATACAATATGTAAGATACAGACTCGATTACACGATCTTCACCATCTTCAACATAGCTCCGTCTTGTAATTGCGCAAACCCCAATTCGATCTTGTCTTCAATTATCGTTCCCAACGATCAATCCTTCATGCTATCTTCAACCAAGAACCCGTGATGATCGTCCGAATAATTTCCTCGCCAAATCGAATTGTAACATTCAAGCAACACTTGAATCCGGATGAGAAACACTACCTTCAAGACCCAATCAACTCGGATGACAAATTCTGATTCACCGCGAATTTTCCCCGAACGTTATCCTTCAAGATCTTCTAAGAAACTCCAATTGAAGCCATATTCAATCTTCAATTTGATAGAGATAAGAAGGAAGATGATGATTGCTCTTGAATGCTCTTTGATGCAAAACTCTCAACAATCTTGATAGAAGATTTCTTCAATACTGGTTTCTCATACTTACAACAATAACACATAAAGCTATTTATAATGAAAATAGAATTGAGAAAATTTAGGCACAAATTAACAGACTTGTATCGATACATGCATCAGTGTGTATCGATACAAGCAATTGACAGCAGGAAGATTTGTGTTTTTGTATCGATACAAACACGTGTATGTATCAATACATATATATATATCAGAAAAACAGAAATTGACTGATATGTTTCGAAACACACAAGTATGTTTCGAAACAAAATGTTCTCTTTGGTTTCAAGAGAGTCTTTATGTGTTTCGAAACATAAAAGTGTGTTTCAAACACAGAGGCTCTTCTGGACTCCAATGAGAACAATTTGTATCGATACAAAGCTGCTATGTATCGATACAAATGCGTAGTAATCAGCCTGAACAAGTTTCAGGACATTTGTATCGATACAGGTATGTATGTATCAAACACCTAAAATTTGATTTTTAAAAGTTTCAAAAGGTGTTTTTGCTGTCAAGTCAATTTCAATTGTTGCCTAAACATATTCTACTCTATTTCCATGTGTTTTGACAATTATTAAAACTCGGAGGGGAACTGGTGCATTAACATCCCCTGCCTCTGTTAAATACCTAGCAATGTGTTCTACAGTGGACTTTGTTGTGTCACAAGCAAACTTAGTAAATTTGGGGGTTTTCAAACCCCTTGGTATTTCTGTTTGCAATACAAATTTAGATAAAGGTGACACAAAATTTGGCCTATGTAAACCAACATTTAGACCATTCTGGGCAAGAATTGCTTCTACTAAATTAGCCAAGTTATTTTGCCCATAATCATTATGCTGAACATTTCTTAGTACTTCATCAGCATTTTGGTTTCGATTAACTAACACCATTTCAGGTTCAACATTTCTTTGTACAGGCTGCTCAATTGCTCGAGGCACTGGTTGTGGCCTCTGCAACCGAAATACCAAGGGGTTTGAAAACCCCCAAATTTACTAAGTTTGCTTGTAAATTTGTCTAAATTTACTAAGTTCGCAATACAAATTTGTCTAAATTGACTAAGTTCGCAATACAAATTTTTCTAAATTTACTAAGTTTGAAAACCCCTTGGTATTGCTCGAGGCACTGGTTGTGGCCTCTGCAACCGGTTCAGGCTCTGGGGCCTGCAATTGTTGAAATGGTTTTCTAGGCATTTGAGGGCAATCAAAGAAATCTACAATTCTACCCATTTGGGTGGCCAATGCCTGGTAACTTTGGTTTGTATCTCAAATTAATGGGTTAATTATTGTACCCATTTGTGTTGTGAGTAAATTTACCATTTGATGGTTACTCTCATCCATTTGTTGCCTTATGGCTAACATGGAATATGTAGTGAATGTTGTTAAACTTCCTCTATTACGGTTATTATTAGAAGTCTGTCCCATATGATATGGGGATCTAACCGTCATGGAATCAGAAAATGTAGAAGGGTGTGTATACACATTCTGCATCAAAGATGTTGGCATTCCATAAGGGACCTACTCGAATGGTAGAGAGATCCAGTTTGACTTATAAAATCAAATGATGCCCCAGTATATGGGTTGCCAGTTCCTGCTTGAGAGGAAATTATGGCAGGGGTTGTTTACGATTGCTCCAAAAATGTAGTTGATGCATTCGTTACCCCTTGAGGGGTTTGTTGACCCCATGGGTATTGATACAGGAATTTCTTGTGCGGTTCCTGTGGAACTAGAATCAGGATTTTGGCCAAACATTGCGCTGGATGCACCAACTACTACCACTTGTTGCCCATCCTCGAATTCCAGTTCGACGTCTGGTTCAACGTTCTCATTGTTATTGTTATTATTATTATTGTTGTTGTTATTATTAGCATTTGTGCCTCTGGGTCGAGCCATTTCTGGTTTTATTCTACCACTTCTCAAATGCATACACTAAATAACAATGAATATATGATTTTCTAAAAAGTTTTATGGAAAGAATGCAATGTATATGCACTAATGTCACTTTTCAGAAAAACTTTGCAACAAAATAAAATAAACTAAAACACACAAAACCAGTCCCACCAGGCGTGCCAATTTGTTTACACTGATTTTTGGTAAACAACCGCTAGTTTGCAATGCTTGAGAGACCAACTAGAGAATCTCGGAACATGTTTTGTGCATTCATTGTTTATGTTTGAAAATAGCAATGTTCATTAACGCAAATGAACAAGTTTGTTTGACAAAGAAAATTAAATGACAAGAAAAATAACTTGAATGACAAGAAAGATAAAAATACTCAAAATGAGTACGTATTGACAAAGAAAAGTAAATGCTTCAATGAATTAAAACGCATAAAATGTAAATGAAAGCAAGTAAATTTCATGAAAAGATAAATTGCATTGAATTAGTAAAGAATGATCACAGAAAACATACATGTTTCCTTGTCTATTCATTTCACTCGAACGCATGGGTACTCAGAATGTATAAGAATTTTTAGTATGTGAATTTGTGATATGAATTACATCAAATGAACTACTATTTATAGATAAATTCTACAACTATCTATTAACGGCCATATAACATCCATTTGACAAGTGTCTTGCCACCTAATCTTCATTCTTGAATGCCAATAGTTGTCACGTTTGAATGAAGAGTTGCAATGGTTTGAATTTTGAATCTTGAGAAATGTTGATAAATTACCAAGTTACAAATAGTCTTCGAGTTCGAATGATCCTTGATTGCTACTCGAAATGTGGATGACTCGAATCAAATCTTGATTTGCTTCTTGGACTTGTGAATGTTTTCCATCTTCTGAAACTCATGAATATTTTCTTATAACAATGTTCTTTTTTGCTTAAATGCATTACCTTTGACCTTCATACGAAATTAAATGATATGGAAATATTAATTTCCATGATTGAAGGTTTATTGATTGCATTCAAAGAACATTTAGTGCATATTTTGACTTAACCAAAATATGGGCTAACAGGGTTTTGAACAGAGAATTGGGTCGAAGTTGGCTGAACCCCATTTGTCTGGCCACTAAGTTGGGCTGGTAACCAACGTGAGTGTAAGTTATGGTACAAGATGTGACTCAGCTTGATAGAAGGGTTGGGGTTAAAAACACCCTCTAGATATGAGTATTACCCTCTTGATGCTCGTGATCAAGGGTTGGGAATTATCGCTTAAATCAGTCGGGGCCAACAGCGCGTCCGACAAACGGAGCCAGGGAGGGAGTGAAGTCAACACAGTTCAGGAAAATGTTCATCATAGCAAAGAAAACATCTTTCATCGTCCTATTGGTCTCAATAAAAGACATGGAAGCAACGCGATACCTAGCAATAGCAGTGTTGCTAGCAAAATGGGTTAAGTCTGGGGCAATGTGCATGCCTAATTGACGCTCAAAGGTGGCGATAAGCCAAAGTTGCAAGATCCACATGGGCCCAGCAACAGTGAGTGGCTTGTTTGGATGCATGAAGACTAGATCCACGTTACTCTCAGTTAAAGTGTCGTAGAGAGTGGCCAATAACAATTTCCCGAGGTTGAAGTGAACACCGTCATGAATTTGAGTTGCCATAGACACAAATTGCTTGGCAATTTTCAAAGAGCTGGAGCAAAAATCACAGTGGGACAACCACATGGTTAAGAAGGTAATATGCTCTTCATCAGACACGTCTCCAGTCGTGCCAGCATATTCAGGAATAAACTTGGTAAAACTGGAAAATTTGGAGTCGAACGACCACTTAGTTTTGTAGTCGGGATTATAAGTGTCGCCCAATGGAGAAACACCAGTGATAGCAGTAATGTCGAAAAGGGTGGGGGTTAACATCCCACAGGGGAGTTGGAAAGTATTAGTCGAGCCTTCCCAAAAGTGCATGGCCGCGACTAACAGTTCAAGATCGAACCTGGGTCCTACCCTGAACAATTGAATCAAGTCAAAAATCCCATATTCTCTCCAAAAAGCACTTTTTGAGGTTTGGACTCTATTCAACCAGCTGATATAAGCTTCATTGTTATGATAAGGTGCAGCCCTAAAAATCCTCTGATTAAAAAATTCCATCCTAATGGACACTTGGTAAGTCATGTTTCTGGAAGCACAGGGGTAGTAAGTAGGGAAGAAGGAGTCGAAGTCCTTGTGCAAGTCAAATTTTTTGGGTAACGGTCCAACAAACGCATGCATGGTTTCAGACATGGTGAAAGGGATTAATACCTGTGATTTCTAGATTCTAGCTTCCTCCACTGTGCGTGTAGGTTCAGAGACGATAGCGTGATCACCACCTCTTAATAGTTGTGTAGCCATGTTTACAGCAATAGGAACAGTGGGTGGAATGGAGGAGTCTTGGGCAGCCATTAATGAAAGAATGATGAAGGTTGAAGACGAAGAAGAAATGTTTTTCTGGGAAAGTAATAATAGGGTTTTCGCTCAAAAGATAGAGAGTGAGAGTGAAAGAAGCAGAAAAGTTTCAATGGGGAGAGAAAGGAGTATTTATATTTGAAACTGATTTGATTTAATTAATTAAGTTAAAAGAAAAAATCAAATTATGGCAAATCTCTTCAACTTTCGCGTCAGAGAGTTAAACGCCTGCCACGTGTCCCACTAACTCCGAAAATTCGCCTATCATCATTGCATGTTCCGGATCGAGGCGACGGTTGAGGAAAAGATCATGATTACGCTGACGTCATAGCAGGAAAAACACGTGCCTCAAAAAACGTTTCAAAACCGTCAGTTTCTTCAATGTTCGTCGAAACTGACGATTTTGGGGGGCAATTTGTTAGTCGATATTTTCGACTAAAGTCATTATGACTAAAAGTGAGAAATCACCCAGGAGATAGTCGCAACAAAAATGGTTTTGTTACAAAAAGTTTCTAAGTTAAAATGATTTAATAGAAGAAGTTGTCGCATAAAACAATTATGAAAGAGGGAGTTCTCGCTGCTATCAACACAAGGAAGTGATCAAAGAAATTTAACGAAGTCCAGTTGGATTATGGGAAAAGAGTGTCGAAACGACTAGAGGAAATTGGCGTCGCAGGTGAAAGTGTTGTAGCGAAGATTCAAATTCGACAGGAAGCGGTTATTAGTAGTGGTGCAAGAACGTGGGAAACGTGTTGTAATGTTAGTCGTTCCAAAATATAACTGCTAGGGTTTAGACTATTATAAATAAAAAGCTTGTAGTCAGGCTTTCGGGTGGAGAATTAGTCGTACAAAAATCCTGCAGAATTCCAAAGTACCTAACGCTTGAGAAACGGAATCACAAAGGATCAATGTATGCCATTTTCCCACCTTTTTCATTTTTATTGTAATCTTTACAATTCTAATGCAATTTATTGTCTTTTCTACAAGTCTTAACTTTTCTGTCAACTTTTAAACTTGCTACAACGCATCTTTTTGTTAATATTTGTGAATTGAACCTTGTGTTCTTCGCATTGTCAACAAATTAAGATACTTTCTTTTAACAAAACTTTGGGAAATAACTTTAAAAACCACGCACAAACATGTTTCGAGATTTAAACTAGTCTTTTGTTCACCAAATTTCCTAGTGAACAGCGGCATATACTTCTCGATATGTATTGGGGAAGTATCCAATGTTTAAATTTTATTTTTTAAATAAAAAAATGCCGACACTTCTGCGTACTTGTCTTATATTTCCCGATACGTATCAGAGAAGTATCTAGTATTTATATTTTATTCATTCTTTGAAAAGAACTAAAATAGATTCTAAAAGGGCTAAAAATTATGTTTATGTCAAAGAAAGATGAAGAATATAGGAAAATAACGACAAGATTATATGACTTAAAATAGTGGAGATGTGCATGACTCGCTATTTGGATAGTACTTAAAATTTGTAATTCACTTCTTTTGATTCTTTATTGTCAATTTTAGTTATGTTTATATATTTTGCATTTAAATACTTTTTGTTAATCAAAATATCTTAGTCGTATCGTATCTTAAATAAAATTTTCTCATAACGCCGTATCCGTATCTTATCAAGTATCAGGCTTCATAGGTCATTAACAATGGTGCCTTCCGCCTCCAAAAGAAAGGCAAATAAGTAGGGCATTTATGTATTTAATTAGTAGAAAAAGTAGAATAATTTTAATGTTTTATTTTTGTGTTAATTATATTTTTTAATCTGTATAAAATCCTACTAGATTAATCTTTTATAATATTGAAGTTGATAATATAGTCCCTATTTTAAAAAAATTTGCAAAAAGTTGATATTTTTAGTCCAACAAAATAGTCCGTATATAATGCAAATTGAAATTAAAAGTGAATAAATTTTTTTGAAGGAGTAAACTTGAAAGATGTTGATTTTGATTTGGTTAGCTCAAAATTCGGCTCAAGTTCGGCATAAACACTATTTTAAGCTTAATTTCGACCTGTTTAAAGTTCACAAACAATTTAGTATGGTTTGTTAGTTTCATTTTGTTTTCAATTCGACACCAAAATTAAGAGCTCGACACAATTTTTTCTAGCTCGAACTCTGTTTAAGTTCACGAACAAGTCAATCCGACTGTTTAGCTCAAACCACATAACTCAATAGTCAAAAAACTTAATCAAATACTTTCTCTAGCCCCAAATATAAATAAAATTAACTTTTTAATTCATTTGATCATTGATGTATCTCAACCAAATCAAATAAACTAAAAAAATCAATTTTATTTCTATTTGTGGCCAGATGACTCATAGATAGTCGTTACAATACAAGAATGTGATTCTCAAAAGTAACAAAATTCTTTGTCAAAAAAAAAAAGTAACAAAATTCAAAAGTATCAAACTTTGCGTCAAAATTTCCTTCTACATTGAAGAACCTGCAAAACTTGTTATGGAAGAACAAGAAACCATGAAAGACAACAAAACGACAAAAAACGAGGTTGTTCTTCGAATTTCCAACACTGAAAAAAACAAAGATTTTGAACCTACCCATGTTGCTGAAACCAGTTCAAATTCTCCTCAGTTCATTTCCAACATGGGTTCATCTTCATCTCCAAAAGGGTCACATGCAGAACTCATAGAGCTTGAAAATCTCAAAAGTGTTACAACTACAACCACTTTTTTAGCTCGGTCAGAATTTTCAAAGCCAAAGTCAAGAATGGTGGAACCACCATGTCCAAAAGATGCAAAATTTGTTGAAGAAAAGATTTCTAATTCTCCAAGAACAACTTTGATTGGTACACCAAGAAAGGTTGAAGAAGAAGAAGATGATGATGAAGAAGAAGTGTACAAGACTGCAGAAATTGAAGTGAGTAAGAGATCTGGTAAAAAGATGAAATTTTTTAGTTGGATTGAGTTGTTAGCATTTGTTTTAATTTCAGGGTTTTTGATTGCAAGCTTAATGGTTGATAAATTGCAAAATACAAAAATTTGGAGTTTAGAACTTTGGAAATGGTGTGTGCTTACATTGGTAATTATCTCTGGTAGATTAGTCACTAGTTGGTTAATCAATGTTTTAGTTTTCTTAATTGAAAGAAACTTTTTGTTTAAGAAGAAAGTTTTGTATTTTGTTTATGGTGTTAGGAAGAGTGTTCAAGCTTTTGTATGGTTATGTTTGGTACTTTTAGCATGGAGTTTGATTTTCCATCATGGTGTTAAGAGAACAAGAAAAGTTACTAGGATTCTTGAATATATCACAAGGGCACTTGCTTCTTGTGTGATTTCATCGGCTATATGGTTAGCGAAAACATTGTTGATTAAGCTATTGTCTTCATATTTTCAATCAACTAGATTTTTCGATAGGGTTCAAGAATCGATTTTTCATCAGTATATTCTTAGGACTCTTTCCGGTCCACCTTTGATGGAGATGGTTGAACCAGTTGGCAAGAGCTCGAGTAGCGGCCGACTAAGTTTCAAGACATTGATTAAAGATAATGAAAAGAAAGGGAAGAAAGAACAAGAACAAGTTATTGATGTCGACAAGCTTAAGAAAATGAAACAAGAGAAAGTTTCTGCTTGGACTATGAGAGGATTGATTAATGTTATAAGTAGTTCTGGTTTGTCTACAATTAGCTATACACCGGAGAGCATCTACGAAGAAGTGAGTGACAACAATGATAATGAAATTAGAAGTGAGTGGGAAGCGAAGGCAGCTGCATACCGAATTTTCAGGAATGTTGCTAAGCCGGGAAGCAAGTAAGATTTTGTTACCCTCTAAAAACTCCCTGCAATGTGATTTAGATTCATTTTCTATGGAATTGTTTAATGTTGTCATTTAATTATTGAATTCATTAGGTATATTGAGAAGGAAGACCTCTTGCGCTTCATGAAAATTGAAGAAGTGGAAAGTTTGCTTACATTATTTGAAGGAGCGGTCCAGACTAGAAGAATTAAAAGAAAGTCTCTCAAGAACTGGCTGGTAAAGTCACTTGATATAGTCTTTATTATGTTATACTATTTGATCATAATTAAGGCCTAGAAACTATGTAACACTGACACTTCATGTTATAAGCGTGTCCGAGTGTCTAAAACTTGTTAGTATCTAACACATATTACATATACGACACCAACATGTGTCAATACATTCAATCCCTTCTATTTTGTCAAATTATTATCAGTATCTACATGTCAGAGTCGTGCCCAATATTCATGTTTGTGTTTGTGCTTGGAATAAGTTTATTATGCACTTTAATAGTTTAAATTGTCAAAATGTTAGATTTATTGTTACAATTACAATGCTGAGCCGTTATTAATGGTTGCAGGTGAAAGTCTACCTAGAACGTCGATCACTTGTGCATTCACTAAATGATGCCAAAACAGCTGTTGATGAATTGAATAACCTTGCTTCTGCAGTCGTTCTTGTTGTCGCCATTATCGTGTGGTTGCTTGTTATGGGATTCTTAACAACCCAAGTTCTTGTCTTTATTTCATCACAACTTTTACTTGTGGTGTTTGTGTTTGGCAACACAGCTAAGACTGTATTTGAAGCTATTATATTTGTTTTTGTGATGCATCCGTTCGATGTTGGGGATCGATGTGTCATTGATGGTGTTCAGGTAGTTTTCAATTTATTAACATATATATTCTCATAGTTTTAAGTTCTACTTGGTTTCACTTATTTGAACTTGTTGAGTATGGCACATAGGTATTGACATAGGCACGTGTGAAATTGTTTGAGAGAGCTTGTAGAAACAACTTATATGTTCATAAGTTATTTTCAGCTTATTTCCATAAGCTCTTCATGATAGCTTATGGAAATATGAAAATAGTTTGACTTTTTTACTTTATATTTGTTATATAAATAGCTTATACATGAACACTTAATTGAGCTGCTTATCCAAATAAGACATCGATATAAAAGCTCAAGAAGTACTCGACTGATACATTTATTCTTACTTCACAGATGATTGTAGAAGAGATGAACATACTGACTACAATCTTTTTGAGATATGACAATGAAAAGATATTCTATCCAAATTCAGTTCTTGCATCGAAGCCAATCAGTAACTTCTACCGGAGTCCGGAAATGAGTGATTCAGTTGAATTTGCCGTTGATGTTTCTACTTCAATAGAACATATTGGAGCCTTAAAATCTAGACTAAAAGCGTAAGTCTTAACTATGTTCTATCTATCGCTAAATTTTGATATTAAAAGTCTTTAATTGGATCGAATTCAACTTAATTGCTGTTTGAGTTTTCTTATTATATTTGATTCCGTACTTTCCTTCCCTCATTCTATATCCATGATTTTGGCCCTTAAACAGCAACAAATGTAATATTAATTAGTATCTCGATATTCAATGTGTATTTCGACTTTATGTTGATATTTTATGTAACATTTTTCAGGTACTTGGAGAGTAGGCCGCGACATTGGCATCCAAACCACAATGTAGTGGTTAAGGATATTAAGAATGTAAACAAGATGAAAATGGGTCTATATGTTACTCACACCATAAACTTTCAGAATTATGCAGATAAGAATGGAAGAAGATCTGAATTAGTCCTGGAGTTAAAGAAAATCCTTGAAGATCTTGATATTAAATACCATCTTCTGCCACAAGAAGTACTTCTCAATCATGTAAGTTCACAAGACCATAAGGAAAAAACAGTTTAAAAATTGTCTTTCATAGTTTCGCTAAAAATTCAAACTAGAAATTGCGGGAACGAGGAAATGTAAACGAGAAGAAATAGAGAAATAAATGAAGGAGCAACATTGAAGACTTTATGATCCATATCTAAACTAGTAATACCAAACTTAGCTAACTTATCAGGAATTTGATTAAATTTGTCCCTTTTGTGATATGATGTAATTTTCTTTCATTTAATGATGTAGCACAATTTTTTTTCGGTCAAGTAGCCTAGAAACTAGAAATTTCACCCTTAAGGTGAATAAATCGGGTGTCTGAGGTTTGAACCTTGGCTCCTGCATATAAAATGCAATGTCTCTTCCAGCTGATCAATTAATCTCACGGGACACGTTTAGTTCAAATTTTATGTGCTAATTTTGTCTTAAACAAATGGTTTTCCTCTATTTCAAGTATTGCATTGCAAAAATATATATAAAAGAGGACTGTTACTTGAAAATTGAGGTCTATCAAAAAATTCAAAAAAAACATGATATTCTAAAAAATACATAAAATTCCTTATTAATCTTCTAGTTTTATCTGTAAGGAAATTATTCATCAAATTTCTACAGCGCAATAAACATAAGACTTTTATTGCTCGATTGATTATTTAATTTTATTCTTTGGTATATAAACGAAATGACAAGTTATTGGAAACTCACGATTTTGTTGAATTTTAAAGAACTCTTTTTTTACGGTCTAGTTGGCCTAACAATCAACAAATTTTACATTTAGATATTTTTCTTACATTTGTCATTTGACCTGATTTTACTTGGCCTAATAATTAATTTTTTTTTGCTTTACCCCCTTTATTTCAAAGATTATCTGTTTTTAACCCCTGGTTACACATGTTGGCATATGACTGTACCTTTTGATGATGTGGCATGCATACTTGTCGATTGTCATTTTTAATTTCCTTTTAATTCCACTTGGATATACACACATGTACACTTAAATATTTAATTTGTATTATTTTCCTCCAACTAAATTGAAAGATTTCATTCTCAAGAAGAAAATTAGATATGAAGTACGTCAAGAAGAATTGATGATTGGGTATGTACTTGGTCCACTCTTATGCATTGTGAAATTTTGGGTTTCATTCTCAAGTTAAAATAAAGAAGGTTGTAAGAGTGACACTATATATGAATTGGTTTGGTACGTAGTGATAATTGGCTTAATTTGATGCAGCAAGGATTTTAGTTTCTTTTGACAACTCTGCACCTTTCACTTGACAATACTCAAATTATGTATGTATAACCAACTAAATGCCAAACCAATTAGAGATTGTTGTTTTGGAACTATTGATCATATGGACAATTATGATGTTGATAAAATAGAATCCTTCAAGTTAGTTTTCAAATGTCGATATGAGGTTGGTATTATATTACAGTGGAATTCATTGGAACCATCTATGAAGGTAGTCATTTTTTTTTACGATAAATTACTTTCAGGGATTGAATCCTGGACCTCACTCTACTCAACTCATATGTCCCTTAACACTTACCACTTGAAAGTAGTCATTTTGCGACGAGGGACATGATGTATAATGCTTTAGAACTTGAAAGATATTTCTTGATGAAGCCTAGAGTGTTTGACTATGGCTCTTTCAATCTACTTGACAAACTGATACCTTGCAACTTTGAGCATCATAAAAACTCATGATAGTCCTAATGATGATCATATTGGGCAGAAAATTTTCAAGCATAGTATCAAGTTTTTAACCATTACTACAGGGTCCAAGGGTTGTAGATCTTCAACAAAGAAAATTAAAAACAATGCTGACAATGTTGTTGTTGGAATTGCAGTCACAAAGACTTGATTGACTTCTCACCCAATTTAGAGATTTCTCAAGTGTTCATTGTGTACCATTAGAATTTATTCGTAACCTTTTCTTCCCTAAAGTGATTTCGGTCAGTTCTTTACCGATTTGCTTTTGTAGCTATTTTGCACAGGAAGATATCTTTAAGTTTATATGCTCCCACAGTTTTAACCAAGTTGAAGGATTGGCTTCCAAAGCATGGATCTTCGAAGTTTGTTGCTAATGTAAATCTTGTTGTGGCTATTCTACATAGGAAAATGATTGAAAGGGGGAAGTGTTCATATTCCTATAGTTAGACTCAAATGAGAGACTTTACCTCCTATACATGGTAGTTGAAAATTTCCATCGTTGAGGACAATGATTTTTAAAGGGGAGGGTATTGTCACAGGAAATTAAGTATAGTTTAATATTGTATTTTGAACAATAGTTTACTTTAGGCTTAAATATCATATTCGTCCATGTATTTACGCGAAATTTTGGTTTTAGTCCATGTATTAATTTTTGTTTTAAATAAGTCCCTGAATCAACCAAACTTTTTTATTTTAGTCCCTAAATCAAAAATCCGCAAGAAAATTCGTAAGAAAATTTGTAGAAAACTTACGAATTTTCCTGTAAATTTTATATAAAATGAATAAAACGTGAGATAAAAAGGAGTTGAAATTATGTAATAAAAAATATAGGAGTTGAAATTTATGTTATATAAAAATAATAAAAGGGGAGATAAAAAAACAGGTGTCAAGATTTGTGATTCACGACATACATGGAAAATTAATTGACAACCATTCATATATATTAATGAAAATTAAGTCCAGAATTCATAGCCTAGTGGTAGCTACATGTTTCATGTGGACGTCGGAGGTTGTGTTTGATTCCCTGCGCCAACCAAAATTTATTTGTCTTAATTAAAAAAGAACAAGGTGCGCATTAAGCCGGTTCAGTTTGGAATACTGCTGGTTTTAACTGGTTAATTCTAATTTTCATTAGTTCATTACCATGTCGTTTATTAATATGTTCGATCTGATAATCAGACCCGACTGATGCCCCTTCAGTTCACCGGTTCAATTGGTCCGAGCGACCAACCGGTCCAGTCTGGTTTTTAAAACATTGACTGTGATAGTTGGAGCTCCGGGTACACCACCCTTAGCGATTTAAACATCATCGTTATCCTAAGATCGACCAAACTGAGCAGTGCCATGACAGCTGAGGTAGTTAATATTGCTATCATATCTATAAACTATCATTTATACAAGATTCTATTCTAAATCATTAGAATCTCTACCCTAAAATTTGGATTTTATCGGTTCGTCCTTAGAATCTATTCTGCCGTCTCAAAAAGCCAAGTGAGGATAAACATAGGCCAAATGTATCCAGATGTCCTTTAAATTTTACGTTTGTAATAAATAGGTCTTTAAGTTTTTAGGTGACAAATAAATCTTTAAAGTTTCTAATTTATTGCATTGTTATCCTTGAACTTATTCTCGGTTATAAAAATGCTAAAATAACTTAGTAAGGTGGTAATGAGAATTGCATTTTAACTTCCAAACAACAAAAAGTAACTTTTAGTGCAAATTAACAGTTATTTTAACGCTTTTGTAACGAAGTCTGAGAGGGTAACAATGCAATAAATAAAAATTTAAACGATTTATTTCTTACCTAAAAAACTTATAGACCTAATTATTACGTAAAATATTTAAAAGATCTATCTATTACAAGCGCAAAAATTAAAGATCCTATAAATACAAGTGGTTATGGACGCATGGTCCAATCGATTCTTTCACTGTTGCTTCTTGTTATAATATGTTTCTTCAGGCTCGGTTTTCAGGTGTGTTGACTAATCCAGCTTTGGGGGTAATTCAAAAACTTTGGAAGAATGATGTACCCTCAAAGGTCAGTTTTTTTGGTTGGCGCCTTATCCTTGCGAGATTACCAACGAGTGTTGCGCTCTCTCATCGAGGCATAATGCATCCCCAAGATGATGTGTGTGTTTTTTGCTTGCTACCTACTGAGGACTGCTCCCATTTATTTTTCCGGTGTTGCTTTATTGTTGAGGTTTGGCATGCGGTAGCAGGCTGGCTAGGACGCAGATTGGAGGCAGGTTTGGTGGGGTGGGAACATTTCATAAAATTTGGTGAATTGATCTCATCTAAGAACGGTAAGTGGATACGTCACTTGATTTGGTTAGCGACTACTTGGTCTATTTGGAATCATAGGAATCGGGTGATCTTTCAAGGGGAGAGGCCTAATGTGTCCTCTATGCTGGACACCATACAAAAGATATCTTGGTTCTGGTTTAGCGGTCGTGCGGGTCGTCATTTAGCTTTTTCCTTTTCACACTGGTGTTGTGACCCTATGGCTTGTTTACTCTCTTTATAACTTTAGCTCTTTTATGTGTTGTAAGGGTTTGACTACCCCTTGTACTCCCTTATAATAATATTTTATACCTTTGCTTACCAAAAAAAAAAATCCTCTAAATACATTTGGCCAACATAAGAACAACTCATGTAGTTCAAGGTTTATTTTACTTGATTTGTTGCAAGAGGCAGAGTTTGGTTTTTTATTTTATAAGCCAGAGTTTGGTTTATATGTCTTCAAAATTGTATTATGTTGTGTCACAATAGTATTGTGTCTTCATAATAAATATGATATTTTTCTTCAAGATTTAGTACTTGTCGTGTGACCAAACTCAATTCAAACGTAATTTGTTCTGAAGAATGTTACCAACGCATCTCATGAGAATTATTTCTCTAACAAATTTTCACCTAAACTTCAGAAATGAAATTTATGGGGCCTATGGCCCTCTTTTTGTACCAAAAAAAAAAAAAGAAATTTATGTTCTTTTTTTAATATCATGATATTAATACGGAATTTTTATCAACGTTATCGATGACTAACACTAGTACAAAATACATTTTTTAATCCCAAATTTTTAATCAAATGATATCCATTTGATTTAGAACACAGAGATAATATTTCTAATCTAATTGAATTAATATTAAGTGAATTAACTTGATTTAAAAATTTATAATTAAAATAAAAAATTATTTTACACACAACGTTTTTTTAACTACCCAACATTTCTGCATTTTTACTACACATCAATGTTTTTGTAACAAAAATTGATGAAAAGGATAAACTTGTGCGCAATATAAATGACTTAAATTGGAAAAAAAAACTAAAACATTAAAAACCTAAGATAAATGTTCTCTTATGTAATTTTGCCTAAAAATATATCATCTAAAACTATCTTTCAGTAAAATTTTACACCGTATAGGAGACCTCATCAGTTCCAAAATAATTGACCTACTTACCAAAATATTTTGTCCCAAAATAATAACTTTTACTATTTATAACATTGATTTTTCCTATTTTACCCCATTTAGGTGAGAGAAAAAAATAGTAAAAAATATTTAAACGGAGGGGAGAGCCTATTTGGTTCAATGTTTACTACCAATAAAAAAAAAATTAAGTAAAAGAGATATTTGAGATATTCTCTCTCCTTTATTTACACAATTTCTTAATATTAGTAAACTATGTCATATATTATAGAGCGGAAGAAGTACTATTTTCCAATAAATTTACACGAAAAACAATTGAATCAGGAGAAGAGTAATTACCGACGAAGAATAACGTGTTATTGAAGACTAAACACTTAAAGGCCCAACTGAGGATTGGGTGGCAATGGTCTCCAATGAACTTTTCACCGGAACTATGTGATCATCCACATTTAATTCTAATTTTTACTCATTTTGTATCTTATTATAAACCCTTCTGACTTATTTCACATGTATTAAAAAAAATTGGTAGTATAATTAATGTGTCTGTTCACGTATGTAAACACAAATTGATTACAATGAGATGAGCTGCTCTGTTTGGAGAGAGCACTCTGAATAAGATTACAATGTCAAGCTACAAAATATAGTTCAAAACCTAGATCCCTTCTCCTATACTAAGTGCCCCTTTTATAGTCTCTATTTTCTTGACCTAATGGGCCTTCGCTTAGAAGTCCGGCCCAATAAGTTAGCACTCCAAAATCCATTTGTAGCTCGTCCGTACAAGACACGTGGAGCTGGATCAGGTGAAGTTGACGTCCCTTATCTGTGCAAGTCACGTGAAACTAGGAGCATGTGCAGCTACGTCACTCGTCCGTGCAGGTCACGTGAAGTTTGGAGCATGTGAATCTGATGGATGAGCATAACATGTTGAATGGACGGTCAACGGTCAAAGCTTCATATGGTTCTCCATATCAGTCCACAGTCCACCAAGCGTTGAGCGTTAAGGCGTAGGCGTTTGCTCTTTGTTACGTCGTCTATATCATTCCACAGTCCACCAAGCGCCGAGCTGTTCAGGCGTAGGTGTTTGCTGCCTCTAATTTGACATAGTCTCCATCTCGTTAAATACTTGGTCTTGTCACATCGAATGTCTTTTCAGCACATTTTTCTAGATCTCCCCCTTTAAATATAACTCTCCTTTCCCCCCTTTTTTTGTTACTACTTTACTTCTTCTCCATACCACTTTCATTTATCTTCTTTTACTCTCTTGAATTTACTCTACTCAAATCCCCAAAGGAAGAACTTTTATAACAGGTAAGTTTATTTGTATTACTCTTATTTCAATATGAGCACTTGTCTTTTTACATTTGTAGATCGAAGATTGTTGACCGAAGTAAAATTTATTTGATATGTTGCTACCTGTTATGCTACTGTCACATGCACCTATGTTCACATCTAGCAACTCAAACTAGCTCTTTGAGAACATGTTTCAATATTGGTAGGTTTACGAAAAAGGTAGCCTTTGTAGCACCACACACTTTTATTTCTCTCACTTGCTCATTATTCATCAGGATCCCAATATGTGTTATGTTCAATACCACCACATCATACTTTCATGTTAAATATTCATTCCTCATTGCCTTTTCTGCTCGGCTCCATTTGGTGTAGCACCACACACTTTTATTTCTCTCACTTGCTCATTCTTCATCAATAGCTCAAATTTATTCTCTTCAACATTATCACTTTTGGTTTTATGTGGTGTTATTCCACACCATGAACTAAATCTATATGAGTTAGTTGATACAATTGGTAAAAGTAAATGCAATACTTGACACATGAGAGTATATTCTTTTTTCTTTTATGAAATTATAAAACATGTACACCTGTTGATTAATAATTGATTAGCACTGTTAATAATATTGGCCTATCTATAGAACCATTAATTTTTAAAAGAAAGGTTTCAGTCATAATAATTAAAATAAAATAAACATTAAACCCAACTGGCACTTGCTTGAATACTTCGAACTAAGAGCTATTGTTTTTCATGGTAGCAATAGATACGTTGAAAATGAGACGAGAGCTACTTAACAATCAATTTCATTCCATGCATATGGATTAATTCTTCTATTTCTTAACCGTGATTTTTGTTCGGTTTCATTTGGCGAAGTTTGATTTGAAGCTTCACACGAATCTGTTCGGCTCACATAGTGCAGCAAAAATTCTGGTCTACTCGGCCTGTTCTGTTCGAAACTAGATCTGGTTGGTTCCCGATTTTCATTTTTGCTGCTCGGGTTGCCTTTTCGTTTGCCGTTTGGTTTCCGATTGTTACCCCTTGTTCTGCTCGGTTTCCGATTTTTGTTTCGCTGCTCGATTCGCTTGTTCTGTTCTGCTCAGCTCGGTGGTTCCCTCTGCTTCAGCTCGGTGGTTCTGTTCAGCTCGTTCTGTGCTTGTTCTGTTCAGCTCGGTGGTTTCCTCTGCTTCATCTCGGTGGTTCTGTTCAGCTCGTTCTGTGCTTGTTTTGTTCAGCTCGGTGGTTTCCTCTGCTGCTCGATTTTCAGGTGTGTTGACTAATCCAGCTTTGGGGGTAATTCAAAAACTTTGGAAGAATGATGTACCCTCAAAGGTCAGTTTTTTTGGTTGGCGCCTTATCCTTGCGAGATTACCAACGCGTGTTGCGCTCTCTCATCGAGGCATAATGCATCCCCAAGATGATGTGTGTGTTTTTTGATTGCTACCTACTGAGGACTGCTCCCATTTATTTTTCCGGTGTTGCTTTATTGTTGAGGTTTGGCATGCGGTAGCAGGCTGGCTAGGACGCAGATTGGAGGCAGGTTTGGTGGGGTGGGAACATTTCATAAAATTTGGTGAATTGATCTCATCTAAGAACGGTAAGTGGATACGTCACTTGATTTGGTTAGCGACTACTTGGTCTATTTGGAATCATAGGAATCGGGTGATCTTTCAAGGGGAGAGGCCTAATGTGTCCTCTATGCTGGACACCATACAAAAGATATCTTGGTTCTGGTTTAGCGGTCGTGCGGGTCGTCATTTAGCTTTTTCCTTTTCACACTGGTGTTGTGACCCTATGGCTTGTTTACTCTCTTTATAACTTTAGCTCTTTTATGTGTTGTAAGGGTTTGACTACCCCTTGTACTCCCTTATAATAATATTTTATACCTTTGCTTACCAAAAAAAAAAATCCTCTAAATACATTTGGCCAACATAAGAACAACTCATGTAGTTCAAGGTTTATTTTACTTGATTTGTTGCAAGAGGCAGAGTTTGGTTTTTTATTTTATAAGCCAGAGTTTGGTTTATATGTCTTCAAAATTGTATTATGTTGTGTCACAATAGTATTGTGTCTTCATAATAAATATGATATTTTTCTTCAAGATTTAGTACTTGTCGTGTGACCAAACTCAATTCAAACGTAATTTGTTCTGAAGAATGTTACCAACGCATCTCATGAGAATTATTTCTCTAACAAATTTTCACCTAAACTTCAGAAATGAAATTTATGGGGCCTATGGCCCTCTTTTTGTACCAAAAAAAAAAAAAGAAATTTATGTTCTTTTTTTAATATCATGATATTAATACGGAATTTTTATCAACGTTATCGATGACTAACACTAGTACAAAATACATTTTTTAATCCCAAATTTTTAATCAAATGATATCCATTTGATTTAGAACACAGAGATAATATTTCTAATCTAATTGAATTAATATTAAGTGAATTAACTTGATTTAAAAATTTATAATTAAAATAAAAAATTATTTTACACACAACGTTTTTTTAACTACCCAACATTTCTGCATTTTTACTACACATCAATGTTTTTGTAACAAAAATTGATGAAAAGGATAAACTTGTGCGCAATATAAATGACTTAAATTGGAAAAAAAAACTAAAACATTAAAAACCTAAGATAAATGTTCTCTTATGTAATTTTGCCTAAAAATATATCATCTAAAACTATCTTTCAGTAAAATTTTACACCGTATAGGAGACCTCATCAGTTCCAAAATAATTGACCTACTTACCAAAATATTTTGTCCCAAAATAATAACTTTTACTATTTATAACATTGATTTTTCCTATTTTACCCCATTTAGGTGAGAGAAAAAAATAGTAAAAAATATTTAAACGGAGGGGAGAGCCTATTTGGTTCAATGTTTACTACCAATAAAAAAAAAATTAAGTAAAAGAGATATTTGAGATATTCTCTCTCCTTTATTTACACAATTTCTTAATATTAGTAAACTATGTCATATATTATAGAGCGGAAGAAGTACTATTTTCCAATAAATTTACACGAAAAACAATTGAATCAGGAGAAGAGTAATTACCGACGAAGAATAACGTGTTATTGAAGACTAAACACTTAAAGGCCCAACTGAGGATTGGGTGGCAATGGTCTCCAATGAACTTTTCACCGGAACTATGTGATCATCCACATTTAATTCTAATTTTTACTCATTTTGTATCTTATTATAAACCCTTCTGACTTATTTCACATGTATTAAAAAAAATTGGTAGTATAATTAATGTGTCTGTTCACGTATGTAAACACAAATTGATTACAATGAGATGAGCTGCTCTGTTTGGAGAGAGCACTCTGAATAAGATTACAATGTCAAGCTACAAAATATAGTTCAAAACCTAGATCCCTTCTCCTATACTAAGTGCCCCTTTTATAGTCTCTATTTTCTTGACCTAATGGGCCTTCGCTTAGAAGTCCGGCCCAATAAGTTAGCACTCCAAAATCCATTTGTAGCTCGTCCGTACAAGACACGTGGAGCTGGATCAGGTGAAGTTGACGTCCCTTATCTGTGCAAGTCACGTGAAACTAGGAGCATGTGCAGCTACGTCACTCGTCCGTGCAGGTCACGTGAAGTTTGGAGCATGTGAATCTGATGGATGAGCATAACATGTTGAATGGACGGTCAACGGTCAAAGCTTCATATGGTTCTCCATATCAGTCCACAGTCCACCAAGCGTTGAGCGTTAAGGCGTAGGCGTTTGCTCTTTGTTACGTCGTCTATATCATTCCACAGTCCACCAAGCGCCGAGCTGTTCAGGCGTAGGTGTTTGCTGCCTCTAATTTGACATAGTCTCCATCTCGTTAAATACTTGGTCTTGTCACATCGAATGTCTTTTCAGCACATTTTTCTAGATCTCCCCCTTTAAATATAACTCTCCTTTCCCCCCTTTTTTTGTTACTACTTTACTTCTTCTCCATACCACTTTCATTTATCTTCTTTTACTCTCTTGAATTTACTCTACTCCAATCCCCAAAGGAAGAACTTTTATAACAGGTAAGTTTATTTGTATTACTCTTATTTCAATATGAGCACTTGTCTTTTTACATTTGTAGATCGAAGATTGTTGACCGAAGTAAAATTTATTTGATATGTTGCTACCTGTTATGCTACTGTCACATGCACCTATGTTCACATCTAGCAACTCAAACTAGCTCTTTGAGAACATGTTTCAATATTGGCAGGTTTACGAAAAAGGTAGCCTTTGTAGCACCACACACTTTTATTTCTCTCACTTGCTCATTATTCATCAGGATCCCAATATGTGTTATGTTCAATACCACCACATCATACTTTCATGTTAAATATTCATTCCTCATTGCCTTTTCTGCTCGGCTCCATTTGGTGTAGCACCACACACTTTTATTTCTCTCACTTGCTCATTCTTCATCAATAGCTCAAATTTATTCTCTTCAACATTATCACTTTTGGTTTTATGTGGTGTTATTCCACACCATGAACTAAATCTATATGAGTTAGTTGATACAATTGGTAAAAGTAAATGCAATACTTGACACATGAGAGTATATTCTTTTTTCTTTTATGAAATTATAAAACATGTACACCTGTTGATTAATAATTGATTAGCACTGTTAATAATATTGGCCTATCTATAGAACCATTAATTTTTAAAAGAAAGGTTTCAGTCATAATAATTAAAATAAAATAAACATTAAACCCAACTGGCACTTGCTTGAATACTTCGAACTAAGAGCTATTGTTTTTCATGGTAGCAATAGATACGTTGAAAATGAGACGAGAGCTACTTAACAATCAATTTCATTCCATGCATATGGATTAATTCTTCTTTTTCTTAACCGTGATTTTTGTTCGGTTTCATTTGGCGAAGTTTGATTTGAAGCTTCACACGAATCTGTTCGGCTCACATAGTGCAGCAAAAATTCTGGTCTACTCGGCCTGTTCTGTTCGAAACTAGATCTGGTTGGTTCCCGATTTTCATTTTTGCTGCTCGGGTTGCCTTTTCGTTTGCCGTTTGGTTTCCGATTGTTACCCCTTGTTCTGCTCGGTTTCCGATTTTTGTTTCGCTGCTCGATTCGCTTGTTCTGTTCTGCTCAGCTCGGTGGTTCCCTCTGCATCAGCTCGGTGGTTCTGTTCAGCTCGTTCTGTGCTTGTTCTGTTCAGCTCGGTGGTTTCCTCTGCTTCATCTCGGTGGTTCTGTTCAGCTCGTTCTGTGCTTGTTTTGTTCAGCTCGGTGGTTTCCTCTGCTGCTCGATTTTCAGGTGTGTTGACTAATCCAGCTTTGGGGGTAATTCAAAAACTTTGGAAGAATGATGTACCCTCAAAGGTCAGTTTTTTTGGTTGGCGCCTTATCCTTGCGAGATTACCAACGCGTGTTGCGCTCTCTCATCGAGGCATAATGCATCCCCAAGATGATGTGTGTGTTTTTTGATTGCTACCTACTGAGGACTGCTCCCATTTATTTTTCCGGTGTTGCTTTATTGTTGAGGTTTGGCATGCGGTAGCAGGCTGGCTAGGACGCAGATTGGAGGCAGGTTTGGTGGGGTGGGAACATTTCATAAAATTTGGTGAATTGATCTCATCTAAGAACGGTAAGTGGATACGTCACTTGATTTGGTTAGCGACTACTTGGTCTATTTGGAATCATAGGAATCGGGTGATCTTTCAAGGGGAGAGGCCTAATGTGTCCTCTATGCTGGACACCATACAAAAGATATCTTGGTTCTGGTTTAGCGGTCGTGCGGGTCGTCATTTAGCTTTTTCCTTTTCACACTGGTGTTGTGACCCTATGGCTTGTTTACTCTCTTTATAACTTTAGCTCTTTTATGTGTTGTAAGGGTTTGACTACCCCTTGTACTCCCTTATAATAATATTTTATACCTTTGCTTACCAAAAAAAAAAATCCTCTAAATACATTTGGCCAACATAAGAACAACTCATGTAGTTCAAGGTTTATTTTACTTGATTTGTTGCAAGAGGCAGAGTTTGGTTTTTTATTTTATAAGCCAGAGTTTGGTTTATATGTCTTCAAAATTGTATTATGTTGTGTCACAATAGTATTGTGTCTTCATAATAAATATGATATTTTTCTTCAAGATTTAGTACTTGTCGTGTGACCAAACTCAATTCAAACGTAATTTGTTCTAAAGAATGTTACCAACGCATCTCATGAGAATTATTTCTCTAACAAATTTTCACCTAAACTTCATAAATGAAATTTATGGGGCCTATGGCCCTCTTTTTGTACCAAAAAAAAAAAGAAATTTATGTTCTTTTTTTAATATCATGATATTAATACGGAATTTTTATCAACGTTATCGATGACTAACACTAGTACAAAATACATTTTTTAATCCCAAATTTTTAATCAAATGATATCCATTTGATTTAGAACACAGAGATAATATTTCTAATCTAATTGAATTAACATTAAGTGAGTTAACTTGATTTAAAAATTTATAATTAAAATAAAAAATTATTTTACACACAACGTTTTTTTAACTACCCAACATTTCTGCATTTTTACTACACATCAATGTTTTTGTAACAAAAATTGATGAAAAGGGTAAACTTGTGCGCAATATAAATGACTTAAATTGGAAAAAAAAACTAAAACATTAAAAACCTAAGATAAATGTTCTCTTATGTAATTTTGCCTAAAATTATATCATCTAAAACTATCTTTCAGTAAAATTTTACACCGTATAGGAGACCTCATCAGTTCCAAAATAATTGACCTACTTACCAAAATATTTTGTCCCAAAATAATAACTTTTACTATTTATAACATTGATTTTTCCTATTTTACCCCATTTAGGTGAGAGAAAAAAATAGTAAAAAATATTTAAACGGAGGGGAGAGCCTATTTGGTTCAATGTTTACTACCAATAAAAAAAAAATTAAGTAAAAGAGATATTTGAGATATTCTCTCTCCTTTATTTACACAATTTCTTAATATTAGTAAACTATGTCATATATTATAGAGCGGAAGAAGTACTATTTTCCAATAAATTTACACGAAAAACAATTGAATCAGGAGAAGAGTAATTACCGACGAAGAATAACGTGTTATTGAAGACTAAACACTTAAAGGCCCAACTGAGGATTTGGTGGCAATGGTCTCCAATGAACTTTTCACCGGAACTATGTGATCATCCACATTTAATTCTAATTTTTACTCATTTTGTATCTTATTATAAACCCTTCTGACTTATTTCACATGTATTAAAAAAAATTGGTAGTATAATTAATGTGTCTGTTCACGTATGTAAACACAAATTGATTACAATGAGATGAGCTGCTCTGTTTGGAGAGAGCACTCTGAATAAGATTACAATGTCAAGCTACAAAATATAGTTCAAAACCTAGATCCCTTCTCCTATACTAAGTGCCCCTTTTATAGTCTCTATTTTCTTGACCTAATGGGCCTTCGCTTAGAAGTCCGGCCCAATAAGTTAGCACTCCAAAATCCATTTGTAGCTCGTCCGTACAAGACACGTGGAGCTGGATCAGGTGAAGTTGACGTCCCTTATCTGTGCAAGTCACGTGAAACTAGGAGCATGTGCAGCTATGTCACTCGTCCGTGCAGGTCACGTGAAGTTTGGAGCATGTGAATCTGATGGATGAGCATAACATGTTGAATGGACGGTCAACGGTCAAAGCTTGATATGGTTCTCCATATCAGTCCACAGTCCACCAAGCGTTGAGCGTTAAGGCGTAGGCGTTTGCTCTTTGTTACGTCGTCTATATCATTCCACAGTCCACCAAGCGCCGAGCTGTTCAGGCGTAGGTGTTTGCTGCCTCTAATTTGACATAGTCTCCATCTCGTTAAATACTTGGTCTTGTCACATCGAATGTCTTTTCAGCACATTTTTCTAGATCTCCCCCTTTAAATATAACTCTCCTTTCCCCCCTTTTTTGTTACTACTTTACTTCTTCTCCATACCACTTTCATTTATCTTCTTTTACTCTCTTGAATTTACTCTACTCCAATCCCCAAAGGAAGAACTTTTATAACAGGTAAGTTTATTTGTATTACTCTTATTTCAATATGAGCACTTGTCTTTTTACATTTGTAGATCGAAGATTGTTGACCGAAGTAAAATTTATTTGATATGTTGCTACCTGTTATGCTACTGTCACATGCACCTATGTTCACATCTAGCAACTCAAACTAGCTCTTTGAGAACATGTTTCAATATTGGCAGGTTTACGAAAAAGGTAGCTTTTGTAGCACCACACACTTTTATTTCTCTCACTTGCTCATTATTCATCAGGATCCCAATATGTGTTATGTTCAATACCACCACATCATACTTTCATGTTAAATATTCATTCATCATTGCCTTTTCTGCTCGGCTCCATTTGGTGTAGCACCACACACTTTTATTTCTCTCACTTGCTCATTCTTCATCAATAGCTCAAATTTATTCTCTTCAACATTATCACTTTTGGTTTTATGTGCTTGTTATTCCACACCATGAACTAAATCTATATGAGTTAGTTGATACAATTGGTAAAAGTAAATGCAATACTTGACACATGAGAGTATATTCTTTTTTCTTTTATGCAATTATAAAACATGTACACCTGTTGATTAATAATTGATTAGCACTGTTAATAATATTGGCCTATCTATAGAACCATTAATTTTTAAAAGAAAGGTTTCAGTCATAATAATTAAAATAAAATAAACATTAGACCCAACTGGCACTTGCTTGAATACTTCGAACTAAGAGCTATTGTTTTTCATGGTAGCAATAGATACGTTGAAAATGAGATGAGAGCTACTTAACAATCAATTTCATTCCATGCATATGGATTAATTCTTCTTTTTCTTAACCGTGATTTTTGTTCGGTTTCATTTGGCGAAGTTTGATTTGAAGCTTCACACGAATCTGTTCGGCTCACATAGTGCAGCAAAAATTCTGGTCTACTCGGCCTGTTCTGTTCGAAACTAGATCTGGTTGGTTCCCGATTTTCATTTTTGCTGCTCGGGTTGCCTTTTCGTTTGCCGTTTGGTTTCCGATTGTTACCCCTTGTTCTGCTCGATTTCCGATTTTTGTTTCGCTGCTCGATTCGCTTGTTCTGTTCTGCTCAGCTCGGTGGTTCCCTCTGCTTCAGCTCGGTGGTTCTGTTCAGCTCGTTCTGTGCTTGTTCTGTTCAGCTCGGTGGTTTCCTCTGCTTCATCTCGGTGGTTCTGTTCAGCTCGTTCTGTGCTTGTTTTGTTCAGCTCGGTGGTTTCCTCTGCTGCTCGGTTTTCAGGTGTGTTGACTAATCCAGCTTTGGGGGTAATTCAAAAACTTTGGAAGAATGATGTACCCTCAAAGGTCAGTTTTTTTGGTTGGCGCCTTATCCTTGCGAGATTACCAACGCGTGTTGCGCTCTCTCATCGAGGCATAATGCATCCCCAAGATGATGTGTGTGTTTTTTGCTTGCTACCTACTGAGGACTGCTCCCATTTATTTTTCCGGTGTTGCTTTATTGTTGAGGTTTGGCATGCGGTAGCAGGCTGGCTAGGACGCAGATTGGAGGCAGGTTTGGTGGGGTGGGAACATTTCATAAAATTTGGTGAATTGATCTCATCTAAGAACGGTAAGTGGATACGTCACTTGATTTGGTTAGCGACTACTTGGTCTATTTGGAATCATAGGAATCGGGTGATCTTTCAAGGGGAGAGGCCTAATGTGTCCTCTATGCTGGACACCATACAAAAGATATCTTGGTTCTGGTTTAGCGGTCGTGCGGGTCGTCATTTAGCTTTTTCCTTTTCACACTGGTGTTGTGACCCTATGGCTTGTTTACTCTCTTTATAACTTTAGCTCTTTTATGTGTTGTAAGGGTTTGACTACCCCTTGTACTCCCTTATAATAATATTTTATACCTTTCCTTACCAAAAAAAAAAAATCCTCTAAATACATTTGGCCAACATAAGAACAACTCATGTAGTTCAAGGTTTATTTTACTTGATTTGTTGCAAGAGGCAGAGTTTGGTTTTTTATTTTATAAGCCAGAGTTTGGTTTATATGTCTTCAAAATTGTATTATGTTGTGTCACAATAGTATTGTGTCTTCATAATAAATATGATATTTTTCTTCAAGATTTAGTACTTGTCGTGTGATAAAACTCAATTCAAACGTAATTTGTTCTGAAGAATGTTACCAACGCATCTCATGAGAATTATTTCTCTAACAAATTTTCACCTAAACTTCATAAATGAAATTTATGGGGCCTATGGCCCTCTTTTTGTACCAAAAAAAAAAAAGAAATTTATGTTCATTTTTTAATATCATGATATTAATACGGAATTTTTATCAACGTTATCGATGACTAACACTAGTACAAAATACATTTTTTAATCCCAAATTTTTAATCAAATGATATCCATTTGATTTAGAACACAGAGATAATATTTCTAATCTAATTGAATTAATATTAAGTGAGTTAACTTGATTTAAAAATTTATAATTAAAATAAAAAATTATTTTACACACAACGTTTTTTTAACTACCCAACATTTCTGCATTTTTACTACACATCAATGTTTTTGTAACAAAAGTTGATGAAAAGGATAAACTTGTGCGCAATATAAATGACTTAAATTGGAAAAAAAAACTAAAACATTAAAAACCTAAGATAAATGTTCTCTTATGTAATTTTGCCTAAAATATATCATCTAAAACTATCTTTCAATAAAATTTTACACCGTATAGGAGACCTCATCAGTTCCAAAATAATTGACCTACTTACCAAAATATTTTGTCCCAAAATAATAACTTTTACTATTTATAACATTGATTTTTCCTATTTTACCCCATTTAGGTGAGAGAAAAAAATAGTAAAAAATATTTAAACGGAGGGGAGAGCCTATTTGGTTCAATGTTTACTACCAATAAAAATAAATTAAGTAAAAGAGATATTTGAGATATTCTCTCTCCTTTATTTACACAATTTTTTAATACTAGTAAACTATGTCATATATTATAGAGCGGAAGAAGTACTATTTTCCAATAAATTTACACGAAAAACAATTGAATCAGGAGAAGAGTAATTACCGACGAAGAATAACGTGTTATTGAAGACTAAACACTTAAAGGCCCAACTGAGGATTGGGTGGCAATGGTCTCCAATGAACTTTTCACCGGAACTATGTGATCATCCACATTTAATTCTAATTTTTACTCATTTTGTATCTTATTATAAACCCTTCTGACTTATTTCACATGTATTAAAAAAAATTGGTAGTATAATTAATGTGTCTGTTCACGTATGTAAACACAAATTGCTTACAATGAGATGAGCTGCTTTGTTTGGAGAGAGCACTCTGAATAAGATTACAATGTCAAGCTACAAAATATAGTTCAAAACCTAGATCCCTTCTCCTATACTAAGTGCCCCTTTTATAGTCTCTATTTTCTTGACCTAATGGGCCTTCGCTTAGAAGTCCGGCCCAATAAGTTAGCACTCCAAAATCCATTTGTAGCTCGTCCGTACAAGACACGTGGAGCTGGATCAGGTGAAGTTGACGTCCCTTATCTGTGCAAGTCACGTGAAACTAGGAGCATGTGCAGCTACGTCACTCGTCCGTGCAGGTCACGTGAAGTTTGGAGCATGTGAATCTGATGGATGAGCATAACATGTTGAATGGACGGTCAACGGTCAAAGCTTCATATGGTTCTCCATATCAGTCCACAGTCCACCAAGCGTTGAGCGTTAAGGCGTAGGCGTTTGCTCTTTGTTACGTCGTCTATATCATTCCACAGTCCACCAAGCGCCGAGCTGTTCAGGCGTAGGTGTTTGCTGCCTCTAATTTGACATAGTCTCCATCTCGTTAAATACTTGGTCTTGTCACATCGAATGTCTTTTCAGCACATTTTTCTAGATCTCCCCCTTTAAATATAACTCTCCTTTCCCCCCTTTTTTGTTACTACTTTACTTCTTCTCCATACCACTTTCATTTATCTTCTTTTACTCTCTTGAATTTACTCTACTCCAATCCCCAAAGGAAGAACTTTTATAACGGGTAAGTTTATTTGTATTACTCTTATTTCAATGTGAGCACTTGTCTTTTTACATTTGTAGATCGAAGATTGTTGACCGAAGTAAAATTTATTTGATATGTTGCTACCTGTTATGCTACTGTCACATGCACCTATGTTCACATCTAGCAACTCAAACTAGCTCTTTGAGAACATGTTTCAATATTGGCAGGTTTACGAAAAAGGTAGCTTTTGTAGCACCACACACTTTTATTTCTCTCACTTGCTCATTATTCATCAGGATCCCAATATGTGTTATGTTCAATACCACCACATCATACTTTCATGTTAAATATTCATTCATCATTGCCTTTTCTGCTCGGCTCCATTTGGTGTAGCACCACACACTTTTATTTCTCTCACTAGCTCATTCTTCATCAATAGCTCAAATTTATTCTCTTCAACATTATCACTTTTGGTTTTATGTGCTTGTTATTCCACACCATGAACTAAATCTATATGAGTTAGTTGATACAATTGGTAAAAGTAAATGCAATACTTGACACATGAGAGTATATTCTTTTTTCTTTTATGCAATTATAAAACATGTACACCTGTTGATTAATAATTGATTAGCACTGTTAATAACATTGGCCTATCTATAGAACCATTAATTTTTAAAAGAAAGGTTTCAGTCATAATAATTAAAATAAAATAAACATTAGACCCAATTGGCACTTGCTTGAATACTTCGAACTAAGAGCTATTGTTTTTCATGGTAGTAATAGATACGTTGAAAATGAGACGAGAGCTACTTAACAATCAATTTCATTCCATGCATATGGATTAATTCTTCTTTTTCTTAACCGTGATTTCTGTTCGGATTCATTTGGCGAAGTTTGATTTGAAGCTTCACACGAATCTGTTCGGCTCACATAGTGCAGCAAAAATTCTGGTCTACTCGGCCTGTTCTGTTCGGAACCAGATCTGGTTGGTTTCCGATTTTCCTTTTTGCTGCTCGGGTTGCCTTTTCGTTTGCCGTTCGGTTTCCGATTGTTACCCTTTGTTCTGCTCGGTTTCCGATTTTTGTTTCGCTGCTCGATTCGCTTGTTCTGTTTTGCTCAGCTCGGTGGTTCCCTCTGCTTCAGCTCGGTGGTTCTGTTCAGCTCGTTCTGTGCTTGTTCTGTTCAGCTCGGTAGTTTCCTCTGCTTCAGCTCGGTGGTTCTGTTCAGCTCGTTCTGTGCTTGTTTTGTTCAGCTCGGTGGTTTCCTCTGCTGCTCGGTTTGTCTAGTCTGCTCGGACTGTTCTTTTACTCCTCTCGGTGAGTTGCTACACCGCGATCTCTGATCAAACTTCTACACCGCGGTCTCTGCTGCTTAGGTGAGAAATTAAATCTTTAGCATGTAAAATCTTGTGTTGCTCGGATTTGATAGAAATAGAGACCTCATTTTGTCGAAATATAAAAACTAAGCAGTTAACTCATCTTTTGTTGTTGGTAGAAAAAGTAAAGCACGCCAAGTGTTTGATTAAATGCTTAAAAAACTATTTTTCTACCATGTAATGTGGTAAGGCTAAAGCCATAGGACGTAGCCCCAACTACGCCGAACTCTCCATGGCCGAGCTCCTCATGGCCTCAACATAAAGCCATTTGTTTTATGTAATTGTAAACAATCTTTCCATTGTATCTTGTTTCCAAATCAAAAATCTCTTTAACTCCATTTGGAAAAAATTTCCATTATTTGAAGACCCTTTATAGTGCCATACCCAGTGTACAACCAGTTGTGGCACAATCAGTAGGACCAAATGGATTCACAATACCGATAGCATATAAAATTGAATGATAAAAATACTTTGTTGAATTTTTGGAGCAATACTTCTAAGTTGAGCAGTGACTTTAAAACCAACTTTTAGTGTAAATATTGCAACTAGTTTTAGAACTCAAATCACCATTACAATATTGTTGATGTTTATGATACCAGCACAACTTGATGTGTTGGAAACAAATTGAATTGAACTTTATGTGACTAAATTTTTCTCCAATTTTGCTTGTTGTTGTTGTTGTTGTTGTTGTTAGATTAGAGAAGATTCGAGTTTCCTATGTCTCATCAGGAAATGCAAATAATTGAGTCTCCAGACTCACCTACCTCTCCTTCATCCTCCGAGTCCGACGTAGAGGAAGGAGATGGACCAGAAAGAGACGATTGGGCTGATGAAGAGGTCCTCAACTCTACCTCCAAATATTCTGACTTCCATTCAGTCTTAGCTTTATTGCCACAATTGATTCATTCTAATCATCGCGGCACTTTCGATGTCAAACCATGCTATGAGGGAGAAGCGGTTTGTGACTCACCCTCGGAGGGAGAGTATGATTGTTATACTTACGTGTATTATGGTATTTTTTCAAAATTGGGAGTTCGGTTACCTTTTTCTAACTTCCAATGTGAGATTCTACGCACCCTTAATGTTGCACCTACACAATTACATCCTAACTGTTGGGGTTTCCTTAGAGCATTTGAGATTCTTTGTGGTGAATTAGATCTTCCTCTCTCCGCTTACTCCTTTTTTTCTTTTTTTCGAGCTAAGAAATATAAGCCATGTTCTTGGATTTACATGAGCAATCGTAAAAAGCCTAGTCTCATTTCGCCATATACATCCTCTTGGAAAGACTTCAAATCCGATTTTATTCGTGTATCCCCTAGTCCGTCCTCCCCGCTATGGTCAGACGAATCCGGATTTGCTATATTTCCCTTTCATTGGGTCCGAACTCCAAACACCAAACCTAAACTCAGCAGCCTATCTCAATCAGCAGATGATAGAAAAGCCGTTGAGGTGCTAAACTCAGTTCGGACCGTCACTGTAGCATAAATGCTTCTTTATGAAGGACGAAGGGATCAACTATCTTCATACTTGCGTAAACTCAAACACACTTTACCATTATAATTTTGTTTTGTTAATGTTGTAACTAACAATTTTTTTTATTTTTTATTTTTATGCAGGCGAAAGGATGGCTCCTCTCATGACTGAAGAGAAACGTGAAAGTATTAAAGCTCGGAAACTTGCTAAAGAACAGGGTGTTTCCCTTCCTATTGTTCAAGCGGTCTCCAATGCTCCTCCCAATGCTTCTCCTCCACTGAAAAGGCTTCGGAAAGGATACACTGATAAAGGTGAAAAGGCCCCCAAGCCTTCCTCAGTTCGCATAAGTCCTCATGTTAGTCCTCGACCTGTTGCTCAAGTTCCTATTCCCACAGGCACCTCTACTCTTTCAGCTACTAATTGGCGTGTTGTGCTGGCTGTTGATGATTATGGTGGTGAATCTAGCTCTGCATGGGATGTGAAATTTTCTGGTGGAAACATTGTTCCACAATATACTACCTCTTTGGACCAAGAAAAACTCAGTGGTCTTAACTTTGAGCAGTCATTGGAAGCTGCTCGGACCTATTCCTTGTGGACAGCATCTGTTATCACTAATACTAGCAACAGACTTAGGGAGGAACGTTCTCGCCATCTTGTAAATCTCACTGAATTGAGGAGTTCTTTGGATAATGCTGAGGCTATTATTAATACCAAGGATGAGTCTATTAATTCTCTCACGAGCTCATTGGTTTCTCTTAAGGGTAAGCATGAATCCCTTCAAACAGCACACTCACATTTGGAATCACAGTTAGAATCCCTCCAACTATCTTGTAAAGAAAAAGATGAGGAGATTGAAAATTTAAACAAGAAGATTGAAGAAGAAAACCAGCAGATTGAGTCTCTTGAGGAGTCTGCTGTTGAGGAATTTGAGGCATGAGTTGAGCAAGGATTTTCTCGGGCTATTCAACAAGTTGGGGTACTTCATCCTACAGTTGACCTCAGCCAAACAAACTCGAGGTTTAAAGTTAGAAATGGTCGGATTGAAGATCCTGCGGATAATTCTTCGTTTGGTGTTGTGACCGGCCCCTGATTTGGTTAATCGGCCAAGCTGTTAGCCTTAACCTGCTCGGATATGTTATTGTCAACTTTTATTGTGTTGTTATTTGTATTGTTGTCTTGTACTATCTATGTGGCCACTTTGGGCTCTAATATTGTCACTTAACATTCTTGTGCAACTTATGTGTTTTGAACCTTAAGTGTTTTGGTAACACGCTTCGTTATGTATTTCGAATCTTGATGTTATTGCTTGCAACAATTTTTAAGTAAATTTGCCTAAGGGTCGGGTCTATACCGAACTCGCTCAGATCTTGAATATGTGGCTCTGCTCGGCCAATTTTGTTGTGACGTCAAGAAAAATCTCTAACGGTTATTTTTCTTGTAACGTAAATTTGCCTAAGGGTCGGGTCTATACCGAGCTCGCTCAGGTCTTTAAGGTGTGGCTCTGCTCGGCCAACCTTGTTGTGACGTCAAGAAAAATCTCTAATCGGATTTTTTCTCATCACGTAAATTTGCCTAAGGGTCGGGTCTGTACCGAACTCGCTCAGGTCTTTAAGGTGTGGCTCTGCTCGGCCAACCTTGTTGTGACGTCAAGAAAAATCTCTAACGGATTTTTTCTTATAACGTAAATTTGCCTAAGGGTCGGGTCTATACCGAACTCGCTCAGGTCTTTAAGGTGTGGCTCTGCTCGGCCAACCAAGAAAAATCTCTAACAGATTTTTTCTTATAACATAAATTTGCCTAAGGGTTGGGTTTGTACCGAACTCGCTCAGGTCTTTAAGGTGTGGCTCTGCTCGGCCAACCTTGTTGTGATGTCAAGAAAAATCTCTAACGGATTTTTTCTTATAACATAAATTTGCCTAAGGGCCGGGTCTGTACCGAACTCGCTCAGGTCTTTAAGGTGTAGCTCTACTCGGCTACCCCTATTACGAAAATAACAAAAGCATTGATTATATGAGAATGAATAGAAACATCATTGATTATCATGTCATCAAAATAATAGGTGCATTACATCAAAAAGGACTTATGGCATAGTTGCCTTGATTTCCACCTATATCTAACATAACTTCAAAATAAACAAGACATGACATGAAAATTGTAAAAGTATATTTGATGCTTCCTTTCTTCCCATACTCTTCTATCTTTAACTGA